>LR990134.1:12500000-15000000 GCA_905147285.1 Hypena proboscidalis | reverse complement strand
ATTATTTTTAGTAAGATGACATTAGCGCTGTCATTTGTGTAATAAATTATTTTATTTTCACGTCGTAAAGTCGTAAAGCCGTTAAGCATATAATTTTATTATGTCTGAAAATTTGGAAAACGATATTTGTTATGTAAAACGAAAAGGCGGCACAGTTTTATTGTACAATGCCTATCAATTTTATAAAGTTAAAACCAACAAAAACGGTATGGTACTTTGGCGTTGTTCTCAATATAAAAAAAAATGTAAAGGAAACGTTTTTATACAGGTAAAACTATATTTATTTTATTTCAGTAGTTTTTAATGTAAATACTACCCGACACTACCCGTACGTGAAAAGTAAGAACTCAGCGCTCTACCTAAGGTCAAAGCAGGCGGAAAGCGCAAGTCTCAACACTCAACTTTTCGCTTACGGGTAGTATATAAATATACTTAATAATGATACTTAGATAAACATATCCATTGATTGCCAACATAAAAGGGTAAATTATTAAAATAAATAAAATAATTTACATCATATTTATTTCAGGACAACCGCGTTGTAAAACAAAAAGACCATTTATGCATACAAAACTTGGCGAAAAATGTAGTTGACAAAGAATTTGTAAAGCTAAGAGGACATGTGGTTAAATCCACGGATCCAGTGCCTAAATTGTACAATGACATTTTATCAAATATTGAGCAATTGGGCTTTGATTTGGTTACAGACATACCTTCATTATCAAATGTACAACATAATTTATACAAAATAAGAAATCAGTCCCTAGGAATTAATAAAACAATATTTAAAAGTTACGATGAAGTGGCTGTACCATATAAATACAATGATTTTATTTTGGCGGATTATTTTAACGAAGGTTTACGTATAATAATATTTTGTAGTATTGCTAACAGGAAGAAAATTGGAGAAATAAAAGAATTTTTCGGGGATGCGACATTTGTTTCTTGTCCTAAACCATTTACGCAATTGTACACATTACATGGCGAAATGGGTAGCAGTATCATAAAAACGAAAACAGCACCATTAATTTATGCTTTAGTGCCAAATAAGAAGCAAGAGACCTATACTGTTGTGTTTGAACTCATCAAACGACAACTGAGTAACTTCAAACCTGTGAAATTCCATTCTGACTTCGAGCAAGGCGCTATAAATGCTGTTACACGCGTTTTTCCTGATATTAAATTGGCGGGGTGTTATTACCATTGGTGTAAGGCCATATGGAAAAAGGCTAAAAAATTAAATTTAAATGGTAAAAAGGAAAAAAGGCTGGTTGGCTTGACCGCCGCTTTGCCGCTATTGCCTTCCGAATACATTGCTGAAGGATTATTATTTATAAAATCCGAAGGGAGGTTTAAAGAAAAACTGGTACCTTTTTTTAAATACATCGATAAATTTTGGATGTCTAATAATTTTTCTTCAATATTATCGGTTTTCGGTGAAAGACACCGAACAAACAATGTGACTGAATCATTTCATGCAAAACTAAATAAAAAAATAAATAAAACAAATACTTCAATTCTACGTCTACTATCTGAGCTGAAACGGATTGAATCCAGTCCTGTACACAATAACAAAAGAAAAAATAAATACATAAAAGATGATGAAGACATCATAGAAATACAATTAGAATTGTTAAATGGAGAAATTTCGGTTGGTGTAGCATTAGAAAAATTACGATAGTTATAGCACAGGTGGCAAGTGGCAACGCAATTAGGTTTGCAGGGCTAAAATTTCTACGCCATAGTGAAGACTGACTACACTGGTTATGCGTGTGTGTGAGTGTTACTAAAAAGTGTTTTTTTTTTCTCTAACTGTTAGAATTATATTTTAAGTTTTTTTTTTCATTTTCATACAAAACAATACTTACACGCTAATTTATACAATACGTGGGTGTTTTCGTGTTATCTGCAAGAATAATATTTTAATTTTTTTTTTTTCATTTTTACAATTTTATTATTATACGATATGTGGGTGTTTTTTTTTTGTGTTACCTGTTACAATATATTTTAAGTTGTTTTTTTCCTATTTTTACTGTCCTTTTTTATATTTGTTTTGTGGACCAGAAGTAACCCGGTTATAGGTGTTCCACGGCCCATAGGCGTATTGCAATTGCATGGTCCTTATAAGTGAGCTGTTCCACGGGCAAGAAAAAGTGCCCGTGGTACACCAAGGTGAACTAATTAGGTGATCCACGACCCATGACTGGCTAAAACGCGCGTTTCCAATGGAAACAGTCATTCGTTTCGATTGAAACATTCGGCAAATCACCGATCTTGAAAGTAGCGTGTATTGTATGGCACTATTATTTTCTTAATCACATTCAAGTAGATACAATTTATAACCCCGTCCATGATAGGTGGGTAAAATATTCGAGCTGAATTTAAGAATGTAGGCACGAAAAATGGTATTCGTAATTATGTTGTAAGTCAATACTTATACACAAACCCACCTCAGAGAGCTTTTTAGAGATGTAGCTTTGCTTAGCCCGTAGACCGCTATTAGCCACAAAACACCAATTATCACGACAGTAATACATCTTAGCATAACACTCCGGAATGATTTATCCACCAACCCGTCAACATACAAATCCACCAACCCGTCAACATACAAATCACTACCACTAAGTTAAACAGATACATACATAAAGACGATACTACGACGGTAAACACTAATTCAACCGGTAGTGTGTTTGCTGAACATTGCATTGCGCCGAATGCCGCATATTAATGTGTTGGACTACAGCCTCGATATATTGATGTTATAATCCAGTTGTACATAAACACGTAGGCCTACCTGATTAAAATACATGATAGTATGAAGTCAAGTACAATTTCAGGTACTTTATTATTATACACATCCACATTCATAGTCTTCTCTTCTTCTTCTTCGTCGTGTCGATGGCTGAGTCAAATTTTATTGGTCCAATGAGTGGCGCTCTCGTCGGCGATCATGAGCGCCTCCCTTGTGCAGGTGGTAGGGCATTTTGGACAGTCAGTAAGGTGGTCAAGGTTTTGACTTGCCATCGTGGTGAAAGGATTAGCCAATTCGCTTTTAAGAACTCGCGAATTGCCCAGGGTGCGCCGGACGTAGGGAATTGTTGTGTACGTCACTCGGGGAGGCTCCTTTCATGCACCCCATTCACATTCATAGTATAAAGCCATGAGGTTTTCTACTTTGATTAATTTATGTATTCCGATAAATATTCGAGCCTGTTGTCGAATTTATTATTCTCAATAACTGTGTCGTCTACGATATTTTGCGAATCTATATATATCTTCTATATCATCGTCAAGATCATCAACACCACCATCACCATCACCATCAAGATTCACAGTTGTGTAGCCAAAGGTAAAACTTAATAACTAGTATTTTTTTAGTTTTAATTTTATGGCAGATTCACATCCATAGTTTGTTAGTAAAATTATCATATGATCTCTGTTACTATTAATTTTATATTTTTTAGAAATTCCTCTCCTCAAGGAAATAAATTTGGGGTTAAAAGTGTATAAAGTAAATGTCTTAACCTTGTAGGACATAGCATGGAAATACGAGTTCCATGAGAAAGAAGTCGCGGGCTACAACTAGTAAGTAAATGAGTGAAAAACGTTTTGTTACTCTTCGCACTTATATTTTCAACCTTCTTTTTTCGAATTCTTGTGACGTCATTGAAGGTAGGCTGTAAAAGGCAGACACCAAAGCCCATGCCTTAGGCCACACGCAAACAAACCTCACAGAAACCGTCTCCACGAGAGACACTTCTACAAACAGTTTATTTCACTTTGCAAGTTATTTATCTAGTCTCTATAACAAGTCCTAGTATAATATAAAGCATATTTACGGATCATATTAGTACGTCTCTTTGTACCAACAAAGTTGGACAGGGGAGACAGCTCGAATATTATATGAGCTGGTACAGTCGCGAGCTAAAGTGTTTCGCAAACATTTCTCCATCGCTAGCATTTATCAGTTTATATTTTAGATGCCGGGTATATTATTCGCGGAATGCTAGCATATACCTGTCGTGTTAACCTGGATGCCTTCGCATGAAAGCGTTCATCACGTCGACTTTAACTGATGTCAAAATATGTTTAATATGTCGAGATAAATATTATCAGAGTGTGTTAACTGTGTACTATTTAATATTTTTTAGTATTAATTAATAATATAATTTAATATTTATAAGTATTATCTGATTAGACTAAACTATTCTTTATTTAAGCCCTTTCTAAACCTAAAGCAGCTAGTTAAGAGAATTTTTGATTCGAAGGTAACGATGTTAAATTAGTGCGGCCGCTTTTAAAGGACTCGGCGCACGTGCACGAGTTTACAAGTTTTTAGGTTAAGTATTGAAATGACTATCTTAACATTAACAATTTCACATCATAATCAACTCAAAAATAATCAACTGATGGCTTATTAACTAATTTTAGAACAATCAAATTATCAATCTTAATTATTATCGACGAACAGTCATAATTGCGCCGATATTATATAAATTAACTCAATGTATGAAAATAATTATTGTGCTGAGAAATAAATACTTATTTTATTTATACTAATTACCTATCCTCTTAAATACACTTTGGCAAATAATTTCAAAGGTTTTAGTTTTTTACAAAAAATGGAAAAGACACAATTACAAACGTCAATTTATCTTCTTTGCCGAAACAGTTAAAATTCTTCTTGAAAGGTCAAAACATTAAAAGAAATAACGTGTTTTTTGTTTCCGTGAAATGTTTCGACTTCAAGTAACAAAAGCATCCTTGACGGTGGAGTGCAAGGAGTAACTTTATAACAAGAAATAAAGTTGGAAGTGAGTTGCTACCGTAAAACAATGTAGCGGCTTTTAGGGGTGCCTTGATAAGGGTTTCTTGCTCTTGGTGCGTTAGAAACAGACTTATTTTAGTTCTTTTAAATGTGCTATTACTATTAATTTAATGGTGGAATAGTTTTAAGGATTGAGCTTCATCGTCTCAAGTTTAACCTGGCACAAAATTAACACAACCTATTATCAGTAGCTACAACTATCAGTACTAACAATAACTACGTAGAGTTCTGAATTGATGGTGAGACTACGCTCTGAAACTCCTAGTCGCTTTTTAACGACTTGGAAAAAAATGAGGCTGTTCTAATTCGTATATTACCTAAATTTACTCGAATATTTGCATCTAGCAGTCAGCATTTCATGTTGCTGAGCTGATGTTGGAAGGTACAACTCTTTAACGCTTAGGATAATTCTTTAAATATAGGCACCTTAAGGCCGTTTTCTGTATTCTTTCAAGTTATACACAGATGAGGCATGAAGTTGAATATTTCTTAAGGATGTCTTACATTTAACTTAATGTTTTGTAAATTATTATACTATAGTTCGTATTAAAATATTTTTTTAAATTCTAAAAAGTTTTTCATGACACAAGAACACAAACATAACATGAACTAAGCTCGTGAATCAAGTTGTTCTGCTATCTTCGACTCAAATACAGAATGCATTCAACAATTTGTTGAGTTCAGTCAAAAGTTTGTCTGAATGACTGACAAGAATTTCAGCCTTTAGTCTAGCAAATTCAGACGTAGACGTAAATAAGCCACTCATATACCTGTAGTTCGGTTAGACATAGCCATAGAAATCTTAATAATAAGGCAATAGAAATGTCAAAGACGCGTGACCTTGTCGCCGCGCATCTGTCAAGTCAAACACAAGTGCGAGTTGAGGAATTGTCGTCTTAATGTCATCGCAAAAAGAATAATTTTGTTTGCAGGAATACAAGCGCATTTGTCTAATCGAACAAAAGTGCGAGTTGAGGAATTGTTGTCTTAATGTCATCGCCAAAAAGAATAATTTTGTTTGCAGGAATACAAAAAGTGGTATTTGAAAACCGGCGACATGCGTCCCAGTGTTAAAAGATAGTCGATAGCATTTCTATTGACTAGTTATTAAGATTTCTATGGTCATAGCTATTTACAGACGTTCACAGCCGACTGGGTCGGGCGCCGAAATTTGTGGTGGGCTCTAATAAGAGCATGGTTAACCGTACGGATTTCTAATCAGGGCTCTGTCAGTGTATTGCTTCGGCATACGATAGTTGCTTAATTGTTAACACAGGATAAATCAATTATGTTGTTGTTGGTTATATTGTGATTATATAGGATAAAAAATTATTGTATCCAGGGTTTTAGTATCATGTACTGAATCGGCAAGCGTCACGATGTTTTTTACACCTAGTAAAAGTTGACAGGGGATATTCAAAATTAGAACGGCAATCAAGGTTAAGTTAAGAATGTTTATGAAGAATATAATAAGTAAAAAGTAGCAACTAAAATTAACGTCGATATAAGTCTTTCAAACGATAACTTTCTAAGTTTTTAAGCAGAAATGAAACAAAAGTTTGGATTCTGTCAGGTATTTTATAATCCGTTAAAGTTGAGGTTTCTCGAGATATTTCCCTCTTGCCCCGTTCGTCTTTTCTATGAGTTGTGAAACTTTATTATGAATTTAGTTTGGCTTGCTCCCAGTGCATCAATGGTCGGTAGGAATGAAAGAACTGCCCGAGGCTTTGGGTAAAACAAATAGCTTGTGGATTATGTGAATTTGTGAGATTATCACTTTGTGGTGAGAGAAAATTTAATTAGAAATTGTCGGATAATATTATGTTTATAAAAGGTAGACAACCAAGCCCCGTGTTATCATACTCAAGTAAATATGGAATTAACTTTAATACATCTACACAAGTTTGGCAATTCCTTAAAACCCTAGGCATTAGCAAAAATTCTGCGAATGGTAACTCTGACATAGACATCAATGCATTAAATGCCCATTTTTCTCTCTCGCCGGTTGTCATTGATCAGAGTACCAAAACTGCAACCTTGTCACACCTTTCCAATCTCCCTCGGCCACTTAATAATGCCTTCTGTTTTCACCCGGTTGTAGAACTAGACGTTAAGAAATCTATCCAGTCCATATCCACTAAAGCGGTAGGAGATGATGGCCTTCAAATCCAAATGTTTCTCCCGATCCTTACTGCTACTTTGCCTATTATTACCCACATAATCAATTATTCCCTCTGCTTTAACTCCTTTCCCACCCCTTGGAAGAAAGCACATGTTCTACCGCTTCCCAAAGTTACCAATCCCACCTCATTGTCCCAGTATCGTCCGATATCCATTCTTCCTGTTATGTCCAAAATCCTAGAGAGTACTGTCCATGACCAGCTATCCCTTTACCTCTATTCTAACAGCCTGCTGAGTCCATACCAGTCTGGGTTCCGTCCTGGCCATAGCACCGTTACTGCATTGGTGAAAATCACTGATGATGTGCGTCTGGCTATGGAAAACAAGCGGCTCACGGTCCTGGTTTTATTGGATTTCAGCAGTGTCTTCAACTCTGTTGATTTTGACGTCCTACTTGCAATCCTATCCTCTCTTAACGTCTCTACGTCTGCAACTACATGGTTCAAATCTTACCTTCAGGGTCGCTCGCAGTCGGTCCGCTATGAAGATACCAATTCTGAATGGTGTGATCTGGCTGCGGGTGTTCCTCAAGGTGGCGTTCTTTCACCTCTACTTTTCTCCATTTTTATTAATGCCATCACAAAGGTCCTTACTTCTCAGTATCATCTCTACGCAGACGATTTGCAGCTGTATCGTCATTTCGAAGTTAACGATGTCGCAATAGCTATTGACGCTGTCAACAATGACCTTGCTAGCATAAGTAAATGGGCAAAGTCTTTTGGACTTTTGGTTAACCCAATAAAGTCGCAGGCGGTCATTCTTGGCGGCAGATATATGAGCAACATTTTAAACCAGCAGCCTTTACCACCTATTAGATATGACTCTGTTACAATTCCGCTCACAAAATCTGTTAAAAATCTTGGTGTCATGATAGACTCTAATCTATCATGGGACGTTCACATCGCAGAGGTTAGCCGAAGGGTATTTTGTTCTTTCCAGTCTCTCAAACGACTCCAGAAATTCCTACCATATTAAACTAAAGTTACTCTTGCCCAGTCCCTTCTTCTGCCACTTATCGACTACGCTGATGTCTGTTTTCTAGATGTAAAGGAGGAACATCTTAACAAACTGGAACGTCTGCAGAATCTGGGTATCCGCTTCATTTTCGGTCTTCGGAAATATGATCATGTTTCCGAATTCCGGAAAAAAGTGGGGTGGTTACCCATTCGGCAACGTCGTGACCTCCATATTCTGTCTTTTCTTTTTTCCGTCCTTCACAATCCTAATTCTCCTTCTTACCTAAGTGAACGCTTTGAGTACTTAGTGCCCAGGGGTAAACCCTGCCGTTCTTCCTCTTCTCTTCTTCTTCGCACTCCATTACACTATTCAAGTTGTTATGACAGATCCTTCTCTATTCAAGCAGTGCGGTTATGGAATAGTCTTCCTCATAATATACGGGATAGTCCATCTATTATGGTATTTAAGCAAAAAGTAAAAGAGCATTTTCATTCTAAGATAAATCTTAAACCAATTTGACATGACAATATATTATGTATTTTATTTTATGTTATAAAAAAAAAAGAAAAACTCTTTTTAATTTTCTTTCTTCATTTATTGATATTTAATAAATATATATGTATGTATATTTTTATATATTTATAATATATATTATGTTTATGTTATTTATATATGTATATATTATATGTACTAGGATGTAAATATGTATGCGGATTTAGTTATATTTGTCTTGGTACTTTCCTCTAAAGTTGTACACTTATCTTGCCCTCTATGGCATCATCGTCTCCTCTATTGCTCTAGGTTTGCTGGAAGAGAACTCAAGCACTGAGTTATGCTCGCCTTTTGTATTCAATTACTATTTTATGTATATTTCTTTGTAATCTTTTGTGTACAATAAAGTATTAAATAAATAAATAAATAAATACATATAAGTTTTTATCTATATTAATAGAGTTTTTTTAAACACTAAAATGCATGTTTGTTCGTGGCCATTTTGAAATATTAATAAGATAAAAAAAAAATCTGTAAAAGTGGGCGACAACAAACATGCATTTTTTATCTATGATATTAGATAAAAACTTAATAATATTCAAGTTGAACCTATACTACTTTTGAATGGAAAACAGCCAAGCAATTGTTTTCCCTTCTGGGAACTTTTGGTTTAGTTTATGAGGTTTACAGGTTTAATCACTTGTATTGTATTAATACACTTACTGAACATTGCAGGTCAGCTTACATGGACTATTTTATTTTATCCTAAAATTAAACTATAAAGACTAGACTTTCCAGACTAGTTTAATTTTAAATCCAACATGTACATGTAAATAAAGATATTTAAAAAAACAAAATTCTTGTATATTTTTTTTTTGAGTAACATCAAAGTCTTAACAAGACTCAGAATCAAGCAACACCTATTCCATATTAAGAAAATAGTCTGGTATTTACGATAATCAATTGTCGATTTACCTTTTTGCCTTTTCAAAAACCTTTAAAAGCAAGATGGATGTGGCAGGAGCACTCCAGTATAATAAAAACGGAATTCCTTCATTAACGTAGAGGAGGGATCTTAAACCGAGAGGGATACCGGCTTTCTTAAGGATTCTTCTAACTTAAATCACTTTCAAAGAAGTGGCCTAAAGTTTAATTGTTGGGAGTTTCTTCGCTTTACGGATTCGTGACCACGTATTATTTAAGCGCTAGATAATTGAATGTTGTGAACCTTTTACCGTTGAGACTTTTTGCATCAGGATAGTGGTACAAGTATTTTGTTTAGGTTTTATTTTTTGTGTGATAATTGTACCCACTGTTTTAGAAAACCATAATAATCACAACCTAATGATGTTGATTTTGCGCGTTGTACAAGTTAATGGCCAGTATAGGTTAATCTATCGCCATATTATTATGTGTAATGCTTAGGGTATGAGAGGACTGATATACGCTGTGCGTTTCAGAAGTAGGTACCTATAATTATATAAAATAACCTACCCAAATAATAATGTTGCAGTAGAATTTTTTTTTTTAGAAATATGTATCAATATAATATATAAAGCATGATTACCTACTGAAAACTTTCTAAAAGCCAACAATCGATAAGATTGCTACACGTGCCCTTTAATCTGTAGAAATAACCTTCTTTTCAAACCTAAATAAGTAGATTATGTTATTATCCTCATTATCAAAAATATTTATTTTTGGTACCAAGATACCTAATAATATTATAATAATCCCATGAATCAAAAATCTGTTTTCATAACGAAGAAGATATTTACGAACCACAAAAATCATTTATATTTATTTGAAGCCAAGTCCTTTGAAGTTAAGTAGACCAGGCTGAAATCAAACTTTATCTTTTGCTTCTAAAAATGGATTTAGTTCGATTTAATATCGTATGTTGTACGGATTGGGCCTTACGTCGACTAATCTAGATTATATTTACTGAAGCTTTTAGCTGTTAGCTTTTTCTAAATACTTTTCGAATAAAAAATAAGGGAAAATTTACTCGTTACTTGTTAGAAAATATAATGAGATTTGCTTGACCAAAAATATTTAGTTAAAAATATGTTTCTTTTTAGCAGATTTCGTAATGGGTTAATGTTGTTTATTTTTTCACTTTCCAATTATAAAATATTCACGTTTGTTTTTTTTGCTGTCACATTTTTTCGTCAGTTTCATTGACGTTAAAATTAGATGGAACAACTCGCATTACACGGATCTTATAAGCTAAGAGCTAAAAATAAATCACTAACATCCACTAGCTACAACGTAAGAGCTAAAATGACACAATTTTTGTTTTAATACAGAAAACTCCGGACAAAAAGCTTATTCCAATTCCAGTACTTATCACAACATTCCCAGTAATTACTGGTAGCTAATTTCATGGAATAATTGCAAACACGACGGGTTTACATCGAGTACTATACCGCGCTTCAATAGGAGCGAATCACGCGATATCTCAATAGAACTTCATTCCTGAGCTAGAAGATTAATCGAAAAACCGACTCGTGCTTTTTGTATTCTAATTGGTAGGTCGGCCTCCCTAACAAATTACTTTTTCACAATATACAAAAGGTCCATTATCCACTCAAATTAGTTCCTAAAGGAAATCATTAATATTAATCAATGTTTCAAAGGCTTTCTAAGCGTAAAATATCGGATCAAAACGCTCAGGATAGAATAGCGTCGATTATAAATTATTTTTGTGGTATTTATTTTGTAGCAAAGTTTCAATATTCAGCTGTGATGAATATTGGATATTCATAGCCTATATAGCACATCGTTTAATGACAAATTGATCAAACACGTTGTTTATAAAAAATAAATGTTAGGTTTTTATACACGTCACATTAAATAGGTAAGTAAACAAGCAAATAGTATACGCGTGAAAAGAAAAATAGTATCAAAAGAAGAAAGAAGTTATTATTTTGTTCAACTTAAAGCAAGTAAGATAAGGTTTATATAAAAATGCTCGTTTATTTTTAATTACAAATAAATTGAAAGTCATCAATTCAATGATCAAATAAAAGGTCTTAAAAGCTGGCAATAATGATCAAACTGGCACATTTTATCGAGAGACTAACGGACTAAGCCCGAGGGTATCCGGCAGTACTTTATAAACCATTTAACCCATTTTATTCTCATGTAGATAAAAGGATCGCTACAAAAATATGGCACCTTTAAAGGAATCTAATTTCAACTGGGCCAGTTCAAACGTGAAAATCTTAATTTCCTGATAACAGCCATCTAATTGAAAAATCAGAAACGGCACGAGCTATATAGAAAAAGGTTTACATTTTATTCACAAAAGGAGAAGCTTTTTATTTCTCTAAAAGAGATAAAATGTTCATTAAGTTAGTTGTACTATATTTATGAGAGCATAGACAAGCATTATCGTTTGTTTAATTTAACTACAGATAAATAAAAGAATATCTGTCAGATTAAGAATTATTATTTGAGTTATTTTTAGGGGGTTACTGAGTTTGTTTTAAGTGTAGATATTCATTCTTAAAATTTTATATGAATTAAGTTAGCTCAGTTTAAATGTTATCCCAGAAATATCCTATTAAACTTGATTTGGGTTAATACGCCTTTTTAACGTTAGCTAATTTCACACTCAAGTTAATTAGCTAGCAACACTGACGAGCTGATTCATTCGCGTAATTCGTCACCGTATTATTTACATCACTAATTACCCTCCGTAATGAAACTTTGGATTCTCGTAAGCCAAAGCAAACATTAAATACATAAATCAGGTCTATTTGTAAGAGCATTAAATGGATAGAGGGCACATATAGTAAACGTTGTACTGAATCATCAACTATAAATCAGTTGAAGAGGAATTTATTACGAATATATTTATCGTCTCTTGCGTAGGACCAGGTAAGAATTAGTTAGTTTCTGAATTAATTTCGCGTATGTTGGCCACCCTTGCATGAAAAAGTTCTTGGCAAAATTATTAGATTGCAATCTTGTGAAACGACCACTTTTCTTTTTTGCTTGGCGAGCTTCCAGATGTTTTCAATTTGGAAGTTTACGAAGTAAGATTTAAGATATATGTGCAATAGTTAAACGAAGATGCATTTCGTGTTGAATTAAATTTTAAATACGGAAATGTTGTACTTTTAAATATTGTTAACAATTTTTGAGAAATTAAAAAATATTTTTCTCATATGGCCTCAATTGTTATTTTTATTAGTATGTAATATCAATTTCAAAATATATGATCATTCCAAAACCTTCAATAACTGAAATTTACGATGTTTGTCGAAAGTACAAATGTTGCCAACCAAAAAACTAAAACTACTACATCCATTTTTGAGAGCCGTGGTAAAATTCATTGCATCATAATTTTGCTCTGGTCGTAAACGAAACAAATATAAACAGTATAACTGTACAAGCTTATCACGCTGACAAGCAAAATACAGTCAAGCAAATGCAAACAATTTGCCAACTTAGTAGCAAAAACGAGAAAGCAAGAGAAGCCAAAATAATGTACCCATCTTCACGAACATTCTTGCTAAATAAACTAGTCGACATTATTACTCTTGGCGTATCATAAACAAATGTATACAAAGGCAAGCATAAATTGAGCAATGCACTGGCATGTAACTTTACGACAATTTGGATTACGATGCAGTAGAAATTCAAATCATTGTGGAGAAATGGCGGTAGGTAATAACTAGACGGTGAGAACCCACGCTAACGCGGTCATACGTCATCCACACTGCTATCACGGTTCCGCAGTGCCGTGTTTGCCGACGGAACCCTACTAGTAAGTTTATCCCGAGGCTGATATAGTACCCGGATGTCTGATCGTTAGACGCTAGAAGTTTCAGCACTAATGAAAACTAAATGGGCTTTAACGAGTGTTATTTGGAGTTTGAAAATAAATGAATAATTTGCCATTAAAATTGTCACTTCTGTGGCCAAATGTTAGTTATCAACATCACAGCAATTAAGGGGCTTTTTACATGTATACATCGCTATAAATTTAAAGTCAGGCAAACAGCTCCTTGGCATTAAAAAAATAATAATAAGGACACTAGTATAAAAAAGTATTCGGTAGATAAAAATAGGTTGGTGAATTCGATTTGTAACTGTTCAGAAGCCTAAGGATAGTCCTAATATGTTTTTTTTAATATACTTCGACCTGATAAAAATGTTTGATTTTTTGTGTCAAGAGCTCAATCAGAGAAATCAAATTGTATTTACGTCGTCAAAGAAATTGAGGCATTGATTTTGTATACGGAGTTTAAATAAGTCAATTCTTCAAACGTCGGATAACAAAATCAATAACTCAATTTCTGAAACTTCATGTCTACAGTATATCAATCATAACACAATGATTTAGTTTGACATTTCATTCAAGTATTAATAATGTAATTTACAGTCATGGAAACTCGGGACCCTGTAGACAAAGAGCCTAGTCGGTGAGTCAACGTTAATCTAAATCGTTTCCGTAACGAAGATAAAGGGATATATTGGAAATATACAGTAGATGTTACGTTCATTAAGGGTAGTCTTCCGAGCGCCATGTTTTCACACCAACGTAATATGGGTTTGACCTTAATATTATTAAGATTTTATAAATTTTTATGAACAATTCTGATCAAGTTTTGATCATTAATTGAGTTACATACAAACTAAAAAAATAATATTATTCTTGAAAAGTGGGCGCCAACAAACATGTATTTTAGTATTTTAGTGTTGTTATGATTTGTCTATATTAATAGATATTTCTATTTCTATGGAAAACAGCCAAGCCATTGTGCCGCCTTTATGACAAATTATTTTCTGTTGATTAGAACACTTACTGGAGGAAATGAGATTGTGAAAGCTATTATTGATGTTGGTATAATATGACTACGTTTGATAAACCAGTATTTGAGAAAGAATATCTGATTATTTCGTTAAGTACGTTTTATTTATTTTGTCATAATATGTAAAAATACTTTAGGAAATAAAAAATAAAAAAACATGAATTACAAGCATATGTAGTAAGCTTACATAAATAGTTTACAATCACGGCATTACATGTTTAACATTTTTGACATTTAAAAGCAGAAATATGAACAAAGAATGTAGCTATAATTATGTTACACATTTTTTTATACTGAAAAGGTCAGTTAAAAGGTACAATTTGAGAAAATCTAAACCTCATTAATATTCTCGTAATTTTACCTAATAAATGTAGATAACATTTTCAGAAAACCTGTTCTCGCACACGTCTTTGGATACTTCATCTATCGGGTGATTCATCTTGTACGTCTGAACGATGGAGTCTACAAAATTCTCACATCGTCCGACAAGATCTACCCTGTGGGATCAAATTGCAATCGAATACCTGCTCTCGATAGTGCATTGGCCATACCTTGTCCGTTCGATAGTTTAGGGCAGGGCTGACCGAAACATCTCACGGACTAATCTTTAAAATTATAGAGTATTTTTTTATATAATATTAAAGTTAAAAAATTAAGAATCAGAAGAAGACTTACTTCTTCTTCGTCGCCGTAATATACCTATGACGCTAGCACAAAAAGAGTTGAAAAATTTCGAGTCCAGCAGCATACGAATCCATGGCTGAATTGGCAAAGCACTTGGGGCATTTACCCAAGGGGTGCAGGTTCAAATCTTGCTGGCTTCATAATTTTTGAACTTTAATATTTAAAAAAAACACAAATAGGCAAAGCAAAGCTATAATTTGCTTTAAAATATTACAACAGTAATTTTTGTTTGCTTCGCGCAGATTTTTCTCTGTCGGTGCAATTTCATGCTGACTTTAATCGCATTATTTTATTATTTTATCAGCAGTACCCGAGTTGAGAAATTGCATCAAGTAGATATTGGATGCAATTCTAGGCTAGTTTAACAAGATATTGTTAAAACAAACATCTAATAAGTAGAATATTATTTATTATATACAATCTTTTAATCGCTACTGCCACACTGAATAACTAAACAGATTAACTAGTTGTTCCGTTGGATGCTGTTTTGCAGATTTATTCCATTTGGACAACTGCTAATTTTGTGTGATATTGATTTTTATTAATTTATCTAAAACTTCATGTACTTACTTACTTACTTATGTTGCACATAAGCGGACTTATTGCCATAGGCATTCTCTACCAGTCAACCTTTGGGTGATGTTGAGAGTGGGGTAGTAAGTGAAAAAGTAAAAGTTGTAATGAAGTAGCTATTTATAAATATTTTCATTCCGCATGGATCGACTTTTAGTTGTTGCTGTTGTATTACAAATAAAATTCAAGCAGCTCCCAACCCTAGACCTGGCGCACATTCGTCAAATAAAACTAGGAAATACCTAGCGAAATGACCTGTCTTGACATGTTTAATGACTGATAAAAGGTAAAGGCACTTAGTATCATACAATGGGTATGTATAGTAATGTATACCTTTGACTTATTGACAACGACCTTTTAAGTAATATCCCAGAGACACCTCTCTTGGATGTAAAAGACATTTTAATATAAATAAATAATATAATAATAAATTTATTTATTCAGACAAATTAGTCCACACAGTACAACTATTAAAATGCAGCAGTTAAAATTAATTACACAATTTACACTTTTCAAAAAAATAATTATATATAAACAATTAAATTATCAAATTAAATTATCCAATTAAATTATCAAATGAAATAATCAAATTTAAAAATTAAATTAAATTATAATAAACAGCAATTACATTTTATACTGTTATATACTTTAACACAGTTTTTATCGCATGCAATTCAATTAACGTTGACTTGAACGAAGCGTTTTATATAAAACGATTCCAGTAAGTAGGTTTGTATAGGCTATCCACGGCGTAAATAGTTACTTTTTTTTTAAAGAGGGTAATAAACGTATTTTTGTAAATCTTTCGCCCGTAGTACTCTCTTGGTATACAGTTGAGAAATACTAGTAGAGTATGCAAAAAATGTTAGAATACATTGAATGTCAGATTCAGATTCCATTTTATGCAAACTGTGGCGGTCTTTTTTGTTGTTCTTGTATGGAATTGATTTTGTACATGATTGAAACGATTACTAAACTAATGTTTTAATTAACTGGTACCAGAGTAAATATTATATAATAAACTTATTGACTACATTATTATAACTTAACTACGACCTATACCTAGCGATACGGGAAGACGACTGGCGAACCGGGTGACTAAAACTAGGATCCACTTGAATACATATATGCGCCGGTTGCACTGAGTCCCTACACAAACATTAATTCAAAATCTATGCATCCCTAGCTTAGACACTCTAGTCAAATAACTGGGAAATTCTTGCTGCGTGACGTGTCTTAGACATTCAGTGAAGGAGTGTTACACGATTCCCAGCGCTTGTAATTTAATTCAATTCACGTTCGCATGAACGAGCGTTAGCATTTACAGCTGAACACTAATTCATTTTGTACTGTGTGGGTGGCACATCAGGTTTCAAATTGTTTTCAGCCTAGGAGCATTGGATAAATTGATAATATGTGCTAAGAACTTGAGTACAAATTATACATGTATTTGGCAGTTTGCTGCAATTGGTATACAATCCATTTATAGTAAAAACATTAAAACTAAAAACGTTAAAACCTTTATCTACAACGTGAATTTGAAATCTATTTACTTGCCTAAAAATATAATGCAATTTAACGATATTTAATGAAGATGTGTGAAAAGAATAAAATATTTACAAGGTTTAGGGCCAGTTTTTGAGGTGCCAGATAGTTCTAATTCGACCCATAAAATATAACCTGATACTAGTTACACTTGGAAAAAGAACACAGCTGTCACTTTAATTTCTGTGAGTTATATACTTATCCTGTCAATAAGGTTCATCTAACACCTGTGAAATTGGGGCTTAAAATTGTAAGCTTTATAATAAAAAGGCACGTCCATTTTATATGGTTAGTAATGGAGCTTAAACCCAAAATCAACGCTCACTTTAAAATATAAGCCAGGCTTTCAGTCAGGATTAGGGCAAAGCGAAAAGGGTAAAATTATTTTTATAAATCATTTTCAGATAAATTGTCACGCATTACAGGCTTATGGTAAGTAAGTAATTCTTGGATTAAAATAAGAGCCGATTTTATCCATGGAAACCTATCAAAAGTTTTTGGAACGAAGTTCCTTATCGCGCGTTGCGAAAGGGGGCTAGACGGAAAAAATTGGGACGAAAAGTTGTAACGACACATTTCGTAGCAATTCTCGTAGCGGCGTAGTAATTGCATGCTACGTTTCAGCTACGGTGCTACATCATCAGACACACAGAGTTAGTATTCGGTGAACCACATTAAGATTTTTTTATAACTTAGAAAAATAAAAATTTCTTTACTAATTACTCGAAAGGAACTTCGTTCCATCCGGGTGTCCCTTGACGCTTCAGTAGTTTTTTTATGTGTATTGGGTAAACAAACAATATCACAATAACAGATGGTTTACGGAGTATTAACGGTTATACGAATGTTTAGAGCTTATATTTTATTGATAGACTTACGGCCTTATTCACACCAAATTAAAAACATTTTTCAGTTCAAAAGTGTAGTCTATTCTCGAAACGAAAACGCTTATTTAAAGACAAAACACTATTAAACTAAAATGAAACGTCACGACATTTTTAAATTAAAAAGCCAAAATCTCGTGGATCAAACCATACAAGAGATACCTGGATATGACATACATACGTAGGTATAGGTGTAATAAAAAAGTTTCATGTCTACATTGCATCAAATACGTCTCAAGGTTGGTCTCAAAATAATCTTGTCAGTCTCCAGGGAAGTTACGTCTTGTACAACATAGAACAAACTTTGTAAACAAATCTTTTTTATGAACAGGTGTGGAAAAAACTACTCGTATTTTCTGGCGAGGAAATTTGTCACTGCGACAAATTGCCTTCAACGGCAATCTCATCACGCAAATGTACGGCAAACCCATTCTTTTTCACAAGTTTTTTAAGCTAGATGGAAAGGAGAAATGTTTCCTTTAAGTTTATTTGAAACCGGTATATCGTAAAATCTTTAGTCGAATCCAACTTTTTAGTAAAGTGGACAGTATTAAAACTTTTTATTAAATTCATCTTCGGCACTTAAAATATTATGCGAGTATTTTATGATAAGTGCTATAAAGAAGGCGTAGAACTGTAGACCTTTTTGATGTTAAAAGCTGTATAGAAATGGAATAATTTTCTGTACGTAGCCAGCCAATAGCATGTTATATTCACAATTTTAATGCTAGGTATTAATGACATCACAATATTAAAAGCTTTTATGTATGTGGGTTACAAATCTTGCAAAGCATTTTTCGACCACTTCTAGTTGCCCGATCGAGCTGAAAATAGACATACTTCTGTAATACCTGTGACAGTGAAAATATATGATAGAAATATAGTATTCAATTCTTGAGTTCACAAACGCACACGCACTCATATGCAAAATATGTGGCAGGGGATAAAAAACATACACTATAAAGTTCATAATAAAATAGAAAGATTTTATTAATATTTTATTTTCATCTGATTTAACATCTAGAATACCATCAAATATGATGATGTTACGGGATTGTGAAACTTTGGCCAGAAAATGGACTCAATATTGTATCAATGCAATATTTATTTCATAGCTATGGTTTGTTATGAGGAGCTCCCAATATAATAACACCAAAATTTAAAGCCATTCTTAGTAAATAACAACTCGTACAAACAAAAAGACATTGTATCGGTTCCTCATTGTTACTCCTCGGAACACTAAAAATCCCGGTGTATTCCGTTCCGTAGCAGCTTGTTGGTACAAACATTCCAATTGTCGGCACCCATTGACGCGAGGCGGGCATTCCCTTGCCTGCATTCCACAGATCTGGTTTCTACTGGCACGCTCCGCAGATGTGTTGTGTTGGTTTTGGTAACAATCTAGGTTACATATACCCAAACCGTTTCAGTGGTAACAATTAAAATGTTATTTCTAAAAGTTTGAGGTAGAAATATGTCTGTTACTCTGGTGGAAACGGTGTGATGCATTGCAAGCTTTATAGTTAAATTTTATGTAATATTTTCTTCCGTGTTGATAAAATATTCAGTTACATTAAAAGATCATGTAAATATAATAGTTAGGTGGAATCTGACAACTAGAGTAAGCAATTTATTTTAACAAATACAAGTAAATCAGACTTAAGTGAAATATTAAGGTTGAGCAATCCAATTTACTGTAGGTTCAACCAAATAAATTCAATCCAATCGGAATATGCGAAAGAACTGTCAGACAACCGCAAAAGGCGAACCCGTATAAATTGGGGAAAATATGATAGAAGCCCTCGATAAAGTCATAGATATTATGGATGGGTAATATAGCCTATTGAAATCAATGAGGTCTTCATAGGAAGTTCCCTAAATTGAGATCCTTTTTCGCTCCAAGTAGACCTAACAATGATAGATCGATGTATAAGATATGGTATATGGCGCTGTTCCTCTCTCAGGCCATAAGGAATTGACCCTTAGCAACAATAAATCTTGAATTTAATATTATATTTTAAATGGGAACATGCATCATTTTCTTTTCCGTTTTATTTTTTTGGGTTATCGGTCTTTTTTGGATGTCCTTAGCATTTGCAAGTCGCTTTTTGGTTAATGTTTGAACCTTACATACTGCACGCATAATGAAAATTTATCCGTGCTTCAAAAATGCAAAGACAACTTATATGATTAAAAAGGCACTACTACTACTTACATAAATATAAAATCTTGCTTGTATGGTTTATTTGGTATTACATGAGCATGAAAGCTGTAGTAGATATCAATCAAGAAGGCTTCAGTTATCACTTTTCATTTAATTGTTAAAAGTGCTTGATATAATACTAAAACTGAATCACTCATTTGTAATATTGTAACTAAGCAAATACCTACTACTCAAGTATGTATATGTAGGGCAATCTTCACATTACCGCAATCCTATTTAAATTTCTCTTTCAGCGAATAAATGCCGTCCTCTCACAGTATGATCTAATGTTACTTACAAAGAGGTAATTTTACATTAAAATGTACATACTTAAGGTTTAATTTTGATCGTAGATTGAATAAACTTCATATTAATAGGCATAGTTTTACAAAATAACTATCCATATCTTTTTAATATAGTTAATGCGAAAGTAACTCTGTCTGTTTATAATGATTTCACAGCTAAACACTGAAACACACGATCGTGATAAAAATATCCATGAAGTACGAAATAGTACGAATACGAAAATACAGGATGCCATTTTTCATCGACGTTCAACGACTGTCCGCTACAAGCTGTGTAGCCGACAAAAATACCTGTTTGTACACACTGTTTGAGCAACTAAGATGAAGCGTGTAGCCGGTATATTACGGCAACAGTAATAAACGAATCATATCTAACTAAAAAGGTTTATAGGAATGGAAGGAATATTTTAATGACAAGAATTATGCTATTTGATTGCCTCGATGGTCTTGTGGTTAGCGTAGGCGCCTCTCACCGCGAGCTCTCGGCTTCGATTTCCGGATCGGGCAAAATGTTATTTGTAAACTTTCCGACAGGAAATTCACAGTAGCAGCACGGAGTTGGAACTGTGCCCGGTGGATGGTGATAGGCTCACCCCCTATCCCTTGGGACCTAAAACATAACAGGGGAAATGGGTGTTGTACACCTCTATAAAATATATAATATAGCCGTGATGTTATGTTATAATAACAGCCCTGTATCTAAAACATGTCCTACTGCTGGGCTCGGGCCTCTTCTCATGATGGGAAAGGTTTAGGCCATAGTCCACCACGCTGGCCAAGTGCGGATTGGTAGACTTCACACACCCTCAAGTACTTTTTTGGCACTCTCAGGCATGAAGGTTTCCTCACGATGTTTTCCTTCACCGTTAGTGAGCGATAATTTATATGACAAATACACACATATTTTCGAAAAGACGAATCTTAACGATTTATTGACGTAGGTGTGTGCCGTGAGTTCGAACCAGAGTCCTACGGTTTCCCACTCGGCTATCACTGCTTACTGATGTTATATTAAATATTTTAATTCCAAACTATTGTGTCGTGTTTGTTTGTTAATCGATTAGTCATGTAATTCCCAGAGCATGTTAGATATTGAACTACCAAAGCATTAATCCTATTTTCCCTGTCTCTGATACAAATAAACACTTTTATCCTTAGAATCTAATAACAACGGTTATTTATAGTTAAACCCCCTTGGAATTAGCTGTAACACATTTTGATATATCACCAGTGAGATAATGAAGAAATAAATATGGATGGAAACAGACGATTGTCTCGTTTTGTATCGAACAAAGTATGACGTACTGAACTCATGTTTGAGTGAACTATACTTTTACCATGAAGTTTTATAAAAGTATGTATAATTAATACCTTTAGCCAATCGCAAGAGAAGTCTGCTACGATGATTTTAATAACGAGATTTTGTACCAAAATTGTACTTTCAGATGTAGATGATACACGTCTTCATCGTGGTGACAACTATCAACCAAATTGTGTCACCCAGTTATATTGTATTTAGGTGACTATTTAGTATTGCTGAATATTTAAATTATAGTAGTTAAATAAATAAATATAAATATCTCACAACTTACACACAACGCCATCTAGTCCCAAACTAAGCAAAGCTTGTAATATGGGTACTAGAATAACTGATACTAATACATATATACTTTTCTTTTGTAAACATACATACATACATATTATACATAGAAACACCCAGACTAAGACAACCCCCCATGTTCATGCACACAAAGATTTGCCTTATGTGGGAATCGAACCCACGACCTCGGCGTCGCAGGCAGGTACACTACCCACTACGCCATCCGGACTTCTCTTGACAAATTTAGTAATTTATATGATTGTATAAGTATTGATGTACTCATAAGTAGCGATAGCCGAGTGGGAGACCGTGGGCCTGCGAAGTTAAAGGTCGAACGTACGGCACACACCTCTGTCAATGAATCGTTAAGATATGTGTGTATCTATCATATAAATTGTCGCTTGCTAACGGTGAAGCTTTGGCATGCAGGGCCAGCGTGGTGGTCTATGATCTAAACCCTTCTCATCATGAAAATGAGCCTCCTCGAGTGACGTACACAACAATTCCCTACGTCCGGCGCACCCTGGGCAATTCGCGAGTTCTTAGAAGCGAATTGGCTAATCCTTTCACCACGATGGCAAGTCACAACCTGCCCTACCATCTGCACAAGAAAGGCGCTCATGAACGCCGACGAGAGCGCCATAACGGTGGCCACTTATTGGACCAATAAAATTTGACTTAGTCATCGACACGACGAAGAAGAAGAAGATCATGAGAAGAGGCCCGAGCCCAACAGTGGGACATGTATAAGATATAGGGCTGCTATTATTACATGATTGTTGGTTTTGATTACCTAAGAAATTTTCACAGTCAAATATTATTCATACAACCCGCATTCCAAATCTATACTCGCCTTAAGTAACCAAAAAATACGGCCATCAAATGTGCGGATAGCGTGGTGGAGTAGCAATAAATATGAAATCCAAGAAATCCTTAAGGATTAATTTTGTATCTGAAACTGTGATGTGGACTGAATAAAAATATCTCACAGCTTATCGCCTTGGGAATGTTTGGTGTTTGGATAGCTATTACATAATTTTAATTTCTGTTTTTTTAATTAAGTCTATTAAATTAATTAGTAAAGTGCTATTAGCCAAACGTATATCATGATTGGTGTTTTCGTTAAAGCTCTGTATTTATTTTTCAGTTCTTTTTATGTCGTTTTTTTACTCATACTGACTGTGCCCAATCGGACCTTTTTGTATATTTTTTGTACATATTTAGTTTTTTATAAAAATTTGCTTTTATGTTTTTGACAATTAAGTTTCTTGTCAGTCTTTTGGTCTTATCATTCTAAGTTCAGTGTTCTTCTTTAATTTATTTACCTAATATAAATTATTCTCTTTATTCCTGGTTTCTTTGTCTTAACCCAATCCACAACACTGACTGACGAGATTTTGATGGGTATTTTTAACTCTTTATGAGTAATGTTTATAAGTATCTATTTAATTATTTAATATGTATTCTTCTAAAATTAATAGTTTTTTTTCGACCTTCCACACATTTGAATCTTGTCATACTTTTATTTCTTGATATAACAAAGATTTGCGTAATATAAATTCAGCAAAGTTACCTCTATAGACTTGTTTGCAACACCAGCTGTTGCGTACCCTTATTCTAAGTTATAATCCATACAAGTACCCACTTCAGTAAACACCAAGAGGTCATAAGTAGAAAGGTATCTCATAAATAGTATCCTTACAATAAATCCTTTACCAAGTAGTCGTATATGTCATGTTATGTGCTGGCCCTAATTATGTGGTCTCGTACATTGTTCCCCTCGCCGAGAAATTAGACCACAGGAAATTATGTGGTCAAGAAAAGGGCCTAATAATTCCTTTACTGGCTGTATTTCTTTTCTTCCGCTTCATTTGTTACAAAGGTTCACCCATTTATTCAGCGGAATTCCAAGTTCAAAATGTTATTTGATGGAATTTGCATTCCAAATTGCACGTTGACTTTTCATTTACCTAGTTAATAAAGCTGGTGAAAAAAAGGACAATACGTCAAGTATGGGCGTGGAGGGAGGGATAATAACATTTGAAGTGTTATACTATTGTATTTAATACATACTCGAGTAATCATAGTAGAAATATAATGTAAAGTTGGTATAAACAAATCGTTGAAGAAATAATTATTCATTTCTTGAGTAGTACATTGCTGACAGCGCAAGAAAGGTACCAAAGGTAAACAAATTTATATTTTGCACTTATTAATTGGTGAGTTCAATTTATGTTTGAACGTTTAATTAATATTAAAATGAGCTCATAAATATGTTACCTTATTATGTTAATGTAAAAAAAGTACTTTTTCGGTACCAACATGCGGAAAATGCAATGCATAATTTATTCCACTCATAAATCACGACAATGGAAACTGAAATAAAGCATCCAGCAAATTCAAAAAGGCAGAGAAAGCAAATAACGATTTGGAAGAACATAAAACGATCGGATCGCATCAGATAGCCAATAAAGTAATATAAATCGAAGAGCAGTATTTGGGTGCTTCTTCGAGCAAGGCATTCTTTGGTGATTTGCGTGGCAATTTTTAAATTTAATATTTATCTTAAATCGGCATCAGTTTCTTAAAATATACGTAAAAGTAATATTTTTTATAGAAGTGGCACCTCAATGAGCGATATACTTACATATATAATCGAGTTTAAAAAAATGGTTGCCACGCAAATCACAAAACACTCCACGACAATGATTTTTTTAAAATGTAACTTTCTCAAATAAGTCATTAAGTCATCAGGTAAAAGCATAAGTAAGTAACTAACACAGAAATCGTTTTTTTAAAGCTTTATTTATAATAGAATCAGTCAAAAGATATGGAGTTGAAGTTTCTTCCATGGATCACGGGTGAATTGCCGGTACTTTTATATTATTGAAAAACTTATTAAGTTTTTCATTAAAACAATGTTTAGCTTGACTTTTTTTCTTCAAGTTATATTTTCGGGCACTTATTCGACTTTTCGCTTTTTGTTCGCGACGGTTTAAGTCATGAATACTAAATATTTTTTTCTTCAGCTTTTCTTTTATAATATATTGCCCGGTTTTGGGCCTTCAACTCTTCATTATTTTAGGCCTCTCTCTTCTTCTTCTTTCAGATAGCTTCTTTCTTTCTAATTTTTCCTCTCTTGTTAATGGCATTTTGGTCTAATAAATAATTTATTACAATTTTAGTTAATCTGATACTATTTCTATTATTATTAGGTACTGACAAAATCAGAACCTCATCATCAGCTTTGTCATTTTAAGTCTGATTTAAACAAATTTATATTTAATTAAAGTAATAAAAAAATATTTTCATACCATACTATTACAAAACTCAAAGTTATTTCACTTGCATGGTCAATAATTGATTTACGTGGGTCTAAACTACCACGTAAACCACGTAAATCACGACCACGGAAATCAAAATAAATCTTTTATTCTGAAAATATATAAAAACCTTTAAAGCAAACGTACTGTGTTTTGAATATAAGTTACGTTACCATAAATTTGTTAGCTACAATATGTAATTCAATAAAAAAATTCACAGACACCGGAGAAAATTGTACCACGCAAATCAAAGTTTTGAGAAACCCACGAAACGAAGTTCTTACCTCAATTTTTCGGAATCTCAACGCGTTGTCATACAAGCACTCTGCCCGGCCGCCGGAGCACGGCTAGTTTATAACATGAATTAGGATGAGGCAACATCGGGCCGCGAAGTTAGGGATGTACAAGTGAATTTACAATGATCCACGCAAATCAGTAACTACCCCGGGACAGTAACATTTTTATTTTTTTTATTTAATGTAATTATTTAAGGACTATGATCTTATTTTTCATAGCATTGTCAACTTTTTAGGACTTTATGTTTTATTTTTGATAAGTATGTACCGTTTAGTTTAAAATATATAATTTACTAAGTAACTGGATCGGGGTTTGGGACACTCCACGAAAATCAAAGAATGGGGGTGTTTTAATTTTTTTATGATATTAAATATAAAGATAATCGAATAATAATTAATGACCCAAATAGGAGAAGATGAAAGATTTTCCCGAAAAAAAAAGTGGCTTGCTGACTTTTCAATTTATATTCTTTTAAGGCGTTGCCGCTTAAAAAACGTTTCTAGAAGAATGACCCATTTAGAGATGCAAAACTGGACCACAGAATAAGCAGTACAGAACTCAAATTCAACAACGCGCGTTCGAGCAAATCACACGTAGACAACGCTCACAGGCAAAAATTTTTGGACCACCCTGGACCACTTTCGTTCGGGTGAGTACCACCCCCGGCTCAATCGTGCAACCGCCGAGTGTATGTCTAAAAAGCGAGGTACATACATGAGCTTATCTTCTGTACCTAATTTTGCTGTGACTGAACACGAAAAGATTGCGTGCATGTGTTGGTACGCGACGTTCTGAATCTGACCAAACGATTAAACCAGAGTTTAGCGAGCCATCCACAAATTGAATTTGGGGCATTTCGAACCGAGGATATCTTTCCAATGGTTTGGTAGAGATAGTTGCGTTTGTTTGGATAACTTCGGCAATGATTAGACACATGAATTGTTTTATTGGCCATTTATCCATTCAATATAACTGATCATAGTAATAGTTTATTTTAGACCAAAAATTTGCAACAGTAGTATGGGTATAGCTGCATGTTAGATAGGTGAAATCATCAACAAGACTCCCTTAAAAAAAGGTGTTTTCATGTATCATAATTAATATTATTATTTTCTCATTATTATTATTTCTCTTTATTTATTATTTTATATATTTTTAAATTTGATTTCAAAAAGAAACTAAAAAACATTAAAAGGTATAAAAAACAGTGTCCCACCGACATCAGGTGCAGGGACCGAACTGCCGATTGTTAGGGCGCTCCAGAGATAGGAAATTCTTCACGATGCATGCCGTATCTAAAGGGACCGCCCTTCTGCATCTGGCTGCCTAACGCGAGCTCCTTAAGGTGTTGGTCTCTTCGCTATCAGTCCATTGACTGAGACAACTATCGATACAATGATGCCTGAATCCACATCCCACATGTCGATAATCTCAATATAAAATTATTATTATTATATCTTATTTAGATTGTAATTTTATTTAATGAATTTCGTCGCTAATATTGAGTGCATGCTGGTTTATCCATAATTGGCAAATGTGTCAGCCCTAGTTATTAAGAATATTTAGTTATATTGTCAATATATCACATGTTTGCTATAAATAAATAAATAATATGTGGGCTGAAACGCGGCAGTAGTAAGTTTAGTAACAGTTTCATAGAACACATAAATATACACATGATGAGATACTAACATAAACTCGAATTGGTTTACCATCTCGTACAACGTTAACAAGACATTAGGCTGTCTCATCTAAACAGTCGTTACCACTCTAACAACTGCCATTTATTTAATCTTAACTAGTACTGAGGCTGTATTCCCTCGACAAACGATCTCAACGATTCTCACTCGTGATTATAGCTGAAGTGTTCGCTGATAGTGGCTGAAGATGAAGTTTATGGCTTTTATTCTTTTATTGATTTAGATGAGGTTATTTTATAATAACGTATAATTTTGATTAAAGTTTTTTCTAATGATATGATTATATTTCTTAAACAATGAGATGCGATCTTAACATAAGTAGTAAAATGTGAATACTGGTTAATATTATTGAAACCGACGTGAGGTGAAGAGATTAGTATTGAGAATACGGGTTACTCACGTTAATTTAGCCGGGATATGCCGACTAGTTTCGGCTCTATTACGTAGATTCATGAACTGGGCGATTAATCGCGTTTCGTCACCGTCGCGCGACGTCTCGCACATCACAACTAGTCGGCATATTCCGGCTAAAATAACGCGAGTAACCCGTATTTTCAATTATAAATATATATATTTTTTTTTTTAATGATGTTTCTAAGCAATTAGATACGTCATAAAGATTTCAATCTAGTCTAGATATAACATTAGAGACTAATGGTCTTAATTTTGACCTAAGCTACTAAACTAATTTATGCTAAGAATGTGTCCATTAACACCTATCTTATTGTCTCTATTATCGAAAATGACACTTTGTTCTTGTGTTCTTTTAAGGTAGCACTAAACCACTTGAATCACTAATTTCACTGAACTAGCTCAAAAGGTTTCGTCCTTTTAAGTCTTCTAACTGTGGTGTCAAGGAGCTGGATGGCCTCGACATTCACGTGTTGAAGAAGTCGTCGTTCATGAGCTTCAGCATACTGTTGTATTACACTGGCGACAAGGTTCACCTTCAGGTCACGATGGAGATCCTCATTTCTGATGTACCAGGGTGCATTCACAATGCCCCTTAATACTTTATTCTGGAACCTTTGGATTATTTGGATGTTACTTGGTTTGGTACAGTCCCAGAGCTGTATAATATAAGTCCACACTGGCATGAGGACTTGTTTATAAATAAGTATTTTGTTATGCACCGACAACGTAGAATATTTACCCAGCAACCAGTACATTTTTTTATAGCGAAGTTCCAACTCACTGCGTTTCTTTTTGACATGAGCCTTCCAGCGAAGTTTTGCGTCTAGTGTCATACCAAGGTACTTGGCTGAGTTCGCATACGGTATTATAAGGTGATTCAGATATACCGGTTGATAGTTGGCCTTTTTGTTAGTAAAGTCTATATGTATCGATTTGGATTCATTTAGTTTTATACGTCACTTCTTTGTCCAGTAAACAATGGTATTGACGGCAGCTTGAACCTTTTCCACAGCTTCTGCATGAGTGATATAATAAAATAAAATTGATTTATTACCAAAAAGCATAAACATTCACAAATATCCATTGGTCCCACACTAGGCAAGCCTGTCCTGTAGGTACCATAATAACGATTGCCAGTTGAATTACATAAAACACTCAGTCAACATGGTGACAATATTAAATTCTATTAAGATTTAATTATTCATATTATTACATGCAATAAAATGAAATAAACAGAAAAAAAGTATACATTATTTAAAAGGAATTTCGGTTAAATTGTAATTTTAGGTAATTTTATAAATTTATCTGTATTATATATGTAATTAAATTAAATTATTTATATTATTATGTCAGTTGTACAATTCAAGTAAATTAAAAGTAAATAAACTTTATATATGTTATTTAAATAGTATAAATTCGTTTTAATTATGCTCGAAATTTTCGGTACTTTGATTTCGATTCTGTTCTGATTCAAATTCTGAAAAAGGTAGTACGATATGTGAAAAATACCGTACCTTAATACAACATTCATCAATAAAGTATACCTATTTTTAAACTAAGTAAACTTTCCAAAGCTTACCCACAGCGAAGAGATTTTTAATAAGCTCACAAAGTAGTAACTGTGATTGATTTTGAAAATTCATGGATAAGTTTGGAGCTTGCATCTTAAATTCAATGCATGAACCAATCTCGGCTTAAGAACGTGCCGAGGCGATCCCGAGAGATATGTGCAATGTTATTATGACGAAGCTTAATCGCGATATAAAATGTTTGGGAAAACAATTCCCTTGGTTCCAGGTGTTCAGCGAAGATGATGATTACTTAACATTCAGCAACTTTGGAGGTCGTTTGTTATTTATAATTAACTTATGAATAGGAAGATGGTAATAATGCAAATTGCTAAGCATGTATTTTTGTTTTATGGCTATGATGCTTTTGTTTCAGTGTTTATAAGTAGGTATATTTCTTCAAGTCTTCCGTGTGTTTAAGAGGTTTAAATATATATTAAAAGAATACTTCTAGTAAATTTTCTAGGCGTATTATTATTATTGTTGGGACGAGGCTTTGGGTGTTCACGTCCACCTCCGTGGGTCTATTGTATATCTATCTATAGGCGTAAGTGATAGTAATTAATTTAAGAAGTGTTTGTATAAGATCTGTCTTGAGATGCATCAAATAAGACGGTTGCATCAAATTAACATTTTTGTCCAGACGAGATACTAGATAAAAAGGTATTTTTTTATTTTTTTTTATACTAAGCTTACAGCGAACGAGCGTGTAGTCCACCTGATGGTAAGTGGAGTACAGCCCATGGACATCAACAATCCACAAAAGCAGATTATAGATGCGTCGCTGCAGCTGAGGACTACGTTGTTATGCCTCATGTGCCAGTAATTTCAGAGCCTGATCTCACCACCAAACCGGAACACAGTAATGGAAGCACTACTATTTGGCGGTAGGTTAAAGGTGAGACGGTGGTGCTGCCGCCCTCGAGCTCATTCACAAGAGCTCTACCACCAGTATGCTTGTCGCTTACCGCTTGTAAATCCTATGGCTAAATTAAATTACATCTCACCGTTGGACACACAATTTGAGTTGACATTGTCCGTTTTTATTCGTCTAACATTCATTCGTGATAGATGGCAGCAATTCGGCTCAAAGCCGAGACGGCATTAATAATACAATAACGCCCGCACACAATTCAGCCCCGGGCCGAGCACACTACACCATCTTACAGATTTATTATGCAGTACGTTGGACAAGAAATATAAAAGTATGACCGAATCGCACTGTGCCAATTTTTGGGTAGTACATTTGTATGGGAATATGCTTTTTGTTGATGTATTTGGGTGAAATAATCTTTGCTATGATATGAATTGGTGGAGTGGAAATTGCTTCTTTATTTTGCTACAATGTTTCGTGATCTTTCATTCATATTACGTAACTCATTTTAGTTGTATAAAAAGGATTTGCTTAAAATTTTGGTAGGTATTTCCACAGCTATGAATAAAGTATAGTACATTGAAGGGATTCCAACGGGGGTCTACCCCGAAGCCCGTAGAGTAAACATTACCGTTTGGTGGCAATTCATGAGTAAAAAGGTGATGCTTATACTGAGGGGTTAAAGTGACATGTCTTGCGTATGCGGTGAACAGAAAATTGTTGTAATAGTGTTTGTACCAAAGCGTTCACTCCAACGTGATCAAGATGAACCATTTCAGCGTGGCTTCATCGTTACTCCATACTAAAGCCAAACCTCTAAATGAACGTGTTCTAACACTGAATTATGACAGTTGAATTTCCGTGTTTGCTGAATTAATCACCGTAGTTGCGATCCTGCCCCTGATTTTGTGTAACTGCACTGAACACAAATCAGCAAAATATCAGCAAGCACGCAAATTCACTAACACAATACCGTTTATCCGGGAGTGTTAACGTAATACTAATGAAACATTAATGAAATGCAACCGCCCAGGGATTGTAAGTGAAATTGTTCATGAATATTACAGGACTAAAGGTCTTAGCTACCTGCGAAGGGATTTGCTGGGCTGTCGCTTGCTGGGGTGATGAGACGTGACAATTTGAAGCGGTATTATACCCTTAAATCCTTAGATAATTTTAATAAATACTTGGGTTTTAACTAGAGTTTTAACCCATTTCTAAATAGTCTTGAAAATTCTTCTAGGATATTCAAGGAATACTTCCAAATCTCACAACAGATTTTTTGAACACTTTTGTACAATCCCCTTAGTTTGGTCCCGAAATTAAAAACCTTATAACATAAATCTCAATCTAACATTACATAGACAATTTATATTCACCTTAAGAAGGCTAGAGTGATTTTGGCATTCAAAATATTTTCTACTTAATAAAAACAAAAAACGTAATAAAGAAATACTTAGCCCTCTTCAGCATAATTCAAAGTCTTCAAAAAAGATATTAAATTTGAAGAAAACGAAATCTCATGTACCACTTTACAATTTGTTTTTAATCATTAAAAATATTAAATGAATTGTTGAATGTCAATTTTAAAACACAAACAAAATTAAATTAGGTTTCACAACGATTTTAATACTTAACAAATATTTAAATCTTTGTAATATTACTAGGGAGGATAATTAAATTTACAATGAGTCATAAAAATGGTTTTGATTGTTCTTTTTTGTAAAGCTCGCAAACGATGAATTTTAAAATTTTTATAGAACATGAAATAAATGGAGTCGTGTTTTTTCTAAGATATTTGTAGTATGAAATAATTTACAAACGAATCCTAAATAATTTCGTTTAATACAGACTGAGGTATAGTAGATGAGGTTATCTCCATTTTTTTTCAATATTGGTCGCTCAAGAAACGTTGTTGTCTTTAAGTTTTGTCATTGATTACGAAGATGAAAATATTTGCAATTAGTAAAGAACAAATTTTATATTGCGCAACTTACATACTATTTATTAACATAATATAACATCACAACATCACGCTTATATTAATAGTCGTGATATTATCTTATGTTTCACCTCTGGCATTTTTTTTTTACGGGATATAAGCCCACCCACACGCCCACCACTGTGATTCCTGTGACGCCAGGATCTACAGCGGTAACCAACTGAAAGGCACCGTGCATGCGTATGACACACGGGCAATCCCAGGGAGAGTTAAAATTGTCTTGTCTTTACGAATTTAATCAGAAGTATATAGTTAGAGTTGGAAAGTATGTAAGCCTATCGCCATCCACTGTGCTCAATTCCATTTCCTTGCTGCAATTGTAAATTGAAAGTTAACAAATAACAATTTGTCCGACTCGGGAACCGAACCCGAGAACTTGCGGTAAAAAGTGCATACGCTAACCACTAGACCATTGAGGCAGTTTTGCGTATTAATAGTATTATGTTTACCCTTTCAGTTTAGGCAAAGTAATTGCTATTTGAAACGAGTTAAACAAGAAACCTGATTTGGGCTGAAAGAGTTCATAATAACGATCTCAAAAGCAATAAACAATGGCTAAGACAGAATCAATATTTCACAGCCATCTTTCTGCAGACCGACAATGTTCAGAATTACGGCATTATACTAGCAGGAGAAAAGGATTTGTGGAAACTGCCGGAACATTATTTATTCCCCGGATATTAGCAGTCACTCGCTCCGTGATTTACATAAACTGAATGTTATTGTTGCTATGAAAACGCTCGACTTGTTTTTGTTTGTAAGAACTAGTTGAGATTTGTGGTAGCTATGATTAATTTCTTGGGGATGGAAAAACTAGGGCTAGGTCTTGTGAAAGATTTATCTTCTGTGTTTTTAGAAGGAAATTAAGTTTATGATTTTGTACTAGTTTTTTATTACTAACTAGCTGACCTGGCAAACTTCGTATTTCCTCAATCGATTAATAAAAGACCTCAAATTTGTATAAAATAAATTTAGAGCAAACAAATGGAATCTGTAATTTATAAAAAAAGTGCTCGGTATATTATCAATCTACATTAAAATAATCTGTTAGATAGTTAACAACTTTCATATTTATTCACCTTTTGAACCTTTTCTGGACACAAATAAATCGTGACCAAATTTAGTCAAGTCGCTCTCAAATTTAAGCGAGACTAACGAACAGCAATTCATTTTTATATAATATAGAAGATAGAAGAAGAAGATAGATAGATAGATGTGTTAGAAATGAATAAATAAAACATGAAAAATACTTTTGAGCGTGAGTTGGCTTTTTCATATTCCTTTAGAAGCATTTATTCATACAAATATAACCGCTTCAAATATTTCATCTCCACATAGCGTACCTCTGTCATCGAGTCCCCCGAGAGCGCCTCGTAAGTAAATATACGAAATATTTGTTCAATTTCATATATCTTTGCTGAACCGACATTTCCCAGTTCCCAACAAGAATCAGTCAGCCGTCACGCCCGTCTTCTACGTAAACCTGTACAAAGTTGGGACACCACTGACAAGTAGAGCGAAAAACAAACGAAGGATGAGCGAAACGATTATTATTATATAGACGATTTTGAATCGGACTGTTCGATTTTAAGTGTTGTGGGACCCATCAATAAATATTAAATTTGCTGTTCATGTAAATTGCTTTTTATTGAAGTTTACAATGAAATAAAGATGGATTTATTTATCAATACGTATATTCTGTATGAAATAGCTAAGAAAGTAGATCATGTTGTGTAATGGGCAATTTTGTTAAAATGGTTTTCTTTCATCACAAAATATGAAAAGAATTTTCAAGAACAAGACAAACACAACTATCTGTAATAAAACTCGACAAAGTAAAAAATCTTGGTGAAATAGCGTCCTTGTCTTCTTTCTTGGTTAGTTTTGTCCGGTAGTTAACTTGGGTGATAAATCTTTATGAAAAAGGCAAGTCTTGTTGACTGCCGGCTTAACACAGAATGACTTTAATATACAGTGATGCCTTTTGTAATGGAACATAAACTGCAGCACTAAAACATCCCCTTGAGGTTAAGGAATATTTACACAACAGGTTTACGAAGAGCTAAATATACTTAAAAAATCTAACGCCCAAAGTATATATACCATCAGTATAGTATGTATGTCTCCAAAATTGATAACTTGACATAGTATGATAAGATTTAAATTTGTTTATGGAGCCCATGATAACAATTCTTGATTTAAACAAACATGTTTTAGTTGGGTATGAAAAGATTCAAATATTACCCATTTGAAATGAATCACACGCCTACTGAAATATATTATTTAATATTTAAAAAATAGTAATAAATTGCCAAAGAAACCGTCTTCAATTACAATATTTTTTAACTCATATGGTTTTCTCAAGGGTGCCATTGGACCAAATTGAAATGGGACCATACGGCAAGCACCAGTTTTGAAATAAAAAATAATCATTAAAATCGTAATTAGTCAAAGTTATGAGGTAACAAACATAAAAAAGACGAATTGAGAACCTTTTCTGAAGTCAGTAAAAAAATTGACTACTTATGATGTTTTTGGTTTTTAAATCGAGAATGTGACCTTCTGAATGTCTCTGCCAATGATTCGTTGGACACATCTCCTTATAAGCAGAGATGGATGGATCTAAGACGTCCTCAAGGAGTACTGTGAGCATTAAAACGAGTAATATTTCGCTCTGTTAAACTCCAGGGAGCCATAAACACTGACAGAAATATATAGTCCATTCCTACGAATGTAAGTCAAAAAGTTGATAAAATTTATTTCATTTTATAATGCTTAACTTTATTGTTCGCAAATAAAAAAAAGAATTAATGTTTGTTTTAACCTACATTTTAATTTTGAAATGAAAGGTAGGTTAAATTTTTTTTACAAAAGATAATTATTTAAGTATAAATTAAGCAATTATTAATTATAATATTACACGTTTAAAATAATTTGTTGATATTTTCGCTTTAATACACTGCTGTAGACAGCTGCAAATATAGGTTTATTTGTAAAAGAAATCTAATCAACTAGCTATATATTTTTTTCTGAGTAATTAAAATATAATGATATTACGTTGTGTTAATTTTACTAATACTAGTCTCCGCAAGTGTTGAAATCAAAACAATAAGGTGCATCATATTAGTTGGAGAATTCAACGTTGGTCCAAATTCGAACAGTTTTAATATCCTGAGATATGTAACATCTGTTTACGTAACTTACAACGTTTTGTTTTGTTCGCGTTGTAAGCTCAATTGTTTTCTTGCTGTGATATATTCCTTTGGAGTGTAATTGAAAAGAGTAATCCAATTACATTGTAGTGAAAGGTGTTATTCGGAAATAAGGGTGTGGCACGGTCATTGATAAAACATAAGCTTTATTATTATACAGGCAAAAAGTCGTACTATGCTTTTGGTTTGTAGAAAACGAGTAATGAGCTGCAATTTTAGACATGTACAAATTTTGTACTGTGCAGTAAAACTATGTAGTAAACGAGGACGGTTTACCTTCATATAAGAATTTATTTACCAATTTAAATAATGAAAATAGTGCATAGGCGAACACATTAGATCACGCCTATATTACCGTTATGTTTAGGTCCCATGAAATAGGGGGTGAGCCTATCGCCCTCCACCGGGTACAATTCCAACTTCGTGCTCCTATTGTGAATTTCAAAACGGTAAGTTCACAAATAACATTTTGCCAGATCCGGGAATCCAACCCGAGACCTTGCGGTGAGAGACGCATACGCTAACCACTAGACCAAGAGACAGTGCATAGGCCGACTAATAAATGAATTACTATCTTTCTTTATTTGCGGAACCTGAAAATAACAACATGGTTTTTTTAACTGTCTTCTAAAATGTAAATATTATTATCAATTTCAATATTTAAAGCATGTTTTTTTATTATTTTTTAAAGTGGTATTCGTTATGCTTTTTATTGGTTTTCAGCTTCAGTGTTTCGACGTCCGTTGTATAAATGTCTTTTACGTTTTGGTTGTAGTTGTGTAAAGCTATAGTCACAACTTGTTAGTGGGTGCTACGAGCATACATAACGAAATACCTTTTATTTTTTATTGGAGAAAACCGGTTCCACTCGGTCTTCAATTTAAAAATAACGAAAAAAACTTATATTACTATTTATATATAAATAGATAAGGAGGCACAAATAGTGGGAAACTGCAGGAGATAGAGTGGATTAGAAACGTGTTTGCTCAGTAGAGGGACATTGAAGGCTAACAAAAAATATGTATAATATTAGATAAGATTTCTAGCCGATTTCGGCTACGGCGACTAAGCTACTGCAGGATATTTCTTTACGGGCATGGATGTTTTGCTTTTAGTAATATCAGTATCATATTTTTTATTTTATTAGTTTGATTGATCATAAAATATAATAAATGTGATTTTGCTCTTCTCTATAAAAAATAAATTTAGTTATTTTTTTTGTAAACGGAATTTAGTGTACAAATCCCGTGAACTATTAATATATCATTCGTCCTAACATAGTCATTGTCATCGCAATGTTCGTTATATTTCTCAATTAACAGACAATTGGCAGCGTCAATAATTTTCATCGTTTTGTGACATGTTGCCATTGCAATTTATTGTCAATAATACATCAAATACAATTCCATAACTGTATTACTGCAAGCTCGATATATTATCACAAAATTAGGCCAAACTGGGTCTGGTGAATTACAAAGATTATAGAGTGAATAATAATTTGTAGGCTATAATTTTGTTGCATTGTTGTGAAAATTTGTTATAGTATTTGCTCTTAAAGTGTATTTACACCTTAATATATGTATTTATACAAATATTTTTCTGATAAATCTATTATTTTCCTATTATAAATGGTATCCACAGTAAATAACTATATTATTATCAGATATTCTACTTTGAATACCACGCATTGCAAACGAGGAATACATAATTCACTTAGGAATCATTTTCTTCCGTCCACAATGGAGTCACGTTAAAGAATATCTTCTTCTATATCTGCTTTACATATTATACCTTATATACATATAATAAAATTGCAAATCTGCTATGTCTGTACATTTAAAAAAAGGATTGAAAATCAATTCAAGGCGTCTTTACACCAGCAGTAGAAGCCTTTACAGCAGCAGTTTTTTTGTAGAATTTTTGTCCGTCTGCCAGCCTGTCTGTCTGTTCGTACGCGCTTCACGCAAAAACATCTACATGTTTTCACAGTTGTGTAGCAGCAGGTCCAACATAAAAACCGGTTTATGTTTTATCTTTGTATTTTATACCTAAGGGGGTAAATTAAGGGGGGTACGTTTATATGGGAGGTTCGTCAATTTTAAAGGAAAATGCATGAAATTCTGCACATACTTTCCTTACATAACGTAAATGATTTTTAGAAATATGATGAATATAATAATAATGACAGGGGTCGTAACTTTATATGCGAAGTTAGTCAATTTTGAAGGACACGACATAAATTAACAATTAATAAGATTTTTTGAAAACCTTGGTTAATTTTGGGTTGAAAGTGTATAAGAGAATACTGACAATTTTGTAGGAGCATGGCAATATCAAATTCTACGCCGTCGAAGTCGCGGGCAAAAGCTAGAATTTTGTAAAATACTTCTACTGAGTGGAACTTTAATAAAACATTCTCAACCCGCTTTTAGTGAAGCCCGGGACTTATTGTTGGCTGATTGGAAATATAATATTTCTTGTAGCATTTCCATCATAGACATTTGTTGAAATTTACGGTTATTATTTCAATTGATTCAGTAAGGTATTCTATTTCCTTTGTTTTCACTCATTGTGTAATAGAAGATTTGTTTCTACTCGAGTTTTTTTTATAATGTTGTATACATAATAATATAGATAAAGCAGGTTCTGAGCGACGCGTTTAAAGATAAAACAATGGTTCTAATTTGTCGCATATTTATTTCGCATACGCCCATACCCTATACCGGTTTTCTACCCCATATCTTTTAGCATAAATACTTTACGCATATTAATTGTTACGCATAATATCCTTTTGACATAATTGTCTTTTAGCATAATTGCCTTTAGGCATAATTTTCGAAATAACATTATACAGAATGATAGTTATGTCAAATGAAATAGTAACTTTAGTTACTATTATACCAAAATAAATTATATTTAAAGTCTTATGCCAAATTAAATTTTGCCAAAAAATATTATGCGAAAAAAAGGAATCCCTAAAACAATTATACCACATTTTAAGTTAGACGTAGAGCAACACACATAAAGTGGATACCAACCGTTAGTTTTCTTTTTGTTTTACTCAGATATAGTAATCGTTTTTTCCATAAGATAGATGGGTTCTCTGCTGAGAATTTTTTTATATACTTATAATGGAAAGGCGAAAAAAAGCTTGTCAAACCTATATCACAGTCTTCCGCTCGTAGGAACGATACCAGCGCCGGACATAGAGCTCAAATAAGGTAATAATATATATTCTGAATTATTGCCTGACAGTTTATCAGGGAATACTCGATACATCATATTTCTTAACAGAAGAGGGTCAAGTTTAAGCATTTGAAAGTTAATCAGGCAACTAAGACATAATTTGCAGGGGTAAATCGATATTATGTCATGCACAATGCTCTCTAAAAACTCCTCATAGTGTTGTGAGTATAGAATTGTGTCTAAAATAAATGGATGTGCCAAAACGTCTATCTCAGAAATTGAAATAAAATAAAACAAAATGCCTTACATAAGCTCACACAAATGCTTACTAAAATAATCTTCGCTAGACAAAAAAAGCAATTAGAGCCGCAAGCCTCAATCGAGAGCACAGACGTGACTTATCCAGGTATCACAATGTATTAGAAAAACTATTACTTATCACTTATCGTCGCCAGAACTGTGCAAATATTTTTATCTTTGTCATTAGGTTTGATTAACGAGGCCTGATGAGGGAGATGGAGCATCGTCAGAATATTAATGGTGGTTCTATTGTCGTTATAAATACTGATAGTCACTTAGTGATAGCGTCTAAGTGTGAGAATCTGTAGGTATTTACACCAATTTTTCTTGCCATATTTTCAGTATGAACCTTTATTAAAAACTGTTTCCGTTCATAAAGCACAATACAATAAAACAATTCGTAAATGAAAATTCATTTTTTCCCAAATTATTATTTAAATATTTCAGTTTGTATTTACCTCAACAAATTATTAAAATAATTTTGACAAAATGGCCACTATTGTTAGTGGCCATTGCCATGCATTTAGTCTTTGTGACATGATTTGTCTACATAAATATTTAAAAACTTAATAATATTAAATTAAACTCATTACGTTAGTATGAAAACACGGCGCTCGGCAGTCAACTCTCAAAGAATTAAATTTTCACTAACACATGATTGTCTTTATTAACCTCATTAAACATCACGGATCGTTTGTTCAAGCAAAGATAAAAAGAGCACCAGAAGATAATGCGACCCTGTTGTACAATTTAGTTAGATATATAACCAGGACAAAGAGCATTTAATTTCGTCGGTAGTTCTAATTCTGGTTTGCGTTTATACAATTTAGGAGTTTATTGCATTAATGAACTTATAATGTGCATATACGCATACAAGCAAACGAGAAAGTTATGAAAATAGTAACGTTAATCTTGTACAATTATAATAATTTTATGAGAACAAAAAAATATGTCAAAGCCAAAGTCAATTAAAACACATTTAAAAAAATAAAAAATAATTTTAATTTTAGTAATAAAAATAATATGACTTGAATTACCAAGGCATAGGTCAATTTTAAATAATAAATCATGCATTTTTTTTTTAGACAATATTTCAGATAAGTGCAACACCAAATGTTTATAGAGAAAAGTAATATAACATTACTGAGCATAAAATGAACTAGGCCATTACAAAATTGTCCAGCAAGTCCCCAAAACAGAATTTCTCAGGAAGCAACATGAACTTCTAAAAAGAAAACATTAAACCAAAGTAATCGCAAGGCCAAAGAAAAATGGCGCAAGCGAGACCTTTTTTTTCCTGCAGCTGTACGATAGACCATGGAACGCAAAGAATTTATATTTAAACTGAAACGCTTAATTTTCCAGCAAGGTTTTAAGGTTATGACTAATTTTACTTGAACAACGTCATAAGACGTTGTAGTGAATAAAATTAATAAAGTAAAGTGGTATTAGCAACGTTAAATTCGCGTGTGAGAATTAAACTGAAGTAATCAGCGTCTCTTGTTGACGGAAATGAAAAACTACACCCATGAGGCTTAGTCCGACAGTTCTATTTTTTTTTTCAGACAGCTTGCTAGAAATTTGCAAGTGCAAATTACTAATATTCTTGTTAGCTAAGCTTAATTCGCATATGTTAGGAGGAAGTTTCAAGACCGTGGTGTAATGGCCAGGATTCGAACCCACGACTTCTCGATCGTAATACCAATACCTTATCCATTGCGCCACGGCCGCTTTATATCTTTTGTCTGCAGTTAAATTGCCAATTCTATGAGTAAATATAAATTTATTATTTCTTACATAAAATCACGCATTTATACCACACGGGTAGGCACAGATGATGAAACGCCATGTGCTAAACTCCTTACAGGCTTCTTTATAAACAGGGAGAAAACTCATCTGCAATCACTATAATTGTATTTTTACGTTTATATTTCAATAGTTTATTATTCAATATTATTAGAAAATCAATAGCTTTGTCCCGGTTAACAGTAAATTTGTGTACAATTTATGTGGCTGGAATAATAAGGGCACGATAGATATTGCCACGTGTTTGCCATATTTCAGCATACAAAATTAGACAAAATCGCAAAAAATCTATTAAGCGTTCGTTATGCTAGTCCGACTTGGTTCTGATGAGCTATCAACTAGCACAACGTTATTAATGAAGTTATTTAAAATTAAACGATAAAAAATGCAAGTCGCTAAATGATAATTCATATTTCATCCCGACGAATACAAATGGAGCTTCCAGTGCAAGCAAGCTGCAAATCTTCTCGTACAATTTAAATGAGAGAGTAACCATCGCACCATAGAGATGGTTATTCTCTAACTTCCGGGTCAGGATGAAATACTGCATGTCCCAGCTTCATGAAAAATTCTAACAATTTACTCAAGGGCGAGGCGTTGTATCGGTTGCTAAGGTGCCGTAAATTTGGAACCTATCGTGTGAGGTACATCGTTCTACCATCGGGCAGACAATTTTGCATCAAAATTTCATCACATCAGTAAAAGGACGGCACACAGTACTTCATGTAAAAGGCAACGAAGCGGTTCTGGTAAATAAGTGAAAAACGTTTTATGAAAACAATCTGCTTTTCGGAAAGGAGGAAGGATACTTTTGTTTTATGAGGTTTTGTAAATATCGTAAAGTGGGCAAAATCAATTTTGTTTTCTGAAACTACTTTTAAATCAATTAAATGTTGAATAATTGAGGACATATTCAAAAAAGTATTTTAATAGACCTTTCAAATGTTGAGGTTATTAAAAAAACAATTTTGCTGTCGATTAAGCTACCTAGCCGTAATATTTATAGATTTATTATTAATTCCATATTAATATACTGCTCGATTATAAAATGCCACTGTAACGATTTAAAGAGAGTCAGAATAAAAGTGTATTTTAGACTGGCGGTTTAACTGTAAGCGTCGTCACTAGAATCACCAGCTGTGAAATACAATTACAAGCACCAACAAACATCGTAAACTACAGAGATGTATGACACGGGCGAAATTGTCCCATTTGCACTTTAGTGTCGCTTAAACTTTTGTCAAAGTACACGCTCGAAGCTAAATGTGTTTGCCAATATTCGTTGGAGGTGTTCGGAAAGGCGCTGCCGTGTCATTTGCTGTAATTGTACTAGTAACAGCCGCTTGGAGGCCTACCATTTCGCGTGCAACTGTTGCCCATTTATGTTAGACCTGCTACGTTCGTACAAATATGTTCCTCCTATAACTAATTTTCTTTAAATTAAAGCAATATAGAGACCATTCTACGCTGGCGGAATGATATTTCGTTTTAGCACAGAACCGTTTTCTTCGTCATTATCGTTAACAAAAGGATTATACCCAATTTACATTTCATCGTAGAATTCCTCTGACTATTATGTCTTTGGCGTTAATTGAAATGAATGTTTGCTATTAGGTAGTTATCTGTAGTATTTAGCAATTAACCAGTCTAACGAAAATTCTAAAATAAAATGCCACTAGCCAAAACAAAATATTTCTTACGAATTTTTAAATACAACATGAGTTTTCATCAATAAATCACTGGCATACTATTAGTTATAAATCCACAATTATATTTTTTACAATTATATCCTACTAGCAAATCCAAGTCAATTTCAGATGCGGAACCAAAAAAATTTGACTCCTAAGCACAAAAACACTTTTCTATTTTATTTTATAAAATTTGGAGCTTGCAGCGTCAAATATTTCACACCGGGTGCAGAGGCACAGGTAAGCTTTATGCAGCGTGCTAGAGTTTGTACATAGCTACGTGCGCGTTTATAGAGGACACACGAGGGAACGTCGCGTTAAATGCCGTGATATATCTTCTGGAACTGCAGCAGATAGGACAAACGAAATACCAAAAGAGAAGTCTTTTGTCGATTTATAAAATATACGCAAATCGAACAATAAGCGGAGTTGAGCATAGCTAAAAAATTAAATATATTAACTCTATACAGGCACAGTAGGTCACATTTACTACTTACAATAAAAATATTCTGTATGATTTGTATGAAAGGAATTCATGCAAAGTAAATCAATGACATGACAATGGCGATACGTAATTTCCTCGAGAACTGAAATATTGTTTTATAAATTATTAAAAGATTCATAAAAAAATGGTTAACCAACCAAGGGTAAATGGGTTAAATAAGGTCAAATAGGAAGAATAAACTTTGTTCATTTCTAGGGCGTTTTGTATGATTGAAAAAGTCTAATAGCTCTGTAAATACTAACAAACCGTCATATCTCATGGTCACGAGTTATAATAAAACATCAATCCTCAAAAGAATGGTTGTTTGTCAGCCGAGTAGTAGTAGTTTTACGATACCCGAATTCAGATATGAATTATATACAAATACAGAGTATCTATGACTCATGAAAGTTTACTCCAGTCTATACGGGTTTATACAATACCATCCTACGTCAAATACTTTCCAAATCAATTCAGCGTATTAATAAATATACAAACATAACTATTACAACATTTGTATGTGTTCTTTTTCGTACAATAAGTATATGTTTTTATTATATGTGTATTTCTCCGTGTTAGTATTTTAAATTGACTTAGTATAACTATACAGGGTTATTGGTAATTCGAAGTATTGCATTTAGACCTCGTTATATAACACTTCAAGGAATATGTCCTATTAGTAATAACCCTGTCTAATGACAGAGAAATATTTTATCCAAATCTGTAAACCGAACGAAAATATTTTATTTCCATAACTTTAAAAGCTAGCTATTAAAGTAAAACCCACTTAATTTTTAAAACATTTAATGTATTAGTTTCAACTAGTCCGCCGATTTATTTTCTCAGTATTCCGTTTAGATGTCATTCACAAGTGATACGCGAAAATCAACGCCAAAAGGCATAATAGTCGGCGGAACACTACGATGAAATGTAAATAGGGCATAATCCTTTTGTTAATGATAATGACGAAGGAAACGGTTCTGTCCTAAAACGAAATGTCATTCCACCAGCGTAGAATGGTCTCTATATTACTTTCGTTTAAAGCAAATTAGTTTGGGTAGGAAAATATTTGAACGAACGTAGAAGGTCTAACATAAATGGGCAACAGTTGCACGCGAAATGGTAGGCCTCCAAGCGGCTGTTACTAGTACAATTACAGCAAATGACACGGCAGCGCCTTTCCGAACACCACCAACGAATATTGGCAAACACATTTAGCTTCGAGCGTGTACTTTGACAAAAGTTTAAGCGACACTAAAGTGCAAATGGGACAATTTCGTCTGTGTCATACATATCTGTAGTTTACAGTGTCTCTTTGTATTTGTGATTGTATTTTACCGTTGGTGATACTAGTGTCAACGCTTAGAGTCAAACCACCATTCTACAATGCTATTTCATTTTCACTGCGTTGATTTTACCGAATAGTTTAATTTTGATTCTCGTTTATAAGTGTATCAGTAAAAAATATTAATTTTATAATGTATCTGAGAGTTATTAAGCTTTAATATAATATATAATAAAACATTAAACCTACTGTTAAGCAATTGCAATTACCTGATGATAAAATATAAAAATATGATGAGATTCTTGACAAAAAACTGTTGACAACATAATTAAAATATTATAACTACATAACGTGATTTAATATTAAAAATATTTTATAATACGAGTTTTAGGGTTCCGTAGACGAGAGAGCGCGAGAGACGCTTCCAAAGTGAAAAAATGTGTAACGTCTAAAATAAGGGAATGATAAATGTAAATATAATATATATGATGAACATTACCATGCAAACTTCCACCGTAAATTGGTTTGAACGAGATCTAATAATGAGTTTGTTTTAATACGTTATAAATCATAAACCGCATTTTACCTTTCATTCAATCACCTCCAACATAATAAAGAATAAAGAAAATCATTTATTTAGATGTATAGTGGTACGGAACCCTACGTGCGCGAGTCCGACTCGCACTTGGCTGGTTTTTTTATATTGTGGAATGGATATACTACTTATCCATTCTAAAATAAAGACTCAAACAACATAAGTGGTGGTATCCTTCGTCCTTTCCTAAAAGCAGATTGTTCTCATAAAACGTTTTTCACTTACTTACCAAACCGCTTCGTTGTCTTTTATATGAGATACTGTGTGTCGTCCTTTCACGAATGTGATGAATATTTGATGCAAAATTGTTGGCTCAATAGAAGAACGATGTAGCTCAAACGATAGGTTCCAAATACCTGGTATCTTTGTAATCGATACAACGCCTCGCCCTTGAGTAAATTGTTAGAATTTTTCATGAAGCTGGGACATGCAGCATTTCATCCTGACCCAGAAGTAAGAGAAAAGCCATCTCTATGGTGCGACGGTTACTATCTCATTTAAATTGTAAGAATATTTGCGGCTTGCATGCACTGGAAGCTCCATTTGTATTCGTCGGGATTAAATTTGAATAATCATTTAGCGACTTGCATTATTTATCGTTTAATTTTATATAAATTAATTAATAACGTTGTGCTAGTTGATAGCTTACAATAACCATTTCGAGCTAGCATAATGAACGCGTAATATTATTTTTTTCGATTTTGTCATATTTTCGTATGCTGAAACATGACAAACACGCGACAAAACCTATCTAGCGCTTATTATGCTATCCCGAGTTGGTTTTTTAAGTGCTACTAATAGGTATATAACATTACATTCGTATTAGATCCAAGAAAGAATAGACCTACATGGATTGCATCCTTACAGCTGAAACCATTTTATTGCCAATTTATTCTATTATCTCTGTACTAATATAATTCGATTTTTCTACCACATCCACATTGCATTTATTCTGATGAATAAATACAATGTGGATGTGGTGAAGAATTAAAATAAATGAACAAATTAAATGGATACCATATAATTACCACCATACCACCATTACCATTTAGTTAAACTTTATTTGTAGCATTAGTTTATAGTCAGTATTTTTATTATTCAAAAACTTTATTTTCATTTATTTTACAACGATTCTAACTTTATTTAACAATTATTGACGATAAAATAAAATTTCTAATTAATATTAAATTAATGAATTATATCTAAGTTACTAAAAAAAAATACAAATAACTATTTACAAATTTACAGGTAAGGTGTCATAGAATTCATCCGCATCGACCTCGACTGCAGAGAACGTGTTCAGAAGACTGACAGCAAGTACTAGTACTAGTTAAGTGTTCAATCGGAAAATTGTTTTTATTTTATACGTAAATAAAAAATAATCCGATAGAAATGAACACTAACCACGTCTAGAATCTGCAGTGACAATACAGAGCGCTATGACGCATTCACCCTGTACCTATAATAGTGCAAGAATGTTTTTTTAATTTTAATCCTATCCAAAGACACAATATAGGACAATATTATTATATAAACAAACAATACATCTATTAAGAAAATTAGTTTGCACCAAACTTGCTTGGGTCAGACAACAGCAGAAAGCTGGCCTCGGTTGTTTGATAACTTTGTTACTAAGCCGAATACATGTGTCCAGTCTCTGAATATGCTACGATTTACTCGCCAACTGTTTCTGTGGGATTTAGAAGCTTATTCTCCTGTCTTGGTTCCTAACAAACTTAGCAACAACATAGACATACTGTTAGAAACAGAGGAATTATTACGCTGCATTGATTTTTTTTTATAAAATTTTGTCTATTCTTTTTATGAACAATTAGGTATTAATAGGCTTTGATATCGGTGCAGACATCAAAAACTATTTTTGAGGTTATTAAAATGCTTTTCAGCCTTGGAAGTCGATTCAATTCTTGAAAATATATTTTTATATAGTGTTAGCATAACTATAATAGATTACGATTGAAGTAATCAATTTAATTTGCATACAAAAAAAAAGAAGAAGCATACAAAAGAAAAGAATGTCCCATCCAAATCAGACAAGGTTTGGTGGCACTAAAAAGGTATTCGAGATACTTCTGCTTACACATAACATATATTATTATGTATGCGTGCCAATTATTTAATTGTTTATCTTAAAGAAATGATTGTGTTAGGGATAATAAATTACTACATAATTATTATTTTATAGTAATAGTTATGTAATTACTATATTATTTTATAAAATATCTATTAAGAAAGTCTTGTAATGTAAGGCAAGCAGAACGTCTGCATTTCAACAATCAAACCACCACCTGCAGTCGTACGACAAAAACACCACTTGCAGTGGAACGATCAAAACAACAAGTGCGCCTGCCCCACTACTTGAATAGATTGTTTTAATGATCACTTTATAAATACCAGCTGTCTGTATTTTTGATTCATTCGTGCTTGATCTGTCGACAAGTAAACATAATTTCAATTTATCATTACGACGTGTTGTATCATAGATCACCTTCGGACTCTGACATATGGGTCGAATACAAAACCTCATTTTTCTGAAGTCGGTTTAACAGTCACATTATATTCCGGTGTTATTTTATATGAAAAGTATTTAGATATTTTGCGAAAGCTTAGCCACGAATTCCAAATATCACAGCACTGGTAATAGATTACTAACCAGTTAACTATGCTACACAAACTATTTGCAACATCTTTACTAAATAAATAGTTCCTCAGGAAGATTAACTGCATTTTAATTCCCTCCATAAGATCAAATAAATAGGATCCTTTAAATGGGGCGCGAAGTAAATCAACTGGTGCAAGGTAATTCCCATCTTGAACAGGTGTAAGTGGGTTTTTAATCAACTACAAATGCAACGGTTTAGGGGAGTCCAAATGAGATTCCTGCAGGGTTGTGCCGTAGGGATTTAAAATATTAACTTTATTATCGCTATCTTGTTATAGGCTGGGTAGTTTTAGTTGACACCATTAGTATCTCAGCTTATTTTAACCCCAATTTCACTCTATTTCTTTATCCGTGCTTAAAACTGAACCCGGTAATCGTTCTAACCCTCTCATTCAATGTGTGAATGAGACGACAGATCAAAAGGTTTGTTTCAGCGTTCATTTTGGCCCTCAGTCTGTTTATTCTGGACAAGAAGAAGAATATATTGAAGCTTGTTAGTGCTTGAATTCAAGCTTTTGTTAGGGAAAAGTTAAAATTGGTTTTCTCTATTGTTTTCTTACCTTATAATGACTACTTATTTTTTATAAATGGACTTTTAAGTTGCTGAATTATTTTAAGGCAAAATAATTCAAATGAGACCACAGACACAACAGCCAGGACCGTTAATGTTTTATTTTGCATAATTTTAGGAACTTTTGAAACGCACAGCGTATGTCAGTCCCATCGTACCCTAATCATTATACATTTACCTATAAATTAACGTATACTGGTCATGAACTTGAGCAAAGCCATAGATCAACGTCATTAGGTTACGATAATATTTCATGATATGAGCCAATATAAACTTTGTTCAAATTGAATTATTTATAGAAGAGCCAAATCGAACACATTCCATCAGCAAGTGATATAGATCTTCAGTAACGCCACATTCCTCACAGTTAGCTGAATCAGTTTTCTTCATCAGGAATGCAAACTTTTTCTTTATCTGAGTCTGTGAGTAACACACATTATTACGTTAATGTTATTTTTTTTTTAAGTAACTAAAGTAAAGTGGCAACCCTAAGCAGGAAGGTGATTCCGGACGGTAAGGAATTGGGATTGCACTTAAGTTTCTTCGGTTACGAACACCGCAATTTATTTTTCTAGAATCGAGGGCTGTCGATGTTTGCTTTCTTTCGTACCAAGATGGATGATGATTTATACCCGGCTTTGATACTTATTTTCAACCCTACTATTTAGGATTTAGTCATCATTTTGAACTTAACTGTCACTCTGTAACGAATCGAGTTAAATAAAAAGTTATAACTGCTGAATATGTCTAAAATAATATTATTTATTGTGATATTTTTATAATAATTATTTCTATTGTTAGGTACACTGGGTGTATGCAACATAGCGACATTTATTGAAACCATTACCGGATGGCGAAGTGGGTAGTGTACCTGCCTAGGACGCCAAGGTCGCGGGTTTGATTCCCGGTTAAGACAAATCTTTGTGTCATGAACGTGGGGTTTGTCTAAGTCTATGTGTTTCTATGTATAATAAGTATGTATTTACAAAAGAAAAGTATATATGTATTAGTATCAGTCACATAAATAAATAAATAAATAAATTCTAGTACCCAATAGTTCAAGCTCTGCTTAGTTTGGGACTAGACGGTGTTGTGTGTAAGTTGTGAGATATTTATTTATAACTTCCATGCATGGTCCATGTTCATTGCCACATGTAAAGCTATGGTCCATAAATATCGCTATGTCGCATCCACCCTGTATATCTATTGGAATCAAATAATATGACAATGTTGGAATAAGTTGAAAAATAGATAAATATAATAGAAAAAAGTGATTGTCTTGAAAAACTTTGCTCTATAATAACTTTATTGTAATAAATATCCTTATCTATCTTAAAGGATGCATGAAGGCAGAAGAAACACCACATCATGTCATCATGGAATGTAGCAGCGTGGCCGACCAGCGGGCACAAATTCTTCAGTCACCGACATCGCTTCCGGAAGCCTGCAGCAGTCTTCGGAGGCTGCTTTCCTTCTGGACCGATTTAGGCTGGCTGGAGTAAACGGGAAACCTTTCACGCACAACGGTCCCATAGGAGGACTAAGTGCGGATACCGCCCAGGAAAACCAAAACCAAAACCAAAAAAACCAATCCTTATCTATCTATACAAACGTGTGTATGATAAAAGTATTTTTATAATAAAATTTAATTATTTGGTTACTGCCGTTTTTCACTATATCTAGCCGTCAAAATATTTACAAATATTTAGTTTATTATTTATAAATATTCATGTCACTAATGAAGGACTGACGCACGCACAAACAGGTGACCGTAACTGCAAATAGAATCATACATTTCTCCAGATAAATATTAATTTTAATACCTATAAAAAAATAAGCAGATTATCTTAATGACACACAACTGCTACAACAACAACAAACTGTTTTTTATGTGCAAATGAAATTGTTTATTTTAGACGACTTTGTTTTATTAAAATATCTATCTAATGATACTTCACATATGAGGAACATGTTAGAAAAAAATATCATTTCCACATCGAAAAAAAAATAAGATTTTTTTTTCCAAATCATTGTAATTATTATAATTTAGTATTATTTATGATTTATTTTTATGTCATTTTTTGTAATGTTTTGACGTGTTCAAGCGCCTCCTGGGGCCTATGAAAATAAATGATTTGAATTTGAATTCAACTTTTTTGTCATAGTTAATATAGACGGACAGACGAACAAAGCGAAATTATAAGGATTTCTTTTAGGTACTACGGAGTCGTAAATAAAAATGGTATAATTAATATCCAGCTAAATATCTTTTTTTTTTTTTTGTTTTTAGCTTACAGTCTAATAAAAAATGTGAATATTACAATACATAAATTTAAGAAAAGATTGCTTTTGTAAAGCCTCCACAGATAAACAGACATTTGGTCTTGCCTACAAGAAAAAGAATTAAACAATGAACAATGAAGGGGAAGAAAAAATAAACTAGCTAAATGCCATATCACTCTGCTGTTTTAAATATTAATTAAAACAAAAGTGTTACGTAACGTTATAAATTGGTATGTCTAAACTTTCTATTTCAGCACACAGCGATACTTAAAGGAATTGATGCCCTGTAATCTTGTGTACTTATCGGATTATTTAGTACTACATGTTTGTACACAGGCTGTTTTACGATGATGCTTTTAAGATTTACCGTCGCCGTCGGTAATGGTTTTTGGTTTTAATTCATTCGGTTTCAGATGTAATGTATACTAATGGAGTAAGCATTATTTATAATACACTTTCATTATTCATCAGTATTAATGATAATTACAAACTTACATTTACACAGTTTCACAGTATGTTCGAAATATGTTTATACTCGTTTGGTTAAGGTTTGTCTTAGTCTGGGTGTTTCTATGTATCATAAGTATGTATTTACAAAAGAAAAAGTATATATATGTATTAGTATCAGTTATTCTAGTACCCACATTACAAGCTCTGCTTAGTTTTGGACTAGATGGCGTTGTGTGTAAGTTGTGAGATATTTATTATTATTATTATTCCTCTTTATTTATTTTTAACCTTATTTTATATATTTTTAAATATGATTTATAAAAAATACAAAAAACATTTAAAAATATAAAAAACAGTGTCCTACCGACATCAGGTGCAGGGACCAAGCTGCCGATGGTTAGGGCTCCAGAGAGAGGAACCTCCTCACAATGCGTGCCGTGTCCAAAAGGACATATAAGGTATAATTTTTTTTGTATACATAATTCGCTAGAAATGTGTGAGTGCTTATTTTGTTTACTTATTATCACTGCCTCGATGGTCTGGTGGTTAGCGTGTGCCTTGCCGAAATCTCGGGTTCGATTCCCGGGTTGGGCAAAGTGTTATATATTTGTGAACTTCCCGTCAGGAAATTCACAGTAGCAGCACGGAGTTGGAATTGTGCCCGGTGGATAACGATAGGCTCATCCCCTATCTCATGGCACCTAAATATAACGGGTGAAATGTGGGTGTTGTACACCTCTGCCAAACCCTTCTGCCAATATAGGCGTGATGTTATATTACGTTACTCTGACTCGATCTTATTCCTTGAAATAACAAAACACAATCACGCGATACACGATAGGGCTGCCCACTTACTGTATTTTAATATCATGTACTGACGGCTACCGATTAACCTATACATTTCCAGTATAAGCTGCTCTCACTTAGCACGGAAAGCCTTTACAACGCAAGATACTAGAAATGTTAAGATTGATGTGTACTGATAGGAGCATAAGTTTGTACCTGACTTAACAAAAATAAGGACTACTTGGCACTTTATTTGTCACCTAAAATCAGTCAATTATATATACATCTCTGCCACACCCTTCTATGAAAGGAGCCTCCCCGAGTGACGTACACAACGATTTCCTACCCTCGGCGCACGCTGGGCAATTCTCGAGTTCTCCAAAGCGAATTGGCTAATCCTTTCACCACGATGGCAAGTCAAAATAAAATTTGACTCGACACGACGAAGAAGAAAAACACCCTTCTAGATAATACGACGATGTCAATCTAGTTTTCAATACTCCCAATGTTCCTTTAAAATCATTGGAATGTTTTACGTGTCCTATTTTTGTACATTCGATCGTGACCACACAGTATAATACCTGTGAAGGTATGCGTCACGAAAATAAATTCTCATATTTATTTTAGTTCGTGACGTGAATACCTCTTCCAAAAATAATTTAATTAAAATTTACTAGTTATAATTGTCACTTATCTAGTTTGATATTTTATCGTTTCGAACAAGTTATTTCGCATCAAATGTTGACTCATCCAGTTTATGTCATGAGTGAGTCTATTTTGACATATCAAAATTATTTTTGAGATCATTACGTTTTCCTCCAGGTCGTAAAATATTATTTAATTGACGATCCTGGTCATATCACTGAGATTAATAGCCTCTAGCCATTTTTGATCACCTGCCAACGTTGATATCCATACTAGATTAGATGAGATTAGATGTACACCGCACGTCATGAAATTTAATATTAATATGAAGCGAGATAAGGTGTTTACTTACATCAATATTGCTTGTAGTAATAAACATAGAGGTCAAGAAATTTACGTACGTACGAAACGAATTAAGGGGAAACTATTGTGGTTGTTTTCCATACAAAAGTAATATGGTTTAACTTAAATATTATTACAATTTAATCTAATATTACATACAAATCATTATCTAAAACACTAAAATTCCCTCTCACAGTTCTGGTCTTATACATTCTTCTTTCACAGTAAGATCTATTTTCTTGTGGAATGCGCTACCTTCGGAAATCAGGATGGCATCCAGTCGTAATGTTATTAAATACAAAGTAAAGCAGTTATATTTGAGCTATTTGGCGGAATCTTCTCAGTAGTTTGTTAAGTTATTATGTTTTGTATTTATGTATATATATATAGTATGTATATTATTATAATTCATTATATAATTAAGTAATTTACTCCTACTCTTATATTATGCACCTACCAATTATCTCTGCACCACCCTAAGGGTCGACTGGTAGAAAATGCCTTCGGCATTAAGTCCGCCTTTGTCACGTTTTGTGCAAAAAGTTTTTAAATAAATAAAATTCAAGTTTGATGGCAGCCACTTTTTCAAAATAATTTTCAGTTTGTATGTAACTCAATTAATGATTTAAACAATTTTGACAAAATGGCTACGAACAAACATGCATTTTAGGGTTTAAGATATGTTTTTGTCGATAAAAATAGATAAAAACTTAATGATATTTAAGTTAATCCCATATAAGTTAGTATGAGAACGCGGCGCTTGGGAAACCTTCATGAAACAATATTTAGGCAAGAAATTAATCATTTTGATATTGTGCAAAGCCTTTCACAAGTAGCTTTGAGTTTTGATTCAATTTGCTTACATGGTTAAATATCACATACAGAAACAGTCGAGCAGTCAACCCTCTTCAAACCACACAGGTGGAAACATGTAAACGGTTAACGCACAATTCGTTGACCTGGAAATCTTGGAGCAGAAGATTAATTAGTAGAAGCAAACATCACGCACTAATCTCGAAATCTCCGTGCATCCGTCCGAAATAATTAATTATCTCGACTGACGAAAATGCAATGTAAATTTAATATTTTTAATCTGTAGTTACAATTCTTGCTCTAGTCCGCTCGGTCGTGGAAAGAAGCACACGCATTTTCGTAAACGAGGAACTTAGATTTTTTTTATAAAATGGAGGAACAAGATACTAATGGCTCATCTAGAAAAGTGAGTTTTTCTATTTATCTTTATTCAACTCGAAATATTAAGTTGAAAATTTTAATCACATTGTGAGAACAGTGAACAAGGTTGTGAAGCCCTTGTAAATTAAACTGTGAACAAAGTTTTGACAGGTAGGTAATTTCCCTCCTCAAATTTGAGACTTGACTGCAAAGTTTGAAAAGTCACCAGTGTTATCTTTTCCGGTCATTTAAAACTCAGAATTGTTATTTTATTGCTGATAGCAATGAGTGATACCATCGAGAAAAAATGTTTTGATAATAATATTGGTAATAGAAATAAAATATTTGAATATTTTATGTAAATATTTTTACTTTTTTTATAAACTGAAACGATTTAAACACCAATTTAGTATTAGCTATACGATTCAGTGAAGTAAGTGATTATCGATAGCAAATTTAGTTAAAATTACAGATCCATTTTAAAATTCAGCTACAGGTTAACTAAAAATAAATGATAAAACAAAGATGAAAGTTTAAACTAAAATTGTGTACACTATAATTGTTTTTATTTGAATACACATAAATTGTTGTATTAATATCATTTCCGACTGCTGTTAGTTTTAAAAAAAATAAGTGTGACAGTGTGCGATTTAATATTTACACCTTTCAATATATTCGTAGTGAAAAATTAAAATGAGTAGACGTAAGTATGACGTCCTTGATCATAATAATTTAAAATTCGTTAGTGAACGAAAACAAATTTCGTTGTCCTCGGAAGCATGAAGTGACCTGATAAGTGGCGTTTTTCAAAATTGACAACTACATTGTACACGGAATCGGCCAGCATGTATGCCAATGTATTGTATGAATGTTAAGGAAGCTAAAGAGGCATGTAAGCCGTACATGGTGTCTCATGGTCCCCAACTAACCCCTATGGGAGAAATACGTGATTTGAAATAATAATATGATTCTTTTTTGCAGAGTAAATCAAAAGGAGAGCGTCGTCGCAGCAAACCTGAAGACGCTTCGGAAGAAATCAGGAAATTCAAGGAAGGCCTTCTTCAGTCTTTGGCACCTGGAGAGTACGTAATAATTTCTTTTTTTGTGTTAACAATAAATAATAATATTATTTTTGCTTTAAAGTAGTTAGGTAATCAATTCAATGGTTCGATGTGTAATTTAAAACTAGTTCAAGTATTTTTTACATTATTGTGAAAAAATTATTTTAAAAAATATTCATTAAAAAAATATAGTATGCTCTGCTTTTCGGCCTAACTTAAATAATTAATGAAACATAAATTATCATGAAATTATTTATTTCACTAATCTACTATAAATAATGGGGCGTGGACAGCTGGCAGGTAATTTCAATCATGTTTATTTTCAATAATTTGTCAATTTATGCTAAATATTTAACACATTTTAAATAATATTCGAATCTACAAATGGCTGGTGTTGAATTCATTAATTTTATAATAGACACAATGTTTTACACAAACTACTAATCACTGTCATTAAACATGATATTTCATTATAATATTTGGACCGAATGTCACAAAAGGTGTCGCAGTTATAAAACATAAAAGCCAATGAATTGAACGTGCTTAGTTACTGTTCTATTTCTTTGAATATCAGCAAAATAATTACTATTTCCAAGTTCACTTAACGACAAAATCTTTATAAAATCTTTGACAAGACTTAAAATTATTTTATTGATATTTCAATCGTTTAATTTTCTATAGGACATTAAATGTTTCAAATATCTATTCTATTGTACAAAAAAGATTCATCACCATTTCGTTTCTATTCCCACATTTCATGCCGACATTCCATTTGCATAATATTAATTTATCGCTTGAATAATCACTTCTTTGTTAACATTTAGGCTACCATAAAAATCACTCTTTATTTTTAATTTCCGCTGCGCATACCGGAGCCTACAAAAGCTATTTCAAGGCCGTAAACCGTTTTTATTGAGGGTTGATTGAAAAAACGTTAACTTGAATATCGAAGCGCACGTAAATATAATACTGGTTTATTTGCTTCCGAGAGGAAAAGCTGTACGTTTGATATATATCGATAAACTGAACAAACTATGACAATGGAAGTGAAATAGCAGTAGTAATTTCAGCATATATTTCTTCTCTATTAAAAAAAAAAGGCACCCGCACGCGGCATCTCCTGTGCCGCGGGAGTGTTCACAAATATACATTACACACATACAGAGCACACCCAGAGTCACAAGAAATCTTTGCGGTTCACACAAAGACTTGTCCCGTGTAGGGATCGAACCAGCGCAACCACAACACCAGCACAGTTGAAACCGGCGAGACAACAGCTTTAACCACTACGCCCACGGTGCAACGGTCTATGGCTATGTACAAACTGAAGTCAATGTTATATTTCAGATTTTAATTTGCTATTTCAGTGTCTCGGGTTTTGTTGCCAATTTAGGCGAAAGTATGCATTGAGATTTCTCTTAAACAATTTGCTAGCTGAAGAGGAAATTATGTCAAGTCAGCTTATCGAGTATTACATATTACCTAAATTAAGCAGGTGAAAAGTGAAACTTATACATCCCTACGGCCTCTACCGCGCCCATCTGGGCAATGTTATGTCTTCATGTTTCAAAAAACAAAAGTACTAATCATTTAATATCAAAAAAATACTCTACGTACGTTTTGTTCTAGTCCCATAATATCTGAAAATGGGAGTGAACAGCTAAGCGTGCCGCAAGCACCGAGGTCCCGTTCGGCATCAAAAGCCAGGGAGGCTCTTTGTATACCGCCGAATGTGCTCGCCGAACTTGATGACAACAAAATCTTCGAACTGAAAGAGGCAAGTCATTTATCACTTATCAGTATAATTATATTTAAGTTTATTTTTCTTTCTTTTCTTTCCTTAACCATCTTTAGCCATAATGTTGTTTTGGTTGCTATAACTTACACATAGAATTATTGTCAAAAAAAAACAAACAAATATTATATGAATTATTTGAAAAGATGGTGCACATGAGTTCCTCACCACCTCTTCTCACGATGCAATACCCATCGGAGCTGTACGGGGTACCCATGAATTGATTTTAATTCAAATTTCTAAGTTGAATTAAAGTCAATCTAAGCTCCGGTGTCAAATCATTTTATTACAATAAGTATTATAATTTAATTAGTTAAATATTATTGTTATTTTTTTTTTGTATTTTGTAATAAATGATTTGATTTGATTTGATATATCTATGTCATAACGATGCTAATGTTTGATATGGAACATGCGTGTTTTCTTCATTGTGTAGAATAATCCAAACTAATATTATAAAGAGGTAAGATATTTTTTGTTCATTTGTACCGAATAAGAATCGTTATTATTATTACTGAACCGATCTTGATAAAAATTGTAAAGGAATTGCGGAAGTTAGTGAATGATAAAGTGAAAATATTTTTTACTTTCTATTGAAATTAGGACAAATACAAAGTTAGGTATTTTGTTTCTGTAGCTAAATAAACAATTATTTTAATATATTATCAGCTAGGCCTGTATTTACGGAACTTCCTTCAACTTTACATTTCCTTACTGAAATAATAATATAACCGTTCAGTTGAAATTTAAATGAAGACATGTAACTTATGAGTGCAAAAGCATACCGCCTTATTCAAATATGCATAAACATGCCTTATAATTTACTCATCAAACGTCAATAAACGAGTAAAGAAACGAACAAAGTTTGGTGTGTAATTAAACAGCTGTCATTGTTAAAGAGCCACTTTCAGATCTTCTATTTACTACGGTATAGGCAGAATAATAAATGTCACTAAGACTGACCTTACATTAGGGCCCCCCCCACATTTGGCGTGCGCGATCCTCGGGCGTGCGAGCTGCAAGGGCGCAGCGTGCGCGCGGCGCGCTCGCGACGCTCTTTTATGTCCGTGCAGCTCGCACGCCCGAGGATCGCGCACGCCATATGTGGGGGACGCCTTAGACGTGCCGTGCGCGATCGTCGAGCGTGTGGAGGAGCTGACTGCACACACGTCACACGGCAACTACTCGCGACGGCGACGCCGTGTGACGCGCGTGTAGCCGGCGCGCCCACACACCCGACGATCGTGCACGCCTTATGTGGGGTACGCCGTAAGTCTGTAATTTTCCCTTCTACTTTCATGTCATTTCAATTCCTATAAGACCTGATGTTCTTTTTGAAGCTCGTCTGTTATGTATTTAAACACCAGAACGTGATACTAAAATGAATGTGTAAAATTTGAATAAACTGTTCCCTCAATTCGTCTTGATATAACGCATAGATTGTTAACGAATAATACAAAACAAACATTTGTGATCAGTAAAGTTCTATAAACTGAAGTGTTTCAACCGTTTAAAATTATCTATCTTTTCCAGGCATTTCTGCTATTTGACATGGATGGTGATGGATGTATCGACCTCAACGATCTTCGCGCTACCATGGTCAGTTTGGGGGACAAAGTTGACGAGAACGCTATTCGGAACATGCTTGCTGAGGTAACTTGTACTTCATTACTGTTCCTAACCACAAATAGAGTGCATGAAAGGAGCGCCCCCGAGTGACGTACACAACGATTCCCTACGTCCGGCGCACCCTGGGCAATTCGCGAGTTCTCCAAAGCGAATTGGCTAATCCTTTCACCACTATGGCAAGTCAAAATTAAAATTTGACTCAGCCATCGACACAAAGAAGAAGAAGATCACAAATGTAGTGAACGAAAAACTCCTGAGTAATGCGAACTCATCAGCACAGGATAGAAATTAACGATATACTGTAGCAAAATATTTTCATGATCCTGGTCCTGGTTAGTCAATAAAAACCGCCATTTTATTAAATAATACGCCTACTAGAATATTTTACTATATTGTGTATGCGGTATCATTGACGTCAGATGTCAACAAGCTTATCATTTATCCATGTATTCATCTCACAGACGAAGCTATAGAAACAGCTCGTATAGCAATAGCATGTCCTAATTTCTATGTAGCGAAATTAACATCTAATACACTGCAGCATATGATTCTATAGTTTCTATATTCATGTAGTTGTGATGCAACATCTGGCCGTATAAGTAGTTATAGTACGAATATCCTCAAACTATCCATAAATTCTAAGTGCATGGCCTATTAGCTAGCTGGCATCTGTTCTACCAAATCACTACTGCTTAGTCTACCAAATTGACGCATATTAGTCTGCTTGGTGGCCAACCGAAAGCAATACTTCAGAAAAAAAAATTGTAAGCTTTAATGTTATTTATGTTTTGCTAATAAAAGCCCAAAAGTAATCGTAAATTGAATTCTTATTTTAATATTTACAATGATTCCATGCTTAATATTTTTACATCGTAGAATTTACTTTTACTTAAGTACAGAGTACCAATTTTATAAAACTTTTGCCATAAAATGCTCAGACCCGTTGACACAAAACGACAACGCCAACTAAAACAAACAAGAACAAGCAAATACAAAATGAAAAACAATTTACTAAGACAGCAATCTCGAACGCAAACACCAAAATAATTCATCCAATAAGAATAAAACAACGGAGTCTATTCGCTGAAGGCGGCAGTCTTAAAACAGATACAAACTTTGCTCTTCTTTTAATTCCGCTTAAGTATTGTTAGGGAAGTTTGTGGGTCCTGACAAAAGAGCCCTCTAAGCTCGTGTCAATCCACCGCTGACGAGGTCACAGGGATTTGCCGTTACTGTTTTTTTGGATCAAATTTAAATTCTCGTGTCTAGGATATTGTCTCCAGCTCAGAGAATTATCGTTTATTTTTCTGCTACGTAAAATTCTTCTAAGGTTGTTTGTTAGCCTTAATTTTAGAAATTGTCAATTATACTTTGGTCTCATAATTAGGTTGCAAGTGCACTCAGCCGAGTACTTGGTACTCACCAGTCACTAGCCTGTTTAAGCGGATCGAGTACTCGATCTAGAGCTCTGTTTCTGTTGACTTTTTGGTACCACTTTTTACTGGTGGTAGAGCTCTTGTGAATAAGCTCGAGGGCGGCAGTACCACCGTCTCACCTTTAACCTGCCGCCAAATAGTAGTGCTTCCACTACTGTGTTCCGGTTTGGTGGTGAGATCAGGCCCTGAAATTACTGACACATGAGGCATAACACCGTAGTCCTTAGCTGCAGCGACGCATCTGCAATCTGCTTTTGTGGATTGTTGATGTCCATGGGCTGTACTCCACTTACCATCAGGTGGACTACACGTTCGTTTACTTTGGGCGTAGTATAAAAAAAAAACCAAGGCATTACTAACCAACACAGAGACAGGATCTATAAAATATTGTATATGTGTACAATTTGGCGTTGGTATGGAAATGAATGTTCAATGCTAATTTTGCAATGAAAGCTAGACTGACTAAATGTGTGTCGAGCACGCACGTGCTTGATAATAAATGGTGGCAGTATCGCCCCTTATTACATTTGGCTCTAACATTGTCACTGGTGAACTGTAAATGTACGTCATTGTAATATATTATGCCCGTTTATACGGCCATGTGACGTGCTATATGATGAATTTACAATGTTCTTTGTTAACTACATTTGTGATAAAGTGAGAAATGGTAACTAGCGTTAAAAGCTAGTGATAATATTCCCAAATCTATCTATTCATGGTCCATTAATCTTCAGAAACTAAACGAACGTCTAATTGATTGATTAAGTCTCGTGGTCTGAAAACAAAACTCTAGCTAAGTTATTTACTTGAGATATTTTATAGTCCGTGGAAATCAATGAACACGATGGGAATATCTTAGGAAAATCCATTGAAACTAGATTTAATAAATAAAAAACGGCAGTGTCGTTATCACGGTGTTATTGCCTTTGAGTTAATAATTGTATTCAATATTCACCCACCGAGCGAGAATTCTTAAATCCAATATTTTTGTCCAAATTTTTCCTTCCGCATACAATTTGTACAACGTATTTTTAAATTTTGGATTAAAATCTCTCTTTAGGTAGACATCAGATAAGGTAACCCAATTTATTTTAACGTGGTCCAGTTGGATAAAGGCTTATTAAAATTGGGTATATACGAATTCACCACTTGTAATACAATTTTCTAGATTTAAGGTAAATACGTAGATAGAATCGCGATGGATTTAAATTTGGGTAGGTAAATTCCTAAAACTGATTTAGGGAAAATGGCAACTTGTTAATTCTATTAGCAATATCGCTTAAGAGAAGACTCATTCATACTAACGTAATATGGGTTTAAGTAACTTTTATATTATTAAGTTTTTATGTATTTTATAGACAAACCATAATATATCTTAAACACAAAATTGCGTGATTGTTGGCGCCCATTTTTTCAAAATAATTATTTACTCATTTCTATGTTACTCATTTAATGATTGAAATAATTTTGACAAAATGGGATAAGCAATTGTTCATCCACGGGCCACCTAAACACGGCCAAAAAATACAATTGGCAGAAAAAGTCACTAGCACCTAGCCGTAGCTCATCAATATTCAAAGTAGTAGCAAATCTTTGACAAGTTTTTTAAGCTCAAATCAAACTACAATCATCTGCTTAATCCCACTACCGGGTATAGGCCTTCCTCTTTAAATGTTATGACACCAAAATCGATCTAAGTTGATCGGAGTTGGTACTTGGATTTATTTTAGTTAAAACCTAAACAATTCGATTAAAATTGATTTAAGTTTTGGTAGTTCAAATAATATTATTTACATTAGTAACATTTAATTTATTTAAATCGTTAGATTGTTTTTTTGCTCTGTAACTATATTGTTTGTTGACGTGTTCAAACGCCCCTTGTAGTAAGAAAATAAATGATTTGACTTTGACTTTGACTTTAATGCAATCGGCATTGGTGTAATAAATAACATGCTTACTACCCCGTTTTACGGATCCTTTGCCAAATCTAGTCAGTGTGCACCTTACTCAATATGATTTGTTAATTTACAGGCTCCAAATCCTTTAGATTTCGACGGTTTCGTCAACTTGCTTGGCTACAAGACCCTTGAACTGGATTCTGAAGAAACATTGCTGGCAGCGCTGTCTCGTTGGGAAGATAATGACAAGAAGGGACTTATATCGGAGGAGAGGTTGGTGCCTTGCATTTTTCAAATATTAATACCTACCTTTTACGGGATATAATCCCACCCACACGCCCACCACTGTGACTCCTGTAACGCCAGGATCTACAGCGGTAACCAACTGAAAGGCACCATGCATGACACACGGGCAATCCCAGGGAGAGTTAAAATTGTCTTGGAACCCGCAACGAATTTAATCAGAAGTATATAGTTGGAGTTGGAAAGTATGTATCTTTACTTCCCTCCAGAGCAAAGCGGGAGACTGAGCAATGCCAAATATAGACAAAGTGTCTATATGGAAAGAGTGTAGACACCACGGATAGTACAGTAGTATACGGTAGTGTTAATACCTACCTACCAGCAAACGTGAACTTTTGTGAGTGTTGTATGGATGGATGAACCAGTGTACTTATGCATCTTGGTAACAGTGAAATGAAAGATAGACATTAAGCATAAAACCAAGCCAACAGTTTTCATAAAATTGTTAATATAATAAAATACCGTATTACATCAATATCTTTTGATGGTGCTTAGACTACTTACCACTCATTAGAAAACTCCTTTAGATGTTTGCATTATGGCTTTCAGCCGTCAGAAAATAACCCACAAGCTGTGAAATTAATAATAACCGTCTAGCCAAAACGTGGTTTAACTCTAGAAAGTTTCGTAGTAATTTTGTACAGAACATAAATTATCTCGAGTATTTATGTGGCCCAAGCAATAATGAATTTACATCATCGCATAACACTAATAACTTAGCAACTATGAGAATGGTCTAACTTGTGTAATCCGCAGTGTATTGAGGCCGCTAATAAAGTTCGACTCAAAACTTAAACTACTGTATACACACATGCAAGATAGGTTAATGTATCCTGCTATCTCGTTCACGCTTAGCGAATGAGTAATTTACGTGGTATGTGCTGTCCTTTTCTTACTTATGGTTTGGGTAAGGTTTAGCGGAAACAATAGGCACCGTGTTAGTTTGAAGTTATGTGTGGCAAACATTGGCTTTGAAGATATACAAGATTAGACGGTTTAAATGTCGCAAATAGTCGCAATGTCGGAAGCCTTGGAACTTGAAGAACGGATTCAAGCAACTGTCACATTGCTTTGAGTTTGCATTACACATGCAGGGTTGTATATTTATCCAAAACATGTATTTACTTCGCTTTTTGATTCCACTGAATCTCTTTGTGCGACCTATAAAACAATTTGCGGCACACATTAACCAGATACCTGACACTAGTAATATCCTAGGGCGTCATTAAAAATAACAAAAACAACATCCAAAAGAATTAATTTGATACTTATTGATATCTGAGTATCATCACACCACCACAATAAGACCTGAGAATAAATATAAAGCCTAAACGAAACTATGACAAAATAACACGTCTATCATTACAGGCATATACCACATCCTTTGTGGTTATATTTCACGTTCCTCCGCTTTTCCTTTAGGTTTCAATTTGACAAAGGTAAACTGAAGCTTTTGTGGTATTCGTGGTGACATTTTGCGATAGATAATAGATGAAATACAATGTTTCTACTATAAATTATTTGAACTTATTTGTACCTTATTTTAATATTAAGCAAAACATTAAAATAAATATACTAGCTGGGAATATAAATTAAACGTAGAATACCATTTAAAAACACACATACGTCTACCAAAGAAAATCCTCTCAGTTCTCAATAAAATATTTGGCAAAATATTCAGTTAACGTTCATAACGGATCGTGATTGGCGTCAAGCGAGAGGAAAACATCAAACACACTGACTGATCACTTACTAAGAAACTTCTTCCCTGAAACTAGTTTGTATATCGCGAACGATAATATCCGGCCTTCTTCGAATACAAATACGCAGAAAAGGATTTTTTTTATGGTGGATAGGCACGCGTTTGACCACGATCTCACCTGATGGTAAGTGATGATGCGGTCTACGGTGGAGCACGCTTACCTATGAGATACCTATTAACTCTTGCTTTGAAGAGATCCAGATTGTACTCATGCGGAAACACAGACTCGGGCAAGGCGTTCCATTCTTTGGCAGTTCGCATAAGAAATGTAGAGGCGGAAAGGTTAGTGCATATTAGTGGAATGTCTACCGTGAAGCGGTGCCTCAGTGCCGTTCGTCTAGTAGTCCGATGTTGAAACGGGGACGGAGGGATAAGGTTGTGTAGTCAAATGGGCTTAGAACCTCCTTATTTTGTATACTAAAATTTAATGTAACCCGTCATGTTACGACGAATCATATTGTGAAACCTTTATTTTTTCATTACTACCTTATTAATGTGCATCTATAATAAGATTGCCAGGTTCTAGAAGAGCATGTATTTTTAACCAACACACAGTATTATTGCAAACCGTATGACAATCAATACATACGGCAATTCCTGAAACGCTTCGCACCATTAAATTTTTAATTACATCAGGCCCAAATGAATAACACAATTATATCTTAATAGCCATAAAAAGGTACCGTTTAAATTTTAAATTACGCTTGGGAATCATAAATATTGTGAATCAAGATTTAAATTACATTTTCAGATATTCACATGATGTATTCAGGGACTGGGTAACCTGACAAGCAGTGATTTAAACCGGTCCTGGGGCAGACTGAATCTGTATGATGTTGTTTTGAGATTAATATAATATCTTGGGGATTGGTAGACAAGTCTATAATATTAGCGAATCTAGCTATTTAAGGGTTTAATCAGCTTAAGTAAAATTTACAGTTATATTAAGCATGTAGAACTATTTCTACATGCTTAATATAATTGTAAATTTTAAATAGTTACATGCAATAACTGTTTATTGCATGTAACTTTTACCTGCTTTAATATATCAACCACTTTTTTATATACCAACTTTGCAAGTAATTCCTGTCTAAATATCTCTTAAAGATAACAAAACCGATATTTCTTTCATATAATAAAGCATCCAAATTTAAATAATTCGATGGTATTCATGCGACTTGATTAACTCCGTTATGGAAATGACAAGGGGAACTCTTTTGTGTACCATAGTTCACCAATGGCAGTTTTCGAAATACAATGGGAAAGGGTCAGCGTTTACCTCCATTTGCCAAACAAAATAAGACTGAGTTAAATTAAAAGAGAACCCTACTCACAGTTTTCCCAACCTGAGATTCTAAACAAAAATGTCGTCGTTCAACAAAATTTAGACCACTATCTAATGGTTTCATTTTAGTACTTAGTCTGCGCACCCCTGTCCGTGATTAAGGTTATTAGAATTCGGAAAAGTGGAAGAAATCGTGCATACACAGGGTATATGGGTTGTGGGTTCGATCCCCACATGGGCCAAATCTTTGTGTGATTCGCAAAGATTTGTTCTGAGACTGGGTGTGCTTGTGTGAGTGAATGTGTGTATTTGGCCTTGTCATTGGGACCATTGGATAGTGTAATTGCTTCTGGCGTTCTATCTAATGTAAAAAATCCAAATTTATTTATTTATTTATTTATTTATTTATAATTTTAGTACACACACATCTATCGGTCAAGCATAAAAAGCGGTAGAGGATACGTTGTGTCATCAATACAAAAGTTAGACTAAAACGCGACAAAACCTATTTTGCGCTGGGTAAGTAGGATAAAAAATCAAAACAACTATCTCATTTTAATCTTGCACCTTAATAACGTAAATACCAATTTTAATATGCAAGTTTATTTATACCAAAACGTAATACTTAAGAGGAAGCCACGGTGGTTTATTAAAATTCTCAGTGCAACCTGTGTTTTACGACATCCCCTGAATAGGCTTTTGTATTATTCTGAAGGAGAAATTTGACAAGAAAACGTACGGTAACATTTGTTAGACATACAAGAGATCGTAAAGTGAAATGATGTATTCTTACTATTTCATACATTTTGTATTGGCCGTCGAGAATGCAAATAAATTACCACATTTATTTTACAAATAATGACAAAACTGATACATAACAATATTTATGTAGTTAGTGACATGTCTTCTCATAAACTTTTGATATATTGAAGAGTTTTACTTTACCTTTTCCGTAACCCCTGATAGAAGTTGTCCTAATAATTTACTAAAAAAATACCTATTAGTTACCTATAACAATGATGAAAGTTTTAATAAAATTAATAGTAAAAATATTTTTGCTGTCTTCTATTATTCAAATCTTTATTTGTTGTATCTTTTAGTCAGATTTATAAATAACGTTCATAAATACTTCACCAACATGATAAGATTATTTGGCTTTGATTATCACAAAATTTGAAAATATATAGTAATAGTTACTATATTTGTTATAGGTATCACCCGCCGCTTCGCCCGCAAAGTGCATATTTAAAAAAATATATCATAGCATTTTACTCAAAAATATTCTAGCTTTACCAATGAAAGGTGTTGATGGATCCAATGATTATCTTATATTAACAAACAAACAGTTTTACTACTTTATTAGCCGTTTGCCGCGACATTGTACGCGTGGAATTCGACATTTTAATGCTATTTTCTACAAAATTGAGTAACTTACTACACTTTTAATTATTTATATTATATTTTGTCCTCTTAAACTAACACCCCTTATTTGATAAAATAAACCATATTTAAGTTTTTCGAAACGCATCCAATGCCACTTTAGTAGTTATTGCGTGATGCGCGTACAAACATACAGACAGACAGATAGACAAAATTCAAAAAAATATGTTCTGGCTTTTAATTAATTTATTTAAACTGTTTTCAATGTATACATAATATGTTCAATAGATGTATAAACATCATTATAGTTGTAATATTTTAAAGCAAATTTTAGCTTTGCTATGCCTTTTTGTATAAACCAAGTAAGGTTCGTCTAGCTAAGGTAAATATATATACCTAAGACACTGGCACAAAAGAGTTGAAAAATTTCAAGTCTAGCAGCATACGAATCCATAGCAGAATTGGCAAAGCACTTGGGGCGTAGACCTAGGGGGTGCAGGTTCAAGTCCTGCTGGATTCTTAATTTTTCAACTTTTTTATTATATAAAATCATTATAGTTACAATACTTGTTTATACTTTGAATGTACACTAAAGATGCCAGAACATTCTAAACTTTACGTCGTGTACTTGAATGTTTGGACAAGACTAAAGTTGTAAGGCAAACTTAAGTATCTGCGATGTAAGAAGAAGTTAGAAAACTCAGGTACCTCACGCTCATGCAACGGTGTAAAGTCTAACCTCGCTGTAGCTTTAAACTTTTACAGCTTTGCAACTTCAACACAGAGTTAAAGCTAGATTCTATAGATCCCACCCATAGAAAAGAAAGAAAGATTGATGAATAAAAGAAAGTCAAAGTATGCGGCATAAAAGTACGAGAGGCATAGATGATAAAATTGGAATGAATGAGAATGAATTAGTTAGACATACAATGGCCATGCTTATGGTAACATTACATCACGCTTACACTATTATACTACTTACCTAGAAGGGTATGGCAGAGGCTTACAACACCCACATTTCACCAGTTATGTTTAGGTCCCATAGCATAGAGGGTGAGCCTATTGCCATCCACCAATGTTAATATCTTCCACCAATGAAAGTTCAACATTAACACTTTGCCTGACCCGGGATCGCACCCGAGATCTTGCGGTGAGAGGCGCATACGCGAACCACTGGACCATCAGAGAATGTCTACTTTTACGGAGAAACGAGTATTGTCAGAATTCCACTCTAAAATTTGTTTTTTTTTTCAGGATCCGACACGATCTGATGACTTTCGGAGACAAGTTCACTGCCAAAGAAGCAGATTATGCTTTGGACGAGGCTCCAATGATTGTACTGAACGACGGATCTACTATGATTGACTACTTGAAGTTTTGCAGAAAACTAGCTGGCTTGAGGAAGCCAGTTAAAATCGAAGTCAAATAACTCTCAATATCTAGAAATAAAATAATTTGATACTTTTATTTATTTTAGTTTCATTTTTATAAAATGCAAAGATAGCTAAGTTTTAAACAACACACAAGTAAACACGCAACCCGCAACAAACACATGACATGACGTGTATACACGTCGTGTATACACGTCATGTCATGTCATGTCAAGTCTTATATTTGTCTTGGCAAAAATTCAGTAATAACTTACTGCGGCCTTGGTGGTTAAAAAAGTAATTAAACAACCTTCCTAGTCTAATCTATCCGAGTCAATTTTACAGCAAATTGTTACTGGCGTGCGAAATAAGCCAGTAAAGACTTTGATAGACTTTTAAAATTTAAAGATGAATGACTCAGAACGAGGAAAAAAGACACGATTTTAAGACGGGTGGTTGTTTGATCATCATAGTAAATTCAAATATTTTTCGTATCTTTATTGAACCATACACATGATTAAAAAGTCAAAACTTTGTGTAACTTTCCGTGTCGGCATACACCAAGACGGCTTTATATCACATATTATACGTCTATCTATCCATCATTCGAGTACTGATCAGACCAAAATCATATAATGACGCTTACGACTCCCGTCGTAAAGTTGAGTATCTTGATAATGAAGCAATTTCAAACAGGATCTCGCTAAATAGAGAACTTTAAAGTAAATGAAACTTCGTAGACTTTGCTATGATGTTAAGTTAAAGACGTACGTCAATTTATATTTGGCGAAACTATTAATAAAGTTCTTAGTTAAATGGCGATAATTCATTATCTTAAAATGGCTGCTCTTTAAACTCCATTTAAGTATTCTCGGAATTTCTTGCTAAGTGATAAGACTGGATCTTTTGCTTGGACTTTACTTGGATTTATTAATTTCTCCTGGAAACGAGACTTACGATAACAATGTCATATTAAAAATTATAATTAAATCCTTACACGAGGATAACTCATAAGTAATAAGAGTAGTTGCGTTAATAGTTCCAAAAATAATTTCACATTTTGCTTCCTCCTATATTCACACTAAAACATTCCTCAGAATAGAAATGCGTCGTAATAAAACGTCGAAACGATCTCGTTCCCTTAAAATATTCCTAGGATAATAACAGGAATGGTAATGACAGCTGGGTAGGGAAAGCGATCATAAATTACTCACTCAAGATGTTCTTTATAGATGTCGAAGTCGGTGAACACGAGTTCTACAATCTCGTGCGGCGCCGCGACAAACGTGTAGAGAAGGCAGTCAACGTTCCGCGGGTAGGGGCGCGGGTAGTCGGGGCTGCTAAACGTGCCGCGCTCCTTGCCGTATGTTGATGTGAACCGGATGCACGTACAACCTGAGAAACAAAATTACATAGTAAAATACCAACATTATACTAGGCCCGTGAAACACAGAAGGATTAGTTGAATTTAATTTAATAAATAGATGGATATTCTCGTTTTGGGTTTATCTCGATCAATTTTTGATCTGGAAAGAAATCGAAACTTTGGGTTCGACGGTAAACTTAAGCCGGTAAAATTATGTATTTGCACTAGCACAAGACGTAGAACTTGTTGAAATGATAATTTGTTGTTACAGGAGACAGGCGACCGATAGTCTAACTTTACGACACCATAAGATCAACATATCGTGCTTAAAGTAAACATAGGAATGCACTGCACAAAAAAACACTACTAAATGGTAGAATTCTAAATTTCTCATATGGAAATCCTATATATTTAATTATGGCGAATGAACTATCTAGAATTATTTTTGTCAACCGTGCTAGTCACTGTGTTTTTCTTGGAGATGGAAAATTCAATAGTGCAGTAAGTATTTTTGTTTTGGGTGTCATTTTAAAGACACCAAAAGCTAAAACGACAACCTCAGACACCAAAAGCTAAAGGTGGCTGGTGTGCAAAAGGTCACCGGTTCAAATCCTGCCGGTCCCATAATTTTTGAAACAGTTTCTTAGTAAAATATCAAATATTTGCGGAATTACCGGTTCCTGTATACGCTCGAAAGAACCAACCATTGACCTTTAAATATCAAAGAACAAAACCTTTATTGAATTAAATAAATGTTAGAAGGATTTTCTCACTAAGTGGGTGCCCATGTTTTCAATGAAATTTACCTTGGATACCCAGATCAGAATAATAGGTCCTAAGCTGCAAAACGTTCGTGCCGGGTTGCGGTAATTCACCGAGGTGGGTAGTAAATTAATCGTCCACATTCGATTACTCCTGAGACATAAAAGGTAATTATCTAAGGAACTAGTAGAGTCACACTTGTGTGAAATTCTAGACCGTAATTAGGTTATGTTAGTCTTATAATATACTAAAGTATAAAGTACTAAAGTTATTCTTCAGTAGGAAGTTTACAGCGCACGTAAAATAAATGATTATATTTATTGCATAAATACTTTATTTGTACCCATGCACAAAATAAATATACACAAGGTGGATGCGATATTTATTGAATCCGCAAATTCTAAACGTGGTTATTGTCTTTACTTGGTATTTTTTTAAGAAAAGAAATGTGTCACGTTTTCCGAACAAATGAAATGATTTCATTGTTTAGTTTATATAAGCTACAAGTTTTTATTCCTTTCGAAATGAACACTGACCGTATCTAGAAACTGTAGTTTTAACAATTTTACTTAATTTATAATTTATTTATATATATCATTTATTATTATTTTATTATTATTGCGAGCCTATAGTGTCCCACTGCAGGGCAAAGGCCTTCCCTCCCTTTATATATATCATTTGGTCATATTTAATTATACAAAATAAGCTAGCTGGCAGTGGGCTGGTCACGTCTGTTGTAAGGTGGGACCCCCCCCCCTGCCAGGTGGACTGACGACCTGAAAAAGGTCGCTGGAGTGGACTGAATGCGGAAGGCGCAGGACCGGGTGATGTGGTGCAAATTGAGAGAGGCCTATATGTCCAGCAGTGGACTTCGAGAGGCTAAATGATGAGTCATATTTAGCTATATAATATTAAGAAACAGTCAAAAAAAAAATTTGAACTTGGGTTCAAATCCCGCAAAATTTGTTTCGACTGTTTCTTAGAATTAAACTAAATGTCACTTTGTCGCATCCACTCCGTAAAGGCAGACTATATTTTAACTCAGATTGACTACAGCTTCATCAAACTAAAACCAAATTAAGTTACAAACTAAGTAACATCACCATAATCAAGAACAAACACCCAAACTCACTATTAAGACCGCACACAATAGCCAGTACGTCTCAAGTGCCCGATAAAATTTAATTTCATTCTCCAAATACCCATCGTAACTTATCCCTCGGCCTTCCTATCTCTTATTCGGGACATAGACCTCATATTCAATAACTCAAGACATCAGATCTTATCGAAACCAATTTTCATTAACATGGTTAACTCCTTCAGTTAGTAAATGACTTACTCCTTGAACAGTTTCAGTTAACTATTCCAATTTAGTTGGAACGTTTCCTTTCTTGATTACAGAGAAATTTGGAATTGATGGGGTATTGTGCGTACTAGCTCAGTCATTATTGCTTGTAAATGCCTTTGTCATTTTGTGGGCTGATTCAATTTTAATAAGCGAAATTTTCATGTGTTGTCGTAATGAGACAGTGGGTGTTTAGTAGATTGTAAGCAGTTCCTTGTTTAGGCACATGCTTATTGTTATACATACATAAATTCACGCCGTTATCTCACAGGGGTAGGTAGAAACAATGCAACGCAATGTGCTTAGCTTCTTACATTCTTCTTTCGTTTCTTCAACATTCATACTTCTCGTCATACATGCTTGCCGGTTTCGTGTACTACGTACTTGTCCTTTCTGAAGACGTCATTTATTTACTGGTCTAGTCTTTCGTGGATGACCTCTTCAAGTACTTCCAGCCACATCTGCGTTGTATATCTCTTTCACTAATCTACTTTTATCCATTATCATTTCTCAATCCTTGTCTATATTTAGTCTATTCTAGCTTTTAGTCAAAGCTAGAATGTCCACTTGATAACCCATTTGATAGGCTCAAACTCTAGCTAAGAATTCCATTTTCGATAAACATCTTAAGTAACTGCCTCGAAGGTTCAGTGATTAGCGTATGCGCTGCTCACCGCTAAGTCTCGGGTTCGATTCCAGGGTCGGGCAAAGTGTTATTTGTGAACTTTCCGTCAGGAAATTAACAATAGCAGCACGGAGTTGAAATTGTGTTGTACACCTCTGCCACACCCTTGTAGGCAATATAGTCGTGATGTTATTTTGTTATGTTATGTTATCTTAGGTACATATTTGCATACTACTTATATTTATACATTTAATGCTAAAACTCATTAAAATTTTATCAATTTAGAGTTTGAATAAACCTGTAACGACATCATTATTTTCAGATTCTAATATACTAAAAGCAATAGGCAATTTGCCGAAGCGCCAAATCTAACTATGTATAAGCTACAAGTAGAAAACTGTTCAGGACTCGCGATTCGATCGAGGAGGGTTCGGGCGACCCTTAAATATTTTCCTATATCTGCTATCAGTAGGTAGCAAGGCCCTTCTATGTGTTTGTTTAAGATAAGTAAGCAAAGGGGAAAATTGTCATTCTATGAATATTATTGACTAGTTGTATTACATCTTTTATGCCTATAGTAATATAGGCATAAAAGATGTAATACATGTTACAAAAGACAAAATCCAAGTAGCGTGTTGATTGACATACAATGATTCAAAAATTTAAAGATTCAAATCGTTTATTTTCATAGGCCTTAGGGGGCGCTTGAACACATCAAAACATTACAAACAATGATATGAAAATAAATTATAAGAAAAACTAAATTGTACTAATTACAATGATTTGAATAATCGGGGCTAGATTAATTTTAATCCAACTGTTTAGATCAGAATAAAGTACCAGCTCCGATGGATATTGCATCATGAGAAGAGGTGGTGAGAAACTCATGTGCACCATACTTTTAAATCAAAAATATGATAATAATTAGTATTATGCACATTAAATGTCACATAAGAAGAGAAATTCATTTCCAAACACAATTATTTATGTAGTCTGGAAAACAATAGTAAGATTATTTTTTTTATCCATTAGCAGTAATAAACGCCGGGTGAATTTTAAACTAATTCTGACGGTTTTTTTTTTTGTAGGGCGTGTGCTTTCGCGCCTATATTTACGAAAATTATATTGTTCTCTTTCATACCAGACGTGGGCGTTTATCTTCACAAAAAAAACCTTTTTTATTTATTAGTTCCTAATAGTTGCATCACTAAATCGATATACTGTGAAAAACGACCTGCTTTCAGTAATATCTAATTCATTAATGAGGTACGTAAAAGTCTTTCCAATCGATATCTATTGGCAAAGTTTTCCGATTTCTTCCATTGTTTGGTGTTTCAAATGAAAGTAGTTTGACTTCTTTGCCCTTAGTTTTCTTGAGGGTGAGTGAAGTTCGAGGTCATAGCGACCTTTAAATATACACTGTTTAGTAAAAACTTCCTGAATTGTCCAGAAAAAGTCCTTGTATTGCCGAGGAATTATTTATTGCTGTTTACATAATAAATAGGTTAATAAATAAGAAAAAAACAACTTGACATTACATAAAATACGAAGTATAAATCTATTGTTCCTTTCAAATTATCGTAACATCATTACATATTTTTTAAAGAAACTACAGACAGACAGACAAATGCGGCGGGTTTGTCTGTCTGTCTGTTCACAATGAATAAAACAACTTCTGTATGGATTATCATGCGATTTCCCAGTATAATGTTTATGAGAAACAGGTTTGTTTTTATAATAATATATATGAATGTGGATAAAAGTAGACATGGCTTTAGCGTCTCTGCTTCCAGCAATGGAAGACGCGACGAGATTATTAAAAATATTTAAAGCAGTTAAATTTAGTTACTGCTCCAACCAAGATACGAACAGCCTGATATATTTCTATATGATTCGGATCGGAGTGTCCGTAATCATTGGTCAGCGCGGGCGTCCGGAAATTGCCACCGCTTGGCCGGACACCGGACAGCCTCCGGACGAAGTTGCTCATGCTGGGAAGATAAGCGCAACGGTTGTAATAATTTGGTTAGAAATTAAAGGCCAGTGCATTCATAACGTCATATTTATTACTGGTACTACAACTGCTACGATTTCTATAAATCTATATAATTATTAAATTTAGATTTTACTCATATAAAATACTAAATATAATTGGGCTTTTAAAGACGAATGCCTGGTATATGTTTTCAAACTTTCGCGATTTGAGAACATTTTTCAAAAATTGCATCATTCGTGGGGACGAGCCGAATGATGCAAGTCTTTTCGAAACGTCGAGCATAGGTATTTATTTACCTTTATAATAATTTTAAATTACGCGATTTAGACCCGTTGTCTAATTTGAAAAAAAAAATCCTGGTAGTCAATATTCATTATTTCATTAATTCTGGAAATATCTTTTTTGGGATATGATATTGCACTATTGATGTAGCGTCAATAAAATATTTCGTATGTCTTAATAGTGTTCAATTATACACACAACATGCGCATTGCCTTTTAAACATAGAGATACATAACAATGAAAATACAGAGCTTTTGCAAAAACTTTTTACACAAAATATATTCGACCTCGAACTAGAAGCTATCTATATCAATTTTCACTTCTCTGTGTCAAAGGTGGAACAATTTCCTTTAGGCCGCACGTTCGCAACAATATTACATTTCATTGAACAAATTGAAGGATCGATTTTCTTCTAACCTGTCGGGTTGACCTTTAAATCACTATACAATAATGGATTTCATTTCGAATACAAAGGACTACTGGGCAAAATTTGTAAAGCTTTTATTTCTAATTTAGTTTAGGTATAATAGTGAGACAGATTTAATTAAAAGTTCTTTCAAAAACATTTATACAAAAATCATCAAAAGAATTGATCGGCACTAAAATTTGGGGTATTTTTTTTTTGTTTTTCTCGTCATTTAACGAACCAAGGTTTACATCTCAATGTTATATCCAATTACATACTGCAATTACTACCCTTCCTATTTTATTTTGTTATAGGTAAATAATAAAAAATATGACAATATTATTTCACAAAATCTGCTCTAATCAGGTTTGCAAATACTATTTAAATTTTCTTAATTACATGAACATTAAAACATAACATAACATAACATCACGCCTATATTACCCGGAAGGGTGTGGCAGAAGTGTACAACACCCACATTTTTAACGGACTTCAAAAACAGGAGGAGGTTCTCAATTCGGTTGTATTTTTTATGTTTGTTCGCTGATTACTCGAAGACGCCTGGACCGATTTAAAAAAATCTTTTTTTGTTTGAAAGGATATACTTGTCATGTGCTCCCATTTTAAAAAAAATAGTTGTTAGAAAGATTGACATTATCTATACAGAGTTATTGTTTACCTGGCACTGACTTCAGAATTATAAAATAATTATTTAATGATTTCTATTTAACTAAACGTATAAACGTATTATTTTGTGCGAAGTAAATTTATTTTTTGCTTTTTAGTTTACCTACTTTTTGAAGTCGGTTTTTTTTTTTGTTAAAATTTATTATACCTGTTATGTTTAGAGTCTATCGCCATCCACTGGACACAATTCCTACTCCATGTTGCTATTGTGAATTTCCTGATGGAAAGTTTATAATAACATGAATATTTATATAAATATAATCGCTTGAAACACTCCGCTTATAATAGGCACAACGGGTATTGGCCTCGAAAATTGAAGTGGCCTTATCCATTATTTATCCGAATGTCTCGTCATAATTAGTTCAATTAGTTAACTGGTCCAATTAAGAATTTCCATCTATCTAGTGAATTGCGGCAATTCCTCCTGAGAGGATGTTTTAGTGAGATAAATTGTTGGACTCAGCGTTTTGCTATCTTGTATAATATTGTCATTTGCTATCAATATTTAGTAGAATGGTTGCCTGTTTATTTTTTCTAAGTCTATTTTTAAATTTTTACGAGTCTATGTTCACTAGGAATATATACAGAGATACAGTTTTAAACTTTATTGGTTTTCTTGATTGTCCCTTGCCGTAATTTTATTTGTCATCTCAACGACCTAGTTGTTAATAATAATTTAATCATAATAATTATTTTATTTTGCTTTATTAATCATCAAAACAAATGAATAAAATTGAAGTATCTGTTTTTAATGTCAAAATTACAATGTGTTTTCAAGTTGGTATAGTTATTTGGAAGACACCTTGGCCAAAATAGTTTTTAAAAAAATTGTCTGTCGGTCTGTTTGTATTGGCTAATCTTCTAAACGGCTAGACCAATTTTGATAAATTTATATACCTACCAGACGAAACCTCGGGAGAAAGTTAGTTTGTTTGTTTGATAGCGCTAATCTAAATAACTACTGGTCAAATATTGATAATTATTTTTATGTTACATAGCCTAACTTTCAATTAAGTTTTTTTTTTATACTACGCCCACAGCGAATGAACGTGTAGTCCACCTGATGATAAGTGGAGTACAGCCCATGGACATCAACAATCCACAAAAGCAGATTATAGATGCATCGCTGCAGCTGAGGACTACGTTGTTATGCCTCATGTGCCAGTAATTTCAGGGCCCACAGTAATAGAAGCACTACTATTTGGCGGCAGGTTAAAGGTGAGACGGTGGTGCTGCCGCCCTTGAGCTCATTCACAAGAGCTCTACCACCAGTAAAGGTCTTTAGATATCAAACATTACGCTTTACTCTGTGTTGGGGAAGCAGTAAGGTTAAACGCGGGTCAAAGCGCGGTAACAACTACTACCTAATACAACGAACGTAGGTGTCATGTACGTTAATTGCTCTTTAGTTGTTCTTAGCAGCTCCTCTAGTGTTTTCGTTGGTATGAACCATAACCGTCTCTCATCCTGATTGCGGTGCGCTAGGTTCAACATTTACCTTAGGAATACAAAGTTCCACAGTATAGAGACACGTTAGTTTCTAACTGTGGAATTGGGTTTCAAGTTAACATGTTCTGTTGTTGCTCTGTTTGGTACTGACTTATTCTATTGCTGATATATCTATACCGGATGGATTTTGGAGAAACAGACTTGAATATTACAAGATTAATGATTTCGATGCCTAATAAGAACAATACTACATTGATAAGGTCATTACTAAAAGCAGCAATAGCCTAGTGGAAGACCGTAGGACTGTGTAGTCAAAGGACGCGAGTTCAAACCACGGCACACATCTCGGTCAATAAATCGTTACGATTCGTCTTTTCAAAGATATGTGTGTATTTATAAATTGTCGCTTTCTAATGGTGAAGAAAAAACATCGTGAAGGAACCTGCATGCCTGAGAGTGCCTACAAAATGCTCGAGGGAGTGTGAAGCCAACCAATTCGCACTTGGCCAGCGTGGTGGACCATTTTTTTTTTTTTTTTTTTTTTTTTTTCGCGGGGAAATGCATTTACGCATACCAACTCCACCCGTGGGGGGGACGGGCAGAGTGGCATGTGGGACTCCCGTGCCTACGATGTTAAACGGCACAGAATACCCACTAAAACCCCGCGGTGTGCCCTCGTCGCCGAAACATGGTGGGTCGGCGAGCCCCGGATCGATATTATATCCACAGGGCTCGCCGCGGCGACCGTGCCCAGTCCGACCTCTGACCGGGCACCCGACTCTAAGTCCTCCTACTCCCGTAGCGACGCCCCGGGCACACCCAGGGCGTCACTCCGTCGCGGAAGGCATCAGCGGGCGGCGGAAAACCCCCTCCACCGCCCGCGGCCTCGCTTAGGGCGGCATTAGGCTCGCGGCGTACGCGCGCCTTCGCCGCCCAGCTCGCCGGCGGCGGAGCGGATCAGCCAGGAGTGAGTCCTCCCTGATCCGCTCCGCCGCCTCCTTCTGCGAGATGACGTCCTCACAGAAGGATGCGACCGCATCCCACGACCTCGCGCTGCTCATTGCCGCGACCACAGCCGGCAGCGAGAGGTCGTTCCCAATGACCGCGGTGAGATCCCGGCGCTGCACCTCCCAAGCAGGACACTGCTCGAGAGTGTGCTGCGCCGAGTCCTCACCGCAGTCGCAGTGGTGGCACATGGGGCTCGCCTCCCTCTTCAGCCTGTGCAGGTACTTCCCGAAGCAACCATGCCCGGTCAGCACCTGCACCAGCCTGAAAGAGAGAGTCCCATGCTGCCGCCCTGCCCACTCCTCGAGAATCGGCCGGAGCGCCTCCACGGTGCGAAAACCAGCACGTGGAGCCTCCAGCCGATTCCCCCACCGGACCATCAGCGTCCGGTGGGCCTCCTCCCGCCACGCACGCAGCTGCTCGGGCATGGGGACAGAACCCTCAGCCCGAGCAGCCGCCCTGCGCCTGTACACTTCGGCGAGCACTTCCGCATCCAAATCCCACGGGGGTGTTCCGGCCAACGCACACGCTGCGTCGGTCGACACCGTGCGGTATCCACGAATGGCCTTGACCGCCAGGACGCGCTGCGGTCTCCACAACCGCGCCCTGTTCCCGGCGGACAAGGCCTCCGCCCACACGGGTGCGCCGTACAGTGCCATTGACCGTACCACCCCCGCGTAAAGCCGTCGGCTGGCGACGCTGGCGCCACCCACGTTCGGCAAAAGCCGACCGAGAGCGGCAGCCACGCCTTCCAGCTTGGGCACCAAAATGCGGAAGTGCTCGTCGAAGCCCCACCGCCTGTCTATCACTAGGCCCAGATATTTAAACTGGGCCTCGATCCGTACGAGGACCGAGCCGACGGTAATCGAGGCGCCAGCAGGTGGCCCGCGACGAGGCCCGTGAAACATCACGGCCTCAGTCTTGGCAGGGGCCACCCTAAGTCCCAGCGCCTCGATGCGCCCGACCACTTGGGACACACCCAATGTGGCCAGGCGTGCCGCCTCCTCGGAGTTCCGACCCCGGGCCGTGACGAGCGTGTCATCCGCATAGCAGATGACGTCTAGGCCCGGGGGGAAAGCCCCACGCAGCACCCAGTCGTAACCGATGTTCCACAGGAGCGGCCCTAGGACCGATCCCTGTGGGACACCGCACGACATGGGCCTGCGGAGCATTGCTCCGTCTCGGTCCTCGTACAGAACCCCCCTGCCTTCGAGATAGTCGGCCACCAGCCGCATCAGGTAAACCGGCACTCCATGGTACCGGAGTGCCTCGCTGACGCAGCTGAATGGCAGAGTCCCGAAGGCGTTGGCGATATCTAACGATACCGCCAACAACACCCCTCCGCCGGCGACGGCCGCCTCCGTAGCAGCCCTCAGGCGCAGGATGGCCCCGATCGTCGAACGTCCAGCACGGAAACCGTACTGGGCATCCGACAGACCCGGACCAACCTCATCAAGATGCCGGACGATACGGGTAGCAATGACTCTTTCGAGCAGCTTTCCCGCCTCGTCCAGCAACACGATAGGCCTGTAGGCCGCCACGGTGTCGGGCGGCCGTCCCGGCTTCGGGAGGAGAACCAGCTTCCCCGCCTTCCAGCAGTCAGGGAACCGCCCGGACGCCAGGCACACGTCGAACAGTTCCCTGAGGCGATCCCCCATGTGGTTGAGGACCAGGGCCAACACCCGTCCGGGTACCCCGTCGGGCCCGGGGGCGGTGTTCTTGGAACGCATCCGAAGAACAGCCGTGGTGGACCATGGCCTAACCCTTCACATCTTGAAAAAAGGTCCGAGCCTAGCAGTGGGACATGTATTAGATACAGGGCTACAATTATTAAAGTAATTTCTTATTATTTTGGAGAAGTATCTAACTAAATGTAATTATTTGGCAACAAATAAAAAACGTGCTAATTTATTAGCCATTTATTATGATACAATTAAACATTTTAAATTATACTATATTATTAAAAACGTAAAACTAATTATATACCTAACTATATATAAAAACGTGCTTGTTTAGTTTTAGCTTACGTAATAAAAAATTCAATACATGAACGCTTGTTTTGTTTAAGGTACTTTTGAAAGTAAATAAACTAAACTATAATTTAGGTACATATGTACATAATTACAAAACTTTGAAGCCTTGAAACTTTTAGTGTAGTTATATCGCTGTTAGTTTCATAACATGAATACCTAAAAACAACCGTTATCACATCAGTCAATAACAAACACTAGACAAATACAATTAAGAAAATAAATTAATCATTAATTTAGTTTAACTTACGTGAAACTGAAACATTTCACTTTGCGAAGTGATAATCAATTTTCAAGATAGACGAAGTACTAATTTGAAGTAGAAGAGAGATACTTTCGTCTTCAATAATTCAGCGAAGCGCCGACAAACAACCTTAACGGTAGACTCCTGAGCGCCGTGTTTTCATACTAACGTAATATGGGTTTATCTTTAATAGTATTAAGTTTTTATCTATTGTAATAAAAAAAAGATTGTTTAGTTCATAAGTAACTCAATTAGTGATTAAAACACTTTTGACAAAATGGCCACGAATAAACATGCATTTTTATATTTAGGATATGATTTGTTATACATAAATCATATCCTTAATATATATGAAATAGTGGGTTAAGGGTTTTAGATATGATTTGTCTATAATAATAGATACCAACTTAATAATATTAAAGTTAAACCCATATTACTTTTGTATGGAAAACAGCCAACCAATTGTTCCCCATTAAGTGTTTAATCAAGATCGAACGGCGGCAATTAAATACCAAGGACATGGACGGAACAAACAGGGAAAATCTGATCCGTACAATGCGTAACGTTTTTCTAAGCGTTATCTCTAAAAGTTTTCCGATAAATGAATGACGAATAAAGCTTGGGAATGTAGAGAAAATAAGATAAAATATTATTTGCTTTCCGTATTCTTAGCTCCTAAGGGTACCGTCCCGATGTATTGCCCAATCGTTCTCAGATTGCTGAATTTGATGGTTCCTTTATGTTTAGTGTCATCTCGATCAGAGCTAGAACCAATATGTCCATCTTTATATTATTATCATATAACAGTTTTATATGTTTGTTTTTTGAAAAGCAAATATAAGCGTATAGGCCAGCAGCAATAGTTCCCGCACTGCCGAGTTAAAGTGTCGATCAAATTTAATATTTATCGATTTCGATTTTACGATGTTATTTGTTTGCTCAGTCAGCGATATTTGCTTTGGGCATATAGAGAGCTTTAAGAATACTGATAATAAAGTTAATATTGCATTATGTTCTACTAAATTACGTTTAATAAAGTTTATAATAATATCTCAGCGTTTCTTACACCAACATTTTTATTTACATATTTTCTAGCCATACCTTTAATTATATCTTGGTAAATCCAACATTTATGCTCAGCCTAGTAAATGCAGTCACTTATAAGTTACTTTGAATAAAGATAATGAGTATGCGATTCTAAGAGCGAAATAACAACGAACATTGCTTAAATTATCAAGTAAAACGTTTCAGGGAACTCTCACGCTTTCATCACGTTCCTAGTAGACTATACAACTATGTTCTACATGAGGCAAGCGTTAAGACAATCATTCTTGCCACAGTAATCCACATAGCTCTGGCCTTCAAAGCAATATAACTTCTAACACAGCCGTTTGAGTCAGTAATCTCGCGTTTTACTCGTGCACAAACCGTGGCTAATTGAAACTATTTCCCGAACATTCGGGGATTCCTTTTGATCTCCTCCTTGGTGAACTTAGCCGTGGCACCGCGATGCTTTATGGGCTGAACTGTAAGTCACGGTCTAAACTTTCTTGGTATCGCGCGCTATTGGCGCGGGCCCATTGCGTTTAATCTCTTGGTTGTAGATTAATGTGTGCTGCACGAATTTATTGTCTCAGTGGAATAAGTAAATTTAAATTTATATTTTGTTCTTAGTCATAGTTTACTAAACTATGACTGGGAACAAAGAACAAAGTGTGGCGTTAACACTTTCGGGGTATGTTCAAACATTAATCCTGAATTTTGGGACGTGATTTTCACTTCCACTTTATAAACCAGACAGGCCTAAAATTGTACTTAAATTGGGTTCGTTAACTGATAAAATGTGTTTAAATTTTGGATCAAAAAAACCCTTATCAAACCAATGAAGTGTTTTGAATACGGCGAGATAGTTTTATCTTAAACAAACATTTCAACTTGACTCTTGCCCTTTTTATCTCAATATTTACAATTTGAAACGAAAGTCACATTAAGTGTAACTCACTCCCAAGCGTCGCTTTGGACTATCAACATGAAGTATTTATTGCCTCTGTTATTGTTACTTATTTTGGAGTTATGTGAGGGGAGAGTAGCAACGAGTGAGGCTGACATCAAGGCTTTACCGACCAGTGATGTGAAGGAAAGAGCACCTTTGTTTTATGAGTGCAAGTATAGAACTCTGCAAGGTGGGGACGCATACCCTTCCGTTGTAGTGAGATGGCACGGACAGATACAAAGAATGACTTGGAGATCCAACGGAGAAGTGACATACGAGGAAAATTATAAGCATCCTACGCAATCCCATGGTTATCCGTCTTCACAAGGACTGTCAGGAGACAGTGGTTCAACCTATTCGGATCCGTTTGCTGACGCACCTATTGTACCTGATGACTACTTGCTGGGTGATATTGTGTCATCTTTTAGTCAGAACTGTAAGCGTCCGTACTGAATCTGAATGTAATTTAGTTACCATAATGAAAACATCTAGTTAAATTTTAAGTGTTTTTATTTTACTTTTACCTTATCCCGTTACATAACTATTGTAAGCACTAATTTTGCAAGTGTTACCTTATTGGCAGGATAAGCCAATAAGGTTTATCTGACTCATCAATAAAAATGACAGCAATGTTTTTTATTCAAGTGTTACTTTGGTCACGTTTAAATTCGGTCAGGTTATATTAAATGGTGCAGATAAGAGCTATCCGGCACCTCTGAAATAAGCCCTAAGAGTGTTTAAATTAAACTAAATGTGCTAAGGTATATGCAGCTAGTTGTGTCTCTGTACTAACCATCTTTCTGACTAATGGTCCATGTTTCTCAATAAGATCAATCTACTTTGGTGTAAAACCATCTATTGAAAGACAAATTACACGATCAATACAGATAACTTTGTCATGATTGGGTCATAGTAAATGGTTCAATTCTTAGTCTAGCATCCGCACTTAGTCAATTGAAAGGATCAAGTCAAAAGTTTTCGGATCTAATGAAGATCATTTATTAACATTGATAAAGTAACTTTGCACTTACACCAATTATCGACTTAGGGTCACCAAAAGTGAGTTGTGGTTTCCGCATGTTGTCATTTTGGTTTGGTTGGTTCTATACAAAATATATATTAAGCCAGATATTTTTGTAGTTAACAGATATAAATAGAATGGTATTGACACAATTTACTAATAGAATCGTATTGACTGTTAACAATCTTGATAATTTTAAGTTAATAAACTCAAAAATATAAAGATTTTTTTTTCATTATTTACTATGTTACTGTTTTAAGCTTTCAAACCCCTTTCTTCGTCAGCCAAGTCTTTAATTACACCAAATCATCCCTTGTATTTGTCCGCTTAACATTTCAGTACCTTGTTAGGGTTGACACGTAAATAATTAACATTACAAGACCCTATATTGTTTTAAAGTCATTTAGGGAACATTTAATGTGTTCTTAAGGGCATCATTGTCTGTGGTGCAGAAACACCAAAACTTTGGTCATAAACGAAGACCGTGGCTCAGATCTCAGACATGGCGATTAGAGTAACTTCAACTAATTCACGTGATGAATTTGCGAAATTTACTTCAATATATTAAAGCCTCAGTGGTTTTGTAATAGTGCTCACGTTTAATCTGAAAAACTTGATATTTGAGAATTTTGTTCAGGAAATTTTGAGTATTTGCTCGGTCAAGTGTGGGTGCTATAGACCTCTGCCACCCTTATGATTGCATTGTGTCAAAATATTTTGAAGGTCCCTTTTATAGCCACTGAAAAATAAATGTTAGCATCACAAATTCAGAAGTTACCAATCTAGTAATAGCGTATTACTATTCTATATCAATTCCCAAGACTGCGACCTAATGGACTGCAAAGCGATCAATTCAAACCACAATTTCTTTGGTTTTGAAAGAACTAATGTCTGAGACCATATTTCTTGCTTCAAAATGAATTTGAACGAAGACGAAAAATTTAAACATAAAATTTTAAACATAAAATTTTAAACAATGTTAAAAAAGTATATTGCTTTTCATTTTTCTATTTTCTATACTTATATAATAAATTGTACATGTGTGTTTGTTGGGAGGTGTAGGGGAAGCACAAAGAGATGATTTTTGGAAATTCTATCCCTAGGAGGATAAACCGAAAATGTTTATTTCTTCAATGGATTTACATGAAACTTTGTATGTAATTTCCACCTGTAAAGCAAGTAAGCACTAAGTAATATTTTTTGGCAATTGCCTCTCCTTCCCCTTCTACACCCTTCTGAGTAATATAGACGTACATAACGCCTATCGAAAGGAGAAGGTAGAAACGTGTACAACATCCATATTAACCAATTAACCTAACAATTAGGTCCCATGGGATAGCAGTTAAACCTATCGGCATCAACTTGGCGCAATTCCAACTCCGTGCTGTTGACGGAAAGTTCACAAATAACATTTTACCAAACTTGGGCATCAAACCCGGGACTTTGCAGTGAGAGGCGCTTACGCTAACCACTAGTCCATCGAGGCAGTAAAATATAAAATGTCATAAAAAAAATGGTGTTATATTCTCATCATCATCATTTAGCCTCTTGTAGTCCACTGCTTTGCGCCACAACACCCGGACCTGCGCCTTCCGCATCCAGTCCCCTCCAGCGACCCTTTTCAGGTCGTCAGTCCACCTGGCAGGAGGGCCTACCTTACGGTTGCCGAGTCGCAGTCTCCATTCCAGTTATATTCTAATGTTCTTAATCTCAGGTAATGTTTTTGTTTACTTAAAGTTTCACAAGCATTATAATAAGTAACTTCTTTTAAGTTTATATTTTCAGACCATTCTTTAAGATTTAATCGAGCTCAAATAAATATTACCTATTTAGAGAATAGTTATGTTTTGACTTTGAGATGGTTTAGTGTTTTAGTAAATTATGTAAGAATGATTCCTTTAGTTTTACAATGAACGCTTGAATTTTAAATGGCTTCAATAAATTTCGTTGTTGAATCTCTGCCAACTACTGAAGAAAATCGTTTTGATCTTTTACTTAGATTTGTACAAAAATGGTTAATTCATTTTGAATAATAAATATTATTTGAATTAAATCGTGTAATAGGTCTTGTAAAATACAAATTATTTCATGTTCTTGCCAAAAATTGTTCTTTCTTTAAAAACACAATTAACTTAACAGTTGAATTGATTATTTTGGGGCATATCAAAGCAGTAATTAATTTATAAAACCACCTCTCCTACATACAACTTACTAGATTTTTACCAGAGATTCTGTGTTTCATTTTTCTATTGTCTGCCTATAACTTATAAAAATAATACGTATATTTATATAGTAATTATTTTGCATTTAAGTAAAATAATTACTAACACAGATCATAAGATATTTTTAACTAATAAGCTATGGATGTTAATAAGAAAAAAAAATATAAATAAAGAAATAAAATAAAAATAACTAAAACAAAAGCGCAAATGAGTCATTTAAAATTAAGTCTTAATTGTTAAACTGTCAGATTAAGAAACTCAAGAAAGTTGTACACAGCTTCCGTCAAGTTAACAAATTACTGCTGTGTAATTCGATAACACGTGAAGCAAAACTTATTTGAAGAGACTTAATATCGCAAAGAAGAAAGTTTTGTTTATTCAGTCAGGTGATTTTGATTTTGAACAAAATTTTGTCGCTAAATATGTTCTAGTATCGATAATATTGTGAAGTACAAATCATTTTTAAGACTCATTAGAATTCATGATAAAAAATACACGTAGGGATTTCAAATCTGTTGTACGGCACATGTACGACAGTAATATCCGTCCGCCCGTCTGTGCACTGACTAGACTGATATAATTATATACGTAAGTAAGAGTGCTTTATGCCATATAGCTCGATGCGCCTCTGGACGCAGAGGTACACCGATAGCTTATGAGATACTCTCTAAAATAGATAAATTGATATTGAATGGAGTATATTTGAGATTGCAATGGGTTCCTTCGCACATAGGAATCCGTGGTAACGAGGAGGCTGATAGATTGGCGAAGCTTGGCATTACAGAAGGAAGCGAGATATCAGTTAAACCATATTACACAGAATTGTTACCTAAGTTTAAAATATCATGTCAGGACCTCTGGAAGGAATATTTTAATAAAAGATCAGTAGAGAAGGGGATATGGTATAAAACTGTGCAATCCCAGCCACCTCGGATACCTTAGTGTATATTAAGTAAATTAAGTAGAAAACTAATTACTGTAGCGCATAGAATTAGAACCGGTCATATTCCATCAAATAAATTTGCCTGCCTTATGGGAAAAATGCGTCCCCAAATTGTGAAGTTTGTGGGGTAGTTGACGACGTACAGCATCTTTTGATGGAATGTGTTCGGTTTCAGAAGGATAGGGATGAGTTTTTTAAACTATTTAATGTAAACACATCACAAATAGGCGCTATAAATAATGTTATTTCCAATCCTAGCAGTGAAGAAGCGGTTATGTTTTTCAGTATTTTTGTTGAAGTTATGTAATGTTACTATTAGTATAGTTAGATTTAATCGGACTGACATGTACATAAATGTATAAAAGTCCTTAAAAATAAAGATTAAAAAAAAAAAAAAAAAAATTATATACCCAATTCACACATACAACTATGTACACCATGCATAACATTATTATATTAAAATAGGCCCACGGAGGTCGACGTGAACACTCAAAGCCTCGTCCCAACAATAATTACATTATTATTATCATCGTACAAATTTTGAGGCATGAAGTAAAATAAACAAAGATACACGTACATCAAAACAAATCAAGCTTATTGGTCCTTAATAGTTAACAATCCTGACAAAGTAAAATAAAACGTCCACGTGTAAAGGATATTCCATAAACTCAACTAACAACAACCTTGTTGACACTACGACTAGCCAGTCCAACCATGATAAACCCTAAACAAGCTAGTAGAATGAGAAGTATTAACCCGATAAAACCAACTTAGATAACTTATATTAAATCAAGATAGAATCAACCGACCGATCGAGACGACAGCTTTAGATAGTAACATAACAAGCACGACCTGAAAATCCAATTGTTCTACATCTGTATCTGATTCCATAAACAATATAAGATACGATCTTCAGCCGAAACTCGCGACGAACCATAAAAGACCGGCACTATCCTTATTATAACTTAATACGTGAAATATACGACGCCGTATTATTTTTCATAAAGAAAACGACACCTGTTCGAAAGGCTTTCGTTATATCATACTGAAATTAGAAGAAAACTTCGGCTTCGTAAAAACAAGTCATCCAATTGATTAGAAAGTTTTACTAAAGAGATCGCAAGTAAGGAGTTTTGTTTTTACTATGTATAGAAAAAATGTCTACGGATTTTAGGCCATCAAAAGTTGATTTGATTTTTATAAAAGTATAATATTGTATTTACGTTGATAGGATTGTTGTGAAGCAGAAAACCTAAGCATTAAAAATATTTAGTTTGACATTTGGTTTGTAATAACGAGAGCTTTATTATACACATCGGTATTGATGATACTTTGATTATATAATTCTATAGATACTGCCTCATCAACGCTAAATCGTCCAAAAATTTTGTCCGTAAATTACCTGATCCGACAAAAACCGCTGTCAGTGTCAATTATCACCTCAAACAATTAGGTCATTTGAGTGAATTACAAAAAAACATTTTGTGAGTTACAATGTCGTATTGTGCCATAAAAATATGCCGGAATTATAGCAGACGTGCAAATGCTACTAACACAATCTCCTACCATCGGTAATTAATCCAAAAACAATCGTATTTTTTCAAAACAAATCTAGCAAATTCTGACATTTAATCTCAAAACCCACACGCCATTTTTTGGTGTTGCCAGTCTGAGATACTATATTTACCCGTATTTCTGTTTTTTTTATTCTTCAGTTAATAATTTAAAATTAATAGCTGGTTTCAATAGTATAGTCGTAGATTTACTTACTATACAGGGTGTGACAAAATTAAAGAAATTAAATTAATATATTATTATTATATATATTGATTATTATTTTGTTTGATTATTATTGTGGCATTTGATTATTTCAAAAAACAAGTTTTTTAAGGATTTAATTGATTTTTATTTTATTTACAGTATAAAACTTAAAATTTCCAACAGTAACTTGCTAATATATTTTAACTTTGTAAAGTAAAAATATATTTTTATTATTTTGATTTTGCAAACACACAATAATTTTATAAATTAAAGCGCCAGTAGTTTATTTTATAACTGCAGAATTGTGTATTTTTACCCCCATTTATTTTTCGCCCATTACATTGGGGTAATTTCAATTAGTGGTAACTCTCAGATGAATGTCAAGTCATCGTAAAGCAATGGTTTCACGCACACTAGCTTGTCAAATTTCTACGTCTTTGTTGCAATGTTCACTGCACGAGACTCCCTCTATGTACTCTGAGTGATGATATATATATTTTTTTTTACCACAGAATAGAGAGGCGACTTTACTTTATTTCCTCCACGCTCCCATAAAAACTAAATTAAAACATGGCTATGTTTCTTTATTTTGTTAATTTGTAAATGTCTAACTTACACACTATAAGAATGCCAAAAAACCCTTACAAATACAAACAACAAATATTGGATGAAAAAGATACTGCATTTTTGTACTTCATTGTTTTATATTATTGTCTAGATTTTTTTTTACTTAGTTTGTTACATTTCTTGCTGTTTTAGTTACTTACTTTTATGTTTACGGTTATGTAACCTTTTGTTTGCCTAATTGTAAAATTTGGAGGAAATAATATTTTACATGTAACATCATACTGTACTGTACATCCATATTTGCGAAATAAATTTTCTTTACCTTTATCTTTTATAAATCCAACGTAAATCTACGTAAAACGTTGAGGCGCCACATGCACTACAGTGATGACTTTTCACAAAGTCGGTAAGTAATCCGTGATTAGGGCGGCGCTTTTCGCCCTGAGCCGCTGTCAGCCTGTCTGTGGACAGCCACATTTAATATTCAATTAGGGACCATTCGGCCATTCATCAGCCTGGACGAACGAAGATGTATGGCCCACTGGAAACGCTATGGAGCGTAATTAAAACTTGGTATTTGGTAGAATGATTTGGTGTTATGATGGTTCGGAGTTTTTGCGTCAAATGGTTAAGGAAAAATCTCTTCTTTACCGTGTACACGGTTCTACTGTTTAGTTTTAGAAAGAAAAAATATAATTCGATAAGATATGTGAATAAAATATATTTCATTATTATTTTATAAAAATAGGTTTTTCGTAAGATACTCTTTTCTTTTACATAATTGTTTACCTTGGTTAAGTATAACTTTATAATAACTTTATTATTACTTGTTAAAATATTAACTTTATTCTATAAAGCCTAATTTTGCTAATAACCTCTCGCTTATATTACCCATATGGGTAAGGCAGAGATGTGAAAGATATATGGTATATCCATATTTCACGTCCCATGTGAAAGGAGGTAAGATTCTATGTGTTTAAAAAGTGCTTCTTTTACCCAGTCAACTAGATAAAATATTTATTTTACATTTTTACATGTAAAATTATATTATTATTGAGAATACGGGTTACTCACGTTACTTTAGCCGGGATATGCCGACCAGTTTCGAATCTAGTACGTAGATTCATCGACTGGGCTATTATTCGCGTGTCGTCGCCTCCACGCGACGTCTTTTTTCAAAATTCAAATAATCTTTATTCATATAGGTAGACACAATTCAAAATTGTTAAATTATGTTCTTATGATGCGTCCATATTTTTCCTTGATGTTGTGATCCAGAGCAACTCACTCCCACGCTGTCTTGTCATTTAAATAGTCCGAGATTGTATATTATGCTTTCTTACATAGTTTAACTTTAACAGCTGTCTTAAACTTATTTATAGACAGTACTCGAATACTATTAGGAAGTTTGTTGTAGAAGCGTATACATTGGCCCATAAAAACATTTTTAATGTCTCGCAACTAGAAACTAGTCGGCATATCCCAGCTAAAGTAACGTGAGTAACCCGTATTCTCAATAATAATGTCTTCACCTCACGTCGGTTTTAATAATAAAATTTTATTATATTATTTAATTTAATAATTTAAACATAAAATAATATTGGGTCTTCCGCAAATTCTATATCAATGCGTCTGTCTCAGATAAAGTATGTGATGGCCACGGCTTGCATTATTTATTCTGTTTGTGAGAGGGGTACCCTACACAAACAAAATAAATTAACGAATTTTACATTCATTTGTTTGAAAGGATGGCGGTATTAGGTGACGTGTTCGCTGATAAATGAGGATTTTGTTTTGTAGAGAGATAAAAATAGCTTGTTCTTGTTTTAGTAGTTGATAAGAAAGAATAAATGTATTAAAGTTTTGTAAGAATAAGAGATATAGAAAAGAATGAATGGAGTTTCGAAATAGAAGTTAACATTTTGTCGAATTATGTTAGATTTTTGACGGCATTTTGCTTATAACAAGGCACAAGATCACGCCTATATATTATAATAATGGTTAATATCAGAGGGGTGTGGTAGGGGTGTATAACTCCCACACTTCACCTGTTATGTTTAGGTTCCTTGTGATAGGGAGTGAGCCTATCGCCATCCACCGGGCACAATTGCAACTCCGTGCTATTTGTGAAGGAAAAATCCCAAATAAATCTTTTGGCTGACTTTAAATTCAAGCTATCTGGGTGACAGGTCGCATACGTTATCCACTAGCCAACGAGACATTTTGCTCATATATTTATAGTTATTATATTTTTATAGTTATATATATTTATAGTTATCATATATATATAGGTATTATGTATGACAAACTAAGTAGTTAAAGATAAAATGCGCATTAATTAGAATGAGATAAGTGATACTTAAATATTTTCTTGAGATCAATCAAAATAAAACTTCGTCATGTATTACATAGCAACAGATTGGCTAAAATTAACTGGTTTAATACTTACGCATATTTTTGTGACGCTGAGGTGTCTCATTTGCTAACTTAATTATTTATTTATATAAAAACAAATACACGTACAAAGTACCATCATCTCATTCTGCACCCTTCACATTACGTTTTTATTCACCCGTCCGTTATTATGGTACGTAATATTCCCGAAATGACTCCCTATACAATTATGATGAGGTGTATTGTGTATCATGTATTTGCTCTATAGTATTTGGTTAAACAAATAAAGGAAAACCACCGAACATTATATAATTTTTAAATATATTTTTAAATTCTATTTTTCGCTTATAATTCAGCTTGCCTACATAGTAAAAAATATTAAAATAAATAAATAAATATCTCACAACTTACACACAACGCCATCTAGTCCCAAACTAAACAGAGCTTGTACTATGGGTACTAGAATAACTGATACTAATACATTATATATTTTTCTTTTGTAAAAACATACTTATAATACATAGAAACACAGACTAAGACAAACCTCATGTTCATGCACACAAAGATTTGTCTTAAGCGGGTATCGAACCCTCGACCTCGGCGTCGCAGGCAGGTACACTACGCACTCCGCACGCGTAAATATAATTTTGAGATGTTGGTGAGTAAGCAGAGTAATAATAAAATGGTTAGTTTATGAGATATTCGCCGAATAAAATTTTAACTATTCATGCGTACCGCATTCGTATGCTGAATACCTACTGGGTCAGAGTTTCGTTGTACTCACAAATACAGAATATAATTGTCGATATCATCATCCCGCATGAAGAGAATCTCGTGAAGGCCGATAAGGATAAACTAGTTATATATTTGGACTTGGCTCATGAGATTGTTGACATGTGGGTGGACTCGACTATTTATTGTACCGATAGTTGTATCCGTAAACGGACTGATAGCACAGAGAATCGACAAACATCTTTAGAGACACGCGTTGGGTGACTGGATCAAGGGTCTGATGTAGAAGGCGGTGCTACTAGAAACGGCACGCATTGTAAGAAGGGTTCTGGAGCCCTAACCACCGGCAGTTTGATCCCTGCATCCGACCCGGTGGGGTACTTTTTATATATCTTTTTTATATTTTCTTTAAGCACCTGCGGTGGTTAACCGGGGTTTCTGCCTGCACATACTCGAAATAACTATACATGCATAGTTTCTCCATCATTAAAAATACATACAACACCAGCAATGCGACACTACAGATTTAAAACACAAACAAAGACCCATACAACTCGATACAAAATGTATAAGCATTATTATTAACCACCCCACGTCACTATCACTGTCGCGTCGCTCGTAAAAACTACAATAAAAACCACATGAACTGAAAAAGGTAGGGGATTATATTTCAACTACCAAAGAGTACTGTTACAAGGGCATTCATATTTAATTTGGCGGTGCGGAGGCACTTTCACTTATTACCTGTGCCTACAGGATTTCTGTGTCCTCGTTTTACTGGAATGTTTCAGCTTTTTTTTTGTTGAAGAATGTTTCGGCCAGCATAAAAAGGAGGCCGGCATACTGTTAATTTTGCGGCGAATTACGAATTGTTACGTTTGTTACTGTTAACTTTTTGTTGTAGATAAAGTATTTATGAATTTTCGCTTTTATTTTTGAAGGGATATTATTTTTGGCTGGCAACTGCGTGCTCCAACCGAGATATTTTATTTCTGGCAGCTTATTTTTACTACAAACATGTTTGCGGACTTGTCAAACGTAGATAGGCGTTGATTGAATCATTTAGCAAAATGTCATGATACTTTTTTTTTTAAAACGACGCCCGCACTTGGAATAACTCCTGTGTCGCGGGGGTGTTCACAAACATACAATTCACACACACAATGCATACCCAGAGTCAGAACAAATCTTTGCAAATCACACAAAGATTTGTCCCATGTGCGGATCAAACCCACTCCTTGAGAAAATCGCACCATTGATCAATACAGAGTTCTATTGACATTTGTACAACTTTTTACAGGCAGGCCTTCTTATTGACTTAAAAGATGGTCACAGCTTGTGTGGTGGGTCGCTACTTAACGGAAGGAGGGTTATAGCTGCACACTGTTGGACGGATGGCGTTAAACAAGCCTGGAGATTCACTGTTGTTCTTGGTTCCATAACTTTGTATACAGGAGGCATTAGGCTCCTAACCACTTCTGTCGTTTTGCCAGCGTAGTTGAAAGCGGCGAGGCGACCGCTTTGACCGCTACGCCAACCGTGCACTATCCGTGTTGATCAACATAACATAACATCACGCCTATATTACGCAGACGTGTTTGGCAGAGGTGTGTCCCCACATTATACCTGTTATGTTTTAAGGTCCCATGAGACTAGAGAATAAAAGTGAGCCTATCGCCACCCACTGGGCACAATAAGACCCGGGCATCGAACTCGAGCCCTAGCAGTGAAAGACGCATACGCTAGCCACTAGAACATCGAGGAACTTTGGTCATAATATATGTTTTATTTTATTTTGCCGGTCTATTGGGTATTATCGACCAAAGTTCATGTTATTGTTTTTAGGTTTGTTTTTTTTATACTACGCCCACAGCGAACGCACGTGTAGTCCACCTGATGGTAAGTGGAGTACAGCCCATGGACATCAACAATCCACAAAAACAGACTATAGATGCGTCGATGCAGCTGAGGACTACGGTGTTATGCCTCATGTGCCAGTAATTTCAGGGCCTGATCTCACCACCAAACCGGAACACAGTAATGGAAACACTACTATTTGGCGGCAGGTTAAAGGTGAGACGGTGGTGCTGCCGCCCTCGAGCTCATTCACAAGAGCTCTACCACCAGTAAATAATTTACTAATACACCTACATATTACTGTGTATTTTTAGATATTCGTGAGCAAAGTTAGAATTTATGGTATAGCTCTTTAAGCGACGTTTTGTTTAAAGGTATTTTCAAATCAAATCAAATCAAATCATTTATTTCTATGGGCCCCAAGGGGCGCTTGAACACGTCAAAACAAACATCAAAATATAAAATTAAAATAAACTTAGCTAACTAAATTATAACACTTATTGTAATAAAATGACTTGACACCGGAGCTCAGATTGACTTTAATTCAACTTAGAGATATGAATTAAAATCTATTATTATAATAAAATATACTATTAAAATGTGACAGCTTCAAAAATACAAGACATTAAAAGACTCGACCTTAACATTAAGTTAATAAGATCTAATTTTAAACAATTTTTGTGAGATATGACCTACAAAGCCTCACAGTCAGCTGACCAGCAACAGCGCTAAATAATCCACTCTCCGCAATTGACCTCTATAACTCATGCGAACAGCGAGATGAATAGGGTGCCTTTTTCATCTAGGAAATGGTCAATAAATTCAAGAAAAGTATACTTCCTTGGACCTTTATAGACTAAGATACTTGAGGAAAAGGTAATAGAGAGCAGTAGAGTTCTTAACCGTTGAGATGATTAATATAATACTGTAGTTTATATTTAACCTGTAGCTTTAATAATAAATAAATATTTCACAACTCACACACAACGCCATGTAGTCCCAAACTAAGCAGAGCTTGTACTGTGGGTACTAGAATAACTGATACTAATACATATATATTTTTCTTTTGTAAATACATACATATTATTCATAGAAACACCCAGACTAAGAAAAACCCCCATGTTCATGCACACAAAGATTTGTCTTAAGTGGGAATCGAACCCACGACCTTGGCGTTGCAGGCAGGTACACTTCCCACTCCGACATCCGGTAATGATATGTACTATAAACAGTTACTAATTACTATTTATTCAATTAACTATACGAGTTCGAAGTAATATTTGCCGGTAATATTTAAAGGAGAAAAGAGCGGGAACTTCCTCGATGGTCTAGTAGTTAGTGTGGGCAGCTTTCACCGCGAGGTCTCGAGTTTAATGCCTAGGTGAGGCAACAATAGCAGCACGAAGTTGGGCTCACCCCCTACCCCGTGGGGCCAAAGCATAGCAGGTGAAGTGTAGGTGTTGTACACCTCTGCCACATTCTTCTAGATAATATTACCCACAAGGGTGTGATGCCTATATAAGCGTGACGTCATATCACGTTATGTTAAAAAGGAACTTTTAACAAAAAATAGGTATTTTTAATAAAACTGTCGTGAGTTTGTAACATTATTCAAATTATGAAATACGGGTTTACTCACGTAATGTTGGTCTATTTAGTCGACCGCGATTTCAGTGCAAGACTGGCTGCGACTCAGGCGCGACGTATCGCACTCTCTGGATAATGCCTAAACGTATAGGCGAAACCGCGGTCGACTAAATAGACCAACATTACGTGAATAACACCCGTATTTCATAATTTGAATAAAAAATAGGTAAAAATAAAAACCCCTCTAAAAACACTGATTCGCAAGCAAATTACTGACTCGCGGCTACACTGTGACAAAATGACTAACCACCCTTTATTTATCCTCCAATCAAAATGTCCCCTTAAAGCTTGGAGGGGCAATTATTTTTCAGTACAACATAAACGTCATTTACGATAAGCGGACGGACAGCGAGTGGCCGTATGATAAATGAGACTCTGTGTTCGATGGCTGTCGTGTCGCGTCAAACCTGAAGTTTTTGGATTACCCACTGAGTGACGGGCTGTGATAGACTCGATACTTGTTGAAAAGGAATAAGCCGAATAAGGGTAGTTTCGTTTCCTTTATTGTTGATTTATAATATAAATCAACAATATATTAAATTACAAAAACAATATATTAAATTACAAAAACAATATATTAAATTACAAAAACAATATATTAAATTGCTTGATTATATTATAAACAAGCAATTTAATATATTGTTTTTAGAATAGTCTTAAAAGCAAATGCCCAAAGAGCTCGTGGGCTTACGTCATTTTAAATATTTAGTTTTATATTTCCCAAAGACACAAGTGTGAGTTTTGATGATAATATAATTCCTGCCCGTAGCGGTTTGCAATATATGTTTTTAAACTTTCGCGATTTGAGAACATTTTTCAAAAATTAGACAACTGGTCTAAACCTTATTTACCTTTATAATAATTACGCGATTTAGACCCGTTGTCTAATTTTTGAAAAATATAATTCCTGCCAATGTTAGAGGCTTTTAGTGTTTATAAAATGATAAACGTTGGCCCCCCACGTGCTCACACTCTTAATTAACTTGATTTATACTCCTATGTTATTAGTTTTAATTTTAAATAAAAAAAAAGCCATTGCTTTCTAAATTCCTATACCGAAATTAGCAAATAGGCACGAAAATTCAAAGTACAAGTTTCCATCACCATTTAAGTTCAAAAGGTAACAAGGAATTACGTATGACGCTAATTATATCTCTAACAACTTATTCCATTGATATAGGTACATAACGAGCTTGTCTAAGTCCCCTACATTTCACGCCCCACTGGCTCAGGGGTTGTTATAGACGTCCCTTTAAGTTCCTAATTGGGTTCATTGCTTCTTGAGAAGTCGGAACTTTATCAACAGTCTTGAGAAATTCTTACTATACCGTTTGTGTTGGTACGTTCTTCCGCTTAGATTTTATTACATTTTTGCATGCATCATGTTCTACTGAAGGACCAAAACCGTGCTGTCTTAATAGTTGTTTTTGACAATTTATTCTAGTAAAGCCTAATGACAATGTGGTAAGAAATATTTAACAAAAAAAAATGTAGGAATTATTAAACAAGCTTCTCAGGAGTCTAGTAATTTTGCCTCATGATTGATAAATTGTAGTTGCAATGACGTCACTTTAACATGTGGTACAACCTTATGGATTCCCAGAGCATTACAGACGATTAAGATTTATTATTGGCAGCCATTATTGAAGACGTATATAAAGTCTTTAGATTTCATCGATTCAATTTGCTTTTTATACAAGGCATTTTACACTTTCTCTACTTGTTAACAGTCTTGTAATTTACCTGATGGTAAAAATAACTCATTCGTTTTATCCGTGCCAATTAAGAATATGATATCACTAATTCGGAATCATGACAATAGAGCCAGCCCAATTTTTAATCAAAAGGAGACAGTGGTGTTTCTTTTCTTAAGTTAATTCATAAAATCATATGCTATTGTCATATATATAAGAAAGTTACGGTAAAAAAAAAAACAGATAAAGTTTCAGAAAAAAATCCATTTGAAACATCCTCAACTCGTGTAACACTTTTTTAACTAGACTGCCAGACCCAATTTTTGTAAAAGGAAACTGAAATTAGTGGCTACTTGAAAAATACAGTTCTTACAGCGATGAGCTTAAAATATACCATAATGACGTGCTAAACATTACTTTTGGCTAAATTGAAGTAACCTAATGAAAAGGCCCACCGACTTAGTAAGTATAATGATTATGAGACGCGGTATTCTTACCAAGGTATTAATAACAGTGAATATTAGCCAGATTTCTAATTAAACCCAACCCATGCTGTTTAAACCCAGGATTATATTTAAACAGATTGGTTCGCTTAACGAAGTAAAATTTATACTTTCTGCTCTTGTATAACATTTATTAATACTTAGATAAAATATAATTTCGACTGAAGCTTTGGTGACGTTACGGAAAGTTGTAAAGGTATACCTTACGTTCGTACACTGGAAATTGATAGCTTTATGCAGCCATGAAACTAAATAAAATTATACATTTCCAGTGAAACCTGGTCAGGAAATGTATTGCTTGATGTGTAGGCGTGTGTACTTTCATACAATCATTGTAAGGACACAGTGCGACACCGGTGCATTTATGTATTTAAGTGGATGCTTAAGTTAAGACGCTCGGTTTACCAGTCGCCTGCCCGTATCGATAGGTCACAACAAAGTTAGAATAATGTCGTCAATAGGTTTAATATATATTATGTATCCTGATACCAGTAAATATAAACATTCAGTAAAGTAACCTACCGTCTCTCATCAACATCCAAACGAACCTTACTCAACAATATATGAACCCCACGTTAAGACTAAAGATATTTTTCGAGGCGGTTTGAGACATAAAATACCATACGTAATATAACGTAAGTCTGAAAACACGGCGCTCGGGAGTCTACCCTTAATTACCTCTTCTTTATTCTATGGTTGATTACAGTAACAATTCTTTTGAAGTCGTTAAACCTAATTACGTTTTCCAGTTATAAATTACTATAGCAATTGAATGCGCCGATTTCCCAACGGAAGGAAAACCCACTGAAAAAATCTTTCGTAACAATTTCAAAATGTGAAGAGTTGGGTAATGATACCAACTTTTTTTATTAGATAATAATCTACGCTTTTACGACTTGTAAATTAAAAACATTCTGCTCTCATCTACCAATAATAAATCTGAGTTTACAATTTTACTTTCAAAGTAAAATAATCTATGTTTTATTTGTCAACTTTCTGTACTGGATAATAGTTGTTGACCGAAATGAGGAAATAATGTCTCAAATCTCTTTAGAGAAACTTAAGTGTTTATTTTTATATAATTTCATAGACTTGGTTAAACTGTTGTTTGCTTTGCGGTTTAATGGACACCAATACATTATAGGGTTTACATTTTTAATAAATCAAAAATATAAGGGTTGCTATACACAGGCTCAGCACATCGTCGATTCGGCACCTATTGCTTCATCTCTTAGCTCCAAGTGTCACTTGACTTAAATGATCGCTGTAATGGAGCATAAAACCGCATATCGACCCGAATATGTGTATAGCAACCCCAAAAAGTGTGCATTTTATTCGTTGTGAAGCTTCACATTAAACTTAAATAATAATATATGAAAACGTAAAACATAAATCGTTTAAATAATAAATATCGAGACTGACTTAACTAATGTTGACAGAGAACCTATAACAACAAGATATCCGCATACCTATCCCAATATTACTGAATAGATTGATCTTAAACAGCATGTAACGTGTAATTTCCACAAACTTGACAATTTTAGCGCCAAAAATACAAGCTGCACTGCCACTGTAATCTATACCAAAATTAATCTGTACAAATAATTGTTTGTGAATTACATTTTGGAAGTACAGTACTATGTTTGCTTTCTCGAGTGGCAGTGTTGGGCTCGTAAACACAGTGTGTGGCAACCCTATGTATTTATTATACAGAAAATTCAATCTTATGCCTAAGCCTTAAAGTTCAAAATTCAAGAACAACCATTGGTTATTACTACCGCGTATAGAGTAAAGAAACCCTTGCAACGTCGCGTTTACCCTGTGGTTTGTTCGAGGACCACGTTTTGCGAATTGTCGTATCGGCTGACCCCGTGTGAATTATGGCCGTGGAAATTAATGCTGTAGTAGTAAGCGAGTTCATGCGGATACCGAGTTAATATAGGGTATTCAGTTTGTGGTAGATGTCTGGAATAGAATCGTTCACTGATAGATTTATGAGAACAAACTGGTGAAATCTGGAAAAAAGTTGTGTATTTTAATATTATTTTATGTTTCTTCCTCAATAGAGGATCAATCAATATCACAATAAGACTCTGCAACGTCTTGTATATAATATTTTTATTAAATACAAGCATAACAAAAGGTGTAATTAGTGTTAATTTTATTAAAAATCGATGCTTGATTCGATATTTGGGTTTGTAACAAAGTTGGCATTTTCAGTGATTATGTTTTACTTTCAAGCATACAGGTTATTCATTAATAAATATATTAATATTTCCTTACAAAAGCATATATTATCACTTCAGTTTAAAGAAAAGTTTATGATTTAAGAGGCTAAAAACATCAACATTAATAAAAACGAAAGTCGTCGCTGAAACTAAATATAAAAAATACAATTAAAATTAAAATCAGATCTGTCGAAATACAAGATACACTCAAACAACAGAAATGTGTATCAATAAAATGATACTAACGTAAGAAAGAGCAATATAAAGTGTAGTGTATACTCGTCCGATATGGGTGTATGATGAGCGAGCCTCACTGAATTATGTATGAAGGACTGGCATAGCAGCCGCCAGATAACCTTGTGGCCTATAAACAAAGAAGTAGTAAAAGTTACAAGAAAGTAATGGGTATTTGTTTATCATAACTGTCGAGTTTGAGGCAATAAAAGAAAGTTATTACATCATGTTGATTCTTAATTTGGTGGGGAAAAACTTTCGCCAAGTAGTTAATGTTTTTGTAGGACAAAGTTTTTGAGTTGAAATGTCTAGTTTTGAATGACGTAGTTTGAAAGATTTTCTCGATTATATTTTTTATGCACGTCGTATGAGCACTGAGACGGACACAAGTTTATTAGAATAGATTAAATAGATTAACTAGTTGGCATGTTATCTGATGCTTTCCCACTATGCCTAGACATATACCTTTATAGCATTAATACTATTTTTGTGACAGAATATTTGGGAAGATAAGTTTTAGTTAAACTGCTTAAATTTATTTTTACACGAACAAAAATTTGGTCCCAAAAAAAAAACAATTAAATTCTAAGAATGATCAATTTTTTTTACAAAATTATCTTCTTACAAAAAAAAATATTTTAAGTAATCTATACTGAATCTTAAGCAGCTTAATAAATTTTTGAAAGATCACGTGTTTTTTAATTTGTTATACAACGGAAGGCATTTTGAAAATATAGATAGAAATGATTAATTAAATACCACTCCTACTTTTATGACATCGTCAATAACAGACGGACAAAGAATACAATAGTACGAGACGATACTAATAAAAACCTTTACGTAAATAAACATCCTGAAGAGATATTATCAGTTACGAGATAGTCCGAATCGTTTGTTCCATTAACATAACCGACGAATCTCTTTGATCTTAAGCGAGCTCGACTATTGCTATTATAAAATATGATATCTAATGTTGTATAACGTTCTATTTATGTGTTTTAGGTCCTTTTACACCATCGCCAAGGTAATACACTGTAATAATTAATCAATAGATACATAGAATACAAGACAAACTTCTAGTAGACAAAATTGCTCGTACGTTTGACTTACATATTTCTATAGTTACATACGGTCAGTTTATAATTTACTCAATGTTCATGATTTTGGTTTCGATTCTCAAGTCGAGCAGAGGTGTTATTGTATCAGGAAATTCTCAATAGCAACACGGAGTTGGATTTGTGAACGTCAAGAAGCTCAATACGCTAGAGACCATATCATAACAGGTAAAGTATGGGTCTAATACCATAACAATTAATAATTCCACACCCTTCTGGGTAATATTGGCGTGATGTTATGTTATGCTCATAGCTTTTTCTTAACTACGGTGAATCCTTACTTATGTTTAGCTAGTTTATCTATTAGTCAATCGCAGATATTGTCATCAGTATTGTATCCTTGCCTTTAGTTATTTGTGTTCACTGAGTGGCTAGTAGTGAGATATTGGCACGAGGTAATTTATGCAATGTATGGTCGTCGAGATAGCTTCTACCGTTTGTTGCTTCTGGCATAAATTTGCTTCTAGTGTTGCTTTCCACGAACAAACCTGTGCAAACAAGTCGTCAACATGTTGTTTCTAAATGTTTGAAACTGTTCAATGGTTCGTGTATCGCTTTTATTTTTTGTGGCTCTGAAAGCTGCTGTATTGGCCAATTATTTTAGAACTGTGATTCTTTTAGGCACGTTATTCTTAAAGATATTTGGAAAGTTATTACAAAAAACACATTAAAAAGCAAAATATAATTATTAGAAATTATTACGACTTATTTTACAACTGTTTGCGTATCGATTAAATATTGTGATAAATTAAGACGCTTTGTTTCAATCAATGGTCATTGTCACAAATAATAATAGCAGCCCTGTATCTAATACATGTTCCACAGCTGGGCTCGGGCCTCTTCTTATGATGAGAAGGGTGAGACCATAGTCCACCACGGTGACCAAGTGCTTGGTAGATTTCACACAACCTCGAGCACTTGTAGACACTGTCAGGCATGTAAGTATTCTCACGATGTTTTCTTTACCGTTAAAGAGCGATAATTTATATGATAAATACACACATTTCTTTGAAATCGAAACCGAATCGAATCTTTATGACTTATTTACAGAGGTGTGTGCCGTGTGTTCGAACCCGAGACCTTTGACTTCGCAGTCCTACGGTCTCCCACTCGGCTATCGCTGCTTCTTTATTCTCTTAAAGTTTATTTCCTTTTCACCTTGGTGATTCTTTATCTAAAAACTTTTATTGTTTCTTAAATTTTTTGCCGTGTTCGAGCCCAAAATAACGACGCCCCCACCGAATAAAATGGTAACCGAAAATCGCTAACTTTACAGGAAAAATAAAAAACGTTATTTTCTTAATACTTCACGTATTAAAAAAGCAATGGTATTGTGTTATATATCAAATGAAAGGTATATTTTTATATTTTCTAGCCAGTTATTTATACATTTAAATATATTAAACTTTAAAGAGTTATTTACAAAAATGTACATTGCCGATAGTGTCCCTGCGTGCAGTTTACCATAAAACGCTTTTACCATTTTATTCGTGGGATTATTTTTCTTTTCTATGATATTGCAATAGAAGTATACACGAATATTCGTTGATATTTTACTAACGGATAGTAATCGCACCATCATGATACCATTTTGTTCGTATAACCTTTCACATATTTTAATGTCACATATCGAATGTATAATCTCTTAATAATATTATTCACATTTAAGAAAGTGAGAAACATAAATTGTTACATTAAAATGTTATCGTATGAACGTAAATATATTGATACTAATTATAAGATGATTAGGAGTTACTATAATTAACGTTTAATGTTCGGAGAGGTAAAGTTTTATTTATAATAAATATATTATAATATATAATAAGATAATATTATATTATGTAATAAAATAATTTGTATACAATAAAAACACATTTTAGTCGTCAACTAGTGTTACTGGGGAACTTTAATGCCCACCACCAGGAGTAACTGTTCCCGTACCAGCACACTAACCATGCTGGGATAGAGATGCGCAAACTTGCTTTGGCTTTAAATCTCACTCAGCTGGTCTAAGGGTTCCAGATGTTGACGGCCAAATAGCCAATTGCCTGAACCTTCTACTGACTACCGACCCGGATCACTATGCAGTGTCAGTGTCGGCACCTTTAGGCAGCTCTGACAACTGTCTAGTGAAGTCTGTGGCGGTATATTCTTCACCCAACCTTAGCCCGAAAAGCACAAGGTGGTTATGGCGATATAAGTCAGCAGACTGGGATAGGATGCGCTCATTCTTTGCATCCTATTCGTGGTTGCCCATTTGCTTTTCTTCGGGTGATCCATAAGCATGCGCGGACGCTATAACCGATGTGCTATGGAATATTTTAGTCCTTTTTCCGATGCAAGCACATCTAGCAAAGCACAGCCTTGGTTTGGAGCTGAGCGTGGACGTGCTAAATCACGAAAACACGAGGCTTTCCTGATGCTCGAGACCGTAAAGCTAGCGACATACCGGATAAGAAGAAAGCCTATAACAGGGCAACCAAATCCAGCAAAAACGCTCTACGAAAGGCTCGATTTGACCATATTCGCCGCATTGGGTACAAACTCGCTACACACCCAACAGCAAATTTAGTCGATTGGAACTTCTGCCGCACCTCACTACCTCCACTGCTGAATCTTGATGGGTCACTTGCCCACATTGCTGAGGAGAAAGCGAACTTATTCGCTTCTATATTCGCAGAATCTTAGCGGCTAGATATTACTGGCTCGTCCAATAGTTTGCGTGTCTTCTATGTCGGACATACGAATACGTTAAACAAGCCGTTCTGAGCAAGCTACTGTCCTTCGGTCTACCCACTAGTCTCTGTGATTGGGTATCAGACTTCTTGAGAGACTGATCGATTCGGGTTGTCGTTAATAGCAGCTCGTCCGATCAAATGGCAATCAATGGAGGAGTCCCTCAGGGGTCCGTGCTCTCAGCAATGCTTGTCCTGCTTCACATAAACTACCTACTGATGCCAGTTACGTTTGACACAACAGTTGTTGAAAGCTATATACCCAACTCACGAGCTAGTGGTGTACAAATACAGTCGCTCAGAGAGGCAATGTTCGAACGTATGAACGTGTCTCTAAGGGAGTCTTTAATTGGGGTAAAGCCAACTTAGTAACGTTCAATGCTAGTAAGACTTAGGCGTTCCATTCATCCTGACTCCTACTTTCTGAAATGTATCCCTTCCAATAACCAATCGTCTTGAGCTCCTCGGTATCTCGCTAACTTTGAAACTTAATTTCAGCTCCCACATTGAGTTGAAAGCTCGACTAGCCGCCAAAAAGCTGGGCATCCTTAAGAAGGTGAGACAGTATTTTACACCGGGGCAATTGCTTGACCTCTATCAAGCGTAGGTCCGGTCGTGTGTGGAGTACAGTTCTCATCTCTGAGACGGTTCAGCCAAATACCAGCTTGAGGCACTCGAGTCAGTCGAGAGGATCAAGAGAATCATTTGCGATATCGATCTGACGGATACTCGACTACAAAGTCTGGGACACCGTCGCTAGGTTGCCAGCCTATCGGTTTTTTATAGGATACATTTCGGAGAGTGTGCCGAGAAACTACACAACCTTATCCCTCCATCTCCGTTTCACCATCGGACTACAAATTAAACGGCACTCAAGCATCGCTCCACGGTGGATATTCCACTAATACGCACAAAGCCTTTCGCCTTTACATTTCTTATGCGAACTGCCAAAGAATGGAATGCCTTGCCCGAGTCTGTGGATGACTGAAAACTTGGATCTCTTTAAAGAAAGAGTTAATAGGTATCTCATAGGTTAGCGTGCTCCTCATCATCACTTACCATCAGGTGAGATCGTGGTCAAACAAGGGCCTATTCACCATAAAAAAAATGACAAATATAAATTCAAATTCAAATTCAAAACTTTATTGCATTCCACAAAGTATTTTTAGGTGGTAAGGTTTAACATTAATATGATTCATTGTGGACCCTGTCGGGCACAGCAAAATAAAAGAGAGGGTGATAGTCTTATTATTCAACAATTATTATGATTACCTCTGACGACCCAATAACTTAATCATTCATATATTCATTAATAGAGTAGCATATAGCAACAGTAGACTTACTAATTTATTATTTTGTATTTTTTATTTCACGTACCCTTTCCTTATAATGTATATATTTCTGATGACTTTCTTCTAAAGAACGCTTACGATATTAAAAACTGAAATTTAAATATTGTGTGCCGTTTTACAAAATATATCAAATTACAATTACCCACGAATAAAATGGTAAAAAGCTGTTGCCGAATTCATTACGTAATATATTTACTAGAATATTATTGTTATCGCATATTACCGGATAATAGAGGTAGTCGGTAATTGGTAATGAGGTATAATATGTTTATTCGTGTACATAAATTGCGTGTGCCTTCCGCCGAATAAAACATATTTTCTTAATAACTTTGCTATAAACAACGCAAAAATTATGAAAAAAATCTATCAGATGTAACTAAGTCTGTAGTATTCAAATATGCAATAACATTTTTTTACAGTAAAGTGACTTTGCCATAGTATTCGGTGAGGGCGTCGATAAACGGTTCTCAGATCAAAAAGCTCCCAACTCTGATCATTGAAGCAACGGCTACGTTACGCACGGTTTGGCAAAAACGTGATCAAAATATTTGTGCAACAGCAACGAGACGGTAAATGCCACGATTGCTTCAATCTCTGAATTGAACAGTTAATTGGATTACAGATCTCAAAAAAGGAATAGTTCTGTTACTATTCTGAGATTGTTACGTTCTGTAACCAAAACAATATTATTATTAACAAACAGAAGGTATTTTATTAAACACGCACATATAAATAGACTTTGCATTTTGAGTAAACAAAAAACAGACTGCTGAACAAACGTTTTCGATATCTTCGTCCCGTTCAAACAGACAAGAAAAACAAACTTTTAGTCGATTTTTTTATTATTTTGAATATGTTTTACTTAAAATATTAGATCATTTCGTAAAAAAATTTTAAATGTCTCTTAAAACATGTTTGTGGCGTATGTGATTCAATTAAATTAGAAAACACGTTTTATGTGCACGGTTGGCGTAGTTGTTAAAGCGGTCGACTCGCCGCTTTCAACTGCGCTGGTGTTTTAGGTTCGATACAAACATTTGTCCCGTGTGAGGGGACAAATGTTTGTGTGATCCGCGAAGATTTGTTCTGACTCTGGGTGTGCTTTGTGTATGTGAAATGTATGTTTGTGAACACTGCCACAGCAGCAGCGGCCATTATTTTTTCAATAATACAAAAAAAATATAATACGTTTTTAACTCTATTATGCTTCTAAATAGCTGAACAGAATTCAAAAAGCATTTTTCTGAAATCAATACGAAGATCATTAATAAACCAGTTATCCTTATGAACCCGTTTAGAACACTGGTACAGATTAATTTCCCAGCCATAATTCACTCGAGGTCAGCCGATACGACAGTTCAAAAAGCTATAGTAAGTCATTGAACAAACCATAGAGCAAATCCGAGACGTAACAAAGGGTTTCTTTACTTTATACAAGGCTTTGTAAAGATAAAATTTACGTTACATTATGAACGTAAGTATTTTCTATCACTTGCTTACTAAAGGTTTACTGGAAGAAAACCCATTTTAGTGGTTAAGCTCGCCTTTTACATAAATTTAAAATTGTACCAAATTTTATTGTTTTGTGTCTTTTTCTTTTGTACAATAAATAATTAAGAATACGTTTAGGGTCGCCTCACATTAAGTTTACTAGCTCGATAATATTATCCATAAAAAATAGGCTAATGACAGCTCAAAATTAATATGAATAAATATTAGTAAAAGCATTTTTTTTAGTTTTATTTTTTGACTTTCAAGTTCTACTTAAGAACAAATTCAAGTAATTTAAGACAAGGAAACATAACAATTTCAAATAATTATTTATGAACTGAGTGATAAAATGAAATGAGGATGTATTAAGTAACTTCAACATTTAAAATAATCCTGAATAGTTTAAATGTGGTTTGATTTGTTTGATCAATCAATCTTCTTCTGTATAATGTTATCTTGTCAAGAAGGCCTCGCAGCAGAGCTTAGTCTGAGATAAAGTAAATGTTAAACAATTGCCGGTACCTTTAGTCACTAGTCAGGTATACTTTTCACTTATTTTATTGCAGCGATAATATTTACATTATATAAATTGAAAAAAGATACTAAAATGTATGTGCTTATGACAATGGACGATAAAAGTTAATTGTGATTGCCCAAAAGAATAAATAAATGTATATAATTGTAATAAAATTGAAAATGAAAAGTAAACGTTATTGATAGGTTTAAACGAAAAAAACCCGGCCAAGTGCGAGTCGGACTCGCGCACGTAGGGTTCCGTACCACTAGATATACATCTAAATAAATGTTTTTCTTAATTCTTTGTTATATTGGAGTTGATTGAATGAAAGGTCAAATGCGGTTTACGATTTATAACGTATTAAAAAAAAAACTAATTATTAGATCTCGTTCAAACCAATTTTCGGTGGAAGTTTGCATGGAAATGTACATCATATATTATTTTTACATTTATCATTCCCTTATTTTAGAAGTTACACAGATATTTTTCCACTTTAGAAGCGTCTCTCGCGCAAACTATTCAGTTTAGAAAAAAAAATGTATTAGAAACCTCAATATCATTTTTGAAGACCTATCCATAGCACACGTATGGGTTAGATGAAAAAAAAATGAGTTTCAGTTCTAAGTATGGGGAACCGCAAATTTTTTTTGTTTTTTTTCTATTTTTGTATGAAAATCTTAATGCGGTTCACCATACGGTACATCTACTTACCAAGTTTCCACAGTATAGCTCTTATAGTTACTGAAAAAAGTGGCTATGACATACGGACGGACAAAAGGACGGACAGACATGACGAGTCCATAAGGGTTCCGTTTTTTGCCATTCGGCTACGGAACCCTAAAAAGATACAATTAGAACGTGCCTGCATTTAAAGTATCTGTTATTGGTTTATCTGAAAAATATTTGGCGAATAATCGATTCAAAATTGATTTCTTAATTTGTTTTTTTTTGTCAATAAACAAAAGCAGAAAAGATTTGTATGTAAATTTATTCTTTTCTCAGCCTCAATTTTATTAAATTAAATACAAAAATGCGGAAGAAAATTGCCGACAAGACTTTCGTTTGAATAGGGCTTCATTATTTAAAAACTGGCTTATCTACATTAAGATGCTGAACGTTCTAATTGCTTTGTCTCTTAAGCCTTCTAGATGCCTGTCTTAAGCAATGGTTTCTGAACTCAACAATTAATCAGCTCGCAGAGTAACGATATTGCGATGGCTCAATTAATTATCACTGTACAATCTTTGAAACTAATTCACTTTAACTTTTTTACATACATCTATTGCTGCATTATAATTAAAACTGAGGTAATATTTATTCTTTTTTTGGTCAATAAATTAAAATTTCTTATTTTAATAAAAAAAAACGAATCCCCAACACATAATATGTCTTGTACAAAAATACTGACAAATTCTAGAAAAAGAATAAAGGTCGCAGCATAATTGCATTCAGTCTGCTGAAATAGGTCGTGTGCATTTTTAGTGCAGTAACAAACGTTTTATTGGAGTGGGCGTTGAACGCAGTAGAATCGTTTCAACTTTTGGCCAGGTTAATGTTCATCAGAGGAAACAAGGGACCGGGAAAATAGCAATTGAGTTTTGTGAATATACTGGCTATTTCGGCACCACTACTGGTTTAGATTTTCGATCGTTTTGCAACCGAACAAAATTGACCTGTGGTTGGATTGGTTTGATATTAGTTTTATCTATTTTATGTTGACTCTTATGCATTTTCGTATTATTACATTGTTGGTTTTTAATAAGCTTATAGTTTCAATAATATTATTTTATCAATTGTCCTAAAAATAATACAAATTCAATTTTTTAAATCTATTGGAGTGATTTTTCACTTGAATGAACCACAGATTGGTAGCAAGCAGTAATCGTTTATTTTGTGTATTGATTAAATGTACCTATTTATGTCTCAGTTATATAGTTGGCAATGCTAAAAAAGCTATAAACATAAGTAATCCAATGTCAATCCAATACAGTACACAGTATTTCCAGAATAGTAACAGAACTATTCCTTTTTTGAGATCTGTAATCCAATTAACTGTTCAATTCAGAGATTGAGGCAATCGTGGCATTTACCGTCTCGTTGCTGTTGCACAAATATTTTGATCACGTTTTTGTCAAACCGTGCGTAACATCGCTTCACCCAACCAAGTTAGAAGATTGTCGATCTGAGAAACGATTTATTTGGGACTATACTTGAAGTTCTTTCATTTGAATGAAATATCAGCTTTTGTTAGGATAAAGAAATATAATCAAATGTAACCCGTAAATGCGGTTACTAGAAAATAAATTAAATGTACGAGTATTGATGAATTTTAGTTCAACTTATGTTATAAATGGAAAGTTTGTGATGCTGTGTGCCTGCATATTTTATCCTCTTTGAAACAAAAACCTAATTAACACACATACACATACACCTAACCTATTAACACACAGGCTTCTTTTACGCGGGCAGAGTCGTGGACATAAGCTAGATACGAGATTCATTGATATTATAATAACGATAATTACTGCACCTATATCGTTCATCGCGTAATATAGCACTATCAAGTAATTAACATTGGTGAATATTATCCGAATTTCTAATTAAACGCTGCTTACACCAGAATTAAACTTCAAAACGGATTAGCGCGTTCGGCGATGTTAAGTTGATAATTGGCCGTTTAGTGTGACACCAAGAATATCTCTTTTAATTATAGTTATTTTAATAATTATTAACGCGCTGGCATGCTTTCAGTGGAATACTAAAATTAAAACTATGTGGCAAAATTAATCATTTTATTCAGATGTATGTCACTACTTCATATCAGAAAAACATCAATAACTTAAATTCATTTCACTACTGGCAAACACTAAAAGATTAAAATTAAACGTATAATAATATTGTGCAATAAATAAAAGCCGTGATTAATTAATTAGAAGAAAAATATTTAAGTCAAATATATCCTTCGGAGGACCTGAGACTGGAGATGCCAATGCAGTCCACTAGATTTTATGACAAGTCTCTCATAGTTCAGGCAACACGATCTTTGCCTATATTAAAAAAAATGGTCAATGAGCATTTCATGTCACTTTAGGCAATTTTTGTCCGCCCATTGTGCAACATAATTTTTAAGTGAATTTGTTTACAAAATAACATTTGTTAATATTGGTGTACAATAAAGATTACTCTATCTATCTATCCTATCCTTTTTGGAGCAAAAAAAAAAGAAAAAGAGCTAAACAGCTTTCGGAGATAGTTTAAAATAGTAATTAATTGAACTATCACACAAAACGATTACTCTGCAGATTGATCAATTAACTTTCTAACTTTATTGATTAATAGTTGAATTCACGAACTCTGAATTGCCTTAAACGTCTAATATGAGACCAAATAATTAGAATCCATTTGATCTTAGCCGGTTAAAAATAAAAGAGCCTAGATTGCAATTTTCGTTTTAAATAATGCATATTTGCATTTGACATAATATTAGTTAAGTGATAGGTGAAGTGGGCAAAAACAATATAAATAAAAAATGAGAAACCATAATGCCATTGATACGTAAGAAGAAGAAGAAGAAGTTAAGTGATGTACCACACAGCCCCTTTCGTCCCTGATGGTCCCTTTTAAGGTATTTTATAATGGATAATTATTGAGCTTTCATTTAAAGTATCATAGAAGCTAAGACGCCGCGCCGCGCCTGCGCAAGCAAGACCCGATAAGTCATTGTAATACACAATTGAGCTTTGAACTCTATTTCTATGTGACAATGATTTTGTAAAAGATAAAATACGTTTTGGTAAATCACTTTTACTAACTATCCGTTATATTTGCGTGCATGTGTAAATGATGTACAAAAACATTGAACCAATCATTCAGTCAAGTTTAATCAACATTTTTACTGCAAAACTTTGTCACAAGAGAACATTAACAACTCAACGAAAGTTTTTTGCCACCAAATTAACTATCAACATGAAATAACTTTCTTTTATTGCCTCAAACCTGACATCTATGATAAACAAATACCCATTATTCTCTTGTAACTTTTACTACTTCTTTGTTTATTGGCCGCAAAGTTATCTCGCGGTTGCTATGCCCAGTCCTTCATACATAATTCAGTGAGGCTCGCTCATCATACGCCCATACCGGACGAGTATACACTACACCTTATTGCGCTATCTTTCGTACGTAAATATTACATTATTAGGTATAATGATTTGATCTCTTTGTTTTAGGGTGGGTATCTTAAAAGTCGAGAAATTATCTTATTTATTATTTTTATTTATGAAACGCCAGTTGCCGCGCCGGACAAATATTAAAAAATTAGGAAAATAGTAGAATATTCAAAATTAACTAATAAATATCCAACAAAAATTTAAATCCTAGATCACCTTTTTGTTTTATCATAATGTAAAACCATTTGATTAACATAATAATATAAAACTGCTAATTAATCCGTTCTCGTTAAGAAGGTGATTGGAATTCCTAAACCGGCAATTGTACCAAAATAGCCGGTGCATTTTCAAAGCGCACTCGCTATTTTTCCCGCACCTTGTTTCCTGTGATGAACATTAGCCTGCTCAAAAGCTGAAACGTTTCTACTGCGTTCAACGCCCACTCCAATAAAACTTTTGTTTTTCTGCGCTAAAAATGCACACGACCTATTTCGACACACCGAGTGCAATTATGCTGCAGTTTGTTTTATTGGAATCTTAATATTGAATGTGCCCATGATTAAATTTACTCTTTTATTTTCCATTGAATAACATAGTTAATGGACATTTGCGTTAACTTAAATCTGATAAAACTTAATTTAAGCAAGCCTGTTCCTAGTTAATGATACCAATAAATTTATTTTACAATACAAATAAATAAATACTTTTGTGATGACGATGTATTTTAGAATACATCGTGATTAATACAAATAAATAAAATTGAAGTGTCTGTTTGTAATGTCAAAATAACAATGTTTTTTAAAACCGCTTTAGCAATAGCAAATAGCTCGATACTATTACCTAAAATACAATAAAATGGTAAGATATGTCGGTCTGTCCATCCGTACATCTGTTTGTTTGTATAGTCTAATTTTTTTAACAAAATTTCGATGCCTTTTTATTTTTTACCTTTTAGTTCTTTTTCGTCGGTTAATTTTTTGTTGAAAATATTTTTTCATCTAAAATTAACACACCACATTTATTTTCAGCCGATATGATTCGAAAACACGACGAAGCAAATTTGAGGTTGCAAGGGTTTCTTTACTCTTTACGTAAGTTGATTATAGTCAGCGGCCGAAGCATTATGACTTTATGATAAACTGTTATAAACTTTATGGTACTTGAAATAAAGGTGAATCTTCTGTGAAAGGATTATCATCGTAAGTATAAAGCCGGCCCACTCGCCACACTGTGTTTACGAGACCAACACTGCCATCGCGAAAGCAAACAGAGTAGTGGCAGTGCGTATCGATAAAGGTTTATCGAATTTAACCATTAGCTTGTGTGTTTTGGCGCTAAAATCGTTCAAGTGTATAGTAGTCAAACGTTAGAAGTGGCTTAGATTAATCTGTATGGAAATAGAGGGTTGAGTAGGGTCTGTATCTTATCATAATAATGTGTGATACATGTACGTCAACAGGGACGCTTGATTGGGCCACGATATTTGCTGAGAAACAAAACAGTTATTGAATGGCATTAAATATTGTTAAGCGAACTATAACTGTTGGCATTGAGTGTCTACAATAATATTTAGTGCATGATCAATTATATCGAATGTTATTCTAAGTAATAGATGGTTGAATAAATATATTGAAACTAAGTGGTATAAACATTCACAGTAATTCTTGAAACAATAATGTCCTTCATACAGATAAGACTTTTTTAAAAGGACAATTGTTTGTTTACTGCATATAATCAACACAAAATTATAAAATATTATACTAGAGAGCCTTAGATTCGGTTCAATTGAGAAAATATATTTGTTTGTCACACCACCACATGCAGTATATTACAAAGTGACACAAGTCATGTAAAACTTCTAATCTTTGACTATTGACATTCATAGTAAAGCTGACTACTCGGCGAGTACTTAAGTGGCCGACAAGTCACCATATTAGTTAGTTTAGATTTATCACACAAGCCGAACATTATCAATTAACAGGAGTCAGAATAAAATCTGTTCAAGCTTTAACAATTTTATAATGGTCGAAAAATCTGTCCACGATTGTCCATTTTGTAGTTTCAACCAGAAAAGCTCTTACAAACAGCGGTTGAATTCTCGAAGTAATATCAAAGTACACAGATATCATAAGTGTTACCGCGTTATCTAACACTACAAACCATTTCCCACAGCTGACTCCGTCTCGAAGTGCACATTTTATTTTTCTACTGAACCTTGTGAAAATGGACACGAATGTGAACGCTTTTAGTTAAACTCAGGGTTTACTTAAGATGAGATTCTGTTACGGTAAAAACTTAATGTCACTTTTAATGAAAAACGATATTTTCTATAAAGTGGTTTTAAATCTTTCAATAATAAATACGCACATCTTCTTCATACCGTCTAAACAATTTTAAGGAGTACCTATAACATTTCAAAACGATCGACATTTTTAAAAATGCCATTCATCATTTGAAAACTTGGCTTGTGAAACCATATTGTGGTTTTCTTCGTTTTACAACGCGCAGACGAGATTTTCTAAAAGAAAAGAATTGATTTTTAAATGTATCACAAGCTTTAAGACACAGTTGCGCGTTTTCCCATACGAAAAGTACAAGACGAAATTAATATACCATAAGACTGACAGCTAACACATGTGGAATCTCACAGGATTTCCTCACAGCGTAATCGCATATTAACTCGCTTAATGTACAAAGAACAATAGCCTGAATGTATTGTATTAGTTAATTAGTTCGGGAACTAGTTACGTATTAGTTGACCTGGATGCAGAATGAGTGAGTTGCGAACTTGCGATTTCAATTATTGCGTTTTAGCAAAATACGTAGTAATTTGCTGACTAATCGATTAATTAGCAAAATGAATAGCTTCTAATGCAATTTATGCAACGTTTAGAAGTAATATTAAATTTCAATTGAGAAATCGAACTTCAAACGAAATAGGTTCATACATGCCAGTACGCCAAGTGTGTGGCAGAGGTACACCCACACTTAAGCTATTTATGTAAAAGGCCCGTGATAGAGAATACAAACTGTAAAATGACTACTAGAGAATAAACGGGTTACTCACGTATTATTGTCGGGATATTGCCGACCGATTTCTATATTTCATTCAGGAAATATTTTCACCAGGGCTGTGAGTGCAGTACGCTCGGTGCAATCAGTACCCCGACTCGCGCCGCACCGTGAGTAACCCGTTTGTTCTCTAGTAGTAATGTCATTTCACTTAAGTTTGAATAGAATAACTGTAAAATTGTTACAAATATAAATACCCTTCCTGAAAATTTCGATATTTTATGATAAGAAAGGTAATATTTTTTTTAACAAGAAATTTAACCGATGAGAAAGAACTAAATAGTAAAAAAAATGTGAACATTTTTAAGTGTTGGATATTGAACTTGGTTACAAAAAAAAAGTTAAAATAAAGCAACTGACGGTCAAAATGTTTAAAAAAATTATCACCTTACTCCTAACTGTTAAGGAGTTGTTGTACCTTTTATCATCAGCTCAGCAATATAAAATGATGGCTGCCAGACGCGGGGTTTCCCTCAATTAACCTAGGATTCAATCATTAGACCCTGATATCCTGGCCGCAAGGTATATTTTTCGAATAAGAAGAAAATCTAAATCGGAGCACTTTGTAAAAAGTTCTGGGTGGACTAACAAATAAAAATATACACGTTGACTTGAGAACCCCGATTTTTTCGTCGATTAAAAAGTACAGTACGTACGTTTTCTTTTTTTTTATACTACGCCCACAGCGATCGAACGTGTAGTCCACCTGATGGTAAGTGGAGTACAGCCCATGGACAACAACAATCCGCAAAAGCAGATTATAGATGCGTCGCTGCAGCTGAGGACTACGGTGTTATGCCTCATGTGTCAGTAATTTCAGGGCCTGATCTCACCACCAAACCGGAACACAGTAATGGAAGCACTACTATTTGGCGGCAGGTTAAAGGCAAGATGGTGGTGCTGCCGCCCTCGAGCTCATTCACAAGAGCTCTACCACCAATAAAAAGTGTTCATTTTCGTTTGACGTAAGTTCAATTATTGTCTCATCCATTGAGTTCAAAAACAATCGAAACGTCTTTTCGAACAAAGGAACAATCGTTTGAAGTAAGCAATACAGTCTACACCAGCTTACAGACATAAGCTTAGCACTTAGCTTAGGCTATACAAAGCACCTAAGTTTACTATTACCCCAAATGTTTGGGAATTAAATTCACACGGTTGTACATTTGGCGTATTTACTTTGTGGTTCTCTGGAGTGTGCTTGCTTTATGTACTAGAACTGTACCAGCTTGCGCTGGCTATTCTAAGTTTTAAAGGGAAGTTTCACCCAGAATATACAGCTGAAGACAATGTTCTACAAATAAACCGTTATTTGGTGAATTCATCGTACAAACCGTGGTGGTGAGCTATCAACTTAAGGTGGAACAATCAATATCGTACTAAAATCTATCGGGCATTAACGCGATCATGCATTATTTACCTTTTAGGCTTGAAGCTTGATCGCGTTAATTCCTGTTAGATTTTAGTTAATTATGCAACGAGAAAGCTTAAAATTTAATCAATATCGTATTTCCAGTAAGTACTTCCTTTTTCCTGGTTGTTACTCTGATTCTAAACTCTATTATTATTTTTTTTACTATTTTCTAGGCTTATCATAATTATCTACAACTCTAAAATGCATGTTTGATTGTGGCCATTTTATCAAAATTGCTTTACTCATTAATTGATTTACATACAAAGTGAATAAATTATAACTCTAATTATTTTGACAAAATTCCCACAAATAAACATGTATTTTAATGTTTAAGATATGATATTTCTATAAAATACTTAATTAAAGTTCTCTCAGCCTCTTAAGTAACTTTGAAAGAAATCCTTACGCGGCCTCAAAATGTCTATTTGATTAATTATGAAACGGATCCTAACTGTACAAAGAGTGTGCTCTAGGTCTGGTTACCTGGTATTATTGCGAGCTATAAGAACGTCACAATACATAATCACCATTGATTATACATCATATTTACTTGATTTGATGAAACATCATATTGATTACATAATTTCAGGCTTAGCGAAAGAGCTTAAACCAGCCAATTGCTTTGCCCATTCCAATATTGCGCTACTGCTGCGGTTGAGTATCAACAACGTACACCAAAACAATCTATAGATTTTTAAAATGGATACTTGTGCAAATAAAACGGATACGTGGCGCAATAGATAAGGCGTCGGATTTGCGATCGAGAGGTCGTGGTTTCGAATCCTGGCAATTATACTACGGACGTGAACTTCCTTCTAATACAAGCGAATTTAGTTTAGCTTTAGGCGGTTAACAAGAATACTAGTAATTTGTTTTAGCGAACAAAATTAATAGCAAGCAATTAAATGTTTAGTTTGTTATATCTGACCGATTTTTAATAAGTACAAAACTGCATGACTTTGGAATAAGATTCAAAACAAACTATTTCAGTTAAATAAGAATGGGGTGCATGAAAGGAGACTCCCCGAGTGACGCACACAACGATTCCCTACGTCCGGCGCAACCTGGTCAATTCGCTAGTTCTCCAAAGCGAATTGGCTCCTTCTTCAAATCCTTTCAACACGATGGCAAGAAGAAGAAGTTAAATAAGGTGCCGTACTTATCTTTTTTGTCTTTAAACTCCGATTAACAAAAACCAGTGGGTGGAAATGTAAAAACAAATTTTTTTTGGCACCTGCGTACATGTTACGAGGAATGATTATTTTTAACCGTGAGTACAAGAGTTGAGCTAAACTCGACGATTGCATCGCGTTATACTAGCTTTGTGTGTCAAATGCTAAGCTTATGAGATTTCAGGAGCAAAGAGCAAGGCTACCAACATAATATACTGCTGTAGTTATTACTGGTTTTGTATGCCAAGGTCTCGGTTAGAATATTCGTATCCAGAATTGTATGGATCGCATGATTGGTATAAAATATTGTATAGAGAATAGTTATTGCAATAAAATGCCAAATGCTACATATTAAACTATTGTAAGGTTTCGAAGACAACAGCTGGATACGATCGCAAATATTTATACCCACAATTAAAAAGTAAAGTAATGTTTCCAACTTCTCATTCGTTTAGCATCTGTTTGTACCAAAAATTACGACTTATGTGTGTACTTTCAAAGCAATATAATACTTGCATTGTATTAGTTATAACAGTTCTATTATAATTATGTTATTTTACTTACTAGGATTCACAGCATGCCCCTCATCGACCACGTGCATCGAAAGATGAAGGAACACCAGCAACATTGCTGACAACTGTAACAAAAAAAATATAGTATTAGTTGTTGAAAAATATATATACATCTTAGCTTAGCAAATCATACTAAGAAATAGTTAAAAACATTATGGGACCTGCAGGATTTAAACCTACGACCTCTGCATACCGGGTAGCTGCTTTAAACACTAAGCTACGGTTGCCTCTCCTCAACTGTACGTTACGTCATTACGTGACGTCACGTTTATCCATTTATGGCCATATCCTATCTACAATGGCTCAGTATCTTTAAAATAAACCATAAACCTAATTTAATTTAATGATAATATATAAAAAAATAAACTGTAGCCCCATATATCTACAAAACGCTATAAATCACATATTTCATTTTATTTGAAACAAAAATACATACCAAAATAAATATGCATAGGTACGTATGTTAAAACCACATCAAAACAACGTGTCCAAAATATTCAACGATACATTCAGCTTTGATGTAATGCCAAGGTAAAAAAAACACATAAAGTAAGGTAAAAATTACTACATAGCAGGCAAGCGCTGGCCATAAATATTTTATGTCGTACAAAAACAGTAGGCGCCACTCAAACGCGATCGTTCTTTTAACCCTTTAAAAATGTACGCTTTACTTATATCACTAACACTGAATTCCATACTCTCCAACGACACAGCCTGACACCTTCATGGTATGTACATCTCACACTCATAGTAGACACGCTTAAAATTTTCAACAATACCTAATATTCACCACATGCACATTGTACACTTACACGTTGACACACACAATATATTATATTACACATACATAAATAACCCAATAGGTTAAGAAACCAATAATGTACCAATAATTTTGTAAGCTCTATATCAATTGTAACTTGTATGAAAAAGTCTGTATCAAATAGCAGAGCACAATTAACTGCTCCTCGGGAAGACAATATATAAAAAAAATACGTGTGGCACTCGGGGACTGCCGCGGTAAAGCTGGTAAAGCTAATTGCATAGCATTTTTTATCAACTTATGCAAGTAAATACAAAGAGGAGGTGCCCTAACGCCGAAACTCTAAGCAGGCATAAGTCACCAGATTGTGAGGCAAAGAGGGGGATTACGCATGCGCAGTAACGCCGATACAACCAATGCCACCTAGAGGCGAGTTGCTGAACTAAAGAGACAAGCGTGATATTTCAAAAAGTCATTAAAAGTTCTGCTATTCATCGATAGATGGCAAAACTAAAAAGTATCACCGCTGTGCTGGTCGGAGTGGTGTTAGGTTATTTTCGTTACGGAATTTCGGTCTCCACGCTCAAGGCCCGCGATAGAAGCTATGCAATAGCTTAAAAAAACACTGGTGAGTAGTAGTTTTTCCTAGAACTTCCAAAATTTTCCTTCAGTGACATTTGCGGAATTATAGGATAGGTTAAAGATAAAATTTTCTTTTATAGTAATAGAGAAAGTAAACTTTTTTTTTGATTTTAGGTTTGCCCTAGACTAGAACTTACAAAATTTTCCATCTGTGAGAGTTGCAGAATTATAGGATATGTTTAAGATAAGATCTAGTATTATAGTTAGTAGTATATAAAGTGCACAAACGTTACTGGCTGTTTTAGGTCTTTTCTCTTCATGACACTTTTTCGTTAGCATGTGCAGTAAATATGCTGGCTGCTCTACGGTCACCTCGACTACTAAATTGCATTAAAATTCCTCTTTGCTCAGTACCTCGGGGCAAAATGAAAAATTGTATTTATACTTGGTCTTGTTGAATCCACCTCTGCATTTTTTGTAAATAATGTTGCAAGTATTTCATGAGCTACCACTATAATTTAATTTTCTTCTCTGCAAAGCTGACTGAATTTTATGAATAAAACTTACGGTATTCGTTTATGTGTTTTTGGTCGAAACTGATTTTAATGTTCATTCACAAATTCATACGTGTATTTATTATGACATGTCATGTTAAATTCAAACATATTTTCCTATAGCTTATTCTAATATTTAATTTTTGAAAAGTGAATAAAAATTTACTTTTGAAAATTTGTAGTAACTGTAACAGCTCATAAACATTAAGATTATACTAATACCTATTGATTTAACTTAGACGAAAATTTGTACACATAAAAAACGTGTATTTGACAACAGTTAAAGGTATTACACGCCCACACTTTACTTGTCAATTATATAAGACATGAAGTGACCGTATTCCCATTTATTTGCAATAAAAATGAGTAGTATTATTACAAAAAACCGCATCGATCCGATCATAATCCTTCAACAGAATAAAACATGGCTTATAAACGTTAGGTGCTATATCAAAGTCATATTCCCTTGTAAAAATTTTCACTTATGAGTAATTAAAACGGAACACGACAGCCTTATTATAATATCAATGATCGCGTGAGGGTGGATTAGTATTCGTGTATTTTAACAGCGAGTTTATCACGATATTGTTGAAGGAGTAACCGTACCATAAAATTATTTGCCATTTATAAATGTGCCTACAAGCTTTTTTGTAAAATAGGATAATTAGAGGGAAGTACTTTCTAGATCAAAAGAGAAAAGTTAGTTAGGCTAGCCTAGAAGGTGTCTAAAGGCTTTATTTTGAAAGTTTTGCACAACGACTAAGATACTTATTGTAAAACTGGTTCTATCGTGTTTTTTGGGTGAACTTCATATTTTGATCGAACTATGAAGTACGAGTATGAGTATATGGTGAAGTATTAGTATCTTATATTTTTATTAAAACTGAAGTGAGTTTGTAACATTATTCAAATTATGAAATACGGGTGTTACTCTCAGTGCAAGACTGGCTGCGACTCAGGCGCGACGTATCGCACTCTCTTGATAATGCCTAGACGTATAGGCGAAACCGCGGTGGACTAAATAGACCAACATTACGTGAGTAACACCCGTATTTCATAATTTGAATAAGGAATCTTCATTGTGGTAAACGTAAAATTATTAATACAAAAACTGTGATAAGAAATAGTGTCAATATTCGGGATGACCTTGTTTTAAATAGACGTAGTTAATATTCTAGGATGTTTTCTTATCGTATTACTTAATAGAAATATTTTGCCGTAACATAAACCCCAAACCACATCTAACAGCACAATTCACCGAACAGTATCTACAGTCATATAGAACAGCTTAACAGCAGTTGGGTGAAAGTTTGAGCGCAGGCGACAGACACAATATTAGAGCCGTTTATCAATTAGAACAAGTTGAAAACAAACGGTAATGGCTTTAATTGCCAACCAGCCTTTGAGACGCTACCTAATACATTTGCTTTTGGATATTTGGTAAATCATAGCATTAGGTCTCTGATTTGCATTCTTACATATAAACATAAGAGGTTATAACAGCAGCCCTATATTTAATACATGTCCCTCTGCTGGGCTCGGGCCTCTTCTCATGATGAAAAGGGTTAGGCCATAGTCCACCACACAGGCCTAGTGCGGATTGGTAGACTTCACATAACCTCGAGCACTTTTTAGGCACTCTTAGGCATATAGGTTTCCTCACGATGTTTTCCTTTACCGATAGCGAGCGATAATTTATATGACAAATACACACATATCTTCGAAAAGACGAATCTTAACGAATTATTGACAGAGGTGTGTCCCGTGGGTTCGAACCCGAGACCTTTGACATAACAGTCCTACGGTCTCCTACTCGGCTATCGCTGCTAAGAGGTTATGTTTATCTTGAAACAAATAGTTAGGTTTTATACTATGTTTCAGCACTATACAAATGGATTTGAAGTAAAGTGACAACTACTTATATTATAATTTTATTTTTAACAAATATTGTGTACGCCTGTCATAAGTATATTATTAGAATGTTATTTTGTTTGTAAATGTTATCGTTCAGAGTGTATAAATATGTTGACTGTTGGTGTACCTTAATTAGTAAATAAATAAATAGGTAACAAGTGTAGGTGACAGGTTTAAAAACATCTAAAAGAAACTGGCTGATACAATACAATACTACAGCTCTATAATAAAACCTTTTAAACCTGCACGTCTCAGTTCTGTTTTCATACTGTCTTTCTACCTTTTGTAAAATACACCTCGCATTTTTATTTTCGAACTACCGTTTTTTATACAGCCGCAATCGTTTTGGGTGTCTTTATCAACTGACAAAACAATATGCTTGGCTACTGACCAAACAAAAGAAAAAGTTTTCTTCCAAAACAATGCACGCCGGTGCCGTCTTTTTGTTCACTATTTTCCGACCCCTTCGGCACAAAAACATGGTTGTACGCAAAACAAAAAATATTGTCTTGACCCAAAAATTAGGGCGGGGGCGAAAAATAAGGATTTATTATTCGCCTTTTACTAAGCATCGTTCATAAGTAACGGGTAAGTATTCATGATTTATTGGGACCAACAGTTCACATTAATCTTTTCCTCATTTATACCGTGCCAGGTGGAGGGTTATTGATGGACTGGCCGTGACGTTATAGCTTTGGGGCCATTGTTACATAAAATTGAGATGATACGTCTTGGGCGTTGCTCTTTGACACGTTTCGCATTTCTTCTTAACATTGAACGAAACTGGGAATGTTAATTTGATCGAAAATTAGTAAACATAATAAACGTAAAAAAATCAAAGTGCTCGTGAAAGCATACCCAAAAGCAGGCGGTTTTAGGTCAAGTAGGCAGGATTTTAGTCTACGCGCAATGTAAGGCCAATTCCATAGGCAGCTGTGACAGTATACGGACATAGGGGTCTACTAACAGTATTGAATACGTAAGAACATTAAACAAGTCATTATTATGAATGGTTTTTAGTATTTTCTTACGTTTTGGATTCCTATTACTCTTGAACTTACTAAGCTAACGTAGTTGCAATAGTTTTCCTTTAGAGTTTAATGTACATGTACTGGCTAGCTAGATTTTAGAAGTTGGAGTGGACTTGCTAAAACAAAAATTTGCTCTTTAAAGTTAACATATTAGAATAAGTCAGAAAACAAAACACCACACTATGGGTTAAACGACACAAAAAGTTACCCAACTATCATACTTAATCTACATATTTATGATATGGTGAAATTATAAGGGTTACTTGTAGGCGCTGCGGAACCCTAAGGTGTTTCCTGATTTTTATAGGAAAGAGCTTTTTGGTTGCGAGAAAAAGTGTTTTATGGGCAAAAATATATACTCTTAGAGTATCAGTAGATTTATTAGTAGTAACTTTAACGCGAACAATGTTTAAGTTATAAATTTGTTACAATAAAGTCAAAAGTTACAATTTTGATTAAATATTTTGATCTCAACTGCCTCGATGGTCTAGTGGTTAGCATATGCGCATATCACTACGAGGTCCCGGGTTCGATTCCAAAAAAATCAGAATATCAGCACGGAATTGGAACTGTGCCCGGTGGATGGCGTTAGGCTTCCTACCCCATGGGAGCTAAACATAACAGGTGAAGTGTGGGTGTTGTACAACTCTGCCACACCCTTCTGGGTAATAAAGGCGTGATGTCATGTTATTTTCATTTCCATCAACTTAAGTTAATACTATCATTCTTCTTGAATACAAAGACACATTCACTAAAGGTTTAATCTCAATAATGTGTTGTGTGGTTAAGAGCCTCTGCTACACAGTATTTTACATTAATTCATAGAAAATGTTCTTCAAAGGCAATTACTCATATTCTACAAAGGACCTAATAGAAATAAATGTATATTTGCTTTTAGACTACGTACTTTTAGGTATCCTTTATATTAAACTTAATATTATCATTATTTTGATTAAAACTGACGTGAGTTTGTAACATTATTTAGATTATGAAATACGGGTGTACTCACGTAATGTTGGTCTATTTAGTCGACCGCGGTCAGTGCAAGACTAGCTGCGACTCAGGCGCGACGTATCGCACTCTCTTGATAATGCCTAGACGTATAGGCGAAACCGCAGTCGACTAAATAGACCAACATTAAGTGAGTAACACCCGTATTTCATAATTTGAATAATATTATCATTGTAAATTTAATAACATTTTGGCTACATCACAGAATATTATTATATTCTATGTTTTGTTACTTTTGTTACAAAACATAATTATAATTGTAACTGTTATAAAATAACAAAATAAAATCACGCCTATATTACCCGGAAAGGTTTGATAGAGGTGTACAACACCCACACTTCACCTGTTATGTTTAGGTCCCATGGGATAGGGGGTGGGCCTATCGCCATCCACCGGACACAATTCCAACTACGTGCTGCTATTCTGAATTTCCTAACGGATAATATTATTATTTATTATTTAAGACAGTGAAAAAATTGGATTTATGTATGACTCCAGTTGTCTTTTGGCTGTACCAAATAAAATTAATTAAATTTGGGTGTACCAAAATTCCTTTATGTTGATGACTTTAGGAATAGCTTGATTGTTTATGTAGCTATTTTATATATTGAATCACACACATCTGTTTTTGTCTCTTATTGTATAGCTAACCAGATAGAAACTGAATATTGTTTGATGTTGAACCAGCTATTTGTTGTAAAATTGTAAGGAACAAAAACAAACAAACAAAGACTCTTAAGCTGTAGTCTTGTATTGCGAGCTTGCTTAACAGACTACAAATGGAAGCTTCGAATACATGTTGTGAATTTCGATACCACTACTACTGAACTTAGTAATTATTTCTGTAAAAATGAAATTAAAAAATTAAAGCAATATTTAGTTAAATTATTTTTGTTTATAAATCTATTGAATTTATTTAAGACACCAATCTGAAATATTAAAGAAAATATCCATTTTTAGCACTACAAAATAAATATTATCATGATTGGCTTTATATTATATTATCGACATGCTGTGGCAAGGTTATTGAATTTCATATACAATAAAAATACCTGAGAACAGCATCGATAGAATTTCCTTCTTAACAAGAATACTAGCAACTCAATTTCTATTAGCAAATTACTAGTAAGCTTGTCCTATAAGAAAAAGAAAAAAACAAATGGGTATATTTAAGTTATGGTTAATTAGTAAGCACCTTCAAATTAAGAAACAGCAATTATTTACTTTCGAATCATACTTTGATCATTTTATTATTTTATAAAGCCTATTTATTGACATTATTACCAATAAAATTCTAACTACAGTAGTAAATGAGTGCAATCACGTAGTATCGAAGCAATTCCATGCGTCACTTGAGTAAATATTGAGAGAAGAAACAAAACGTGCACTCGCATGTGCATAAAACACTCGTTTGTACCAATATTTTATCTTGCACGTTTTTACTGCGAGTTTGTTCTAAACAAACTTCTAGGATGTGCCGGCGAACTGTTCAAATTCACTACGAAACAGCTGCCGACTAAAATTTTAGTTTTATTTTATAATAAAGTTTGGTAGAACTAATAACTTTTGCTAACGCATAATGTTTAGAGACTATCTAAACAGAATCCTCTCGACTGGCAAACCTCGCAGCATAGAGTAGACAGACACCCACACATTATTTCTTAAATACAGCAATAATTCATTGAAAATTGCATTCATGACCACTTCGAAAAAGGGAGCTTTCAAAGATATAAAACTAATAATGTAAAACGAGCATGCCCTACACAATAAACTAATTCTTAACTTATCTTGTAATGTTCTTTTTTGATAGGATATCAAAAACAATAAAATCGTTCAATTAATAACCAAATTCATTAGTACCTGATAAAAGAAAGTTTTGTATAGTTAAACGCCTAACAAGTCTATACAAATATGACAATTTATCTGCAAAAAAAGTTCCACATAGGTTCATCAAGCATATCTATTATCTTCTTTTTGGTACCGTGTTGACCGGCTACGTCGTAGCCGTACTACAATGTCCTACATCATCACTGTTGACTAATAACACCCAACAAAATAAAAAAGACCTTTTGATATTCCATTATTCCGTTTGTACCCACCAGAGTTGGGCGCAAGTGTACTATGCAAATCGTTTGTGTAAAACACAACCGTAAAAATATTTTATGTTCAGATGCCATTAGCAAGTCCGGCAACTCGCAAGTGAGACCACCAGCTAATTTGCAGTACTTTTTCAATCTAACTTACATTTTCGACTTCGCACGAGTTCATTGTTGTTTGATATACCTATTCGTCTCTTTTAATTTATTTTCAAAATCTGTTTAAGGTTACTTTAAATATATTTATTTTTACATAAAAATATAACTTACATACTGTTGTTATAGTTGGATCATTTTTTTTTAATCTAGAAGTAAAATACTACATTTAAAAACTTATGAATGAATGAATGAATATACATCTATTTCAGATAATTACAATCCATATACACATTATTTAAATTATTAATTGTAAGATTAAACACATAACACAACATTAAATACCATTAGACATCACATAACATTGAGACACATATACAATACAGCACATACACATATAAATAAAAATTCTTATAAAACAGTTAAATACCGTCTGAGTTGATTCTAAGAGCCAAAATAAATCTATGTAGATTTGAGTGTACGTATTAAAATGACTGCCTCGGTTCGATGCCCGATTCGGTCAAAAGTGGTGTTTGGAATTTTTCCATCATGAAAATCTTAATAGAAGCACGGAGTTGGAAACAACCAGGTGTAAGGAAACATCAAACATGACAGGTTAAGTGTGGATGCTATGCCACCTTCTTCTGGGTACCCTGAAGAAGTATTATGTTATAAACTAGAATTAAAGGTGTGATTGTAGCTGCTGAAGGCAAATGTTAAAAATATGGACTGCAAAACGCACCAATGCATCCACCCTGGCCTAAAAAAGTATAAAAACTCGCTTGTCCGCCATATGCCAATAACGCATTCTATCCTATTATGGCCTCACAATGCGCAGAGGCGGCGAAAGTTTAAGACAATTGACTGTCGTTGGTAACACCGAAGGCAAAAGATTACGCAGTCGTTCACCATCAGGATAGACCGATCAAATGCTAAGGTAGAATGTGGCGATCAAAATTATACTGTAAAATCTATGTAGCATACATTTTCGCAATAATATATTATTTAAAAGTTTTAAATTTGAAAATAATTCAGACTCGTCATTCTACAAATTTCACATGGTCGTAAAAGACGCGCTGGATAGGAACCGGTGGAGGCAAATCATCTGCTCTAAATGCAACCCTAACCTTGATCCTCAAACATGATGAACCAACCCCAGAGAGAGAGAGTTAAAGGTACTTTTGGGACAAGTACTATTTTATTCAAAAGGCAAGCAAGTAGGACTAATAGCTTTTTTATATGAATAAATAAAGCATAACTTTGTATGGACATAATTTCCCCTAAAACTAGGTCAAATGAAAACTCTTACATTATTTATCGTAATTTCCCCAGGGTAAAACATGGTTTAGCTTTTACTCCGACAAACTATTACTCTTAAATGCAAAGCGGTGCAGGAAGAGTATTATCCTAGGTAAATTCAATCAGGAACTGGATGTAATTAAAAATAGAAAAAAACACGTATGTTTGGATTGGTTCAATGGAAAAGTCGCAGTTAGTACATGTTTATGTAAAGTTCTTACTTAATGGTACGCAGTACATTGATAAGCGCAAAATATAGTGATTTCTGATAGCGTTAACCATGTTTTTTTAGATATAAGTCTTTAAATAACTTTATTTACATAGAAATATACATATATGATCTTAAATTAAATTAGCCTAACAACTTAATCTAAACTTAATAAGTCACTGTCAGAAGGCCTCGTTCCCAAAATGCTGGCAGCATTACCGCGTTGTATTGCGATACTTAGTCGCTGGCCGAACTATAATAGTCTACTCGATAAGTTGAAAATGGTACAAAATAGAGATACTGGTCTTAAAATTATGTGCGATACCTCATTGGATTCGGAATGACGCCTAGAAAAATGTGCCAAAAGAGTGTATTAGCACATAAAAAATTGCAAAAGTTATAAACAATTAAAGATAAAAAAAAAAATGGCATTTTTTTTTTTGCCAATATTTCATTAACGATTAATATTTAAGAAATTTCAAAATAAGATTCTGAAAGAAGAGGCAATTTCCAACAAAAAAATGTTGTAGTAGTCTAGTAATGTTGTTCAAGTAAAAAAACTGTTATAAACAAAGTATAAATATTTTTTTAACTTTTATGGCACGATCTTGTTTATTATGTATGTAAGAAAGGCTCTACGAAGCGAAATTTTTTTACGACCATTATTTAATCATTTTTTTTCACTTACAATTAAGACAGTAGTTCGAGAAAATTTCGTTAGTTAATAATTGTTTAACTTGTTGAAAAATTAACTTTAAGTAGAATTTCCAACGGGAATAAATTATTTATAGTATTCAAAACATACCATAATTTTTTCAAATTAAAAGAAATATATTCAATACCTTAAATAAATTAATTCATGTGCCGTACTCACTTTTGACGCCACGCGTGCAACCTAAAAATGTCGCGCAAAGACCTATTTTCAGCGTTAAATTAAAATTATAAATAATGGAGATAGAGTTCCGGGAGTTATGAATTTTTGTTGGAAATTGCCTCTTCTTTCAGAATCTTATTTTGAAATTTCTTAAATATTAATCGTTAATGAAATATTGGCAAACACAAAATGCCATTTTTTTTTTCATCTTTAATTGTTTATAACTTTTGCAATTTTTTATGTGCTAATACACTCTTTTGGCACATTTTTCTAGGCGTCATTCCAAATCCAATGAGGTATCGCATATAATTTTAAAACCAGTATCTCTATTTTGTACCATTTTCAACTTATCGAGTAGACTATAAGCCAGCATTTGGAGAACGTGTTGCCTCAGTCTTTAAATAGATAGATCACTTTGCATTTTCCTTGCACCACTGTAAATCCTAAACTTAAGACTGTCTATCATAATCCCAACGATTTCTTACACTCTAATTAAGTTCCACTTCCTTTATAAGACTGGAAAAATTTAAGCACTTATCGCCGAATAAACCGAACTGAAAAAAAATAAAAGCGATTCTTCACCGTAACCCCTTTACAAAACCATTTTTTGCCAATAAAGTCCGTAAAAGGGACGGATACCATCAACATATCCACTTGAAAAGCGAAAAGACAAAGGCTAACCGATCCAAACAACTGCCATATGATGAGCGGTCGCGCTTAAATGGATTTCAATTTCGGGATCGAGGAACAAAATACGAAGTTTCGGGTAACAGTTGGATTCGAACACTCCCACTAATACGAAAACTCTCCGTATGGTTTGTCGGAAGAGCACTCAACATTTTCGACATACCATATAGTGAACGATGTATGTCTTACTACTGTTTATTTATCTCTCCATAACCATCTTTAGCCATTGTGTTTTAGTTACACATAGAACGATTTTCAAAAAACAAACAAATATTGTATGAACTATTAAAAAAAAACTCCTTCTCGTGATGCAAAACCCATCGCAGCTGGTAATTGGATTGATTTTAATTCAAATTTCTACATTGAATTAAAGTCAATATAGGCTCCGGTGTCAAATCATTTTATTGCAATAAGTATTATAATTTAATTAGTTATGTTTTATTTTAATTGTACCTATATATTTTTTTTGTATTTTGGTGTTTGTTTTGACATTGACGTGTTCGATCGCCAAATGGGCGAATGGAAATAAATGATTTGATTTCTGATTTCTACTATTTAAATGCTGTTATTATTATATTACCTTATATACCAAATGTATGCTGCTGTAAACGAATGTGTGCTGCCTCGATGGTCTTGTGGATAGCGTATGCTCTCTTACCGCGAGGTCTCGGGTTCGATGCCTGGGTCGAACTAAGTGTTATTTGTGAAGTTTTAGTGAGGAAATTCACAATAGAAGCACGGAGTTGAAATTGTGCCCGGTGGATGGAAAGGCTCAGCCCCTATCCCGTGGGACCTAAATATAACAGGTGAACTGTGGGTGTCGTACACCTCTGCCACACCCTTCTGGATAATATAAGCGTCATGTTACGTTATGTTAATGTATAAAACTAATTAGATAGTAAGACCTTGATAAACAGCTTTCTAACCGTAATAATTCTGGCTGTACGTTGATTGATTACTCAGACAGTTTATAATGATGATTGATTGTAGACTTGTATTTTAATAAGGTTATACAAAATTATCCTTTAGGTGGCCTGAATAAAACATAACAAAGAATTTTAATTAATTTGATCGTAAAGATACAAATTAAAATCATTATTACTCTGAGGTCTAGCACAGACATTGTTTACACTAAATAACATTAAATTGAATGCCTAACAAAAGGTATTTGTTTCAAAACGCTGTATCATAAGACTAAACCTCAGAATACAGATAAGAGCAGAAAGATTGCTCAGAAAACTGTTTTTAAGAAATATCTTACTTAATGTTGACAGTAACATAGTCGAATTTAGCTTAATTTTTTAGAGTCAGCAGCGATAGCCCAGTGAGACCGTAGGACTGCGAAGTCAAAGGTCTCGGGTTCGAACCCACGGCACACACCTCTGCCAATAAATCGTTAAGATTCGTCTTTTGGGAGATATGTGTGTATTTATCATATAAATTATCGCTCGCTAACGGTGAACGAAAACATCGTGAGGAAATCTGCATGCCTGAGAGTGCCTAAAAAGTACTCGAGGTCGTGTGAAGTCTACCAATCCGCACTTGGCCAGCGTGGTGGACTATGGCCCTTCTCTTCTCATCATGAGAAGAGGCCCGAGCCCAGCTGTGGGTTATGTATATATGATACAGAGCTGCTATTATTATTTAATATGCGATGGCTTAGATAACTACAGTCCGTTAGAGTTCTGGCCATAACAGGCATAATATTGTCGTTTTAATTAAACATAATTTATATGTTTTGACAAGTAACAGTTATTGTTGTCTTGAAGTTACTTTGACCTTTGTATGCTATTTGTATAAGCAAAGTAAATATGAATTATTTTGATTGCTTAAAACAATGAATTTGAGACAAATACATAAAACAACTTTGATTATTGAGCTGAATAATTATAAAACTTTGAAACAATATTTACTTTATGCCCATGGAGAAGTTAGGTCTATTGAAATATTTCCAGAAAGTCTATGTTTTGATATAATTTGTGATTATAATACAAATTTTCTCATAAAATATGAATGCCCTGAGGCTAATATGTTTAGATTAAGTTCGTTCTTTACTTTATTCTTAGTATAACAAAACAGAATTTTCCTATTTATTTGGTACACAAGCTTTGTAGGAATAATTTCGTGAAGTTGGTGGAACGAGGAGGATTGACTTTGCAGTTAGTATGACCTATATTAAATGAAGAATTACATTGAAAACAATTTTTCAAACGGTATTAACTATTTTTTTTCAATTTATTTAGTTTTTACAGACAAAAATAGCTTTAAATGTTAACCTTTTTGGTGAACTACGCCAATTTGAAATCGTTTTAGGTAACCAGTATAAAAAACATGATTAAATGCTTTCTTGTTCTTCTTCATTTCGTGTCAATAACTATCGTAATTCTATTAAATAATCTATATCTATATAGTTTTTGACAAATATAATGCAACTAAGACGCCTTTTTGGTTGGCCTGCTTAAGGTCATTTAGGGTACAAGGGGTAGAAAGTAATGGGCAGGACAACAGATGGGTCATATTTTTGGTAGGCGATCCACATTCGCTACTAGTGTTGGATGTGTTTATGAATCCGCACTTGGTCATGTTATTCAAATTTCAGAGCAGAATTCCTCATACTTCCAACATTAATTGAATTCTACTACTTATTAAACAATCTCATCTTATCTTATCTCCCACAGTTATGAATATAATAATCTTTGTACTATATCATTTTCTTAGAAAACTTTTCAAAAGTTATATTTTCAGGGCCCGAAGTAAATCATTATGGAAGTCAAAACTTTTACCATTTAGCTCTAACATTAACCAAGAATCTCCCATGGGATATGTTTTACTTCGTTAACGCAGTTTGACGTTAAATATTCCATTTTAAGGTAGTATACCTAAGTTACATTGACCTCTTGAAATTTATATTAGTATAAGATAACGGAAGAAAACGGACATCGGGTATATTAGAAGGAATGTAGCTAAATACATACATTGACAACATTTGTCCTGAATGTAACTTCGCCATGTTGGCTTGTATCCTACTTAAGATAGGAACAAATGGATGAATGTGACGTCACGATAAGTCGTAACATATAGTTGAGAAATTTAGGGTCCTGGCAAGAGGCGACCATAGCTGGTTAGTAAAGCGACTACCCTGTGTGCAAAAGGTCGCAGGTTAGAAACCTGCCGGCCCCATATCTTTTTCAACCGTTTCTTAGTTAAATACATACTAGTTACAAACACTGTCAAAATAAAGTTAGGTTTCAGTTTTAAATTATTTTGAAGTATTTTCAATATCAATCAACACTCGAGTAGTGATCATAGAAAACCATACATTCTCTATCGTTATTCTATTAAACATTGAGTTTGAAGGTGAGATTTCAGAGTCGACATACACGTTTCCTAAACATCAATAGCAGTAAGGATTGACTACTCAAGAGTACTTCGCACTTTACTTCTAGGTACGAATGTTCCGGAATGGTTCAGCTCTAAAAAAATAACAGGGTATTTAAAATGATACCGTTAAGCATACATTTCTCCTGACACATTTTGAATCAATTTTAAGTTAGGTAAAGTGTAATATCATGGAAGAATTTAAAATTAAGCCTTTCAAAGAAAAACTAATAGATCATAATACTAGAAGGACGATAAAATCGCTAGAATGGTTTTAATTAAAGGCAAATGCAAACTAAGCTCAATTAAAAACGCAAAGAGTATTAGTACTGGCAGTCTCTTCCCATTAATCCTACGGGCTTATGTCAAGACGAAGTTAAATGGACGATTTTAAATAAGAGAAGCCCTATTAAACTTTTGAGACTGTCCTTGCTAATAACCTGGGCTTCTTTACAGTACCGTTCGCAACTATCTGAAGAATATCTCTCTGGTATAATTCTGATACTATTGTATTTTAATTTTGTTGAAGGTGTTTGTTTTTTTATACAGGTAGTACCTATTTACTTCCTTTAAAGGACGATATATTAATATAACATAGGGTTGATTGTTTCACATAGCAAAATATAATTTTCAACTATGTTAGCCATTTATAATTAGCTTCAGAATTGTTCCTCTAAAATAACAGTATAGTTGTAAATACCAAAATTTTTATTTGTAAAGGTTAAATTACCAATAAAGTTTAGTAGTATTTTTAGGGTTCTGAACCTCAAAGGGATTGGAACCTTAAAAATACTACTACGTTTTTACATTACCATGCCCATCATCTTCTTCTTGTGGAGATAGTTGTTTGTTTAACCATACAATTAATGTAAATGGGCAGTCTCGTGAAGCTTTATTTAAGTCAATTCTATTAGAAAATTATTCATATAAACACTCCGATTCCCTCAAGTAAACTATTATCAAGATCAGCCTAGCCACAGTAGGTCTAGTCATAATTGCTTTACTGAATTTCGATGCTCATTGATAACGGCAAATCTGAGCCCAAGAATCTTAATTCAAATTGTTATTAATTTATGGGCTTACTGAGTACCATTGTAAATTATAATAACAATCTTGTTCAGTGGTTTTAGACTTAGCAGGGTGTTTGGTACATCGTTTGTGTCAAATTAAAATAGCTCACAGGTAGTATTTTTCTACCTTAAGTAACTTTTTTCAATAATTTTGATTAAAAGTAGTGATCGTAAAAGTAAAAATAATATTTTTTTAGCATATTCGGCAGATTTCATGGTTTTTTGCCTAACTACGTTATTATTCAGTAATTTTATCAAACTCTTCATTCTATTCTACTAAAATCCTAAAATTTACTTAAAAAAGCTTATTTAAATAAATTAGTTAGAAGATTAGCAAGAAGCAGGAAATTCTTTGATCTGAAATCTTTCAACTTTTTTTCAGCAAGTGGGTGTATTTAGGAGTTTAAGTAAGTAGTTACTTTACAAAAAATTTCAATAGATGGTGTTGTGAAATTAGGCAATAGCTGGTTATAAATAATTTAATTTACGCTTATGGAGCTATTATAGGTGTTACCTATAATTAAGCTATTACGTGTTAAAATGTATCAGTAAATTAAAATTCAAACTACTAGATAACACATCCCAGAGCATTGTATGATATAGCAATAACTCCGTGAACTACTTCGAACTTCACAAGTTCGTCACGGCGCTAGTCATCACGTTTAATCTCAATTAAGTTAAAGATTGACATGTTTGTGTCCAGTGTATCCTGACCAATATTCACGCCGCTGATACATTCTTCTCCTGCGGGACGTATGCTAATGCTATTATGACTAATTAATACCGCTCAACTAACATTGGATTCAGTATTAATTATATGAATTGATTACTACATGTTTGTCTCGAAACCGGATTGATTATTGAGAATATGGGTTACTCACGTTATTTTAGCCGAGATATGCCGACTAGTTTCGAATCTATTACGTAGATTCATCAACTGGGCGATTAATCGCATTTCATCGCCGTTGTGCGACGTCTGGCATTGATATTGTATCAAAATATTTAGTGAATATCTAAATATTAAATAAAATTATACTAAAAAACAGTTGAAAAAGATATGGGACCGGCAGGATTTGAACCTGCGACCTTACTGCATACCGGGCAGCCACTTTAGCCATCCAGCTACGGTCGCCTCTTACCAGAACCCTAAATTTCTCAACTGTATGATACGTCATTTCGTGACGTCACGTACATTCATTTGTTCCTATCTTAAGCAGTAAGGTCGCAGGTTCAAATCCTGCCAGACCCATAGCTAAGCATAGCTAAATGCGATAAAAATAATTACTTAGAAATTAAATAAAATGTCAAATAATTCATCCAAACGTGTCTTGAGTTATTCAAGGTCGAAACGAATGAGTTTTTAATTCGAAACAAGATAATTTCAGCATAACAACATATGCAATAGTTCCGTGACCTACTTTAAACTTCACAAGTTAGTCACGGGGTCAGACGTCACGTTTATTCTCAACAAGCTTCCGCCCGCGGCTCCGCCCGCGTGGTATGTCAATTAAAAGTAGCCTATATGTTAATCCAGACTATAAGCTACATGTGTGCAAAATTTCATCGAAATCGACCCGGTAGTTTTGGCGTGAAAGAGTAACAAACATCCATACATCCATACATCCATACTTACAAACTTTCGCCTTTATAATATTAGTAAGGATTTACTGCAAAATTGACATGCTCGTCTCTAGTGTATTCTGGCCATTACTCAAGCCGCTGATACATTGAAGTCTTGTGGACTGTGGTTCGTATGCTAATGCTGTTATGATTAATTAATGCTGCGCAACTAACTCCGGATTTTGTAATAATTGTTTGGATTTATTACAATATGTTTGTCTCGAAACCAGATTGTTATTGTGCCCAAATATAGATAGATAAATAACATAAAAATAAAGTGAAAATATCAACTAATTCACCCTAACGTGTATTAAACTATTTAAAGTCAAAGGATATTAGACTTTGATTCATTTCAAGATTTATTAGAGCTAAACAACAATACAATAGTTTCGTGACGTACTTTGAACTCCAGAACGGCGCCAGCCGTCACGTTTAATCTCAATTAAGTGAAAGATTGACATGTTTGTCTCCAGTGTATCCTGGCCATTATTCACGCAGCTGATACATTTATCTCTTACGGGACGTATGCTAATACTGTTATGATTAATTAATGCCGCTCAACTAACACTGGATTCAGTATTTATTGTTGGGATTGAATACAATTGTATTATAGCTTTAAACTACAATGACTTCCAATACAAAGTAAACTTTTTGTAGAGGTCTTGATTCAATTAGTCGTACCTTATAAAGTCGCTAAAATCATGTTTTTTATTTAGTCTGATGCCAAGTGGCAACTGCACTCCATGAATGCCTGCAAAACATAATTTATATGGACCGCACATCAACATGTCTCTTATAGAATTTCTTTTTTGTCAAAACCACATGACAATCCTTAGTTTTTGGGTTTATTACGACAAAAGAGACAGACAGAGACTATGCCGAGAACTTTGCTTGATAAAATGTAAGGAAGTATTATATAATTTTGTTTAATGAACTTAAGTAAAGTTTTTGGAAGTCAATTTACACTACAAGATTTAATTCCGTACAATAACTTTTGTTACCAACTGTACATAGTTCAACTAAGATTCGCATAGTTTATCACAAAATGCAGTCGACCAAAATAATTCTCCAAGTTAAATTGAGTTTTGCAGAACAAAAGTTTCAAATTATGAGTATCAACGCGTCGTGCAACCCGCACTAATAGAATTTCGTTAATAAACAAAAGTATTTTAATCTTACTGAAGACATCTTCTTATTTGCCAAAACATTTGCCAAATATTTGGTGTGAATAATTTGAATACATTCTTAGAAACGGTTTCAGTCATTTTCTAAACTACGATACTATTTCTCATAGGGTTCTCACAGTTAAACAAACATTACATAATTTTTTTTATTTAATATTTCTTCTAGATTTTCCATCAACATGACATAAAAAAATTCAATTCGCAGATATATAGTGACTAGTTTGAGTATTCTTTGTTTACAAATAAATATAAGTATACAGACATAGGGATAATTCGCTAACAAAAGTAATATCACAAGTTTCTCCGCCGAGGTTGTCAGATGTCATAGATATCCAGGTCACTGTCATATCAGTGTAGCGAATGCTTGAATACGATGTCGCAGTTCTGAAACTGACAGCTGAGATTCCTCCGATACGCGCACGTGTGAATAAGTTCATATAAAATGTATAAAAGCAAATTTTCAGACTCTGACAAAACAAACAGGAGTTTCTCATAGTAATTACGGGTCAATATATTGCTCTTTGCTTATAATATTCTTGTATAAGCTCATCATAATTTGTAGTAGCTTTAGGGATTTTTATATGGCTTATAATATATATTTGATTAAGTTCGATCACACTAAATAGTCCACTGCTAGACATAGTCCCCCTAATTTAGTGTCATAACATCTAACCTTTTGCCTTTTGGATACAGTCCTCGTCAGTGACCACCTAAGTGTAGTCAGTCTACCTGACCGAAAGTCATCCTAGCTTGTTCATGTTAAGAAAAAATACCGTTTCAATGATAGACATTGTACAGCAAGGTCAAGCTTATAAATTCTCTACATAATATTAACTTTACTCACTTCACTCCCTTTAACATTTTTTGTAGTCACATCCAAGACACAGTCCTTTTCACCGTATTTTATAAGTCATACTTATAGTTTATAAAGACTTAAGTGTATGAGTAGCCTGAATAGTCAAAGAGAACAACAACTTTCGGAACTAATTTGTTATGATTTTAATCTGGCACTGAGTTTATAAGTTTAAACCAAAACTGCACAACTCGGTTAGGCTGCCGTAAATAATGCCAAAAACCTCCAAGACACATTTCTTTTCACCGCATTTTATAAGTCATACTTATAGTATATAAAGACCTAAATGTAGCCCTGAATAGTCTAAGAGAGCAACAACTATGTTCGGGGCTAATTTGTTGTGATTTTAATCTGACACTGAGTTTATAAGTTTAAACCAAAACTGCACAACTCGGTTAGGCTGCCGTAAATAATGCCAAAAACCGTGCTAAAATTACATCAAAACCTTTGTTCAACACCCGGTCACTATACAACCAAGTTTTTAACAGGATTTTGTCGAATAAATTTAAAGTTTGTGGGCTGAAGAATAAAACTGCCTGCATGTCTAAAATAATACTCACAACAACGAAATTTATGCAACCGCCAAACTATAACGTATAAAATTTTTCGGATTGCTTGGCAATTGAGCAATGATGATCGATTGGTAAACAACATTTTAACGTCATGCCTACATAGACGTGACGTTAAAATGCTGTCGATATTACCGAGAAGGGTGTGGCAGAGGTGTACAACACCCACATTTCACCTGTTATGTTTGGCTACCATGTAGTTGGGTGTGAAAAAATCACCATCCGCCGGGCACAATTCCAACTCCGTGCTACAAGGAAAATTCCATAGCACAAAAAGCCCAAATAACACTTTGCACGACCCAGAAATCGAACCCGAAACATCGCGATAAGAGTCACGAGGTTAATTGCTGTTGAGCAAATTGTCTATATCTTTCGAAAATCTAATAATAATCTAGCTTGATTGATTTTGGACCTCATTTAATAACGTTAACTGTAGCAAATTCATATCAAACCCGAATATGATACTATTCTATTGCGAATTCAATAACAATACAACTAACACAGAAATGCAACACGTTACAATGTACCAAATCACCTCATATTCTTTTCCATTACCTTTCATATTATTAACCCCACAGAAAGTAATGGCAGGCGCGCGGCACCTTTAAATCTTCGTTATCCTGACTGGTGCGGCCACACGCTGAATCCGAAAGTGTCTGAACCCCGTCATCACCTAATAGTGATTAAAGAACCCCGATCCCAGAAGACTAGTACAAATGAGATTATTTATAGAACACACGTTCGGAAAATTCTGGAACAACTTCATGTGGATACTATAGTTGTAGTTCCGACTACAATAATTGACATCTTAACATAACATATTAACAAAAAATAACGTCCAAATTACCCAGAAGACTGGCAACGGTGTATAAATTCCACATTTAATTTTCACCTATCATGTTTAAGTTACAATTTATTGTGTGATAGGGGGCGAGCTTACTCGGCACTATTGCAATTCCGTTCAGCCTGATGAAAGCTCAAATCTCACTTTTGCATGAAAATATCGATGTATATTTCTGTAATTATTACAAAAAAGATGTTTTTGGCTCATTTAATTGATTACTAATGTACAATTTTTTATTGTCGTTTCTTAAACGATTGATTTAACTTCACAATGCATAAAGTTTGCTTCTTACTTCTAAAACGAGGATCAAACATTTAAAAAAGTTTATAATATAGTGTTTGATACGTTAAACAAGCGCATACGATGTGAATTAGTGTACGGCCACAACGGACTATCTAGTTGGCACGTAGATTTATTATGTCCATGAATTTTAGTAAACTAGCAAAGCCAAATAACGTTGCAAATTAGTGAACGTTATTATTCGTATACAAAATTTTCTCTCGTATAGAAGTAAATAGTTTATAGTCATCGTTTAAACTTATACAATAGCAACAACGAATTTGTTAAAAAAAAAAAAAAAAAAAATCAACAAAACAGTAGTACACAGTTTCAAATTATATGTGGCTAATAATATAAAAATGTATGTTGTCACTGTTTTACCTCCGAGCAAAATAATATTAAAAAAAATTTGCTGTTCTGAAGAGAGATTTTTTTAAAAATAGAAAATAAGATCAGAAGTCTGATGAAAACAATCATCAAAAAGTATTTTATCTACCTGCAATGAAAGGCGATGAGTATAGCAAGGATGGCATCTCAGAGAGATTGAACTTAATCTCTGCACTCCGTAAATTATTTGACACACAAATTTTGTACGTCGTGACGTAACATTTTCATTTTACCTAGCACCCCTATGAACTATATTCGGTGCAGAAATTTTACGTCAAGCAACGAGAGTTTCCTCTATATTTTGCACTTTATTTTGTAGCTGTACCATAGTAGCACTGTCTCACTTCAAATAAGTGCATTCATTATATTCATAAAGATCTGATCTACTTCACTACTACTATTAATATGTGATGAAATGGTAGGTCCAATCTTTTTATACCTGTAGATAAGTACATATTTTTTACAAGCAAACAATTTTTTTTATTGAATATTTTATATCATACTGGGCAAGAGTTGAGGAAATACAAGACAGGCAGGACTTGAACCTACTACCTCGGAATATCGTTCCACTGATTTGCCAACTAATCTCCTATACTTGGAACTTATTATATCATTACGTAAAGATACGTGTCATCTTATTGCTTGCAAACCAAACTTGCATAAAACAGTATTCCGAGGTCGCAAGTTCAACTCCTGCTTGCGCCATATTTTTCAATAGTTTAGTAATTAAACAAATAATAAATTCATAAGTAATAAAATGAAGACACACATAATGTTAGAAAAATGATTGCATTCCCATTTTACGGCATGTTGTACGAAAACTAAAATATAACTGTTAGAATGCAATACTAATAGAATCATAATAGCTTACAAAGCTTACCCGTCGCAGATTTTTGTATTTTAAGGAGGTTAAGGAATTTAGACATAAAAAACAACATTCTCAGTAATTAAGTCTATATATAATTAAGATAAAATAATTACATCATAATTTATTAGGTCTAACACCATAAAAGAAATGATCTCACTTATATTTACGATCAAATTAAACAAATTCCTAACTTTTTATCATTTTAAAATAATAAATATTAAAATGTAATATCGGTCTAATCGAACGCGCCAACCTATCTCTGAAAGTCCTCCTGTTTTGTTTTTTTACTGTCCTTTTCGAATAAGGCTTTAAAACTTTTTCTTATGATGTTGCTAACAGTATCATAATTGTTGTATCGCTATCAAGGTCACAGCTTGACCTAGATAGAAAATCGTATATCATACACCCATTAATAATAATTACGTCGCTCTGCAGTATCGATTAGCAAGGTATATCATTAATTTATTACCGTGATTGTATCATTAATACCCTAATCTATGTAGCTACATGAGAAAGTTTTAATGTAGGGTAATTATTTAACGCAAGAGTTAGTTTTAGGAGCTCAGAAGTATTTCGGTTTGCGAACCTATTAATTCAAGTGAATATATGGAAGGGCTAATAGCTTCCTTTTGCGAAGGATATAAAGAACCTATCGTAGATTAGTGAATATTTACGTACGCTTTATATCCCATGGAACATGTTTATTTTCGTGTGAATCGGCACCTACATATATATCACTTCGCAGCTTCGAAAGGTTAGGCAAGATTATTACTACAATTAAAAATTACAGTCAGAAATTAAATGGAAATTAATTTATTCCTTAGACATCACAAAGCACTTCGAATACCAATAATATGTGGTCCTAGTCATACAAAAATAATAAATGATTAATTATAATATAATGCAAACGTAATTGTTAGTGAATAAAAAAAATATTTACTGTATCTAGCTTGCACCGAAACTCAGTGGCTGAAAACAAAAGCTTCAAAATTATTACAATTTGTATCCGATACATTCATAGAAATCTTAATAACAAGAAGATTTCTATGGATACATTGTTTTCACAAGTTAACATATGCCTCCGTATTTCCACGAGCAGATGTCGAAGCTCATACATTTCCATATTTACCAACGAAGGTGGAATTTAAGAGAATTACCGTTGCAAAACAATGTTTTCCAATGCTTCTTTGCAACAATTCTAACCTATTCATAATTATGATTAATTGTTTAATAAACAAGAGGAATAAACGAGAGTGGCAGTGTGACCATCAGAAGAGCGAAGGTTTTTAGAGTGGGTCAAGTTAAGATATTGGAGTAAAAACAGAGTAGAAAGAGTCCGCCAGTTCGTTGTTTTTTTGGGTAACCATCCTAGCTGGGTACAGAAGTTGGAAATGTGATCTAATTTACATAGCTTTAAGATGAATCATTGCTTAACAAATAGACATTTTTAATTAAATAAATAACTCTTAATTCACATCACTCGCTACAATCACAACATCATAGTTAATAACATGCGACAGTTCAGTGAATCGAAACTATGGCTCAGCAGAAACTTCATAGCTTACGAAACACACCTAACTTAATCAAACTTGTCAATGAAGTTAGAATCAACGGTGGGGTGTCATTATTTTTAAAGACTGTTTAGTATATATATATCACACAACAGCTTGTTTAAGATAAAAGCATCACACGTCTACAACATTACACCAAGAATAGAGGAAAGCATTCAAAAGTCAGAACAGAAATAAATGGCTGCGTCATTTATCATTCAAGTCTACATGTACGGATGAAGGGAACTCCGAGGTGAGTCTCGGCAAGCTAATAATAGTGGTAGAATCCGCGACTCTGAGTGACTGGAATATTTTTGTTGCCGACAGGAACGTTGTTAGCATATTTCAGGTGCCTTAACGAAAAATGTACAATATAGTGACACAATTTTGTAGTCGAAGCCAGTTTATTGCCTTTTAGGACTTTGTAGCACGATTCACATAATGTATCTCGTGAAGTTGTTAGAAAAATCATATTCAATTTTATTCTATGTTGAAACCTTTAGTTGCCCACAGCAACATGACCAAATTACTCAGACGATTTTCTTTGGCAGACGGTAAATATTAGATTTGTCTCCTAATAAAACCACGTTACTAGGACTGAAAAAGCAGACTATACATGCAATGAACTTGTTAAATTAACTCTCCAAGATAAGATTTCTTTGAAGTAATGAAGATTCGCATTTTATTATTATTTTGTTTGATTTCTCATTACAGTAGAAATACGAGTGTATAACATGAAAATAAATTAAAATCTGTGAATAATTATAATTGCCAGTCTGAATTAAATTTTATAGCATCAAGTGGTTGCTTCACGAAAATAAATGAAAAGTGGCTTCATTTAACAATTATTTAACTTTATGAATATTTATTCCGTAAATTAAAATAAATAAGTCAACTGATAATTGTTAAATTAAATTATGGTTCGTGCATTTCCATTTCGAAATTGTTATTTACAATTGGGTACAGTAATAAATAACAAGAACAATGGTACAGAAAATATAAACTAAGATGTCTAAAACTCTGATGGCTTTTAATACAAAAAGACACTCAACTCGCAGCAGCAAAGTAAAGGTTCGACGAGAGAGGTCCCTTAAACAACATCTCGCAAGGAACTATCTCGAAACTGTCCTTGAAAATCCCAAGAGACTTTAACCGTCTGTAGGAATTGTAAGAAAGTCTTAACACGAAGTATATACCGTTTTTCAGAGATACCATTGCGTGAAATAGTCGTTTACGGTTTGTTATAGGTCACTTTAATTTATCCGATTTCGGTTTCCGATACATCTTGTGGCGGTGTTCGCACAGAATAAAATGACGGATGACAACGTGTGACGCACTCGTCACAAGTGTCAAAGAGCGCTGAATCGCGATAGCGAAGTGTTCACGGAGAATGTACATATTATATACCACTAACAAGACACTGCTGTTAGACAACTGTCCGCCAGGCAATACCACCGAGCCTGGATGAAAGATCCTCCCTTAATGGTGGAGGAACGTCTAACCCCGGTTCCTCTACAATCTTTTATTTTTAATATGTTCTTGGAACGGTTTAATGGCTATTATTTTAGGTCACGTGGATAAAACTTGTAGCTACGTGTAGTTCGTAAAGTAACTTCAAAATTTACCAATTAGATTTAAGTTTGTCCTAGCTATTGATATTAAATTATTGTCCTTTGATTACATTTTTATCTTGTCATCGATACATATAGAACATAATTCTGTCTCTAATCTAAGTATCTAATTTTCAACTAATAAAATTTAATTGTCTCTCATCACAGCGTATACTTCATAAGTAACACCATAACAATTCGATAAAATGCAGATGCTTAGCAAAAAGAATTATGGTAATTTATAACAACGCTAAAACTCAACCTGAACAGAACAACCATTTTCAGACCACGAAGCACAAACTCTTAGCAACACATTAGAACTTTTTAGTTAACTGTCATGTGGGAAGTTATGCATAATCACTGCTGACAACTTTATGAAAAATATTGTGAAGTTAACCAAAGCAGTATTAAAACTCAGCTGAGATTTCTACTCATGCATAAAAATATAAAAACTGTGACGCCAGATTTACAGCAACATTCGAGAAATTCATCTTAATACTCGTGTCATATCATAATATACTTAGAGCAAATTCAATCTAAGTTCACAAAAAGGATACTACTTCATAATTAATTAACTAAGAAATAAGCGTTTTCAATACTTCATAAATAAAATATATTTAAAAAATAACAACAAAAATTTGGTACACTATTAATTTCTTGAATCTCGATAAATGATTTTCAAATTATATTAAATCAAATATTGCTGGTGTCTAACTACTATGTGTCGGAAATCGCAATAAAGTCACTTCTTATATATGCACACTGTTTTCACAAGTTAACATATGCCTCCATATTTCCACGAGCACATATAGAAGCTCATATATTTCCATATTTACCAACGAAGGTGATAATTACAGAGAATTCCCGTTGCAAAATTATATTTCCCAATGCTTCTTTGCAACAATTTTAACCTATTCCTATGGTTAACTGTTTTTGTTTTCATTTCCTTAAAAGTAAATTATTTGTGGATATTTCGAAGTAAATTGTTTTTTAAAGACTTAAATTATGTTATAAAACAAAACAATAAACTTTTAAGTACAAAGTCAGGATACGCAAGAAAAGAACAGACTCGTGTCAAATATTATACAAATAGGGTTCTTAAATGACATTAAATTAACATCACTGAAACTCCTCGCGACTATCACCATCAACATAGTTAATAACATGCGACAGTTCAGTGAATCGAAACTATGGCTCAGCTGAAACTTTATGGCTTACGAAACACGCCTAACTTAATCGAACTTGGCTATAAAGTGAAGTTCGTACCAACTCAACAGTGGAGTGTCATTGTTTCAAAGACTCTGTTTAGCATCACCGTTTTTAAATATGGCAAGATTGTATATTAATCATTGAATAAAATTCATACTTGTAAGAATAAGGCGGTCTTATTATTATTAGACTCACCCCAGCATATGAGACCTAAACGTGGAATGCGGGTGCTATACACGTTAACCACAGCCTCCTGGCCAATATAATATGTAGGTGTACTGTAAAAGTTTTGGATCCTAATTTCTTGCAACACAGAGTTATACTGGGTTTGGTATACCTCTTTTCAGAAGACTCGTCTCCTATAGGCATCACGGAAATAGTATATGAAATTTCATCGCAAAGCACTTCGTTTTACAGTTTGTTTGAAATAAAAGCGTCACACGTCTACAACATTACACCAAGAATAGAGGAAAGCATTCAAAAGTCAGAACAAAAATAAATGGCTGCGTCATTTATCATTCAAGTCTACATGTACGTATGAAGGGATCCGAGGTGAGTCTCGGCAAGCTAATATTAGTGGTAGAATCCGCGAATCTGTGTGACTAGAATTTTTTTTGTCGCCGACATGAACATTGTGAGCATATTTCAGGTGTATTGCCTAAGCTTAAAAATGTACAATATAGTGACACAATTTTCGAGTCAAGGCGGGTTTATTGCCTTTTTAGGGCTTTGTGGTACGTTTCTCATAATAATAGGTATGTCTAAATAAATATTGGAACAAAAATCTCGTTCCAATGTCAGAAACGTGAATCCTTAATCTGATATGTTTAAAAATATCGACTTCTTAATTTTTTTATATATTTTGGTTTAATTTGAAGAACAGAACATATGTTTTAAAAAATCTATTTTTACTAGTTTTCAAAAAAGCTTTGTCCACTATACTGGACATTGCCAAAGATCTGAAGATGTAATGAACATTCGGAACGTGCAGTTTTCTTCACATTGCCAACTATGCGTAAATAAATATAATGTAATGTCATTATTTAATGAAATTTAATTTTAATGGAAAGAATAATTGATAATAAATGTCATTATGTATAAAACATGCATATTATAGTTCTTTATAGTACCCAGAGCGAAGCCAGGGCGGTACAAAAACTATAGCTTCTAATAGGCAATTCTGACAGCAATTTCTAGGAGCCTAATAGGCTAAATTAGTCACTCGCATGGCTGAAACCAAAAGGTCTTAACCCAGTATAATGATAAACGATTATCTTGTGCTATATCTGAAGTAAAAGTTTTAAAGTTATTAGAGAAATCTTGACATATCATCATTTAGGCATTTACTGAACGCTTTATTGTGCCCTATTTATTGCTGAACTTGGTTGTTTTGCTGCATACACTATTTGTAAGTTTACTATACAGATATATATACAGTTAAGTACTTGATTATCTGCTTCAGCTTATTCTTCAAAAACAAAGCAATAAATTATATCAAGGTATTTCTTACCGAACAATTTTATTTGAAAGTTATATTTATTAATTAATATTCTTGCTATTTACAGCTTTTAATTATAATTAGAGAATAGTTATAAATTGACAGTCGAAATTAAATTTAATACCATCTAGTGGTTGATTCACGAATATAAATGAAAAGTGACTTCATTTAACAATTTATATTAACATCGTGATAATGAAATTATAACTTTATGAATATTTATTCTGATAATTTTAAAATTTTAAGTCAATTAATAATTGTCAAATTAAATTATGATTAATGCATGCAAGTAACAAGAGCAATGGTTAAGAAAATATAAACTAAGATATAACGCTGCAATGAGATGTTTTTTTTTACACAAAGAGACTCAACTCGCAGCAGCAAAGTAAAGGTTCGACGAGATAGGTCCCTTGAACAACATCTCTCAAGGAACTATCTCAAAACTGTCCTTGAAAATCCCAAGAGACTTTAGCTGTCTGTAGGAATTGTAAGAAAGTCTTAACACGAAGTAGAACGTTTTTCAGAGATACAATCGCGTGATACAGGTTAGTCGTTGTCTGTTATGACAGCAGTGATTACGGATATCTGATTTTATTTCGATCTTGTCTGGGTCACTCGGACAGATCCGATCTTGGTGTTCGATGTATCGTTTCTTTTTAATAATGTTCATGGAACGATTTTATGGCTATTATTTTAGGTCACGTGGATAAAACTCGTAGCTTAACTAACTTAACTTCTAAGACACCAATTTGATTTTAATTTAGCTTATCACTAATTTTGGTTTTAAATTATAGTTTTATAAGTTTAATATCATCTTGTAAAATACTAAGAATTCAAGTATTATAAACAAATAATATCACGTCTGCCTGTAATAATGCATGTCTGATTTTTAACATTTTTTTATCATTTTACCCTTAGTACTTTGAGTGAACAACAAATGTTAATAACCCGCAGCAATTAAAAATTAAAAAAAAAACTACTGCGTTAGAAGGAGGGTTATGTTTTTCAAGCGTATGTATGTATGTGTGTATGTATGTCCATTTCTGAGGCACGCCCTACGGACCAAACGGCTGGACTTTGACAAATGAGGTATCGTTGAATTCATTAAAATAGTGGTAGTGACATAGGCAATATAAATTTTCAATATAGCGCCCACAAATGTAAAAAAGGGGGAAGGAAGAGATTTTTTTTTCATTTTAGCAACATGCGTATCAAATGCAAAGTCTTAAAAATACCATTTCATAAATATAAATATTGTATCACATTTTTTTTGCTAAAAAGTACGAAATAAAATTATTATTATAAAACAAAACCTGATTGCTTAAAAATAATGAACTGAAAAGATTAAAACAAGAAGCCTTTGACACAGCAGATGCTGCAGGAGGGTGAAGAATTTAGTTATATAGAATTGTTTGTGCCCGCTTGCAGCATCTTTTGTTTTTATAAGAATAATTTTATTAGTTTACCGTCGTATAGGAAGCTACGCGAAATCACTGCTGACAACTTTATTAACAAATATCGTGAAGTTTAGTCTAAAACGGTATTAAAACTGCGGAGATTTTTTCTCATGCAAGAAATTATGAAAGCTGTGACGCTAGATTTACAGCAACATTCCAGAAAGTGTTAGGATAGAGAGTGGCTAGGGTTAATCAGCCTGTAATACTTATATAATACAAGTATTACAGGCTAATATTATAAATGTGTAAGATGTGTGGATGGATGTTTGTTATTTTCATGTAATAAAATGATATATCGTAGTGAAAAAATAGAAGATTATATATCTTCTTTTGTGGATAACTCAAGAGAAGCACGTTATTAGTCAAGATTGGCTAATCATACTAATTTGTATGAAACGAAAGTCTGTGAGGAATGAGGTAAATATACTTAAATCTGTAATATAAATATATCATTTTTTTCTCTTTCCAAAATGTCCATCCTAAGGTTGCCTGGAAGAAATCGCTTTAAGCGATAAGGCCGCCCTTTGTTCCATTTTTCTGTTATTTTCTTTTTGTTGTTACCTCTTAAGTTTATTTCATGTGAAATTATGTATAAATAAAGTATTTTCTATCTATATGTATGTACACAAAAGTGATAACACTTTATAATTTTATTTACTAGATTACTTCACTTAAAAATATGCGTATTCAGTACTTTTTATTTGGTAAATGAAATATATTTAGTAAATAACAACAAGAATTCGGCACATATTACTGGTATCATTACAAATACCGCGGTGATTTGTTTAAAATCGCAATATCACTTATTTTGAGCCATCAAATAACAAGATTATTTCAGAAAAATAGGGACATAATAAGGAGATTTTCCGTCAACATCAAAGCTGAACGAGGAAGGCGTTGTAATATCCTTTTATTTTCGTAATTGACAAAATATTCTGTCATTATTTTTGTCATAAATTGCTATAATGGTCGAGAAATTCGTTTTTCATGCTTTTTAACGTTGTGAAACCGTAAAAGAATAAGTGGATTACTCGGCAATGTTGTCTTCGCTAATATTTTGTTTGTATAAATAACAAAAGAAGAAGACCTTGAAAAATATGAGTCTTGTTTATTTATTGGTTTATTTCAATTTAAATGTAAGATTTGACTTTGACTGTATTCATTTTGTGATGTTTACTTGTATATGAGATTCGTAAGACATTTGATTCTGTTATTGCACTTATTGCCCAATGATAACTAACAATCAAACTAAAACACACTTAACCAATATGCACATATTGGCATGTTTGGTTAACTTCTTATTGATTATTTTTATAGCACTTAGCAAATTATATTATACCAGTTGAAAAAGATATGGGACCGGCAGGATTTGAACTTGCGACCACCTTCTTCTTCGCATCGGGCAATCGCTTTACCAACTAGCTACGGCGCTTCTTGCCCGGACCCTAAATTTCTCAACTGTATGTTACGTCATTTCGTGACGTCACATTCATACATATATTCATACGACTGCCCGGTGTGCAGAAGGTCGCAGGTTCAAATCCTGCTGGTCTATATCTTTTTCAACTGTTTCTTAGTATGGTTGGTAAAGTTTTATTAATTGAAAAATTTCTCCTTTTTTTTTCGCCGATAAAAAAACATTGATATACCAACTATCATGAGTTCAAGACTATTTCATCTTATAAACAACCACACACAGGCTACAAACGACCTAACCTAATAGGATCTGACCAGACACAAAATACGATTTATAGGTCCCTTGAAGAACGTAAGCTGTAACATTTTTAGGATTTGACCCGAGGTTTTTTCGCAGACATAAAACGAGATTTTACGGTAAATTCATGAGCTTTGATGCACAGTTTGGTACCTTTATTGAAAAATAATAATTTGATTTACGCGTGCGGTGTCTGAAAGTGCTTCGGTGGTAAAAAGCCGACTCTCAGATTTAAGGGCTCGCTATAGTCTATCGCGTCGTTTATTTTTATGTATATTTTTTTTTATACTACGCCCACAGCGAACGAACGTGTAGTCCACCTGATGGTAAGTGGAGTACAGCCCATGGACATCAACAATCCACAAAAGCAGATTATAGATGCGTCGCTGCAGCTGAGGACTACGGTGTTATGCCTCATGTGCCAGTAATTTCAGGGCCCGATCTCACCACCAAACCGGAACACAGTAATGAAAGCACTACTATTTGGCGGCAGGTTAAAGGTGAGACGGTGGTGCTACCGCCCTCGAGCTCATTCACAAGAGCTCTACCACCAATGATATAAGTTATAATTTCACTGTTCTTGCTGCACTCTAAAGCGCTTGTTATAGGTATACCTGAGTCTGACAATATGCTGAATCAGGACCTATTTAGTGCAACCATGGGGCATATTTATAACTTAATGTTGTGTATTTTAATATTGTTAACTTTCTGTGTCCCATTTGTTTGTTTGCACTAAATAAATTTATTTTCTTTCTTCTTCTTCTTCTATATTTTTAAGATAGATGAAAACATGATCTTTGACAATGATGTAATATTATTTTCACCACACCAGCAAGAAAAAGATCGTTTGCTTGCCAAAATTCAGTGAGTAAAAACCGTTTTTACTCACTAGTGAGGCAAAGTGATTCAAATTTCGAAACACAAAATCCTTCCAATGAATAGGCACTGGAAAAAAAACAATGCAGCCACCATGTAGGTTAGTAATAAACATTGACATCAATTTTATTAAAAAACTACACACGATACGTTTTAATTATTTTAAATTATATAAAAACGCGCTTATTTAATATTTTAATGGTTTTATATTCGTGATTAACAATTAAATTAATTAAAATCAGGTACTTAATATTAGACTCTATATATAAATGTTACGGAACGAATTTCCGAACGCACGATTTAAAAAAAAAGTCAGTGTGTTGTCTGTGTCAGTCATCGCAGGCAACTATAAATACTTTTCAGTTTATGTTTAATTGTTAACTGGCACTTTTCAACAAAAAAATAAGTAATACAGTGATGAAGAACTTTGTGGAACTCCAAAAGAGTTGCGACAACTTGCTTCTAACACAGAAGTTTGCTTTTTTACCAGAAAAATCACGTGAAAAGTATTTGAAAGCGTACGACATATTTAATTAGTGGCGACTTACAAAAGGTCCTAAAACGCGTTCTGAATTGGTATTACTGTCGTATTTCATGGAATTATTCCAGGGTAAGCAATCGAGTACGAGTTTATTTAAATCTTAATATTTTCTCACTGGAAGAGGTGAAAAGTTTTGTATGTAACGCGTAAGAAAAATTTAATTTCCAGTTCGTGACCTCTTAAAATCTTTCGCTTGCGAAGTAGTCTTTATTAGAATCACTCGCTACGCTCGTGATTCAATTTAAGACTACTTCGCAAGCTCAAGATTTAAAATTGGCACTCACAACAGAAATATAAACTTTTTCTCACTTGTACCATAAATAACTATTAATTGAATAATAATCTATTTTAAACAAATCGAATTTGACAACAGATCCGTTACTACCTGGTAATAATATCTGACTTCCTTATTATAACAAACTATATGTAATTATTTAATTTGAAAGAACGTGAAGCCTGATGTCACCAGTTCCTGATAAGATTTGAGATACCTAACCGCTTGATGACTATACATTTGTCATTCTATCCTTTAACAAAATCAGAAAATATGGAACATGTTAAACTAACCCTAGAGATACATGTACCTGAAGACAGACGATAAATTGTATAATAATTACAATTTACACAGACGATAAATTGTATAATACTTTCAATTTACATACTTTCCAACTCCAACTATATACTTCTGATTAAATTCTTTGCGGGTTCCAAGACAATTTTAACTCTCCCTGGCATTGCCCGTGTGTCATGCACGGTGCCTTTCAGTTGGTTAACGCTGTAGATCCTGGCGTCACAGGAATCACAGTGGTGGGCGTGTGGGTGGGATTATATCCCGTTAAATACTTTAATTTCGTAAACTCTCTAAAAAACAACCAAATCTGAGAAACCTCTTACTGAAAAATATGAAGAGTAAACTTTTACTAATACTTACCTTTTACCTTAACGATTGTATCACAGATTAAGCTCCTTATAAAGTGTTAAAAACGAATAATAAATAAAAAATAATAAAAATAAAAATGTTTATTTGACACAAGTAAAGTATATACATATTTTTACTTATCTAATAGTTTGACGCTATTCATTTACATAATTATGTACAAAATAAAGGTACTGGCACTGTTTACTAAACTAGGCAAAAGCCTGTATTTTAGCTGACAGTGTTCAGTCGCAGGAAGTGACACTTTAAAAACGTTATTTAGGCGTTGGCGAATGGGAATAAACAGTAGCCAATGAACACAACATACATGAAAACATTGCCTAGCTAAGCTTAAACAGTTAAATAAAACGGCTAAATAAATCGCTCTTAAATGAAATCCCTGCCTACTCACTTGACAAAAGGAAACAACAACTCGTAAACTGCATTGACAACGTTTGTATAGAAATTGTATCAACTTCGCAGCTTATCTATAGTGAGCACTAAAGGAAACACTACGACAAACACGAGCCGGAGCTTGCCACGTAGCTATCCGTAGCTTTTTGATAAGCCATGCCAGCTCAAAGCGTAGATTTCCTTAGCTACGCCGTAGTAACAATGTAGCAGGCTCTACGATTTTACTACGCCGCAGCGCCCGTAGATTGCTTTGTAGTTATTTTTTATTTTGTGCCGATTTCGCCTGCCTCTGCATATGCAAGCTGAAGTATGTGCAATACGAATCGCAGCATAACTTACGAGTCTATGGTTTACTGGCATATTTTCATTTGGCTGAAATATATTCCTAGTATTTCGTGACCGAATTATTACTATTGACTATTTGCACCAAAAATCTAAGGGTGATCAATTGCTTAGCCGTTTTCCGTACAAAAGTAATATGGGTTCAATTTAATTATTATAAAGAATTAATCTATTATTAACTTTTAAACTATCGCGTTGCATGATTATTATTATAATTTTGACGGGAATTAACGCGAAACATGCATATTATTTACCTTTTGGCTATACGTTTCGGCAACGGGTTACACCGGTCGTTTTCTATAGCGTACGCTTAACGTCAAAATTTAATGTCTATAATAATAATAATCTATTATTATAGACAAAATACTAAAATGCATGTTTTTTTGTGGAGTCTACCTTTCTAAAAAAATCGAAAAATCCATAAAAAATAACGTGTTTTATAGATAGGCAAAATTCCCAATTTAGTGACTTCACTGTCAAAATGTCATACGTTCAGTTTATTCATGGCTATCCATTATAAAGTTTTATTGAAATATATCGGATAACAGATATTTTAATCGTTATTAATTCATCGCACACTCGCAGTTCATAATCTGCTTAATACAAATGTGACGTCACGACAAACAACCGGCTCTTAATTGCGATATAATGCCGATAAGCCACGAATTATGTAACTCCCGTTTGATTTATTGTTATACTGGTTCATTTACATTACAAATTATTAAGTCTCTGTTACTGGCCGGGGAATACTGTCGCCAACAGATTCGAATATAAAAATAACAGACATTATTTTTTTTAATATTATTATAACCGACGTAAGGTGAAAACCTTATTATTGGGAATACTATGATGAATCTACGTACTAGATTCGAAACTAGTCGGCATATCCCGGCTAAAATAACGTGAGTATTCCGTCCGTTCCGCAAGTATTATAATAATATCCCGTATTCTCAATATTTTTTTCAAACCGAGAATTGAACCCGCATACGCTAACCACTAGACCAACGAGGCAGTTAATTGCTGTAAAATCCATTATCATGAGTTTAAAGTTACAAGAGCAACGCCAAACAAACTATTTTCAACCACATCATTATTAAATTAAATGTTTGCAAACACAATATCTATTTAGTATATCAATAAAATGCGCTGTGAAATTGAAAATAAACAATGATTATAAGCCATACCTATGCATGCTGTTAATTGCTTTTGGTTGAATGTAAACATTGCAATTTACTGTGAATAAATGCATACTGCTTTTGAATATAGTTTCTAAGTCTCTCATACTTGAGATTATGTCATGATTCAAAATGTATACCCGATACATATTTTATAATTTTTATTTATTTAACTGCCTGCAAATACATTGCACAACCTTTAGGTGATGCAGAGGTATTATGTCTGTGGCAGAAGCAACAGAAAAAGTTCAAAAAGGAAAATACAAGTTATTATAATAACTTAAAATAGAAATAATATAAACTACAAACTAAAATGACTACTTATCATACCCTATTATTCTGTTTTGCCTTTCGATAAAACTGCAGTTTGGTACTCTCTCTCTAGTTTGGTCTCTTGATTGTATCTACAAAAAGTTCTTCGACACAAAAAACTAAATAAGTCTTATAAAGTACCAAATGTTATCTTGTAATGTAAAAAATCTGTTTTTACTTGTGAACATTGGTACAGTAACCCCAACGACAAAATTAATTGTATTTGTGGTAACGTTTAAAAAATACTTCAAAGACGAACAAAATACAATATTATAATGAGCCACTCAATAACGTTAAATTTAATTCAGCGTTTTTGCATTATTGTATTTTCCAATTTGCAAATAAAATTCAAATAAATATATCAAATGTTAGGTTTACTGTACATTCATAATCTTGACCATAAATGAACTCTAATTAGAAATCAATTATGATATTATATTTGGTTGATATACAGTCATTATATGTGTAATTAATATAATGCGAATCCTGTTCACGTAATTAAGGAATATTAATACACGATTAGACATACCATTTATCAAAATTGGCCATTGAATACACACGATAATGGAATATTACCAAATTATCTTAGACATGATTGATCAATGCTAAGGTTAATTATAACGTGATTCATATTACTATAGCATTCTATAACTACGTTGATTTCTAGTTAACAATATATCACAAATGTAAAAGAATTAGCACAAGCGACAAGTATTGTGGCCGGTGGATGGCGATAGGCTCACCCCCTATCCCATGGGACCTAAACATTACAGGAGAAATGTGGGTGTTGTACACCTTTGCCACCCGCTTATGGGTAATACAGGCGAGATATTATGTTATAACGCGATCATGCATTATTTACCTTTTAGGCTTGACGTTTCGGCAGACAGATATCACTGGCCATAGTCGCAAGGAAACTGGCGATTGGATCTAGCGGCGCGCCAGTTTGCTTGCGATCATGGCCAGTGATATCTGTCTGCCGAAATGTCAAGCCTAAGAGGTAAATAATGCATGATCGCGTGAATTCCCGTTAGATTTTACTTAATCATGCAAAGCGTATAAAGGTTAATGCTATGTTATGTGATACATAAACAATCGTTATACCTTAAAAACATTTTTTTTTTATACTACGCCTACAGCGAACGGACGTGTAGTCCACCTGATGGTAAGTGGAGTACAGCCCATGGACATCAACAATCCACAAAAGCAGATTAAAGATGCGTCGCTGCAGCTGAGGACTACGGTGTTATGCCTCATGTGCCAGTAATTTCAGGGCCGGATCTCACCACCACTGGAAGCACTACTATTTGGCGGCAGGTTAAAGTTGAGACGGTGGTGCTGCCGCCCTCGAGCTCATTCACAAGAGCTCTACCACCAGTAAAACAATGCTGGAACGACTCTATTCTATAACCAGTATATGAGTAACAATCCTAAATCATGACCTTTCATGTCTAGCTACTAACCGCAGATAACTGTGAAACATCGCTCGCATCACTAAATCTTTGTTAAGCGCACGACAGATGGTGCAACCCGTCGCGGTGCCCGCACTAACATTATATACGACGCTTGTATTGAATTTAAGTACGTGACACTTTTAATAAAGTTCCAACAAGTTTCGCAAGGCCCCAGGCGTTGAACCAGCGGAAAAGTACTGGAATAAAATTTGAAAGAAGATTTGTTTGGACTATGTTGATGTAATATTATTTTTATAAGCAGCTGTGGCGCAATGGATCAGGCATCGGTCTTACGGTCGTGGGTTCAAATCCTGGCCATTACTCCACAGACGTGAACTTCCTTCTAATACAAGCGAATTAAGCTTAGCTGAAGGGGTCAACAAGAATACTAGTCATTTGTAAGTAACTAGTTAGTATTATTAAAAAAATATTGAAGTACTTCAAGTGCTTTTTATAATTCTGGAAGTATCAAATATTTTGGGAAGAAAACAAAGTACTCATTAACATTTCCTATTCGCTTCAAATATGTTAAAATAGGCAAAATTTCCTATGACTATTACAAGTATCTACTTATTGACATAATGATAATATTATGAATATTTTTCGAGTCTAAAATAGAAATTAAAGCATTAATATAGTCTATAGGCTGACCGTTTAACTCGCGTATCGCCCGCGCGGTGAGAAGGGGGCGGGGCGAGATGTTACCGGGTGGGTGAGAGGGGTGCGCGGTGCAAAGAGCTCACGTCAAGCACGGCAGTGCGCTGGCAGTGCTCGCAGCGCACGGTTGGTATTTTTGTTACGGACGCTTGTGTATTAACACACAAGGTAAACGGTTTGCCAAGATTAATCCCAAGATGAATCGCTCTTCCTGTTTTGCAAAAAAAATCAACAAGCAAGCTGAACAAATAGCATATAATATGTATTCCTTTTTAAAGCCAGAATAATTAATAAGAATATAATAATAATTAATCGTGAGCAACCTCCTCACGATGCGTGCCCTAACCATCGGCAGCTTGGTCCCTGCACCTGATGTCGGTGGGACACTGTTTTTTTATATTTTTAAATGTTTTATTGTATTTTTATAAATCATATTTAAAAATATATAAAATAAGTTAAGAAATAAATAAAGAGAAATAATAATAATAATTGTAAAATTTTGATAATGTTATTTTTCTTTAATAAGTTAATTTTTTCTTAAAATGTTAATTATTTCTTTAAAAATACAGATACTACAATTATATTTTTTACTTTGCCTACAATGTCTATCTCGAGATAAATCTTTGGATCAATGACTCCGTGTGTAGCCGTAGTAGTCCGTTACCTACCCCCGCTCACTTCTTACGTCGCAGGCGATACGCGCGTTAAACGGTCGGTCTATACATAGTCTTTTGTTAGACTCATGCTCACTCAAAACTTTATATTCCCGGGATATATATCATGAGATTTAGAGCGAAGCTTTATCTCCTTTTTTTCAACTAAAACTCTAGCTTTAAAATCTACTCGTTAGCGAAGTTTCCAAAGCTTAAAGGCGTCACATAGGAGAAACTATATAAAATAGAACAAAACATATCATTGCACATCCCTAGCGACGTATATATTCCTAGTGACGTCACTGGAAGCGAAAACTCTGCCTTCGATGCCCACGTTTTAGCCTTCTAATCTAATCTCTAAGTTGAAATCTTTTTGGTTGAAACTTTTAAAGCTTAAAGCTCTTTGGACAATACAAGTCTTTTGCTTTATCGGTGCGGTTGTACTTTACGTTGAAAACTGTTTTATGTTGCACTAAGTAATCATCTTAAAGTATCAAAAGTTCAATACTTATATTAAAGTCATCCTGACCACAACCAAAAATTATCATGCAAACAATGTGAACAGCCGATTTACTAAGTATGTTTTTCTAGCTTTAGAACATGGTGTACCAAATACTATAACCTTAAACAAATGTAGGTAGGTAACACAGAACAGAGGTAAATATTTTTCGATCTCTCTTTTGTGTTGACATTCAAATCGAGCACTTAAGAGGGTTCAAAGAGGTACAGTGTCAACATAGTCGGTCCTCAAGTTGAAAGAGCAATTTTTATAATTTGTTTGTCCATGTTTCAGCAAACACTTACACTATCAAATAAATGGCACTTAACAATTTAATGGCATTATTATTAAAAGCCATTACATTCACGATAAAGATTTAATCTTAGCCACAAAAATCAAAATGTATAAAAAAACTTTTGACGACCAGATGGCGGAGTGGCTAGTGTACCTGCCTGCGACGCTGAGGTCGCGAGTTCAATTCCCGCTTAAGACAAATCTTTGTGTGCATGAACATGGGGGTTTGTCTTAGTCTGGGTGTTTCTATGTATAATAAGTAAGTATTTACAAAAAGAAAAGTATATATGTATTAGTATCAGTTATTCTAGTACCCATAGTACAAGCTCTGCTTAGTTTGGGACTAGATGGCGTTGTGTGTAAGTTGTGAGATATTATATTATAAACTGGACAAAAACTTGGTTGACTCAACAAACCGAAGCAGAGGCTCATTACAGTGTGGTTATTTTCGCTGCATAAGATTCTAATCAGTATTTATAAAAAATAACTCTGCTTCTGATATATATTATGTTTCTTTAATACCTGAACAATTAGTTAGCATTCTGAATGATAAAGATTGATACACTACTATTATACTATTGGTATTGCCAAGCTATGATAACTACATGTGTAAATAATCTGCAAAGCATAAATAAAGACCTTTATGATTATATAAACAAGTACTGTTAGGGGTAGGGGTTTCTTCATGTTGGTTGTAATTGATAGAAGTCGTGTGCTAATTATATACTTTATTTTCTAGTACCAGAAATACATAATTATGTTATTAATTAAACCTAATGACCTAACGGCGTAAATGTGGAGAGACGACTACCGAGCCGAGCAACTGCGCATTTGCGCCTAAGTACAATTTGTAGCGTCAGCAGTCGTACGCTACACAGCTGCCTAAAATTATAATATACAAGTACTAATCAAGCCAAATAACACAATAGGCCTGTAATAATTTATCTAGATTTTTATATAAACGTACAATAGAACTTTATTGTAACGGCTTAATTTATTTCGTGTCCTACTGGCACAGTTCTTTTATATTGTTCCCGCAACAAAAGAACTCTATATCATAATCCCACAATGAACGAATGTAACTTTTTTACTTTGGACGAAAATAAATTACGAACAATTTTTCATGGGCCTTTAAAAATAATGATAAAGGTTCGTCTAGCTAAAAGCTGGCACAAAAAGAGTTGAGAAATTTCGAGTCCGGCAGCATACGAATCCATAGCTGAATTGGCAAAGCACTTGAGGCGTATACCCAGGGGGTGCAGGTTCGAGTCCTGCTGGATTCTTAATTTTTCAACTTTAACATTTTATAAATTACAAAAAGGCATAGCAAAGCTAAAATTTGCTTTAAATATTACAAAAATGATAATTGTGTTTTACTGTCGCCAACTTAGTCTAGATTAATTGCTGTATTAAAAAGGGCAGTGTTTCGTTTTACTGCCACACTTTCATCTTTTAAATAATGCAAGGGAGTTTATTTGAGCGTGCTAATTTGGATAACGTTTTTTTATATAAGATAACTTTTTTTTTAGGACCAACATCACTTTACAATGCTTAGAGGCAAGTTTAAGGATATGATCTTAGTTAAAAGTATAATCAAACAGAAATAATCCTGTTTATAAATATTACCCGCATTTTCATGCGCTACGCCTTTATTATGGGTTGTCATAATAAAAAATCAATTCCATTATTCTTTTACGATTCAATTTGTTGGGACATTCCACCGTTCAAGATATTTTTTTCTGACACCATCAATTTTTTTATAAAATTACTTTCATAAAAGTAAAAAAATCTGTATTATAATCATACCACACAATATTATTAATCTTCTTCAGTCTAAGTTAAAGGAAGGTAAGCAATGTTAACCGCGGTCAGCTAGCGATGGGTTACTCTGAATCTATATCACAGCAATAATACCTTTTTGCTTTTTACAATAACTGTGTACTCGAATAACGTAAATCAGCCATCCTTTAAAAAAGAAAACCATATTTCAAGTGTCATACGGAAATATGCAGCTGTGAACAAAACCGCCGTTCGCAGCTAGTGCTAATTAAATTAAATAATAAACTCAGTTTTAATCCGCAAAACAAAAGTACATAGTCTTCTTGTTCAGTAGAAAGTTACCCGTGTCTCAGGAGGTTTAACGAGCTAAGTTTGTGAATAATTCCCTGCCGCCGACATCCAGCTGAAAGGAATAGTGGGACTTCTGTAACTATTTATTGTCTCTAACATATTAGTCAGAGTAGTTAAGATAAGTTGTTATTGACTATTTTATTCTTATCTGTATCAGGATAGACTGAGTTGTAGAACAGAGATTGAGTGGATAAAAATCAGCAAGAAATTGTACTTACAAAAGTCATTTGCATTGACTAAGATAAAAAAAATAAATTATGATTATGAAAGAACCCTAAATGCCGTCTGGTTAAAATGGTTGGTTATGGTAATCAGAATTAACTTCTAGTGATGTAGATGCATGATATTATTCTGTTTAAACGCGAAATCTTTTAGAAATAGTTCATGTCTGAATCGAAGCCGCGAGGACCGGCTAAGCAATGGTGACCGCGGTCAGTCGTGGATGGGTGCACGATAAGCTGTCGGTCCTGGTTGTAATTTGATTACCTATGGCAGTTGTTACGGGTTGTCAGAGGCAAAAATCTGACAACTAGTCTAACAAAGAGTATCGCATTACCTCGTACTGGGTTATGGAGATCTGATGGCAGTCACTCCACGTAAAATACTGATACTCAGCTGAATCCGTTAGGCTAAAAGCCGACACCAATGTTATTGGGTAAAGGGCTTGGAAAATGATGAAACGTGAATGTGAGAACTTTCAATAGTGATGAATACACGGTATATCGCGATGCTGAACTTTAATGTTGATATCAAGTTACCATTCATCATCCCATTAGGCTTTTAACAAAACATTACCACAAACAACAAAATTCAATAACAACTAAATAGCAAACACAAAACATTTAATTTTAACACCAAACAAACCAACATTTACCCAAAAACATTACTGACCCATAAACCCATAAAACAAATTCTCACCCACTATTGAAAGAACAAAGGCCTGCATAAAACATTTGACATAATAACCAAAAACAAAAGAGAATAAGTGGCGAAATACCCAATTGTAAAATACAGCGAGAACTTTTGACAGAGTCGTCCTAAACTGGGTGAAGCCAGAAACTTGTGTATGGAGGTGAAAGCGTATATATCTTTCTTTTCAGCCCGCTTGTTTTAACCGAATATAAAAGTGTTTCTTGACTATACAAATGATTTACTATTACCAAGATAATGTAACAACACAGGAGGATCCTAAGCACATAGTTTCAGATAAGAATTTTCACGGTGGCTGTGGTAGATTTCCATTGAGACACAGTTATATTTCAATTGACAGCATTAAATGCAATCTTGACTTGATTTAAAATATAATAAGTCATGACATGAAAACGTTTAGTAATACATTCTGTTATATGGAGAAGACCATATTAGCTGCTCGATAAGCTGTGAATAGGTAATAGTTGTTCTTGTCGATGCAAACACTATGAAAATCTAGGCAGATGTGTTAATATTACTGAAGATGCAGTTGAATTAAAAATATAGCAGCTTATTTTTCATAGTTAGTGTTGGAGTGCAAAATAGTATAATTTATATACAACTAGCATGTTAATATATTATGATTAAAATGATCAAATAACAATAATAATTATTAAGTTTAAGACATCGAATAATACACCTTCAAACTTTCAAGTTGAAATAAAAATAAGACGTTAAGAGTTGTGTTATGATTTTCAAATTAAATGCAAGAAACTGAAGTTTTGTTTACGCGATGGAAGATTTTCCTCGTTTTGAATAATAACCGAGGCAGCGAAACAACTGTTTGTTTATTTTGTATAATAATAGTAGACTGGTGAATTTAGATTCAGTTTGGACACGGTTATAAATTCTAAATTAAGTTTTGTAAAATAATAATTTGAATAATTCGATAAAGGATAAAGGATAAAGGATTATACATTTTTTCTATATAAGTATATGGAAGATGTAGAATATTCAAATATTCCATCCGGTGTTTTGACCGGGTTCCGGGGATAATGGGTAGTCGTGGCTAGAGGTAGTCCATAGCAGTCCCCTTCGATCCATTTCCTAAATCGGAAAATATTAGTATTCCTTGTCCATCCTGTTCTCTCAAAAATAAACGATTTTGCCAAACCAATGTTATCCAGACGTAAAAATCGTGATCTGTATGTAAGTAGGGTTTCCTCAGTTGTTTTTGTAGTGATCTGAATAATTTCAATAGCACTTACTGTAAGCTGATTTCAAACCTAGCAGGAAAACGTAGTGGCCTTCGTCAAACGGAAACGGAAATGTACAAAATTTGGTTTGGTGTGACCTTGTGTGAGTAGAAAATAAGTATGTTAATTTCTCACAAAAATATTTAACACAATAGAATGAGTAAGAATGTGTAGCAAAGATATAAAATTTAGATCCAGCTTTTTGGCAGCAAAGAAGGCAAAACCACAATACAAGCCAAAGCACTGTAGACGGGAATACTTTCATTTCTAGAAATAACGAGACGATGCATTAAGTCGTTAAGGTCGCTCAATGCCGCCCGGTCGCGTGCGACACGGTCTTCGAGGAACAACAAGCGACACCTCTATTGTCGCCAACCCCACCCCGAAGGGAAGGCACTTTGTCATACCACCCTTTGTTACTGAACTAATGCTTCTTAATGCGGCCGGTGTACCTAAGAGCTCGGAAATGGGTGGCATCGTTTGTGATTTCGTGTTTTTTTTCGCTTCGCCGTTTTAAAGCGGCAAAAGTTCTGAGAAAATGCAAACATCGTAAAGGTGAAAAATAAAATTCATGAATACGTAATATTTAACGTGGAATATAGATTACGTTTTGCTGAGTTTTTTCTTTAATGTCGGGTTTTGATGCCGTTGTTTAAAAGGCTTGAAAGCAGTATTGTGTACCTCGGGTATCCTGTCAATTTTGAAAGAAATTTACATGCGAAAGAAATCTTGTGTTTGTTTTCGGGAGAGTAAAATTTTAGGCGTTTTATATTTTTTGTGTACAACAGAACATAGTCATGGAGTTGTCTTATTTTATCTTTATTAAGAACAGTCAGTGTCACGAATATTAAAATCTAGCGGCGTGATAGCGTCGCAGCTAAGGTTCTAAGAGACTGACGAGACGCAGGAGTGTGTATATTTACACGAATTATTTCGCGGTACCATAACCCCTTTACCACTCAAAACCTTTTTAACCTACATACTTGAATTTGACACGTGTATTAAAATCTATTAGCTTACCTAGAAGCCAAAATTTCAGAAATGTGTTAAAGCTAAATTTTTGAAATTTTCGATATATTAACGATGACTAACTGACTTATAGATCAAAAACCTAACCCACTTCCAAATGAGCTAGGAACTTGGTATTTGGCATAAAGGTAGTCTATTAGGCAAATTACAGGAAAACATCTGAAAACTGAAAATTATCGAAAAATGTGATTTTTTATTTAAACGGTACGATAGATGGCGTCGTTCGTATTTCCTAAATCGCGCTAAGGTTTGGTAACCAACTTAAGTAATTTATATGAATAAATTTGAAAGAGTGATTTTTATTTCAGGTTTACCTTACTCATCAATGTTATGAATTGACAAAGGGGATTTAAAATCAAATTATTCATAACTACCATGCCCTTTATTGTAGGACTCTGATGTTTGATCTTTTATTGAGGTCACGAAAGTCATTATGAACCCTGACTCATTCTTTTTATGTAAAAGAAAAGAAATGTTATAGCATTTTCAACCATTATTGTTTTACTCCTGAAAATGTGGGTACTTTCGATGTTGAAATATTAATGCGCGTTTATCAGTGACTTTGAAATTATAACATCAGATTAGAATTATTTATTTTATTTAAGTTTCGATACACAATAAGTGTACTTTTTAGCTACTGGTAATATTCCTACAGAAAATCTTCAAGCAGTCAAATAAGAAGCGCGATTCAGAATGTACTCGTCATTTCTCGTATTCACGTCGATTTTGTACAGGCACGACTAAATTATATTCATATATTATGTTTACAGCAAATAAATGATTTATATTTATATGAAACTTGACACTTGCTTTTCAATGATACTACAGAGAGGAAGATGCAATTAACTTTTTTCATTTAGTTGGAGCTTATACAGAATCAGCGCGACTGTCAATACAAATTATTTTCTGCGTATGATTAGTGTTTGTCACGCGTTTTTTTTTATTTACCATTTATTTTTTCACAATTTTGTCAACGTTTTTGTGCCGTAATTTAATAATTAACATGGACCGTAAATTATTTAAGTTTCCTTGTCAATTCGTTTAGCATGTAACAAATCGTATAGATAGCATGCACGCCCGTGGGTTCAACGCTGCTAGCCGCACCACCCACCGGACCTGACGACTCGGACTGACCAGCGGGCCTAGCCGGATCCAACCCAGCGTACCGGCTATCTTAGCAGCCGGCGGTGACACCACCACGAAAGGACACTTCCTGGATTTGTTACCCCGAGACGCCCTAGGGGGTCTATAAGAAGAACCTCATATCTTCGTCATCATCATCATTCGCCAAGCCTTTTGCAAATTACATTTGGGTCGGCTTCTAGTCTTACTGATATCTTTATATGTAAAACTACCCAATTTTTAAAACAGTACAATATAAAGCATAATAAGACAAAATCAAGTAGGTATTTGCAAAACAAACTACTTAGTGTTCTTAGCGAAGTTAATTGTATTTCAAGTAAGTAAATCCTGGATAATGAGACAAGTTGCAGTAAGTAAACTGGCCCAAACAGCCCGAATACTTCAGGGTATTAAGTGTTCGTAATAGTAGTATTGAACGTGGAATGCCGGATTAAGTTTAACTATTCCCTTGTAAGGGATTTGTGAGATACGATGCCAGATGGCGTTGTTGCACTAGAAACAAGAGACTCCTACTAGGTACGGATACACCAATGTTATATTTGTATCTTTAGGGCCATCACTTTAAGGGTAGACTCTGCACACATATAAAGGTATTGCTGTCTCTATCGGTCTTATATATAAATGTGTGAGTGAAAATACATGTTGATGTTCAGTTGTTACTCAACGGTTCAATACCTAGGATTTGTTGTTTGATAAGTCTGCCGATTTTCAACAAAATTTTGTTGCTATGGTAACAATGGCGAGATTTGTAGGTGGAACAGGGATGTTTATTGTTCCACAGTCAGTTGCATTATGCACTAGTCGACCAACTAGTCGACTAAAAATCTACTAAATATAGATTATATTCTATACCTTTAGGCATAATTCAGACTAAGAACTTACGACGCTGTTTTAACAGGCGGGCAGGCAACTAAAAGAGATAAAAGATTTCACGTCGCGTTTTACGCCATCGGTTTTTTTTACATAATAATATTTATATTTATACATAATATCTTCATTATGTGGGCCTGCTGGAAATATACTAAAGATTAGCCCAGCAATTTAAAATAATCATGGTTTTAATGAACTTAAAAAGCTGATCTGTTTATGTTGTTGCTTTTCAGGTTCATTTGCATTTATCCATACAATTTGTCTACATCTATCTTGGGCTAATAGGCCATATAAACTGGACGCAACGCGACGACGCAGTGCTTCTGTGTCTACGTCACAGATTACAGATAAATATGAAGCTAGCTAGTCGATGTGAGTTAAGCCTAAGGATATAGCGCGTCCTTATTCTGTAACATGATTTAATTTTGGCGTCCAAATTGAGTTTGATTTTGATGATGATGTACAGTCGAGTTCAAAATTGCCATGAGGTTAAGGGTAATTATTGTCGCTTTCGCAATACGTCCAATTTGAGTTCGCGTCAAGGCGTCAAGGCGTCAAGCCTTGTGATAAGAGGAAGTTTTACGTCCGTGGTGTAATGGCCAGGATTCGAACCCACGACCTCTCGATCGTAAGACCGATGCCTTATCCATTGCGCCACGGCCACTTAACTAAGCGGGCTTTGTCAACAAAAAAACATTAACACTCATCAAGATCGATTAAACGATTTTATTTTGCAGGAACAACAGACCGACAGACATTCAAAGTTACTTTGGGATTTATAATATCACTAGTTTCTTCTGCGACTGCACCCACGTAGTATGTCGATAGTATGTAATTGCATCAAAACATTAGTACTATAATATAATAGTGATGGTACCGTTTAACTCTTGATTCTGAGTGTTTTCTTTATTTAAATAATAAAACAAAGTTTAGAAATGATACTGTATTATTTAGGGTATATAATAATAATATTTAATAATATTGCTCTAATATTTAGCACATTGTGTTTCCCTTGAGACAGTGATAAAAGAATTGCATTATTCTGCAACATGGCATTCGTTATTTATCTAATAATAATTACTTTCTTCAGCTCTATTTTACGTTTAACCTTATTCATTTTTCGCTCTCGTGAAGTATAAGCTGACAAATAGGCCAAGTCTCTTCTTTTCATTCTGCGGTTCACTAAAAATACAGAAATGTAAATAATTTACCTCAGCACAAACTCAAATGACAAAAATCTTTATTACTATGCGGTTTATATGCTGTAAATACATTTATCTTATTTTTGTTCAAATTTGCTGAAACGGTTATGTGTTTGATTGTACATATGAAAGAACAAAAATGACATGCACGATATAATGACATTACAATTTAAGTATTCGTAGATATAATGATATATTTACTATGTAAATAATTAACAATACACAATGTTAAGATTGTTTACCCATATTTAAGTCCAGAGAAACTATTTAAATATTATAATCAACATTATAAAATACAAGTGTGACATATGACACAAGCGAATTGCAATGAATGACACTGTAATTAGGCAAGAGCTATGCATTTTAAATGAATATTGTATCGGCATAGTTATTATTATGCATGTAGAAGGTTTTAGGTTCGAAAGCATTTAACGATTATTATTATATTATACTCACACACACACTTTCGTACTAATCTAATGATGTTTCTCTTACCACTTAATGGCTGTATTGTAGTACATTACTGTAATAACACGTCTCTATTCCTAATTGTAAATCTTTTGTAGCACTAAGGAGGGAGCCTGGAGATTTGTCACACAGGTTTTGAACCTACTACAAACTCCAGCTCTCACTAAGGTGTAACTAATACTGTACCTGTTTATTGATGTATGTTACCAATGTATGTACTTATACCTTTTTGAGAGAAATAAACTATTAAACTATTATTATTACTCCAACTCAATGATAAATTAACAAGACAATTAAACGTTGTCTTTTCAAAGATAATGTGACATGTTTCTATAGATACTAATACTCTGCTCGGCATATATAGCTGACTATTAATTTATAACAGCCCTTGAAAGTATGGGGTGATTAGGGACGTGATAAAAATAAAAAAACAGATTATGATCAGCCTCATCATTTACACATTTTAACAGTCAATCGTTTTAACATTTACACTTTGTCACAATAGTACAATTGTATACAATTGTCTTTTGAAATAATATATAAATAACTATTAATAAGTTATTAATGCAAAAAACAATCATTGTTTTCAACTAACTGTTTTTATTTCTGTTATTCGTCTAGACTTTGGTAGGTACTTTTAACCCATATGCCATGTATACAGCTCAGTCCCTAAATGATTATTTACATAAAAATATAATTCAATTATGTTTATAAAGAACGAAAAGATTCTGCAGCTAGATCTCGGACTATAACTTGTTGCAGTCGTGAATGTCAAAAAAGGTTCAATGCAGTTCATTGCATACTCTCTGGTCGGTAGACTATGGTATGTCATATCTCGGCTTGGTTCGATATCTTACTGGCACCCCTCCTTCACTTCCGAGTAGCTAACGAATGGCTGCCTCACCCCCCTTCAATGAGTTGAGATAGATATTGTAATTTTCTTTAATTCGTAATATGGTATTTGATGAATGAAAATGAGGTACTTTGATGATAATTATTGATAAAATAGAAAGTACATTATATTTACGAGGGTCCTTCGTTTCGAGAACTTGTAATAATCTGTTGTATAATACTAAAAAAGTCGCATTTGTCAGGCCGTTCAAAACTACGGATGTTTGGATGCCTATAATTTTTAAAATAGGCAGACTAAAGATAATTTGAAATCGAAGGAACATAGATAATCATGTTTTAAATTGACTGTGCAAAAATTATAACATTGTGATGAAAAATGTAAAAGATACAACCATACTCATTTTGTATGAGAATTCCATACCGGGAGTTCCCTCTTAAGAAGGATTATTGAGGAAGCTAAGGCATATAAATAAAGTTAGTATGAAATATACTTTCTTGTAAAACCTTTTACTTGTTTTCTTGTATCAATTTATCATCAAAATAGTCAAATGATAGATTTAACCTTAAATTTTTGTGCATGGTTGGCGCAGTACTTAAAGCGGTCGCCTCGCCGCTTTTCATTGCACTGGCGTTGTAGGTTCGATACCCACACGGGACAAATCTTAGTGTTATCCGCAAAGATTGGTTCTGACTATAGGTGTGCTTTGTGTGTGTGAAATGTATGTTTGTGAACACCCCCGCGACACAGACGTTATTCCTAGTGCAGGCGTCGTTTTTTTAAGAAATGAATAAAATTAGGTAAACCAAATAAACAATGATGATTGCTAATAAACTATGTAGTTGCTTATTTAAATAATAAGGCTAAAAAGGCTGCAACGTGTCTAAGTAACTTAAAGAACTTTGTTTAAAAACCAAATCAACTACAAAGCCATTTCAAAATAAACTAAACCTACAAAAAAATAATTTTAGCTATCCAAAACGTTACAAAGCTAATTACTTCAATGAAAGAGTAAAATAATTATGCCCGCCTCAAAGAACTTTATACCACTTTGTACATTTCCATCAGGCTGTCCGCACACCAAGTAAATGATGTTTCATTTAGTTTTTTTTGCTTTGAAAGTACCCAGCGGCCTAGTTTCATCTTTCATAATTACAAATAACATGTGTTTTTCAAGAGCTGCTTGTAATTTATTCTAGTATGATGACCAAACTTTTAATTGTTTAAAAGCCACTGTTTTTTTTTGTGTTCGGTGAAGCAATAACGTTTTTAGGGTTCCGTATCTCAAGATAAGATCACTCGTTTGTCCATCTTTCACAACCCCTTTTATTCCAAAACGCATAAAACTACAGTGTGAGAAATTGATAACAAATACATAGATTAACGGTTCCTTTTAGCTGTAAGAAACTTAAATTATTAAGTTTTTACCCTATTGTTAAACTTGGGTCGATTGATGCATTTTTTTAGTGGGATATGATATTTGAAAAAAAATAAGTTTGTTTAAAATTATTAGTACATTTATCGCATTATTTTTGTCTCAATCTAAAATTCTCGGCTCAGGCAAAAGGCCTTCATATTGGCCACAAAGAATGTTATAAAAAAAATAACTTGCCTTGCTTATATCAAAGAGTGATTCGATGTAGGGAAAAGGAAAATCTGTTAACGCAAAAATAATGGTAAAGGTACTACTCCGTTTTCAATACACGTAACATGTATAAAATAAATTATATGATTTTAATATGATTGCGCCGCAAGAGCCTTTGAACTGAAAATGTTTTATTTTGGAGTTATTGTCTGTAAAAATATAAAACTGATTAGATTATGTTTTTGTTCGGGTATTATATCCTTCTATGTTCAATCTGTCCTCCTCTGGAACGCACTACCGCTCGAAACCAGGATGGCGACATAACGTTATTCATTCAAGATGAAGATTCGTGCTCTCTTATTTGATGAATTGGCGGAATCATCTCATCATTAGTGTATTTATGTATGTGTGTATTTGTATATATTATGTATATTTTGTATTTTATTTATATATATTTTTTATAATAATAATTATGTAAGTACTAGTTGCCGCCCGCGGCTCCGCCCGCGTGGTATGTCAATTAAAAGTAGCCTATATGTTAATCCAGACTATAAGCTACATGTGTGCAAAATTTCATCGAAATCGACCCGGTAGTTTTGGCGTGAAAGAGTAACAAACATCCATCCATACATCCATACTTACAAACTTTCGCATTTATAATATTAGTAAGGATTATTATAATACTTATATATATTAATGTATTTTCAATAGCTATTAATTTATTACCTAAGTGTCTGCCTCACACACACGTGTTTAAAACTGCACCTACTATCTACATCTCTGCATCACCCAAAGGTTGACTAGTAGAGAATACTTTTAGTATTAAGTCCGCCTTTGTACATTTAAGTGCATAAAGTTTAAATAAATAAATAAATATTGAATATAATTGCTCCACGTATATTACATTGCTAGAAATCATACTTTTTTCAGTGATTGATACTTTCAAAGGAAGCTCGTGGCTAACCGCGCAGACCTATCAATCTTGCAGGTTAAGCAATACTAACAGCGGTTGGTCGCGGATGGGTGGCCATTTTTAACATAACGAGTGTTCCTCCGTCCCTTAGAGTACGTTAACCGTCGGTCTCAGTTGCCATTTGAATATCTATCGGGAATATCAGTCGTTACGGGTCATAGAAATCTTAATAATAAGGCAATAGAAATGTCAAAGACGCGTGACCTTGTCGCCGCGCATCTGTCTAGTCAAACACAAGTGCGAGTTGAGGAATTGTCGTCTTAATGTCATCGCAAAAAGAATAATTTTGTTTGCAGGAATACAAGCGCATGAGTCTAATCGAACACAAGTGCGAGTTGAGGAATTGTCGTCTTAATGTCATCGCCAAAAAGAATAATTTTGTTTGCAGGAATACAAAAAGTGGTATTTGAAAAACGGCGACATGCGTCCCAGTGTTAAAAGATAGTCGATAGCATTTCTATTGACTAGTTATTAAGATTTCTATGTTACGGGTAGTCAGAAGCCAGATAGTCTGACAACTAGTCTATCAAAGAGTATCGTATTACCTCGTACTGGGTTTTGAAGGTCTGATGGCAGTTGCGCCACGTAAAATACTGATACTCAGCTAAATCCGTTAGACTAATAGCTGCCGACAGTGGCAGAATATGGGAAAAAAGGCTTGTAAGATTAATTGATACCTTTAAAGGTAGATGTGCACTAGTAGGTAACTTTTGATCGTCTGATCCGCATAAACTCTCATGGGAAGCCAATCTTTTATTGACCCGCATTGATCTTGATGCAGGTTCTGTTTTAGGCAGATTTTTGTAACAAATAAATCTTTACACAGTAGTATACCTAACCAATTATAATTTTTGATTCTGAGTTTTAGGTCTAAGTTAAAGTTAATTTAAATGTTGGTTCTTTTGACTAATTCTTATCTCCTTTTTCATTGTGCACTATGTCATCATTTTATTTTTTCAATATTTCATTTAAAAAAGTGCATACTTTAGTTACTGGGCTGCTGATAAATGTACACTACCTATAGGACCAGATGTATTGGGTCGCAGTGGAGTACATTCATTTTAATCTTCGACAACCACTGAACGCTCTGAATACCGCAGCCATAAATACAGCCCGTCACATACGGCAATTAACGTCCACATAACGATGTACTTAATACCAAAAATTAAATCTTCATTATCTCTCGCATTACATCTATCTGGTCCATAAATAGGTCTGGTGGCAACTAGCGTCATTTCCAGTCTCTGAGATACGGTTGTTAATGCTCGTAATAAATGGATCATTTCGCGCTCGTGAACGCAAAGCGTGATGCGCATTATCCCATATTGTAATGTTATGCGGCGTTGTTATGGCAGGTCATCGTTTTGTTAGCGAGATTTGCTCTTGACGCTCTGTATTTGATTTGATTCTGAAGGCATTAATTAAGGGTGTGCATTTGTAGTTGGCGGTTAAGATATTATTTGCCAATATTCAACTCTTGAAATAATGAGATAGTATATTTAATAGAAGCAGTGATAGCCGAGTGGGAGACCGTAGGACTGCTATGTCAAAGGTCTCGGGTTTGAACCCACGGCACATTACTACTACATTATCGCTCGCTAACGGTGAAGGAAAACATCGTGAGGAAACCTGCATGCCTGAGAGTGCCTAAAAAGTTTTCGAGGGTAATGTGAAGTCTACCAATCCGCACTTAGCCAGCGTGGTGGACTATGGCTTAATCTTCTCATCATGAGAAAAGGCCCGAGCCCAGCAGTGGAACATGTATTAGATACATGGCTGCTAATTTAATATAAGCGGCCGTGGCGCAATGGATAAGGCATCGGTCTTACGACCGAGAGGTCGTGGGTTCGAATCCTGGCCATTACACCACGGAAGTGAACTTCCTCCTAACACAAGCGAATTAAGCTTAGCTGGAGAGGGTTAACAAGAATACTAGTAATTTGTATTTGCAAATTACTAGTAAGCTTTAAAAAATAAAAAATATAATATAAAATATATATTTAATAGTATATCTAGTACTACCAGATAAACTATCTCATTATTAATCATTACTAACATAGATCATAAGATATTTTTTACCAATAAACTATGGATGTAAGCCTGCAATAAAATTATAAATAAATAAACACTATTGTACAAAACTATAATTGAAAAAGAAAATTACATTTGATAGTACATCTATTCAAAAGTTGAATTCATGAACATGGCATAGAAAAAAGATGACGAAGGTGACGATTTTGAGAAAATTTCTAAAATGGATCTTTATAATTTGTGCGTTGCATCGCAACTAAGAAAACTACTGGCAATAGGTGCTAGTCTGGCTTGTTACTAGAATTATACTTGACCTGATTCTTAGTTCTAAGATGGCAATAATTAGGCTATTTATGTATAAATTGTGGTATTCAGAAATATATTCGCTTGATGCCAGCAAGTTTTTTTAACTTTATGGCAACATTTATTATAATGTAAGCATTTATACCTTAAACCTTAACAAGTGGCCAAGTATAAAACTAGTGCAAACTGTACAACAATAATTTCCTTCGTGTTTACACCTCTCATAGAACATTGTTATATCTCTCGACAAGTTCTCGCATGAACCGTCCCCATGTAAGCAACTCCCCTGGCACTTGACAGAACATACGTGGAAAATAATACACGTATATTATACCGCGGCAATATATCTGTGAAGCTCTTGGGAATAATGTATAACTAATGCTTTATGAAACAAATACAATATGTGGCGGCTATTTTGTACGTCGAAATTATAATTATTTTGCTAATTAGACTACTCAGTCAAACGATCTAGCTGGTGATGAATGTACTCAATAAAAAAATGTGCTGTTTTGTGAATTAGAAAAAAAGAGGCTTCATCGCTTTACTGCAACCGATACGTTCCACTAAGTATACAGCACACAAGTACATTACTTCAATCACTCATCGCGTTAAATTTCGTTTCATGTCAGTTTCAAAGATCGCGGCATTTAAAGTATAGACAATATCTATAACGATTTTATTTTATTTCCATAAAAAATACATACTATATTTTGTAAATTTATTTTAAAAGAACAAAAAAGCGTTGATTTTTTTTATCATTAACTTGTATATAAGTTAACATTATAATTTTTCTACCTTCCACAAAACCGTACAAACGAAATGACGTCACATTCCTCACTTAAAACCCGCAGAGTTGATTTAATAGAATACTAAAGGAGTAAACTTAAGACAGCGGCACATCATTAGGCGAGTTAATGAGTCCACACTTACCCCAGTTACAGTCTTAGGGCACGAGCAACTAGCTTGTGGCACTGATATTTGACCTGTTTTATTTTTAGATAAAATCAGGCAAAAAACATCATTCCATAAAAACCCGGCTATTTATTGTCCAAAAAGTTCTGGCAGAGATGTATTTACACCCGCATTTTATAGCTTTAGGGGTAACTTTATTTGACACTGAAACTGACGTAATTTTTGTTCGTCATTCTTATAATCAAATTTAAATCTTTGTTGGAATTCAATTATAATACAAAGCGCAATGTGTAATAGACTAGCAAATTTTTTGTAATTAAATTAAATTAAGTTCTCTGAGGATGATTTCGCGGCTTAATTCAAAAAATAATAATGATTAATGTTCGCGTTTTTAATTGAAGCATGCTGAAACAAGAACAACTTTTACCATGGAGTTCAATAAAACAAAAGAAAAACAAAATACCTATTTTGTTTTTATAAAAAATAATTCAACAATATTTATATTTACGGTGAAGACAAATATTTGTGTGCATGAACATGGGGGTTTTTCTTAGTTTGGGTGTTATCTATGTATAGGAAATATGTATTTACAAAAGAAAAGTATCTATGTTTAAGTATCAGTTATGATTGTACCCATAGTACAAGCTCTGCTTAGTTTGGGACTAGATAGCGTTGTGTGTAAGTTAGATAAGATATTTATTTATTATTTATTATATTTTCCGATAAATCAAAATAAACATTTAAATATTTTTTTCTAGCTTTGCTTTTAACGTAACAAGTCAGTACATGCCCTTACACACAGTCACTTTACACACATAGGTCTCTTAATAATGACGCCTTACTTAGATTCATCAAGCTTAGAGGTGAAGAGTGATATGGTAATTTCTAAGCTTTTACTCGCAGCTTTTGAAAGATCTTCATTTTAATTGCGTGGGATATGGATTAAAGGTGTCAGTGACAAAGTGGTGTATTGCTTTGTATACCATTCTAGCTTCTGTGAGCAGCTCCGCCGAAAATTTCTTTTTAATTATGAACGTATCCAAGCCAAAACAAAATAAAAAAACTACTGAGGTGTCAAGGGACACCCGGATGGAACGAAGTTCCTTTCGATTAATTAGTAAAGAAATTTTTATTTTTCTAAGTTATAAAAAAAAAATTAATGTGGTTCACCGAATACTCACTCTGTGTGTCTGATGATGTAGCACCGTAGCTGTAACGTAGCATGTAATTACTACGCCACTACGAAAATTGCTACGAAATGTGTCGTTACAACTTTTCGTCCCAATTTTTCCCGTCTAGCCCCCTTTTGCAACGCGCGATAAGGAACTTTGTTCCAAAAATAAATGCATTAACAAACTTAATTTTGTGAATTTAAATTCAATGAGTACGATCTTTTTTAGAATTATTTCGATGCATGAAAATATAAAATGCCTGTTTTTATGTTACCCGCGCGTTGGGTCCTTCCTCAGGTTTTGTACTATCTCCAACACAATTTTACTAAAGATCGGTTCTGTAGTTGAGCCGTAAAAGCATTACAGACAGACATATAGAGTAACTTTTAAGCTAACCTGTTAAAAAAAAGTTTATCGCTTAGGGAATACCAATACATAGGTATAATTCACAAATATTTATTATCAAAGATATATTATACCAATGGAAAACAATGACAAATGGTTAACCGTTACATGCACGTATTTGAATACAAAGCTATATAATAGCTGTGTATATTTTAATTTAAATTTTTAAGTTGAATTAAAGTCAATCTAAGCTCCGCTGTCAAATCATTTTGTTGCAATAAGTATTATAATTTAATTAGCTAAGTTTTATTTTAATTTTATATTTTTTGTATTTTGATGTTTGTTTTGATGTGTTCAAGCGCGCCTTGGGGCCTAGGGAAATAAATGATTAGATTTGATTTGATTTGATTTGACACTGAAAAAGTCTAGACAAATCTAAAAGTTTTTAAATGTTCAGGCATTCTATAAACTGGGAGCAAAACAGTCTGCTAGAATCACACGGCTACATTGTTCAAAGATTGTGTAAGTATAAACAAAAGAAAATCGATGGTCGCAACACAGTCTCCGCTAAGTTCATTACCCGGTCTTTGTTTTATGCAGATAATCTGCCTAAAGACTTTATTTTACTTTTTGTTACCATGCAAAGGGAGGAAAGCTTTTCATTATTTTATTTTTTCATTTGACGTATTTAAATGAAACGGGTTGTACAAGTATCACTTTAAAAATTACGAGTGACTAAAATTATAAAGGGCTGCACTTACAGAGAGATATAAATTATTGTATTGATTCACCCAAAAAACAAACAATTATAATTTTTATTTCTTAATTGCGCTGTTTCTTAGTCAGCCGGCCAGGTTGCCATTTATTTATTGGTTCAGTTTTATCTAGTGAATGAAACATCGAGTAAAATTATAAATTATTATATTTATTCACTCAAAAGAAACGAATTATAATTTTTATATCTTAATTACGATATTTTAGTCAGCCAGCTAGGTAGCAATTTATTTATTGGATTAGTTTTATCTAGCAAATGAAATATCGAGTCAAATCATTTTTTAATTTAAACATTGAATTTTATTTCGTTGTTAGAGGGAGACAAAGGTTGCAGTTTTTAGTAGTTTTTAGTGTAGTTTAATTGCCTAGAGAATTACAATAATTGCGATCTTAGAAATCAAACATGTTTTTAAATATAATACAGTAGATTTAAAACATTACAGTACGTCTTTTGCTTTTAATTGTATAAATCTATACATAAATATAATGTATAAGTTGTAAATTTGCCATGTCTGTACATTGAAGATATTTAAAAAAAATATATACGAGGGGTCTTCATAACAGCAATAGAAGCCCAAATATATATTTTTTTAAATTTTGTCTCTCTGTTTGTCTATATGTTCGTACGCATCACGCAAAAAGTACTGGATGGATTTGAATGCGGATTTCTATAACTATAAGATGGATATATTGACAATATCACCGCTCAAGGGGGTGAATTAGGTTTTGTTAGTAAAGTGTATATGTGACGTAAGACAATTTTGAAGCAAAACGCTCAGTACGAAGTTTTGGACATAGGTTTTCTACACGATATAAACTAAGTAAGGTAGATTTTTTGAAAATTTCTTACCCCAAGGGGTTAAATTTTGTGTTAAAAGTGTATGAAGGAAGCTCCTTCATTATGCAAGAAATAGCATGGTAATATTGAATTCTACGCGAACAAAGTCGCGGGCAATAGCTATCATTAATAACATTTAACCGCAAACAATGCTCATCATTTAATGCCTGATTCTCGGAAAAGCTAAATCATAAATTATGTAGAGAGAACGTGTAGGCTTCTAAAACATGACCTGAATACCCTGAAGGTTAAACGGAACTATTAGATAATGATGCTTTTGTTGCTGTTTAAAATATTATCATACAGTCTGGATGCGATATAAGGGCATTTATCGAAACCATACTAAACAAAGTCAGTGTTTATTGCCTTGTTAAAAAATACTTGCTAAAAGAAACCACGTTGGCCTGAAAAAAATAACATTCAAATAATTTAAATTGTTCGGATTGTTTGGCATTATTTTCAGGAAATCTTCAATAGCTTCTTTTACTGGTGGTAGAGCTATTGTCAATGAGCTCGAAGGCGGCAGCACCACCGTCTCACCTTTAACCTGCCGCCAAATAGTAGTGCCTACATTACTGTGTTCCGGTTTGGTGGTGAGATCAGGCCCTGAAATTACTGGCACATGAGGCATAACACCGTAGTCCTCAGCTGCAGCGACGCATCTATAATCTGCTTTTGTGGATTGTTGATGTCCATGGGCTGTACTCCACTTACCATCAGGTGGACTACACGTACGTTCGCTGTGGGCGTAGTATATAAAAAAAAAAAAAGCAACACTGAGTTGGAATTGTGCCCGGTGAATGGTGATAGACTCACATAGGACCTAAAAAAAGTCGGTGAAAAGTGGATGTTATACACATGTGCCATACACATGTGCTGGTTATAATGCTGTAATGTTTAAATATTTTTTTTTTAATATTTCACAACTCACACACAATGCCATCTAGACCCAAACTAAGCAGAGCTTGTACTTTGGGTACTAGAATAACTGATACTAATACATATATACTTTTTCTTTTGTAAATACATATACATAGAAACATCCAGACTAAGACAAACCCCCATGTTCATGCACACAAAGATTTGTCTTAAGTGGGAATCGAACCCACGACCTCGGCAGGCAGGTACACTACCCACTCCGCCATACGGTCGTCGCCGTTAATTTTGTTATGTTATACAAGTATACCGTTACTCTGACGAGTTATTTATTTCACCTTTAAAGGGAAATAAAAAGCTTACGTCAGAATATAATAGAATAGACTATTTATTGTCTTAAAGCGTGGTACATTAAGTTCTTAAATTAGTTATTTCCAGAGCCATAAACACTTTATCATAATAATGACATGACATAAAAGAAAAAAAAATGTTAGTGTTATTTTATTAATGATTAAAATTAATATTAACAATGATAATTACATTAAATGGGTTAATAACATTATAAAATTCGTGTTCTAATATTAATTACATAAATTAAAATAAAATTAATGACATTATAATTATAACTACACAAACAACACAACACAACTCTTAAAATACCGAGCAATATAGGATTCATTATTATATTATTATTTACTTGTAATATTTTAAAGCAAATTTTAGCTTTTAAAACCAAGAAAGGTTCGTCTAGCTATGGTTGGCACAAAAGAGTTGAGAAATTTGGAGTCCAGTAGCATACGAATCCATAGCTGAATTGGCAAAGCACTTGGGGCGTATACCCAGGGGGTGCAGGTTTTAGTCCTGCTGGATTCTTAATTTTTCAACTTTAATATTATATAAAATATATTATTATTTATATTTAGTGGTAAAAAGATCAGCCACAGAAGCTTAGCACTTTATCTAATAGTAATTTCATTCACTAAACGTTTCTAAGATGAATAGGACTGTTTATGTTTCAATAATTCAACTTGTTCATAAAATAATCTACCGTGATGGATTAGGTACCAAAGGTATGAATTATTTATACATTCTTTCTCAGGGAGATATTATTAAAGATTAAAAGGAACTAAAGTTATTACCTGCATTAAACATTTGACTACTAAACAACCTCAATTTTCGTGGTTCCATACCCCTAGTGTGGCAAGTGTAACAACCTAACCGTAATCTACAGGTTGGTAATGGCGAGTTCGATTCCCGCTTAAGACAAATCTTTGTGTGCATGAACATGAGGTTTGTCTTAGTCTGAGTGTTTCTATGTATAAAAAGTATGTATTTACAAAAAAAAAGTATATATTATTATGTATTAGTATCAGTTATTCTAGTACCCATAATACAAGCTCTGCTTAGTTTGGGACTAGATGGCGACAACGCCATCTAGTAACTTACACACAAGTGTAAGTTAGGAGATAAAAACATACTACTTGTTATGTTTATATTTACCAATTCTTTGTGAAATTTTGTGAATGTGGAAAAATAACAATATGGATTAACTAGGATTGTCTATACTTTACCATTCTGGACATAACTTCAACCAACCTGAAACAAATAGAAAATATAAACTTTAATTTTCACAAACTCAAAAACAGCTTAATGTTCAACGTAAATAAACGTAATCGTAAATAATATAATTTGTATCATTCGCCACTACTTATTTGCTAATCAAATACAATAACATCGCACTAAAAATTATTATTTTTATTAGCCATGAATGTAGGGTATTCCTTGAACAAGTTTCTATTCAGCATTTTAAAAGGCACTGAGTTTTGGAATCCCATTATTGACAGTCTTCTTCTTCGTCGTGTCGATGGTTGAGTCAAATTTTATTTTGACTTGCCATCGTGGTGAAAGGATTAGCTAATTCGCTTTGCCCAGGGTGCGCCGGACTTACGGAATCGTTACACAACAATTCCGTACGTCGGGGAGGCTCCTTTCATGCACCCTTATTGACAGTAGGTATAGGTAACAATGAAAATATACTATCAGATTTTTGTCACTATCTAGCTGACGAGCTTAGTATGTGTGACGTATTTATTTCTGTAAGCCCTTCAATACACTCAATCTCGTCAGTAGGCGTAAGTAAAAGATCAAAGTAAAAACACCACAGGTTTCTCAACGGTATTCTGCGAGAAATCTCAATAGTACGTACACATCAAAAGCGGCGGAAGTAATTTTCTGAAGGCTGTCTCATAAATTTATGCCCATTACATAACTTCTTATTGCAAGAACGCTTAGACAAATTCGTCTTTCTTTTTGCAAGGCCAGAGTAGATTAAATGAGACGTGAATTAATTTTATTTTCGCTGTTCTTCGCTGTTTTGAACCTGCCTATCAACCTGACTAAATCTTATTGTTAAACACAACAAGTATATAATTTATTTTGTTCAAATCTCGTTAGTTTATTTTGTGAGCTTTTTGTTAGATAATTTGATATATGGATAATAATTAAACAAGAATCTTTTGTAATTCTTACATTCTTATACGGCAGAAACATTTCAAACTAAATTAAACTTAATATTTTTAACAAGTGTCCTGAATTTTATAATTAGCATACCTGTTCCACTTTACAAAATTATGAGCATGAATTTTGTAATGTTTCTGAAAAACATTTGGGTTATTTTAATTGAAATGCGTAAAACTACTTTTTGATTAAAATAACTTAAGTTTTAGGTTTTTACAAACTAAACTACTGGCTACTGAACGTGGGTAAAAAGGAAAATTGTTTTATTTATAGTAAAGATAAGAAAGAGATTTCAACGAAAAGCTTTATTAAATAAGAATTAAAAGCAAAAAAATATTTTAACCTGCCTCACGGGTTCGATTCCCGGGTCAGGCAAAGTGTTATTTGTGAACTTTCGGTTCGGCAACACACAATAGCAGCACAGAGTTGGAATTGTGCCCGGTGGATGGCGATAGGCTAATCCCGTAGCCCATGGGACCTAAACATAATGGGGTGGTGTCTTTAACCTCTGCCTTCTGTGTAGGATACCTAGGCGTGATGTTATGATATGTTTTGTTAAAATCTTTTAGATAGGCGCGTCGGTCAGCTATTACACTAACTAACTGCGAAAGAACGTGCGTTCACATACTAATGCGGTCAGTATTAATATGCCTTATCCGTCTAATTTTTTTTTTTATTTTTTTTTTTTTATCTAAAACACAAAGGCTAAATAAATTAGGCGGCGACAATTAAAAAGGCGATAAAACAATATTAAAACAAATCTATTAAAACCGGCTGAATATCAGATTGGTACCCAAACAAAAAATAAGCCAATCAATTAATCCGGATGTGTACTTGTTTTGTCATTTCCTTATTACAGCCTTTTGATGCCGCCATCTTGCCAAGCTAAAGAACGAAGCAGACCACAATTTATTACTTCCTACTCCAAAGGATACAATCAAAGCGCTTTTAAAAGGACGATGCAATTTGCTTGATTGGGTCTTCAAATGTTTAATTCTGAGCAGGAAATTCGCATCATTTGCTTTTTAAATTAGGAAATGTTCAACAAATTGTTACGTGCTCTAATTTTCAACAAAAAGTCTTCAGTGTGACAGGTAACAATGCTTTATTTCTACTTTGCTCGCTTGAGTGAATACCTCCTACATTAAGTACGGAACACGAAAGTTGCTGTATATCTTTATTTACGTAATAAGTGTTTTTATATTTTAATATTTTTTAACTTTAGTTTAGTTATTTTCTATTTTACAATTATGTTTATATACAATTAAGAACATATGTTTTATTATGCGTTTACAAAAAATAAATATAAAACATATGTTTTTAAACTTTCGCGATTTGAGAATATTTTTCAAAAATTAGACAACGGGTCTGAATCGCGTAATTATTATAAATGAAAATAATAATTACGCGATTCAGACCCGTTGTCTAATTTTTGAAAAATACAAAACATATTCTCGTTATTGACACGTGTAGAAAAAAACCTACATTAAAGCAAAACTACAGTACAATAATATGAAAATCAAACCAACTACAGATAGTAAAGTATTGTTATAATCATATACAGCCCACAAAGTCAGTTATCAAGAGCTTCACTTTACAACGTCCCTGATTCCCTCGCGGTTAGCAGTACAATAGTAGCAGTGAGTCACCTGCCGTTAAATCTGCGGTTTACAACGCGATAACTGCTCCTCGGCTAATGTTGGCCATCATGCTGGCTTTAAACTTCGTACGGACGCTAGAGGAATACACCGAGCTTGGTTTATGAGTTTGTTGTCAGGTGATTGTGTGTAAAATATGTAGTGTCGTAACAGGTGACACGAATAAAGTAAACATAAAGTGAGGCAACATTTCATTTCAGTTCCCAAAACTGAATTTTCTATAACTATGCAAATATACAGGAAACTAGTACACGATAGCTATGTGATTGCTAAGTGCTATTCAAATTACACATAAATACTATAGCAATCTTGCACACATAACGTACTTGTATAGAGCAGTTCTATGTTCTATATTCTAGCGGGGTTTAACAGCCGTGCATAATAACCACATTTCATTATGTTAATCTAATCTAATAAGTGACGATCGTATAACCGTAATCACACTCCATATTCCACAATTCATCCACATTTGTGCCTTAACAATTTATAACTAGGGTTGCCATTGGGATTGCCGAAATTGTCCTGGTATTTTGCGTCTTTTTCCGTCATAAGACTGAAATGCCCTGGAATTTAAAAACACGCACGAGACGGCTGCTTTGCCTGCTTCGTGTTGTCTTTACTTTACCTTTACCGACCTACTTGCTAAACTTCTCTACCCCTAGATTTGTCCCGAGTTGGCCTAGAAAATCCGGATTTGCAAATCTAGCAACCCTATGTACAACGAAATCCAATAGAAGTTATTACCTAAAACATAATAGCCCGCACTAAAATACTATTACCTTCGTAACTGCCTCTTATACATCTATTCTCCTTTTATCTTACGTTTATAGTGTCGTGTATAATTTCAGAGGGTTCGATAGCCATAAACAGCGGTGGAGACCTGTGATAAATTTGCTTGTGCATACACGGGCCGATATTTTGTCATGCGAAGCGGCTTTTGTTATCAACATCTATGTATTGGTTGCTGTCAGTGTTGTGATTTCGGATACCTCTATGTTTTGTTTACTCTGTGTAACGTAAATTTTGTTAACTTGCTTGTAAGTTAAGTCAGGAATGAAAAGCACGCGGTGACACAAGTTTGAGGAAACTTACGTTAGTAGTATGGAAGATTTTTAGTTAAGAAGTTTTGACTCTGACTTTCAAATCAAATCAAATCAAATCAAAATCTTTTATATGTTAAAATGTGGTTTTCACAGGTGTTAGGTTAACATTAAATTTAGCACTGCACATTTGCTATCTTACTTGTATAGCATACAAATATAAAATATAAAATTAACTAATAAACTAAGAATAATAATTAAAAATTTAAACATATAATTCTTAAATCATTTGCTATTAATTATTTACACAACAATTCCTTTGGACATTACTGAATGAATTATACATTTGCAGCCCGTGACTTAGAACTATGTACTGAAATACTGTTAAGTAGATTGGTCACGACGTCATTTACCCTGTATACTTAGTAAATTATATAATATAGAATAAATATATAGCTAGAATATATAATATAGAATAGGTAGAAAATCGACACTCACATTATTCACCAGTAACGATCCCTTTTATCTATATAATGGGTTTCATACGTTCCATGACAAAAAATCTTGTCAGTATTACGCTTCTACTACCAGCACGCGTTCAAATGAACAGTGAGCTTCAATCTCATCAATGTACTAGAGCAGTTCGATCGGAAAAATGTAAGTCAGTGAATCATCAATTGGTTGTCTTTCCCCGTATTGCTCGCAAGTTCATTGAGTCACAACTCAACTGAGGAAAATTGGTTACACGGAGCATGTTACGCGTATGGCGTGATTGCTTCCGTCGGATTATTGAAATTGCTTGATATGTCTGACGTAGTTCGCGTGTTATGTAAGGATTGACAAGTTTAGGTGATTGGAGGAAGAGAATTTAGGACAGATTTCACATTTCCAGAGTTTAATGCTGAACCCAGGTTCGATATTTATCTCTCTCTATCTAATTAAATTTTTGAAGGACAGAGAAATCACAAACCCGGTTTCAGCGCCCAAAAGTAGCCTACGTCCTTACTTAGGCTACTTTTTATTGACACGGCACGCGAGCGAAGTTAAAAAAGAACCATCCAGAATTCATCGCTGAACCCGTGTTCTTGATTTCTCTGTCCTTCAAAAATTTAATAAGAGAGAGAGAGATTGTCCTTCCTCGGGTATACAATTACATATTTCCATGCGTAATGGCTAAACCACTGACTTTATAAACATTATAAAGTTTAGGTTTAGCCATTGTAACGTAACAGACAGACATTGTGAGTCTCAAATTTATAATATTAGTAAGAACAATAATAGCAAGTAACCAATATGCAAACCATTGAATACGCTCTTCATAGCAAGTGGAGATTAGTTGTGTTCTATTGCAGACCGTCCGCAGTTGGTAATGTAAGGTAATCTCAGTTGTTTATAGCTCTATCTGCGAGCACACGATATGTAAGTATCTGACACTATATGGAGTTGTGCTATGCTATGAACAATAATGAACTTTTTAATGGTTATTATCAATAAATTTAAACTATTGGTCAATGAAATTATAATAACGTTATGAAAAGCTTAACTGTTGTCATAGATGAGCGACAAAGGCGACGCGATGCGAACAATTATAATATTATCATTATAAGCGTTGACTAGTAAAAGTTGCATATAAATCTGTCAATTGATGAGTTATGTCAGTTGCGTCGTATTAAATTTTGATATAGAGAATACGGGTCACTCACGTTATTTTAGCCGGGATATGCCGGCTAGTTTCGAATCTAGTACAAAGATTCATCAACTGGGCGATAAATCGCGTGTCGTCGCCTCCGCACGACGTCTCACTAAAATAACGTTAGTAACCCGTATTCTCTAAAATAATGTCTTCACCTCACGTCGGTTTTATTAATATTATTTTTTTATTGCTAGTCTAAACTCAATAAAATACTATAACGATATTAGTAGAATCATCGAATACAATAATAAATTGTCGATTTAAAATTTCCTTTTCATATTTACAGAAATTAATAAACTATCGCAACCAAAGACGTTCCAGCACTCCCAGCAATAAAATAGTCCAGTCTAAGTAATAAACTGATCTTAAACTTCGTCCGCGAAATTATAAAGTAAGTTTAAATCGTAGGAAGCAATACGGCATTCAACAAATTAATTGCCATTCCATTCGGGATTGGACGTCGTCGAATCAAAGTCGATCTTAATGCTGCCCAGCTTAAACTTGTTCCTACGTAACAAGATTAAGTAGTTTGTGAATTAGCGCTAAAGCCGGAATCAACTAAACAACCCATAGATTTTCTTCCTCATTTAACTTTCTCCGTCCCGTTGAGATGGCTCGAGATAAGTAAGGCAAGGCTTTTCGTACTGTAGCTATAGCGTGTATGGGTGTCGGATTTTATGGCTTTAGAAATGTGAAGCCGCCATCTGATAAGGTAAATACAGGGGTCATGAGCACTGCAGTAGTGTGGCATGATTGCGTATCAAAAGTGTTGCTGAAATTGCCACACGCTAATTGATCGGCTTATTATATTTTCGGATTATAAAGGCATACTTTAAAATTTAATGCAGCTTAGGAGTTGTAATAAGGTATTTGTGCATAAAAACGTTATAGACATTACACATTGAAAAAAACATAAATAAAATGTATTTAGTTCAAAACACAAAATATGATTTTACAAGCTAAAATTGAAATAGAGCTTTAAAAAACGTAGCGTGCTTTAGCGTTAATATTTCGCTCATTATTTATTAAGACTACGTGAAAGTAATTAGCGAGTAGAAAGTAATACACTCAAAAATGCAGAATCAATGTCAATCTGCTGAGCCTTTTCCTAATTACATTCAGGTTGGCTTCAAGTCTAACGGGTTTAGCTGAATATCAGTATTTTACATGGATTGACAACCATCAGACCTTCACAACGCAGTATTAGATAATTAATAAATAGATTGGTGTTGCAATTGTGCCCAATAAATGGCGATAGGCTCACCCCCTATCCCATGGGACCTAAACATAACAGGTGAAATGTAGGTATTGTACACCTCTGCCACACGCTTCTGGGTAATCATTATAATCGTGATGTTATCATCCTTAAAATATTTTCAAATTCTGCAGAAATAAATAAAACCTTTCCTGCATGCCATAAACAGAAGAGACAAAACACCGAATGCCGAGCGCTGCATTTATCTCTTTATCGAAAGCGGAGACGAATACTCAAAATTTCATATCTCGCTATTCTTTTGTCTCAGAGAGCTATGTGGTAGCTTGAAAATTCAAGCAGCTCAGATTCTTAGTATATTGCTACTACGTATAAAGTTATTTACATACAAATGGAACAGCTCTAGGCAACTCCAACTTTGGTTGCGATGGTGTTCGTTCAAAACTTTTGTTTTGTTTTCAGGACAGGCTGAAAATGTCTTTCCAAACTGTCTTCGAATTTTTTTAGATCACAGCTTTGTTATTTTGCGACGAAAAACAATGTATTAGTTTAATTTGCGTTTAGCAGTTAGGATAGGAGATGGCGGATTTTATTAATAAAGTTATTCCAATCTTTGCAGCATATTTACTCTTTAAAGTTGACAAGTCTTCACAGAAATCTTACATTGTTTTACTAATTCTAAATATTAAATATTTATTACAGTCCGAGCTTTTAATAAAGTTACTGTGCTGTACGTATTGTAACAACAAGTGTGAATGTCAATACACCTACAATATTCACTTGTTTTTTATAAAATTCTGACACCGCGCACCTCCTTCACCTACTGTTATGCCTCCTTTTATTTGAGATATTAATAATAATGGCATATAAATAATTAAAACGATAGATAGATATTCAATTATTAAAGTTGTGTAAAGTTTAAGCAAATATAGAGCCATCAACAGATTAGCCAATCAAGCAATTTTGTTAACATCAAAAATGAATTTAGAAAATCAAGCCGTAGGCTCTTGACTATAAACAACTGATTCATCAAAGAACAGACGAAGTGGTACGTGATACTTTCGTCAGCAAAAAGTACTCTATATTTTTTCAAGCCTTCAACTATCTAATAAACAATATCGGGCTAGTAGTTTTGGAACCGGGTACAAACAAACGAACAAAATACCTGCCCTCTTTTTTATGTTATCTAAGTAGATTAGTATAGATAGGGTATGTGCATACGATTTATCTTTTCAATTAAATTACACCATCATTTTTATGTAAGGGTGGACTGCCGATCGCCGTGTTTTCATACATAACGTTTAACTGTAATATTAGAAAGTTCATATTGTAAACATGCATGTTTGTTAGTAGCAATTTTGTCAAAACTATTTTAGTCATTAATTGAGTTACACATACAAACTGAAAAATTGAAATAAAAGTTTTGAAAAATTGGGCGCCAACAACCATGCTTTTTAGTGTTTTAGATAGACAAATCATATCTAAAACACTAAAAAGCATGGTTGTTGGCGCCCAATTTTACAAAACTTTTATTTCAATCATAATAATACATAAAAACTTATTCATATTAATAATGTTAATAATATTAAAGCTAAACCCATATTACTTTTGTATGGAAAACAGCCAAACAATTGTTCACCCTTAACGTTTTTCCTGAACCCATTTGCTGCCTATATACTATCTATTTTTATTCCGGACAACTAAATTGAATAGCCGTCAGTATGAACAACATCCTTTGTAATAACGATTGTCAATTTGGGGCCTTAATGTTTAGTAGGTATTTGCATTATCGCCCGGTAGCTTGGGTTTGGAAGGAAGTAGGCTTTGTATATGAAAGGTTTCATCTCGCTCTTTGTCTGGGAAAATTTAGATACACGTTGGGACTACAAGAATAGAAGCAGGTAAAGGACAAAAATAGGTTTAGTTGATCGTTATCAGGCGATTGTAAAGCCTGCCTGTTAGCAGGATTTAAAGGTTTTTTTTGTTTCATAATAATTGGCATTTAGAAAAAGTGTATCGTGAATGCTGTATGGTGTTTATTTTGCGATTGACACTGCTCACAAGTCTAGTGTATTTATTTTGTCAGGTTTATGGATTTAGTGATGTGGAATTTTAAGCGCGGATTGACTAATTTTAGTTTCGATTATGTATCGATTAGATTTCGATTTGGATTACATTTTATAGTATCGAGACAGGTTACTATGAAACTGTCAGATTAAATAGTAGATTAGTTATTTTTATACAACTCGCCATTTACAAAATTGGAATCAATTGCCAAAATAAATTTAATAATTAAGTATTACTTTACTTAACTTATTATTATACTTATATATTCTTATTCAACCAAAACATTTTGAACATCAAGAGAGAAATAAGAATCCCTTACAACACAAATACAATACAGACGAAATTCGTAAGTTAATTTACGATGTAGCAATTACTTTCCTTTGTGACAGCCGATCACTGAGCAAAGTGAGCAAATTAGAGCGAGTGTTGATTTCCTACTTAAAATGCTTAAAGTATTGTGTAATTGCGATAGTAAGTTGGAGTAGTGGACATTTTACGTCAATCAAATATCAAAAAGACGGCCTGAACGTTTAATTTAGATAAATAAAATTAATTTGACGCAATTCAAAAATCATGTACAAACAGTTGAATTATTTTAAGAGTTGGCACGGGACTTGTACCGGTCGCCATAAGATACAGTCTGTTAAAGGTACATTTTGTTTTTTTTTTAATTATTGAATGCCAATTTCATTTCTTCTAAACTTTAGTAGTGCACGAAATACGATAGGCATTTTTGGATTAAATAAACATAACATAACATCACGCCTTTACTACCCAGAAGGTCTTGGCAGAGGTGTACAACATCAACATTTCACCTGTTATGTTCAGGTCTCATGGGATAGATGGTGAGCCAATCGCCACCCACCGGGCATATTTCCAAATCCGCTGCTATTGTAAATTTTTGGATGGAAAGTTCACAAATAACACTTTGCCCGACCCGGGAATCGAACCCGAGACCTCGCGGTGAGAGGCGCATACGCTAACCACTAGACCATCAAAGCAGTAAAAATAAATTAAATACATAAACAGATTGCTTTCAAATTTATCTTTTTAAATACATATACATATATTATATAATAAAAACGATAGCTTAAATATCTTTTATATATTTACACGCAAATTAATTCTTCGCTTTTACAAAACAGATTTGAAGCCTTCTGACATCCCGCAAAAGTCGACCTGGCGGCTCAGGTGCGGCTTGGAAATAGCGTACACCTGTTTACTAAAACGTATACATATCCTCTGTTGGCAAGCGAATTGGCACTGTACATGCACTCCCAGGCTTTAACGGCAGCGGTCTGAGACGACTAGATTTATTTGTTTTTAAATGTACACGTGTGGATTTGGAGTTATGTTTCAAGTTTGTAGGTGTTTACTGTGAAGCTATAGTTGTTTTGTTAAGGGTGACGTTTCAACATTTTAGTAATCGGCGAGCCACAAGGAATATAATTGAATATTTACTGTTTTTATGAAGCTTTAAATAGTCAATACGCGGAATATTGTCAATAATATTGATGGTAAGATATGTACTGACAAATCTTGAATAAAAATAATTGAAATCTGTTCATTTAAACACAGTTTGAATTGATTTGATAATAATCACAACCTAAATGTTGTGTTAAATTGTGTACAAAGAATGAACAAAAAACCTCCCTCTTTGTTAAATAAATATTGATTAAAATCTGTAATGTAAGTACTGCTGGCGTTTATCGTGAGTCTTGTAATCTTTGAATAATATAAATGACATCAAAATAATACAAATAAATTAAACTAAAAAATTAAAAACCTAACAAATTCCCAGAAAGTAATACCAGATGTTTCTTGTAAACGTAAAATCTAAATTGCACCAGAAAGTTCATTTCCTAAATAATTACTTCTTTAATCTCAAAAGTGTAGTCTGCGTCAGATGATTGTACTCTAGGAAATTAAAACATAAACCATGAGACCAACATCTGCTGTACACAGTACAAATTGAATTGTCACATTTATGGGACAGTAAAACCTGCTTCAGAAAATAAAAAACAAGTTTAAAATTGCCGTTAGCATGTTTAACCTTTATTCTTCTTTGCCATTTCGTATAATTGACTATGTAGCCATGACAAAAAATATATATAAAAAAAAGTATTAATAACTTTTATCTGTTTTAAATGACTTTTGCCCAGTAGGTAGCCACATCGACTTCATTTTCATTTGCCTGCATTAGGTCTTAGAGGAAAAATCTTTATTATAATAAGAAAAGCTTTTTAATCACACCCATTTCACACCCATTTTTAAGAAGGGATATTTTTTGTTACTTTATTTTCTATATTACAGGATCTTACCGGATATAATTCTTACAAGTAGTTATCCATTTGGTCCAAACCCACTCTTGAACTGTAGCTGAGCACGCGTAATATATGTCCTCACATTAATAATGTTCTTCAGATCGTTCTTCGTGGTGTCTTCGCTAAAGTGAAAATTTATTGCTGCGGGCAACTCTTTGCAGGTGACATCAAAACCGATATTTTTGATATAAATCTCCTGGGACACTTAATTTTAATACTGTAGCAAAATATTGGCTACAAAAAATATTTACCTTTTTATTCAGAAATCTGATGAATTATGGGGTTACAATTTAAAAAAAAAAACATTATTTAATCAAACAAGTATATCATTTTTTGTCCGCTTACCATAAAAAAATTAAATAATGAAAGGTGTTAGTTTGATCTCGTAGTAAATTAAATTAAATCATCATGTTAACGCTAGTAATATATTACTATGTACCCTGAGAGTTATGTGTTTGAATCGTATAATGTACATATAACATATATTATATAAATACAATAGTATATTGTACACCTAGGGTTGAAAGTAGTCTATTTCATTGAGGGTGTAGTTTGCGGCCCAAAGCAAAGCTGACGGGTATTAATACACCCAAAACAAACTTATTTTCCCCCAAGTGATACATCGAGCTTTAAACAACAACTAAAAATAAATAAAAGTTACGATAAACAACCAAATACAGCAAATGTCTCCAAAAAAAAATTAAACTACCAATTTTTTCCAAAAACTACCAAATATTTTAAAAATTACCGTATTAGTATAAAAAGTCACGCTGTTTCTTTAATATTTATTCTCCGTATGAGATACTGCAATAAGGTACATTCTACGTAGTGTAATATAAAATTACAAACACCGCCTCTACTATCTAGAATCTAAGTTGAAACCATCCGTAATATAAAACACTCCACTTATTACACTCCTGAAATGTTCGGTCATCGTTACACTTACAGGTGAAATTGATAGCCGTACTAACTCACATTTTTGTTCGTAAGCCATATTTTATAGGTAACACAGATTCAGCTGGTTCTGAATCAGCAAGCATGAATATTCATTTGAATGTATTTCACGTCCCTAGTTAGTTATGTTCGCCCTAAATTATATGGAAATATTTACGTGACAAAAGTTTTATACTGACTTGTTCGTTCGTCTTTATATTATTGTCGTAAAAGAATACGTCTGTTTCTAAACAAATCAGGGAGTATAATAATCGTATATTTTATTTGTCTTTCATATTAGTTGACACGCTTTCAGAACTATAGAGAGAAATAGGTTAAATCGATTGATTGTGTTATAGAAGACGTGGCTGGAAAAAAGATGTATGCGGATGTGACGCGTGATGAGACTATAACTTATTTTCTTCATCTATTGAGTTATATTGTACTGCGTAGTTGATCTCAAAAATTGGATATAAAGGCAAGAAAATGTTATGAATGCCAAAAATCTTTATGGAATTTTTATCTCAATTAAAATGCGAAATGCTTTGCTTACACTAGTAGAGACGGAGCTTGGTTTGTAATATAAAATATTTTTTAATTTATATTTTCATGCCATTATATGAATAACATCTAAATTACTTTCAACAAGATTATAATAACAAGATTGCAATATCCGGGTAAATTTTATACACAACAACATAACAACAAAGTATCCTATTTTGAAAACTATTTCTAATAAAATAGCCAAAGAAAATGAAGCGTAGCATGCATGGCTCCACACAACTTGAAACTTTTACTCCAAAGCCACTATTTCACAAACTACTCGTATTAAGGTTGCCAGACGAAAACAACAAACAGCTCATTCAATTATAATGATATCACGTCTGTAGTAACTACTTTTATGCAATAAATATAATATGAAAATTAACTATAGTGGATTCATGTTTTGAGCATTATACGCTCATCGTGAAATTGGCATTCAAAGCGTCTACATACAGAACTCAGAAATGAATACAATTACTAAAGAAAAAAAGTTACACGTTGACTTCAAAACCTCCTCTGTTTCGTTCCGTCGGTAAAAGATTGGGTGTTGTATGTAACAAAACTCAACAGATATTGACGTCTGGATTCGAACCCACGACCTCTCGATCGTAAGACCTATGCCTTATCCATTGCGCTACGGCCGCTTCATTAAAGTCTGGACTAAAAAGAAGAACATAATAATATAAAAATAAACATTCTAAACACTTCCATTATCGTAACTAAAACATGATATTGGTCCGGTGGGACCGGTGAGTTATCCATAATCAATCTCTCAAATAAATGCTGCAAATCTGCGGTCGTATACAATGGTATACAATAAACCATAACAAATAATACATTGGCCTCATATTGTAGATTTATATTATAATTTCACCAAAAATCATGTAAAATACTCTGTAGTGCTGTTAATCTGTTTTCAATAATATATTATATTAATTCACATTACTACAAATGTGATAAAATATAAATATATTGTGGTCGTGGGTCTGTTTTGTATATGTTTTAAAATCATTATGAATACATAATGATAACATGCAGCAGAGGTGTACAACACCCACATTTCATCTGTCATTTTAGGGGATATAATCCCATGGGATTGGGGATGAGCGAATGGCCATCCACCAAGCTGAAATCCAACTTCATGCTGCTCTTATACTATAAATGTATCTTCTTCTTTTATGTGTCTGAATACTGAATTTCCTGACGGAAAGTTCACAAATAACAAACTTCAAACTTCAAACTTCAATATTTTTATTGCAAATATGGGTATACATTGATGTTATAAAATAGTTAAGACCACCATATTTTACCCTAAGGCATGCAATAACAGATCATACTTAAATCTATTCATCATTATTTGTTTAAAATAATATCAAATTATAAAATTTACACAAGAATAAGAATAACAAAATTAAAATAATAAAGATTGTATAACAACACAAAGTAAGATAAATAACTACATAATTAAAACTATTATTTTTCTATATACTAGTAATATTGCCACTAATGTTATCATCTAAATATTCTTGAACACTTTATTATGCCTTACTAATAAACATTTTTTTCAAATTAATTTTAAATTTATTTAGTGGGCTTATTTCTAATAACTTCTTTGGTAGTTTGTTATAAACTCTGGGTGCCATACAAAAGATAGTTTTGGTAAATAGTGTAGTATTATGTTGTTGACACCTAATTTTATGGTTTTGTCTTTTACTACTATACTGAACAAATAAATTCATATTAGTTTTAACAAATATTATTATTTCATACAAATATATACAAGGCAAAGTTAAAATACCGAGATCAATGAAAAAAGGCTTACAGCTATCAGTTTGTTGTAATCTACACATGGATCGTATACACTTTTTCTGTACCTTAAATACTTTATCTTTTTCATTGCAATTGCCCCAAAACAAAATGCCATATCTTAGTATGGACCCTACATTTCCATGATATGCTGTTAATACGGCTGACTGGTTTGCTACTTTAGAAAGCATGTAAAGAGCATATGATTGCTGATTTAGTTTTAAACATAGACTTTCTACATGTACAGTCCAGTTTAAATGACTATCTATATTTAAACCTAAAAATTTTGTAGATTCAACTTCATGAATTACGGATCCTTCATAAATAACATCTAATTTTGCATCTAGTCGTGGTATTCTGTTTTTGAAGGTCATTAAGTGAGTTTTTTCTAAATTGATTTGTAAATTGTTTGCTGTCAACCATTGTATTATGTCATTTAATGTATTATGGATATCTGACTCAAGAGAGGACTTATCTTTGCCCGTAAAAATTACTGTGCTGTCATCAGCAAATAAAATTGTATGGTGTTTAGTGACGGTTGGAAGGTCATTGATATAAATATTAAATAGGAGGGGGCCTAATACACTCCCCTGAGGTATACCGAGTTTTACTTCTCTGTATTCTGATACAAATTGTTTTTCTGTTCTTGAAATCGGGCATATTCGAGTAATTTGGGTACATTGTTGCCTTTCAGTGAGATACGATTTTATTAACACTTTGCCCGAACCGGGCATCGACACAGTGAGAGGCGCTAATAACATACGCTAACCACTATACCATCGAGGCAGCTAGACCGAGTAATTTATTGGAGCTTTATTGCGTGTTTTTCCAAATATTTTTACTATTACGTACCTACTTAATTTGTTAAAAAAAATCAATATCTGTAACAAATGGTTTTTTGAATATGTAAGCGCTATAAAATGCTTATGTCCCAAATGCCGCCATTGTCTAAGTCTGGTAATTACGTTGAAGCCCAAATTGGGACGAATTGTTTCGACTGGCAATCCCTCAGTGAGCAATCTTTTCCCTTTGTCGGTACAATCGTCGCGAAGTTGCGGTTTGAGTGGGCACCCACTTATGCTAATTCTGACGTGAATTTCAGTAATTCTCTTTTGGGAAATTGTTATCTTAATTAGCTGTTATTGACCTAGATGGAAAAGTGGTCTGTTATGAAAGTTTTTTTTAATTAGGCTACAGTCTGTATACTACCTAATTAAAGTAGACCGATGGATATAAAAATATATTTTTAAATTGGATCGGCTGCCAAAACCTAAAGGAATTTAACTAACGCCAAAAATAAAGAAACTGATGTCGGTGCTCCTAGATTGGAAATTGGGAAAAATGGATTAGCACCGTCATCAATAACCATTTTCGGTGTTTTTAAAATGCTTCTGAGTTTGGAAATTGGTAATCTTTTTTTTAATAATTTTATTTTCTTCTTTTGTGGTTTGTATATATATACTATTAGATATTCGATTGAAGAAATAGATTTGATTTGCTGAGATAAAGTATAGAATGTACCATCTAATCAGAAAGGGTTTCGTGGTACTATAAAGGTGTTCGTGATATACACTGAAGTGATGTAATGTTATGTAATGGTGAACAATTTAATAAGTTATTTTCTCTTCAGACTAATGACACCAAAAGTTTCCAAACTTTAATATTGCATATCTAATCCCTTTTAAAAACTTTCACAAAGTACACCCATACCCAATCAATTTATTTTTTTTCGGATTGCACCATTATGAAAAAGCTTCCATGTTTTCTAAAAAATGCGGTTGGAAAAAGGTAAAACACAAAAGTAGTTTTCAGATTTTTTCGAGTAGTGGCCTGTTGTGTCTGAACCCAAGTATAATATATTGCAAGTAGTCTCAACTCGTCTGTGTATTTTTCAGTGATAAACAACGATACAATATAACAGCAACAGCGTGTTCGTACTCAATTTTTATCTGTACCCAATGTTCTCATAAAGCTAAGTCCTCTAAGTTCCATCTATCACTGGTTTTAAGGAACATTATTCAAAAACCTACTTCATGTTTGCTAATGTCGTATGTAACGAGACAATCGTTCATCTTGATTTTAATTTCTATCCTTTCTTAATAATCTATTCCAAGTTTGAAATAGCATAGTTAACATAACTTGTAATAACATTAACACAAACAAATTAAAATGACAGTTGTGTTCGATTTTGTGTTCGAAATGTGTCTTTTTTATATTCTAACGAATATAAAAAAGACACATTTCTAACACAGTTGTTACTTTTTCGATAAATAACTCTAAGTTAACCAAACAGGTCCTAAATAAAACAATGCCTAACTAATAAATAAAAAAGAAGAATAGGAATGTCGAAGAACATTTAGAAATCCGTGTACTTTACTCAAAGGCTAACACTAACTCAAAAAAAATTAAATGACAGTTGTGTTCAATTTTGTGTTTGAAATGTATCTTTTTTTTTAATCGTCAAGTTGTTATTTCTCCGATGAATAACTCTAACTTGACCGAACAGGTCCTAAATCAAACAAAGCCTAACTAATAAATAAAAAGAAGAATAGGAATGTCGAAGAACATTTCAAAATCCATGTAATCTATTCTATTCTTTTTACAAAACGCACAAATCCAAAGCCGTCATTGATCCGTTGAACAACAAACAAAATCAATTAAACCCAACATGGAATCGCTTTGATCAATCATTGAACTAACAAAGGAAACGTAAATAAAAACTGTTCAAAATTCCGCTACTCTTTTTAACAAACGAACAATATTATTGGTGGCATAATTTGTTTTGCATGTTTACATGTACAATTTAATGCGCAAACTGTAAATTGCACATGGTGTTCGACAATATTTTTCTTAATATAATTAAACCAGCCAAGTGCATTTTAGGCCACGTGCAATATATATATTCCATTGTCAGTCGATCCAACATACGTATTACCTGGATTAAAAGGCTTCCTGTTTTTCCTTAAACACAGACGAAAATTGAGAGAAATATCTCCATAACAAGCTACTGTTGGAAACAGGTAGACCATAAAAGAAGTTTCAAGATTTGTTTCGTGTAGTAGCCTGTTGTGTCTGAGTCCAAGTATAATGAATTGCTAGTAGTCTCAACTCGTTTGTGTCTTTTTCAGTGATAACTAACGACGATATTTATATAATTAAACGTATCACCTGTATTATACAAGTAACAACTTTACACTAGTCATTATTCTCAAGGATACTTGTATTACGCACAAAATATTTCAAGTTCTTATGGAAATTAGCGTCCCATAAAATTTTAGAGCCGATTCAATGCAAAGATGATGTTGAATGGAATAATGAAGGGTTATCAGTAGGTACATAACTACGAAATGAATCACTAACCATGCAGCCTTAACCTACGCACCTTAAAATATAGAAAGTACTATTTCTAGCAATGTAGAACAAAAATACTTATGTATTCAAACAAATAAATTACAAGTAGGTGGTTATTGCTGCTTCCTTAGACAGCTCAGTTCTAGAATCAGATATCCATTTATATTCTTTGTAAATTACGCAGTTTCTTTAACAACTTACCCACGATATAAAATGTACATAGAACTACTGTAAGAAACAATGAAAATAGTAAATTCCGAGCGTTTTTGTAGTTGTTTTTGCAACTGTTTCATCAGAGGGACTAGCATTACGAGTGCGAGAAAGATTCGGTCGTGCTTTTATCATATTTTTTTACGGGAAAACATGAGAAAAATGCGACAAAATATATCTTGCGCTTGTCATGCTATCCCGGTTGGTTGGGTATTTTCAACGACAGACAAAACGGACGGACCGAGTTTGGAACTTGGAGTATCGTTTGTCGAACGTTGAACTGCGTCGCCGAGCTTTAACTAGCTGTATGGTGCAAATGCAAGGGACAGCGATTATATTTTTTGTTTTTTAACATTACAGCACCGAGAAGAATATTGCAGAGGAGTATAATACCCACACTTCACCTAATATGTTTAGGTCACATGATAGAGGTGGTGAGCCTACGCCATCCATTTGGCACAAATCGAATTCCGTTTGATAGTATCCTGATGGAAATATCCCAAATTACACTTTTGCCCGACACGAAAATCGAACATGAGAACTCGCGGTGAAAGGCGTATACGCTAACTGCTATCAAATCTACACAACCTAGTTTGTGCTGATAGCAAGACTCTGCATAGTACTTATCAACATTCATACTATCACCATCATCATATTTGAGCTTTGCATGTAGTGTGTGGCGGTAATTTACGTTTTTAGATAGATAGATAGAAAAAACTTTATTAGCACATCAAATTTGTAACAATCATACAAAGAAATAAGTACTTAAAACTATAACGTACAAAGGGCGGCCTTATCGCTTGACGCGATCTTTTCTAGGCAACCTTATACAGAAAAAAATAAATTGTAAACACTCATAAAAACTATCAAAATAATAACTTTTATTAATAATAATATATAAGTATCTCGCTCTCTCTCATATTACTAAAGCCTTCAACTACTGTATCTGTGTTCCTTGTCTCACAGTACAGTTTCATAGACTCACCAGAACTCGAGGATGGCGCACTTACAAGCGCGCCACACCATTATTTAATGGCACCTTTTTCTATTTTTTATAAACTTTTGAATTCCGAAGCGGCGGCATGTCTCTGACAACGTCCTTTGTCTTTGCAAAATAAATAAAAATGACAATTCAATTACAAGCTGCCACGTTTCTACTTTAGCTAAGTTATTAGTTTAGTTTATGCAGTCTAGATATTTTTATAATATATTTTATTTTTGGTTGTCTCGGGTTCGGTTCTCGGGTCGGACAAAGTGTTATTTGTGAACTTTCCGTCTGTAAATACACAATGTATCCGCACATAATCACGTGACATATGTCGACGAGTGCTGAATCGCGATAACGAAGTGTTCACAGAGAGTATACATATATACCCCTTCACCTTGTGTCTAAAAAAGATAACGGCTGGCGTCCCTGTGGCGATTATAGGTTATTAAATGCTAGAACAATACCGTACCAATATCCTATTCGACATAAATTTGTTACGTGATTATGTGCGGATACCGCCACACACAACAGCAGCACGAAGTTGGAATTGTGCCCGGTGGATGGAGATAGGCTCACCCCATATCCCGTATGTTGTACACCTCTGCCACACCCTTCTGAGTAATATAGGCGAAATAGTATGTTAAGTTTATTATTATTGAAAAAATATTGTATTCACAGTAAATATTACAGCGACAGATTTTTTAATCTCTCTGCATGGATGTTGGTGTTGAAAAGTTAAAATGAAAACAGCGCGCAACAATATGAATTGTACACACCACCACAGCAATTTTCATGCCAACAGTTGTGGCTATTGGCAACACACCCTCTGGTTTGTATAATTGACAGAGTTCATGTGTGGAACAAACTCGTTGAAAGATTTTGTAGAATAATAAGATCCATTGTCATCAGATTCTCCAATCAGAAGGAAGATTGACAATTATTATTACTCTCATTGCATTAAAATGAAATTTTAGAAGTGATCAAAAAAAGCACGTTAACAATGCAATATCCATCCGTTATCCGTCAATATATATAATTTATAATATATAAATTATATATAATCAAACATAATACTCACAAATAGCTCTATTCCTATTATAGCATACGTTTGTTATGATTCTAACTTTATCATTGGCTTATAATTCCTAAAAACTATTGCTTATTCGTTATTTAGTCATTTTCTTATTTTAATTAGTTTGTAATTGAAAAGAGTATTTAATTTGACTTCTGTGTTCTCATTGGTCGCGCGCCATTAAGCTATCCAATGAGATCACAGTAGTAAAACCGCGGTAAAGTGGGTTAGGAAGGTATTAGGTCGGTGGCAAAGGGTCATTCGCTGCCTGGATGTCAAAAAGTAAAGACATTTAAAAGTGATAAGTGTGTTTATTATAAGATTAGTATTGCAAGAAGTAACACGTGTTAACAGTTAAACACGTGTTAAAGTGATAAGTGCATTAAGTCTAATTTATGGAATAAAAGGTGATTCCTATAAAGTTACGTTGTTTCGTATTGTTATCCCTAACTTCTGAGGTAACGGCAAGGTATCGCCACACGTTGATCAATTTAAATGTATTATCAACAAAATTGATTCATAACCCATTTCACAAATATTTCGTTTGAAATTGTTAAAGTCCATAATGTTGACATTTGTTGGTAGAACAAGCGAATTTAGACTGTTTTGAAATGCCTTTACAACATTATTACTTAAATTGATCATCAATCTACTTTGTTAATAGTGTAATTTAACGCAAGTTCAGCTTTGCTTACCACAGCTGCCTGGTGGTGCAAGAAAACTCAACTATACTCTGTACCAAAATCAGAGAGACAAAAATCGTGCTCTAAGATGTAATTAACAAATAATGATTTGTGAATTTGAGTATAAGTGTGTGAGTGAGTATAGTTACAACTAATATTTCATGTCCCCTCCAGCGACCTTCTTCAGGTCATCAGTCCACCTGGCAGGGGGGCGTCCTACCTTACGGATAGATGCGGACGGCGCAGGACCGGGTGTTGTGGCGCAAATTGGGAGAGGCCTATGTCCAGCTGTGGACTAGGAGCGGCTGAATGATGAATATTTCATGTTTAGCATCTGCATTATTATATAAGCAGCATGCAGCAAAATGCCGGACATTTCGCCAACACACAATAAATCTGCGCCCCAACGATATCCCAAAACTCTTCGACCCACAAACGTCTCCCAGCAACGAGTCTTATTTACGCTGTTGCTATTTTATGTAGAATATCATCCAATCGTGAAAAAGCTGCCACCTTGTTCAAGAGGTATAATTTATGTATTGCTCTCCGCAAGGTCTCGGCTTCGATTTCCGGGTCGAGCAAAAGTGTTATTAGGATATTTTCGGCAGGAAGTTCTTAATAGCAGCAAAGAGTTGGAGTTGTGCCCTATAGATGGCTGTAGGCTTACCCCCTATCTCATGGGAGCTATACAAGTGAAGTGTGGGTGTTGTACACCTCTGCCACACCCTTTTGGGTAATATAGGCGTAATGTTATATTATGTGTAGCATGCAATCTTTACTTTTTACTAATTAAAGTAAACAAGTAACTCTGTATGTGTGTCTGTCTGTTACATTGGTATGAAGATAGTCTGAGGAAGGACATGGGCTTTTTATCGTCATACCTACCACGCGAGCGGAGCCTTGCGCAGAAGTTAGTACGTTTATATTTGCATCTGACCGTTACTCAATCACTTCAACAATAAAACTTTGACGTAAAATTGAGAGTTGAGGTAAACTGCTATTTGGGACTATGAATTACGTTCACAGTATCGGATTCAATGTTAGTGATTTGGAAAATTTTATTTATTGTTGTTCAGACTCGGTCACAATTCAGGACAAAAAATAAGGCTTGTTGGTTGTGATTTCATTGTTTGTTTCGCTGTTGAAGTGTTTACGGTAACGATTCGTGGTAGACTTTCCACAAAAATGCACGAAGCGATTCGCTTCAACGTGTCTTATCTTATGGCAACTAACGCTCTACTGATAAACTCATGAACTAAACTCATTAAGTTATTTATTGGTAATAATAATAACACGTCATTACAGTAATTATGCAGGTTATTTCTTTTAGTATAAAGATATTTTGAAGAAATTTACCAATGATTTTAATGACATCAATTTAAAATAAATTGTTAATTAATCAAATTCTAAATGTCTGTGTTTGCGTTTCCCCATAAAAACTGTAGAGCCTAACGCTAAGGTCCACAAATGAAACACGTAAATACTATGTACTAAAACGTGTAATGATATAAAAGAAGGCTACGCGCGCGGTTTGGTGGAGCCGTGTCTTTAGCCGATGCGGAAAGATCGCGAACTAACGTAAATGCTTAGGTAAAGACACAGGCCCACTGCCCGCGCGCATGTAAATGCTTACAATGCTTATAGTGTACGGTTTCTCCGTACAAAAACAATTTGGGTAAAGAGTAAATATGTATCTAAAAGGTAAGCATAATCATCACTTACCATCAGATGAGATCGTGGTCAAACGCGTGACTAACCGCCGAAGAAAAACGGATAGAATACTTTATGATATGTAGTTCTATGATACATACTTAAAATATTTAGTTTCAGAGAACCGAATCTTGACAAACAATATCAGCATCAAAATTGCTAAAATATAATGTGTCATAATATGTTAATTTTATTCGAAAGACAACGGGATCACTTAACACACACATACTTCTAAAACATTAGTTAAATACCATAGTGATTTATTTTGGACTTGAAAATTAAAACTGTATAGTGCAATTAAGTCCAGTGGTTACGAAAACTGTAGGTACCAGGTTCGGAAGTACGTGATGAGTAAAATAATTACTATGTTAATATTAATAATAACTAAATTAAAATAAATTCAGTTCCATCGTCTGTACAATTATGAATGATATCACTCCAACCTCATAAATGTAATTAATTTCAATCACACTAATTGAAACACAAGTATTTGTGAATACAGAGGTCATTATAAACCAAATTTTCCATATAAACTAACTTCAAACAATGTTGAACGAATTTAAATACACCAAATTATATTTCCATTAAAATTGTACGGAACCGTGATCATTGAAGAAGAATATTAAAAAAGTTTGCCCCAATCGAAACTTCTCAAGAGTAATTTTATCTCAGGAATGTTTTGTAAGCATTTTTTTTATTTACTTCAGTTAATTTTGCTTACTACCCATCTTGACAACTTTAAAGCGAGCAGCGAAGTTTAAGTGGTCGAAATGAGTTTATGTGTATCCCTGTTTATCCCATGTTTATTCATGGGTTAATTAATATACCTACATTTTAATTCTTGAGAACGTAATTCATAATTATTTTTTTTTTAAAAGCTTACTAGTAATTTGCAAATACAAATTACTAGTATTCTTGTTAACCCCGCCAGCTAAGCTTAATTCGCTTGTGTTAGGAAGAAGTTCACGTCCGTAGTGTAATGGCCAGGATTCGAACCCACGACCTCTCGATCGTCAGACCGATAGGACCATAGCGCCACGGCTGCTTTTAATTTTGCCATCAAATACCGTTTATATATTAGAATAATAGTAAATCTTTCGAATTAGCGTTGCATTTAATGCTTTGATGATACCTGATTTGTCACATGAAAATATGTAACTTAACATATAAACATAACATAACCTCCTCCTCGCGTCGTACTCCTCATTGCTGAGGGTCGTGATTCCCCCGATGGTGCATCACTTTGCTTCTGATGACACTCCTCCAACCGCTCCTGTTCTTGGCTTCATGCAGTGCCTCGTGTAGATTCAGATTGAGGCCAGAGCGGATTTGGTCCGACCATCTAGTCGGGCTGCGACCTATATGACGTTTGCCGTTGACTTTGCCCGTTACTATTAGCTGCTCGAGATTGTAACCATCTTTCCGGGCGATGTGTCCAAAGAACTCTAGTATTCTACGTAAACATAATTATGGTAGAGAGATAACATAACATCACGCCTATTTACCCTGTATGGTGTGGCAGAGGTGTACAACACCCACATTTCACTTGTTATGTTTACGTCCTACGGGATATGTGGTCAGCCTATTACCTCCTACCAGGCACAATTCCAACTCCGTGCTGCTATTGTAAATTTCCAGACTGAAGTTCACAAATAACACTGCCCGACCCAGGAATCAAACCCGAGATCTGGCGGTGAGAGACGCATTCGCTAACCGCTAGACTATACAGGCAGTTCATGAAACAAAATGTAAAAAAACAGAGACTAATTCACGAATAGCACAGTTAATATTTATAGCTATATTGTTTTCCTATGATTCTTCTCCATGCCAGGTTGTGTGGAAGAAATAGCTTTAAGCAATCACACCGCCGTTTGAACTAGTTTAAAGTGTTTGTTTTTATGTATCTTTCTTTTGTATTTTGGTGTACAATAAAGAAAATTTATTATTATATTTATATATTAAAAAGCGATAGACAAGTGGGAGACCGTAGGACTGGGAAGTTAAAGGTCTCGGGTTCAAACCCACGGGATTCACCTCTCGTCTTTTCGAAGATATGTGAGTATTTATCATATAAATTATCGCTCGCTAACGGTGAAGGAAAACATCGTGAGGAAACCTACATGCTTGGGAGTGCCTAATAAGTGCTCGAGGGTGTGTGAAGTCTACCAATCCGCACTTGGCCAGCGTGGTGGACTATGGCCTAACTATGGAGAAGAGGCCCGAGTCCAGCAGTGGGACATGTATTAGATACAGGGCAGCTATTATTATTATTAAATCCATCACTATACAAATAGACACGTATATTCTAATAACAAATTAAACTAACATGCAGCTTTAAAACGTTATCTTTGATACAAAACAGCGCCAATTATTTAAGTTAAACTTTTCAGTCGCATAAAAACTCCATACGTTTTTGTCTAGTTAATTTCGGTACAAAAAACGAAACGAGAATTGCAAAGACACGGCCAAGTTCAGCAGCCGCGTCGAGAACCCATCAGGACTGCATTTAAACTAGTTATAAGTAACTGGCGCTATTCCAACAAACAAGCTGGAATACGTTCAGATGTTGTTTTTTCATTTCAATGTGCGCAGACATTTTAATAATGATACCAGTATGTTATATTAGCCATATTTCCGTGAGAAATAAAACGGGTTGGTTCCTTTTTTCTTGGCCGGTTCTATTTTTGGTGACATTTGTGTTAAGCAAAGTTTTTTGTTTTTGCACGACTCATTGTAATAATGAAATTGACATTTCACTTTGTGTATCTGTTTCAGAACAAAGTAAAATGATTTTGTACGTTTTAGTAGATTACTTTATACTTAGACTGGTGGGTTCGATTCCCGGGTCGAGTAAAGTGTTATTTGTGAAGTTTCCGTTATGTATAATAAGTATGGTATTTACAAAAGAAAAGTTTACATAATATGTATTAGTATCAGTTATTCTAGTACCCATAGTACAAGCAAGCTCTGCTTAGTTTGGGACTATATGGCGTTGTGTGTGAGTTGTGTGATATTTATTTATTTATTTAAATTCACAATAGCAGCACGGATTTGGAATTGTGGCCGGTGAATGGCGATAGGCTCACCCCTATGGGACCTAAACATAACTGGTACAATGGTGTATCTTAAGGATGGGTTTTTGAAACATGTCTCTTTTGTTTGTAACTGCAATAAAAGTCATAATTTTATTTTATATATTACGGGAATTCATTATTATTTGTTTACCTTTAGAAGCTTTACGTATCGCAGGTTGTACAGGCCCTGATCGCAATTTTTTTTGAGCATCACAAAAGCATGGAATTTTTTACCACAATACGATCTCGATAAATTCTAGCTCCTATTAACTACTGTGAATCTATGTTGTATTACTACTCACATTATACATTGTGTTTAATGTGAATTATAAAAATATCTTCCGTGTCAAGCATTGTCCGTATAGGGTGGTTAACGCCGTGTTATGACCATGTTGTCAGGCGATATCGCGTTTTAGAGGCACTGGGTTTTAGTTGACCATTTATGACTATTATAAAACCGACAATATGGAGGAAGTCCTTGCGTTACAATGTTCTTACTCGCACACTTAAATATTAACGGTGACAAATATTGCGATCTTTGATGCTTCTGGTCTGGTTGTCCTAAGTGAGCGACGATCACGACGCGAATAAAAAAAAACTCAGTTTTTACTATATTCGTCGCATGTTTTGTTTAATCACTTCGCATCGCGTTGCGTTTGTACCGGTTCTGCCGTCCCACCTCTAAAATTAAATTATCGATTTAAATCCTCCGGGGCCTCATTTTTTTACTGTCGTCAGTTACAGATTTAATTCAATTTGTACAACCAGATTTTTTTTTGTTAACATTGTAATCGACCAAATTCACAGCATCACTACAATTGAAAAATGTCCTAAATTCATTGGTTCATTAATCTATTTCCAGAACTCACAATTTGCTTTCAATGTCAAAATTAAAGTTAACAAAAAATACATCTGCGTTTTTAGCTAAAATAATCTCGGACGGAAAAAATAACGGACATAGCGAATAAACTAAGCGGTATCACGCTTCGATTTCACATAATTCTCTTTGGACAATAAAACAACCACATAGACCCTACACCCTCTAAATTCAAACCATTTTCTTTGTTGAACACTGTGTTTACACTATAAAAGTGGAATGTTATTGTCCTATCCATGAAATCGTACGGCGGACAACGTTATGCATTTAATAGGACTGTAACGACCACTTTTATGTTAGCCGTATAGAGTATGTGTCGGCAAATGATAGGGAACTACTGGATAAGTAGATGTGAAGAAATTAAGAGAAAGCTATGATGTTGTTTTATAGATAGTAAACATTTATAGATAGGAACTTTTACTGTGTGCTTGAGGCCAAAGGGAAAAATGAGTTCTAAGCCATAGGGAAGACTCTCGAGCGCTGTGTTTTCATATTAACGTAATATGGGTCAAAATTGTTTTAATCATAAATTGAGAAAATGGCGCCAACAAACATGCATTTTAGTTTTATAGATATGATTTGTCTATAAAAATACCTATATATTCTTCGTCGTAAGTTCTTAGCCTTAGGGTAGACTCCAAAGCTCCGTGATTTAACATTAATATTATTAATTTTCAAAGACAAATCATATTTAAAACCTAAAGTGCATGTTTGTTTGTGGGCAATTTGTCAAAATTGTTTTAATTATTCATTGAGTTACATACAAACTAAAAATTAAAAAATAATTTTGAAAAAACGGTACCAACAAACATGAAGTTTAGAGTTTTAGATATTTATTTATTTATTTATTAAAAAAACTTCTTGCACAAAATTTGTGACAAAGGCGGACTTAATGCCAAAGGCATTTTCTACCAGTCGACCCTTAGGGTGGTAGATATGATTTGTCTATAAAAATATATAAAAACGTAATAATATTAAAGATAAACCCATATTACTTTTGTATGGAAAATAGCCAACCTATTGTTTTCCCCTAATCGTTTGGCACTTGCAGTTTTACAGAGTTTAGTAGTACTGTTATATGCACTCAGATCTCCTTGCAAATGGAACAAACATTACGTAGGATGTCTGTCACTGCAAATAGTTCGAGACAATATTATTATAAGTAGTACAGTAATCCGATATGAAACGCGGCACTGATGTCTTTTAATGTGTAGATAAGATTAATTAAAAATATTCTTACAAGTGTAAATTAACAGATAAACTGTCACGTTGTGAATTTTCTTTGTTTAGATTAGTCATTAGATTAATAATTACGCGGTATTCTTAGTCTTAAGAAATATAAATATTAGTACGGAACTGTCGATACGTGTTGTTGCTAAGTAAACCATTCGCCTAAGCATCTCTAAACAATTGGCCACGCCTCCTAACGGTAAATCTTTCATTTGCGATCTGCGCACCGGCTGTCACACTCAAGGCGTCTAGCGCGACGGCTGTGCTCAACTAAATTATCTTAAAATCCCGCTGGGGTAAGTTTCTATAATTTCTATAAGCTTCTATCGTTTTACAACCTAAGTTAATTTTATAAGGTGTTCCTTTAATAACTGTTAAAGTCTTAGCGTTGTAAACTGTCTTCATTCTTGATAACGGTACATTGACCTCCGTCATGCCGCCTGCAAGGTTAGCTCGCTTATGCTTACACGGCCTTATCTGGACTTCCAGGATTACCTTTCTGCTTATCCTTCTGCTCGAAGACTGCATCTGCTCTGTGCTGCAACGGGCTTAAAACTTCACGACCTACTCCGGCTCCACGAGGCACCTACGTGGTTCGGTTGAAGTCGACACCTACGCGTGACCCTCCATGACCTCTGCGGAAGAGAAGCAACCGCGTGGCGACTTTGCACACTTCAAAATTAGACGGATCCTAAGGCCAGTGTACCATTCTAGACTCATAGAAACTCGGTGACCAAATCCACAAGAAAAGGCAATAAATAATATTAAGTAGATACTATTTACTGTATTATTTATAACCCGACCTACCTACCTACCTGTGAGCCACCCCTAAACAACGGTGAGTGCCGCAGTGGCGCCTTTTAACGTGGTTCTTGTGGATTTGGCATCGAGTTTTACTAAAAGACAGCAGGTTCTGCCGCCGACATTTTGATTGTGAGCGTGAAGGTGCATTGCAGCGGTCAGCGAACTGGTACGTACTTGTTTTTCTAAATTGTAGTAAATTGTGCTCATTTATTTTTGTGTAATATTTCTGTGTGATTTCTGTGTATATTGCAAACTGTATTATAAACGACTAAACTTTGAAAATTAAAAAATTATTGTACCTACCTACAATATTTGAAAAAAAATATAATTTTAAAGTAAATTTTACCGTTGTAATACGTAGCAGTTCGCACTAATTGATTTATTTTCTTGCATATTTGAATATTTTTATGCTATCAAACTAGTAGTTCCCCTTGCTTTGCTTCAATTATCACCTAAGCGTAGATAGTTTTTTTATTGCATTTTTGTAAGGAACACCAATTGTAGTACTGTATTTTCTGTAATCATCGTAAATAGGTAGTTACTTTAGTTGCCGCTACTGAACATGGAAGCTTACCCTATTAAATTTTTCTTGCTTAACAAGAATGAACTAACTTATGAAGTGCTTATTCGCGGTGGAGAGCCAGCAACAACCGTTCTCGAACTTCGTAAACAGTTAAATAAACTGATACCTTTAATACCTTCTTCTGATATTTGTGAATCGGGTATCGAACCTGACGTCGATATTTCCGGTGTAGGTATTTCGTTATCTGAGTTTGCCTCTCGAGTAAAAACGTTGGAAGATAAATATGATTCAAATCTTTTTGAACGTACTAGGTCTTTAGGTAATCATTTGTTTCATCGCATAGGGAGAATTGATACTTCAGGTTCCAAGCATGATACAGAAGTAAAACGATTAACTAAAACTTTGACATCTTTGCTAAATAATTTAAATAATATTAAAAATCCTTCTAAGATTTCCGATAACTGTGAGCCTGTAGCAAGTGTTCAAACAACTTCGTGTGATGTACCTAAAGTATCGATGCAGTGTGATCGTACCCACATTGGAGACTTACAAAAACTTAAATTTAACGGCAAGTCTTGTGTCCATGCTTTTATTCAGAGAGTGAATGAGTTTAGTACTGTTCGTAATATTTCGTCTAATAAATTATTAACTTACGCTACGGAATTATTCACAGGCGATGCATTGACTTGGTATCGTAGTGTCTTGGGTTCAGTGAATGCTTGGGCGGACTTGGTCATTTTACTAAAAGATGAATTTTCTCATGCTGATCATGATTATCGCTTAATTGCTGAAATACGTAATAGGACTCAGGGTGATTCTGAAAATATTACCATTTACTTTGCTAAAATGAACGAATTATTTTCTAGATTAAATAAAAAAATATCTGAACAAGATAAATTAGAAATTTTACTGCATAATATTCGACCTTGTTATGCTAACGTATTGCTGTGTAACTCTTCGTCTGTTAATGATATTAATGAATTGCGTTTACTTTGTAAGAACTTTGAAAAAATACAGTCATTCAACTCGCAATTTAAGGAACCTCCTAGAGTTTCTGCAGACACATTAGCTCCTGATTTAGCATATTCTAGACCTTCTGAACAGAGTGCTAATAATAAATATAACAAACATAATAATAACTTTTATAAAAATTCAAACTACTATAAGAATCAACATTCTAATAATAATAGTTCTAATAATCAAACTAAAACTAATGTTGCTGCAATCAATACGAAAAGCCCTATACCTAAAAAGTCGTATTGCCCTCGCTGTCGTAATAATGAACATTCGTTATCTCAATGTAAGGCGGACAGATTTCCTATTTGTTTTAAATGTGGTACTAAAAATGTTAAATACCCTGAATGTCCTAAATGCCAGTCTAATAATAATAATGCTAAACCAAAAAACTAATTGCTGAAGATTGTTGCGATAAAGTTAGTATTAATTATAAAAATAACATTAATACTATTACTTCTAACAAATCTAAAAATTTTGATGAAAATGATTGGAAGTCTTGGCTTTCAAAACTAAAAATTTTCTTCTCTAGTTATTATATTACAGCAATCTTCAATAAAAAACCTAAAAATGATGTTCGGCCTTACCTAAATATTAAAGTACGTGAAGTGGAACTTTGTGGTTTACTGGATTCTGGTTCTTCAGTGACTATATTGGGTAATAATTGTCATCTTAATTTAATGTCATTAGGTCTCGAACTTCAGGATGATACTACTAAGTCATTTACTGCTGCTGGTGGTCAATCATTACGAGCTATCGGTTATATAAATCTACCAGTATCTTTTGAAAGTCAATTTCATATTATAAAAGCTTATGTTGTACCTTCTGTTGTATCGAATTTAATTCTAGGCATTGACTTTTGGACTAAATTTAAACTATTTCCAAAATTTATAAACTCGATTTCTCTCATTCGTTCTTCAAACGAAATACTCGTAGCTGAAGTTAGTAATAAACCTATTACTGTATTACATTCTTACGACGAATTAACTGAAGCTCAGCGGATTACTGCTGACAATATAATAGATCAATTCAAGGATATTTCTACCGAGAGTCGTGGTCTAGGCAGAACAAACTTAATAACTCACCATATCGATACCGGTGATACTCAACCTATCAGACAAAGATATTACCGAATTTCTCCTGAAAAACGACGTATACTCTCTGAACAATTAGACGAGATGTTAACGTTGGGTGTAGTTGAAGAGTGTGAGAGTCCGTGGTCTTCACCTGACCTATTAACGCCTAAAAAGGATGGTTCACTTAGATTTTGCTTAAATAGTCGTAAATTAAACTCTGTAACTAAAAAAGATGCTTATAAATTGCCTTATATTTCTGAGATCTTAGATAACCTAAAGAATGCAAAATACCTAAGTAGCATTGACCTGTCGAAAGCATTTTGGCAGACTGAAATTGCTGAAACTGATAGAAATAAGACTGCTTTTTATATTCCTCATCGCGGAACCTTCAGATTCGTGACAATGCCTTTCGGGTTAACCAATGCTCCTGCTACTCAACAGAGACTGGTTGATACATTGTTTTATGGTCCAGAATTTGAGAATTCAGTCTTCTGTTATATCGACGATATAATAATAGTAAATTCCAGCTATGAAATTCACATTTCCTTACTCTTAAAAGTACTTCAAAAACTGAAAATGGCTAACCTAACTATAAATTTTGAAAAATCTGTATTTTTTCGTAATAAACTTAAATACTTGGGTTACGTCGTTGATTCTAATGGTCTTCACGTCGATCCAGATAAAATAAATACAATTTTAAATTACCCTATCCCTACCAATAAAAAGGAAGTAAAAAGATTTCTAGGTATTGCTTCCTGGTATCGTAAATTTGTACCTAATTTTAGTACTATTGCTGGTCCTTTAAATAAACTTACTTCGACTAACAAAAAGTCTAATCCGTTCGTTTGGTCTGCTGAGGCTGACGAATCTTTTATTAAACTAAAAGAACTTTTAGTTTCTGCTCCAATACTCACTTGTCCAAACTTTGACCTACCGTTTGAAGTCCATACGGACGCTAGTAATTATGGAGTAGGCGGCTTATTGACTCAAACTATAGATGGTATTGAACATCCTATAGCCTATACTAGTCGAACATTAACTGGTCCTGAGAGAAACTACAGCATTACCGAAAGGGAAGCCTTAGCTGTTCTGGTGGCTTTGGAACATTGGAGATGCTATCTCGATAATGGTAAAAAGTTCACAGTTTATACTGATCATTCAGCCCTTAAATGGTTCATAAATCTTAATAACCCTACAGGACGTCTAGCGCGCTGGGGTATCCGTCTATCCGGATTTAACTTTGAAGTCAAGCATCGACGCGGTGTAGATAATATTATTCCTGACGCATTATCCCGCACTTGCCCAGTCTCAGCTATTGACACTTCTATAGATCCTACTAAAACAACTAAAGATCTGTGGTATTTAAATTTATATAATGGTTGTCAAAATTCCCCTATGTCTTTTCCAAATTATATTGTGAAAAATAATATTTTATATAGATTTATGAAAGCTAAATTATCCTTGAACAAAGAATTCGAATGGAAAGAGGTAGTTTCAGCTGAATCTCGACTTAAAATAATCCTTGAAAATCATTCGGAACCAATAGCTGGTCACTTTGGTATTTTTAAAACTTTTAAACGCCTAAGTCTAAAGTATTATTGGCCTGGTATGCACGCTGACGTAGTAAAGGCAATATCGAATTGCGATATTTGTATTGCCCATAAACATCAAAACCATGCAACTTTAGGTGAAATGGGTAGACCTAAGCAATGTTCTAGACCTTTTCAAGTAATTAGCGTAGACCTGGTTGGACCTCTAACCCCAACTAGAAAACTAAATTGTTACATTTTAGTAGTCACTTGTTGTTTTAGTAAATACTGTTTACTATTTCCAATCAAGAGGGCTACTGCTGAAATTGTCACTAAAATCCTAGAGGAACACGTATTCTTAATACATGGCATACCTTCTACAATCCTAATGGATAATGGTAAACAATTTGTAAGTGCTACGTTAAAACAAATGCTTGAAAAATATAAAGTACCTAAACTTCATTTTACTGCTAAATATTCGCCTCATGTAAACACGGTTGAGCGTTACAATAAAACTATTATGACTGCTATTTCAACTTTTATAAATAATGATCAACGTGTTTGGGATCAACTGGTACCTAAAATTCAGTTCGCTGTGAATAATTCTGTAAACGAGGTAACAGGCTACACTCCTTCATTTCTAGTATACGGCCGCGAAACCGTAACCTGTGGTTCACACTATATCAATACTAAAGACGATGATGAGCTTATTTTTCAACCTCGCGATTCCTACGCGGAAAATCTAGGTGTACTTAGTAGTATATTTGACAAAGTACAATCTTTATTGTTACAAGCTCACAGTAGGAATTGTAAACAATATAATTTACGTAAAAAACCAGCTGAGTTTAATATAGGCGATGTAGTGTGGAAAAGAACATTTTATCAGAGCGACAAGGATAAATACTTTAATAAAAAACTAGCTCCTAAATTTATCAAGTGTAAAATCATTGGTAAAAAATCACCTTTAGTATATGACTTAATTGATATGTCTGGGAAATCGCTGGGTTCTTGGCATATCAAAGATATAAAACTAAATAATTATAAAACTTAAACTACTTAAATCTTTAAAATAAATTAGTGACGTACCTAAAAGCTACAAGTTTATTTAACATCTACATTACTTAACCTAATATATTGCATTGTCTTATCATTTCAATAGATTTTAAACTTGCTAATGAGTATCTAATTAATCTTAATAATTATACTCTGTTGTTAGTGTCTCAAGTCGTATCGTAAAGACTTGACGATAATATTGTAATTTGAATGTATGCGAGAAGTATGAAAGTAAGTCTGAACGTATAGCTAAGTTTAACTACTTACTACTTAGTAGTGTTAGGAGGATTTTGCTGTCTAGCACGCAAAATCCTGCGTTTCTGGCGGGGTACTGTCACGTTGTGAATTTTCTTTGTTTAGATTAGTCATTAGATTAATAATTACGCGGTATTCTTAGTCTTAAGAAATATAAATATTAGTACGGAACTGTCGATACGTGTTGTTGCTGAGTAAACCATTCGCCTAAGCATCTCTAAACAATTGGCCACGCCTCCTAACGGTAAATCTTTCATTTGCGATCTGCGCACCGGCAGTCACACTCAAGGCGTCTAGCGCGACGGCTGTGCTCAACTAAATTATCTTAAAATCCCGCTGGGGTAAGTTTCTATAATTTCTATAAGCTTCTATCGTTTTACAACCTAAGTTAATTTTGTAAGGTGTTCCTTTAATAACTGTTAAAGTCTTAGCGTTGTAAACTGTCTTCATTCTTGATAACGGTACATTGACCTCCGTCATGCCGCCTGCAAGGTTAGCTCGCTTATGCTTACACGGCCTTATCTGGACTTCCAGGATTACCTTTCTGCTTATCCTTCTGCTCGAAGACTGCATCTGCTCTGTGCTGCAACGGGCTTAAAACTTCACGACCTACTCCGGCTCCACGAGGCACCTACGTGGTTCGGTTGAAGTCGACACCTACGCGTGACCCTCCATGACCTCTGCGGAAGAGAAGCAACCGCGTGGCGACTTTGCACACTTCAAAATTAGACGGATCCTAAGGCCAGTGTACCATTCTAGACTCATAGAAACTCGGTGACCAAATCCACAAGAAAAGGCAATAAATAATATTAAGTAGATACTATTTACTGTATTATTTATAACCCGACCTACCTACCTACCTGTGAGCCACCCCTAAACAACGGTGAGTGCCGCAAAACATTAATCATTTTAAAAGAGAGTACTAGTAAAAGACCTGCGGACTTTATATTAAACAGTAACACAGTCACTGACAAGTTGTCCTAAGGCGCTTTGCAGACGCAGTTGCCAGTTGCGGCAATCGATATTTTTTCCATAGAACAGTTGCCAGATGCCGCAACTGGTATCAGCATCTCAAAGCGCCTAAGTTTTAATTTATTAAATTACTTAAGCTGAGTGTATTAACCAGAACCTTTTATTAATTTATTTATATAATTTAGCTATGCTTAGCGGCTAAGAAACAGTTGAAAAATTATGGGACTTGCAGGATTTGATCCTGCGACCTCTGCACGCCGGGCAGCCGCTTTAAGCCACTAAGCTAAGATCGCCTCTTGCCAGGACCCTAAACTTCTCAACAGTAGGTTACGTGATTACGAAACGTCACATTCATCATTTCTTAAGTAGGATACCAATAGAGTTGATGATGAATTTCAAAATATCCTGCCGGTCCCATATTAACACGCTTATATTAGCTTCACCTGTATGTATGTCTATGTATGTGATCGTCTCCTTTGGACTCGATTTTGACCCACTTTAAACGGACAGATTTCATTAAAATTTTGCACACCTGTCACACATCGATGACAATGCAATAATTCGATAAAGACAAACAAAAAAAATATATATATAGTTTAAAAAAACTAAAAAACACGCTTTTAAAGTACCTACTTCTAACTAAAAAGTGAAAAATAATTCCTAATATAAGCTGAAAATGGTAATGAACAAAAAATACTAGTACTATTGTGAAAAAGCGTGGGTTGCTCGATAGACGAAAAATATGCCACATGTACACATATATTTTTTACAATAATACTAGTATTTTTTGTTCATTACCTTTTTCAGCTTATATTAGGAATTATTTTTCACTTTTTAGTTAGAAGTACTTTAAAAGCGTGTTTTTTAGTTTTTTTTTTAACTGTTTCTTAGTATATTAACTTAAAAACTAACTTAAAACGTAAAGCATATTTTCAGATGTAATTATATATTGACATTTAAACAGATGATCCCGTACATAAAGACTTGAACGCCAATTACAAAAGTGGCATGTTATCGTAAAATCATCTACATCAGCCCACTAGCGTGGGGAGTGATTAGGCAGTATATAAAATATTTCATACGTGAATGTCAGGTCTATCATCCCGAGACGTATAAGCTGTACGCCTACTCAGCGTCCTTTTATTCACAAAGAAGTATACACGCAATATATAAATATACTTACTTTTACCGCTCAAGCAACAGCCACGTGGGGAGACGGCATAAGTTATTGAGACGATTTATTTTTACATTAGATCCTACTTCAACAATATCTTCTATACTAATGGTAAAATGCTGTATTTTCATCTAAATTTAGATTAATAATTGTTCATTGTGATTAAATACGGCAGGTGAGTTTCAAAAGTGATATCAAGTTTTGTTAGGAATAATTTCTGGCAATCATGATTTTTTTACATAATGCGATCTATATACAGTAATTTACAAGTATTATTTCATACTCAATATTTGTAAATATTGTTTATTATACTTGATTTCAATAATTGTATAATCATAGCATTTATTCAGTAGTGAATAGGAGCCTCATTACGATATGAACTGAGCAAATAATTACTCTTAAAGTTATATTTGCGATCCAATCAAATTTAATGAACAATAATTTCCAATAAACAAGATATAACTTTTTTATGGATTCAATGTGGGTAATTTGCTGTTTAAGGCTCCGTTTCCACCAGCGATGTGATATGCTTCGTTGCTCAGGATTCGCTTGTAAAACCTTTATATAAAAACGCTTTGTTTCGCGTAGGTAGGGGATGACGGGTTAGGTGGGGTTAGATTAACAAATCTAGTAATTTTGCATAGCATATATCTAGTGGAAAGTCAACCTTATAGTCAATTTTAAATAATAACATTGTAGAGTACGGTTTTAGAGTAGCAGAGAGTAAAACACGTATATTGGTATATATTGAATATAAGTGCCACTGTAAATGATGTTACTTGTAAGCCAATCGAAGCCTTCCAAGTTGTAATAAGTGGATGTACTAGTTTCAAATGAAAGTCCTAACGAGCAATTTGTATTGCAAATTACTTATATTCTTAGTAATCCAAGTTGGCCAAATTGGCTGTAACAGAAGTTATTTAACTTCCTAGTTTAAGGTGGTATTTGACCTCATAACCCTATAAACGTTTGCAAATGAGTTGTCTTTAGCCTGCGGCTTCAACCTTGCTTTATCTCAGATAAACTTACTTTATTAGTACAAGATGAAATGAAAATTAAGTACATTATATGTCTCCTTCGACCAGGACTGTTTTTGTTTGACCAGCCATTGAATTGTCTTTTTGTTGACAAATTCATCGACCTTTTTATGATTATTAGGCACGCGTTTGACAATGATTTCACTTGAAGTGACGATGCATTCTTCGGTGGAGCACGCTCACCTATGAGAAACTTATTAAGTCTTGCTTTAAAGAGACCCAGATTGTATTCATGAGGAAACACAGACTCGATCAAGGCGTTCCATTCTTTGGCAGTTCGCCTATGGAATATTGAAGTGAAATGTGTATTTGTAGAATATTATATTATTATTTGTCTGGAAGTCCGATGGTGAAATAGGGCTCTTTATTAAGACTCTACCTACAAATTGACAGCTATGTATGTAAACGTACCTATATATGATTTTAATAGCAATAATATAAGACACAGAAAGCCAATAACAAGTTGTCGCTTCTAATAAAAGACACAACATACATTTCGTCCTACATGCACGCCGGTTTCGTGTACTACTAGACTTTTAGTGTAACCAAACTAACAATATTTTTTTATGGTTTCAGTGCCGTGCAATATGCATAAAATAAATAAAGAATCGTTGCCCAGTTACTACATTCTGGCACACAATTATCTACAATTTCATGTGTAAAGATAGTTATCGCGTGTGAAAGTACCGAGTGTCTATGTATATTTATGCAGTATGCTTCATTGGTAATTGAAGAGTTGCTATGAAATTGGAATAACGAACTCGTGCAACCAATTACGTGTCGTATCTTTGATATATTTTCAATTGATATCTGTTATTGTACTCGTGCGTAATTGAAAATTTTGAACGAGGGTCGTAACTCAAATACGAAGAGTGACTCAAGCGAGTAGCTTTTATTCAAGCATGACGAGTTCATTACGTGTTCTTTGAAATAATTATTATACTAGTATTATATACAAGGCTTTTGGTAGTAAGAGATTTGATTACCAATGTTTTTGCTTCTAATGTAACATTATAGATTCGATATATCATCAGAGTGAATAGGAAACCGAGCATTACAGTGAGCAAAACATAATGTTTTGATACAATGTGTAATACTTGGATACTAGTTTTTACAATTTTGATACAGTTTGTAACAACTATCATTGTTTTGAAAGTCAAACCTCAAATGATACTCAATGAATACTATAAAGGCACTGTATTATGATAATTTTACGGTATTTATTTTTACATTTTTAGTTCCTAAATTTATTTTTTTTAATAATAATTTGATGGTGTTCTAATAAATAATTTTTACTTCACTTACTTTACTTACTTACTCGCGAATGCTTTTTAGTCTAGGAGAAATGTTTTTAAGTTTTTTTTACCTTTAGACTACAGAGACTTTAGATTATACTTTAGATTATCTGAATTATTTCTGTAAATTGCAAATACACGAATACAAAGTGTTATTAGGGAAAAAACTCTATTTATTGTAATATTAGATTTACTACATACCTCCATTGCACTACCACTTCGCACCATGGCGACCCAACATCGCCTTAAACACTTATTTCCTGAAACAAAACAAATACACACATATAAGTTTTATGCAGTCAAAAGTAAAAAAGTATAGAATTAGAATAAGATCTCGGTATTAACTAACATAACGTAACATCACGCCTATATTACCAAAAGGATGTGGCAGAGGTGTACAACACCCACTTTTAACCTGTTAAGTTTAGGTCCCATAGGATAAGTGCCGCCATCCACCGGGCACAATTCAAATTCCGTGCTGCTATTGAGAATTTCCTAACGGAAAGATCACCAATAACACTTTGCCCGACCCGGGAATAGAACCCAAGACCTCGCAGTAAGAGGCCTAGACCAACGAAGAAGTCCTTTATGCTAATATTACTACTATTTCGGTTAATGTATTATGTATAATATTAAAGTTGAAAAATTAAGAATCCAGCAGGACTCGAACCTGCATCCCCTAGGTATACGCCCCAAGTGCTTTTCCAAAGTCAGCTATGGATTCGTATGCTGCTAGACTCGAAATTTCTCAACTCTTTTGTGCCAGCGTCATAGGTACATACATACCTTAGCTAGGCGAACCTTACTTGGTTTTAGCGCCACCTTTGCGATGAGTGATAAGTCACTTAGTCACATACAGTAAGTTTGAATTAAAATCAACACTATTACTGTCGAGAGATGACTATGATCATTAAACCATATCTGATTTAGATCTGTATTAATGATATTGCGTGTATAAAACAGTATGACTGTACTATCATACGTACTCAATTTTATTAACATAAGTTGACTAAAACTAATGAAATGTGGATATGATTACCCTTGCTACTTGTCCACTGTTGTTTAAAATTTATTTAGGTTGACTGTAACAACTTAAATACATTTAAAACAACGGTAATATTTTTTACAATATACATATTCGTCGATATTTCACCTCCTGGCGACAATTATTTAGTAGTTCGATCGCACTTAGTGGAAATTTGGTAGCTGAAGATTATAGCATAACGTACGGCAAGATTTTATATTTGTGACCCAGAACAATGAATGTCCAGAAATTAAAATCGGTAATTTATTTAATAATAATAATAACCTTAAGAGGCTCGCGTTAGGCGGTTGGACCAAGAACCAGATGCAAAAGGCGGTCCTTTTGGACACGGCACGCATCGTGAGGAGGTTCCTCTCTCTGGAGCCCTAACCACCGGCAGCTTGGTCCCTGCACCTGATGTCGGTGGGACACTGTTTTTTATATTTTTAAATGTTTTTTTTGTATTTTTTATAAATCATATTTAAAAATATATAAGATAAGTTTAAAGATAAATAAAGAGGAATAATAATAAATAATGCAATAGTTCTGATTTTAATTTCCATAATTTGCAATAGTCCTACACTAACCGGGAACTGTCCTTGGGTGCATTTCAATAGTGTAAACAGGGATAGCCGTCGGTTTGTGTCCCATCACATTTAGAGCAAATGGTTAATCAGGCCTCTGTGCTGTTGGCTTCGGCCCCACGCATGCCTTCTAAAGGTCCGGGACTCCACAGTCCCTAGATACGGAACCGTAACCAACAATAATAATAATAAAAACGTTTATTTTAGAATAAATATTACAAGTTGTTTTTTATACAATACTTCTGCTAAACTGCACAACAGTTTGATGGCAAATGTAGCTCCTTATTTACTAATTAGGTATTACTTATTCTTACTTGTGTATTTATGTTAGTCTATTTTACACAACAGTATAAATGGTTGAATCTAATATTTAATATTTATTTAAAGTTAGTTGTTATATAAATCGTATTTTTTTTCCTTGAGAACACTTAAAAGCCTCTTTTGAAATTGAGGTTTAAAATATCGTTTTGTCAATTTACAATTATTTAATATTAATGGCAAATCATTAAAATGTATAGGCACCAAAAAAATTCTTCTACGTTGGCCAAAATAATTAGTATAAGTTGGTATTTCAAATAACTTTTTGATGAGCATTCTACGCCCTATGCGTTTATGACACAGTTTTTAAATTCGTCGCTGCAAAATTGCTGAACAGCTATCAACAAGGTTACCTTGTCATGGACTGGCAGCTTTTTAGATACAACGAAGTTACTAAATGTTATTGCACAATATTCTTCCTCTTGTGAATATGAAATTAAATTACCTTTCGAATAATGTTCATATCCCTGAGTGCACGTACTTACTATATATTGCATTTAATAAAATGAAATTGCAATGCGGAAAATGTAGAACCCACTAAAATCTCTGTAGAATTATTGCAACCTCAGTTCAGGGATAGTGCAATAGCAGTTTTGGAAAGTTGTGTCATAGAATAATATATGAAATTGTATAAAATATAACTGCCTCCAGTGTTTAACATATGCGCCTCTTACCACAAGGTCTCTGTCTGTTAACTAAATAAATTTTAAACAACAATAATCATTTTTACAATATAAATTATTCGTCGATATTTCACCACATTAAACCGCATTATGCACTCAACGAAAAGATTACCATCGGAACGGTTAACACCGCTCGCTGAAGTACACAACTGGAGCAGGTAGCAGATTTATCCATACCATAAAATGCCCATAAATTACATATAATAAATGTTCGGCGTTTATAACCGTAAAGCGTTTATTTTAATGGAGGAATGACAAACGGGCGACATTATTCGCGATCGAACAGATAGGGAACAATTACTTCATATTGTTTACCATCCGTTTTAAAAATGTATCGACGATTTTCATGCGGTCTTAATATTGTACGCAACGATTACATTATTATTATCTTTATTTATGTTCCCCCGTGAAGGTTTAAATGTACGTATTTATTCGCTTGTTTTATCCTGGGAAATGCTCGACGCATATCAACCTCCTCAGTGGGACGTAGTTATAATCGAGTTGCATAAACTCGGGTCGTACTATGAGCTCTTATTGTCACTCGGTAGTGATTTTAGATAAATCGTTTCTTACTTCTGGAAATATAACAATAATAATAATATAATATATATACTGTCTGCACGTGTGGTGTAGTGGTTTAAGAGGGTTCGATCCCCACATGGGACAAATCTTTGTGTGATTCGCAAAGACTTGTTCTGAGACTGGGTGTGCTTGAGTGAGTGAATGTGTGTATTTGGCCTTTTCATTGGGACCATTGGATAGTGTATTTGCTTCTGGCGTTCTATCTAATGTAAAAAAAAAAACAAATTTGTTTATTTATAAGTTAATTGTCAAGTCAACAATTTTTCTGGCATGCATCTCACGCTGGGTCAGAAAGGGAATCTTTTTTGACTTTAGCAAACCTTTGTGCAACCATAGCCGATGACTTTCTTATAAATGTACAGTCTCAAGGTGACTATATTATAACACTTAAGCCCTATAAATATGAACTATATAAAAAAAGACGGAAAATGGAAATTAAATCATCAAGAAACCTTTCAAGGTAAAAAAACAATCATCTACCTGCAAAAGTCGGTAAAATGATGACTAAGTGTTGAAATTGCAAAGACAATAACAGTCACTTCCATTTCTACGCCTAATTGGTAAACTGTTTACTTTCTCAGGCATCCATTAAGTAAATTATATTCCAACACTGTACTATAGAACGAAAACATTTTTTTTACCATAAAAGTTAATTAGATTTTTATGTTTACAATAGACTGCTATTACAGAGGAAAGTCGGGCTTTTCTGATTATTGTACAAATTGAGAATACGTGTTTGGTGCATTTTTATATTGTAGTTATTTTCACTACAATCTAGTATTTTTTTGATATCCAACGAAGAACAGAAATAGGTCAATTGAATCATTAGAAGCTTGACTTTCTTAATTAACTACCGAAATTATGTCTGTTGGTTTCTGGTGCGGTATAGTTGGCTTTTGTTTTAACCAAATGAATTAAATTCTACTGGAGAAAGCTGCAAGAATTAGGTATGTTATTACACATAACATCACGCCTATATTACCCAGAAGGGTTTGGCAGAGGTGTAAAACACCCACACTTCACCTATTATGATTAGGTCTCATGGGATAGGTGTTGAGCGTATCGGCAGCCACTGGGCACATTTTCAACTGTGCTGCTATTGTGAATTCTCTGACGGAAAGTTCACAAATCACACTTTGCCCAACCTGGAAATCGAACCAGAGACCTTGTGGTGAGAGGCGCATATGCTAACCACAAGACCATCGAGGCAGTAATATTTTATTCACGTTAATATATTATTCTATGACACAACTTTTCAAAACTGCTATTGCAGTATCCCTGAACTGAGGTTGCAATAATTCTACAGAGATTTTAGTGGGTTCAACATGTTCCGTATTGCAATTTCATTTTATTAAATGCAATATATAGTAAGTACGCGCACTCAGGGATATGAACATTATCCAAAAGGTAATATAATTTCATATTCACAAGAGGAGGAATATTGTGCAATAACATGTAGAAACTACGTTGTATCTAAGATCTTAATAAATTACCGTTATTAATTTCTTGGACACGCATTGTTCTAGGACACGAATATAAATATGTCATATGTTATGGTATAATTAATCTTCAGCTACCAAAACTCCACCAAGTGCGATCGAACTACTTAATAATTGTCGCCAGGAGCTCAGAATAATAATATTATTTTTCATTAATAGATGAACGGCCACTCTAGCTGTGGTACAGAATTGCGAGGTGACCAAAAGACTGATTGCATTTAAATGATGACACGATTCGGGTGGAGAACCTGACCTTGAATCTAACAAAAGTGTCATCGGAGCAGAAGGAAAATCGACAAATGAAAATCTAATGTTACTTGCAGTCAAACCACAGCTACGCAATAGACGAACGGATGGCGGAGTTGGTAATGTACTGTGTTCGATTCCCGCTTAAGTCAAATCTTTGTGTGCATGAACATAAAGGTTTGTCTTAGACTGGGTGTTACTATGTATAATACAAAAGAAATATATATATGTATTATATCAGTTATTCACCATACCCATAGTACAAGCTCTGCTTAGTTTGGGACTAGATGGCGTTGTATGTTAGTTGTGAGATATATATTTTTTTATACAATTTGCCGCACTTGAACTTGTATAAAAAGTTGATAACATGCATAAAAAAATAATAAAACCAGTTCGGTATTGCGTGTCCAGACCAACAATCCACAAATTGCGATCGACATGAAAGCCTTAACGATTGAGGAAATTTGGTAAATCACTTCATATAAAACGAACAATGTTACGGTCCACAATGAAAACGTTTAATGAAAAGGGCATTTAGAAAAATGTCAGAGGTCATTACGTCCTTTCTTTAATTTAGCCGCTTGTTGCTCAAAGACAATGACCCAAAATTTAAGCCACTGGTTTTAATGGCTGGAAAGAACTTGTGATATTTATATATTTTTCAGAGTTGTCCTTTAATTTTTCTTGGATTCTGAAATGGTTTAATCAAATCAAATCAAATCAAATCATTTATTTTGCAGGAAACACTGTTACAATGGTGTAACTGGTGTAAGGCATGAAAATTATGTTATTGCTACATTCATTTTTATAAATTTAGAAATTAAATACGATTAAATAATAATAATGTCAATTAAATTAAATAATATAATGTCGATTGTAGATATTACATAAAATAGTAGTAGTATAAAAATATTTAAAAATTATTTCAATGTCATTCCTGGGAACAGTGATCATTTAAAACTATTACAATTAATACAATATACAAAATAGTTAATTGTCCTACCACTTGATGACACTGTGAGGTATAAAATTATGGATTTTGTCATTTAAATATTCGTTCAAGGTATAGTAGCATTTTTTTACCAAAAAAGTCCTAAGATGTTTCTTAAATAGAACAATATTCATGGCCCTGATTTCTTGGGGTAGGTAATTTATTGAATATTACAGGGGCCATGTAAGAAACACTTTTGTGCATCGAAGTAAACATAAACATAAACATTTTATTTATTTCTCTCATAATTGGATGTACAATTCAAACATAAATTATTGGTGATGCCCGAAGCCCAGCCAGCGCCGACACCGCCCTACTTGCAACTTTAGTAGTTATTCAATGAGATTAATTAATAATGAAACAAGCAGGGCGGCTCAACGCTAGCCTGAACCCGGGCACCACGAGCAAATAACAGCTGAAACTTGTTCCTTTGTGAGAGCTGGAGTCTGTAATAGGTTCAAGACCTGTATGACAGATCTCCAGGCTCCCTCCTACATTACACTAAATTTAATTTGGCCCTGGTAAGAGGCGACTGTATCTGGTTGGTTAAAGCGACTGCCCAGTGTGCAGAAGGTCGCAGGTTCAAATCCAGCCGGTCCCATATCTTTTTCAGCTGTTTTTAGTATATCAAACCTAAAACTTAAAATTAATGACTTTAATCGAAAATTAAACATATTTGGTTCTCTCGATCACTTATTTAGCGCTGCGTTTATTTTCCAAAGTGCTTAAAGTATCACTCAACACAATAGCGCTAGAACGGCCCCTTGAAGGAAATAGCGTGTTGGTTCAAGTTTGTTACTTAAACGCGTTGTAGATTAGTCTGCCAAGAAAACTTTGTAGAGGAACAGGGTGTGATGTTTCTCCACCACAAAGGGAGGATCCTCCGACCAGGCTCGGTGGTATTGCCTGGCGGACAGCTGTACAACGGTAGCGTATTGGAAGTGGTATATATGTACACTCTCTGTGAACACTTCGTTATCGCGATTCAGCGCTCTTTGACATTTGTCACGTGTCTACTTGACGTTGTCAAAGAGCGCAAAGAGAGCAAAGTTGGTTCCATGGTTTTTGTACCGAAGATTTTTATAAGGTATGGAAGTAGTATTGATTAATTGACTTCAGAAGAACTACAAAATCAATATCAGTACCACAATAAAAAATTATGGTGTAACATCATGGTCTGCCCCGGACTGGCTCGATGGTCTAGTGTTTAGCGTATGCCTATATATGCCTCTAACCGTTAGGTCTCGGCTTCGATTCCCGGGTAGGGCAAATTGTAATGAGTGAACTTTACGTCGAGAAATTCAAGTGCCTATATAACTCAAAAGGGTGTGGCAGAGGTGTAAAACACGCACATTTCACCTGTTATGTTTAGATCTCATGGTATAAGGGGTGAGCCTATCGCCATACACCGGAAACAAGTCCAACCCCGTGCTGCTATTGAGAATTTTCTGACGGAAAGTACACAAATAACACTTTGCCTTTTGTTCCGGTTTGGTGGTGCGATCAGGCCCTGAAATTACTGGCACAAGAGGCATAACACCGTAGTCCTCAGCTGCAGCGACACATCTATAATCTGCTTTTGTGGATTGTTGATGTCCATGGGCTGTACTCCACTTACCATCAGGTGGACTACACGTTCGTTCGCTGTAGGCGTAGTATAAAAAAAAAAAAAAAGAATACATCTTAAAAAACTAAGTGAACCTTTTTCTTGTATTCTGTCTATTAGTTTATCATATGTACTAGCGACCCGCCCGAGCTTCGCACGGGTACAATGCTGATACTAAATACACTACAGAAAAACTGTGAACGTTGCATATAAAAACACAGCGGCCCGCTCCGGATTCGCACGGGTATATAATATATAGCCTATGTCACTCACTGAAAAAATGATTAAAATCGATCCAGTAGTTTGATTTATTCATTACTGCCCGTGGCCCGCACGCGTTAAATTTGGAGTAAAACAATTCCCCCTTTCTATGCATGTATTATACATAAAAAACTTCCTCTTGAATCACTCTATCTATTAGAAAAAACCGCATCAAAATCCGTTGCGTAGGTTTAAAGATTTAAGCGCACATAGGGACAGAAAAGGCGACTTTGTTTTATACTATGTAGTGATAGTAAAATTAAACGGCACGCGTAGTTATAAAAATGCTTGGCGGTTCCAAACAATCAGTTCATACATACTAGAAGAATTGTATTTGCGCATATTCCCGCGAGAGTGCAAATCTGACAAATTGCTTGCGTGAGCGATGCTGACAGGCGTACGTGCATATAGCAATTCTATGTGCTATTGATATCAAGAGGCAAAGGGGAAAATGCTGTGTGAGATTTTTCTGAGTCGCCATTTTGTAAAAAGGCTTTGAGTTACATTGATTAGAAATGAGATTTTAAAACTTAATTTTTAAGTCATAAATAAGATGCGGAAGTAATTTTAGATACTTTTGAAATTACGCCGTATGTTGAGGTAATAATGTATTTTTGTTAAGGAACTGTTCCTAAAATAAAAGTTGTTCATCTTCTTTGTCATGGTATGGTAAACTCACTAACTCCAAAAATGAACTCGTCAAGTTTTGATATTTATGAACATGGCATCAAAAAGGATGGACGAAGGGTGGCTATTGTGTAAATAAAACTGAAATGTTCGAAATTCTTGAACCTTTGTAACAAATTTTGCATTTTCTAATTAAGTATAATGTCCTTAACCTGCATTTAAAAGATTATCTATTAATTATGGGATAACCTGTTATATAACCCTGGATATTTGTCTGCAAAGCAAACTACGCAAAACACAAATTATGAATTTAGCTATGCTAAGCAAATTATACTCAGAAACAGTTGTATTATGTAATAAACACAAATTATAAGCTTCATCAAACAAAGAACGTAACATCAAAGCTTTTGGGCTTCTGATTTAGACGTATTAACTTCACTAAACTGTTTGTTTTGAAACAACGGCCCACGATGTTTCGCACCAAACAGTTCCATTATTTCAAACACAGGATTCTAATGCTCACTGAATACATCAAAATCATCCTAGTCATGATTTCAATATCCAAACCTTTACGGACCAAACAACACTCGAACAAAAAATCATGCTTATTTTGAACGCGTAAATGTACACAATTCAAAGCAATGTTTTCACGGCTCATTGGGCGGGTAATAAAAGGTTTGTTTACAAAGTAATCGTGGTAAAACGCTTAGTATGTAAATGGAAATCAATTTTATCGGTAATGTGTACGACGATCAGTGTTACTACCCTTTGTTGATGCGAGTTTTTGACTTTTAATGTCCGACGGTACTTTTTAGCATTTTGTAAACGATAGTAATTTAACAGCAATTTAGTGCAACACAGAAGTATTGACAGTTTGTCAGTTTCTGAAGTGCCGGATAGATCTTATAAGACCCATAAAATATAAACTGACCGAAAAGTGACAAAAGTTACACTTGAAAATAGAACACAGCTGTCACTTTGATAGATGTGTGTTATATACATAGACTGCCAAGAAGAAGAAAAAGAAGTCGCAATACCTATTCCAAACTACTACTTACTGCAATTATAACGGTATTGTTTGCTATAATTGCCGATTGTAAAAATATATATAAATGCGATGAGAGATTTTTCATTATTTCATAAATAATGAAGTAATTATTTTACAAAAAGCTTATCTGCCGGCATTTAAATTCAGCGAACATTCAGTTGGATATGGCTAGTTAATCGCTGGCTGAGAATAAAATGTATTTTTAGAGTAGGGATATCTATATTGTTATTTTAAATAAATTGTAACTGTATATGGGCACAAAGTATTCAACATTTTATTATTATTAAAAAAAAAACTTGAATTATAAAAACTCTTATAAAAAGATTCAACTTATTTTATAGCAATGAACAAAAATAATTGCAACGGCTCAATCTACGCTGCTAAACTTTTATTTACTTACTCTTTGATTTGTGGCATTTATTTCAGTATAATTATTTTGATTAGATTGTTAATGAAATTCCTTCTACTTTCGTACGAGCAATTAATATAAATGAATTGCCCACAAATTATAAAACAATTTCTTTACAATCCGTTTTAAGTGCCTAATAAATCTGTGTTTAAGTGGCAATGAAATATTTCTAAAAAGTATATTTTGTTTTTTATTCTGTGAGATCACTTAAAAAAACAATCACGATTTCAACATTTGTTATAAGAATGAATTGTTTTCATAAAATTACTACACCTAATAATTTTGTTAGCAGCTGCGCGCGGCACTCTTAATTGACGTAATTGAAAAGTTAAAACCTCACGTTTTCTCGCTCACCTTTTTAAATATTTACTTTAGCACCCAATTAGTGTGACGCTAGTAGATTTTCCTTTAGAACTTAAGGAGACTGCACACTGGACTCACATGGGTTGACGCTGGCAAACGACATATTAATTCATAGCATATACATTTACCCTTTGCCCATTTTAACTATGATATAAGTTATTATAATAATAATGTAGTAATGGTACTTCGACGCAAAGCCTATGAGTCCGTTTTACTAACATGTTGTTAATGTATTCATGTATACGCTCAACTAATACTTTCTCTATTTTATCATTTGATTTTTTATGTTAATATCAAGCATTCGCTCTGGAGTAAAGCGAGTATACAAATGTGCCGAGCCCTTTTCCAATGACATTGAGGTCGGCTTTTAGTCTAACGGATTAAGCTGAATATCAGTATTTTACGTGGAGCGACTGCCATCAGACCACCACAACCCAGTACGAGGTAATACGATACTCTTTGTTGGACTAGATTGTTAGACATTCTAACCTCTGCCATAGATGTTCAAATGGCAACCGGGACCGACGGCTTAACGTGCTCGCCGATGCACGGAGGAAAACTCGTTTTGGTAAATATGATCACCAATCGATGGCCGACCGCAATTGGCATTGCTTACCCTGCAAGATCAATCGTTCAGCGCAGCTTAGACTTAACTACGAGTTGTGTTAAAGTATCGTCGATAATGCCAAAAGAAATATTTTTTTTCATAATGCCGCTAATTTAATTTACATACTTTTCTAGTATCCTGTAGGTTTAAAGCTATGCCAAACGAACCACGCGTGTCGGTTGCCATTCACAATCCTCACAACGGCTTTAGAGATGTGTGTACCAACCCTTACTCACACCCCGTCCTTCGCGTTCACCTTTAACAGGGTCGACTTTGCGCCAACTTAACGGTAAAGCTAATTTCATTTATTTTTCACTTTACCTGCAAATTAAGGTTTAAATATTCTAATTTATTATTTCGTTTCGTCGAAACCATTCAGAATTGCCAGAGGACTATCGTTAAGAATTGCGTAGAGAACCAAAATTAATTAAGTAATTGAGGTACAATGAAATTAATTACTTTTGTATGACTGGACAAGGTTTAGGTTTAGCATTTAATTCGAAGAAGCATATAATTGCGTGACGGCCTTGGAAGATATTATGATTAATACAGACGGTATTCGATTAAATGTGAAGAAGAACTTTTTGCCGGAGGGAACATCAATCACATGGCGGTCCTTTATGAGTGCTCGCATTTCGTACAGAATAGAGCAATTTAAAAAGTTATAGTCGTCGTTGGATCGTGTTTTCTAAAGGCTAGGTTTGCTAATGTCGATGTATTGTTGCGTGAGAAGTTTCATTATAACGGTATACGTAGAAATTCACTTGGTCCTACCCATTTTCGTATAATAAGCACGCACTTTGCCCAAAGTGTTGGGTGGCGATCGCGTGAGCGCTACACGAGTAAATGAAACTGTGTTATTATAAACCTTTTATTACACTTTTTATGTCTTGAAACTAATCAACTAGCTTTTGTTCCTATTGAAAATAATCAAGCGCTAATATGAACGTATTGCTTTATTCTTGCCCTTGAAATAAGTAATTGCTTCTATTTGCATAAGCTTTTGAGGCATTGGCTAAAGCTCTGGATGAGCGCTTAATCCCTCTTCACCAGACTGCTAAGACTTAGGTGACGCTTAATAGATTTCAGACTCAAATCAATGGAAACTAATGTAGCTTGGAATGAATTCTAGAATATTATAATTTCACTTGTTGCAGCCCGCGACTTCATCCACGTGAATTTCGATACTTCGATGCTATTTCCTTTAAAATTGAGGCATTTTCTTCATTTACTTTAAACCCCAAATTTACCCCCTTGAGGAATGGAAAGAGTGGAGTACCTTTTTGTAATTAATATCGTATAGGGAACCTACGTGCAGAATTTCGTGCAGTTTCTTTAAAAATTTACTAACTTCCCTTATAAGCTTACAACCTCTAATTCACCTTCTTGGAGAGTGATATTTCCCAAAAAATCATTTAACAGTTAATTTACGTCATGTAAGTAACCTATGTGAAGAATTGCATGTATTTTCCTTTAATATTGACGAAGCACCCATATAACTTGCTACGCTTGCTACTAACATATTTGCTAACTTACTCCCTTAGGAATAAGTAATACCTCCAGCTACACAATTGTGAAGCCCGCATCCAAATACAGACAGACAGACAAACAGACAAAAATTCTAATAATAATATGTTTGGCTTCTACTGCTATTATAAAGACCCCTCGTATTAATTTTTCTTAGATATCTTCAATGTAAAGACATGGAATACGTATTACTAAGATCCATTACAATAACTCTCTCGCTCTCTAATTTCAGAAACAAACCTTTTCTACACCTAATAGTACCTTAATCACCCTTGATGTCGACAGTTTAAATATTGATAGATTCAATTCAATGCTTATTTTAATCCTGTGTTTTTCTGAATCCTATCAAAGTTGATTCGACATATAAAACAATAAGTGAACACAATAAAATATAAAAATCCAATATATAAATCACATTTTAGCTCAAGACTAAGAAAAACAGTGGTTTGATTAAATCAACTCGCGAGTAAAATAAATAAGCTAAAAGCCAAAATCAAAGGAACGCTCGTATCGTAAATAAGTTTACTTCTTATTGTTTCTTGTTGGTAAAAAGTTAGAACAGTGAAATCCATTATAAAGAAACGTCTTTGAATGTTTGCAATAAATAAATCTTTCTGTATTGATTTATGGAGACTTATTTTTTTATGAGAAGTAGGTTTTTTTTTTATTTGCAAAAAAGTATTTAATTTGAATCAGATTTATCCAGCCGGGGACGAGGGGGTGGGAGCGGGGTCAGTCAGTCGAGAGGTTATACTTTTGCCATGTCCGTCTGTCCGAGGCATATTGTCGAAACCGTTAGTGCTAGAAAGCTGATATTTTGCATGGACATGTATGCTAACTATTTCAAGAAAGCGTTAGAAAAAAATCTTTTCTATTTTGGCTACATGTAAAATTCATAAAAGAAAAGTTTTTGCACGTTTTTCTCATAGAAAATACACACTTATATCTGTATTCCAAAAACAACAAAACCGATTTTGATTAAACTTGCATTTATCCCTAAGAAACATAGATATATTCAAACATACAGACATACAGACATACATACGCTTATGAAGTTTGGCACACAAGTTAAAAAGCTAACATAGATCAACTTATTCAAAAACTGTGCAATTCTGACAAAATTATATAGAACATATATCTAATTGATAACCTCATTCTTGAAGTCGTTAAAAACAGCTAAAACATCAAAATACCTTGCAAAAACAAGCCTAAACATCGATATTATGGCGTCCTTTTATTTCCACAGCAGTAAAGAAAAGATACTTCCCTTCGAGGTTCGAACTTTACACCCTTTATAACAATATAAACAGAAGCCTTAACTTTCTTTCCAATTCGATCGCATTTTCTAGTGAAACACCCTCTTTTCTACATTAACGAATAAGTTTATACCTCACAAAGAATTTCAAACAAGCTTTACAGCCTTTTTTACGGGCCTTCACCGTCTAAAAGTGATTTCAATTAGCATATAAAATGTTCAGCTGCTACTCAAATAATTTAAGGTGTGCTTCGGTACTCCGTCTTAATTTATTTACTTTTAATGCCCGGCAATATACCAGAGTATGTAATGAATTTAATTGTTCAAAGATTTATGTAGAATCATTGACCTGGTTTGTAGAACGTTGTGTAATAAAAGGTTCTGGTATTCAGGCTTTCAGTGCAACTTTAAGTACAGTTACATCAGTCACATAAGTTATAAATACATCGCCACTAGTAGTAATTGTAAAAAATATGTTATATTTATAAAATTATAACATAAATACATTTTATTTTATATAATATTAAAGTTGAAAAATTAAGAATCCAGCAGGGCAGGACTCGAACCTGCACCCCCTGGGTATACGCCCCAAGTGCTTTGCCAATTCAGCTATAGATTCGTATGATGCTAGACTCGAAATTTCTTAACTCTTTTGTGCCAGCGTCATAGGTATATAATTATATACTTTAGCTAGACGAACATTACTTGGTTTTTTTCCTTCTCTGCCATTATGAGATAGTCGTCATCGGGAATCTTCATGTCGATTAATAAATCATTGTGCGGCGCTATAAACGGTTTTATTTTTTACTTCTCAAGCTTCTAAGCCACAATAGACCAATCAGTTTTTACCTTCATTGTGTGATGTACCCAGCACGTTTGTCCTATCAGTGATAGGCTAGTGCTTAGCTACCTACCTCTAGTACGGTAGGTACCTCAACAACCACAGGCCTATGAATATTACGGACTTTCTAAGAGTTTTTTTTCTGCTACCACTAGTAATAATTCTTGCACAAACTTACATATCACACAAAGCATACTCAGAGTCAGAATAAATCTTTGCGGATCACACCAAAATTTGTCCCGTGTCAGGATCGAACCAACAATACGAGCGCAGTTGACGCTTTCAACTGCGCTCGTATTGTGAGGCGACCGCTCTAACCACTACACCAACAGTGCACTCACCCGCTAAGATAGCGTTATACACAGTCACGCAATCAAACAGTTCTTAGGCAATGAAACAACATCATCTACATCAACAAAGCTGAACAAATAAAATCAAGAAAACTTACCATAACGACTATAATACGAAACCATTATGGTCAACCAAGTCGGCTTCACACTCAAAAGTATTTTTAAAGTGCAACTAAAATAGAAATCTAAGTCGATGACATAGGGCATAAAATCCAACTACTTATTTTTCACGTGCATAGTTATTTCTGTCGGTCTATACTGAGGGTGCGAAAGTTCATTCAGGCATAACAAAACCCCTACTGTACGTTATTTAAGACTTTTAAATTTTATTCAGGTGAAACGAAATCGAGAAATCAGCCTAATATTATCCAATTTCTCCACATAAATCTTTATGAAACTATTATTTTTTATTCAGGTCTTTGAGATCATTTATCAGAGGAATACGATCTATTTTTGTAACACGCAAAGAATAAGCAAAACATTAATAAATAATGTCGATCAATCAATCTTGAACCTATTTTTATCAATAAGATATATAAATGCAAGCTTGTATGAAATCTATACCCGGTGATTTCTGAATTAATATCTCGAAGGAGGCTCATAGTAAGGCCTATGGGGTGTTATACTCACCGAGTGGATATAATTGCGACCTTCCGATTGCGAGGCTGGCCGTTTCACCGCCACGCTTCCACAGAAATGGACACAGAGCGACTTATTTATAGTTTTGACCTGCTGGGCGTTGGCGAACACATGGACTGGCTTATGGCGTGTGCATTACCAATTAAGAATTGTATTGTCCTAGCTTACGAGCCTGTCATTATATTTATTTGGTTGAAAAGTATTAATCCGAAGTCTCTTGAAATATCTGGACACGTATTGAAACACGAGTTCTAAAATAAAATTAAAATTGTACGAGGACGTTACTCGATGGTTAAATAACATTTGAAATGTCATTCACCGGATCAAAAGATCTAAATATCAACTTTAGCGAAGGAAAACCTATTAGTTACTATAACGTGGTCTTGTGATTACCAATTGGGAAGGCAGAATAAATAACAACAATGGAATATTAGCGAAGGTATTACTCATATTGTCTGAGTACAATATTTCCCTAGATTTCTAAAATAACTGACGTTATATACGACTATATACGAATAATAAATTCAGGGCGAAAGTAGATAGGAACTCTGGTTTGACGAAGTCCTGCGGAGAGTGACGTGAAGACATTTACCTGAAGGCATGGTATCAGCAGACAACATATATTTATACTCGTATAGCCCAGAGGGATCAGTGGAGAAGGACGCTCTCGTGCGCATTTTTTTTTTTTTTTTTATACTACGCTCACTGCGAACGAACGTGTAGTCCACCTGATGGTAAGTGGAGTACAGCCCATGGACATCAACAATCCACAAAAGCAGATTGTAGATGCATCGCTGCAGCTGAGGACTACGGTGTTATGCCTCATGTGCCAGTAATTTCAGGGTCTGATCTCACCACCAAACCGGAACATAGTAATGAATGCACTACTATTTGGCGACAGGTTAAAGGTGAGACGGTGGTGCTTCCGCCCTCGAGCTCACTCACAAGAGCTCTACCACCAGTAGAAATGGTGCATATTTAGAAACGTCAGTGCGACTTAACATTACTTTGGAAGATAAATAAAGATTGTTCTGCCTCTGATGATGCTTCGAAAAATATCACCACACAACTAAACAAATAAAATAAAATGTTGCGAAATATGGAAAAAAGCATGAAATGTTACTGGCAAATATTCTTTTTTTTTTATAAATTAAGCCCAGCTGATCCTTCCAGCAGACAGGGAAACAAAAACTGAACAATACATTGTTCGACCTTTTACAGTTCGAATCAAATTGAAATAAGCTTTTGCAAGCACACAAATATAAACTGATAAGCGAATAACCAATATTGAATTGTTTTACATTGTAATTGAGGAGTTCTATACAATGATTTGAAAGCGTTTTGCTATTTTAAAATATTATTCAGGATGTTTGGTACATCGTTTGCCAAATTGCATTAGCTAGAAGATAGTGGCTATAGTTTTAGTCTCCCTAATTCACTTTCCACCTCGACAGTCCCTTATTTTGAAAAAAATACTGTTTTTAGCTTATTAGCGGCATTTAAAAAAAAATGCTGATATAGCCAATATAAAAAAATGCTAATATAGAAATTTTGTAGTAGTTTTAATGATTACGGTTGTGTTTTTCAATTTAATCGAGAATTATTATTTGCAAATAATCCTATTTATTTACGGACTAACTTTTAACAACGATTTATCAAACACGCTGTTTATTTGCAGTAGGTAAACTTAACTTTTAACTTTACACCTAATTTAAACCTCTAACCGATGATTTATTAACCATTATCGTCCAACAGTCGTCTGTTGGACGATAATGGTTAATACGGCGACGAACACTGCCCTTTATCGGACTCTTGAACTACTTACGTAGACAGAAAACGTCTTATTTACAGTTTTTAAACGTCTACGGTGTTCAGACCTGACGCAGACGTTATTAATTACACCTAGACTACATGCCCCCTTACTTACGCGACCTAGATTCCTGTGCTAATTCAAATAGAACACCTTTGTGAGCTTAAGCGTGGGTTAATTTCTTTGACATATGTTTGACTATAAATAGTACACTATTCCAGGAAAGTTGATGTATATTTATTTACTATAAGTATGACATAATCGTTTAAATAGCTATCAGTATAGGATAAACCTCAAATAATTTATTCGATTGAAGCTTGTTAACACATTCTTATGTTAGCAACTGCCTACAGCCGTAACTGTTGATAAAAAGTATCCTGATTATACTAAGAAACAGTTGAAAGAGATATGGGACCGGCAGGATTTGATCCTACGACCTTACTGCACACCGGGCAGCCACTTTAGCCATTTAGCTACGTTCGCCTCTTACTAGTTCCCCAAATTAAACAGTAACTAAATGCTATAAAAATAATCAATTAGAAGTACCTATCCTGATATCCTTTTCCAAGCTTACAGCTATCTTAATTATTTCATCAAATAACTGTCTCGATGGGCTAGTGGTTAGCGTATTCGCCTCTCACCGTGAGGCCTCGGGATCGATTCCCGATCAGGCAAAGAGTTATTTGTGAACTAGCCGCCAGGAAATTCACAATAGCAACTCGGAGTTAGAATTGTGGCTGGTGGATAGCGATAGGCGATTACAAAAGGCCTTAACATGGCAGGTGAAGTGTGAGAGCTGTACTCCTCTGACATACCCTTTAATGTAATATGGGCGTGATGTTATTTTATCTTAATAAGTGGTTTAGTTCTGAAAGAGTTTCAGACAGGCATAAATCTTAAGTAAAGATACATACTTTCCAAATCCAACTATATACTTCTGATTAAATTCGTTGCGGGTTCCAAGACAATTTTAACTCTCCCTGGGATTGCCCGTGTGTCATGCACGGCGTGCCTTTCAGTTGGTTACCGCTGTAGATCCTGGCGTCACAGGAGTCACAGTGGTGGGCGTGTGGGTGGGATTATATCCCGTATTAAAAATAAGCATAATTCTTTTCGCATTTAAGATATTGGTACGACACTTTTAATCAAATAAGGTCAAAAAAATACTTGAAGGTATTATGAACACCAACATCATTATCTCAATATATTACATACGTTAATTAACAGCCTCCTTCTGATATCAAAATTCCATTTCGCATAATTCGATAGGTAGGTAATTACGAGCTGATAAAGTTGGCTATCAACATACCTATGGGTACAATATAATACCCATTCGGCGAATATTAATGTAACAAACAAACAGAAGCTGGTTTTATCTGATTATCATTATTGAGAACAGAACGCGAGCGTAATTTTCGATGTATAATTTAGTTATTCCATAGGAAATGAGAAAACTCATTTACGATTCTGATTGGTAGTTTCGATAGAGATTGTCTCTGCTCAGCTCTGCAATGTGGATTACTAAGTCCCGATTTAACCGAACTTCTTAAACTGTAGTATTTTTACTAGGAAACAGTTGAAAAAGATATGGGACCGGCAGGATTTGAACCTACGCCCTACTGCACACTGGGCAGTCGCTTTAGCCATCCAGCTACGGTCACCTCTTACCAGAACTATAAATTTCTCAACTGCATTTTACGTTATTAAATTTGACGTCACGTTCATCCATTTGTTCCTATCATACAAACCGACGTGGCGAAGTTACATTCAGCACAAATTCTACGGTAGTATTACATTATCTTTGGCACAAATGTTGCAAAGAATGAACGCGTACGTTACGCGTTCATTCTTTGCAACATTTGTGTTTAGAACTTCATTTCAGCTTCTAATTTATTATTTTTATAGCATTTAGCTATGTTTAGCAAATTATACTAAGAAACAGTTGAAAAAGATATGGGACTGATTTGTTTATTTTCGTTTATCAAAATATTTTTTTATACAATAACTTAAATTTTACATATTGAAAGAAGAAAAAATAAAAATAACTTTACTTTACTTTTATGTTATAGATAATATGTATGTCACTTTGTTAAAATCTTTTTAAAATAAATAATGATACTTGCCTTCTAACAAAATAACCTTGATATGGTTATTAACATTACTATGCTTAAGTTTGTTTTTTTTAAACCTAAACATTTATTTATTTCTCTCATAAAGGGATGTACAATTCTAACATACATTATTGGTGAATATAATTCACTCATGCACGAATAATTTAATAAAAAAAATGTTTTGAAAAAGTATGTGCAGATAGCCGAAAGTTTATTTGCTAAATAACAAAATAATAAAAATAATAAAATAATTTATCATATTTCACATTATTTTTGCTAAGTTAAAAAAAAATATATATTACACCAAGAGTAGCTTTTTTTATGAAATGTAAGCAATATGATTGTTTTATCAAAATAACTATATATAATACTGAATCCCTTCCTGTACTGACTTTTTCGAGAAAAATAATCTCCGGAAGAAGAGAAATCTAATAAAGTCGATCTCGAACGTAATACGATTATTGATACATGAATTGGAAAATACCAATCAGAACAGAGATACTAAGAAATAAATTGAAGCGATATGAATATAATATAAATTGTACAATGATTTCCGGATAAGGACATGTTTCCCAATCGCTGAGTAAGAGGTAACCGTCAGATAAATGATAACTTGTCAAAATTCAGACATAAAATCGAACACAGCTGTAACTTCAATTTGTTTGTGTTACTCATAGTTATCCTGCAAATAGCGTATCTTGGCAATTGTGAAACAGACCCTAAGGGCCACGCCAATATAACCAGACCGAATTTAAAAATGACACTAGTTACGATTGAAAAAAGAACACAGCTGTCTCTTTCATTTATGTGTGCTATATACATAACCTGCTAATAAAGTTTATCTAACACCTGCGAAATTGGGTCTTAATGTAACAAGTAATATGAAAGTTAAGGAAACCATAATAAATGTGCTTTTCTTCATACATATTGAAATTTTATATCAACAAAAATGTTTACTCAATATCTGACTCAGTTTGCTAACTTTGTAATAAGTCACGGTAATTCCGAAAACTTTCACCATCAAATATACCTATGTCCAGCAGTGGACTACGAGCGGCTGAATGATGATGATGATATATACCTATTTTTTATTACCAGAAAAAATATTCTAGCATTTGCGCAACGAATGTCCTTCCACATCCTAAATCCTAATCCTCTCTCACGCGAATATTTAAAATCGCTGCATTCAAATGATAAAATTGTTAACATTTTCACACTTTGAATAAATACAATAAATACATTGTTTGCAAGAATTAGTTGTCCCATCACACAGGCTTTACTGGTATTCCCATATCGATACTATTCGAACAAATAGTACTTTTATATTGAAGCATAATCGTAAATCGACGAAGTAATCAATAGGAACGATTTTTGTCCGGCTGAAAATTGAAAACAAAATGTATAGCCTCGTTTTGTTTGCAATTCAGAAGAGTGATTGGGACTGAAAGTTTTATGCACATGGCGCGTAATTAAATGTCGTATATATTTGGTATTTTTATACTGCAATATAATGCAGCTAACGACCTTAAGGCCCATTTACACGGTGTGAGTTTTGCAAGGCAATCCTCTTGCTATCTCTGTATATTTAAACGCAATAAATAAAGCATCAAAATAATTGCCGCAATTCAAAGCAATCATTAAAATTGCGGCAATTCTATTGCTTTCTTCGTCGTTCGTCTCCAGAAAACGAGAAAAGAATTGTATAATTCCCGTTTTCATTTATTATAATATTATTATTCAAAACATGAAAAGTCACTGCGCAATATCCACCCAAAAATAGCTATTGCATAGCTTTTATCGTGGGCTTTAAACGACCGAATCAAGAAATTCCGTAACGAAAATAATTTCTTTATAAAATGTATTTTTATGCTTTGAGATTTCCAAGACAAGAGCTTTCCTTTTCTTCTCAATATGTGTCAATGAACGTGCAATCTCCTGTAGATTCACCATTGCAAATCATCCTCTCGTCAGTCAATCGCTCAGTGCAGCTGTCACTCTATAACCCACTCATGCCTCTGTAAAATTTACAAAACACGAGTAAGCACTAGTTTATAGCGATGTACAAATTCGATATTAAAGCTGGTAGTAAATTGGAAACAATAGTGAAGCTTCGACGGACAGGGACTGAACGTCAATATTATATATCATGTGCCTGACATTTCACTTAGTTAGCATTTTCATTACTCAGTTTTGCGTCAACGAAGTTAATGGACTGGAAAATGCTCGGGGATATTTTATTAGGATAGTAAGGGCACCCTTAATGTGTATTCATTGATGTATTAAGAGTAGTCTCATTTATACGATATTATGATGCCTTTGGCATTAAGTCCGCCTTCGTCACATGTTTTTGTGCGTGAAGTTAAATAAATTAAAAAAATATTATTGGAACGACAGAACAACATGAAAGAAAAAGAACTGATTTACTTATTTCCTAAGCTAAGAAAACAATTTTGTAAACACAAATTGGCATTTGAAAAGAGTCGGCCTACGGAACTGGCACTTAAATTTACTTTCACATTCAAGATATTGTGATGATTGATGAAAGTGAGTTTAGGCTCCGAGAATTTAGAATATAATTATTTTTGTATGACGATTCTAAGTGCTTTGCGAAGTCTAAGGAATAAATATATTTTCATTTCATTTCATTTCATTTCATATATTACAAAGCGTAATTTGAGATTTTGATAAGGTGGATTTTACTAAAGTTTTTTTCAATAATATTATATTTGACTTTATTTTTAAAAGTGTAAGAATGTTTCTAAGAGACTTTTCAAACATATATCTTCATAATTTATGCGACACGAGATCTTTCATTCATACCACGATGCAGTGATTCCAAAATAAATTCAAGTGAAAATATTTCAAAACTTGTAGGTATCTAAAAGTACTATAAAAATAAAAATGCCTTGCCTTGTGTTTCGTATAAGCTAAATTGGTTAAACAACACCAGCATGGTCTCGACTCCCACTAACATTTTAGAGACCCATAAAACGACATGTTCTAAAGTTTGAAGCACTGGAAATTTCAAACGAAATTGAACCAAATGTCACACATACAGCTCGAAGTTCTACTTATCTTCGAGAAAACTTCAAACATTACATAGGTACGTAGGAAGTTTCTAGAAAAGTCAAGATTCAACTGTAACAAGTTGCATCTTTATTCCAAAGGGAATCGTACCATTGAAACTACAAAGCCAGGATATAACGCTCGTTCTAATGCCACAAAGTAAATAATGCAGTAGAGAGAAAGTGGTCTGATTGTCTCTAAAATATCTAACATAGCCAGTTTTCTTAGAAGTAAATGCAGCCACCTGAGACTGAATGAGATACCACAACTTATTGATAATTAAAGTTCGTTTAGATAGTTCTACCATGGGTCTTCCGTTTTTCTGAGTTTCGTATTCAATCACCTCTCAACCAATTTATTAAAACTATAAGTGTTACTTTAAGCATATAGTTATTTCAAGTATTTCCGAGAACTATTGATAATTAATTACGATGGCGTTAGCTTTCTTCAAATTAATAACCCAAAACGGCCATTGTGGAAGTTAAAACATTGATATCAAGCAAAGTGCTGTACTTCATTGATAGGAAATGTATTCTGAGGCACGTTCCTAACCAACATGTACTTCTAAGTCGACGATATACGTACACACTTCTACACATTAAGTTAAACATTTCCTGTATAAGCTGACCTGTTATTGTACGGAAACCCTATACAATACTAGATCCTCTTCTCCTGGAATTTATAATTTGATGTGTAACGGTGTGTACACATATGTATATCGTATCATTGCGGTGTGAGCAGGGACACGGTTATAAGGATATCAATATCAGACAGGCGTGCGACGCGCCCTTCTCTTGCACGTAAACACTTAATTGTAAGACAAACAAACAGCCGAGAACCTTTTAACGTTCAATTAATATTGTATCGAAAGTAGCTATTTCAAAAGGATAGACAGATGTCTTTAATGTCGTTGGATACTTACAATACAATACAAAAAAATCCTTTTTTTATGTTTGTTTATTTTTATACACTATAATGGCGTTATCAATAAAATCTCGTAATAATTGTTTATTCGAATCGCAACCAATTGGCTGGTATGACCTCAATTTATTATTGAATAAATATTATGGAAAGATTAAGCCTCAATTACACAAGTGTTAGATAAATTGGCAGGATAAGTATAAAACATACATTAATGAAAGTGACAGCTGTTTCTTTTTAATGTACCTTGCATTACTTTAAAATTTTGGTCAGGTTTTAAAATTTTATGGGTCGGATAAGATCTATTGGGAACCTCTGAATCGGGCCCTTAATAATGTTAATTAAAAATAAAAAACAAAATTCCTACTAAAAGCTAAATCTATATACAAACCTAATCTAAAAGACCGCTACCAGTGGGCAGGCAAAATGCTGGCAGCATTGCCACGTTGTATGGCAATGCTTAACTTCAGGTCAAAATAAATACCAGCATTCTGAGAACGTGTGGCTTCAAACAGGCGAGTATATATATATATTTTAATACTACTTGATATACTATATATTTTGAGTACTTAATATGTAAGTCACATCACTATTGTAATGAAACATCACTAGGCAATAAGGCGGGCTGTCAACGTGGCTTGCGTACCACTGTCACCGCATGATTAACAATGGCGCTGCAATTGTAATACTTTTATAATAAACCCCTATTGAAGAACGTTCCTGAGTGATTATTTACCAACCAAAACACTATATTATATGACAAATATGCTTGTTGTTTACACCTTACCTTCTGATAGATTTTATTTATCTTGCACGGTCTCTGTGGCAATCGCTCACGGCTAAGCCCGGTATTATTTACTGTAAACTGTATTAAACTATTCATATTTATGCAGCGACATCATCGCGTTAAACAATTTACAGTTTTGTTTCGGTTGTTAATATTCATACAGCTATTAGAGATATGAATCACATGTTAATATTTTGGAACCGTATTAATTTAAAGTGGAGTTAACATATTTTTTATATATATTGATGATTTTCATTGGTCGTGTATAGCGTTGCTAGGCGTCCGGATAAAACCGGACATAATTAGACTTTTTGTCTGCGTGTCTGGCCAAAATGTACGTTTGCCGACTTTTGTAAGGCTTTTTGGTCCAGATTGCTTCTCAGAATGCCTTATTATTGGTCAGTATTACTTTGAAGTCCCAGGACATAACGCAAGCGCTGAATGAGTTTTTCCTTGATATGTTCCACTGCACTGGTGTTGTGGGTTCGATCCCTACATAGGACAAATCTTTGTGTGATTCGCAATGATTTGTTCTGAGACTGGGTGTGCTTGTGTGAGTGAATGTGTGTATTTGGCCCTGTCATTGGGACCATTGGATAGTGTAATTGCTTTAGTTCTATCTAATGTAAAAAATCCAAATTTATCTTTATCTTTATGTCAGCTACGGTCGAAAGAACGCAGCAAATTATATGTTGACAGACGTTGATTTTATTTTAAACATTTGACAAGTAAGGAAGGCACGAAAGCCTCAATAATTTAGGGTATCCGGCTTTTTTACCCAAATGTCCGGCTAAACCGGCTGGTCTGTCCGGCTTTTAGGTTTGGTGATCTGGCAACCCTAGTCGTGTAGACTTTCAAGGTCGCTGTGGATTGCACAATTCTTATAACAATGTCTTTATTGATTGGATGAACATTATCCAAGATTCACGCCAAAGAATACTTATCTCAGTTGATAAAAAGTTAATGAATATTTGTGTTTTTGGTCGTTATTTCTGTAATTTTATAAAAAGGAAATGATTACTAAATGTATCAACAAATGTAAATACTACATACAACTTCCATCAGTCGTCTTTTCAAATGCATGTTGTACCCACACACGTATACAGAATGGATTTAATGTTGCCATGAGTCCATAAAATTTTTAAAGAAGATTAATACATGGTCAGTTTTCAATTCCATTTAACACAGATGTGTGTTAAATTGAATTCCACTCTATCGCTATATCACTGTATCAGAAAAAGTCTACAAACAATTCAATATTTCATAGAGTGTAACCCTTCTAGAACGATGAGGAAAAACACCGATACTATAATATTTTTTGCATCAACTCTCCTATCTGGATTTCCAGATAGGAGAGTTGATTAAAAAAATAAACATTCATTTCCAGTTTTCATCGGTATCGAGCACGTGTCTCTTTTGACTCGTTTTTCTTTAGTTTCATAACTACTGCTTTAGTTTTTCCAGAAAGAAACAATATGAAATAAAATATATTATTGTAACAGCATGTAACTAAAATAATAATCATAATAATAAAAAGCTTTATTGCACACCATGGAAAAATAAATATACAGAAATAAGAAGATACAAATGGCGGTCTTATCGCAACTAAGGCAATCTCTTATAGACAACCATTGGATGGAGTGTAAGAAAGAGAAATGAAAGGTAAGTTTAAGGTGTACTAGAGAGAATTAAGAATTGGGAAAGAATATAAATGCATAAAGATATTAATTATGATGAATATACCTACGTATAGGTACAATAATAAAATACTTACATACTAATACATATAAGTAATATTATAATATACATATTATATAATATATAAATACCTAAAAATATATATTATACTTATATAATGGACAATATAAAATAGATTGAAAATGACAGATGTAAAATAGAAATAAGAACAGGTGAGATATTATTAAGTGAGATAGTGTTCTTTCTTCTGTGAATCCAAAACCGAATACCAAATCATGGAACATAACAAAATTCACATGTCGTTACGATTCACTTCTTTATTTTATTAGGTAACTAATTTGATAAATAACTTTTATTTTTAAGATTAAAAAAAGAATTGCATAAAAAAAACTGCTAAAACTTGTAGCAGCAAGCTAATATTTTTCTCTCTGTATCTGATGATAAAATGTTACTATGCTAAGTAAATACAATAATTTAAACATTTTGCACTTGTGTCATAGTTCTAAATGGTACTGTGTCGTGAACAATTTAAGAAATAATTAGGACAACTATTGACTAATTCAATATGTATTGATCCTCATGCTCTTATTTCAATTAGAGATAGATAGATAAAACTTTATTTGCACATCAAATTTGTAACAAACATACAAAGAAATAGGTACTTAAAACTATAACGTACAAAGGGCGGCCTTATCGCTTGACGCGATCTCTTCCAGGCAACCTTAGGATGGACATAATAGAATGGATATTTGCGGTAGTTTATTGCATTGGATTTGTTGTTTCTTTTTTTTCTTTTTTCTTTTTCTTAAGGCTTGTCAAGATTAAAGACTAAAATAAAATAAATAAATAATTAAAATACTAAATAGTACATAGTAATAGTACATATTCATCATTTTTTTCATCATTTAGCCTCTCGTAGTCGACTGCTGGACATAGGCCTCTCTCAATGTGCGCCATAACACCCGGTCTTGCGCCTTCCGCATCCAGTCCCCTCCAGCGACCTTCTTCAGGTCGTCAGTCCATTTTTCAATTGTCATGATAAAACTCATTCTGTGTTCTGTGATTGATTTATTTACCAATATAAAAACACAAAATACCGTACAAAAAGCAATACAATGAAATTTTATTGAAACAATACTCGTAATTTGTGACTGGATATAACTCAAATACTTATATTTCTTTGAGAAACCATTTGAGGCGGATTTCCTCAGCAAGGTAGAGCCGTTTACGAGTTGGCTCAAGTTATTGTTCATAGCGTTTAATGGAAACAAAAGGTTTAAAAGCCTGTCAAAGTGGAATAGATAAGAAAACATGACTTGTCTTTGTACAAAGTGTTTTGTTCTGTCATTTGTTCTGATTGCAATTTTGCATTTTTGTCTTTCTGCTATAAGCCAACAAGAATGAATTTGCATTTTTACACTGACGTTTTTTGCCTCTTTTTTTATCTAGCTCAGTTGCTCAACTCATTTGCTGTTTTATACCCGACTACGGCAAAGTAGTGTATGTTTGTTGTATATTTGTATGTTCCACCCTAGTGCCTAAACTACTAAACGGATTTTATTTAATGAAGTGTCATTAGATTTGTAATAACAGGCCGGGGGCCATAAGCTATATACAATTTGTAAAAAAAATATCTAACAGATATTTAACGTCGCATTCCAACATGAAAAAATAAATGTCATTATTATATTGCTTAAGTTAAAATCTATACTTTAAATGCGTTCCTAAAGTTCTCGCGGTCCTCTCTTTGTAGCAACTACGTAATAATATTGTACTTAATTTAAGAACAATATTATTACGTAGTGGGTTTGTAGTTTTTAAACTTAATTACTAGTTGTTTGTAATAATAAAACTAGTAATTTTGTTGTACGGTATCTCGGTATTGTTAATGTTCAGTAAACGTAATTACCAAAGTAATTTTCCATTTAGTAAAAAATAGTCTGATAACATTACTTTTTCTATACAATTCTTTATTCACTGCATCATTGGTTCTAACAAATTTGTCCCAATTCAATTTCGGAGAGCTCCCTTATGTTTGCTTTTACAGAAATTCAATTTGGCTAAATTGTAACATAGTTAGACATAGTTCTATTGTACAAGTTCAAGTAATCCTAGAAGTTCAATTGCAACGATGACGAAGGACTCGCTCAATTGTAATAAACTCAACCATACAAAATAATATTTTAGTTAATACGTTTTGACCTTAAACTTTTAATGAAACAGCTCTCTTTGTTTTGTGAAATGACAGATATGAACACGGCAAACAATTCAAGTGGTCCAAGTGTAGCTTAGTATAAGACTGAAAGTTAATTTTTGTCAATAATTTTGACAGAAATTAATTTAAAAAAATAAAAAAATATTTCACAATAATAAGCTCAATGGTACTACATTAGAAAAACATGTGTATAGAATAACGACCTTAATTTTTTTCCTAAACTTGTGTTAGTATCTTAAGCTTAAAGTAAAAAAAAATAGTGGCTAAGGATCGCGATTTTTGGATACATTTCAAAATCTGTAATTTGCCTTACAGTTGGGTTTTAAAATCCTTTAAAAAAATCAATAATGTTTGTCTGAGGGTTCTATAACCTGAATGGATTTTGAGTTCACTCACCCCAAAAAAAATCGCATACATACTTAATCATTTACACCTTAATGTCATTACAATTTACCAAAGGATGAGTCGGGCTTTCCAAAAGCTTATTTTAACAAAACTCAGCACTTGGTAGCATATGTATATATTGAAGAATATAATAGTCTAGTATCGCGACATGTTAGCGGATCGGAATAATCTACGTTCTAATGTCATAATATGTTATTACTAGCTGATGTCCGTGACTGCGCCCGCGTGGTATATGGACCTTCACTTAAAAAAATACCTTACCTTATATTCTCAGACCTAATCTAGTCGTTTCGGAGGATTTTGTTATTTTTTTTAAAACAAAAACAACAAATCGTCGTTGTCAAACCAAAATTTGCTATGTGCACTTTTGTAAGATTTCTACTTTTAACCTCTGCATAAAGTTCGCTGCTATATTCTACCATAAACTGTCATGTGCTTATGGCCATTATATGACGATCTAAGACCTCTTATTGACGACCTCTTACCTACATTCTCTTGAATACAGGAGACCTTTTTTGTCAATATCTCAAAACTATTATTTCTGCTCATAGCCGATTTTGGTTTGGCGACGACGAAATATAATTGTTATTTTATTAACACACACACAGGGGTGCATGAAAGGAGCCTCCCTAAGTGACGCAAAAAGAGAACCAGTTTCGTCAACGTCCGTCGCACCCTGGACCCCTAGATCCGGTAGCGCAGAGTCTAGCTATACTCACCGAGGTGACTTATACTTTCACCACAATGACACAAATTAGTCCACTGTTTATTAGATCATGCTGATTTAGCGCAAAAAATCCGAGACAAATGATCCAGCAAAAAACCGACTTCAAAAAGGAGGTAAACTAAAAAGCAAAAAATGAATTTACTTCGCACAAAATAATACGTTTTTTCATTTAGTTAAATAGAAATTATTAAATAATTATTTTATAACCCTGAAGTCGGTGCTAAGTAAACAATAACTCTGTATAGATAATATCAATCTTCTAACAACTATTTTCTGACTGAATATTAGTTATATTTCTGTGGTAAGTACCAATACTGGGCGACCGCGCACTAGCACAACTACGCCTCCCTATGTGTACTGTAATTTGATATTGTAGAAAGGTTGTTATAGCTTTTACTTGGCACCGACTTCAGAATTATTGGAATCATCTCCTTTCCAACAAAAAAAGAATCATCAAAATCAGTTCATAAACGACGAAGCTAGCCGTGAACAAACATAAAAAAGCAACATAATATACGAATCGAATTGAGAACCTCCTCCTTTTTTTGAAGTCGGTTAAAAATCAGCCTTGAAATGCATCGCTAACTCCCATCCCTTGTCCCCCCACCGCAGTTTGGAGGACCGCTATCGAGTGCTAAGTTCGCGTGAGCTAAACTTTTACCGCGACTCCTTTTAACACTTCTGTCGCTATTTACATTTTATTGCCCCATCCACTGTAAGCTTACAGAGTTGCCAAACCACTTTATTTGTTTCCTTTATTTATTTTATGTCGTTTGTTTTGAATTACGTAGACAAGTTTTGTTTTGTTCAAGCGGAATATTTTAATTGGTTGAGTAGTACTCACTGGGTCGGTTGAAGTAAGACAACTAAAGTTACTGACTCGTGGTAATTTTAGACTCAAATTAACACAATATTGATGTATAGATTTGCCCTGCACGTGTGGTTTTGTTAACTATGTTGTAAAAAAATATTGTGCTTGTCTTGACCCAATCAGTAATTCTAAAAAAAGTGCAAGTACTGCTTGGGTGGAATGTTAAGACTTAAGACTTATGGTGCTTCTTCCCTGTTACTTGTATACTAAGATTTCCTGGTAATAATCTGCGAATTAGATCCGTTAGTTATTATTTATCTTACCTTAAAAAATTACACAATAACTTTCATACGAAATTTTCTTTGAACCTACACATCGTCGAACCCATTGTAAAAACGAACATAAAAACTCCTTTCATTATACTCCATGGCAACAGATATCACACAAGTTGACTCGTAGCCTCGTAGTAATGTTCGTAGCAAGTGCTACGAGAATTTCTTGCTACGTTCTTAATCTCCAAGCATCCTATTGTTGACACACTATGCCTGCGACCCAGAAACGAACCTGATGCGCTACACTCATTCATTTTTTCCTATTTGTATAGCCAAGATTCATTGTTAAATTCTGAAAGTATGTATGTGAGTTGGCAAAGGACCCTTAGCAACATTGACTTACTGGTAGTATTTAAACAGATTCTCTATCATTAATTTTGATTCTATTTCCAACGTTATATTTGTCATACCCGTATAATGTTACTATTTGATATGAAACATTATCTATTTACTTAATACTTAATTATAGTCATTTTGTGGTATTATTTAAAATTAGAATCTATTTGAGCCTTATTTTAAATTGCTTATCGCAAAATAGATAACTATTTGATAATAATTATGTCATGGTTGAAACATTTATCGATAATCTATTTTTAAACATAAATTGTCAGTTAGTACAAAACCGAGCTATGCAAATGACTTTGTTGAAATCTAACACTATTTAGTACAATCATTTGAATCTATTTTAGCCAAACCTTGCATTAACAACATCATTAGCATTTACAAAATACAAAATAATATTTTGATTCCCACAAAACATTCGTCATCACAATGGCAATGAGAAAGTTCTTATAGATTATTTTTATAGCGTTTAGCTATGCTAAGCAAATTATACTAAGAAACTGTTAAAAAAATTATGGGACCGGCAGGATTTGAACCTGCGACTTTTACATACCACGTTAAACCTCTAAGCTATGGTCACCTATTGCCAGGACCCTATCTAAGTTTCTTAGTATAATGAGAAAATTATCAATAATTCTAATTTATAAGTGACTTATTGAATTAAGTTATATTACAATATAACCACAACCTTAGCACATAATTATTAAAAAGCGTGAACCACAATACCCACATCACAATACGTAACATAAAATTTATTTAGCAGAAAACGCGAACATATACGCAAATGTTCCATTAAAACAATTACGCTGAAAGACATAAAAGAAAAATACGATGTTAACATTGAGGCAGTAACATTCCCATAATTTAAATAGAGAACTAAAAACACAAAATATTATATCGTAAAACTTAAGAACGAGAAATTAGCTGAACAGCAATAAAAACAAAAAAATTAAAACCATTTGGCAGAGAACAGAGCGGACGCAATAGGAAAGTGCCTTGGACGTTAAAACAATGGACTCGCCGACGCTAATTAAGAAGAAAATGCTCTTGCTGTATACTGATGAAAGTTTCCAAGCAGACAGTATGTACACACGGCTTTACATCAAGCTGTACATATCCATTATAAGCTGGTCTCGCACTACAAGGGTAGCCAATACAACTCGAGTCTATCTTATACTGGCAAAGCATAGGTTGATGTGTAGCCTTCGTACTTGTGTGCTGGCTATGAACTGGCTTACGTCGAGTAGCCTCAGTTAGTCTGCTTACGGCTTTACGGAAGCTTTTATTTGTTCCATGTGGAGTACACTTGAAAGGTAAACAATGAGTCGCTGATACTTTCCTAGATCCGTGTAGAAAATAATATGTAGTAACTTTAGTACGTTTGTGATCAAGTTCTTAAGAAAGGTATTAACTAACAGGATTCAATCTCTGAATTGTATGTAACTCTGTTTGTCTGTGTGTCGGTTACGCTTTCACAGATATAATTGGTATCGAGATAGTTCAAGGCCGACATATTTTGTATAAACTAGTGATAGTATCATATTTTCGTACCTAATATATGAAAGTTAATTAGTAATTAAGTTATTAAGATTGTTGCTACAGAAATAAACTGACACGTGATTCTTAAAGTAGACCTTTTTAATACTTTTACAATCCTCGGATGTATGATAATACTATACAGGACATCGAATCTTTTCACACATAGAAAGTGTTTCTCTAGCTAGACCTATAGCCCACGTACTTTAAAATCGACGCAAATAGAGTAATTTTAATAAACATATTGCATGCACATTAAGCAAGTAAATAGCCCGTAAATTACTCATGAGTCAATGCTTTGATTACACGTAATTTAAAGCATGTAACTTTCTCAGTATGACTTTAATTTATTTATTGGTATACAAATCGGGTAACGAGATGCAGAAAAATCTAAATTAAAGTATTCTAAGTTCCGTCGCAGGCGATAAATAATTTCATCGTTCGCGTTAAGAGGAACAATCTATTGGCTGTTTTCCATACAACAGTAATATGGGTTTAATTGTATTATTCATAAGTTTTAATTTATTTTTATAGATCAATCATATCTAAAACACTAAAATGCATGGTTGTTGGCACCCATATTTTCAAAATTATTATTTTAAGTTGTCGTATGCAACTCAATTAATGATTAAAATAATTTTGACAAATAGCCACGAATAAACATGCATTTTAGTGTTTTAGATATGTATTGTCTATAAAAATAAATAAAACCTAAATAATATTAAAGTTAAATAAAAAAATAATGAAGTTGTAAGACGTACCACTTGTTTAAACGTACACAAATTTATAAGCAAAACTTCAGCCTTAGCCGTGAATACGCACTTCCATAAATAAATAACCGTAACAATTTTAACGGGCAGACAGACGTAGGAGAGATTCTTTAAATAAATGTCTCCGTTTTGCTAACTGAAAACCACTATCCTCCATTTACATAGGTTGGGCAAATGGGAAACGATTTCAACAATCTGAATGCCTGAAGGTTTGCGAGGAATGCCTTGATGAAGGTTAGGTGTTCTTATTCGCAGCGCGTTTCAAATACTCCTAGTGTTTCTATATTAAAGCGTTTTTTGTATGTTAAGGAATCGACATCGATATTGTAACCGTGAAAATTTTGTGTGAAATTTCTACATGATTTGATTCTCTATCTAGTACTTTCTAGGTGATTCTAAAAAATCATTAAACATTTATCATTTAGATCTTGATCAACATTTTTAAAGATCATCAGAATCTGACTTTATATCTTGTTTAATCTTTTTTAATTCAGCAATTTGTTAAGTTCTGTCATTTTCTATTTTCATGTCAAATACCTACAGAATGCATCGTGACAAATTTTGGTCGAGATGAATGACCGATTACATGAATGATATATTCAAATTCAAATTCAAATTCATATTCATTTATTTCGTAAACTATTATATCACAGTATTTGAAATTGTCAATCAAAAAGTACAAACAAAACTTAACTAAATACATGAAGCTGAGAAACGATAATCTACTCCCAAGCATTATTATCATCCATATTATCTTTAATGGAATAAAAGCCCTTATATTTTTATATATATATAGCCCTTGTAGCGCGTATGTATAAATTGTATATGTTGGCTGCACTGCGCTGTAGGTGCCTCTCGCTCGCACCCACCTAAGCTTGGAGTGTTGGCAGGCCTGTGCTCGACCAATCAGCGCGCCTCCCGCCAACGCTACGTTTTAGCCGGTGCCGTGTGGCGCGGTCCGCGTCCCGGCGGCGATTCCTTCTTAGAATCCTACGCGAAAGTACTGCACCGGCAGTCGGCACCAATAGTAATTATTAAGTATTTGTAACAAGTGTTCCTTTACATGTATAATTGTAAATATAGACTGTTACCGTGAGTGATTGTGTCTCAATATACAACCCACCCCTACAAGTGGCTGCCCAACGTGTCGCGACGCGCACGTGTCGTGAGTGCCTACTGCTATGCCACGTACACGCAGGGAACAAGCGTCGCCTTCGGATGACGAGGTCACCGTGGGTGCCGACGAGGATAGGACTGCCGCCGGCTCCGCTAACGAAAACTTTTCGTACGGCCAAGTGGCCGCCATGATGGCCGCCATGCAGCAGTCGCAGACCGAGGCGTTCGAGCGCTTGCTGGAGCGAGTAGCTCGCCAACCATCCTCCCCAGTTCCCGTGTCTACAGCATCAACCGTCGGAAGCGGTACTTTCACCCAGTGCACCGCTAGATACAGCGGTGGTGCCGACGAGCCCGTCGACGCGTTCATCGACGCCGTCCAAAGTTTTAAGGAATGCGCCAACGTGTCGGAAGAGAACGCTCTTAGGGGCCTTTCCATGCTATTGACGAACCACGCGGCGATATGGTACCAAGGCGTCAAAGAAGAAATCAGCTCGTGGAACGCGGCCGTTCAATTGCTACAGAACACTTTCGGAGAAAAACGTCCGCCGCATCAAATCTACAAACGTCTTTTCGAGCTCCGACAGGGTAACCAAAATACAGATATTTTCGTGGCTACCTGTCGCGCCTTACTCTCGAAAATTCCCGCCGGCGATATAACCGAAAAAGCCCGCGTCGACATGGTGTACGGACTTCTCGACGCACGGATACGGAGACATCTGCGGCGAGAAGAGTTCAAAGATTTCGCGGGGTTGCTCCGCCTCGCCCGTTCTATAGAATTGGAGGAGTCCGATACGCGTACTACGAACAAGCCGCAGCCCGGATCGTCGTCGTCGTCCCGATTGCAACCAGCGTACGTCGGTACCAGTGCCCGTCCCGAAAACGCGGTGTGTCCTCAGCCGCCGCCACCGCCGCGCCGCTCAGCAGCGCCGGTCGCGCCAGCCGCGGCGAGCGCGCCAGCCGCGCCGAGCGTCGACAGCGCGCCTCGTACTTCATGCGCGAACGTAACATCGAATCAACGGGACTCCAATGTGACGCAACGATCGCGATGTATTTACTGCAAACAATACGGACACGTACGCGATGAGTGTAATAAACTTAAGTCTAAAGTGAATAGTGAAACGCGTAATAATAGTATTTCAGAAATATATTGTTATGGATGCGGAGCGAGAGGTGTCATGCGGTCGCAGTGCCATACGTGCAACAATAATAATCTGGCGTTCTCATATTTTTCACTAGATAGCACAATAGATAGTTCACCGGTATTGGTAAGCAATCATAATAATATTAATGATCTAGCCATTGCAGTTTCTCCTCATAGAGTAAATAGTGTTAATGCTACCTCTACCTACCTTCCACCTACTGGTCATGATGTTAACCGATTTTCTCGTAGGCTTAATAATCCTATTATCGACCCTCATGTTAGCCAGTCAGCTAATAGGATGGACGTCCCAATTGTTGTCACTGACGTTCGCCGATCAGCTGTGGGGGTGAATGACCCTATTATTGTGTCTAATGTTAACCGATTCTCTCTTAGGTCAAGTGTTCCTATTATCGGTCCCAGTTTTAGCCGATCACCCGGTGGGGTAGATGACCTCGCTATTCGTCGATCAGCTGATAAGGTACGTGATCTTATTATCGACTCTGGTGTTCGTCGATCAGCTGATAGGGTGGATGACCCTATTATCGACTGCGGTGTTCGTCGATCAGCTGATAAGGTAAGTGACCTTATTATCGACTCAGGTGCTCGTCGATCAGCTGATAGGGTGGATGACCCTATTATCGACTCAGGTGTTTGTCGATCAGCTGATAAGGTGGATGACCTTATTATCGACTCTAATGTTCGTCGATCAGCTGATAGGGTGGATGATCCTATTATCGACTCAGGTTTTCGTCGATCAGCTAATAAGGTACGTGACCTTATTATCGACTCAGGTGCTCGTCGATCAGCTGATAGGGTGGATGACCCTATTATCGACTCAGGTGTTTGTCGATCAGCTGATAAGGTGGATGACCTTATTATCGACTGCGGTGTTCGTCGATCAGCTGATAAGGTAAGTGACCTTATTATCGACTCTGTTTGTCGATCAACTGATAGGGTGGATGACCCTATTATCGACTCAGGTTTTCGTCGATCAGCTGATAGGGTTGATGACCCTATTATCGACTCTGGTGTACGTCGATCAGCTGATAGGGTTGATGACCCTATTATCGACTCTGGTGTTTGTCGATCAGCTGATAAGGTGGATGACCTTATTATCGACTCTGATGTTCGTCGATCAGCTGATAGGGTGGATGATCCTATTATCGACTCAGGTTTTCGTCGATCAGCTAATAAGGTACGTGATCTTATTATCGACTCAAGTGTTCGTCGATCAGCTGATAGGGTGGATGACCCTATTATTGACTGCGGTGTTCGTCGATCAGCTGATAAGGTAAGTGACCTTATTATCGACTCAGGTGCTCGTCGATCAGCTGATAGGGTGGATGACCCTATTATCGACTCAGGTGTTTGTCGATCAGCTGATAAGGTGGATGACCTTATTATCGACTCTGATGTTCGTCGATCAGCTGATAGGGTGGATGATCCTATTATCGACTCAGGTGTTTGTCGATCAACTGATAGGGTAGGTGACCTTATTATCGACTCTGATGTTCGTCGATCAGCTGATAAGGTGGATGACCTTATTATCGACTCAGGTTTTCGTCGATCTGCTGATAGGGTTGATGACCCTATTATCGACTCTGGTGTTCGTCGATCAGCTGATAGGGTGGATGACCCTATTATCGACTCAGGTTTTCGTCGACCAGCTGATAGGGTGGATGACCCTATTATCGACTCAGGTGTTCGTCGATCTGATAAGGTAAGTGACCCTGTTATCGTCGATGGTTTTAACGTCTTATCCAATGGGGTAAGTTCACCTGTTTTCGTCCGTGATCATGAGTTGTGCTGCTATTGCATGGATCAGCTTGACACGCCTCTTAACGCTGTTCTGCCTGAAGGCAGTATGCCTGCAGACTCATTGCCAGTGTCTGGCGTTACGCAGCTGACTAAAGCACGCTCATTGCAACAGAGGCCTGTGCTTAGTATTTGCATCCTTGGATTTCGGGGCACGGCTTTAATTGATACAGCTGCAAAGCGATCCATAGCGGGACATAAGCTTTATAAAATATTGAAAGAAAAAGGACTCACCTTTTGTTCCAAACAGGTTAACTTAAAACTGGCAGATGGTGTAGTGCATCGTCGCGAGGTCTTAATGGTGAATGTTAATGTCACCATCACTGTGAACAGGAGTGTCCCCGTTGACTTCGTGATTTTTCCCGATGCTGATAATAACGACACCCTTTTAGGTATCGACTTCCTCAATGCGGTAGGTATGGTCATTGATTTTTCTGCTTCCTTATGGCGCTTTTCCGGGTGCACGCAGACCTATCCGCTTGAGTATGAGGGCGAACTCATGTCACAGCGCGACCCAATATCAGTATCTTCAATGTCGCTTAGGGCTGATGAGGGCTTATCGCTTACCTGTGACCAACGCCAGCAGCTCGTGGAGTTAATTCAGCCCCATGAGGACGTCTTCCGACTAGGAGGAGAAGCAACGCGTTTCGCCAAGCATCGTATTGATACTTGCGATCACGCGTCCATTGCCGTCCCTCCATACCGCCGCAAACGTCTCTTTCACCCCGAGTCAGTTAAAAATGAGCATCGCACTGGGCCTCATTCTTTGCCTCAGGTAAGGTTTGCTCTCAATTCTGCTACTTGTTTGACCACCGGTATGACTCCATCATATATGATGTACGGTCGTGAGATGCGGACACCATTTGATGCACAGCACGACCTACGAGCTATTCTAGATAAGGAAACCTTCGTTCCTCAGGTAACCCCATATCTTACTAAATTCATTAATTCACTTAAAGACATCCATGATCGTGTCGAGAAGCGACAGGATTTAAGAAAGGAATATGCCGACTCGTCTCGACGGCCATCTCCTACTCTCCAGGTGGGTGATCAAGTCTTACTTACTACTCATGCCCTTAGCAATGCTTCTAAGGGTCTAATCCGCAAATTTATGCCTCAGAGAGATGGACCGTATACCATTAAGAGGGTTGTCAGCCCTACCACCTTTGAACTGGTCGATTGTCAGGGACAACATTTGGGTCGATTCCATTCTTCTGATTTGACTGTTTTTGTTTCTAATAATGTTGATTGTATTGTTAAACCAGTCCAACCTCGTCGTCTACGGGGTCGGCCACGTAAAGTAAAAGTTAAGACGCGCTTTAAGGATTTTTCCAACTCACTTTCGGGTCGAAATCGTGAATTGTAGGAGGAGAATGTAGCGCGTATGTATAAATTGTATATGTTGGCTGCACTGCGCTGTAGGTGCCTCTCGCTCGCACCCACCTAAGCTTGGAGTGTTGGCAGGCCTGTGCTCGACCAATCAGCGCGCCTCCCGCCAACGCTACGTTTTAGCCGGTGCCGTGTGGCGCGGTCCGCGTCCCGGCGGCGATTCCTTCTTAGAATCCTACGCGAAAGTACTGCACCGGCAGTCGGCACCAATAGTAATTATTAAGTATTTGTAACAAGTGTTCCTTTACATGTATAATTGTAAATATAGACTGTTACCGTGAGTGATTGTGTCTCAATATACAACCCACCCCTACACCCTATATTTTTGATGGATCAACCTACTTACTAGTAAGCTACTGGACAGATTTAGAGATGATATAATTTTGTAAACGTTTAGCTTATTAAATTTAAATATAGCTTAAATTTGCCGCATGGGCGTAGCCGCGGGTGAAAGTTAGTTATTTATATAGCGAATACAATATTTAGAACCTTAACACTATCCGAAAATTGTACTCACCGTCCATTACACACGTATCGCAAATCTAGGCTGTCACTCCAAGAACACCTACGTACGGCCCGCCTAACATAACAAAGGATTTACACTGATAACTCCGCATACCTCAACTTCCATACTCACATGCTTTAAATGTAAAAACAACCCTAAGCCCGAGTACCAGGGATTAATATTGCACGGCAACTCAATTCCTGTCAAATTTAAAGTCGCTTTTCAGACTATCTAAATATAAAACGCCTCATTCTAAAATAAGAAAACAGAAGGTATCGCTTCCAATCCAATTTAGTTTTTCAATCAATAGTTTCTCTAAATCACGAAGAAGCAGAGCAATGGATTATAAATGAACGTAAATTGTGAATCCTGATTTTTAGTAGTAGTTTTCTGTAGTGGAATGTTGAAAGGGAAATATTTACAGAGAATTCGCAGCGATAAATCGCTTCCAAGAGCTTATAAAGGATTAGGGTTTCGCATCGAATGTATCGTAAGATTTTTTCAATACTTTCTAAGTAAAACCTTATATCAAAACATTGGATCAGAATTTTCTTTATTCCTCTCAAAGGTAAAATCTTTTGTGAGATAAAAACGAATTATTTGAGAAGAATTCAGAAGGCTATAAACTGGTACTATTATACAAAGTAACTTTCATGCTTTTAGTCTAAGGCTTTGAATTTTCCCTTCTAACTCGTGGGCGAAGAATCGATGGGTCTCTGATTGTGGATGCAAAAACCAAAAATAAAACATCTTGTCCTTTACTTCAAACAAAGTCGATACTTTATTAAACTGTTAATTTACCCAAAAAGTCAAACATTGTAAACGACTAAGGGACATATTCACGGCAGGCATAGCTTCATAGACGCGTCAAAAAACGCCCTGTCCACAACATTTGCAGCGTACTAATCTCTGTCTACGAGGAGTTCTACAAGCGTACGGTTTTAACGTTCGAGTCTTTCGTGACAGTCGAGTCGGATAATAAAGACGATAGTTTGATATATTACTTCATCAGAGCTCAACAAAGACGGCAATTATATTAGGTGATTTAATTCCTAGAAATAAAAAAACCAATCCATTTTCATATAATAGAAATATTATATAAACAAAATTTGCAGCCGTTCCCACCATGTTTATATAATGCAAATGTGCGCTGCATGCAGCCTACATGCAGCAACGCGTACGTGACGCTGACGCTCCGTGTACACAGTTTCATAGTTTTGTATGAAAAATGTACGCTGGCGTACACCAAGCTTATAATGACGAATACCCTACGCGCGTCGTACGCTGCCGTGGAGCCTAACACTCTCTGCTATCTGATTTTATTTTTAATCCAAAATTACGCTACCATAAACAAAAGCAACATAAAACAATTCTCTATTTTATAATTAAAATACACCCCCTGCCCTCAATATAAACCAGGGTTGTAACGCTGTAATACGCGGCCCCATTGTTCGGTGACACTTAATGTTTGTTTGCAATGGATTGTGCCTGAACTGGAATCGTCTATGAAAATTGAAGCAGTTTTAGAATTCACGCGTGACGTGATAGCTGAATAAATATACTGCATTTTCATGTAAATATGGATTTAAATGAATTCAGTAAATTCACGAAGAAGAAATATTTGGGGTAATAACAATTTAAACATCTAAAAATAAAAAAAATGGTTCTTTCAATTACAAATCAATTAAAAATACATTTAAAACACGATTCATGATTTTTATTAGTATAGAATAAATTCAACAATGACAGCATCGTCATTCTATATTTAATCTGAATTTATGCTCTCGTAAACAAAAACATAATAAAATACTCTCCCCCAATTTTAAAATTAAAATACCGTCCTCAACCCAGAGTAGATGGAAATACGCGGCCCAATTGTTCAGTGACACTGAATGTTCGTCAGCAATGGATTGTGCATTTACTGGAATCGTCTATGAAAATTCATTAAGGAGATTAACTACAGCAGTTATCGAGTTCACGCGTGACGTGATAGCTGAATTAATATACTGTACTTTCACGTGAATAAATGTGGTATTTACAGTATTTTATTTTAGTAAATGAATTTGGAAGAGAAATTAAAGTTATTTATCTGAGCCTAACCATATATCCTGTATAATAAATGGCTCTGTTTTCAATTATCACAATGCGTATTCAACACTTTTTCAAATGAGGTTGAAACAAATTATTCTCATCGGTATTCAGCACATTTAAACGTCTACAATATATAACTATGTACAGAACTGCGGCATTACAATAAATGGTATCGATTATGATACGTAGTTTATGAGAACTCAATACATCGTATTTTATCACGTAATATTGGAGGTAGAGCACATGTGAATGAGCTAGAAGGCGGCAGCAAATCCGTCTTAGTAATAAGTTAGTTTTACTTATAATTTATTTTTATATCATTGGTTTGTAATATTTTGACGGGTTCAAGCGCCTCCTGGGGCCTATAAAAATAAATGTATTGAATTTAAATTTGAAATTTAGTAGTAGTGTTTGACTTCTGTATTGCTGTTTAGTGGTGAGATCAGGCCCTGGTATTACTGGTACGTGAGGAATCTACAATGTACTTTTATGGATTATTGATGTGTCATGGCTTGTATACATCACTTACCAGCAGGTCGGCTACACACTCGTTCGCAACATTTATTGTATAAAGTAATCACTAGCCGCCCAAAGCGGTCAAACCAATAGACGATGCGACGCCAAACATAAGAAAAATGTGACAAAATCTATCTCGCACTATTTATGCTAGACAGACTGGTGTGCAGGGTCCTGTTATTGTCCACTTAAATAAACTGAGACATCATCTTATTTACGTTCCTGTGAATCAGCTTTCTTTGATAAGTATGACAAGCTGTCACTTGAGTTTTGCAAAGGCAACTTTCTCAATTGGTTCCTGTTTACAAATTCAGTAACAGCTGACCTATATTTGAATTATGGAGATAAACAAGTTGTTAGTTAAATTAAATATTGAAAATTGTATCGTAATACGAAGTTGGAAATCTATGATATACAGCATAAATTGCTCAGAGATATTCAAAATGTTATATCTAAATTTGTCCGTATTAAGGAAGAAAACTTTATTTGTAATAGATTTGTTTTAATTAATACCATAAACTTAAAACCTAAAGCAAAACAAGGGCCCTATGACTGATTTTGCAACATTCCCCGCACTGGCTTGATTCGGGACTGGTCTTCAAATATCTAAGTAAAGTTTAACCGACTTAAAAAGGCAGGGTTTCTTTATTCAACGTGTTCATTTTTTTTACACATGAATCGATTCTAAAAATCTTGTTTTATTCAAAAAATGTGTATTTTGGAGGTGATTTTATTACCACCAAGTCAGGTTCTAATGATGAAACCCTGGGGAAATCGATTACAATCCACAAATCGTGGCTCATACCATAATTTTCGTAGTTTTTATGAACCTATTTGGATCTTTTTTATCTAGCAGTCAGCATCACCACTCTCAACAGGAAGAAATACGAGGATTAAAAACAAAGCTAATATATACTTGACCTTATCCTCATATCCTTCAGGTAGTTTTTGTATCTTTTCTGCGAACCTAAGTAGTGTATAATTGGGGGTTCTAGATCACTTTGCGCCGTCGCTTTGCTCCAGCGCGTGATCTAGAACCCCCAATTATACACTCGGACAAAACAATCGATCAGCAATCATTTGATATGCGGCCTGCCTAATGAGTGTTGTGTTGAATATCGAAAATTTATTTATTTATTTAAAAACTTTATGCACAAAAATTGACTGGACTGACTGAACGATGAAAGAAGAATTAACGAAACCAGAGGTATGCGAGGGGCACAAAAGGAGATAAAAGAAGAATTAATTCATACGAATCGCATGCAACCGTTAATTCAACAGCCTTTTAAAACAAATACTCGTTCATCTCGAGAATTAAGTATTTGTGATTTATTCAGAAACGCTTATTCAAATCTGTTCCCCAAAAGAAATATCATTTAAAGCAACAATATCAAACATTTTTAAACATTATTTCATACCACACAGAGCGTAGGTTTATCAGTGTCAGTCAGTCAAATGTAAAAAGGAAAAATGCGTAGGTGGCTGTTACCTTACTCGCCTTTGTGAACAATTGATGAGAAGAAAACATCCGCTACCCTCGGTTTTATTTCAAAGGAATTTACAAAATAAAGAGCCTCCATTACCCATCGATCGTTGAAGGTTAATACCCCTTAGAGTAAATAACTAATACATAACATAACATAATACATAACATAATATTAAGCCTATATTTCCCATAAAGGTGTGGCTGACGTGTACAACACACATACTCCCCCTGTTATGTTTATCATTCTTTCACCATTCATCTGGCAAAATTCGAACTCCATGGTGCTATTGAGAATCCTCCCAAATTTTGCCCGCGAATCGAACCTCAGACTCCGCGAAGAAAGGCTGCATACGCTAACCACTAGTCTAACGAGGCATATTACAAAGAATTACCACCTAAATTTTAATATATTACATTTTATGGCTGTACCGTTCATGTATAATAATTATGTGCTACTGATAATTATATGAGATATGATATGAAGTACTGGATTCTGGATGCAGATAACCTAATAAAAAACCGTTCAAGTGCGTGTCGGGCCACGCGCGATAGGGTTCCGTAGTTAGTCGTTACAACTGTTGGCGATGCAAATCGAACTTTTGTGAGTGAATTTCTCGAGTTATTATTGAAAAAGCCAATTTGATAGACATTAGTTTGTATTACTTATATTTAACTTAGATAGTAAAGTGAAAATTGTTTGGACGTGTGTTGCGAAGATTATTTGTGTAGGCGCTTGATAACTCTACTAGATGGATAAAGCTAATTTGAATACAGATTTCGATTATACTTGTAGAAAACTAAGCATTTGTATTAAATTAGACAAATTAAACATAGAAAGTATACAAATTATGTTTGTTATTGTTATTTTGTTGATATTTGCATTGTTTGAATATTGTAAGGAACAATTTGTACTGTATTGTAACAGTGTCGTGTGTGCATGATACCTAAAACATGTAAAATAGTTGTAGATGTCGCTACTGAGCCTTGGACACGCCCTCGATTTAGGCCACCCACGAAGGAGCGTAGTCATAAGGTAAACTCAATCTTTACCGTGACGGGTCCTTTTGACGATTTTATTTATTTTTAGTAAACCAAGTTAGGTTTTTTGATTATTTTGTGACCTATTTTAAATATTTTGTTAAGAGTTTGATATTTACCTTGTAGATAAGAGTTACTTTTGTTGGAAAATATATAGTTTTGTAAAATTATTGTTATATTTGAATATTTTGTGAACCATCTAAGAATAATTTTGCTGTTTTTGCTAATAATGTGTATTAGATCATGATAAAAACATATGAATATATTGTATTTTGTCTAAATGGATCGTTATAACAATATAGGACATGATAATATAGCGAAACATAGGAAATATTGACATTTTTGTACTTTTGTTTTATGGGTTTAGTTTATTTCTGTTAATAACTTTGCAATTAACTGTTAGATAATAATTTGAATTATATCACAAGATAGCTTGTAGCAAACCCCATCAGGGAACATAAATAGTTTTAATGTAGCATTTATAAGTTCTGAGATATTGATGAAAACGTTATATAAATTTTGAGAAATTGTAAAATATACAGACATATTGATTGATTATGACGAAAGTGTAACTTGTATGTTAAAGAAATATATATCAATGGATAGATAATTGTAAGACCTTTATAACGATGTATAATACTTGCACCTAATATTTACGAATTAAGAATTAAAGCCAAATACGAGTGTTTTCCATAGTGAAAAATAACACGTCTGCGAAACAAAATTGACATGCGGTGAGCAGATAGTTGAAAGCGGGAGCGCAGTTGGCGGGCCCCGCCCACTTTTGAGAAAAGATTACAAAAGGGACCCGCATGATAGCGCTCATTACCAGTCTCTTCAAGTCGTCGCGCCGGGAACATCTCTCTACTCACCGCAAAGTCTCCATCAAAGTGCATAGGAAATTGTTTAGGGAAAGTCTGTCACTCAGTTTGTGGCAATATCAGTCTTCAGGGGAAGTTAGGTAAGGACTCCAGTGAGAAGAATTGATCGGTGATTGAGGACCGTGCGCGTTGGAACCCGGAAATCTTACTTGGCAAGCACTCGTATTGTTTCTATAACAGATTTAAGTCTTTTATTTGCACATCCCGGTATTGACCTCCTATCTCCAAGTCAAATAGGAAAGACTACCTTTTATTAGGTAGTCCGGTACGTTTGGTTTGGAGAAGCGCGTGAGCAGACGCGCGCGACAAGTGGTGTCGGATTTACAACCCGGCATGAGCCACTTGTCAAATTTTAAGGGAAGCCTTAGGTCGTTAGATAACCTGCCATTCGGTGGGCCTGACGACTGAAACAACAACATAATATGTTAGACTTAATAGGAGTTTACTATCTATATTAAATAAGTAACAACTTCAATACAAGTCAATATTTTCAAAGGTATTGTATTATGTACAAACTATTTCAAGTTACCATATTTTACAATTCGGGCCTCTTATAAATCTTGAATTAATAAAATTTTTCTCTTCAAAGTTCATTACATATTACCACCCTTTTTTTTATTTTTTGTGCTAACGGTTCAGCATTTATAGGGACGGAGCGCCCTTTTATAGCAAAAATTTGCTTTTATGGGTAATTATCTCGAAAACGGATGCCTAAAAAAAAACTGTTCATGCCACCCTCAATGTTTTAAAAGACCTATCTGAAAATACTCCACACTATGGGGTAGACGAGAAAAGAAGAAATCATCCCTACAGACTAAACATGTAGGAAAGAGGACGGTTACAGAAAAAAAAATTGTAACAGTTTGTCGGTATAGTTAATAAACATATTCATGCTTAAATATAATTTTTCTAGCGCTAACAGTTTTGACGCTATGCCTCGAACAGACAGACGGACGGACATGGCGAAACTATCAAGTTTCTTGTTGGAACTACGGAACCCTAAAAAGATAAAAAGATGAATCACTATGCATATTTCAGCTAGAAAAAGCATTTTCATCAAAATCGTAGCAGTTTCATCTTATTCCGGAATAAAACAGTAACAATATCCCCGTATATCTGCGAGCATAAATCACAATAGATCTAAATCTCTCACCGTGACTGAACATTCAAGGACCGAGCCCTCTATTTCATCTGATTTCATCATGTTTCCCGGCCGCCGAATATTTCGACACAATACGACGTATGTCGGTTTTCTGTCGAATCATCATGTAAGTAATACGGGGTATCGTAAGTAAATAATACTTGTCCATCACATCAGGTATCGGCGAAAAAATGACGGGATTATCTGACTTATGGAAGGCTTTGTTGAATGATTGACGTGTTCCTAGTTGATATTATGTAGGTATGATTCTTTCCGTGAATGTAATAAATATTTAGAAGGTTATCACGAAAATCATTACCTCAAAATGTTAATATAAATCCTAGATACCGACTACGCGTTACATCTTATTTTTCACAAACAGTTTTTACAAATGGTTTGTGCATATTTTAAATACTATATTTAAATTTAAATTAAAGTAGGGACGTGTATCTGGTCGTAGCAATGGCATCAAAGATTCGCAGAATCAACACCAACTTTTGTCATCATTTCATTTTGTACGGTGTACGAACTTGCATACACCGCACATATTCGCGCTCACGTTGTGCGCACTCATCAATTATATTCTAGCACGTTTAAGTAATGTCAGTCGCAATCATCAACGCGTTCGGCTCATATCATTCATTTAGTGTTATAAGAATTCAGTGTAATAAATCAGCTTTTTATTATAAATCAGTTTTCTTTTAATACTAACTTTCTAAAGTGTACACATTTCATTTATTTATTTCAATAAGGTTATCCTAGTGTGGAGCCCAGGGATCAAACACTAGTGTACTAATTTTCAAGACAATAAATGTTTTTTTTTTTTTTTTTTTTTTTAATAACAATTTACATCACAAGTTGAGGGTCTGCCTCGATGGTATGCGCTTCTCATTGCGACCTCGCAATGAGAAGCGCATACCATCGATCTCTGGGTCCGACTAAGGATGGTGATAGGACCCTATCCCTTGAGACCTAAACATAGCAGGTGAAATGTGGGTGCTGTACATCTCTGCCACACTCTTCTGGGTAAAATAGGTGTGATGTTATGTTAAGTGTAAGTTGAAGGTTTTTATATATCTAACGTTATTCGACGTAGTATTAATATTTCGCACCGAAATAAGATTTTTTTTTTTATAAAAAAACTCATTACTGACTTAAGCTAACGATCAGAAGGTTGTTTCTACCGCAATCAAGATTCCTTTGTTACTTAATTCTAGAAACAAAACTTCATAACATTTCTTTCGTCACGTTAATTCAGTACCCACTAACTCATACAATAAAAGACAGTAACTTTCCACTGTGAAGTTTCGCACTGCAGTACAGTAACTCACTTATTCCAGTAACTGTAAGATTAATTTCATACATTACAGTTGAGTCTCTTAACTCATTCACACTTATAACTCGGTAGCATTGTCCTCGGTTCGTTGAACACGACAATGGAATAAAATTTCATAACTTGGGGCGATGACGGTTATCACAGAGTTCATGCTGGTTGTGAAACGATTTGTAAATTTATTTAAGAGCCTAAGAACTCCTTTCAGGCGTTTAAATAAATTAACTAACTTATTCTGTTTAGTCATTACTAAAAATAAATCTGAGGCGATTATTCAAAAGATTTACCTAACATTTAGCCATGGAAAATATTTACATTTTATACTACCTCGATGGTGATGCCTCTGATGGTCTCGGGTTCAATTCCTGGATCGGGCAAAGTGCTATTTGCGAATTTTCCATCAGAAATTTTACAAAAGCTACACGCCGCTAGAATTGTGCCTGGAGCATGGCGATAGGCTCACCCCCTATTCCATTGGACCTAAATATAACAGATTATATGTGGGTGTTGTACACCCTTCAGGATAAGCGTGATGTTATGTTATGATATGTAATTTAATTCTTTTAATTTATGATCCTAACATTACATTTAAACTTTCAACATAAATGTCAATAAATGTCAATCCAAGATTTTCAAGTACCAACCAATTTACAAAACACCCTTGACAAAACCGAAATATTTAAATATCATAACTGTCACGTCAACTCTTAAAATATATTATTCAATAATAATGTAACACGTTATTACACAATATATTATTACACGACGCAAGAATTTTGAATATGTGCCAAGCAGATGTAACCGCATCATAAATATATTATGTTTACACATTAAACCATATTAAGATGTTATCAAAATATATTACACGAACTAAGTACGTCATGTACCTATACATATTATTAACTAATGTAGAAGTTACAAGTCAAATTAAATACAGAAGTGTTGATTCTTCATCAATTCAAAAATTTCTTAGTAAAGAAATTCTTTCATAATAACTACCACTTCTATTTTTTTTTTACCTTATTCGATTATAAGGTTACAAGGTTGCAAGTTATTAGTACCTACGTACCTACGACTATGTTAGTGTCTTAAAAAGTGCAAATAAAGAGTTATTCTATTTTATTCTATTCCTGTATTTTAAAAAAAATATGAAAGGCCGACTGGCAATACCTAATAAGTAAAAAAGCATAGCCAGGCATCTTACACCTGTAGAGCGATCCTAGACGCTACCCATATGTGTTTGACTTGTATCACTATACCAGCATCTAATCCTCATATCTATTGTGAAGCACCCGACGCCAGAACAAATCCGTGTTAGGCCCTAACTGACCTAAAAGATTTAATAGTGAAGAACTGGGACAAGCGAAGAGCAACCGATTGGAAGCCATAAATTCTATCCATCCCCTGTTCCTGTTACTTTAACGGAGTATTTTTATTATATTTTAAACATCCAGCTCCCCGCGGTTTAATTTGCGTTAAATATTTCGGTTTCTTGTTGTTTTGTAATGTAAAATAGTGTAATTCAACCAGTAATTCATATTCATACAGTGTTGTCAGCCAACTGCCCCTTAAATTTTATCAAAATGGTCCAGCTGCCGAGCCGTTTCAAAGATAAGCAATCTTTCGACGGCACAAATAGGGCAGACAAATATTTAAAAGCTATTATTTATAGATACATACATGAGCTTAAAAAGAAATTAATATTTTGTAATTACAAACACACACCTATTTTTTATGCTGGTGGTACTCCTCTCCTCAACTTCTTAGTAAAATGGCTCGTTTTTCTTTCCTCTTGGGAGTGGTCCAATAAAAGGACCCTGTAAATCTTTGCCCTGAGGGTTCATCACAAAAGGACATTTTTCTCGTTATCATCCATTCAGAATTTAGCGTGAAAGTTTCTCAGATCTTTTGCTCAGATATTAAATAAGTTCTTAAAGGTGCTATGTTTTGTGAAGATTACAACCTTTTTGTGTTTGACTTTTATTAATACAAGTTTTTATCGCGCCTTGTTCACGATATTAAAGTGATATGAAAATTTAACGCGACGTAACATATACAATTTTAAACAAACGTAATATAATACACTTTTTCTGAATGCAAGGATTATTGCGCAAACACAGAAAGTCATAATCGCCTTTAACCGATTAACCGAAGACCCGTTGATCATGCGTTATAGCTCTTTAACATAATATTTGGCAGTTTAATGTCTAATAATGCATTTGATTGAAGGTACACGTTCCACCTATCATTTGTGAGACTAAATAATACGCTTTGTAAAGCTATGATTTGGATGTCACACAAAGAAAGATATCAGAATTTTGGCACAGAGATTTTCATTCGTTTTCATATCACGCGTCATCTCGGAGTTAGTAAGCCGTGATTCAAACTTGCTCAGTGGAATAAATCTATACGTCATAATAACCTGAGATCCCACTGCTAAATTTTGTTGCTATATTTTGATAAATGATACGTCATTTGAAAGGAAAAGATGACAACAATCCAACTAACACGGGCTGCAAGCTCTCAGTAGGAGCATCGTATTTTTAAAGATTATTCCTTTTCCTCTTTTATGATTATATGGAATTTATTGAAGTTATATGGGATATATTTTTTCGCTTCAAATTCAAGAAAAAAATTAAGCGAAACGTCTTAAACAAAGTAGCAGTCGTTTAGATGATTAAAATGTGAACGGAATGGAATTAAGATCTGATATATTGTATTGTATTATTAGTAGTATACAACACATGGTTACAAACAAATAATTAGTTTTTAGATTCCAATAACGTAACGTAAATTCAAGAAAATACGTAATTTACCCGTTTACACCTGGGTAACCATGTGACAGGCCAGTTTTAAGGGCAGACTGGTATAATATATATACATACATACATTTTATAATAATATATTTAAAATATGTTTTATAACGATTCGTTTAAAAAATCTTAATAATAACAGCCCTGTATCTAATACATGTCCCACTGCTGGGCTCGGGTAGATTAGACTATACACACCCTTGAGTACTTCGTAGGCACTCTTAGGCATGTAGGTTTCCTCACGATGTTTTTCTTCACCGTTAGCAAGCGATAATTCATAAGATAAATACACATATATCTTCGAAAAGATGACTCTTTACGATTTATTGTTAGAGGTGTGTACCGTGGGTTCGAACCCGAGACGTTTAACTTGGCAGTCCTACGGTCTTCGGTCTATTTAAAAAATCTTATACCTGCAAAATTATACGGTCGGATCTCAGACTACAAGGGACATACTTGTCTTATGTTTGTTTAGGATGGTTGTCCCTTCAGGTTCTTGTTATTGAGAGTGTAATCATAAATATTTGCTTTATATAAATAGAAAAAAGAAAGTGAACCTACATCTAAGATTTTCTTGGAAAAACACTACAATGAATTCAGTATTTATTAAACGCTCTGTTAAGGTAAGACTATGGGCACCGTTAGACTTACCCGGACAGTAGCAACACCTGGTGTCTGCCTGTCAATATATCACGTCGATTTTCTCTGTATGTACAGTGGGCCAAGCAATTAGGTATGCGGGGCAAAACTTCTACGCCATTCTGAATACTGACTGCAATAGATATGCATGTGTGAATTACATATTTAATAAGTGTAATATACCCACTATTTAGATAAATAACTCACTTATCCATAACTGGTGTAGTAAGTCTTTACTATGACATAGACGTTTTTGCCCTGCATAGCTAACTCGTTGGCCCACTGTACTACTGAATTAATTATCAAATTGAGCATTAATATTATTATTAAATGGTAAGATTGATTAAATGACTGATTGGTTAGGTTTAAAAAAAGGATTAACCTCTGACTGACTCATTTGAGTCTGAATAAAGCTAGTCAGCCGTATAAAAAAATAAATATAACACAATTTCGTGACGCATGCCTAATACACAATTTCGATGAATTAACCTCTACGAATCGCGGCCAAATCGTCGTTGAAAAGGCTACAATCAAAAAATGAAATGTAAATAATAAGAGTCCCGCACACTGGTGAATTCATTCGCCGATCGACGCCCGGCGGGCGGCACGAGGAGTCACAATTAGATTTACTGACGGCCCAAGGCACGTACCCGACTCTAATCTTGTTTGCCAGAACCCCTCACAACAATATTACATATCAATTTCTACGAGAACACCATTCGATACGAGGTTCAGAAAAATCGGTATTGTTTTAAAAGAAATGGGACAAAATGTCAACCGATTTTTGTTTTGTGAAAAACGGTGCCGCCCGCCATTTAACCTCCGATGTCAATTGTGTATCCGGCGTAATGGTTGAGATTGACGACCGACGTCTGAAAAAGGTTTTAATCCTTTTATGAAGGGTGAATGCATCGCTTTCAATTTACCTTCCGTGAAAAGCTATTTGAATTGGGACAGACGTTCATTGTTGATTTCGTCATAATTGTTCAACCTTTTTTGTCACAGAAATGAAGTATTGTTATATGACATGTTAAATGTGTGAAGATTTGCCTGATTTCATAATTATAGCAGCAATTTTACTACTGAGTAAATATTCATAGTATGGTGATATGACTCGAGCTAATTTAACACTATTAATATTTCATGATGTTGAATAGTCTATTATATAAAACCACTAGCTGTTGCCCGTGTCTTTTGCCGCGTAAAATTTGATTCAATGCTATCTTCTCGAAAATCTAGACATAGTAAATTTTCAATTTTATTAAATCTACAGATATATAATAATCGTAAATGTTTTTAAAAAGAAATAACAAGCAAAAATCCTACTGTCTCCTCGTATTTTTTTTATTTTCAACGCATACTGAGGGTATTTTTAGTTGAGAATCGATCAAGCAAACTGCTTTTCTTCTAATATTGTTAATAGAAAAGTTTTGTTTGTTTGTTCAACTAATATATTTGGAGGAACTTATAGAATTGCCCGAAGACGAATATCAGTTGTAGATATGATGGACGAAGTATTCTAATCCAATAACTTAGTACAACAGTATTCTGGGTCATGTTGTTAGAGTAACTGACCGTTATGAGTAGCGTTTACAAAAGAGCACAAACATACTACATAATAATATTCACATGTTCAAGATAATATATATCGCGAATATAAGACTAAAACTTAAATTTTAAGGAGATGGCTTTGATATTTAGTAAAAATCAACTGTCTTCTTAAAACAAGGTAATATTTTGCGCATTTCACCGACTTTTGAGAGAGGTGATCGACAGTGAGTCGATCATAATACGTGTGAGCTTCCATCACATTTGGTTTTCACAAAAGAAAGTATGTCAGGCATGCCTTGGCTTACAGACCTACACACGACCATAATATTGCGTTCCGCAAAACCTCTTCAGATACACACAAACCAAAATTAAAATAAGCGAATTTAACCAAACATTCAAATAAGCTCCGTAAAATTAATAACGAACCAAAACCACATTATTATAAATAACAATAACAAAGTTTAATTAACGTATAATTGGAACCGATAATATTCTCATATTCACTTACATGATATTTGGCAAATATGTTAACATATTATTAGTGTCTACTAAATACTGTTTCTCCATGATGGCTTTTCAATATGAATATTATTCATTTTCAATAGCCGATGTAATTCTCGTACTAATGTAATTTCGATAATAGTGGTTTCAATACTGTATCTTGGTGGTAAGATTAGACCACTACTATTAGGTGGTAATAGGATAGACAGTACAGTGGTTACATTCCTTCGAATATTCTAGCACCATAGCGTACATACGGCTACCGCTCATACAATGCCAGCTTAAGATGGTCTCGAATTTTTTATACTGTAATTCAAGGTTGATATGTAGTCGTATGTACATACAAAATGAACCTTTTGACCTTTACATACATTTTTTATCCAATTCTTATCATATGTTTATCATTAATCTTCTTGTTCACTTAAGCTTACACGCTAGAAGTTTTATACAAGTTCTTAAACTTTCGCAAATAAAAACATTTTTCAAAAATTAGACAACGGATCTAAATCGCGTTATTATTATAAAGGAAGTGACTTGCATCATTCGTGGTCACGAGTCGACTGACCACGAATCGGTTTGTCACCACGAATAATACAAGTCATTGATTTTATAAAAATACCCTGCGGGCGTTGCCGCAGATGAAAGCATGTATTTATGTATGTAAATAATATACCCAACAAAATTCACCAAGAGACCAAAGAAGATTAAATAAAAAAATAGCAAACATTCACCAACACGGTCAATAATACAAGGAGTTTCCATTTAATTAATGTACTGGCAACATTCCGCATATCTCCACGATAGCGATGTCAAGTGTGCCGCGTTGAAAATTTATTTGCGCCGCTTCGCGATGTGAAATGCACTGGCGTCTTCGAATAAGTATCAAAGGAAACGTTCATTGCGTTTGGCATACGCTACGACTTTCAAGCTTAAGATAATAGTGTCTATGTAAGTGTAACTTAAATTTGTTGGCTAAAAACTGGGTCATTTTGTATAGTGCTCTGCTTTTCAAGATTTTCAATGTGACACTTTAAAGGAGTAAAACTGCTCATATGTATGAATATTACGTATTATCGTTTTGAAGAAGCTTGAGAAATGAAAAGCTTAGTAAACAATATTATTATTTTATTAGTTAATGTAACTTAATTGCACTACAAATGTTTGTTCGTTTTCAAATAAGATTTTGAAGTTTTTGGTTTATTTTTCAAAAATTAGACAACGGGTCTAAATCGCGTAATGATTATAAAGGTAAATAAATAACTTAGGTAAATAAATAGCATAGGTATTTATTTACTTTTATAATAATTGAAAAATGTTCTCAAATCGCGAAAGTTTTTGGTTTAGTTAAAACTTAAAAGATTTTCAATGGTTATAAATAATAATACTTTATTATATTAGCTTCATTTAGGGCCAGTTGAATGACCGAACCACAATGTTGCCAGTGCCAGATAAATTCCCTGAAAGCCTGTTTCAACAGATAATATTTGTACCCATACACATACAGGCACTGATATCAATCACCATAAATAACACACGTACTGAACCCCATCGATAGAAGCTAAAACAGAGTCACAAAAGGTAACTTTGATCGGAAAAGCTATCACCTGTGCACGCTTCAACTTCCAACGATTGTCTGTGCACCTGCCAAGTGTTCACACGGCTTTACATCCAGATATAAACTACCAGTATAACCTGGTCTTGCATTGCAAGGCAAGCCTATACAATGCCAGACCATTTTATACTGGTAGTTATAGCTTGATATGTAACTGTGTCTACTTCATAAATTCACTTGCAAAGTTATTGTAGTCACATTTGTTACATCTATGTTTCATGCTCGGGAGAGCAGACTTTTTCCAACATTCAAGTATGATCTGCTGACACTTTTTTGAGAGTTCCAGGGTCAAATTTTCTTTTAAATCATAGTGCATATGTAGAGCTATCATAAACAAAGGAGTTCCAGCCCCTCACTATCACTTGAATTAACGAAAATGGTGTTTTATTATTTTTGGTACTTTTTCCAACATTCAAGTATGATCTGCTGACAGTTTTTTGAGAGTTCCAGGGTCAAATTTCTTTTTAAATCATAGTGCATATGTAGAGCTATCATAAACAAAGGAGTTCCAGCCCCTCACTATCACTTAAAATTACGTAAATGGTATTTTCCTACTTTTAGTACTTTTTTCGCTATTCAGGTTTGATCTGCTGGTACTTGAAGATGGGCTCAGAACTATTGCTGAAAAGTATCAGGAACTATAGAACTTAGTCGTATATAGGTACAAATCACCTTTTTTCTTGATTTGCTGAAAAATGATCTGCTACGGGAAGTTAGCAGATCATTTTTTGAAAAAAAAAAATTCAGGAAAAATCCCTATCTACCTACCCTCTTTAAAAAGTATCAGTAACTATAGAACTCTTCTACATGCGATAAGAACTCCCATTTATTTGTGATCTGCTAGACAATGATCTGCCAAGTTCACAAACATACAAGCCTTACAAGCCTATACAACTTTTCACGCTATAGTGAAGTATTTTCAATTTATTATGAGAATTTATACGAGGAGCTCGTGGCTAAGTCAAAGCCGCGCGTACTGATCGATCTTGCTTGCATGCTTACCGCGGTTGGCCGTGGATGGGTGACCATCTTTATGTATAATAAGTATGTATTTACAAAAGAAAAGTATTTATGTATTAGTATCAGTTATTCTAGTATCCATAGTACAAGCTCTGCTTAGTTTGGGACTAGATGGCGTTGTGTGTGAGTTGTAAAATATTTATTATTATTATTTATTATTGCGGGTAGTTAGAGGCCAGAAAGTCTGGCAACTAGTCTGGCAAATAGTATCGTTAATACGATACTATTTGTAACCATACCTCCATACCCAGTACGAGGTAATCCTCGTACTGGATTATGGAGGTTTGATGGCAGTTGCTCATCGTTAAATACTGATATTCAGTTAAATCCGCAAGACTAGACGTCGACCCCTTTATAATTGAGAAGAGGCACAAAAGATGATGGTGGTAAAGTATTTTCAATAGAAAAATTGCAACAAATCCTTTTCCTTATTAATCACGCTTACCGATAGGACGAGTAAAACAAAATTTATGTCATAATCAGAAAAGCTCCTAGTTTTATATTTACATGGTATTTCGTGCAAAATTAAAATAATTCAAAATTTGTAGTGCATTATATTTAAATGAACTGCGAATCCAAATCATCAAAATTTGCAAAGTATTATATCAAAAATATTGTTAAATGAAATAAATTCAATAAAGACTGACTAGCAACTATCAAATAGTACAGGTAAAGTCGCCGAGTTGACCTAATAATTTGAAATGGGTCGTACCAAAACGCAAACACTTTCTTTCATACTGTCAAAAGTATCGCCGGTTTGCCGATTCTTTGTCAGTGGTAATCACGGAGGTCCTTTGTGTGCACTATTCTTACAAACTAAACCAGCCGCGGTCTCGTTGTTCGTAATCGTCGATGGTGCATATTTTTGTTCCGTGTTTCAATATCGAATCGCATTTTTTTCTTTCAATTTGTTCCACGAGCTCCGCATTCATTTGCTTTGTGGTTCTGCCATTCAATTCATACAACAGTGCTGCAAAAAAATCAATCGAAGACAAAGGCGAATCAATATGGGGTACAGATGTGGTGGAAATGTGGTCTGACTTGAAAAAAACTATAATGGCCAGATCCCTTGTGTATTGGGAAGCATATAGTGTTATTCACATAATATTATTTAGCAACCAAACTGTTTTAATTTTCAAAAACAATGAAATTTAACTACATGTGTAAATTGAAACTGACAAATTAAAGAAATATTTGGACCTATATCACGAGATTCGATTCGAGATCGACATGTGAGATATGGATTTAGCAGTCATTGTGCCGATAATCGTTACGGTCCATGGACTTATACCCAAGAGCCTCAACCACTATCTTAAGAGGCTCGCGTCAGGCAGCTGGATCAGCCAAATACAGAAAGCGGTGTTTCTCGACACGGCACGCATAGTGAGGAGATACTATCTCTGGAGCCCTATTCACCGGCAGCTTGGTCCTTGTCGCCGATGTCGGTGGGACACTATTTTTAGTGAATTTAAAAATGTTATTATTTTTTTGTAAGATTAATACATTTAAAATGTTATTTTGTAGGTCTAGTTTTAGATAAAGGAGAAATATCATGCTCCAAAATAAGAACAATCTGAAGTGCACGGAGCGTAGTGGCTAGCGGTCGCTCTGCCAGCAACACCGGCAGGTTCGATTCCCACATTAAACAAATCAGTGTGCGATCCACAGATTTGTGTGATATGTTTATGTTATTTATATAAAGCAACGCATCTACATAACTTGAACATGACTTTAATAGATATCATAGAGTTTTAATAATGAATCACCAACCAGAACTATATCACTATTTGCTAGACGCTGCCTTGCCTTCACTCACGCTCATTTATAATAAAGTAATCAAAATTTGCAAAATCAAAGATCGTATATTCGCCTGTTTAACCAAAGAATGTTTGTATCTTTTTGATAAATACATTTTATATATAATTATTTAAATTTTTTGTCTTCTTTATAAAGACTTTGTTTATACCTACCATCTAAAATAAAAGTAATTCCTGGTTATCGAATTTCGATCAAGGCAACCAAATCTCTTCGGTGACAAGCCGAAGCGGAAATTGTACAGTGCCTTCGCTCTCGAACGGTAAGCCGACACGGTTCAGAGAGGTTCACGTGCAAACCAACACCTTGACTTGCATTTCAAGGTGCAGATTTACATTTCTACGATATTGTTGACTTTAGCAACATAGCTTCACGTCTATATTACCCAGATGGGTGTGCCAGAGGTGTATAATTCACAATATCCATGTCCATTGCCATCCACAGAGCACAATTTTAACTCCGTGCTGCTATTGAAAATTGCCTGACGGAATAACCGTAAATATCACTTTTGCCCTATAAGAGATCCCATACGCTGACCATAAGACCATAAAGGCAAGTCTAATATCAATAATTCCCTCAATCTAAGCTTAAAATATTAGTCACACATGATTACAGAATGTAAAGTCTCATAATTATGTTAGTCAATAGATGAACAACGTGGCAGAGAACTTTACCCTAAATAGCTGGTAACAAGTAAACTGGTGAAAGTATAATTTGTACTTATTCAAAATAAGTATACCAACATACACTCAAATATATATAGAAGTATCTACCCACATAATATCAGGTAAATGCGTCAATAACCAAAGCAACACATTAAACCAAAATAAACTGACACCTAAATCATTACGAAGGTGTTCCCACATTCGTTATCACGGACGAAGATCTCAAAACCGAATATATCGGAATACCTACCATTAAAAACATATTCGCCTCAAAAGGAATCGTAACACGATTCGAGGTTTATTATTTACGTACGCATTTCCCATAATTACGAGTCGAAGGAGAAACGAACGTGTAAAGACTGTAACAGGCTTGATACAATTTGCATGACTATTTTTTTTAAATATTCCATTATGAAAAATTTTAATCTTAACTGTGTCAGCAGAAAATATCTTTTTTTTATAATTCCCATTAAAGTATCTTGTCGCAAAACATTAAAATTCGTTTCTTATTGTAGACAAAGCATAGTTGTTCTTTTTACCTAAAAAATTTTTAATGTCCATTGGAACCCACGTAGTTTTACCTCTCTAGAGACTTTTAAGTAATTGACAGACTCAATACTACCGCTACTTCGAAAAGATTTTTCTTTTAAATCCAGGATTTACAAATATATTTAGCGACACGTTTCTCTAATTTCACGGTAGATTTTTCTTTTCTTAAAAGAAGAAAATGTCTAAATGGTTCCATAAAATTTTATCACGATTGAATGAAACTGTCTGAATTTAAAATCACGAAGATTTTTCGGCAAGTAATAATGCCCCTTTCAAAATCATTCTCACAGTGCTGCTAGAATCAAATTTAATCTTTTTTACGGACAACCACTCAACAATATTATACAACCTTACAACTATACTATAACCATATATATAATAAACTATAACAAATATACTACCTTCTTAGATTAATATTTTGGCCAATATTTTAATTTAACTTATCTGTTACAAGCCTTATGCCGCGTAAACTCTTCACGTAAGATAAAGAATACAGACGCTGAAATCCAATTCCGTCGAAATTCTTTGATTAATGGAACTCGCAAATAAATGAAGGTTTGAAAGCTCCCTTCTGTTCTGTTGAATACAAATAATTTGCATAATTTGCAAACAAAAGAATATGATTGCGTTACGACAAAGAATGTGAAGATTTTTGTATACTTTTATGAGAGAACTTTTTGCGGGACCATGCGGATTTGACGATTCGTAATTTCATTTGCTTGGCATGAGCAGGAAATCCTTACACAATATGTAGGAATGGTAGCAGCTCGTAGTATTTATACTTATACAATTGTTCGCCCGACTGACTGATTCATCAACGCAAAGCCTTAACCGCTAAGCCTCGAAACTTAAAAATTTTCCTGAAGGTTCCATACAAGGCGTAGGGGCGCACTAAGAAGTGATTTTTTATAAGTATATTATACTAAGAAAGGATTTTTTTAATTTGTTGAACGGTTAAATTTCCTAAATAATCTATTAATGTAGAATAAAACAAAAAATATTTGTCTCTATAACCCCTAAAAAAAATTACAAAATGTACTGACTTGACACATAAATAGTAAATATCGATATGGAACACTCCCGGCCTCCGCTAGGCCTGCGAGTCGTGGGTACTATTACAAACATAAATCTCTTGTGTACACAGAGATTCGGAACAACATTACGGCCCTACAGTTTTGTCCCTGTACTCAAATAAAAGTAGTGACACTGAGAGTGAGTCCAGGATATAGTACTATAAACCTGATTTGAGGTACTTTACGCACATACTTTTAGTATAAAGACTAATTTACATTGATACACTAGTTGGATCCAGTACAAAGAATGTGATACTCACGGCATATCAGCGCTTGATCGAAATAGATTACGTTATTTTGTTATTTCATAATATTTGTTTCATATTATGTTATGAATACCGGTGCTAAAATGCCGAGATAATGGTTCAGCTACTGAATTAATGTTAACCTGCCTAAAAAAGTACACAACGTGTACGTACAATTTTAAACTGACAGCACAGCAGTACACGAAAATATAAAGGTAACTCACAATAATTATAGTCATTTCAGATGCCAATAAGTACTAACTATCTACAGAAACGTATTTTATATAATCTTGTACATTTAAATTCGTGGTATTAGAATGTATTTCCATTGGGTCGATTCCGGATAACGTTTTCATTCGAAGCGTCCTATTGAACCTACATGTAAAATTGGATTTAAACCCTAGCATATAACAATAATTTACTTAGACAGAGCTGAATCGCCGACGGTGTCTTTAGTGTTCTTGGCACAGCGCCTGCCAGGGCATAGGGTTATGTCTCCGGACGAACAATGGGATGAAAGATGTTAAATATTTCGCTGCACTGGACTCTCAAGTACTTTATCGACTTTAGTACCACTGCTTTAAAATACTTATGTAAGGAAAACTAGGTTTTGCTGGCTTGCCGCATGAAATTCGATTTGTGGCATCTCTTGGGACGTGTTGAGGTTTTAGAGATGAAAAGTATCCGAAATTTTAGTTTTATATATTGTTTAACTATTGCTAAAGCTTAGCAAAGATCTCGTCAAATATTTATGTTAGTAGACAAGGCGTTCTACATTTTTATTCACATAGGCTGGTCAGGTTATAGATTAGCCTCCATGAGAAATGAACGCTCACATTATTGTATCAATTCATCATATTGTTTAAATTATTTATTAATAGTGGTATTGATCTTTATATCAGTTCACGTATTAAATTTTAAATTTCTTTATTTACTAAAAAACTTTAAAAATAAAATACAGATTGCATGCAATGAACATCCTTATTATAATGGGTAGTATTTAAACGCAAATCATAAAATATCCTTTTTCTATGCAATTAAATACCGAATTCCCATCAAAATTACTGATTGCACAACAAAATATTCAACTCAAAATATCACTAAACACACTACAATTTATTTTCACAGCGCACAGCAATTTTTCCTAAAGTAAAAGCTTTTTTATCAATGCACAACTAATAATCTTAATGCACATTATACATGTTAACTCTTTTTCTTTTAAATATAGCCTCTATTTTTATAATATTTACAGCAGTTTTTCTAGATCAAACAACATTTTATTAGTCACAGTCATCTTATTATTTATTAATTATCACATAATGAGATCAGCAAAAAAAATATAAAATTAGATACAAAATTGTAATATATTGAATTATTAAAGCGGGTCTTGCTTTCGCGGGGCGTCCACGCTTCCTTTTTTGCCCAATAGGCACATTTTTAGCTTCTGCAGGTGGCGCCACGTACTGTCGTCTGTTACGATCTATGATAATAAGAAATTGGTAGGTAGTATAATATTATTTTATTTAGTGGGTAGATTCAAAAAGGGGTCGGAGTATCACAAAGATTAGCTAGCACTCGCCGGCCGCTGCCGCGGCACGCTCGCTTCGCTCGCTCGGCTCGCGCTATGTTATGGTCGCAGTTCTAACCTAACCTAACCTACTACTTTACCCATAATTGACCTATGCCATAACTATAGCTTTTATTTTTATATTATTTACTCCAGTGACGAAAAAACGCGCGAAGTTTTTCAGTTAAGTTGTTCTGCTTTTAGAAATAATGCAATGTAAAAGGATTTTTTTGTTATAATAATCATTAAATTTACCGAGCATGGCTTCTTGAAAATTAAGACAAATATGATGAACAGATTTTGTTGTACTTACTGGTTAATATGCGACTGGGATAGTTATTTTGCTATGAAATATGGTAAATTTGAAGTGCAGTCAGTATTTATGCTATGCATGTAGTATTTTTGTACAAAAATAAATTTAACTGTATTGCATTATGAGGAAAAAAGGAATGTCATATTGATGTGTAATTTCGAATTATCTGCAGTTTGAGTTTTGTTAAACATTTAGTTTATCTGTAGTGAAGTAAGTTATTTGATGCAAAAAAGAATATAAATGATGAGTATGTATTGATAGGCGATTATTTATTTGATATGCAATATAATATATCCCTATTATAATTATAACTAAGGTTGTTATTACAATATAAGTCCGTACCCTCTGAACTAGTGGAGACTGTATCTATGATATATATTATATCTAGTTCATCAGTGGAAATGTTATTCTACCTTACCAAATATGTTGAGATGGTATTATAACATTTAATTAGAATAACTAAAAAACAATAAATGTAAATGTAAGTGGTAAGGTTTTGATTGTTTAACTTGAAAGTTTTATGTCAACAATGGCGTTTTCGAATCCATTAACCTAAAATACTTTGATTATTTAGTTATAAAGTTCTAAATTATTCAAACAAAATTTAAATATCCAATCGTTCATACTTCAAGTTTAGTTAGCTGTATAAACGAAATATAAGAGCTTACTCGCTAAACCACCTAAAATTTCATTTAAAAGCTTATTTGAAAGTTTTTAATGTATAATTATCACGTCAACTCGTGGGACTAATCAAATTCGAGGATTGATTTCCATTAAATTTTCACACTCGATTATAATATTTGTTTTTAGTTTTGGTTCAAATTTGAGTCAATGTTGGCATGAATTGTGGTTTACTATAAATTTAGATTTTGTCGTCGCTTGTACTTATTTGAGAGCAATGTGTCCGGAGTAAGATCGATGGATACACCATCGTTCTCACCCTGTGCAACATATGAACATCTACAACTAAACGATATACTGTTTTAATTTATTAGACAATAAACTCAATGATTTGTTTTAATTAGTAGTTATTTTAATTGGACACCATAACCTACTTAATTCTTGTTCATTCAGTTGCACTTAGGTATAATACTTATTTATTTATTACTACTTTTTACACAGAAGTTAATTTAACGTTAATTCGTCTTTGTGCGAAAGACTTTTAGATATAAAAAACAGAAGAAGATCTTTACTTCGTATTCTAATGTCCACATGGGATCCCATTTACAGCAAGCGCTGTAAAAAAAGCTGACCTGAAACTATACTGTAGGATAGGATCTCTATTGGGTAAATATTTTATTCCTACAAACATACGAGTTAAATGCTTTTAGACCATTTAGTTACAATGGAAGGAAAAACAACAAATTTAGAACAAACCAGCATACATTTTCGAGCAATGTTTGTGTTTGTCAAACAACACCATCAACTCACCCTCATCAGCAAATCAAACTACGTAATTACTTCAGATTGCCATGTTATTACGTTATGATCATGATCAACGCATTTGATTATTATGATCATTATAATATGTATGTGATTAAACCAATCACTGCGGAATTTAATGTAGCGGTAAGTGGCTTAGTTAATAAACTGTTATTGTGATGCGACACCTGTCTATAATATTATTAACTAAATTGATGGCGTGTTACATCGGTGCGTATACGTATTTTTAAAGGACTTCAATAAATAGGAACAATATTCAAATAGGATTTCGATATACAGATGTTTTTAAACAACCGTGTTTATACTTAACCAGTATATATATACTTTTTCGCGACCAGAGGGCTGGTTTTTACTTCGCCCAGCGAATAAGCATTGCCATTCAACGTGGCAATGCTGCCAGCCTTCTGGCCACGGTATCCGCTGTGGACAGTGATGCGGAGGAATTTTATGACGCATAATGTATTTAATTATTTTATTTCATTTTATTAATTAATTTATTGATTGTATGTGTGTGTTTGATGTTAATATAACCAGTAACCCAAAAATAAAAGTTTGTTCAAATTCAGTTATTAAATCCAATCCAGTAATATTTAATTTGGCATGTATAAATCCTATGGAAAACGCTTTCCTTTTGTAGTTTCATACAATTATATTACAATTATTATAACAAAAATCGTATTTTGAAATCTCGACGGCTTCATTTTCATCTTGGCTTCAAATGATCAAGTATAATCACTTCCAAAATATTGATAAATTCTTGCAAAATTATCATTAATGTCTATTATTCTCTTCGTCTCTTCAACCAGTCAAATCAATTTGTAAATCAGTCGTATCGATGTTGACAGATAATACACTGGTATACTCAGTTCTTGATTACAGCATAGATAGATTGCTTTCACACAGCATCAACGTGAAGTACCTATTTGCGTTTCTCTTTTGTGCTGCGATCGGATAGTTAGAACGCTAAAATTACTCAAAGGCTCACGAATACTTGCATATTCCATCCAATATAAGTATACACACGTACAAGCCCTTAATGTACTAGTATCTAGATAAATACTTGTACATTATGGCTTTATATTATACGTAAGCAATTTTATAAGAATTTTCTCTGAAAATTTTAAAATTTTTAGCAAAAGTATTGCTAAGCTTTTCATACGAACATGAATCAGAATTAATCAACACTTGATCGGTTAATCAATATTGATTTAGCAATTTATGAAAGACCATGAAAGGAGTTATTACACCAACATTATATTAATAATAAATTGAAGATAAAAACACGATAAGTTCTTTCATTTAAATCACCGAGTCTTCGATAACTTCACACACAGATGATATTTGCAAACGCTGCGTTTAAAACATTTTCTCATTTTAATTTAATCCATTTTCAAAGTGAAGCCATTGACACGTGCGACATCGCGGAAGTATGCTTTAAAGGCAATTTAGAATCCATTAATAATATTCCCCGACACGCTACACCGCAAGAGTGCAGCGATCGATACCATCCTGTGTGATAATATTAAAAAAATAAGAAACCTCGGAAACGGCACTTAAGAGAGACTTCCCAAGAGTCTCTTTAAAATAGAAGGATAATATTAAGTGCATACTTACCTACTGCTTTCTACGAGATTTTCAAACGTGACTTCTCTATCTTTTTGAGCTAAAATTTATAATATGCGATCGTGAGTTGCCTATAAATAGATTTTGTCTGAAGTATACCAAATTAGAATCACAAAGAAGGCGATAAACTAGATTAGAATACTTATTTTTAATTGCAAGTATGTAAATAAAACATAAAATTAGCAGCCCTGTACATTTCCCACGGAAGGCCTTTTTTATGAAGAGAAGGTTTAACCCATAGTCTACCACGCTAGCCAAGTGCGGATTGGGGGACTACACACACCCTCGAGAACTTTTTAGGCACTCACAGATATGCAGGTTTCCTCACGATGTTTTCTTCCTTCACCGAGAGAACTACAAGACCGTACGGCAGGACGTATTTATCATTAAAAAGTAAAACATCGTTACGAAAAAAAACAGAATAGAAAAATATTTAGGTTCTTCTGAAAAGTCAAGTACTCTAGTTAATCACGCACCGCGATAACAAACTCTAATATTAACAAGGCCAGAATTTACCTAAAATTTATGACGGTACTAAGGTACTTCAAAATTTAAGTTACTTAAAAAATTAAGGTAAATTAACATAACATAACATCTAATTGATTATTTTTATAGCATTTCGCTTTGCTTAGTAAATTTTACTAAGAAACAGTTGAAAAAGATATGGGACCGGCAGGATTTGAACATAACATCACGCCTATATTGCCCAGAAGTATGTGGCAGAGGTGTTTACCGCTCACATTTCATTTATTCATTCCTGTTATGTTTAGGTCCCATGTGATAGTGGATGAGCCTAACGCCATCCACCGGGCACAGATCTCACTGCGTGATGCTATTGAAAATTTCCTGACTGAAAAATCTCAAATAAAACTTTTGCCCGAACCGGTCGAACCGGACACCTCGCGGTCAGAGGCGCTACGCTAACCTAACCAACGAGGCAGTGAAGGTATTTTCATAAATCAAAATAAATAAATAAATATTTCACAACTCACACACAACGCCATCTAGTCCCAAACTAAGCAGAGCTTGTACTATGGGTACTAGAATAACTAATACTAATACATATACTTTACTTTTGTAAATACATACATATTATACACTAGCTGACCCGTGCCCACTTCGTTGGGCATAATGTTCAAAAATATATATCTTTCATAGTTAAGGCAGCGTTCCTAAATTAATATCTACATGAAACTAACTTAATACCTACCTATAACCTAAATTAATATCTACACAAAACAAACTTAATACCTACCTATAACCTAAATTAATATCTACATGAAACTAACTTAATACCTATAACCTAATTTAATATCTAGGTACATGAAACAAACTTAATGCCTATCTATAACCTAAATTAAATGAAAACTATATAAACATAAAAGATTTTTTTTTAATGTACCGAAAATAAAATTAATGAATGTCGAAAGTGTGTTACGAAAAATTAAATTTTGGGGACGTCCGCTGCGTAAAGAGCCGCGCGGGTACCAGACCTCTCAGATGTAAAAGGAAGGTCACGCCTCCTTCTTCCGAAGTGAGCACGAACGCGAACCGAAATAAGCCGAAACCATCGCGCGCCGCTGCCGCGCTGCTGTGGCCTTCACGTATAACGATGAGTTTTTCTCCGATTCTCTTTACAAAACGGACTACCACGTAAAAACCTTTTAATTTTTCGGTTTTTTATATAGCCTATGACACTCAGCGATAATGTGGCTTTCTATTAGTGAAAGAATTTTTAAAATCGGTGCAGTAGATTCCGAGATTACCCCTGACAATTTAACAAACACACAAACTTTACCTCTTTATAATATTAGTATAGATAGCAACGCCCATACTAAGGCAAACCCCCATGTTCATGCACACAAAGATTTGTCTTAAGTGGGAATCGAACCCACGACCTCGGCGTCGCAGGCAGGTACACTACCCACTCCGCCATCCGGTCGTCAAAATCAAAGATTAATATTTAGGTGGATATTCCCAAGATAAAGCCGAAGTCAAAAGCTTTTACTCTCAAGGGTACGAAGTGTTTAGAGTTAACATTTCTTCAAGCATCTTATTTCCGTTCAATTAAGAATTCAGATTATTCCGTTGATTTTAACTTCTCGTTTCAAGTGAGAATTTGTAAACTTTTAAATTATTTGAAACAGCACATTAAAAGTTTTGAACAAGTACGAGAATGTGTTATTTATAACTGTGTCTTTATCTTCATTATGATATTATAAGATAATTACTCATACATTATAAAATTCCTAACGTCTACCTTTACAAAATTATGCAATCGCTCTTGATCTCGTTATTTTTTGCCCGTATTTTCGCCTACTTAGTCTATCTATAAAGAAATTAAAACTATATCATGATACACGATATGAATTACACTTAGGCCCAGTTTCAAAATAACAACTAAATTTCCAAGAATTGGACGTGTGTGAATGTACGAGTATTACACTATTACCAGTCCAAATTAAATGATGTCAAAGAGAATGCTCAAACTACATACACCAGTCATCAAGCGTTGGTTACTTCGATAAAGCAATCATTTTCCCTGCTACGTACTACACACGTGATGTCGATTCGACTTCACACCTTGTTCGAACTAACTGTGGGGCGCTACTAAAAACCTTTGTTAGTATGTACAGAGTTCAGCCACAAATACCATGCTATTTCAGCATGCTTATCAGACAAAAAATCTAATGCAAAATGTACATTTAATTATAAACAATTTTCATACAAACTACCTAAATCTTCAACATTTCCAAATTTTAAAGAACTACCAGTACATATTAAAATATGTTAACGAGAATGCTTAAACTACATATACCAGTCAACAAACGTTGGTTACTTCGATAAAGCAATCAATTTCCCTGCTACGTACTACAAACGTGATGCTTCACACCTTGTTCGAACTAACTGTGGAGCGCTACTAAAAACCTTTGTCAGTAATTACAGAGTTCGGCCATACAAACCATGCTATTTGAGCATCAGACAACAAATCTAAGGCAATATATACATTTAATTATAATGAATTGTCATACAAACCACTCAAAACTTCAACATAATTTCCAAGAATTAGACGTGTTTGAACGTGTTACTAATACAAAATAAATAATGTCAAAGAGAGTACAAAAATTACATACAATAGTGTACAAACGTTGGTTACTTCGATAAAACAATCATTTCAAACACAGTGACACATTGTCGCTCCTACTTACTACACACGTGACTTCTCGGCTTCCCTGCTTGTTCGAACTAACTGTTGGCGCTATTATAAGCCTTTGTCTATAACTATAGAATTTCACTACAAATCCAATCACATTCCTAATTAAATAATCTCAAAGAGAATGCATATACTACATACACCAGTCTACAAATGTTGGTTACTTCGATTAAGCAATCATTTCAAACACATTGATAAAATGTCGCTCTTACGTGCTACACACGTGACGTTTTCGCTTCACACCTTGTTCGAACTAACTGTGGGCACTACTATAAGCCTTTGTCTGTAACTATAGAATTTCACTACAGAAAACCAATCATATTCCTAATTAAATGATGTCAAAGAGAATGCTCAAACTATACTAGTCTACAAACGCAGGTAGTTTCGATAAAGCAATCATTTCAATCACAGTGACACGTTGTTACTGCGACGTACAACACACGTGAGGTTGCCGCTTCACACCTTGTTCGAACTAACTGTGGAGCGCTACTATAAGATTTTGTCAGTAACCACAAATTTCTACCTCACAAACCATGTTCTTTGTTCGATACCGTATACATAGTGTAGAAAGGTTTAGTTCAGAAGCTCTAAGAGGCTATTATTGTGTATGTGAAATCTATGTTTGTGAACCCCGCGACACAGGAGTTATTCCTAGTGCGGACGTCGTTTTTTAAAAAAAGAAAAAACAATAAATAATAATATTTTTAATTACATCCGATGTTTTACTGATGGCCATTTGTTAATTGCCCGTATCTATTGGTATAGGTTGTCCATTCAATTTTTTTTATCCACCTAAATAAGTTTGCTAGATGAAAATGTGTGTCTCTATTATCTCGTAAAAGAAAATTTCATCAATTTCAAGAAATCCAAAACAAACATCTTCTTTATTATTGACAAAGCCAATCGCTACGCAGTTGAATCAATTCCTATACTCCTATAATGTTTTAAACTGGCACAAATCGAGTCAATAGATTTACGTAGCGTAAGTTTCGATAACAACTAGTAGAGCCACTGAACTACTGTTCCCAATTCGAAGCGAGCTGTCCTCTTTCTCGGCGATAACACGGGAACTACTGAAACTCAACGGCTTCGGTTCAGTTAGGCTTTAGATTACGGTGACGCACGGTAACGTGTGCGGATACACGGTATACAGAACAAATAAACTTGTTCTTGTATTAGACAGGCAATTCATTTGTTTGTATATCTTTTGTATTTGGTCAGAACGACTCATTTTGAGGTTTAAGCTAATCATCAAAGCTTTAAAATTTGACGACAAGTTATAGATTAAGTAGTACCTCTTTTAGCAAGATCTTTCAACAACTTAAGTTCATCTCCTGTTTTTAGGGTTCCGTAGTACCTACAAGGAACCCTTATAGTTTCGCCATGTCCGTCTGTCTGTCCACGGCATAGCGACGAAACCGTTGGTGCTAGAAAACTGAAATTTTGCATAAACATGTATGTTAACTAAACAAAGAAAGTCGTAGAGTAAAATTTGGAAATTTTTAAATTCAGGTAGCTCCCCTACATGTAAAGTAGAGATGTTTTTTTTTTTGTCGCCTACCCCATAGTGTGGGGTATTGTTAGATAGGACTTTTAAAAACGTTTAGGGGTTGCTAAGACAGTTTTTTGATTTAGGGATCCGTTTGCGAGATAATTAACTTTAAAGAGCAAATTTTTGTTCGAGTAGGGCGTCCCCCCCCCTCTAAAAGCTAAACTACTGGATCCTAAAATCTGAAAAAAATTGTGTCGGTAGTACATGTAATGAACTTTAAAGGAAAACTATAGTGGGTAAGTTCACTTCATTAGTTCAAGAGGAATAGGGGTCCGAAATGTCAGATGCAGTTACTCAGAATATTTCGTTCAAAATTCTTGAAACATAAATAAACATACATAATACATATATAAAATCACGCCTTTATCCCACGGGGGTAGGCAGAGACGATGGAACGCCATGTGCTTCGCTCCTTACATACTTCTTTCGCTTCCTTAACATTCATACATCTCGTCATACGTGCTAGCTGGTTTCGTGTACTACAAACATTTCCTATCTGAAGGACGTTATTTATCTGGTTACTTTAACTTAATTAGTTCTAGAGTAATTGGGGTCCAAAGTGTAAAATGCAGTTACTTAGAATAATTCGTGCAAATTACAAAAACCTTTGAAAGTAATGACTTGTATGAAGATGTTACTTGTTTAATACAGATAGTAAATCCCTTTTAAGTCGAAATATGTTGTTACCACTAGCTGCGGAAGCCTACTGCGCGTGGCCCGACACGCACTTGGCCGGTTTTTTTTCTACTAAAACAGCTTACTAGTATTCTAGTTTACCCCCTCCAGCTCAGCTAGATTTGCTTGAATTAGGAGGAAGTTCACGTCCGTGATTTAATGGCCAGGATTCAAACCCACGACCTCTCGATCGTAAGACCGATCCCTTATCCATTGCGCCACGGCCGCTGAAACTGTTTACATACTGTTAAAACTTACACACAAAGTTGCACTAAAATAATAATAATATAAAATCATAATTAGAAATATTTTAGTTTAATTTTTTGTTTAATATCGTGCAAGAAAATAATGAACTCTGTAACAACAGTATTACCAATACATTACAGAAAACTAGCACGGGACAGTTACCTAGTTAGAGTTGTTGTTTTTTATTCGTTCAGGAAATGGCTCGATCTGTAATTAATTAACCCGCTGAACTGGTTCATTAGTTTCATTACTAATGGCTGTGAGCAAAGGTTTTGAAAATAATCAGTGAATATTTAATATTGTAGTTTTTTGTAGTTGTTAATGTGTATGTTATGGAATTACGGCTGGCCAGTTCGTGAGGTCTAAGTCCTAACCCCGGGTGCAGACAAATTGTTCTTAAGGTTGCAAAAAACAGTTACATCGACTTTTAATTGTAGGAGTGCTCTATATTAAAAATGTATTACGTGCTCCTTCGTCTAATTATGACTTACACAAAGACCGAAGTGAAAGAGATTATTTTATGGCCTTGGCGCAATGGATAAGGCATCGTTATACGATCGAGATGTAGTGGGTTCGAATCTTAGCCATTATTACATCATAAATATTTCACAACTCACACACAACGCCATCTAGTCCCAAACTAAGCAGAGCTTGTAATATGGGTACTAGAATAACTGATACTAATACATATATACTTTTTTTTTTGTAAATACATACATATTATACATAGAAACACCCAGACTAAGACAAACCCCCATGTTCATGCACACAAAGATTTGTCTTAAGTGGGAATCGAACCCACGACCTCGGCGTCGCAGGCAGGTACACTACTCACTCCGCCATCCGATCGTCATATCATGGACGTGAACTTCCTCCTAACACAAGCGAATTAAGCTTAGCTAGAGCGGGTTATCAAAAATGCTAGTAATTTGGTTTTGTAAATTAATAGTGAGTTTAAAAAAAAAGTATATCTTAATAAAATTTTTGGCGAGCTTACAATCAGTGCACATTAATCAACATGATCTACCCAGTATTTTAATTACCCACTCCATTATATCCCCTAACACATAACATCCCTCTCCCATGGTGATGAGAATGATGGCGGATGGCTCCACGCCTCACCTATTAATTAAACTGATTAAATATCTAACTGCGCCATCAATCCGCTGCCAGGCTGAGATTATACCTATATTTTTACACAATGTTAATTAAACCTATACACTCATGAGCATTATCATGGCATCAAGAGGAAAAGGTATGTGTTTTAATTTTCACCATGTACTAGATTAGTAGTAGTACCACTTACTTAAGAGGTCGTGGGTTCGATTCCTAGCCTTTACACCGTGGACGTAAAACTACTTTTAGCACGAACAAGTCAAACTTAGCTGGAAGGGATTAACAAGAATACTAGTAATATGTATTTGCATATTAATAGAAAGCTTAAAAAATAAGTAACAAACTAAACAAGCGTCAGAACTTCATTGAATTAGGTTTTTTTTTTTTTCTACGCCCACAGCGAACGAACGTGTAGTCCAACTGATGGTAAGTGGAGTACAGCCCATGGACATCAACAATCCACAAAAGCAGATTATAGATGCGTCGCTGCAGCTGGAACTACGGTGTTATGCCTCATGTGCCAGTAATTTCATGGCTTGATCTCACCACCAAACCAGAACACAGTAATAGAAGCACGACTATTTGGCGGCAGGTTAAAGGTGAGACGGTGGTGCTGCCGCCCACGAGCTCATTCACAAGAGCTCTACCACCAGTAGGTACACCGCGTAACTGTTCATGGCTTTGCCTGATTTACTTTTGCTATGAACTAATGGACTGTGAATATAGTTGGTGGACCTTTATCGGTACACATACCAACATTCTGCCAGAAGGATTGACTGGCGTCTCAATAAATTTAGAACAGTTAAAGTTACCTTATCAAATCTATATAAGGGCCAAGTTTTACAAGCGTCATCAATCTTATTAGTAGGATATAATAATATAGCAAACACAAATGAAAGAGACAGTTGTGTTCTATTTTTAAGTGTGAGTTGCGTCACTTTTGTATTCAGTTGGTAAATGACGGATAAAATTAATACGAAAATATTGAAACAGCTTAGCTTTTTCTAAGTATATTAAAACTTGATATAAATTCCATTAATTTTCAGTACACGTGATTACACGATACTTCAAGCTAATTTCTAATTCGGTATTATCTTTATTAAAGTTATAATTAACAAATGAACAACGCTTCAGTACACAGACAGCGCGAACTTTAATAACCATTAGGTAATTATTCAACTTGTTCTAGCATTCGTTTAGTAAGAACGTGGGTGGTTGCTTTAATGGCGTGTTTCCGACTCTGAAATTATGTGCTGCCTACGTAATAGGCCTGCAACTCGCGAATACTGAACACAATGGAGTTTTAGGTGCACTTTGTCTTGAGGAAACACCACAACTTTACGGTTTGTTTAAGCGTAGTAATAAATATATAAAAAATGGTAACCGTGACGATTACTGGTAAATTATAATTGTAAGTTATTAACGTAGGATATATTATACGTCTAAGATTCAGGGGTATCTATGTATATCAATAAAAAAACGAAATAAATCACATTGATTTATAATACTTATTATGACGAGCTAAAGGCTGGATTGTTAAACTGACTCCACAAACACTTGCATACACAAATATATTCAGCAAACGCATTCCTTAAATTAAATCAAATTAAATTTTAATTTTTGATTTCGAAATCGATCGTTTCATTGACAGAATTGCATCACCGTTCATCTAGCTAGAGTGTTTCAACTACCGGGGACTGCAGCTACAGTACCTGGAAACGAATTGCAGTGGCCGATCTGGAAGTCTCTAAACCGTCTTCGGACCCAAGTTGGTCGCTGCAAAGACAACCTGGCCTAGTGGGGATTCACAAAAACATCAAACACTAGTTGCAAATGTGGATCGCCTACCCAAAATATGGCCCATTTGTTGTCCTGCCCATTAGTCATTACAGACAAGAAGAAGAAGATTGTGGTAACTTCGAATAACTCAATAAAGATTCTTGTGTTCGCAGTAGGCTTGCTCGGTTGTGGAAATTCACAATAGTTTCAAAAAAAACCTCTACTAAATCGTAGGTAGTACTTTCATTTAAAACTCAGCCGCATGGGACCGGTCTGACATAACAAAAGAATTGTTTACTTTTATGTCCAGTATTACAAATAGGTAGTTTATTCATAAAAATACCCGGAAGATAAAAATCCATTCTGTTATTTTGTTTTATGAAAGTATTTGTGCATTGTTTTGTGAAAAATATCCCCTTTGTTTCTTTGTTCTGTTTCAAAATATATCAGATATTTTATAAAAAAAAAGTGTTACATGGCATGCATTGCTACTAATTAAGCCGTAGCGAGTACTTATTTGGTTAAATTTTTTTTTATTTGTATCAGAAATTAACTAAAGAAAACGTATTATTTCGACCTCCTTATAGTTTTTCAGTTCTAATTTGATTCGGTAACTTTAGCATCAGGGTAGGTAGGTCTTTGAAAAATTATCTGAACACTGTTTACAACACTTAACAATACTGTTACGTCCTTGTTTTCTATGTCGCCGTTGTACTTAGGCAGTGAGAGTCGGGTAGGGTTTAAGTAAGTTGTTTAGTTTGAATTTCACTATTCTAAAACCTGCAGTTTGCAGATATCGTCGTAACACTGGACACATACATACATAAAATCATGCCATTACCTTGCGAAGGTAGGCAGAGACGATGGAACGTTACATAAGTATGTAAGAAAAGAAATTTATTAAGGTTTCAATCCCAAGGCAGACCTTGAAACTTTCACAATGACGTAAGTCAGGTGCCCACAGGCTTGTCTGTAAGCGTTAAGCCTCAGCACTCAAATATCTTTGTCATAAAAAATTTAGATTAAAAGTAAAAAAAAATTACCTAAAGGGGTTGATAAGTAACCCGTGATTACTTTCATATACATACTTTTTTATTTTATTTTATTATCATTTGTAACAAACATACCTTAACTATGTTAATATTATTTGGGAAGGAACTGGTTCTCAACACACAGCTCATGCTAGTTTGGGAATCAGGGCTTATATTTATATTGTTAAATGTATTTTGTTGCAATAAATAATTTATTATTATTATTTCCTACTTATTCTACTGGGGTAGACACAAGTACAAGTATTTCCAGTTAGATATATCACAACTTTATCTTTATCCATTCATCGAAATACATTACCTACGTATAAAATATTATTAAACACCGCGTCTGTCTGTATGTAATGCGGTGAGAAGTAATCGTTGATGTACAACTGTTTTGAAATCATATCTTCCTGGCAGTTGTTTTTCTTAAAATTTCTATCATATTATTATGCGTGGTAGTTTTCAGTATGACCTTCACCCAGTTCTGTTTAATACACTAATAACAATGCATCATAACAATCTGCTCGGCAGACACAAACAAGATTGGTGTCGGTATTCCAACCGCTACAATAACGTACTGGCGCAGCGGATCTCAATAATTCAGGGCCAATTACTGTACGTTAGACTACACCTAGTTAAGTAACATCGCGGTCGACTATCAAATCGATATATACATTCTCTTTTGATTTTGTTATTACTCGATTAAGATTGGTGTGTATCGGAAAAAATGGCTTCTTAACAGTATAACATTATTTGACATTTAACATTTAAAAAAAATAATATGTCGGCGAGTGCACTATACACCAATGGCAATACCATCTACAAAAACACTTTAAATCTAAAATACACTTTTATAAAAACATTTTATTACATTTGCAACATTGTTATAAATATCAGTATACCACATCCTTCCTAAATATTACAGTGTTCTGATTTATGAGGGAAATAAAAATACGTACTTTAATAGATCAGTACATAACTAGCATGAAGAGTATATAACTCAACTCTTGATAGACAATCAAGACATCCATTGGTTAATATAACAAAATGAAATACCTAAGGATGCTTAACAGAATTAACACGCGCGACTCCTGTAAACCGTCTTGAGTATGATTACTGCCACCAAGTTGTACGAGTACATCGTAAAATGTACTACAACTGTATACATGTATACTAATGTATCGTTAAAAAGATTCTTATGTATAATACTGAACCACGGCTAATATGTGTGTTCAAGACATTCCTCTCCTCTTCTTTCTTTTTTTTTTTTTTTTTCGTCTTACTTTATTGTAAGTCGATAGAAAATTGACTTAACAACATTACTGCTCACCACTCTATCACGTCGACTAATAAATGTCGTCTCCAGATTCAATTTTCCTTTTAAAAAACACAGAATAACGGTACAAATCGGTTTTCATCTGAATTTCGTAAACAAAAGATCAACCACTTTATTTTTACTTTTATTTATTTGGAACAACAAACAATTAGACAATAAATGATACATAACATTTAGAGTACTTAAAAGAATGACAATTGTGTAATCAACAACGTTATTCGCAAAATTCATTGAAACATATATGAAAATAGTCGTACATGCTGTTATAGTAACACGACTATATTAATAACACTAAAAATTGTTATTATTAATAGGAACAATTTTGTACAGTGAACATACAAAAGTCCAAAATATATTATATATTTTAAGTCTAGGAGGGAACAACTAACTCCTTTCAGTATGTTTCATTTCAATACCCTAGTATTATCACAACGCAGCAATAATAGCCATTACATCATAATTGCACTCCACAGGGCATGCAATCTTTCAAGCAAGTGCAATACACTAACCGATACTCCGCAACGATGCGGACACGCAACAAGATAAACGGCCTTATGAAATGAAAACTGTGAAACGGTCGATATATTGGTCGGTTTATCGCACCTGTGTGGAAAAGCCAACTTTGTTACATCTTTACAGCATGCACGAACAAATAAAGGCATAAAGAAACTTGAAAGACGACGTCATAGAAAAGGCATTAACGTATCTAGCACACGTTACTACACTGCACTACAATACAGGTATCAGGTTCCTAATACAGCCTTTACTACTCTTTATGTATCGTTGGGTGCAACATAATTGGCAGGTAACTGACGCCTGCGCTTTTACGAACTTTTTACCGACTTTTCCACGGACTTACATAATAAGCTGAGTTTTAAAGTTTTTGAAATGAAATTTCTCTCGCATATGCAGTGCTTATTCAACGTGTCAACGGCTTGAGGGTAATGCTCGTAACTCACTTCAATGTATTTTAACGAGATTGTAAAAACTCGGTTTTATGGAATCTAATAAGAGTCTGAAACTGCAGCTGGAGATATTGTAATACTTGTTTGTCATAAAAATATGTGAAGATTTGAAAGTAATAAAATAAATGATGAAAAGAGACTGACGTGAGTAATATGGTTATAGCCTCAGTCGAAGAATAAAGCATTACATTCTTTTATAAACTGGATTTGTTTACATGTCTATGTAGAAAAAATTCTTAGATAACCTACTATGATAGATTAACCATAATTTATTTCTACACACATACATACATAAACTCACGCCTTTATCCCACGGGGGAGTAGGCAGAGACGATGGAACGCCTTGTTTTTAGCTCCTTGCATACTTCCTTCGCTTTCTCAACATTGATTCATCTTATCATACTGTAATGATGATGAGATGAGATGCATTTTATTATGTATAAATATAATGTTTAATGGCAAGATTTACAGCTTAATAAATTTCCTAATCTTTTACTTTGACCGGGTTCGATACCCAAGATGAGTACAAGATTTTTTTAAATTTAAGAATGCATTTTTTGTTTTTACTAAAATTAATGTCGTAGTTCCTAAGAAAAGATTCGTTTATGTTTTGTAATAACAGACTTTCCCATACTGACCGATATAAATGAGCCACCCTGAATACTGGACATTATAATTTATTCCTTTGTAGAATTAACTTAGTTACTCAAAAACATTACGAGGTTTCAAAGTCCAAACTATCTTCAGGCGAGACCAGAGCATCGTTAAACCCACGGAATAGGAATACCAAAGGAAATGTGAAGTAGGCGTGGTTCGCGTGCCACAATTAAGCGTAGCTACGCTTAATCAATCCATGTTTATGACCAGTCGTGTTCTGACAGCGCGTCAAGTTGCTAATCTTGCGTATTTATTTTATATTTCTTTAACCATGCCGTATTGTGCTATTCTGGAGTGTAAAAATGATAGTAGACGAAAAAATCTCATGAATGGAGGTGTTTCATACCATCGGTAAGTATGATTGAGTAGTAAGTATGATAAGGGATAAGTTTAAAAATATTAATATAATGACTGTATACTCACAATACATTTTTGAAAGTCTCATGTATACCCACAAAAACATTGTGAAATTCAGGAAAAATAGCGACCGTCACAATTTAAATTTGAAATAAAAATAAGTTAGAAATTCCCAAATTCAGGCTCCAAAAAATTTGCAAATCTTTTGCAGGTCAATGTACAAAAATGTATAATACACTGCCAAATAATGTAATTGATCTGTCATTGCATAAATTTAAAACATTTATTAAAACTAAATTGTATAGTAAGGCCTACTACAGTGTAAAAGACTTTATGGAGGACAAGACTGCCTGGCAGTGACATTTATTGCTCACTCATTGTTATTTTATGCTTTATGACATTATTTTGTATTATTTTAATCCAATTTAAATTATTATGTTATGTTATGTTATTTATTATTATTTTGACGTTTTCAAGTAATCAATTGTATTCTATGAAATAAAATATTTTGAATTTTGAATTTTGAAATTTTGATTTCTTATAAAAATCGTGTTTCGTTAACTTACTAAAAACATCTAGAACATTCTACAGAATATTCTACGCATGATATAATAAGATAGGTCTCCTCACCACGATGACAGTTCAGTTTGTTGTGCCAGGAATGTATGAGTGTTGTCAAATTTTCATAGAACCTGGCACAAATATGGTGGCATAATGTCAGTCTTGAGCATATCTGAGTTTTTTGTACCATGATTCTACGCTACTCGTTTAGTGATGTGTGAGTTCGTACAATACTGAGTTTATCGATATACTTAAAAAAGAAGAGTAATCACAATATAATATTACAAATTCGATAGTTATTCTGTCTTTTAATGTAAAAAGGTAACACTGTTTGTTACCTTATTCAATCTGATCTGATCTGCCATAGAGTTAGCTGGTACCCTGAGGACAGCCAGGGGCTACTTCTCATCATCAGCAGTGATTTAGTACATTTTACCAGACAGACAGACAGACATCGACGTCAAACTTATAACACCCCTCTTTTTGCGTCGGGGGTTAAAAAATAAAGTATTCTTATTTTATCCAGATTATTTAAAATGAGCTACACAACATGTTAAGTATTGTTACAAAAAGATTCAGTTAAAAAACGCGAGCGGTAGCTACTGGTACCATTGTGCGAGTGTCGAGTCTATTAATAAAAAATAGTAAGAAACTATATTTTACTAAATGCAACATTTTCACATATAAAACTCGTTAGCTCAAATAAGAAATCATGTATCTATCGATATCGATAATGTAATTATAAAATTCAATATTGCGCATCACTGGGTAAATATCGCTAAAAATCAATCTATGAAACAAAATCTCATCCTAATGTCGTACGTGTTTAAGGTTAAAATTGCGTCCATCTAAAATACTGCCATCTCTACTCAAGTAGCGGAATTATCTCGTCAGTCAAATGTAATACATTACTAAGATAACAAAACGTCGTAAGTACTTTTTGCAGTTTATCAAAAAAAAGCTTATCAATAGCAGTGAAGGTATATTTTCAAATTTATAGCATGTGCTTTATGCTTATTTTTACTAAAATAAAAACGACCAATCAAATGAATTCTTTGTGTGTAGTGCGAAGTATGATTATTGGTTTATTTGTGTGAGTTTGGCGACAGCAGTTTCCATACTAATTGTGTCTTATACCATTTCCTTTGGTATTCCTATTCCGTGGTTAAACCGGATTTAAGGTGCCAATACACGGTAACTTTGAAACAGAAACCGGTGTTAAGGTTATATACGGGTAATTTTGAAGCAATCATTTCCGAAAGCCTGAAACAACGGCTACATATTATTTAAAAGCAATTTACTCGGTCATGAATAGTTTGGAATAACCACGATTGTTTGGGCTATGTATGACTACATTTAATATAAGTAATTTTCGTCTACTCAATTTTTTTATTAAATATTAATGTCACTACAATATACCATTCAATACAATAACACACATCATTTGTTTGTTGTACCCTTTAAAAGATCTTACATAAAGAAAAATGGTAACGGTGGACGGATTTTAGCAAACTTAAGTTTCCTTGACATGCAAGGAAAACTTCCAACTGGATAGCATGACGCAATAAATTGTGAGGAGCAGTTACAATACTGACCCCTCTCAACATCTCGAGCGTTGGGGCAATACTTCCCTTCGCTAGACTACAGATGAATGCTCTATTCCAGCAACTGGGGATGGAAATGAATGCTTGAGCAATCAACAATGACTCCTTGAGCTGTTGATGCTAATTAGTCTAGCAACTTTGTAAGCCAACGATTAGTTGGGGCTTATAACTGCCTACACAACGATTCCCTACGTCTGGCGCACCCTGGGCAATTCGCGAGTTCTCCAAAGCGAATTGGCTATCCTTTCACCACGATGGCAAGTCAAAATAAAATTTGACTCAGTCATCGACACGACGAAGAAGAAGCGTATGCCTCCCACCGGGATTAAGGTTCGATGCCCGGGTCGATCGGGTCGATCAAAGTGTTATTTGTGAAATTTACAATATCAGCACGGTGTTGGAACTGTGCCTGGTGAATGGCGATAAGCTCACCCCCTATCCCATGGGACCTAAACATGACAGGTGAAACGTTGGTGTTGTACACCTCTGCCATACCCTTCTGAGTAATAGGTAATATAGGCGTGATATTATGTTATGTTATATATAACATCCATTACTCAAAAAAAGGAAATTATACATTCGAAAGCTATGTATGGATTATTTATATACACAGGATAATCGATTAGAGCTTTTTTGTTGGCCCGCTATTAAAAATTAACGTTATTGTACGATGAACCGACTAAACTGGATAGTTTGAATGGCAAGAATACGTCATGGCCCGGTTTCCTTCCAGTTGGCGGTGTACGCCTCTTAGACTTAATTGTCTTAAACATTGTACAGTGTTAATTGCCGTGGAATGGTGTTCTCGAGCCTGAACCACTGATATCAAAACAAGGAGTGTTTAATCAGGAACAATCAACAATGTCAAAGCAGCGTTGGTACCGCTTAGACGAGGATTGGATGTCTGTTACACCATTGAGGTAAAACAATGTAAAAAAATAAAAAAGTAAATAACTATTTATTAGAACCCCAAATCCATTATTAAAATTAAAATCAAAATAACAAAACGAATTTAGAGCTAGATAATAAAAATAAATACAGAATAATTAGAATAATACAGTGCCTTTATACTACATAACATACAAGTTGCAATTAAGTTCATATGTCTCAGACTTGCTATATATGATGTTACCTAAAAGGCCACAGCCCAACATATGACATATAACAATGGAGGTCGGGACTCGAACAAAATTCACGAAAATAATGTCATGTTAAAAGTATAAATTACTCACAAAGAAATTTAAATTTTATGACAATACATCAATGTTCAATTTAGATTTTCTTTTTTTCTTTCAGTTTGGACGTTTATGAGCGCAAATCCGAGATCCACTTGTTTACGTCAATGTGTTACACAGTTATATAATTCTGTTATAAGTTGTCACTGTATCACAATAAATGGAAGCAACGCGAAATTATTACTACCTAATCTTATAGTTAATAGCAATAAGAACCTTTTGATGACACGCAATTACCGTAATCTACGAACGCTATATTATAGATATTACTCGCGATTCTGTAGAGACTTTAACTTACATTACATTGAGGAATAACTTTTAAGGAATTATCATCGCTTTTTTTGTGTTTAATTTTTCTCATTAATTGCCTACTCATGTCTCAAAGAAATCAAATCGGCTTTTTGAATAAAGAACGGAAATCTAGTTCATCACCACACAGAAAACGGAAAAGCATACAAACCGCTACAAGTTCCGGATTCGCCGTATCTCGTCGGTATAAAAGACGGCCTCGACTCCTTTGTATTTAACTTACACCGGTTATGTTCGTTATGTTCCACCACTCACATTGTCCCGATGTCTCACTTGATTTGTGATAAAAGTGTGTCGCTACATGCACTTAACGTGAATGAACAAGAACAGAGTGGTGAACACTTATCGAGGTGGCTCGCTGCAAATATATTTTGCCTGCACTCCGCACGAACGATTTGGTATTGGATGCGGAAAGCTATTTTATAGCATTAGGTTTTCGGACGTCATTTTATTTTAGAGTGATAACTTTTAACACAAAATACTCGTGTGAAAATTGACTAAAAGTGCACAACGATGAAAGCGGGAAAATGGCAGAGTTTAAAAACGTGTTACTTTTGTCTTGTCCGTTTGTTACTAAAACAATCTAAATAATAAACGATCGATAAGTGTTTTTTTATTATGTAGTGGCTTAGTAACAGTTAGAATAGAATTGATTATATATATGCCTATATATTTCATTATATATTTCTAGTGCGGACGTTGCTTTAAAAATAAATATTACCTGTTCAAATGACTGATCAATTAAATGGGTTAAAAACTTAGGCAAGGGAATGCGCACATGATTGTATAACATTGGTGGTTATGACATCATAGCCTAACGACTTGGTTTTCCTACTATTTATATAAGCTAAAACTTCACTTTCATTAGTTGGATATAAATATTATTTGGGTTGATTACTGATTTACATATTTATGTTAGGTATATATTTAGGTATTTATACTAATTTAGATATTACAAGTCATTATGACATAGATATTGGATACAAGGGAATGCCAAAGTTTAGGAGAATTCCTCTATTAAGTACGAAGCATTTATTTATATAGTAGACAAGAAATATCTCAATCTTCTTCAACGAAAATATTACTAAGGAACAATGCAGAAGGTATGCAACTAGGTCTAGCCTTGAGTAATAAACCGGATATTATTTTAATGCCTTCGTGCTAAGGCTCCGGTTATATTTGACTATAGTTTGGAACAAAGGTTGCGTCAGAAAACCTTGAGACATACCTGATAGTAATAACTGTTGGAAAGATTTGTCGCACCGTTTTTGGAGGTGAAAATATGCTAGTCATGTAATATAACTAGAATGGTATGTATGGTACGAGCGAAATACGTAATTTATTTACACATATTGGGAAACAGGCCTCGCATAAAGACATCAAAATATTTGTACATTAGACTTAGATAAAATATCGAAGAAATTATTTTGTTAATTACCTATTTCTAATCTCTTTGATATATTTTTAGATGTGCATTATCTTTATGTGAACTGCAACTACGATGAGTCAATTAATATGTCAATTATTTTTGACTTGAAAGTTACTTACAACCATTTATTTAAGTATTAATTATTTATTTATTTATTAATTTAGTTATTTATTTATTTTTATTTATTTATTTGTTTATTTATTAATTTATTTATTTATTTATTTATTTATTTATTTACTAATTTATTTATTTATTTATTTATTACGCTAACAGTAACCCATTACAAACAATAAGCTAGTTATACAATATTATGACATAAATAAATTACATAATATTACAAAAAAAATTAAGAAAATTTCATTCAGTAAATACATTCTTTGCATTCGCTTGTATGGTTTACTATCAGTGTGAATTGTGAAAACAAAAAAGACTTAGTTAAAGCCATGCTATACATTATTATTAATAAAATAAATCATAGTTCTGCGATAATAACTACGGACTTTGCTCTATTATTCACACAAACAAATCTCCGATACAAACCTCAGACACCTAGCAGTACGAGGTATACAGTATACCATACAGCCTTGGGAATCACTAATTCTAGTCTGGCGCTCGGCCCTCGCGTGATAATTGAGCGGTAGAGAGAAAACCACTAAAACTTCTACACTAAACATGCAATTTTAAGGCTAGTTCTAGAAAAGTTACGAATATGAAACCGTGAAGGCCTAGTTACTTTTCAATAACAATTGAAGGGCACAGGCAAAAAACATGCAATGTCACTAAATGCTTATTTACACTATGCAAGTTTTCCGAGGTACTTTTAATGCTTGCTTTGTTTATCGCCATTAAAAGTAAAAAAATTGTTCAAATTAGTATTCTCCACAGCTTTTGGTATTTAATTAAATAAATATGATCTGTATATTGTATAATAAAGTCACTATATTATAAAACAGACAAACGAACATTAAAATGCTTTAGAACTACAATATAAACAAATCTAAAATTTCATTATTTTATTCAATTTAACATAGTTTTTTGATAATTTCAAAATTTGTTGCCGTAACTATATATTTTAGTTTATGAGGCTTTAGGCTAACCATAATCCTAACTCAAACTGAGTTATTATTATTTTTTACATACTTGAGAGAAATAATATCGTTGTTTAACGTTATTATGCTAAGTATTAAACTGCAGAAAAAAAAATAGCTTGGTCGTTCTACTCCAACCATTATCTTTTATGTATTTTTATATTATGATTAGAGATAAAACGTTTGCAATAAATATATTTTCTTTTGACAACTTTGTTATCTGTTTCTGTATTTAGCTATTGGTGAGGGAGACTATATCCTTAATCAGTAATAAATCTTATAAAAATTACCTTTATATAGAAATATGTAATTGTATAGATTTTCACTGACAATGGTATAATTAAGAACTAGCAGAATCTAAGTCGATCATCTTTAACTTTCACTAGATATTTTCTTGTATTCATTTGAATAATTGTGTTGTTTCCGGATTATTGAATAATAAATGCAATATAAACTAATAAGTTTGAAAGAGGTGCTAATATCTTTTTAGTATGATAATCAGGTACAGTCAGCAAAAAGATTTCCAAGAAAGTTCACTTTAGAATTTATAAACTTCCATTTAACTCCGAAATAATTAGGATTTAGAGAAATAAGTGACTGTAAAAGTATTTATGTATAGCTACTTCTGGTGCTGACTGTACTATCAATCATGATTATTTTCCTTTTAACCCAAAAGCTACTAAATTATATCGTACTAAACATCCGTGGAACACCGGGGTGGCCTTCAGCGCCTCGTTAATTTATAGCACAATGCATGACTTGGCAATTCTTACCTTAAATAACAACGTTTTAATCAACAGTAAAAACAAAATTAAATATCTTTTTATTTTTACAAAAACCCGATAGCATTTTCTCTTTTAAAATGAAGCATTGTTAACAAAAAAACCGATCAAAACCCTGGTCCAATATTTGCATATACTCAACAATCAGAATTTAATTAAAATGTCTATAATTTTCTGATTTCAGCCAAAAAAATAAAGAGTCATTGTTTATTGTTTAATTATAACCTAGATACAAATAATTTGCCGGTCCCATAATTCTTTGAACTGTTTCCTAATATAATTTGCTAAGCATAGCTAAATGCTATAAAACTAAATAATCAATAACAAGTAGCAATAACGTACGCGTTTATTCTTTACAACATTTTTTGCTGAATGCAACTTCGCCATGTTGGTTTGTATCTTATTTAAGATAGGAACAAATGGATGAACGTAACGTCACGAAATGACGTAACAAACAGTTTAGAAATATAGGGTCTTGGAAAGAGGCGACCGCAGCTGGTTGGTTAAAGCGACTGCCCGGTGAGCAGAAGAAGGTCTCAGGTTCAAATCCTGCCGGACCCATAATTTAGTATAATTTGCTAAGAACAGCTTAATTCTATAAAAAAACAAGTAATGTGTAAATTTGTTCAAAATATTATACTTTTGATCTTCATAGTCTGCCGTAAAAGAATACCTTTTAAGTATTCCATTTGATTAAACTTTTAAAGAATCTTCTCCAAAATAAGCCAAAATCTGTTTAATAACCTTAACTACACTTGAACAAAGGAAATATCAAAAGAGATTTTAGTGTGTATTTACGCAATACGCTTAATTTATCTTAAAGAAGTTCCTAAAATTCACTGCCTTTTATCGCCGAACTTCATTATTTCTCACTTAATCCCCAAATGCCTCAATATCCGATTTAATACCATCCATTTAATCTATTCTACTGAATGGACATCAAACATCTAGTCTAGATAGCCATTAAACTCTAACTTATAGCCTGCACGTCTAGAATTTCAGTTTAATGTCTTCAGCAGAACATGAATTTACGACATTTAACGAAGTAATAAAATGTGCACGGAAACCTACTTTTATTAAAGTTATCGTAGGGAGTTATTTTTTTTATTTTAAATTTGTTCTTATCTATAATTATACTATTATTTCTCTTTATTTATTTTTAACTTATTTTATATATTAAAAAAAAGGTTTAAAAAATAAAAAATAGATATAAAAACAGTGTGTCCCACCGACATCAGGTGCAGGGACCAAGCTGCCGATGGTTAGGGCTCCAGAGAGAGGAACCTCCTCACGATGCGTGCCGTGTCCAAAAGGACCGCCTTTTGCATCTGGCTCCTGGTCCAGCCGCCTAACGCAAGCCTCTTAAGGTGTTGGTCGAGGCTCTTTGCTATCAGTCCATTGACTGATATGACTATCGGTACAACGATGGCCGAATCCACTATAGCCATACTATTATAATTATTATTGTCTGCACGTGTGGTGTAGTGGTTAAAGCTCGGCACTCTCCATTGCAATGGTGTTGTGGCTTCGATCCCCACATGGCACAAATCTTTGTGTGATTCGCAAAGATTTGTTTTGAGACTGGGTGTGCTTGTGTGAGTGAATGTGTGTATTTGGCCTTGTCATTGGTACCATTGGATAGTGTAATTGCTTCTGGCGTTTTATCTTTCAAGTCTTTTTTTTTTATTAAAGCAGTGTCATTCCGCACGTGTTTGTCCGCATAACAGATTAGTTTTTCAGCCGTCCTGCAATGCTGCGCACAATTCATAAACGCCGTAGTGCGTATATTACGGATTCGGCAAAAACGCGATAAAATATGAAATTTTGTTCTACGGTACAATTGTTTTGCAATATTTTTTTTTATTTTTGAGATAGGTAAAAATGGATGTCGTGATAAGGGTCCTGGCAAGAGGCGATCGTAGCTGGTTGGTTAAAGCAACCGCCCGGTGTGTAAAAGGTCGCAGGTTCAAATCCTACCGGTCCCATATCTTTTTCAACTGTTTCTTAGTATCATTTTGCTAAGCATAGCTAAATGCTATAAAAATAATCAATAAGAAATTTAAATATTTTATTGTCTTTCTTATAAACTTGGTCTTGTGCGTCGATGGTCTAGTGGTTAGCGTATGCGTCTTTCACCGCAAGGTCTCGGGTACGATTCCCGGGTCGGGCAACGTGTTATTTGTGAACTTTCCAACAGGAAATTCACAATAGCAGCACGGAGTTGGAATTGTGCCCGGTGGATGGCGATAGGATCTCAATCCCATGGGACCTAAACATAACAGGTGAAATGTGGGTGTTGTACTCTCCTACACCCTTCTGGGTAATATAAGCAGGATGTTATGTATGTTATGCTTCTTATAAAAGTTAAAACCAAACTGGTTTTAATTCTTATAGATCGTAACGTCTTCCTCTCAAATGTCTAAAAACAATCACTTAATGTAGTAAGGGCAAACTGCGTTTATGAATCATATGGCAAAATGTACTGGGCAATGATTACTCGCAGCACGATGCCAGCTTTTGTACATTTTTGTTATGGAAATCACCTATACAAATGAAAATTATACAAGAATATTTTTGTTGAAATTTTTATCGTACGGTTATGGGTTTGGAGGCTTTGTTTTTTTGTTTGGTTTGTCCCTTGTCTGTACTGAAAGTTGATAGGCTTTGATACTGCTAAGGAAATTACTGTTGTGATGTGGTGTGATAACAGATTAAACAAAATGTAGACCTTTCTTTGAATCTGTTCTGTCAAGAGTAGATTCCTGAGCGCCGTATTTTTATGCTCACGTAATATAGATTTAACTTTAATATTATTTAGTGTTCGTGGCCATCAAAATTGTTGTAATCATTATATGAGTTACATAAAACTGAAAATAAAAATAATACTTTTAAAAACATGAGTGCCAACAAACATACATTTTAGTGTTTTAGATATGATTTGTGTATTAAAATATATAGATAACCATTTAATAATATTTAAGTTAAACCCATGTATTAACATTAAATAAAATAACAAACATCTAGTTTAACGATTTCTTCAACAAATAATAACAAAATGAAATAAATATTATTATTGAGAATACGGGTTACTCACGTTACTTTAGCCGGGATATGCCGAATCTACGTACTAGATTCGAAACTAGTCTGCGGCGCACAGTGCGAGACGTCGCGCGGAGGCGACGACACGCGATTAATAGCCCAGTTGATGAATCTACGTACTAGATTCGAAACCAGTCCGCGGCGCGCAGTGCGAGACGTCGCGCGGAGTCGACGACACGCGATTAATAGCCCAGTTGATGAATCTACGTACTAGATTCGAAACTAGTCGGCATATCCCGGCTAAAGTAACGTGAGTAACCCGTTTTCTCAATAATAATGTCTTCACGTCACGTCGGTTTTAATTAAAATGAAATATTGCTTAGATTTTAATATGAAAACTGCATAAGGTAGTACATACAGTCTACCCGCCCGCATGAGTATTTCATATATAAACAGCTAGGATTTTAACGAAAACTATCTGATTGCGATACGGTTGCCATCATACTGGTGCCTTTATTAAGCGAAATTGTTTAAACATATCTGATAACAGGTAACTATATACCTACGACTTGTATTATGATATGTGTTATTGTCTTTAAATTATACTCAGAATCATTAAATATCATACATAAAATAACATCACGCCTGTATTGCCCAGAAGGGTGTGGCAGAGATACAACACCCACATTTCACCTTTTATGTTAAGGTTCCATGGGATAGGGGGTGAACCTATCACCATCCACCGGGCACAATTCCAACTCCGTGCTGCTACAGTAAATTTCCTGACGGAAAGTTTACAAATAACACTTTGTCTGACCCGGGACCTGAACCCGAAACCTCGCAGTGATAGGAGCATACGCTAACCACAAGACCATCGAGGCAGTCTCAGTCGCACTCGGAATAAGTTGAAATAAATTAAAGACTAAGGCGGGATTGAACCCGCAACCTTTAAAATGCCGTTCCAATAAACTTGGTAGCGTTAACTTTAATGTTTCAAATTACTTCACTAAGAGAACAAAGGTACTTAAAACATGATACTTAGTAAAAAATTGCTTTTTCGAGAGGCGTATATTTTTTATTTCATAGGCTATCTATACAATTTATTAGATAAAGTAAGCGTGAATCGGTGTCGCAATTCATATCATGAAATTGGTAGACGCATAAACGTAATAACTACCTGAACAACAATGTTTTTAAAGACTTTTCACGTTCACAAGAAGTTTTGAACGCAGATAATAATTAACTTTCAATGTTACATACTTTATATACTTTCCAACTCCAACTATTATACTTCTGATTAAATTCGTTGCGGGTTCCAAGACAATTTAACTCTCCCTGGGATTGCCCGTGTGTCATGCACGGTGCCTTTCAGTTGGTTACCGCTGTAGATCCTGGCGTCACAGGAGTCACAGTGGTGGGCGTGTGGGTGGGATTATATCCCGTAAAAAAAAAGGTAGATATTCGATGGGGGTTTTGCACAAAACCATATTAAGAGATAAACATCAAATAAGGTATTATTACTTGATTGAATATAAAAATGACAACTCAAATGTAAAAAAGAAAAAAAGAAAATATATTTTATTATTTGAGACCATCCTGAAACAGGCCTTAAATAAACTGAAAACAAATACTCTTCAGAGTATTTACGTTACTCAATGTTAATGAAATATTTCAATATTGTTTACTTCATCGCTTTACCTATAAAGTTAATTACACGAAATATTTGTTGACTTTAATTGAAAAGCAATTATAAATACATCGTCATCTCTCATAAGCTGTACGAATATGTTCTACTGCCTTGATTGCTATAGGTAAGAGTATGTGCCTCTTACACCGAGGTCTCGAGTTCGATTCCCGGTTTGGGCAAAGTGATATGTAAACTTTCCGTTAGGAAATTCACATTTCGGCGTTGAAATTGTGTCTGGTGGATGGCGATAGGCTCAGCCCCTATCTAATGGTACCTAATCATAAGAGGAGAAATGTGGGTGTTGTACACTTCTGCACTTCCTTCTGGGTAATATAGGCGTGATGTTATGTTATGTTATGTTATGTTATGTTATGGAAATATGTTATAATAATTTGATATCTGTTAAATTAGGTAACTCACACACGTAGTTATTAAACTCCACTTGAATGGTATACAATGAATAGCCTTATATTAATCCAAAATATAAACTAAGTTTTTTTTTTTTTTTTTTTTTTTTAAACATAAACATTTTATTTATTTCTCTCATAAAGGGATGTACAATTCAAACATAAATTATTGGTGATGCCCGAAGCCCAGCCAGCGCTGACACCGCCCAACTTGCAACTTTAGTACCTAGTCATACAATGAGATGAATTAAACAAATAATAATATTTAGGTATCTAATAATTAAACAAGCAGGGCGGCTCAACGCTAGCCTGAACCCGGGCACCACGAGCAAATAACAGCTGAAACTTGTTCCTTTGTGAGAGCTGGAGTCTGTAATAGGTTCAAGACCTGTATGACAGATCTCCAGGCTCCCTCCTCAGTTAGTGCAAAATTTCATTATAATCACGATAGTTGTTTTGACGTGATGGGGTTTACCAATGAAAAAATAAATAAAGATAAATAAATATTTCACTACTCACACACAACGCCATCTAGTCCCAAACTAAGCAGAGCTTGTACTATGGGTACTAGAATAACTGATACTAATACATATATTCTTTTCTTTTGTAAATATATACTTATTATACATAGAAACACCCAGACAAAGACAAACCCCATGTTCATGCACACAAAGATTTGTCTTAAGTGGGAATCGAACCCATGACCTCGGCGTCGTAGGCAGGTACACTACCCACTCCGCCATCCGGTCGTCAATATCAAAATATCACATTTATTATATTAATAAGTACTTAGTAAGTAATAATAACTGTAAAGAAATCTGATTTGGTAATTTGATGAGGCATATTTTAATGTGTTTGGCTTTTATTGGACAATATTTTAACTTGAGATTAATGTGTTTTTCTCTCATATTTATTCCTTATCCCCATCCTGATGCCACCAATATTATAAATGGGAAAGTTTGCGAGCATGTTTGTCACTCAATCACGTTGCAGCCCCCGAACTGATTTGTGTTAATTTTCGAATACAGATAGTTTATAATTTCATTAAAATATTTTTTTTTTAACGTACCAAGCGTTCAGAGCCGCTGTCGGAAGCTACTTTGTTAATATATATCGAATAACTGGAACCACATTTTTCGAGACAATTAATTATAATGAGATACAATGCCAAAAATAAATGAATCTCTTTTAATTTCACAAAATCTTCCGTCGACATTATTTCAACCTGGACTTTGTTTAAGCGTAACAATTATAATATTTAATTACGTTTCATATTTCATTCTTTCTTTTCACGGAGACAATAATTTTTCACTCATACGTTTCCCCCACTAATTACCATTTTTAACTTGAAAGAGGCATGTGAAAAGAGGTTTATATGTGGCACAGCTTATTAAAAAAATAGGTCACGTAAATCACTTTTAAATCGAGTGTTTGTGATAACGTTTGTCAGACTTAAAAAGATTCTAGTTACTGTTTTTCATAATTAAAATACTTACTTTCACATATTTAATGTGTTAAATCAATGTCAATAGATAAAATTTGATATGTTTCGGTGTTTTCAATGACTAATTTAATGTGTTACTAAATATAGAAGTCATTACTTACCTCCCCGTTATGACGAAGCATTTAAGTAGGTTACCGTGTGCACTATTCAGTCACTGCCCTTCTAATGTCACTGAACATTGTATCATTAAAATACACTTAAAATCAAACTACAAAATTACTACAAATCACTACAAATAAATCCAAAACATTTATCGTAAACTATACTCATTTTAACAATCGAACGAAGTTAACACGCGATTCGTAGAGCGGTCTACGGCGTAGCGCGGCTACAGCGTAGGCGTCCGTGCGCTGGCTACGACCGAGTCGGACTGAATGAGTTTCCACAAGCGTTCCTTTTAGTAGGCTTTTAAGTACTTATTTTCTATTTCAACTGCGTAATGAAGGTTACTAATGGAAGAAGTAGTAATAACTAATGTGCTTTTTAGGAAAGAAATGGCCATAATACTGTTGACAGGTCTGAATCAATACATTATAAGGCTGAGTTCTAAAGGTGTATTACGAACTTTTTACATACGGTATCTGAGGGTCGTGATTTACATTAACGAATATTTAATAAATAATAATAAATATCTCACAACTTACACACAACGCTATCTAGTCCCAAAATAAGCAGAGCTTGTATTTTTAGTAGTTGATATTTGCACTGTCGGATTAGGTTAAAGACTGTAGTGATAGTTGTAAGGTTGTAATAAATAAATAAATAAATAAATTTTGGGTACTAGAATAACTGATATTATCTGATATTTATATACATTTCTTTTGTAAATACATACTTATTATACATAGAAACACCCAGACTAAGACAGACCCCCACGTTCATGCACACAAAGATTTGTCTTAAGCGAATCGAACCCGCGACCTGGCCGTCGCATTCTACCCACTTCGCCATCCGGTCGTCTCAACAGTTTTGTGAGTTTTAAACTACGCAGGACTTTTAATGACCTTGGGAAAACGTGATGAATTTTCAAACAGGGCCGAACCGTCATAATCGTTGGTGTTTTATTTTGGACCGTATTACTCTAGGTGTAGAATTAATATTTGGTATTATTTGAGATGTTATTGCTGTAGGCAAAACTGAAGTTGAGTGATATAATTTATTTTGGGTACGTACATATAGGCACAGTACGGATATGCGGTGCCTCCTTTTATACTAGTACTAAAAGAGTTTTCCTTATGAATCGAGAATGGTAACTTCTTCGTTTTGGCTGATATTATTGATATTGATACAAGCGACATAATAAAATAACAGGTAAATCTTTTTTATATACTGTCATATCTTGTTTATAGAACTTCACACATCATTTATAACTCATTGAAATAACTATGATTAGAATGTGAATTTGTAAACATAAAGATTTTCAAAGTTAACCATATAGAACGGCATAACCAAACATTATTCAGAGTTTGTCACACAATTTGAGTAAGAGATAATCGTCAGATGAATTATAACTTTACTAAACTCTAATTTAACAGTTATTAGATAAACCTTATTGGCTGGATAAGAATATAACTCACATAAATGAAAGTGACAGCTGTGTTCTTTTAAATGTATCTTGTGTCACTTTTAAATTTGGTCAGGTTATATTTTATGGGTTTAATAAGACCTATCCTGAACCTGAGAAACAGACTCTAATATAAAAGTAACACAATTTAAACTTAAAATCGAACAATGCACTTTAATTTGTTTGTGTTATATTTAAACCTTTGAGTATCGTTTACTTGACGATTTTAAAAACAGACAGTTAGCTATTTTTGCAAGAACTGAATTATTTATTTATTTTAAAATATAATGCCTGAAATTAAACAATGGCGGACTCAATGCCAAATAATTTTCTATCAGTCATAGGGTTGTGCAGAGAAATAAGTAGCAGGTGCGTTATTTGTTAATTAATTATGAGGATACTAGTTGCCGCCCGCGGCTCCGCCCGCGTGGTATGTCAATTAAAAGTAGCCTATATGTTAATCCAGACTATAAGCTACATGTGTGCAAAATTTCATCGAAATCGACCCTGTAGTTTTGGCGTGAAAGAGTAACAAACATCCATCCATACATCCATACTTACAAACTTTTGCCTTTATAATATTAGTAAGGATGATAATAAGGAAGCAAATTTTTATCAATGTATATAAATAAATATAATTTACATTTCATACCTAAAGCTATATATTATATATATATATATATATATATATATATATATATATATATATATATATATATATATATATATATATATACATATATATTGAATATACATATACATAATATAATATAAATAAATATTTAAATATTGATTAGACTATTGATCGGATGATTCCGCTAATTCATCAGAGGGCAGTGCTCGAGCCTAACATTATAACTTTATCTATTTATCCCTGCAACAATTACGTCAGATGCCGTTGGCTCAAACTAAGGCTGAATCAGTTCCTGCCAAGCAAATACAGTTAATTACAATTCTGTTTCTGCCAACTGCCTTAATGGTCTAGTGGTTAGCGTGTGCGCCTCTCGCTGCTTGGTCTCGGGTTTGATTCCCGAGTCGGGTAAAGTGTTTTTTGTGAACTTTCCGTCAGGACATTCACAATATTTTTTTAACGGGATATAATCCCACCCACACGCCCACCACCGTGCATGACACACGGGCAATCCCAGGGAGAGTTAAAATTGTCTTGGAACCCGCAACGAATTTAATCAGAAGTAGATATATAGTTGGGAGTTGGAAAGTATGGTAGAAAATTCACAATAATAGCACGGAGTCGTAATTGTGCCCAGTAGATGGCGATCGCTCCCCTCTTATCCTATGGGACCTTTAACATAATATCACGCCTATATTACCCGAAGGGTTTTGCAGAGGTGTACAACACCCACACTTCACCTGTTATGATTATGTCCTATATGATAGGATGTAAATCTATCGCCATCTAGCGGATACAATTCGACCTCCGTGGTACTAAAATCCTGACGGAAAAATCCGAAATAACACTTTTGCGTAACCCGGGATCGGACCCAATACCTTGCGGTAAGCTTGTTTGATTTACATTATAACCCAGTTGGCTATGATCGTTTAAGTAAATCGTGTTAAGATGCCGTTAGCTCAAACTAAGGCTGGATCAGTTTCTAACAAGCAAATACAGTTAACTAGAATTATGCTATTATACAAGCAATACATATGCAGTAAATGCTGCAGGCCAGGTGATGTTAAGAGGTATATATTGTCTAGACTTATGTACTATCAGCTTAATTGATTCATGACCCATTTGGCAAATATTTTTTTAGATATTTGAAAAGTCGATAAGGTCGATATTTGTTGATAGAACAAACGAATTTAGATTTTTAAGTGTTTTGAAGTTTTCATACAAAAATAGTTTTTTTTTTTTAATCTTTATTATTTTAAAATGGGTAGTATTTAAACGCAAATCATAAAATATCCTTTTTCTATGCAATTAAATACCGAATTCCCATCAAAATTACTGATTGCACAACAAAATATTCAACTCAAAATATCACTAAACACACTACAATTTATTTTCACAGCGCACAGCAATTTTTCCTAAAGCAAAAGCTTTTTTATCAATGCACAACTATTAATCTTAATGCACATTATACATGTTAACTCTTTTTCTTTTAAATATAGCTTCTATTTTAATAATATTTACAGCAGTTTTTCTAAATCAAACAACATTTTATTAGTCACAGTCATCTTATTATTTATTAACTATCACATAATGAGATCAGCAAAAAAAATATAAAATTAGATACAAAATTGTAATTTATTGAATTATTAAAGCGGGTCCTGCTTTCGCGGGGCGTGCACGCTTCCTTTTTTGCCCAATAGGCACATTTTTAGCTTCTGCAGGTGGCGCCACGTACTGTCGTCTGTTACGATCTATGATAATAAGAAATTGGTAGGTAGTATAATATTATTTTATTTAGTGGGTGGATTCAAAAAGGGGTCGGAGTATCACACAGATTGATTCTAGCACTCGCCGACCGCTGCCGCGGCACGCTCGCTTCGCTCGCTCGGCTCGCGCTATGTTATGGTCGCAGTTCTAACCTAACCTAACCTACTACTTTACCCATAATTGACCTATGCCATAACTATAGCTTTTATTTTTATATTATTTACTCCAGTGACGAAAAAACTCGCGAAGTTTTTCAGTTAAGTTGTTCTGCTTTTAGAAATAATGCAATGTAAAAGGATTTTTTTGTTATAATAATCATTAAATTTGCCGAGCATGGCTTCTTGAAAATTAAGACAAATATGATGAACAGATTTTGTTGTACTTACTGGTTAATAAGCGACTGGGATAGTTATTTTGCTATGAAATATGGTAAATTTGATGTGCAGTCAGTATTTATGCTATGCATGTAGTATTTTTGTACAAAAATAAATTTAACTGTATTGCATTATGAGGAAAAAAGGAATGTCATATTGATGTGTAATTTCGAATTATCTGCAGTTTAAGTTTTGTTAAACATTTAGTTTATCTGTAGTGAAGTAAGTTATTTGATGTAAAAAAGAATATAAATGATGAGTATGTATTGATAGGCGATTATTTATTTGATATGCAATATAAAATATCCCTTTTAAAATATGGGGTTTTTATCCACACGGATACGTCAACCCCATCGTACCTTATCCTACTAAACACTTATTAAGATAACCTTAATCCATAAAACTTAACTACAAAGCAAATGTTACTAATCTACACAATTCCATAGCAATTGTAGAACAAGGATCAGCCAAGAAGAATTGGATCCACCCTACATCTTTTGTATTTATTTTAATTTTTTTAACAAATTTTTGCCTCTACTTCGTTCCTGGCACAAAAATAGTGGTATGGTGGATCACGAATCTATTTTATTGGTACGTTCTTTTAACTTACGCAGGCTGTTGGGTTTTACTTCTGTTTACCTTGAATCTTTACTCGTGTGTGTGAGACCAAATGAAACCAAAGACTGACGCCTCGCCCGCATGACCTGCATCGTCGAATACGCATACTATTCCGTTGTGTACACTTCAACTGCAAGTAGATATAGCCAGCTCTCAGTTGAACAGTCTTCAACTGACAGTTGACAGGTCAACAGGCCAATTCTTTGTGTAATCCTCAAAGATTTGTTCTTTCTCTGCCTTCCTAGCACGACATTCTTGACGTACAACTTTGACGTAGTTTTCAGCATAGAAACGTCAAATTATTTTTCCTTTTGACGTTTAAATGTTGATAACTTCGTCATAGTCGAATCTATATGTCAAGAAAGGCAGGCTGTGCTACGGGCGCTATGTGTGCTCTTGTGTGTGTGAAATGAATGTTAGTAAAACCTTCTGGATTTGTTCACCATCAAATTATTATTAATAATTAAAATCAAAATAAAAAACCAATTTTGAAACTAAAAATAAAAAAAATATAGAACAATTATAAAAAACTATAGTGCTTTTATAGACAAGTTGCAACTGAGTTTATGTCTTAGACTTGCTGTGCTGTGATGGTGGTAAAAGGCCACAGCTCATCATATTGTTGCCAGAATATTAGGCAACGTTGATTTTCAGCTGGAACCTCAGGTGACAAGTGATATAAAAAAAATATAAAATAAAATAAAAATAAATATGATCTATAGACGTAATCAAAATCAAATCAAAATAAAAATGAAAAAAAGTATAAATTAATTTTCTTTTAATCAATCGCATTAAAGTACGAAAATGTGTTTTTTACAAAGCAGCGAATAAATATTATGAAAAACTCATTTATTAAATAATTAACGTTTATTTGATATTTGTTATAATTATGGATATTTCTTATTCATGCTCTCATTTTATTTTCATCATCAGCTCTTATCAGAGAAGCATCTTCCATAAGTTATTTAAATTCTATGCAATAATAACCTTCCTTAGTAAATATTGGCCAATTCATACTTACTTTGAAACTTCAGACGAAACTTATCGACACCAAGTCAGAACACAACATATTATTATGGCTCATTTCCGCGAGATCAATAGCCAACTTTGGCAGTTTAAATCAGTTCCCCAAAGTGGTACTCAATAAGTGCTGTTTACACCGAGTCAACTGCCAAGTAAAATACAAAGCATTTTAAGGCTGCTACGTTTTATTTTTCGGTTTTCTATTAATACAACCTTCCTCCCACAGCCCACCCGCGTGATATATCAATGAATAAATAAGCTACGTCCTTATCTAGGCCTACAACTATTCTCATACAATATTTCATCAACATTGTGTTTCCGCACACAACTTGGATGTCTTCAAAGCAAGAGTTAATCGGTATCTCATAGGTAAGCGTGCTCCACCGTAGACCACATCATCACTTATCATGAGGTGAGATCGTGGACAAACGCGTGCCTATCCACCATAATAAAAAATAAAATAAAAAAAAATAGTTCTGTCATTTAGGGGTAAAATCGTTACAGATAGAGTTACTTTCGGATTTATAATATTAGTTAGGATTAGGGTGACTTCTATTTTTTTTATTGACTATACTACGGCCTACGAAACTAGATAAATTTATGTTATTACAAATTACACGAATATAAATTCTATTGCTTTTTTATTTAAGTTGATTTTCGTAAAATACTGTTAAAAATGTCCTAAACAATCTCAATTGCAATAGAAATTAAACTTTATGGCCTGTGAATTGGGATTATAATTGTAAATCATGAAAATTATCTCGTTTCATTGTCTGAAGTATACTAGATAATATCTTATTTATTATTTTTATAGCATATAGCTATGCTTAGCAAATTATACTAAGAAACAGTTGAGTTGACAGAGTAGCCCTGCCGGTCACATGTATTTTTCAGCGCAATGCTATAAATCAATAACAAGTTGAAATAACGTACGCGTTTATTCTTTACAACATTTGTGCTGAATGTGACTTCGCCATGTTGATTTGTATCCTACTTAAGATAGGATACTTAACAGATGGCTGAACGTGACGTCACAAAATGACGTAACATACAGTTGAGTAATTTAGGATCTTGGCAAGAGGCAACTGTAGCTAGTTGGTTAAAGTGGCTGCCCGGTGTGCAGAAGGTTGCCGGTTCCATAATTGTTTCAACTGTTTCTTAGCATACTAGATAATAGCCAAACTGAGTTAAACTCTAAGAAAGATATGAAATAAGATATAAATACAATATTTTTGCAACATTGTTAAATTTTTTTACGCTATATTTAATAAAATGTCGACTGCTGCCTATGAACAATCCAATTTAAGAGCCTAATCTCACCATCAAACAGGCCATAATAATGTACTACTATTTAACAATTAACCTACCGCTAGGAAGGTGAGATGGATACGATTTATCTCTCAAGCTCGTTCACAGAAGCTCTACCATCATAATGATATTCGAAGTATACGTAGCAATGGTTTCACAAAAAATGCTTAAAACTAACATCATACTTTATTAGGTCATTCACCTGAAAACTGATTCTATGTAGTTCACTACACGTCTAAATGTCAAACACAGGTTCATGTGTACGTTGCGTGTTTGTTCTGATAATATATAAATATACCACGATCATGTTCGTGTGAACTGTACGTCACGCAGGCTTGCACTGACCGTAAACATTCACTAATTAATAGAATGTGAGCTCATTCTCCTGTTAACCCCAAATTTACACCAAACTAGCTCGCCTATGTCAAATGCGAGGCCGTAGATTTGACGTGCTGATGTCGTTTTAGGGTTGAATTACTGAATCAGTTTTGTATATATATGTTGACGATCCGGCACGGATTGTATCTATGGCCACGAACACACTACTAAAGCGACTGCGACGCAATAGCGATTTCGATAACAAACTAATTTGAACATTATAATAAGTGTTTAATTTTTATGAAATTTTATAAATAAATGATTGAATTATGTCGCCGGCCGCACTAAAGAAAGACCGATGATATATAATTTTATTTGTTCATGAAATTGCCATCGCATATGCCTGTTGCCTTACCAGTGCAGTAGCAGCCTTGGACTTCACGGATTACGATCTCATGACTCGGGCCTGGGATTCAATGAGAAGACTAAGTTCATTCACCGACTACATTTATAGATACTTTTAGTTGATATAGATTGTGATAATATTATATCTATCGGCGCAATTACAACTGTTCGTTGATAGTAATTAAAATTAATAATTTGATTGTCCTAAAATTAGTTAATAAACCATCAGTTGATTATTTTTGAGTTGATTACGATGTAAAATTAATGTTAAGATTGTAATTTCAATATTTAACCTACAAACTTGTAAACACGTGCACGTGCGCCGAGTCCTTTAAAAACGGCTGTAGGCGATCGTCACAGTCGCTCTCGAGCTGCCTTCAGCTAAGCTCTAAATAAGAATACTTATAATTTGTATTTGCAAATTACAAGTAAACTTTTAAAAGAAAAAACTTAACACTTCTGGGTTACACAGGTGTGATGTCTTTAAATAAACATCCGTCGCGACTCCCTAAGCAAGCCCGAATATATTGTATTTTGAATATGATTAGTCAAGAATGGCAGTAGTTATTACGAAAGGCCTGTATTTAACCTCAAACAATTACGGCCTCTTAAAACTTAAGGGCCAGTAAATTTACCATTTGTAGCACAAAATTCTTGTTTCTCTAACGCTTAATAACCAAAAATTACAGAGATTAAGGTTCAAGCATTAAACTCATGGACGCTTTAATTGCGGTCTATAATTTTATGGAAATACTTGAAGTAGGCTTTAGTTTAATGTGTTAAATAGTTACAAAGCTAAGCAAAGCATGTTATTAAACATTGTTGTAGTACTTAAATTGATCGTTGAATTGTAAAATTGTAAAATTGTAAGCTACAGCCGAGTTTAAAAAAAACACGTTATTTTTTCGAAGCAAGCGTGCCTACTTTGCCGAGCAGTGGGCGACAAAAATGTGAAATATCCAGCTTAATCCTGTTATGTAAAGGTTCAATGACAAAATCTAAGGTTAATAATTATTAAATTTTTGTCTAGGTAACCTTCTACTGGTGGTAGAGCTCTTGTGAATGAGCTCTAGGGTGGCAGCACCACCGTCTCACCTTTATCCTGCCGCCAAATAGTAGTGCTTCCATTACTGTGTTCCGGTTTGGTGGTGAGATCAGGCCCTGAAATTACTGGCACATGAGGCATAACACCGTAGTTCTCAGCTGCAACGACGCATCTATAATCTGCTTTTATGGATTGTTGATGTCCATGGGCTGTACTCCACTTACCATCAGGTGGACTACACGTTCGCTGTGAGCGTAGTATAAAAAAAAAATATGTTTAAATCTTTGCAAGTTTCGTCGCCGACCTCTCAGATACATGCTAAACGTCTGAGGTAGTGGCGACATTACAAAAATATATATTAAAATTCAAGGTTATACTGAATCACATCGTTTACAAAATTAATTAGGTACATCTCTTATTCAATCATCATAAATAAATCCAAATAACAATTAACATGCGTGAAATATCAAATTCCAAATTAGCTTTAAATGTAACTTAGTTTCATTTAATTACGAACATTGTATTCGAATTTAAATGTTTGAGACGTTATCAAATTAATTAAAATATGTGCGACTTGTTAAACAAGATTTAGAAGAATATAAGAGAGTTTAAGAAACAAATCTTAAACATTTTACAGTTAAGAAAGTAATTTAGTAGCTCGAGATAGGACCTAAAGTTTTGCAGCAAATTTGAAACGTAGTTGTTTACTAGCTATTGGCCGCGACTTGGTCAGCGTGGAATTAGATATGTCCATGCTATTTCATACAAAATTGAGAAAGTTCCCTCAAACACTTCCAACCCCTAAATTATCCTTAAAAGAATTGTCTTCAAATCTATCTTTTATAAATTTACGTCATGGAAGAAACCTATGTGGAGAATTTCATGCATTTTCCTTTAATATTGACGAACCTCCCATATAAACTTATACCCCCTAATTAACTCGCTTAGAGATACAAAACAAAGATAAAAACATATACGTGTTTTTAAGTTACACTTCTTGCTATACAACGGTCAAAACAGCATCTAATTCCATGCTGTAGTTTTTACGTGATGCGCGTATGAGCATACAGACAGTCAAACAGAAAATCCGATGTTCTGACTTCTACTCTACTGCTGTTAAAAGGACCCATCGTATTATTTTTCTTAAATATCCTCAATGTTCAGAGTCTGTTCAGTACAGACATGGAAAACTTACAATTTTATTATACAGGGTGTCCCATATTTAATGGATAATCCTTTACCTGCAGATTGGGGGCATCACGCCTGATAGGAAAATGCAAAATTTGTAGAAAAAAAGTATCATGGATTTTTAAATATCGAACATTTTAGATTTTTTCACAAATTAGCCACTTTCGTCCACTCTTCTTGATGCCATGTTCGTAAATCTCAGATTTTTTCAAGTCTGTTTTTGGAATTCAATTCTTGAATAGATGTACTATCAAATTTACTATCTCATTATTGTACAATTATTTCATTTAAAAAACTACAAAGATAAATAAAAAAAAAAATTACATGACATTTTTTTTTACAAAAAGTTTGAACCCTCATGGTGTAAAAAAAATGTATGAAGACCTGTGTGCCCATCACGGAAAAAATATGCCAGTTTCATTGTGATTCTAAAATGGTATAAAATATTTTATATTTTTTTTTATTTAAAAAAATAATGTGAGAAATTATGACCAGGGTCCGATTTTTTTTAAATCACTTTCTACCAAAATGATATCCTAGTTGATAATACTAACTACATAAGCGTATTAAACTAAACTAAATAATTACGAATCGTTCCAAATACTGTTTTTTGTAAAAGTTATGCTTGATAACTTTTACAAAAAACAGTATTTGGAACGATTGACAGCGATTATAAATCTTATAATACCTATCTATGAAAGTATCGATTAAGATCAAAATACTGAAAGTAATTAAACAATATTTTTTTTAATTTTGCTCATCACTTATCTGGGTAACGAAAAAAAAAACGCTGACACTCAAATGTGTTCTGTAAAAAAGGCGCGCAAAATTTTTAAATTTGCGGATGCGAAATTTTCAGTTTTCTCTAAAAGATTTTATGATATTGTGCTGTGACTTCAGACTTGATTTTTGCTACTTGAATTTGGACTTATCAACATCGGCAAATTAACAAAAAACGTTCGGAAACCTTTCTCGGTAGAGCAAAGCATTTGTGTATACTCTCCTGGTGTATACAGATATCGCGGCATTTTACGAAAGAAGATAACAAGTCTCAATTCTCGTAGCAAAAACAAATCCAAAGTCACAGCACAATATCGTTTGTTAATTTGCCGATGTTGATAAGTCCAAATTCAAGTAGCAAAAAACAAGTCTGAAGTCACAGCACAATATTATAAAATCTTTTAGAGAGCACTGAAAATTTCACATCCGCAAATTTAAAAATTTTGCGCGCCTTTTTTACAGAACACATTTGAGTGTCAGCGTTTTTTTTTTCGTTACCCAGATAAGTGATGAGCAAAATTAAAAAAAATATTGTTTAATTACTTTCAGTATTTTGATCTTAATCGATACTTTCATAGATAGGTATTATAAGATTTATAATCGCTGTCAATCGTTCCAAAAACTGTTTTTTGTAAAAGTTATCAAGCATAACTTTTACAAAAAACAGTATTTGGAACGATTCGTAATTATTTAGTTTAGTTTAATACGCTTAAGTAGTTAGTATTATCAACTAGGATATCATTTTGGTAGAAAGTGATTTAAAAAAAATCGGACCCTGGTTATAATTTCTCACATTATTTTTTTAAATTAAAAAAAATAAAAATATTTTATACCATTTTAGAATCACAATGAAACTGGCATATTTTTTCCGTGATGGGCACACAGGTCTCCATACATTTTTTTTACACCATGAGGGTTCAAACTTTTTGTAAAAAAAAATGTCATGTAATTTTTTTTTTTATTTATCTTTGTAGTTTTTTAAATGAAATAATTGTACAATAATGAGATAGTAAATTTGATAGTACATCTATTCAAGAATTGAATTCCAAAAACAGACTTGAAAAAATCTGAGATTTACGAACATGGCATCAAGAAGAGTGGACGAAAGTGGCTAATTTGTGAAAAAATCTAAAATGTTCGATATTTAAAAATCCATGATACTTTTTTTCTACAAATTTTGCATTTTCCTATCAGGCGTGATGCCCCCAATCTGCAGGTAAAGGATTATCCATTAAATATGGGACACCCTGTATGTATAGATTTCTATTTATATAAGTATAGCTAATCTAAAATATTCAGTCACTATTATGATTAATTCAGATTAACTACGAGAATAATTTCTGCTATTTTAATTCGTTTAATATCTAGAGTTATTTATAGTGATGATATCGATTACGAACGATAATACCAAGTTAAGTTCATATATTAATGTAGTATATTTTTTATGCTTTGCCAAGTTTTCTATTAAGAATAAAAATCTAAGTATGTTGTATAATTTAACTTTTAGTCATTTCAATTAAAAAACTAAGTTATTGGCTACAGTAAAAATATAAATACTATCCACTTTCTTTGCAATTAATTTTTAGTATCTGACTCTGGGATATTTAAGCAAAATCCCAAAAAAAAACAATATACTATTAAATTCGTGAATTTTGGAAGAACATTCTGGGCTCAAATTATTATATTTAGGCCCCATTGAAACAGCATAAAAGGAATGCGTCGAACGAATTACCAATAACCCTGTATGACACGTTCATAAGTATTTAATATCAGTATTGTGAATGTAACTGTAAATCAGAATCGTTTCACAAAACATTAGCTATCACCTCGAACGTCAATCAAAATGTCCGATAATAATAATATATTCCATAATATCAAAGCTACACAAAAGAATTCATATATCCTATACTTGTTTCCATATTTTATGTTACTAAGTCACGAATATTTTACCATAATTATGGCTAAAAACTCACGACCAGCCTTTTCGTGACAAATATCAGAGCGCTTATAAGCCCTAATTGGATGGTTTCATTTTCAGAATTGTTGCCTTATAAAAACAAATCTATGAGTTAATATAGGCCTCATTTGGGATAAATATTGGTTTGCCCTTGTTTGGTAAATTACATATTTTGTGCGTACATAACAACTGGCGTAAGAAATGACGTAATTACTAGTTAGTTAATTCTTGCTCGCGATTTTATCTGCGTAGGTATTTGCAGACTGATAATAATCTATTTATAGCTTAATGAGTAAGCCTTGTTCAATACTCTCAATCTCTATTTAGGAACGCACTGTTTTTAAGGGTTGTTTAAATGATATGTAAACTGACAACAAAAAGAGTTTTTTACGGAACGTGCATACATACAGATTATATGTATATATTTTTTAAAGTACTATTAATCTAATTGCATCCCATTGCTTTGTTTATTTTGGAAAACCCAAATTTCTCTCTGAAAAGACAAGATTGGTATTTCATATTAACCTCGCACCATTTCAAAACAAAGAGATTGCAAACAAAGTCTCTTAGAAACTTTGTTTTAAGTACATATTTTTAAAACATTTTCTTTTATGAACACTGCATTCTCTTATCTTCAATATTCTAGTGTGTGCTTTATATCGGATATGCATAGAACCTGTTCTTGTTCCAAACTTGGGGACCTAAACTAACAGAAATAACATTTAAAGCGAAGCGTATTGTTAGATTTGAAATTCGAAATAGTCCGTCTGCTTTGTCCTAGTATAGATTTTATGAATACAATGTAGCTTTATTCGGCAATTATTACTCTGTAGCGATCATTCTCTAGTGTAGTCCTATTTGTGTAACTTTGGAAATTAATTCTACCTTTACAAATTTATTAACAGGTTAACATTTTGAGTTTAAAATCGACTATGAGTTCTTGATTACTTCTTAATAACGAAAGCCTCTACCGAACACAAATCAAAATACTTTGTGGGCAAATAATTATTATTCTATAAAAATATTACTTATTTTCTGATAAGAATCACAAGCAATGAGCCACCGATACTTCAGTGATTGGGTACTTCTTCTACTACATTAATGTATGATAATATTACGTCCTAAGAGGGATTAACAGCAGATCAATTGCTTGGCAGTTTTCCATACAAAAATTATTTGGGTTTAACTTTAATATTATTTAGTTGCTTTCTATTTTTATAGACAAATCATATCTAAAACAGTAAAAGTTAAACTCATATTATGTTAGTATGAAAACGAAGTCTACCCTCAAGATTGAAGCCTTAATAATAATACGCCTTTTGATTGAAAGGCCTGGGACTGCCAAGTTAATCTAGATATTGGCCCAGGCGGATTAAAATAGCAGTTGATTACAAGATCGAATATAAGTATACTGAGTTAAGTTATGATTTTTAGTAGAGTGGACATTGGTACTAAGCAGGATAGATGCCAATAACATGGTGTTATAACATAATAGGACATCACGCCTATATTACCCTGATGGGAGTGGCAGAGGTGTACAACACCCACATTTCACCTATTATGTTAAGATCCCATGGAATAGAGGGTGAGTCTATCGCCATCCTCCGTGCACTCCGTGTATTGTGAATTTCCTGACAGCAAGTTCACAAATAACATTTTTTCCGACCCGTGAATCGAACCCGAGACCTCGCGGAGAGAGGCGAATACGCTAACCACTAGACCATCGAGGCTGTTATAAATGGACGGATGGTGTTAATCGCCGTAATCGTATTAATCGTTCCTATGCCATAAGGAATAATTTCAAACCGACTGAATTTGTACCCCTTTAGCTGTTTCGTAAGGAATAAGTGAGAAAAATAAAAGGACGTAGGTTATAACCACCAAGTGTGTTTAGGGTGCTATAACTCCAGTGTCATCAACACGTGGTGTGCGACACCCACGCTGAACAGATTATTAAAATGTAGGTGTTACAAAGCAAATGCGTAGGTTTAAGTTGTGTTAGTGACCAGAACCTACATAGCTTGTATCTAAGTACACAACTTACAGCATCAATACAAATAAATAAAATTGAAATGTCTGTTTTTAATGTCAAAATAACTGTTTTCAAACTGGTATACTTTATTGCACAATACTTTAGCCTAAAATACAGTCAGTAACTGACACCAAGGCGTCTAACATAATCATCTTTGTATCGATGTTCCTACCCCGCAGAGAAAACCGCAGGCAAAAGTCAGTTTGTTTGTTTGATAGCGCTAAATTACTGGTCGAATTTTGATAATTCTTTTTGTGTTTGATAGTCCAACTTTTAATAAAAGACTTTAGATATTTAACATTACGCTAAACTCCACAGGAGCCTAGCAGTAAGGTTAAACGCGGGCCAAAACGCGGGAGCAGCTACTACGAATACCAACGAACGAAGTCGCGGGCAAAACCTAGTATAAAATAATCTTGCGTTTAAAAGTATAATATAATCATGTCATAAAAAAATATTTCATCATTTGAACATAACAGCATGTTATATTTCAAGATACCTAACTGATAAAATGTAGGTAAATTTACAAGTCTAATTACCCTGTCTGTGCTATACAGGGTACGCATTTAGGTATTCATCGTCCTCATGCTACGAGAAATATTTACAAACCAACTTAATTAGTACCCCATGAAGGCAGTTGTGTCGCGATGCATAAGTACGGAGATAAATGAAAGGACGGAAGGGTAAAACCACCAAGTGTGTTTAGGGCGCTATAACTCCAGTGTCATCAACACGTGGTGTGCGACACCTACACTAAAACATATTTTCATATAAAGCATAAAGAGTTTTAAATTTAGGCATGTTTATGTTGTTGTGTGTACGATTAAGAGCGTTCTCACACATACTACTTTACTGGTGGTAGAGCTCTTGTGAATGAGCTCGAGGGCGGCAGCACCACCGTCTCACCTTTAACCTGCCGCCAAATAGTAGTGCTTCCATTACTGTGTTCCGGTTTGGTGGTGAGATCAGGCCCTGAAATTACTGGCATTAGGCATAACACCGTAGTCCTCAGCTGCAGCGACGCATCTACAATCTGCTTTAGTGGATTGTTGATGTCCATGGGCTGTACTCCACTTACCATCAGGTGGACTACACGTTCGTTCGCTGTGAGCGTAATATAAAAAAATAAAAATTACTAAAATGCCGATTCTTCACTCACAATTCTTAATACAGAAGCACGGAATTGCATACAAATTAGACATTCGCCTCACATATTCAGATTTTTTAGATTATGAATATTCAGTATTTGTATATCGGCATTTCAGTTTATGTTAGCGTGTACTTGCGTGGGTTGAATGGCTCTTGAATTCTACTAAAATTATAAATGCGGTAGTTTGCGAGGATGAAATGTGTGGATATACTTGTATGTTATACTTTCACGCATTAAACTCGATTTGTAACGATTACCCAGGGAACAGTCATTCATTTGTATTTCCTAAATTCATTCGGATAGAAACACAGCATATTTAAAAACGCTTCCTTATTAGAACATAAAATATGCGTATGATTTTTAAATGGGAGGACATACTTAGTAATAGTTATTTGTGCAACAAGCGAGCAAAGTTCGTCTTTGAGTGCTAATTTTAAGTCCCGAATAAGTGAAGGATTCGATAGGGAAGCGTCTAGAGCAGTGGTTCTTAACCGGTGGTCCGCGGACCACTAGTGGTCCCTGGAGGCATTCCAAGTGGTCCGCAAAGCCATCCTAATAATATGTGGCGTGACGTAATGCGTCGAGTCGAAACAACGCGAGCCACGAGCGCAAAGCGCGCGCGGCACGAGTCCGAAAGCGAATTTTTAAAGTTCGACAGCAAAAAGCAAATATCCTTAGTCTTCGAAGGTAGTTATAGTAAATAACTACTCCAGATATGATTACTACGTAGGTACGTTATTACTATTTTCGTCACATTGTAAATCTGCTAGGTTTCTTATTAGGTACTGTGTACAAAGTTTTTAATATTTTATTTTCATCGACGTATTTATGCGAGCAGGGGTTTTCGACGCTTCTGATGATTAAAAACAAGCATCGAAATCGGTTGGATGCCACTGCCGACATGCGTTTAGCTTTGAGTAGCACTGAACCAAGAATTCAGAAGTTAGTAAAGAGTATGCAGTCACAAAAATCACATTAAATTAAAATCTGTAACTACATTTTTGCTAAATAATAAATAAATGAGTGCTAATTATAAAATTGTGCTTGTTTTCTTTATCAAACAATCCTTAATTTTGGAAAACCAACTGGGTGGTCCCCGGCAAGACAAACATTTGGTAAAATGGTCCCTCATGACTAAAAGGTTAAGAACCAGTGGTCTAGAGCGTAGTGAAGGATTTAAAAGCACGAGATGTATATAACCTTAATTTCGTGTCGCACATACGATTTTTCACCTCAGCAGCTCGAAATAGTACCCATAGTACAAGTTCTACTTAGTTTGGGACTAAATGACGTTGTGTAAAAAATGAATGACATCAAAAAAACAACACTGGCAAAAACAAAAAGCAGTGAGCAAAATTTACGTTTGTTTTGGGTAAGAGCAAAGCTCGAAGCAAAGTTTAATTTTAAAGATTGAAGACTTTTCGAACTTCTGAGCTGAAAAATATATTTTCTATCCAAAATACGACGTTTAGTATTAAAAATCGAAATTCGTATTTAAAAATCTAGTCTGAAAAATCTCATTTCGTCGACAAAATTAAAATGAGTCACGGGTTCGTTTAAAGTAGCATCTGCAATCCGCTTTATCAGGATCATCCGATTAGAGTAACAAAAAAAACTATCTCAGTGCTCACAATGAGCTGGCTTAGCATCGACCGATCGAGGCTGCGACGTTTAAAAATTGTTCGTGATTCAAAGAGAGTACAGTTTTTCAGGAAAATATTTTCTACATAGAACGCTGATTAGTAATAGCGAAGCGAAAATCGTTTTACGTTTATTCTATTACCGACCGATTTTTTCCTTAATTTGTGAATAAAACTATGTAGAGGAACGGGGTGTGTTCCTGCACCACCAAGGGAGGATCCTCCGACCAGGCTCGGTGGTATTGCCTGGCGGACAACTGTCCAACGGTAGTGTATTGGAAGTGGTATATATATGTACACTCTTTGTGAACACTTCGTTATCGCGATTCAGCGCTCTGTGACATTTGTGACGTGTGTGTCACTTCTTGACGTTGTCAATGTCATCTGTCATTGTGTGCAGATACCACCAAAACTATATTACAAATAATAAGATGAAAGTTACAGGTAAATTAAGTATAATCATACCAATAGATTCATGCCCAATATGAAAGTTAGCAGAAATACAGCCTATGTATAAAAGTAGTGACAATAAATCTAATATTATTTTATCACTATATATCTTTTTAAAACAAGCTGTACAGAAAAAGTAGTCAAAGATCTGGACTACGATACCACAGAGCAGTTTCTTTACATTAACTCGTAAATAAAAACAAACTAAATCAACATTCACACTCACTCAAATACACACGATACAATACATACACACGCGCGGACACAGACACATAAATTCATTCTTCACTGAGCTACAGTAATATTCAGCACAAACAGCTCTAATCCGTGTAAATAAATGTTTTAATTAACGTTCGTCAATTCCGGGTGAATTCCGACCCTCAGACATGAGGAATACGTCTGACGGAGGGAGGAATTCCGGGTGGGAGCCTGGTGATCTGTCACACAGGGTTTTTCCTAGTACAGGAACTCTCTCTTATAGGAACATAAAATTAATGTAACTAGCATTCTGTCACGTTAGCTCTTAACTATATGCCATGTTTGTGAACCTTTGTGACAAGAGAAAAAAAATGTATTATTATTTAATATTTGACAAATATTTCGCTTAAAATTATCTCATTTGATAAGGTAGTAATTAGTACGTTATAACTTGACATCTAACCCACTAGCTATTTTAAATGAAATTTAAAATTTGTTGTCAAGCTTAGCTTATTTAGACTTTGATATTTTTTAATATCATCCATGAACATGATTCTTTCAGTCTGATAGTACAAATATTTAAAAAAAATAAAAAAATAATAACGTCTAAGTTGTAAACATTACATTATCTAAGAGCAAAATAGTGACTTTCAGACAAAACAAAATAGTACATAACGGAATAAAGTTAACGAATTACAAACACGAGTTCGCTCGGTCTAGGATAGCGTGTGAACTGAAATTAGTGGGAAATAATTACACTAGCTGTAGCCATGAGCTTCGAGTTTTAGGTTATTTTGCATTCGCCATTATTTCAACGTACTAGCACAGACAGCGCCTACGCTAAATGTTAATTTAACAACATTGTGAAAACATTATTACACCATTTTGTAGGAACGAAAATAAGTTTATTCAGGGTTTACTCTTTTGTGGAGGAATGGATTTACGATCCACAAAACCTAAGATACCGGTTACAATCGCTATCTCACTTATGCAAATTGAAGTTCTCATTCATACTAATAACTTATATAAGAATAAGAAGGCAATCGTAATTACGGACTTAGCAAATTCAAATACTTAGGCGTAAGAGATACACAACTAGATCATATCATACGTGCAAGTAAGGAGTATGTAGCCGGTATCTAAAAAGACCTAAGCAGTAATGGCGACAAAAAAGCAAGCACCCATTATGTTGTGTTTCTACTGTAAAAGATGTGCAGGCGGTGCCGCTTGTAAGTTAAAATGTAAAAATAAGTTACCCAAACTTTAAACTTCCACATCATATCACGTACAGTTTTAAACTATACACACTTAAAAAACAATTACCTTGAGTTTAAACTAAACGGAGCATGTAGCAGACACTTTCAGTGTGCTGTTTGTGCATATCGTACGGACACCTAATACCTACATTTTCATGTGAGGAAATTGCTACGTAAATAGTCCTTACTTCTTACCGTACAGAGAGTTTTTTAGTGACTATATTACCGAGTTACTTACGCCAAGCTACTTTTTATTAAAACTTTAAACTAATTCTATTATGTTCTGTCTTCTTGGTTTAATTTCTGTCCAAATTACGATAGTAATTTCTGGATCTGTAATTGTAGCCAAGAGGAAAACAGAAACATAACAATATCATAAAAAAACCATTAAAAAAATCTTACGTGTTTGCGAATTCTATTCACATTCATGGGGGGATGGTGATTGAAAAGTTCGTCGCTGCAAATCATCGGCCGACAACTATTATGCGTCCGCGTGTACTGCGGTTACCACTATACGAAGGGATCTTGACCATTTAAGTGGTATTCTGTGTTGATACACTACGCCGGGGAGAGCAGGGCATAAATTTTAAAGTGTAATTTGGGCGCAATGGTCGAGGGTATAGCCACGTTTTAATTATTCCGCAGGGTGTGTGCGTGACAGAGAAAAGTTTAAAAAAATACATGTTCGTTGTCTAGCGCCTGCATTTTTTAGTATATGGTAACTTTTTTGATGTTGGCATTAGTACTCGCTATCACATATTTAATGAGTTGCTCGGGATGTAGCAGTACTTTGCAATTTTTAGTTCGGTTTATATTTTTGGAAACTTTGTTGGAAAAAATATTTCACGTAATCAAAAACTGCACCCGTAGAATATAAATTACGGTTTAATTTAGCTTACTTTTCAAATTAATTAGCTATTAATGTCTATCATGTTTTCTTAACTCCCAAGATACCGTACATAATTTCCAAATCAAACAAATCATGCTGAACTTTGTAATAAATTATCATAACACACATAAAGTTCGAAAACCACTTTCCGAAAAGTTCGTCTTATTCCTTCTAACTTGTCTAATTACATGGGAATGTTCTCCTTACAGGGATTTGCCGATATTGGTTTTAAATCAAACGATTTTAATGCCTTCAGAGGATTATAAATTATAACGCCTCGATATAAAGTTCATATTCAATTAGCTAGATACACTGCCTCGGGTTTAGGTAGTATTAAATCTAATCGGAGAATCTGTCTTGACCAAAAATTTCGATTACTATAAGATGGCAATATGGACTTGTGTGTCTGTGAGTACAATTATTCTTAATTAATACGAATTTGTTCCAAATAGTATTAAAATTGTCAGACATTTGAAGCTCGATCCTGCATAATAATTATGTTACGTCGTCCCTGTGTCAGTAAAAGCACTCAAATGCTCGTATAAAACACAAACTGTGCGAGTTTAAAACAGGAAATTCTCTCGGAAATAAACCAAACAAATTCAGTCGTCAACAAAAACGGCGCTCAAATAAAACATAAACTCGGCACATTTAGATTATGGTACATGAAAAGATGTTTAAGGACAACACCACATGTCGACGATGCGCAAGTAATGGTGTCCTAAACACACTTTGTATTCGTGCCCTTTCATATTTTCATCAATCTTCGCTTGCATGTGGTTGCGAATCCTAGCGGAGCAAAGGCACATTTATCATTCTGATCTTTTTACGTCGCAGTGCTAGACACTTCCAATCATAATATATGTGGTGTGAGTTCAATAACGTTCAGGTTTCTATAAAACGGACATTGCATATGATATTGCAGTCCTTTTGGTGCTAAATTGGCAGCCTATCATTGTTTGAGAGTAAGACCGTCTGGACCCTTCTTACCATTAGACGAACTGCCCTGGATAGCTGCTTCCAGACCACCAAGATTTAGATTAGAACCTTAGAGAAAATAGTGTATTTCCGTTAAGGAGAACCTTTAACTGATTTGCACTTGAGTTTCTCACCAGCTCTTCTCATAATGCAATACCCATCGGAGCTGTACTTAGTTTGATTTTAATCTGATTCTAAACAGTTGCATTAAAATTAATCGAAGCCCCGGCTATTCAAATCATTGTAATTAGTATAATTTAGTTTTACTTATAATTTATTTTTATATCATTTATTTGTAATATTTTGACGTGTTCATGCGTGTGTTCATGCGCCTCCTGGGGCCTATAAAAATAAATGATTTGAATTTGAATTTGAAAAAAATATTGAACCGGTAGGATTTAAACCTTAACCTTTTCAAACCTAAATTTGGTACTGGCAAGAGGCGACCGTAGCTGGTTGGTTAAGCGACTGCCCGGTGTGCAGAAGGTCGCAGGTTCAAATCCTGCCGGTCCCATAATTTTTTTAACTGTGTCTTAGTATAATTTGCTAATCATAGCTTAATGCTATAAAAATAATCAATTAGAACTTTAACTGATTTATTTTGATTTTTCAATTGTGGCTATTAGCTGAATTTAACGCCACGGATCATCTAAGGGTCAAACAGTTTCGTGACGAATTAGCTTAAATGAAACTTCAGTACGCAGATAAGTATTCCTACATGACTAAGCTAGCTGGCAATAGAGATTACATAAAGTGGGCAAAAACGTTATTAAGTAATGCCGGGAAATTCCTGGAAGCACTTATAAAATCGATGACAATACGTAATTATGTAGACATGGACTACAAAAGGTCGATGACTTGTACATGCATTTCTACAATGAAAATAGCTTGAGGTAAAAAAAATATGTTAAGTAGTTTCAAAATTGCGAAAAGAATGAGCTCGTACAAAATAAATAACAAACAATTTTACCCAAAATGTACCGATTTTGTGTCCTTTTAGGTCCCCAAATAACAAATACTTAAGATGGTTGCATCCCACAGCCAAAAACCCTACGGTAAATTACCCAAATTGAGACAGAAATCATTACATTGCGTTGTGTTGGTTTACTATCTCATAGACCTAGTGAAATAAATGATATTGCAGTCAAATTGGAACACTCTGGTTCAAAGTGTTTAAACGTTACATAGGGATCACATAAGTACAGGTGAGACAGTACTTGCTCGTTTAAAACTCGGCTGCCTATACAGCAAACACGTTTCTCCCTTCAACGTAGCAGTTTTCGAAGGGTAAAATGAAGGAAAGATTGTTGTTCGATGGTGTTTTGAACCGTGGCTACTAAAAGATTACTTAAAAAAACCATAGAGAAAGTAGGTATGTAAAGAGATCTTAGAATATCATATAACTCTTTAAACTCTATTTTCGGGTAAGAAAAAAAGACGATCTTATTATTAGGTGTCAAATGGGTGACATTCTGTCAGTCAGCCTCTACTTTCTGTAAATATATTTTTTTGAAAATGTTTACTTTTTTGCACAGAATCCTTATGTAAGTTAACCCTCATTATTTTAAATAAGACAAGTTAGAATAAGCAGAAGTAGCATTACAGAATATTGCTACTTTGCTACATGTCGAAGATATGTGTGTATGTATCATATAAATATCGCTCGCTAACGGTAACAGAAAACATAGTGAAGAAACCTGCATGCCTGAGAGTGCCTAAAAAGTACTCGAGGGTGTGTGAAGTCTACTAATCCGCACTTGGCCAGCGTGGTGGACTATGGCCTAACCCTTCTATGGTGGTTAGGCCTTAAAGCCAAGAAGTGGGACATGTATTAGACACAGGACTGCTAATATTATCATTAAGTGAAATTAATTGATAACATGTTTCAGATTTAACTATTAAAGGTACAGTTAACTTGTTAAGATTCATCTCCTAATATTTTCTTTTGTATATAAAATGTTTATATAGATATGGCTACAACGGTAAAAGTGGCAGTAGCCGAGGGCGTTCTCAAAAAACTACGACAAAGGTAATATAATACAAAGCTTAGTGATTAAATAATTATTTTATTGATATTTAGTAAGAGTTACTGGGACGGACGCAGGCGTATAACTTGAGCAATGCAAAACATTTATAATAAAGTACATAGGATACTCGCTGATTGGATTTGCCGTCATGAATCTCTCAGTAGTAATAACCTCATGTTGGTAGTATTATAGCAGCCTATTACACAAGCATAATTTGAAGCAAGCATATGTAAAGAAAACTCCATAACAGTTCAGACAATACTTTTAATTCACAGAAATTACCTTTGACCGAAATCACTTCACATCACAGTAAAAATTACACAAGGATTAAATACATACCTATTACCTTAGAATTATCACACAGTATACACTATTTTCTTCGATGTTAACTCGAAGCCACCACACGATAGAATGCCGAGACTATGACGCGTACCTTACGTTATTACCCCGAATTACCGCCAAAATAGTGCCTTGCTTTGATAGGTCGAAACATAAACCAATAAGAATCATAGACCAATAAGAGCAATGTGATGCTGCCAGTTAATGAAACTGAAGTCTTATAAGTTTCGAAGCGAAATGTTGCCAGCAAATTAATTAAAAAATGTATAGAATTCTACCGACACGCTAACACATATTAAAGCTAAATTCGAACGCTTAATCTTTCTCTAGTCTGAAAATTCTTGCAAGTTACGATTACGGTGGCCGTATTCGTATTTCAATAAAAAAATAGTTTTAAACATTTAAAGACAATTTCAGAAGTGTCGGAAAGATCTAATAGCTCAAAAAAAAAAACCGACTTCAAAAAGTAGGTAAACTAAAAAGCAAAAAATAAATTTACTTCGCACAAAATAATACGTTTTTTCATTTAGTTAAATAGAAATTATTAAATAATTATTTTATAATTCTGAAGTCGGTGCCAAGTAAAAACAACCTTTCTAAAATATCAAATTACAGTTCACACAAAAAGGGAGGCGTAGTTGTGCTAGTGCGCGGTCGCCCAGTATTGGTACTTACCACAGAAATATAACTAATATTCAGTCAGAAAACAGTTGTTAGAACGATTGATATTATCTATACAGAGTTATTAATTGTTTACTTGGCACCGACTTCAGAATTATAAAATAATTATTTAATAATTTCTATTTAACTAAATGAAAAAACGTATTATTTTGTGCGAAGTAAATTTATTTTTTGCTTTTTAGTTTACCTACTTTTTGAAGTCGGTTTTTTTTTTGTTAAAAATATTTTACGATTTTAAGTGATGGGTAGACCGAGCGAGAATGTTTCTCGAATGAGGAGAAGACGGTTACTTAAAACGGAAAACTTATTAATAATAAACAAGAATTTAATCCTTTCTCCTGACTATTGAGGGTCACGACCTTCCATCATCAGCTCATTTGACACAATAACTAGCAGTAGGAATTAATATGCGTACAGAAGTGAAAGAATTATCCGTTAACTCCTAACTATTGAGGAGTTGACCTTCCATCATCAGTTCAACCACATAAAATTATTGCGACCAAGCGTAAATCCTGGCCTCGATTAATAAAATATGAGGGTTGCCCCCGATTTCTCTGGGATCCCATCATCAGATCATGACATGCTGACAATGGGACCACCTTTGAAATATCTCCGTTCCAACAGCTCACTTGACATCATAACTAGCAGTCTGAATATGTTTACAGTAGTGAAAGAATTATCCTTTAACTCCTAACCATTGAGGAGTTGACCTTCCATCATCAGCTCATCCACATAAAAATACGTAAATACTGGTGTAACTTTGAAAAACACACTAAAAACATTACATGTGCCTATAAAATTCGAGGGTTGCCCTCGATTTCTCTAAGATCCCATCATCAGATCACGACATGCTGACAATGGGACCCCTTTGGAATCATCTCCTGTCCAACAAAAAAAGAATCATCAAAATCAGTTCATAAACGAAGGAGATATCCGTGAACAAACATAAAAAAAAAAAGCAACATATATACGAATCGAATTGAGAACCTCCTCCTTTTTTAGAAGTCGGTTAAAAATATAACCATACTGATTATATAAGTGACACTGTGGGCCAGTTTTTGAGGTTTTCCGGATAAATGTTATCCGACCCATAAAATATTACCTGACCGAATTTAATAGTTACACAAGTTACACTTGAAAAAAGAACACAGCTGTCACTTTCGAATAATATTTACCTAACACCTCTGAAACTGGGGCTGAAAGTACCGCATTTTTACCTCTCTGCAACTGTTTTCAACCATAAGCCAATTACCAGCAAGTTATGTTCATTACGGAAGAACTGAAGTCTTATATCCCCTGTCTATTGTAAATTATAGAAGTCTCATGTTTCACGATACTGATCTGATGTTTCCTATAATTTTTCATTTCAATTCAAAAGATTCCAAAGCAGTCCGAAACCTTTTTCTCCACGGTATGTCAACAAAGTGCCACACCAGCTCGCCACGTAACTGCAACTGTGACCACAGTTTGTGCCATCAAAAGATCGAACGATCCTATCAAGAATAAAAAGGTATCTACTATTTAATTCCGTTTATTTACTAGATAAAGTAGCGAATACAACAATTAAACAACAACTGTGCTTGTTGCACAGAAACTGTTTTTGAACACATGTTTTTTTAGAGCCCGTTTCATAAGTTCCTACTATAATCTCTGATTGCCTGACCGATAAAGTGTCTTATTTGTATTGAGTTAACTGGCAGTCAACTACATAAAAGTTTTATAAGAATCTGGTCCTAAGTGTCCTCATTTTAATCATCACATTTTTTATATTCTTAGAGCCAGACATCATTGGATACTTTAGGTTCTGGAGAGCCCCAATCATTAAAAATGTTACAAGAACTCTTGAATGTGGATCCGAAAACACAAGAGCGGCAATTGGGCGTTTGTAAATTGTCAAATGAATACAACGAAGATACTGAAGAAATAGATAGATCTTATCTTTATTTAGGGGAAATAAAGGTATTTACTTTTCTTTTTTATTAGACGTATGAACGTGTACGTTTAGTTACACTGATGAAAAGGGGTACATGGACAATACAATCTACAAAAACAGATTGTAGATTTGTCGCTTCGTCTGAGATTTAAAGTGTTATGGTTGTGCCATGTTGCAGTACTTTCAGAGCCTGTTCTCACCACCAAAGTAAAACACGGCGTTAAGTTAAAGATGAGACGGTGGTGTATCCGCTTTCAAGCTCTTTCACATCAGCTCTACCACAAATAAATTCCTTTGTTTTTTATTATTTTGTTTAAAATAAGTTTGATAGGTGACAAAAGGATAACTGGATAAGATTAAAAAGAAACAGTTAAATGGTGCGACCGCTGCATTCCGGGCAGCCGCCTTAACCAATAAGCAACGGTCGCCTCTTACAAGAATCGAACATTCTCAACTAAATGCTATAAAAAATATTAATAAGAAATACCTAAGATTATGCCTAAATGTTTCCCCAAAGATACATTGACAATTATTTTATGTTTCTTCACAGGACACGAACGAAAAACTATATTTCACTTTACTGGGTCAATATATTGACCAATATCTGCCAATAGTCAAAACGCCAGTTGTAACAACACCCTGCAAGAACTTTGGTATAGTTTACAAAAAGCATAAAAGCATCTTCATAAACATTCACGACAAAGGACATATCTATGATCTTCTAATGAGATGGTGAGAAGTTTAATTAGTACTCATACGACCGGATGGCGGAGTGAGTGGTGTACCTGCCTGCAACGCCGAGGTCGTGGGTTCGATTCCCACTTAAGACAAATCTTTGTGTGCATGAACATGGGGTTTGTTTTAGTCGGGGTGTTTCTATGTATAATATGTATGTATTTACAAAAGAAAAGTATACATGTATTAATATCAGTTATTCCAGTACCCATAGTACAAGCTCTGCTTAGTTTGGGACTAGATGGCGTGTATGTGTGAGTTGTGAAATATTTATTATTTATTATTTTATTATTTTTATTATTATAGACCTCGATGGTTTAGTGGTTAGCGTATGCGCCTCTCACCGCGAGGTCTGGGGTTCGAGCAAAGTGTTATTTGTGAACTTTCCGTCAAGAACTTCACAATAGCAACACAGAGGTTGGATATGTGCCCGGTGGATGGCGACAGGCTCACCCTCTATCCTATAGGACTTAAACATAACAGGTGAAATGTGGGTATTTTACACCTCTACCACACCCTTCTGGGTAAATGTAAATGTAATACACCTAGATTACAACTTTGGCTCACCTTTAATAAAGACACACACCTAAGTTCCATAGTCTTTATTTCAAAGAAGATTTAAAAAAATTAGAATACCCACTTGTATGTTTCAGGCCTAAACATGAAATAAAAGCTATAATAGTCAGTGAGAACGGCAGGCTTTTGGATCAAAAGGGTGTTGGCGATCCCAGCGCTTTTGGTATGGGCATACCTATGAGCAAGCTGGCACTGTACACTGCATTAGCAGGAATCAAACCTCATCAATGTCTTCCTATTACACTGGATGTCGGCACTGATAATCTGGTATTCACTTTTCGTCTTGTTTTTATTAATACAGGTCTTATGAAATTAGACTTTAATTAACTAACTAGATAAAGTAGATCTTAGAGCACATAACTTAAACCATAAAGTAGAAACAGAGTAGAGGATTTAATCGCGTGAAATTTTGCGGGGTGAGGGGTGTTAAAATCCCACCCACTTCTGTTTTCTATCTACCTGTCAATAATGAAACCATTAAGTATAACAATACCTATTAGTGATGCGACTATGGGAAACTAGATGTCACTGGGCGTTAAATTAAAAATAAATATACTTATAAATTAAATGTGTTGCCGTCCATAGCATCAGAACGTCTATCCAAGTAGTTTTTACAATATTAAACACGTGACTACCCTGTAAAATGTTAACGCTTTAGAGCTGTGCACAGGACGAACGCTGCCATAACACTGACATGATGTGATGACGTCAGGACCTAGTTAAGAATCACAGTGCCCAGTTGCTTAAACCACCTCCTCTTTGTTTCTGCTCGATGACTTGAACAGTTCGCGCAGCCTAAAAGACATAAAATTTGACTACTGCGCATCTAGTGACATTGTTTAAGATATGTAACGGTACTTATTTAGGTCGGTTGTTTTTATAAATAGGTAATAACTTAAAAAAATGTTTTAGCTTCTTCTACATGATCCAACATACACAGGCTTAAAAGAGAGGAGGGTTCAAAGTGACGTATACGACGAGTTCATTGACGAATTTATGGATGCATGCGTTCAAAGATTTGGACCTAACACACTTGTGTAAGTTTACAATACATTTTAGATCGAAAACACAGTAAGCGTTGAAATTCTACATGTGTGACTGATTTTTACCAGATCGTTTAAACCAGTACACAATAGTAACTGCTTGCATTGTTTAATTAACTCCTTATTTTTAATTAATACAAAATAAGAGGTATATCACTCTCAAAGATAAAATTAAATATTCCAATTAAATGTATTTAATTGTACACGGCGAACAGATACAAAATTATTAAAATAGCATCTCTGGCTAACCAAGAAAAAGGAAAACCTAGTTTGGTCGCTGTCTAAAAATAATGTACTAATGTATCTCTTGGAAATAAACTTTTTTTTCTTATTAGCTGTGATAATTTTTCTTTCTAAATTATGAATGAGATTTGTTGACTTAGATGTTATTCGAAATTTGTTTACAGTTTGAAAGCTTCATCGTAATAACACTCACAGGGCACTAACTCTTGTGGCTTGTAAAAAATGTACGATATGAAAAAGAAACAAACTATAATGTGGCCACTCTGCATCACTGGGATTACTGTTATCGTTGGTGGGAACTGTAGGTAAGTAAATCATTTTCAGAGTTTACTATCAAAAGTCAGGTCTCCTTGAGGTTTTGGAATAACCTTGTTTGCCAAAACAATATCATATTGCGGACATCCATACAACCCATATATTACAGGACTAACACAGTCATGATACACCACGGACAAACACAATACGCACACATCGCACACACAATATCACCAACAACACAAATACACTTCACTCACAACACACATAAAAACAGACCCATACTCACATACATACACCTACTCAATTTGCTTCTTTCTTTTATGTTTTACAGTAAATGTTAATATTTTAAGAATCACCTAAAGAGCTAAAGACTACAACTAGATAGTTATTTTTGTGTACATTTTGCTACTAATTTGTAAACTGGTTCCGAGAGGAAAACTGGTACACTGACACAGGTTATTTTATACCTACTTCAGGCACTAGCAATCCTCAACCTACGCTGTAACATAGCTATGTAGATTACAATTTTATCTGTATATTATGGTTGATGGTGAGAAATAAATTCATTTTTATTTTTTATTATTATTTTTAGGTAACGTTAAATCACACACCTACGAAACGTATTTATTTAGATTTCAAGCGTCATCAATAAGACTTCTGATCGTATGTAAGAGTGAGTTTTTATGTGCTTATTCATTTATACAGGGTTATTGGGTAAGTCGACCTAGATCCGTTAAGAGGTGGTAGTTCCCATCATTTCTGACTGATCTGACTATGAAACACCCCACCCTAAACCTAACCGTTTTCGAGATATTGGACTTAGAAGGTTTTTTTAAAAAATATCCCGATTTCTTAACTATAGCCTATTTTTTTTGTATCCTATGCCTTTTATTTTTTTTTAATTCTGATTTTTGTGTGCCAGATAAGTTTGTTTATAATTCTCAACCCAAAAAGTGCAAGTATCTGAACCAATGGGATCGTAGTAGACGATTGATACCGTAAAAAAGTAATTAATTTGAAAAAAAAAAATTGTTTCTTTTAGTAATATTTAAAAAAAAATCTATGGCGTTAGTTCTGCAGATATTTTAAATAATATCTACGTTCCATTAGCTATCCAACAAGGTATCACAAGCTAGGGTCTTATCACAATTCATAGAAAAAAAATCGATAAAAGGCTCCCAGGTAGTAAAAAAAAACAATGGTACTTAAGATTAAACTTCTCTTTTGGGCCAGGAAACGAAATAAAACAATACAAATAATTATTAAACAACATTTATTTAAATTTATAAATCTTGTTCTACATGGCCGCCTCTGTTTCGCACACACACTCTCATTCGGTGTCTTAGTCCGCTTTTAACTACTACAGTCGTTAAGTCTCTTTGAATTTCGTCAGCAGCCTCAATAATCTTCTGTCTTAATATGTCAATAGTTTCAATTGGATTATTCTCATTGTAGACTAATGTCTTCATGTGTCCCCACACATAAAAATCCATGGGAGTCAGGTCAGGACTTCTTGCTGGCCACGGTATGGGTCCACCTCTTCCGATCCACCTATTAGGATACTCGTTGTCTAGCCATTCCCTGACCCCTCTTCTGTAATGTGCAGGGCAACCGTCGTGTTGGAACTTCATGTTTCTAATCAGATTTAGGGGTAAATCCTCTAATAAATTTGGTAACTCTTCTCTTAGAAAATGTTCGTAAAATTCTCCGTTTAAATTATCAGGTAGAAAGAAGGGCCCAATTAATTTGTTTGCTATGATTCCCATCCAGACATTTAAACTAAATCTTCTTTGTGCGGCTTTTGTCCTCTTCTGGTTAGGATTTTTTTGCGCTTTCGGGGCCCAATAATGAGCGTTGTGGTAATTTGTAATTCCATCTTTATCAAATTTTGATTCATCTGTCCACAAGATTTGTTTTAAAAATGCTGGGTCTTCTAAATCTTCATGAAGCATAAATCTACAAAAGTCTAACCTCCTCACTGGATCTCCCTCTTCGATAACATGTACTGGCGTGTAGTGATAGGGGTAGAGGCCTGCAGTATTCACCGTAAACCACACTTTCCACTGCGAGAGTCCAAGTTCTCGGGCAACAGCATTAGTTGAAGTAGTTGGATCCGCTCTAAGCCGTTGAACTATTTGATTATCTTCATCTTCATCATCAACAATGATCCGTGGTCGGCCTAGGTCTGCTCGACGCTTTAAAACAGAGCCAGTCTCTCTGAGTCGCCGGTAAGCGCCGTCAAAGACAGTGACATCCGGTATTCGGCGGCCGGGATAACGTGCAATGTATTCGTCACGAGCTCGTGCAGAAACACCATTGCAGTACCCATAACAAAGTAGAATATCCGCGTATTCCTCGTTCGTGAAGGTTGCCATCTTCAACAGTTCCAATTCAGAAGCACAATTCAAAGTCCAGTTAACAAGCACAGTCACAATTTGTAGGAAACAGTCCAGAAATACAAGCCAAGTCGGGTAAGAAATGAAGAGCACTAAATATCGCATCTACTACGGACGAATCACGGAAGCAGACTAAAACGAAACAATAACAACAAATTGGCCGGGATTATTTTATCTCGCTTGCACCTGGTCAGTTTGTCCCGCTCGCACGCACCACAGCTCCGTGGAAGAACAATAGGACCAAAGAACCCAAATTTGTACTGCTACCTGAGAGCCTTTTATCGATTTTTTTCTATGAATTGTGATAAGACCCTAGCTTGTGATACCTTGTTGGATAGCTAATGGAACGTAGATATTATTTAAAACATCTGCAGAACTAACGCCATAGATTTTTTTTTTAAATATTACTAAAAGAAACAATTTTTTTTTTTCAAATTAATTACTTTTTTACGGTATCAATCGTCTACTACGATCCCATTGGTTCCGATACTTGCACTTTTTGGGTTGAGAATTATAAACAAACATATCTGGCACACAAAAATCAGAATTAAAAAAATATAAAAGGCATAGGATACAAAAAAAATTGGCTATAGTTAAGAAATCGGGATATTTTTTAAAAAAACCTTATAAGTCCAATATCTCGAAAACGGTTAGGTTTAGGGTGGGGTGTTTCATAGTCAGATCAGTCAGAAATGATGGGAACTACCACCTCTTAACGGATCTAGGTCGACTTACCCAATAACCCTGTATATCCCAAGCTTATAAACACGAACGCATTGTCGCGACAACAAATTAATCATTAAGCTGATATACAAGTGACAAGATGAACAAGATCTAGTACTGTACGCTAAGTTACTGTCTGTGAACTTAATACCATCCATTAGCAAGCATACAATCTCTAAGTGTTTTGTGAGCATGTATAACGAAACATGCTTTGATAACATGATTTTGAACTAGACTGCCTGAGGCTGCGTTTAGTACAACAGTATGCATGGCGACATCAATGCTACGTTGGCTGCTTCGCCTCTCTGAGTTTGAAGGTATATCGACCGTACTCAACATTGGATTACGGATGTATTTCATGAGGTTTCAACAGAGAAATACTGCAATATAAAATGTTATTCAAATTATGAAATACGGGCGTGACTCACGTAATGTTGGCCTATTTAGTCGACCGCGGTTTCGACTATACGTCTAGGCATTATCAAGAGAGTGCGATACGTCGCGCCTGAATCGCAGCCAGTCTTGCACTGAGCTGTGTTATGTTACAAACTCACGTCAGTTTTAATAAAAATAATATAAAATGTATTTATGGCCTAATGACAGCTATGTGTATCCACTGCTGAATTTCAAATGGCCATACTAAAAGGTCCATTCATTCATCAATTCCAGACTCCGTGATGCTATGAAGAATTTCCAGGCGGAAAATTCGAAATAACACTTTTTTTTCGATCAGGGAAATAATGCCTCGCCTCACAATGTGATATCACATAGCCCAACGAGATGTCCAAAAGGAGAGCAATATAACTATTATATTCCAAAGCAGCTATAGCCAAGTGGGAGACCGTAGGACTGCGAAGTCAAAGGTCTCAGGTTCGAACCCACGGCACACACCTCTATCAATAAATCGTTAAGATTCGTCTTTTCGAAGATATGTGTGTATTTATCATATAAATTATCGCTCGCTAACGGTGAAGGAAAACATCGTAAAGAAACCTGCACGCCTGAAAGTGCCAAAAGTGCTTGAGGGTGTGTGAAGTCTAAAAATCCGCACTTGGCCAGCGTGGTGGACTATGGCCTAACCCTTCTCATCATGAGAAGAGGCCCGAGCCCAGCAGTGGGACATGTGTTAAATACAGGGCTGCTATTATTATATTCCAATCGATGGACTAATGACTTGATGTCATATGGCCATGCCAAAAAGTCAATTGTATAGTTTAAGTGCCTAAGTAACAAATTGAAATGACTAAAATAATTTTGACTGTCTCGATAGTCTAGTGGTTGGCGTATGCGCCCTTCACATATGGTTCGATGCCCGGGTCGGCCAAAGTGTTATTTGTACTTTCCGTGAGAAATATCCCAATAGCAACACGGAGTTTGAATTGTGCCCGGTGGATGGCGATAGGCTTACCCTTTATTCCGTGGGACCTAAACATAACAGGTGAAATGTGGGTGTTGTTTGCCTCTGCCAAACCCTTCTGGGTAATATAGGCGTGATGTTGCTATGTTAAAATATTTTTTTCTTAAGATGCTTCCAAGATCGCTCTACAAATTGTCAACATCCTCTCCTCGTTTTATCGTTTTCATGATTTATTTTTATTATAACAGAAGCCATCGAAAATATTAGCGATCCAGATTAAAGTTCCGCATTGCTTATGTCAGTTACATAAAAATATATCGTTTGATCTCGAAGGGTATTAGAAGAACGCGCGAAAAATGTTTATGGATTTTATGTTAATACTTGTTTTTGAACCGACTTCAAAAAAAGGTTCTTTTTTTCTTTTTTTATAATAGCTAATTCACTTGAAGACGCCTGGACAAATTTTATTTTTGTATACTTGTCATATGATCCCATGGTCATCAGGTTACGATCTGATGATAGGATCCTAGAAAAATCGAGGGCAACCCTCAAATATTAAAGGCTTCTTACTCATTGATTTAGCTTATGATCGGTTTCACAAATTAATATTAATGTAGATGATTTTTCACTGTGTGTAGTCTAACTCTTTATTAACTAAATGTTTCCTTTTTTTCTTTATAGACAAGAAAATGGACCGGAGCCACCTGCGGTATTGACAGACATAAATACGGCTATTTGGATATATCTTACATTTAAATATTTAATAATTTGTAGTATAAAAACTATTATCAGGATTATAATAAAGATATTTTTTGCTATACGAGCCGTTTTTCATTTCATTTTATTTTTATTTTGTTACCATCATAGATATCTGAATGTATCTTTGATATAATAATAATACACAATACTATTACTTATTAACCGTTTTGGGCTAAATTGTAATAAAATACGATATTTGTTTTAAATATCTTTAGTGTAAAAAGAAAAAAAAAACTTGGATCACTTAAATTATATTGACGTTTTTCCTTTAGTTTGTAGCCAATTTTGAATCTGAGTTGGAGCCTCCCTAATATTTCATTCGAACGGACCATTAGACCTCCGACGGACGTGAAGGTTTAATGTTTCTTTTTTTTTGCGAACTCGATGGGTCTTACACAAATGGGGATAAACAAATGAGGTTTTGCTCCGAGGTTAACACTCGTAACTATTATTTTTGCAGTCGTAGCAGTCATTTTCCGCCATTTTTTTTAAGATTGCTTCACTTAACCAAATGTTTAAAGCATTGAGCACATCTGTTGCTTTAATCGCTGGAAAATCGCCCCGCAAAACTTCAAAATATCGCCCAAAACTATAAGTGGTTAGTATCAATATTAGGTAGTTGTCATCTATCGGCAGACGACTCAAAGTCGGTCGTCTAACTGGAACAATATCCGGGTTATCACGTGATGCGCCAGCTGCTGCCGCGGCCATTACACTGGACCGTTGCCACCGAAAACGTATGCTATATACATGTTACCGTGAATGTCCGAAGCGTGGTGAATCTTTGAGAACACTAGTGCTTGTTAAATGGTTACAAAATATCTACTTGTGTAACCTTTAAAGACTTTACCACATCCTTTTTAGTTACCAGTAGGTACATCGGTGAATCTTGTAATCCACTAACACTAGCTGAATATTGTAATATGGATCCAAGTCCGTTTGAGTGCACGGTTGGCGTAGTGGTTAAAGTGGTCGCTTCGCCGCTTTCAACTGCCCTGGTGTTGAGGGTTCGATCCATACACGAGACAAATCTTTGTGTGATCCCCAAAGATTTGTTCTGACTTTGGGTGTGTTTCGTGTGTGTGAAATGTATGTTTGTGAACACCCCGGCGACACAGGAGTCCATTCCAAGTGCGGGCAAGTTTTATAAAAAATAAATGGTAGGTTAGATAAATTCTCCTTTTCAATAGATTATCATGGTCGCTTCGTTTCCACCGTATCCTTCCAATTGTAACGGTTAGAAGGATAAAGCGGGATAAGCGTAACAAATTTCCCGTCTTCGCGCCTTACCTGACTTTTAGTAAAGCTTTACTTTCGGTCAAATAACATTCACCGTCCAAATTGTTAATTTGTCATCCATTGTCATCATATATACCGGTAATATCTATATTATATAAAAATGAAACCCGTTTTCCGTTGTCACGACATAGCATGAAAACGGCTTGACCGATTTGGCTGATTTTTTTTTGTAGTTTTCTAATACTCTGCACAAGGTTCTTAGGGAAACAAAAAAACAAAATAAATTAAATATAGTATATTAATAAATTTTCTGTAAAAATATAAGTGAAATTATTGAACCCTACGGAATAAACACTATTATGAAAATTATATATTATTTAGTTTTATATTTAATAAAATTAGTAAAGTCCTTCTCAGGTATGACGAGACCAGGGAAATAGGTATTCATTTTTATATGGAGGATATTATAGATTCCAGTTCAAATTGAATAGGTACCTACGCATAGGTACATAAGATAGGTCAGCAAATAAAGTAGTGCACCAAATTTACGCTAAGGTGGCGGTACGAAGTTCGCCGGGTCAGCTAGTATTATTATACATTTAGGACTTCCACTGTAACATACACACTGCACCCGCCATGTTACAAATGTACTTCGCCCATGTGTGTACTAAACTTGTCCGTACTAATTGGCGCCACCAACTTTTGGGTTGTTCCATTATGAAGCTCTCAAAATGTTAAAACTGGCAATATGTTTATATTGGATTGTTCTGCATGGATAACGAAGTTGCTTTGCGAATTATATCTTCAGTGATTCTTATATTTTTATAATATTTTATAGCATTTAGCTATGCTTAGTTAATAATCAATAAATGTATTATATCAACTTTATATGAATGAGGTTATTGAGCTAATCATTTTATTATTTGCTCCTGTAGCTGAGCTTAATATGTTCTAAACTAAGGTAAGAAGTGGAGCGCATACTAAAGCGCGTAGGATTAAAAATAAAGCCTTATGATTTCAACTTCACAGCCTTAACTATTGGGCTACGGAGAGTGCAGCCAAAACAGTCCGGACTATATTATCACGCGCCATCTTGAAAATATCATTCAAATTAATTTGTAAGATAGACTTTCGAGTAGAAGTTTCTAAAAGGGTAGGAGTTATTGATGATATCATTTGCATGATATAGCCGTAATAGTGGCCACCAGGAATGGATTGGCAATTTGTATGGCTGATAGGTAGAAAGTGATGGCGGCGTTTACTTATCTATAAAATACCGTCGATCCATCTGTTTTAAGAGACTTTAAAATGAATTGGTTCTAGAAACCGGCCAAGTGCGTGTCGGGCCACGCGCAGTAGTGTGCCGTAGGTACTATTTCGTATTTAGTCTCTTCAACATACTTTAGACTTAAAGGGGGTTTACTATCTTTATTAAATGCTTTATAGAAGTAATTATTTTTTAAGGTTGTGTCTCAGCACTATACAGACAGATGGACATGCCGAATTTATAAGGGTTCCTTGTAGATACAACGGCACCCCAACAAAACAGCGAACGTATCTAATCGTTTTTTTAAAAGATTTTATTAAACCTACCAATTCGGTACGGTAGTATACCTATACCTTCATATTTCAGCCAATCCTAGGCGGACAGAGACACCGTGAAACTTATTAGGTTCCTCGTAAGTAGGTTACCTACAACTTCAGCTACAGCACCCTAAAAAAAAGATATCTTGTTTTTTAGGTTGGTTACAAAAGTTACAGTATTAAATTGAAGAAATTCCAACACAATTACGAAACCAGTCGAATACGGTCTGTGTCTAGCCATTTACGTATGCCGTCGTCCGTTGAGCTAGAATAATAATGTATGCAAGCCGACGTTTTCCTTTTATTTTACGCAAAACCTACAGCTTATAAAACCATATATTTAAACGAGACCTGCAAACTAAAACTCGAGGATTTGTTATGCAAAAATTGAATTCACGTATTCACATTCAACAAAGAACATGTAATCCTCATATATCACTTTCCACCTGTCTCGGGCTCAACGTGTTACACACGGTTTTGAAATGCAATGAATACGAATTCTGAGAATATGATTATCTCATAGTTATGCATTGTATTCTCAAAATAAACATGCAAAATATGTACGTTATAATAGTTAGGTCGTAGATCGAGCTGTCGATCCCGGTTGCCATTTAAACATCTATGGCAATCGTTATGGGACAGGTCAGAAAGTCTGACAACTAGTCTTACAAAGAGTCACCTTGTACTAGGGTGTGGTGGTCTGAAATTGACGTTAGATTCTGATGCTAAAGTAGTTTTGGTATCGCTTCTTAGTTCTAATAAAATATTATTATTTTAGAAATCTTCGTTGTCGGCGCTCTCGGACTGTCCGAAGAAGACGCTTTGTTACCATTTTTTAGTTTGAAAAGAAAATAGTTCATAAAGTCCCTGCTCCACCTGCCTTTTGGCTACTTAAGTTCACGGAGGGGAGAGGGGGGGAGGTTGGAGGAGGAATAAATTAAACTATAAAGAAGAAGGAAGGTAGTCTGTTAGAAAACTAAAATATGCATTAGCTGGTTGGTTTTCGTCAAAGATCAAAGTTATAAATCTAAAAAGATTTATTAGTTCCATTTTACGTATTGTATTTTGTTAACTTTCCTACACTGATTTTTATTATTATCATCAACCTTGCAGTTGGAAGCAAGCGTCAGCGTCAACGCTCGACATGACAGACATACATGTCGTGTAGTCACGTCTGCGCGCGCATCTTTTTTGGATGAAAATATGTAAACATAATTATGTCGGGCGTTATCGGCGACGCTTGCTTCCAACTGCAAGTTATACAGTATACAGTTAAAAAGTTAAAATACAGTAGATAAACTGTAATATCATTGCACCTGCAAGTACAGGCGCGGCCACATGTTGCTTCCCACCTAATTCTCCCATTTAATCAATAGCATAGAGCAGAGCGTACGGAATATTAGAAAACGAATTGATGAATTCATATGAGTTACGACGTACGCACGTCAAGTCAATGAATTTGTTTGCTTTACGTTTGGCAACTTATTTAGAATCTCTAGGGGCAACTGCTCCTCTTCCTGCTACGAAGTATTATATCTACAGCACAATAAGTAGCGGCGTTGGTGGTTGTAGGCTAGGGTTCAGGTATGTATGAAACCGGCCAAGAGCGAGTCGGACTCGCGCACGAAGGGTTTCGTACCATAATCTATAAAAACGTGATTGGGAGCTTAAATATTGTTTCTTTTCTGTTTTTAGTATTTGTTGTGGGGTGCATGATAGGAGCCTCCCCGAGTGACGTACACAACGATTTCCTACGTCCGGCGCACCCTGGGCAATTCGCGAGCTCTCCAAAGCGAATTGGCTGATCCTTTCACCACGATGGCAAGTCAAAATAAAATTTGACTCAGCCATCGAGACGACGAAGAAGAAAACACATCACCTGTGAAAATTACGTCTTTCTAGCTATGACCGTTCATGAGAGAAATATTGTTCCGGTTTAACACTTTGGGTACGGAACCATAAAAACCGACGCCTTTACCTACTATGATTTACTACATCAAGCTGAAATATCTGCAATAGTCAAGTCAATTCTAGTCCGAGTTGTGAAAAGGGCTAACAATAAATCAAAAACACCAATATCTTTGGAACATCTTTAATTAGTAACATCTATAATGCTGACTTCAACAATCGAATTTAACTAATACACAATAATGTATGTAGTCGTTATTTCCGAACTATGCATTACAGTAACAATGTGAAATAAATTATAATTGACGCAACAAAACATAAATCCTTGATTATTGTATATTGCTTGATATAATTGACAACTTTCAATAAATGTTTTTCATGTCTGGTCAAATATGTACCAACTGATAAAATTTACAATACGTCGTCACAGCAAAGTAAATCACATAATATCACTGATATTAACTACTTAAAATAAAAACATTGCATAAATTTCGCTCAGCGAAAAAATCGTCTCACTATTATTAAAATACTGCACTGAAAAATAATACTAAAACAATGTAAAATAAAACTAACGTGAAATAATTTGACGTGTGTAAAGTTGTACAATTTTTAATTTTTTTTTAATAAGTATCGTATTTCGACCTTCTAGGCCCATTTTTTTAAAAAAACAAGAAAAAAATGTTTAAAAAAAATTACTTCAAAAATTTTATGATCACCTGAAAAAATCAAAAAATCTAAAATAAAATAATACTATAATAAATTATTTTTAAAGGCGCCACAATAGATTCTAGACATCCTAACTGAATACTTTTTAAAATGTCTTTAATTATTCACGTTTTATGTTTTTTATTTCATGCTTAACATTATTATAATGGTCTGAAATGCATATTAAATAGATGACCGGCATTTTAATGCGGTGACTAGACTTTCTTAACTTTCATCCTGTATACAGTATGAATAATGCAATTAATATTTCAAATATTCACAACATTAAGTAGGTACGTCTCGTTTTGTTAAAATTCATTTACAACTTAAAATTAATGTTAACAGATTAATTATGGTAGATCGATCAACAACCATATCAAAGAAGTTGTTACAGTAACAAAGTCTTCGGTCTGTACAAAGGATTTTTAATGGTAATATAGTAAAATGCCTTTGCAGTAAATAGTAACTTTGTACTTCTTTTGGTTTATTCAAACAAAAGTTGCAAGTTTTAATCGTTGAAGTATTCACCAAGATGGACTGTACATCTGCTAAGAAATCTCCTTCCCCCTTTAGTACTTATTTGCACTTCAAAGGGGTAAGTTTACTCTGCAGCTGATTGTACTACTTTAGTGTTATTATACTGATCACAGATTCTCATAGTAATTCATTTTATTTGATTTATTCAAAAACGTACCGCAATATGTTTTTTATCATAATTAGGAGACTATATTAAAAACGGCAATAGTTGATCGATCGTTGTACATAATTAATAAATGAACCACTCGCACGACATGTTAGATTTCAGTTACCTTATTATTAAAATAAAAACTTTAAATTTCATAATATGCAGTCGTTATTTTTGTTTATCCAGCTTATTATATTAAAAGTGTTTAATAAGTCAGAGAAGCTAAAATAACATCAAAAGGCCACTAAATGTATCATTTTCACACCAAAGGCGAATAATATGATATATTTAAATGAATTTACTACACTCTACTTGCACATACACGATGACTGCCGAACACTACTTAAAAAGGGGTGTTGTCCAGTTACTTAATGTATTATTGTTTAAAAAACTTTCATTATTAGATTAGTAAGAAGATGGGCATAGAGCGTCGTCTTAGTCTGCACGTTTTATCTCGATAAAATGTTTATTGCTCTAGAAATATTTTAATAACAGTATATATCATTTTGAATAAATTCGTCAGGCTGCGGTAAATGATTTGATTTTAAAATTATTTTTAATACTTTAAGATAGCCAGAAAATACATAAATTTTTAGCAATATTTCAAGGTCATTTGGCGATTAAATTCCTATTTAAGACCTTGTACGGGTAATGTTTTCCTTGTACTAAACTATAGCATATTTACCGCTTTATAGACGGCCTCCAACTAATCTTTTTGTAAATTGAAATATCATTCCAAAGAGGAAATGTTTAAAATCCTAAAGAATACTTCATATATTTTCACATGATTTCTTATTGTCTATATTTTTGATTTAAGGGACCTAGATGAAACGCCCGAGAAGTAATTATACACATGCAACTGTAAGAATAAGCGCATGTATTTTTTATGTACCTATTAAAAAGATTATATTTTTACTTTAATTAAAGCTAAATTTTAGATAATAAATACATTAAAATACCGATACGAGATTCGAGTAACTGGACCTAAATGCTAACTGCCACTGTATATTAATCCTAACATGAAACAGATAATACATAATTTGGGTATATTAGGAGGTATAAAATACTTTGTGTAATAATTGTAACAGTAAATACATGAACACTCCCATTTAAACGTAAAGGCGTTGTGCACCGACCGCGTCCTTATTGCATTTAACACTCTAAGACGGTTGGTTTAAAAACGATTTTAACTTAACCAGATGTCAAAACGACTCATATTGCGCAAGTCTACTTGTTCAAAGACTTGTTTTAGAGTAAAACCAAACGAGCGTAATTTTGTTAGTCATGTTTTACAGAATTCCGGTAGAATAAATTCTGCTGATTTGGTTTTATATAAAAAGGCAGTTGGTGTCACACGACGACCCAAAATGAGTTGTCTGCCGACTCGATGCGAGTAAACTCGACTGAATTTCGGTCAATAGCCAGACTTTCAAATAAAGTATGTAACTGTTCACATATCAGCCTCTGACTATTGAGTGGGTTTACCTAGCTTCTTTTACTGGCCTCGTCTTCGAAATAGGCTTCGCAAATACACAATATAATAAATAAATTAAGTTCGTCTGGCAACTCAGCAGAAATTCAGTTGAACGTAAAATCAGCGACCAAAACTACGCGACTCACGACTCACAAAATTACGCTCGTTTGGTTTTTACCCTTACACTTTGACGATTGAGTCGGCATTACATGAACTTTGACACATAAAACTAATACTGGTTTAAACGTCAGGGTTGACTGGCCTGATGTTGACGTTCTCCTCTGGCTTCCAGTCCCACGTGACGGGCATGGCACTCCTGTAGTTGTAGTCGTACATCTTGCTCTTCACGAACTTCTCCAGGTCTTTGGGGAACGGGTACGCCGACGCCAGACCTGCAAATGAATTACAGATTAGTTACCTTTCAATTCGACACTATCGATTTACTTATAATTTAGTTCCAATATTGAGTATAAGTTGTATGTTTGACTCGAGAACAAAGTTATTTGCGTTGCTGTTACTTTAGATTTACTTTGCTTATTAAATGACTCTTGTTAAAAAAACATTCTATTCTGTCTACGAATTTCTCAACAATCAATATAATGACGATTAATTTATTTGAATTTTCGTATTTTATTTATTATATTTCATTGACATGGACATTATTTATTTATAAATAGTAGTACATAATAATGCTAATGTTTGCACGCTCTCAATTGAAGAGCAAAACATGCTGTACCTGATATATAACAACAACTTGTAATTGTAACCGTGTTTTTGCAAATAAAGCTCTTTGAATCTTTGAATCTTTAAGATCAAGCTTCAAACGAAGACTACTTAACAAAATAAAGATTAAATAACAGTAATAAACACATGTACTTTGTCCATTCCTTTATTTTCTTTTTGACAGATCACGCCTATGAATTACCGTTTTTTTTTGTCAGATTAATGTACTACAATAATAATGTACTTTATTGACAAGCGACACTTTTTAGGGAAGTTCACTGTTTGTAACAAACAACCACAGACTATAAATCAAATCGTGAAATGAAATAAATCGATCATTATGAAAAAGAATCATTTGACTTTTTTTGTGTATTGTCTGTATTTTTTGGGTGCGCCAAAGTTCACCTAAAGTTTCAACTCCGATAATTGGAAATCCGAAAATGTTCTTCCTAACATTTTTCATCCTAACAATTACAATTCCTAACTACTCTGTCACTAATGTTCATAATTCGAAGCATTCAACTTCCTAATGTCGGTAGCAATAAACATCTATTGTACTTTTATTAGTTTTCCTATATTTTTTTCAGCATAACCATCTTTTACACTATTATTCAAAGTCATAATCTTTACTGTCTTAATCTTTAGCTTTTATTTTGTGTAATCTGATTGTTACACAAAATAAAAGCTATAGTTATAGCATAGGTCAATTATGGGTAAAGTAGTAGGTTAGGTTAGGTTAGAACTGCGACCATAACACAGAAGAAGATGCTAGAATCAATCTGTTTTTAAAATAGGTGTAGTACTATTTTTACAAATTTGCAACAGTTCTTAAATAGGTGCTCACTATGAAATATGTTAGTGAACATATTTTGGTGCACATTCAGTATATTTGGTGGAACAAAGGCAAAATTAGTTAAATTATATGGGAATAAATTGAAGCACTTTTAAATACCATCCATTATGTTTAGGGATAAAAGCGTTCTGATAAAAAAAAGTAGGAGTTTAAATGTATTTACATTAATGATATTAGTAATAACAATTTTCGGAAACATGAGTGTTATGAACAACACCGGTAGCACTACAAATAGTATGAATAAAAACTTTAGGATGAAAAATTTTAGGAAGAGTGATCATTCGGATTACAAATCGTTAGGAAGAACAATTTCGGGAAAAGAACTTTAGGTGAGCCAATATGGACCCGTATTTTTTATAAAAAAAAGAATATAATAATAGTATCAAGATTACATTAATAATTATTTGCAAGAAATTAAGTCGAAATCTTGGAATGACATATCAAAATGTAAACAAAGGTAACTAGGAAACCGTCATAGACTAAGTATGTGACATTATTATTATATTATTATTTTGTATATTTATTTCAGCTAATAAAAACTACTAATAAACGAATAATTAATAATGAACTAAAACCATTTTGATGTAATTAATCGATTGAAAGTTCTTCTTAGACAACATCGATTATGATTTCAAATCGAATCAGTATAGGGCACTTTCACTTATAAGTGTACCCTGTTAAAAATACGATATTTTTTTAAAGTTGTGTTTTTAATATGTTTTAAGATCTCAACCTGTACTTCATAGTCTAACGGACTGGAGATAGTGTTTTATTTTTAATAAATTGAGTGTTTTCCTTATTAAAAATGGAAAATAAATGGACATTGTATAGGCTGACCGTTTAACTCGCGTATCGCCCGCGCGGTGAGAAGGGGGCGGGGCGAGATATTACCGGGTGGGTGAGAGGGGTGCGCGGTGCAAAGAGCTCACGTCAAACGCGGCAGTGCGCTGGCTGTGCTCGCAGCGCACGGTTGGTATTTTTGTTACGGACGCTTGGACATAAACGCACAAGGTAAACGGTTTGCCAAGATTAATCCCAAGATGAATCGCTCTTCCTGTTTTGCAAAAAAAATCAACAAGCAAGCTAAACAAATAGCATATAATATGTATTCCTTTTCTAAAGCCAGAAAACAAGATCATAGTTTTACGGAGTATCTTCAAGAACGTAAACGTAAACAAACTTGTTGCTGAAGCTACAGGACTCTCGGCGACTACTATTTTTATAAATCATATTTAAAAATATATAAAATGAGTTAAGAAATAAATAAAGAGAAATAAAAATAGTAATTGTAAAATTTTTATAATATTATTTTTTCTTTAATAAGTTATTTTTTTCTTAAAATGTTAATTTTTTCTTAAAAAATACAGATACTACAATTATATTTTTTACTTTGCCCACAATGTCTGTCTCGAGATAAATCTTTGGATCAATGACTCCGTGTGTAGCCGTAGTAGTCCGTTACCTACCCCCGCTCACTTCTTACGTCGCAGGCGATACGCGCGTTAAACGGTCGGTCTATAGTAAAAAAGTGGTCAGTTTGGTGACGACATAAAAATCATCCTGTTTAATTATTTTAAATAATATGACTCAATTTTTATTATCTTTTGCTACTGAGCATTACAATCCATCGAAAAAAAATGATAATAGCCTCGAATTGAAATCTCATTTCTCTAAAATGAGGTTTCAACTTCTGTTTTGTGACAAGTGATGCTACGAAGATCGATCTTTTTATAAATTCCCTTGATAAGAGGGTTAATTTTTAAATAAATGTATTTTGTAGTGTTTAATATGGCAACAGGCTAACACAATATTCAAACAAATATAAAAAAACAATGAAACAAAAGTAAAAAAAAAATATTTTGTTCATTTACAAATTGGGACAGTCACCAAACTGACACATTGGAAAACCTTAAGCTGAGATTACATGATACAAAATAAAACATAGCGTTGGTAATCAAAATGCTTTATCTTTGGTTCTAGATGAAGTTTTAAGTTCTTCTGGCGTCAATTCTAAAATTTTTGTCTTTTTTTATTTAAATTTGTCCAAATTTATTTTACTCTGATTTGCATATTCCTGAGGGCGTTAAAATTTTTGTTTTACTCTATATCGTTTTGTCCTTTCCACGCCACTTAGTGGCATAGTGAAATTTATTTAAAAAATATCTGAAAATAAAATATTGCACATTGTAGCTGTGTAATCCTAGCTTTACGTGTAAGTTTGGTGACATTTGTAGTCAGTCTTATATGTGACGAAATAAAAATGTCACCAAAGTGACGTCACATTCGCGAGTAATTATTAAAGAAAATTGTTTTCTAATCACATATAAATATTTAGTAAGAATAAAACGTGAAAATATTTGTAAATTGTATCTGATTCGGTTGACACAGTTGAAGGATGTAAAACGTTCTATATTAACAAGGAAATAACGTCACTATCCTGACAAGAAAACTGGAGACAGCTGCCGACTCAAACAATAACACCCTTTCACAAGAGACACTGGCGCTTAACCGACGTTTAAAAATGTTGGCTGTGATCTTCTTCACTTAATGTTTCCATTTAAATTATTATGAGTTCCTTTAGAAATTATTTCGAGCAACTGGAACCGTCACTAAACTGACATGTCCGACCGGATCAAATTTAGAACATTTTTTTGAAAAAGTGTTTTGGCCTGTGTTATTAGAGTTTAAATTGTATAAATTTTATTTATGTGACGACAAAGACATACACTATAAACACACAAAAACTTTTAAATATATTCGTAGTAGTATTTTAGTAATTTCGGTCAATTTAATGTTGGCAAGGGGTAGGACATGCCAAAAACAGTCACTCTTAATATTTGAAATACGCATAAATTTATAATTTAAACGTGTTTTACCTGGATTTCAGATGAATTCGTAAATTTAATGTATAATTAACTTTTTTATACCATAAATTAAACCATATGCTCATGATTTATCTTGCTATAAAATTTTTAATACGTGGGACAGTCTCAAAATCGCGGGTACACTTAAAAGTGAAAATGCCCAGTAACGTGTGAAGGCATCCCTAAATGTAATCTGTCAAAAAGAAAATAAAGGAATGGACAGAGTATAATAATTATTCATATGTTATTTATGTTTAACTGCATAACTTCTTGTTGGCTTTGATATTTAACATTTCACTTTTAAACCTACTAGGAAGTACTCCTCCTCCTACTAATGTTATAATAGCGAAACTTTATGAAGATGTGTGAATGATCGTATGTACCTTAGACTACTTGGATGGATTTTGACAAAAAATAGCACACATAGCTTATAGCCTAGAATGCCTAGATTAACATATCATAACATCACGTCTATATAACACGGACGGAAAGTTCAGAAATAAGACTTAGCCAGACCCAGGCATCAAACCCTTGGGCTCGATTGCCGTAAAGTGTGAGATGCGCAGACGCTAACCACAAGACGATCAAGGCAGTTAGATTAACAATCAATATAACTACTTTTTATCGACGTACCACGCGGATAGGAGCTAGTCTTTATGTGTATTTAATAGCGAATGGAGCCGACACAAATTTTGCCTTCGCTAAAGAATTTATGAAAATTGTACTTGCAAAATGCGAATATGAAGGCTATCACGTATGAATTTTCCGTTAAAAAAGAGCGTAGAGTGTGTATCACTATTATCGGGCTGGCTATATACGGTCATTGAGTTTATAAGTGCCTATAGAGGTACGGTTCTTTAGGGCGTTCTGAAGACAAACTTTTTACTAGCGACTGAGAACTCACTTAAGCATTAGGCACATAATGAGAGCAAGCACTTCTCAATATTTTTTGTTCCAAAATGTTTGTCTTCGATCTGTGCCTCTATAAAAACGTATTAACTCAATGGTTGAAATAAATCAATGTCTGTCAACAAACTTTGACAGACCTTATTCTACAGTTGCACCTGGTGAAACAAAAAACGATAGCCCTAATTGTGAGTGTATATATGTGTGTATGTATGCATGTTTGCAACTATTTCACGCAACAACTACTGGATGGATTTGATGACATTTGGCACACAGCTAGCTTATAGCCCAGATTAAATAAGCCACTTTTTTTGGACGTACCACGCGGGCGGAGCGGGGAGAAGCTAGATATTTCTATAACAATTCAATCATATAGGTCAAACCAAAACATAAATAAAGAAAAACAGCAAATCAGATGAGAAACAAAAGGAAAAATATTAAAATATCTACACTGTGGCAATATAATTATTCCTATAACTGGGAAAATATCGAACACACAACAGAATAAAAAAGTGCAGGTCATCATTATAACAAATACCTATTGGGTGGCAGTTAATAATGAGAATCAACTCAGATACAAAGTTAAACTCGATTATACCATATTACATGTTTTCTTGAACGTGGCAGCTTACCTCCCCCACCTCATACCCCGCAAAAGCACAATAATTTGTCATCTTTACGTATTCTATGACACAACGTCACAATATGTAATGGGATATGTCAATAAGTTGTAGCTAGCCAGCAATTTAAATTTATGTTAATAAGTTAACGTTTATGGTAAAACCATTTCAATATACATTGCGTATAGGGGTCACTCATACATTATAATAATACTAGTAATCCCGCGGTTGGACCCGCGGTAAGCTATGCGCGCGGAATACAAAGTAACTTACATACGGGAAAGGTGAATTTTTAGGATGAATAATTGCCTTTTCATTATAATCAGTTGAGCCCTTCGAATTTTAAAATGTAACGAATGTTTTTTTTTAATTTCTTGCTCATCCCATGGGAACACAAAGTTTTCGGGATAAAAAGGAGCCTTTGCGTTAAATCAGCTTTCTATTTACCAAATTGCATTCATATTCTGTCAAATTTTTTAGTGTTTACTTATCTCGGTACATGAGATAGAGTTTTTGATAGACGTACGGGGTAAATACATGGACCGCATGTCTTAAAAAAAGAGTCCCGTTGTTACTTTTCGAGTATAACTCTAAAAATTACTCAATTGGGTAAAATTTACGGCAGCCGTTAGTTGGTTTCATAATATCCTTTTTCGAGTGGAATTATTTATGGATGGCCTAATATGCTATAAAATCACAGTCCAAACCTTAAAATAATAACATAAAGCTGTCAAAATGCTCAGCTAATTTAAAGATATTATATTATTATTATTATTTTACAGGGAAAGGGTTTGAGGAAAAGGAAAAGGAAGTTCGAGTCTCATTGTTTGTCCTCAATGACAGAAAATAATAGAATATCTTTATTAAGCATTTATTGTAGAATAGGATTGGGATCCGACGCAGTGCAGAAGCGCCCTAAGGGTTGAACTAAATTAACATACTTGCTTTTAGATAATATTGTACTTGTTGGTGGCTTTAAAAATTTGTATGGGTAGTTTACTTTGAAAGTACATAGCATGAAACTCTGCATATAATTTTAACATATTAAACGACATGTGGAATATCTTCAAGCGTGCAAGGGCACGATGAAATGGCAGGGAGGACTTCAAACGGGGCAAATAACAATCTTACCACCTTCTTTGGTACTAATTCTGGACGCAGGGAATGGAGCTGCCAAACCTGGCGAGTCAAAAGCAAGCAAAAAATAAAAATAAGCGCTTCCATACAGCTTTGGATAATTTGAATGTATCGACTGCATAGAACGTGTTTCCGTGAAGTCAGTTTCTTGAACTTCAATATAATATAACTGAAGAAAACATTCAGCAATTAACCTCCGGAACTTTGCTGCAATCTAAGCATATTTGTTCGACATTTTTACCAGTTCGAACTTCACCGATGCAGCGTGGAATTAAAAAAATTATATCTTTATAAAAAAATATATATACCTTCGTCGTAAGCAATCTTGGCAACATCAATGGCGATTTTAAGAGACACCTCTCTGAGGTCGGCAAGTGGCGGATAAATGCGACCATTTGCGAGATCCTCTTCGCTCACGTAGTGCGCCAAAGTCTGAAACGATAAATACACATTTATTAACTTTACCATCATAATAAAAAAAGCTTACTTGTTTTGCCAAAAATACGCACTAACTACGCTAAAAAGAGTATCACCTATGAAGGAGCACAACTTTTTAACAATTTACCCGCTGATATAAAGCATGTTAGCTCACTCGGCAGTTTTAAGTCTCGACTATCTAAACATTTAACTGAAAACTACAAATTTTTCAAAATCATCAAAATAGCTGGGAATCTAACTGTCGAATGAGCGCTACTGATACACTTATAATATTATAATATAATAATTATTGAGCGCTACTGATACACTTATAATATTATAATATAATAATTATTTATTTTTTCTTTGGTGGCGGTAATATTTATAAGTTTACAAAATGATATTTGTATATTCTCATGTAAGTGGTTTTTGTGTCTTTTATGAGAATAAATGATTTTAAACCTATAAAAGCCTGTTAACATCCACTTTTGGATAATGACGCCACAAAAATAAATGTACACAACGGATTTTTTTTAGGTTCAAAACCTCGAGCTTTATTATCTTGCAGGACAAGAGGTGTGTGCCGCAAGTATTTTATTTTAGTTTTTCTTATATATTTTGTTTGTTATCTTTTTAAAATGTTTGGTTTTAGTTTTAACTTTTTTGTGATAGAGAGAAACAGACAACAAACTATTTGTTTCTCTCTATCACAATTGTACATACTTTTTCGGCAAATTTTAAGATATAAGGCCTCGTAATTTTGTCGGCCAGGAGGCGTGGTGCTTCAGTTGCCTCTATCCTAATCCCTATCTTTTGTTTTAGGTCTTGGCGTTGAGAGCAGAACACAGGGACACAATGGATTTAAGGTGCTAGTTCGTTGGTCGCGTCAGTTGCAATTGCTCTGGTGTAAGAATCAACTCTGCAGTTTGGTTTGCCGCATAGTGGCTAAATATACATTTTAGGTTCTTAGCAGATGTAGTAACTTTAGTTGAGACCACTATACATTTTTTTAACATGCCTCGGGATTGCAATTGTCTGTATTTTTTAATTATTAAAAAAAAAAGCCCGCGCTACTTCTGTGTCGCGGGGGTGTTCACAAACATATATTTCACACACACAAAACACATCCAGAGTCAGAACAAATATTTGCGGAGCGGATCAATATTTGTCCCGTGTGGGGATCGAACCCACAACACCAGCGCAGTTGAAAACGGCGAGATGACCGCTTTAACCACTACGACAACCGTGCACTCGTCCGTGCACAGTCCCAAGAAAATAAGTAAAAAGATGATAAGTAAACACTAACTTGATGGCCAGTTGAGGTTGCCATCACAGATTTGTATGTTACTTTTAACAACTTTTATAACATACATAAAATCACGCCTTTATATCTATATATATAAAAATGAAACCCGTTTTCCGTTGTCACGACTTGGCATGAAAACGGCTTGACCGATTTGGCTGATATTTTTTTTGTAGTTTTCTAATACTCTGTACAAGGTTGTTACGGCAAAAAAAATTAAAAAAAAAAAAGTATTCATTTTTATATTGGGGATATTATAGATTCCAGTTCAAATTGAATAGGTACGCATACATAAGATAGGTCAGCTATACAAAAAAAAGTAGTGCATCAAATTTACGCTAAGGCGGTACGAAGTTCGCCGGGTCAGCTAGTTAATAATAGAATCTAATTTTTAACCAACTTCAAAAAAAGGAGATTCTCAATTCGGTTGTATTTTTTTTTTATGTTTGTTCGCCGATTACTCGAAGACGCCTGGACCGATTTGAGAAATTCTTTTTTGTTTGAAAGGATATACTTCAGAATTATAAAATAATTATTTAATAATTTCTATTTAACTAAATGAAAAAACGTATTATTTTGTGCGAAGTATATTTATTTTTTGCTTTTTAGTTTACCTACTTTTTGAAGTCGGTTTTTTTTGTTAAAAATTATTTCTGTAATTTTATACTAATGAGTGATGATAATATTTTTAATTTAATAATAACTGTATGAATCTGTATATTTTGATAAATAAATGATTGAATTGAATTGAATTGAATTAAATTTATCCCATGGAGGTAGACAGAGGCAGAGAGAGGATGATACAGCGGTTTTGTTTAAAAAATGGCATTTGTGAGTTTTTCTGACTTACAAAAACCATGAATGAACGAGCATAGTGATTTATATTTATGGTTACTAGAGAAACAAACGGGTTACTCACGGATTAACACAGTGTAGCGCGAGCCGGGGTACTGATTGCATCGAGCGTACTGCACTCACAGCCCTGATGAAAATACTTCCTTAATGAAGTATAGAAACCGGGCGGCAAAATTCCGATATAAAATCCGTGAGTAACCCCTTTGTTTCTCTAGTAATAATGTCTTCTCACGTTAGTATAAATAGTATTATATTTATGGTGCTTACCCTGGCAGCTTGCAAGAACATTTTGTCAGGTATGTGGTGGGTGGCGGTCGAGATGACGCCAAGAGCCACGCCAGGGAAGATGTAAGAGTTGTTGCCCTGACCCGTGTGGAACTCCTTGCCTCCGAAGTTCACCGGCGGGAATGGAGATCCAGATGCGAACAGACACTTGCCCTATTCAAAATAAAAATGATTAGTCACTTTTCAGCAAAACAAAAATTGATTAACCGACTTCTGTTGTCTATTGACTAATGTTCCTTCTTTGCTGTCACAGACAGGTTAATCTTACTATCTAAACATTACACACCGAAAAAACGCTACCAAAATTTTACGGCTGAGTTTACGTTCGCCATAACGTTACGTAATTTAACATGTTGTATTGCTATTCATTGAAATAGTTTTTCTTCTTTACAATACAAAAATTCTTTACAATTCAGGATTATTAATAGAGCAATTATTTACATTTGTATGATCATAAGCATCTTGAGCCGTACACTCCGCTTTACTGGTAGGGTTTGACAAGGCGAAGATGACTGGCCGCTCTGTGTTCTTAGCCATGGTTTTTAAAATATTTGTGGTGAAGGCACCAGCCGCAGTTGAGCAACCTGAAACAAAAAGGAAGAATTGAAACAAATGTCCAAAAAGCACTAAATGTTAACAGGGTTCACCAATTTAAGAGTATGTATGTAGAAACATGAAATTACTAAGTCCTGAATGTCCAGATGTCACTCTTATTTATATTTGCGTGTCAAGGAATTAAATAAAAGATGGTATTACACAGTGGATATTCTAGGTGGCTAATTTATATTGGTCAATATGGAGACGTCTGTAATTATAAGACACAAAAATCTGTTTTTAGGAACCACAACATTGCTTTTAGTTTATAAAAATCTGCAGATTTAAGAAAAACTTGAACTTAGCTTGGGAATCGAACCCGCTTGAAACTAAAAATAAAACCTTCATTATGTCTATTTGGATATTGATTACGTAGGTTATAAGCTGTAAATTTTACTACAAATCATGATATTTAAAATTAATAAAATAGATTTTATTATAGATAATACTAAAAACATATATGTCAAATATACACATTTGTTTCACAAAAATACAAGTTTGTTGTACAAAAACAAACTCACTATGGTAAGTTTAAGTAAGGGTTTACTTACCAATTAGAACACTAGGTTTAATCTTGGCCACTGCTTCTTCAAAGTTCGAAATAGGGTCCTGATCTTTGCCGAACATCTTCGCATTATCCGGCACTCCACTGTCACGCCTCTTTGACAGAAGTCCGTTGACATCGAACAAGAACACGCGATCGTACGCCTGCTTCTCTGAAAGGCCCTCTTCAATCATGGCGGCGACGGTCAATTTGGCTATACCTGTAGCGGCCTGTGAAATGAGAAGTTCTATTTTAGTTATTATAATGTGTTATGAACTGTTCCCCCTAGTAGTCGGTCGAGTAATAAAATGTGAATATTAGAGCTGGAAGTTCTTATATAATATTATTATATAATATATAGTCAAGTGTTTTTTTACAAACACAATATACTATAGTTAATCTTTCCCCGAACTTTTTCGGTTTCAAATTTCTTGTAGGAGAAAAATAGAACGTTCTATGGTCATATGTATGTGCGCCCGATTATCGGTCCTACAAAAACTCGTTGATGAGCTTAGATCGGACCAAACAGAAATAGGGGACTTCATCCGCCGCCGGACTTTATTCCAATACACATAAAGGCCTCTTAGTATGACTTGGCACTCTTGACATTTAGATTAAAGAAAAACATCTATTTATTTTGTCTCTAAACAATTAATGAATTTGTATTTGTATCTTTAGACGTTTTTATTTTGACAACAACGTCATATTCTATCTGAGTGTCAGTTACTATAACTTTTTTTATTTTATTTTTATTTATTTTATTTATTTATTAGGCGCACAAAACACATTACAATCATGATAACTTTAAAAATAGATAATGTACAGTTCAGATCTGGATCGTAACATAATACATAATGTGCACACAACTATAATAGTAAAGTAGTAAAACAACTATTATAAGTTTTAAATGACATTATTATCACTGCGCAAGCAGAGCTGCTCGTTTGCCAAATTTAACAGTCCAATTGTTGCCGTACAATCGTAAATTTTCTTCTCTTACATCTCGACATCAAATTATCTATTGTCAAGAGTGGCAAGCCGTCCTTAGAAAGCTGCTTAATCTGTGCTATAGATAACTCGGCTGTTATTTTAATCTACTTACAGAACCAGCTCCTAAGAACATGAAGATGTTTTCAGAGATCTTCCTTTTGGTGATTCTGGTAGCGGCTATCAACCCGGCGACGGCGACGGCGGCAGTGCCCTGAATGTCATCGTTGAACGTGCAGTATCTGTCCCTGTACTTGTCGAGCAGTCTAGACGCGTTGTTGATGGCGAAATCTTCAAACTGGAAAAACATAAATAGGATAATTATTAAAATGTGGTTACAGACTAGATCTTACATAAATTCGCGTGAGAGAGATTACGAGGTTGTAATTAATACCGTGCTGCTTCGTTGGTCTTGTGGTAGCGTATGCGTCCTCTTAACAAAAGGTCTCAGGTTTGATTGCCTGGTCGGGCAAGTATAATTTGTGATTTTTTTACTTGTAAATTGTCAATAACAGCACAGAGTTGGAATTGTGTGCGGTAGATGTTGGATAAGCCCACTCCCATCACATGGGACCTAAAAGTAACAGGTGAAATGTGGGTGCTATTTACATCTGCCACATTCCTTGAGTAATATAGGCGTGATGCTATTTTATGTAATTGACTTTTATAAATCTTATCCTACGTTTTCTTACGTTCACTTGATGGCTTTGTCAATCAATTCTCGCAAGTATGAAAAATAACTAAATTTACTTGCAAGTATGTAGTTATAGTTATTATTGAGAATACGGGTTACTCACGTTACTTTAGCCGGGATATGCCGACTAGTTTCAGTGCTAGACGTCGCGCGGAGGTGACGACACGCGAATAACAGCCCAGTTGATGAATCTACGTACTAGATTCGAAACTAGTCGGCATATCCCGGCTAAAGTAACGTGAGTAACCCGCATTCTAAATAATGTCTTCACCTCACGTCGGTTTTAATAATATTAAGTAGTTATAGTATCGGGCATCGCCAATTTGCACCTATAAATGAACAATCCATCAACTCATACTTACTCGTAACATATTGATTCAAAACTACATTGATAGATGGCACACCAACTTAATTATTAACAACTAGGACCGTAGCCATGCTAATATAAAAGCAAACTGATAAGGGGTTTGACGCACTATTAGATTAAGTTTTACCTTTAATTCAAATGGATAATTTAGTAACAATAAGATATATGAATGAAATGTATAAAATATGTGAATGAAAAACTGAAAGTAACTGAATGAAGGCAATTTTTTTATTATTATAAGGACCGTAGCCAGGATTTTGCCAGCCTAAAAATTCTGGGGATCAAATTAAATACCCAACGGTCATGAATTGTTTGGCAATAATAGGGTCTCCAAAGATCAAGTTTTGGACCAAGTGGCCAGACTCCTTTCTTCTTATAAGAATAAGAATAATTTATTCTGGCATAAAAAAAAAAACATTACATTAGCGTCTAAAACGACTTAAATCTAAAAATTAATAATATGCCAGAAATGGTCCGTATTTCAGCATAATACTGCAGCGCTAAAAGCACCGCGGCGCTGATAATTCTGATGTGAGTTAAGACAGTGTGACTAAAGAGTAAGAGTTAAAATTTGTGTACCACGCTTAGCTGGAGCTGGAAGGTATAACTCCTCAACGGTTAGGAGTACGGGGATAATTCTTTAAACAAAGGCACCTTAAGGCCGCTTACTGTTTTCTTTCAAGTTAAACGCAGATGAGGCGAGACGTTGAATATTACTTACTTAAGTATTTCTAACTTTTTAGTGCATTTTATCATAATGTTACTTATGTCTTTTTCTCGGGTTAATGGCTCCTTTTTGTTTAAAATGGCTATCAACCAGTAAGTGGCCAGTGTCAGACTAGAACGCAGACCAGAATTAACGACTAAATAAAACACCAAATTAAAGATCTGGAAAGGTAAAACCATAGAAATCTTAATTGACTAGTTATTAAGATTTCTATGGGTAAAACCCACTATATCTACTTCGATAGATTTGTCCTATATTAATGTTAAGTCTAACAATGGATAGTAAAATTTACTTCATCTTTAATAAAGCTGATTTGCTGCCATTGTATACTTGAAGTGAAGCCATACCTACTAGACACAGTGGTGACGTCAGACGTGCTTACGTCACCGAACGTGTCCGGTCTATAACATTGAATTATTATTCAATAATGTACCTAATACATGAGTCACGGTATAATACAATTGTAAATAGATTATCTAATTCAGAACATCGTACAAATCGAATATCATCAAATGTCGAATATTTCAGATTTAGATTTTTTAATCTATAATATGAGTATTAATCGGCTTAAATACTATAATTACTGCAGATATTTTAAGTATACAGATAAAATTAAAGCTGTAGTGGCACATTTTGATTCATTTTTAATCAAATGCGCGCTTTGATGATATTTGCTTTTAATGTTTGTTTATGATATTTAATATATTAATTGCAGTATCTGCTTTTTTACAAGCGTCATCGTCATCAGGTCGTTGCTTTCATTAGATTTTTTTTCAGATTAACCAACGGTCTAATTATTTGTACGCTTTATGTATAATTTTGTGTTTAAAACCTACCTGTAAGTAGTTATTGAAATATCTTGCCCCTTTTACAGCGACTCATTTCATACAAATATTTTACGTATAAAGTCGACTGCATCCGTAACAACGTCGAACCGTTTAATAATCGTGCTAATAGTTTATAAACAATTCCTTAAAAGATTTCGTTTGTATTTCAATTCGTTCAATTCTAACCTTAAATAGAGACGAGGTGATAAATTAGTTTTCTATTTTAATTGGATAAGGGTCATTGGTCTAATGGTCTCTAATGGACAACTCACCGCGAGGTTTCGAGTTCGATACAGCTCGGGCAAAAGTGATATTCGAGATATTTTCGTAGCTCACCCCTCATATTTGGGATCGATGAAGGGAGGGTGTCCATCCATCGCTATGGATGGACACCCTGCACGTGTGGCGTAGTGATTTAAGCGGTCGCCTCGCCGCTGTCCACTTCACTGGTGTTGTGGGTTCGATCCCCACATGGGACAAATCTTTGTGTTGATTCACAAATATTTGTTCTGAGACTGGGTGTGCTTGTGTGAGTGAATGTGTGTATTTGGCCTTGTCATTGGGACCATTGGGTAGTGTAATTGCTTCTGGCGTTCTATCTAATGTAAAAAATCCAAATTATTATTATTATTATTTATTATTTGAAGTATGGCTGTAATACAGCTCTGCTACACCTTTCTGGGTAATAAAGACCTTAAGTTATTGTTGAATAAAACCCGCAAGCATTCAATCTGAACGGAGAATATCATTGGCCTTGACTTTCATATATTAACGCCGAATCAGTTGATTACAAAGTCATCGACCTTTTGGCAATTCGGCGCGGTATCGCAACTCAATCATTGTAACGCTTGTTGTTTTTTGTTTCGATGGCAAATTACGGCACACGTTATGTAACCGATGTTTCAATGACGCACGCCGCTAAACTTAAAACACTCATGTCGCATCTTTTGTACTTTTTAAGGAACTCCTTTGATTACAAAATCTAACAATCATTCATTCATGGTAATGCCTATTATAGTGTACATTTGAGGGTTTTGAATCATTTGAACAATAATTTTCCAAATCAAACCGACTTAAATTACAATAATTTTAGACTTATATGGTTTAATCATGCATGGGTGCCATTGTCAGAACTAGACCAAATTGAAATGGGACCACATGGTAAGCACAAGCTTTTAAATAAAAAGTCGAAAGTTATGAATGAGATAACAAACATAAAAAAAAAGTACAGACGAATTGAGAATCTCCTACTTTTTTGATGTCGGTTAAAAATGCTCATAAAATATTGAAATACCGAATCACAGTGGCATATTTATAATCAGAACCCATGCTTTAGCGTAACGTTCACACAAAAAATTGCAAATTAAATATTCCACAACTCACACACAACGCCATCTAGTCCCAAACTAAGCAGAGCGTGTACTATGGGTACTAGAATAACTGATACTAATACATATATACTTTTCTTTTGTAAATACATACTTATTATACATAGAAACACCCAGACTAAGACAACCTCCCATGTTCATGCACACAAAGATTTGTCTTAAGTGGGAATTGAACCCACCACCTCGGCGTCGCAGGCAGGTACACTACCCCCTCCGCCATCCGGTCGTCCAATTAACAAAATAAACACGCTTCAATCATATTTTATTTGAGTGTTTTGTGATGTGATGTTAGATTGTAAAGGTAGATAATATATCATAAACAAATAAATAAATTATCGTATGACGCATATAGTTTACCCAGCTTATCAGTATTGTCAAATCAATCATGTGATTTTATGATTTGTATCCAATAGCAACAGATGTTTGAATGATTGTTTATCAATGAAATAATCGTACGTAATCGTTTTATCAGTCGATATTCTTTCACGCTTTTAAAGACTGCATTTAACGTGAACAAGTGGAAATGTTTTATTTATGAGACATCGATAAAACAAAATAATGGGGTATGACCAATAAACTATGCAATTTTTAATTGGTGCTGTGCTATCTATTCAGTGGCTATAAAACTGCTGTTTTTTTATGAAGAATAATAAATGGTTATAATTGTAAGCCGGATATTTTAATGGTAAGCCGAGCCTGTTAATGAAAACGTGTATAAAACGTGGTTAATTCATGAAAACAATATTTTGATTATTTGATTGTTTGAATAGAATAATAATATCAGTTTTATTTATGAAAGCCCGCTTTATTTTAGGTCAATATTATGAGATAATCATCATACACAAAAATAGGAATCGTAACACAAGGTTTTTGGCGATACATCTTTTGGTCATTCCCATTTACAAACCAAGATACGCGCGAAAAACATAACCCTCTTGTATGTTATAGCGAAATAAAACAGATATCAAACGATATGGACGAACATGGCTAAAATAACAGTGGGTACATACAGTACAAGCATAAACAAAATATCAATTCATCTGTGGTAGTGTGAAATTCAGTGTATTCAGCTAATAAATGAAAAATGTAGAGTGATTTATTAGACAGACTAAATTTAGTAGATAAATATCGTATTTTCAGCGCAAATGACGATCGTACATCGTGCAACGTGAATCTTTCGTGAGTCACGCGTATCTCAGCTTATAATTTATAATATAATTTTGTATATCTATGTATCTATTGTATGTATTTTATGTATTGATTTGATATAATTATGTATATTCAACACTGTAAACACTTCAGTTCTTTTCTCATATTGCACCTACCCTTGCTTTTCTCTGCACCACCCAAGGTTGACTGTTAGAGAATGCCACTAGGCATTAAGTCCGCCTCTGTACTTAAATATGTGCAAAAGTTTAAATAAAGAAACAAATAAATTTAGTCGGAGTCCTTCGTACGAGATTGATAAAAAGATCGAAATTAACTAAAATGACTCTTATCAATCGACTTTACCACGAATTACACGCGAAGCGAGAACCAAAGGGGGACAAAAAGTGAGTCGGATTACCCCTTAAGCACGGGCCAGGTTTCAGTTCATGCTATGCTGCCACTGACAAAAGTGACCGCAATTAGATATAGATATCATCAGTGCAGAAAGACATACCTGCAGTAAGCAATTCTCTCCATATCTCTGCACGCAGGCCGCCATAAACTCGTCAATGAATTCATCGTACTCTTGTCCCCGCACGCGGTGACGACGCAGCCCGATGTACAGCGGATCTTCGAGAAGGTGCTGGAAAGTATAAAGATATTTTAAGAACAAGGAACGGGTGAATGTTTTCGATCAATGTGTAGCGATATCAAATTGTAGTTGTCTTTTGAAGCTATGACAGTCGTAACGGGAATTCATAAGAATTAACATAAGAATTAACATAACACATAACATAAAATAACATCCTGCCTATATTACCCAGAAGGGTGTGGCAGAGGTGTACAACACCCACATTTCACCTGTTATATTTAGGTCCTATGGGATAGGGGGTTTGCCTATCGCCATTCACCGGGCACAATTCCACAACTACATGCTGTTATTGTGAATTTCCTGACAGAAAGTTCACAAATAACACTTTGCCCGACCCGGGAATCGAACCCGAGACCTCGAGGTAAAAGGCGCATACCCTAACCACTAGACCATCGAGGCAGTCTGAAAATGTATCTAAAATAAACTAGATTTTGGAGGTCTTATGGCAGTCGTTCTGAGTATAATACTATTAGCCGAAGCCGCTACACCAGTAGCAGATTAATTAGGAGGAAAAGGCTCTTAATGGTGTTCATAATTTTTTAAATGAATACCTATTTCTGTTGGTCACGGCCTCACAGCAACACGCGTTGGAAGGACCATTGTCGCGTATTCTTTATTGTTGTATTTGTTATTGTCAGGAGAAGGTACTTATGAAAGAAAAAATATTAAAGCGAAGGCACAAACAACAAGATAAAATTAACCATAGCCTCTAGGGGAAGACAGGGCTACGACTGTAGATAAAATAGTAATAAAGGAGCATGGAGCAAACGACTCCTGGAGTGGAGGCGCTTGGAAACCGTAAGGTGGGGGCTCCAGGTGGACTGACGACCTGAAGAAGATCGCTGGAGGGGACTGGATGCGGAAGGCACAGGACCGGGTGTTGTGGCGCAAATTGGGAGAGGCCTATGTCCAGCAGTGGACTACGAGCAGATGAATGATGATAATGATGATGATCATACCTCATTATCAGTGCCGACATCCAAAGTAATCGGCAGGCATTGATGCGGCTTGACGCTGGCTAGCGCGGTGTATAAGGCCAGCTTGCCTACAGGGATGCCCATACCATATGCTCCTAAGTCACCCAGACCTAAGATTCTTTCACCATCGGTGAACACTATGGCACGGACGTCGGGTTCCGGCCTAAAAAAAAAAAATATTAGAATTCCCTTTTTTAGTGGATAGGCACGCGTTTGACCACGATCTCACCTGATGGTAAGTGATGATGCGGTTTACGGTGGAGCATGCTTACCTATGAGATACCTGTGTACTCTTGCTTTGAAGAGATCCAAGTTATACTCATGTGGAAACACCATGTCTTAGATAACATTGCACAATGTAATGCTTATTGATAGATGATCGGTGTAAGGGCCATTTAGCTCTTACACTATTTAGATGTAGATATGTTAATTTGATGAAGTACCACAAGATAGATTCACTAAGATCAATGTTTAATAAGATATAACTTATCTTAGTTAAAGTGTTACAAATATTACGTTAGTGTCTATTACTCTTGACAATAGGTTCGAACCAGGTAGTCAGTTCGAAGTTATTTGTAGTCATGTTATTTATTATAATTGCTAAACAATCGACGGGAACATATGCTGGCACGCGACCGCGACCTACAAGTGAATTTGCTGTGTCAGCAAAAATGTACGGTAGCGAGATCGTACAATCGGACAGTATTAAATTAATTAAAGCTACAATAAAATAAAAAACATCGAACTTACCAGTTTTTAAGAACATTGAATATGTGTCCTTTATCATTAATGGTGACGAAAAGACCTCTAGGTCTTCTATATAAGTGTCCAAACTTCTGGCATGCCAAGCCCACGGTTGGCGTATAAATGACAGGCAAGAACTTCTCAACATTTTCAGCTAACAACCTGAAGAACAACTTCTCGTTTCTTTCCTACAATAATTCAATATCACTGTAAATATCATTCAACAAAATAAATAACATAAAGATGTTTTATCGTGAACAACGAGATTGCAACATCTCTGAAATAACTAGCTACAACATATACATGGTAAATATCCCGTTGTATCTAATATTTAGTAAGAAAATAACCATGTTTAGTCTCAAAACTTATAACATACAGATGTAACTTAATTCCATAGATTTATATCTAAATAACAATGGTGGCTTTGTTGTCTTTGAACAGAGAATATTAAACAAAAGAACGTAAATAAACATGTAGATTAGTAACAGTACAAAGTAAAATGTATCCTGTCAATCAGTTCAAAATAGATACATATCATGAATCACCCAGATAATATGCACCGTTTTCCTTAAACTCAGTGATTTACAATCACAATACAAGGTTAGCAACATACCTACCTAATGTAAGTAATGGGTGGATATTACTCCATCAAATTAACTTCAGCTGCTGGCAATTTAGCCCAGGTATAAACATGCTTAATACAACCCTGATAAGCTTTACAAATAGGTGCTATTAAAACGATTCGACTAACCATTTTAAAATGCACAAAATTGTTTATAATTCCCTGTAAATGTGCCCACAAGCTACATAGCTAGTGCCCTCGGTAAAAATCCCAATTAGAACGCTATCACAATACAATTGATCCCAAGTGGTTACTAATTATAATTAGGTTAAACCATTCGTTTAAAAGGCACAAGAAACCTTTAGTTTTTAAGTTCGTATGTATTGTCCTCATCTCCAAATAGTTGATATCCTTCGGCAGTCCATGGACAAGTTACCAGTTACCATGTCCAGCCGTGCCAGTTAGTCCATTATTAGACAAACGTCAAGGAGAATAATAACAAAGGTCTATGTCAAAAAAAACGTTACTTCATGCAGTACCAACTTGATGCTTGATCGTATCCCATCCATTTCCCACCAAAATCCAAAGACCCAAAATACCCAAGTCACGGAAACAACGGTACCTTTATCATGTTTAGTCACCTGTAACTCAACGAGGTAGAGATATTTGTTCAGGTCATCTTTGTATCTATCAACAGATATATTACACAATTTCAGCTGTTCTTCTTGGGTTTTGCACGCGGCAGCCAATAGACCATGAATGCCTAGGACTTGTCGTTCCTCCAATGTAAAACCGAGACCCTGAAATTTTTAAGAGTTTGTCAAGTTTTCTTTTTTAAGCAGGTCCCTGTGGGGAGGTATTCTGGCGCGCACTCCTTTCAAAGAATGTAATTAGATGTCCTAGAAGTCAACGATAACATGACAATTGAGGATAATCTGAAACTGAAACCGCCCCTTTATTACGATTGGATTAGGTTAAAAGTGTCAAAATTAGTTATACAAATTTACATTTGAAACTGATTCATAAGGAGGCTGACCTTCAGTTGCCAGGTTGTTGGACGTAACTGTTGACTTCAGTGACACTGCATAGACAAAAGCATAATTTAACCATTCTTACCTTATTGAGTCGTGGATCTTTTAAGTGGTCAAGGCCTTTCGTAATATTTGGAACTAAAATGTCGCCAAAAACATCATGGAAGGGTCGGCATTGTATGGATTGGGGGGTTGATGGGTCGACGGAAGTGTTCTTGCCGAGTATGGCTGCTAGAGCCCGGTGCGGCCCTATACCGGTGGGGCAACATCTAAAACAAGGAAATAACGCAATTATAGCAACGTACGTCAAATTTAAATTAAACATCGCATCATTTACAGTAAATTAAGACCTTATTTTGGTACCGTAGTGGTAGTGGATACCGAACTAGTATCATATCAAAACACTAGCATAATAGAGTAACTCCTCCGAAACGGCACGACTGATTTTTTTTTGTGTATATGTATTTGGTATGTCTCAAAGTAGGTAGGTTGTAAGAAAATTTTGATACCCCTAGTAACCACCCGAGCTAAGCCACAGGTGATGATTTCATTTGGTCTGTAATTTTTCGAGTACCGTGTAGACATCAGCGTACTCGGTTGTTATCACTATTGCTCTTGAAAGCAATCGTGATAGCACAATTTGCTTTTATAATCATGTAGGTAGTACGTACCGTCAGAACGAATATTATGTTTTTTTCTTCTTCTTTAATTCCTGCGATCAGTCAGTTAATTAGACTAGTCAGGAGAGTTTCAAATATTATGCGTAAAACATTTAATTAGTAATACTAGATGTCTTTGAAGCCTTGAAATCCAAACTTGAACTTGGGCTATGTTGCTACAGTACCACCAGAGATGAGCGGGGATGCGTAGCTATGGTTTTTTTGTAAATAACCAATACAAGCTTCATTTGTTATATTTCCAAAGGCATCCATAACAACGTATAATAGAACAAAAAGCTACGTTAATCATTTTATTAAATTAAGAAACCCGAAATCATTACAGAATAGTAGGTGTATTTTATTTACACTGAGTGTAAGAACGAGGTACATTTTATTATAGTTATTTATACGTCAATGCAAGCTATTGTTCTACTTGCAAATGAATAAACTTCCAAGATTATAGGTATTCATTTTGCGTTCATTTTCCTTACATGACTACACAATCACACAACCACAATAAATAGACTGGTACATTAGCAACAGCTTACAAAGTAGATTTTTAATTTAGTCTAAGGAAAACAAACAAATCTAAGCAAAGGTAATTCAGATAAGAAATTGTATGCAGCTTTTTGTTACTCGAATCCTTAATCGATGTTACTAGACTCACTAGTTATGGAGTAACAAAGATACGATGAGCCAGTGCACACCGTCATAGGAGAATTAGTAACAAATAGGTATTAATATCTTCCGGAAGTCTCCTCTGGGAAACATTTAACATAAAAATGTTTATGGTAGAATTCATATCTGCCGAAAACTTTACAGGGAAAACTACCAAATCTTGACGGCTATAAAATCTACAAACGAATATAAAGAATCACAAAAAGTAAGAATGCAGTCAGATTAGTAATAGTGGCTTGTGCCAAAATCTAAATATTATCTCCGTATGAATTTGTTCTTGACTGGAAATTATACAAACATCGTCTCAGAGTCAAGAAATTTGAGACAGGTGTCTATAGAAAAATCTTGCCACAACCTGTCAAATCAAAACGATTAGAACAGAGACATTCCTGAAATGTAATAATAAAATGGCTACTCTAATCCCAACTAAAGCAAGGGCCGGTTTTAATAGTATCCTTGACCTAAATAACAACCTTCGATAAATTGATCACTTTGGTCACTATAAGTAAACAGAGGTTGAATTCTGGTCACGCAATAGTAGCCTGGTAAAAACTAGAAGTGATTACGAACAATAAGAAATGCCAATTAGGCTAGAAACAAACAACAAACAACTCAAAGCGCTAGACTTAGCTAAAAATTGGCAATTTAGTTCATTGGCTATTAAAGAGACCGCCAGACAACAGACACTTTATTACCTCCATTGAAAGCAAGAACAAAAGATGCTCTAAAATTGAAGCAATAAAACTTCATCAGAAAGCTTTTTATTGTTTCTAGAAAAGTTCTTCTACAGTTAACAGTTGAGGAACATAACACCTATGAACACTGTCTCTATGGAATTACTCTGGGCGAAGAACCACTATCCTATTCTATTAAATGCAATAATTGTATGTTTGCTTGTATGCATAAAATTATATAAAGCTGGATCGTTTTCGAAAACGGCTTAATTTTAATGAAACTTTCAGATAAGTAGTTTTTTGCTATAAAAATAAATATAGTTTAAAAAAACTAAAAAAACACGCTTTTAAAGCACATCAAACTAAAAAGTGAAAAATAATTCTTATTATAACCTGAAAATAATAATAAACGAAAAATACTAGTACTATTGTGAAAAAAAGCGTGGGTCGCTCGATAGACGAAAAATATGGAACAGAGCGCCCCACGCTTTTTTTCACAATAGTACTAGTATTTTTCGTTTATTATTATTTTCAGGTTATAATAAGAATTATTTTTCACTTTTTAGTTTGATGTGCTTTAAAAGCGTGTTTTTTTAGTTTTTTTAAACTATATTTATTTTTCACTTTTTAGTTTAGTTTTTTTTTAATCCTGGCGATCCTAATCAGGATAATGAGATAAATTTATGAAATTATTATATTGTCGCTGATTCTTTACAAGTGTAGAAAGTTTGAATTAAATCTGTCCGTTTAAAGTGGGTCAAAATCGAGTCCAAAGGAGTCGGTTACATACAAACAAACAAACAAACAAACAAACAAACATACAGGTGAAGCTAATATAAGCGTGTTAATAAGATTTAGGGGGGTGTGATATTCGAGAAAAAACAATGTTTAATTTATGACTATTTAAAAGGTTCTTCATTTTTGGTTACTACGCCAACTAACAACACTGGTGAATAATGAAGCTTTTAATTTTAATAATAATGCTAGGCGATATAATAATATATCTTCCAGCATCACGACGTTTATTTTCGAATTATTAAAATTTAAGCGTTAGTTCGATGCAAAAATTTTAACAGCTATAATTTATGGAGCCATCAGTATTCAACTTTATTGTGGTGCTAATTCTGCTTGAAACACGGTTTTAACAATTTGACAGCTAATTAACATACCTACTTATTCGTATAATTATATTACTTACGAGTCATATAATTTCGTAACATTTAAAAAAATAGTTTCTGTGATTCCTGGAAACAACTGCAAAAATAGAAAGATCATAAAAAACTACGTTTTAATATTTTTTTCCTCTACAGTCAAGACTCAATATCAATAGAAAACATGTGTCCTTGTTAACTGTAGGAATAACAATAGTATATGAGCTGTCCTTATGCTAGCATTGTGTAGTTCAACTTTCGTCTGGTGTAGTCAATAAAATTAAGAATAATAGTTTTACATCTATGATTCCTAGAAACAATTTCTAAAATAGAAAGATCATGGAAAACTATTAAATATACTTTTCTATAACGTCTAGACTCAATATCAATAGAAAACGTGTGTCCTTGTTAACTGTAGGAATAACAATAGTAATGAGCTGTCCTTATGCTAGCATAGACTAGTACAACTGGTTCTAGTCTAGTCAATCACACAAAAATTTGTCCCGTGTGTGTGTGGATCGAATCCACAACACCAGCGTAGTTGAAAGCGCTGAGACGACCGCTTTAACCACTACGCCAACCGTGCACTCAAACTAAACTCATACTGAACGTGTGTCCGTGACTGTAGGAATAACAGTAGGTAGGATATGAGCTGACCTATACTAGCATAGTCAATAGAGTTTAGAATTATTTATACAAGTCTTGTGCTATGAAACCGACCGTTAATGAACTAAAATTCATTACCAATGTCAGGAAAGAGAGGTCAGAGGAGATCGTCGTGACGACGGGGAATCAGATTTGAACTATTATCCTAAATAAATATCTCACATCTTACAACAACGCCATCTAATCCCACACTGAGCAGAGTTTGTTTTATGGGTACTAGAATAACTGATACTAATACATATATACTTTTCTTTTATAAATACATACTTATTATACATAGAAAAATGAAAAAAATAATTAATGACTTTATGATATAGATAGCGCAACCATCAAAAAGTGTGGTCCGCGGAGCCTCCGAAGCATTTTTTTATTTAGTAGCATGTGGTTTTATAATTAAAACCTCATCAACATGAGCGGACCGAATTAGATCGTCCGTAGCAGGTATCAAAAATAATCGCGCGAAACAATTAATGTTGACAAAAGCAGTTTAATCTAATTTAACGTCATCCCTGTTATGTATGTCATGAAAAACGTAACTGTAAGCTAAAATTAGACACCATGTCATGCGCTCGATAAAAAAACATTACTACATATTATGTAAAAATAGCGGTAACTAAATACAATGTTGTTCTACATAATCTACTTATGTGTTATCGGTGTTCCGTTGATACGCTTAGATCGTTGTGATATGATAGAAATCGATTCTGAAGCAGTTCAATGTCAGATTATTAAACGAGGCTACGTACACAATAATATCACTAATATTATTTTCATACGAAAGGACATTTTTAATGTAGTATCTACGGCACACATATGGCACGTGTTCAAGAGTTGTTGTTCAAGATTTCTTAAAGATCAAAACTAACTCTAACTAACTAAATAAGAAGCTATAACAGAGTATAAGCAGTGATAGCCTAGCCCTCTCGGGTTCGAACCCACGGCACACACCTCTGTCAATAAATCGTTTATTATATTTTCGAAAATGTGTATTTGTCATATAAATTATCGCTCGCTAACGGTAAAGAACACATCGAAGGGAAACCTCCATGCCAGAGAATGTCTAAAAAGTCGAGGGTGTGTGAAGTCTACCAATCTACACTTGGCCAGTATAGTAGACTATGGCCTCACCCTAATCATCATGAGAAAAGGCACGAGCCTAGCAGTGGGACATGTATTAGATACAGGGCTGCTATTATTTAAAACGAACGCAAATAGATATAAATCCAATAATTTAATTTAAACAGTGTCTTCTACGGAATCGGTGCATGTTATTATTATTACAACTGTTTTATTTCCATTTCTTGTTTTAATTTGTTTGTTCTTTGTATGGTCCCTCGGTGCATGTTACCACGGAACAAATAAGTCGTGTCAATAATGTTGAATCAAATAATATCGTGGTGCAGACTTGCTATCATTTATGTCAACAAACAAGTATCTCCTTGACGCACGAAAAAATAAACATCTGACTCTTGTGTATTTCCTGAATTTGATGGGCATCTGTCTATTGATAGGAGAAATGCAGATAATGTTATCTTACGTGTCGATCACGGATTAACCAGTGTGAAAGCCTGTGTTAACAGCTTACTCGGGTTATAAGGACCTATTATAAACACTAGACAGCTATTGCTGCAGATCTGCAGTAAACAGATACTTCAGAATGGAAAAATAAGTGAGATTTCTTGTTTATACAGGCATTACTTAGATAAAGATTTAAATAGTTAGAGTAAAGGAGAAGACTATCGGATAATTTAACCGAAGTTCTAAGGTAGACTCCTGCTTGAAACAGTTTCCAGAGAGAGCTCAACTTGTCAGCTCCATTCCATAATGTCAACTATTTTAATAACAAATGCAATCAAAAGGCCATTCCCCTAGCCGAAAATAGAACTGTCGCAACGATGTAGTCAAACAGATTACAAAGTAGATCTATGTATCGTCATTCATAGGTAGTTAGGTATACCTATACAACCAGGTCATTGAATAGATACCTAGGTGGATATCAATAACAACGTAACACATCCATGTACCTGTAATTTAAGTACTGAGTCGTGACGAGAGACTGATGGCGATTTATGAATGTACAAGGATGCTAAAAATGCATCCGCTATCAACTGCCCCACCCCATACATACATCTCAATGAAAATAGTAGATAACAACTTTGTAGTAAGTATGTCTACTGTGTTGGCAACTAAATTGTTGGATCTATATTTTGTCTACCAGTGAGGTAATTGACATAATTACCACGCCCACAAATACGTAGGTACTGTTCGCGACTCAATAGTCACGAACAAAACGTAACAGAAGACGTATTTGCACCATCATAATATCAATATGCTTTGATGGCACAAATACGTCTCCTTACTCTCAAATACTTATACACTTCACAAAGACACTACTAAAGCACTGATTCGATAACTGGCTTCGCAATAAGAACTCTATACAGTACATAATTAATAAAGGTCTCGATAAGTATTAGGGATTACGTAATCATTATGCGAATTAAGGAAGATTTCCATTGAAACTATTAAAGAGTAAATGCGTAACGAGAGCTATAGATTCTGATAAATGTGGAAACTTCATTCCAGTTGCGTAATATTTGCCGCACACACCTATTTTATTAACCGACTTCAAAAAAAAAAAGAGGTTCTGTATTCGATCCGTATGTATGTATGTATGTATGTATGTATGTATGTATGTATGTATGTATGTATGTATGTATGTATGTCACCTTTTTATGTTCGCGATTTTCTCGGAAACTACTGATCCGATTTGAATGCAGTTTTCGGTATTTTAATCCTTGTGTTTCAAGGAAGGTTTTAGTATATAATTTATCAGAATCTGATGAAGATCTTTGGAGACAGGCAACGGAACTCTTCAAAAACGAATAGCTAATGAACCACGTTTTGTGCAATCGTGTATCTATGTATTGTTTTCACCACTACATAACATAACATCATGCCTGTGACAGCCTACTTACCTACCCTTAAAGTACCGAAAGCTCTGCTTAGGTTTGGACGGGGCTTACGTTTCAGCACATTTGTTATTATCGTAGTGATAACTTATGATCATGAAGATCTCAGAAAGAATTTTTTGATTATTTTGATTGTTTCTATTGTGTTTCATGCGTAATGATGCCTTAGTATTTCTTCCTAACCCCATCGTTAAATCTAAAAAACTAAGACACTAAAAAGCTTGAAATAAAAAAAAAAAAAAAAAAAACAAAAAAAAAAAAAAACTAATTAAAAAAAAGAATATTCTTAACTCGAGCGTATTCTAAATATTATAATTATGTACTAATTTTTTTCAAAGAAAAAGGAACCGCCTTCAAAAACTCAAAAGTAAAAAATAAAACATTCGCTAAACTTTGCTTACCTTTATATTAATTTGTTTAAAACAATAAACCCAAATAATTATGTAATACCAATTAATTATATTTTTTTGAAGTCGGCGCCAAATTACTACAATTATTTCGGTAAATACGGTTTTAATTGTTATTTGATTTTATGATTTTTCAACAATTATTTCGGTAAATACGGTTTTAATTGGTATTTGATTTTGTGATTTTTTCAACAATTAATTCGGTAAATACGGTTTTAATTGGTATTTGATTTTGTAATTTGGCGCCGACTTCAAAAAAATATAATTAATTGGTATTACATAATTATTTGGGTTTATTGTTTTAAACAAATTAATATAAAGGTAAGCAAAGTTTAGCGAATGTTTTATTTTTTACTTTTGAGTTTTTGAAGGCGGTTCCTTTTTCTTTGAAAAAAATTAGTACATAATTATAATATTTAGAATACGCTCGAGTTAAGAATATTCTTTTTTTTAATTAGTTTTTTTTTTTTTTTTTTTACAAGAAGACGATAAAAAATATTCCTTAGTAAGTTTGTTGTTATCAACCAAACTTTATAAGAATCAATTAATTTTCTTGCGATATCGTATAATAACGCTTTCGCCCAAGCGTTGCCTTTTCAGAAGCGATAAATAAACAGAGAAATGGAGGAAATATTTTTACCCAAGTTCCAACTAGGTGTGTACTAGACATGGGCAGACTATGGAATTAGTCGACTAGGCGACGACACCGATCATTAAAATCAGTTACTTTTAAGTTAATTTAAAGTCGTTATATTTTGTATTGATCGTTGCACCACCAGTGTAGTATATTTCAAAGTAGCACATTCTACGTAGGACTTTTTACTCTAGATATTGGCATTTATAGTAAAGCCAATTACGCCATTGGACCACTAGTCGCCGACTACCAAATTGGCCTATTAGCCGGCACATATCTAGTGTGTACACAAAGAACAATTTTTCGATCCTGAGCGAGATCTGCCTGTGTGTTTTTCCTCGAAGACAAGTAGGTAATTGACTACCCAAATGGGCCCTTATCAACACAGTAGCTTGTTGACATCGGATATGATGTATAAAAGGTGAAATCCTTATCATATTTCCATGACATGAGATCTCTCATGCGTTTAATCATTTTCGTGCCAAAATAATATTGTTGGTAAATAACAACAGACCGAGTGTTCAGTAGAAAATATTTTGACATTCTGGCAATTCACGCACAGTATTTAAAGGCACGTTGCAACTGTGCCAACTCAGATTATAATAAGAGGGACTAAAAATAGTAAGTACTTAAGTCTTACTAGTCATTTTCTAAAGAATCTAGCTGTATAATGCAGACTTTTATTTTTATATGATTAGATCCTGACTTATATTATAATTCGTAAATATGGCTGTCTAGATGTATGGAGGTCTGGAAGTATAGTTACTCTACTCTTTCACGCAAGAACTATCGAAACAATTTTGATGAAATTTTGCACACATGTAGCTTATAGATAGATTAACATATAGGCTACTTTTTGAGCGCGTTCATTTGCACCGCGGACGCCGCGCGTATCGGACGGTGACAATGGATCGCTTCGACACCGAGGTATTCATCGATGAGGTAGAAAAAAGACCTGCATTGTGGGACATCCAATGTGCAGAATATTCTAATAAAATTATTAGAAACGGTGCTGGTGCAGATACAGAATTTATAGACATTCTTAAATAATTAAAGAATGTTGGTTCAAAACTTCTTAATTTTGGATATAAAGCCTGAATCTGACCATGGGTGAGCCGATCACGTAATATTGGATGCACCCAATACTGTCGTTTCTTCTTTCTTATTTTTATACGGAGCAACATGTACACACATATTGCTTCTTCGACTTCCATGATTGGACTGTCACTTTACACTCCAATACATCCTACAAATACATCCGCACCCCTGTCTGAACACTTGCGTTTAGAACCGCGCGATTTGCATCCGCGCGGCATCCGCCATGTCTGAACTAGCTCTAAATCGACATACCGAGCGGGCAGAGCTGCGGGCGGAAGTTAGTACGTAATAAATTGACGTATTACTTAAGGGGATATTATTAGATACGTAATAGGTACCACAAACTGGTGTAAAGTTCAAACCCTGATTCAGAAGGAAGACCAATCCTAAACTCACAGTGATCCAAAGAGGATCATCACATTGATCACGCTTATTTTTATCATAACATCACATCATAACATTACGCTTATTTCTATTTTTTTTTATAAAGTGGAGTAATGCCCATAGACATCAACAATCCACAAAAGCATTTTGTAGATGCGTCGCTACAGCTGAAGACTATGGTGTTATGCCTCATAGTACCCAGAGGAGTATGGCAGCGGTTTACAACACCAACATTTCACCGTAATATTTGGGTCAAGAGTCAAGGGAAAGAGGGTGAGCCTATCGCCGTCCACAGGGCACAATACCAACTCCGTGCTGCTATTGAGAATTTCCTATCGGAAAATCCTGAATAACTTTGCCCGATCCGGAAATCGGATCCAAGACCTCGCGTTGAGCGATACACCAATTATACTGCTAGACAAACGAGGCAGTTGTGTGCTGGCACAGTCGGAGCTGTGTGCGTAATAATATAAACAGATCAGCCACCCTCATATCATAAGGATAACAGACGCACAGCATCGATCGGTAACCCCTTCGCGTAGTATGATACCAACCAAGACATATAGCCAATGTAGGTCAAACAACCAGACCAAGCCCAGTCGTTAGCCCCGATATTACAAATCTTACCTAAGATGCAAGCTGTGAGGAATCAAATCCATTTCCATAACAGAGATGAAGATCTAGGTTAACGTGCCGTGAAGCTTTAGCTGCAGACAGCTGAATTTTGACATGATAACTTAACGTGTCAAAATTTTACGGCATAGTTGAGCCAATAGCCATCTTAAGCAAATACTTACTTTTTTGATGTTAAAAGGCGATCAAGAAAGCAAATTGCAAAGATTTACTTCTTTTTCCGTAATTAAAAATAACATCTGTACTAGTTGTTGATACTTGTTCATTTAAAACTACACCTAGGTACAAAAAATAAACAAGTACTAAATCTCAGAAATTTCATCAACATTTGACTTTTGCTGAAAGGTGTAGGGTATGCATTAGTTAATCTGGAATTAGTGGTGCTAGATAACTTGTGCCGCTTTGTAATATACAGTATGTGGTGGTGTGACGAACAATACGAATACAAATAGGTTTTTAACGGAAAACAAATTTTAAATTTAACCGAATTTATTGACCGGCCTCACCGACCAGTCAGCCATTTTTGTAATAGACGATTAAAGGGCAAAACACATAGTCCATCGCTAGTAAAATGAATACCAACCGTCCACAATAGACCAGCCAAAGTAACACAATTCATAACTCAATTACGGATAAGGTAAAATTGTATCAAATAAATATGGGTTATGGAACTGCATACTGATAACGATTTAAAATCATGCTTAAAAGTGAATCAATGATGTGTTAAAGTATGCCTGTGATCTTAATTGGAAGGATAACAGTATGTCCCATCTGTACATGTGCCAATAATATACTGCATTCACTTCCCATGATGTAGGTTTTACATTTGCATGTCTATTTTTTTAAATATTGAGTCCCTCTCAACAATTGACAACATAAACCCAAAATTATCAACAATGTGAATTTATGGCTCAGGTTTTATGATGTGATATCAAAACTGTTAAACCTTAATAGCTGAAACATTGACAATATTATTCATGATATGCCCAATTATGTGGATATCAGTGATGTATGTGCTTGATAAGGAAGTGCTTATAAATATTGTTTGATATCATTATGTATGACTGTATTGCTGAATCAATATCATTCCTGCAGTGGGGAAATAGTAGTGTATGGTAACAAATACTTGCATTTGCCTCAAAATAATTTTGTTAAACCTATAATGACACCATCCTGAATAAAGATTAGCAATTATTATGATTAAACCAATCTATCTAAACAACACATAATGCAGTCGAAATATGTGGTTTAGCAAAAATACTTAATTATTGCAAGTTCCAACAGTCAATAATAACTGAACCATTTATAATATAACACAAGAAGTAATGATAAGATTCATTCAACTGATAACAGCTCTTCTTTTTGCCAGAAATATGAAGCTTTAAATATATAAAACTAGTTTGCTATAACAGCTCCGCCAACTTGGAATCTATCTCTATATCCAGTAGATATGAAGATTTTTGGTAACAAACAAAAAAATCTTTACTCTTTATAATATAAGTAAAGATAATGTATAGCAATCAGTCATAAATATTCAAACTTGACTTTAATAGGCGGTCAAAAAAACAAGCTTTAAAACGAGTTTGAGTTCAAGTTCAAGGACAAGGCTTATAATGAATTGTGTAACATGTCTGGCTTTACGCCCACAGTACAGGCCCATAGTGGTTAGAAAATCATAAGACAACATAAAATGTTTGATTCCACCAATCTGATACCAAAGCTTCTTTCATTGATAGGAAGTTAGGCTCTTCCTGAACTCGAAATTTTTAGGGAACCATGAGATGAGAAGCCATGAATTTTAATTAGTAACACCAAAATTGACGACCAGATGGCGGAGTGGGTAGGGTACGTGCCTCTGAAGCCGAGGTCGCAGGTTCGATTCCCGCTTAAGACAAATCTTTGTGTGCGTGAACATGGGGGTTTGTCTTAGTAGACTAAGACAAACCCCCATTGTTTCTATGTATAATAAGTAGTATTTACAAGAGAAAAGTATATATGTATTAGTATCAGTTATTCTAGTACCTATAGTACAAGCTCTGCTTAGTTTGGGACTAGATGATGTTGTGTGTTAGTTGTGGGATTTTTAAAATTTAAAATAAAGTATTTAACTGTCAATAGCTCTACTGATGCAAACTTCTTTTTGGCGCAAATATATTGTTAAAATCAAATTAATGGTTTAACAATATAATAACAGTTTCATATTAATTAAAGATATGCATAAATATGTATTGGGAAGCTTATACTGAAAACATTGTAAGTCATAAATTAATAAGCCATGGTAGTTCAGAAGTAAATTTAGTGAAAACTTACAAAAGAATAATAAAAATAAAATAAATATCAATTAAGAAATAGCTCAATAAGGATTTGCAGGGTGGACAAGTGATCAAATCCTTTAATAGGACAATGTTTAAAATAAATAAAAATATTTTTTACTAAGTACTTATAGGATCTAACACTAGTATTTTTTTGTAGAATGGAAAAGGCATACAACAATGATATTTCAAAGGTCAGTAGATTTTAAAATTGTCTGTAATTAATAAATAAGCAATAACACTTCTGAACAATGCAGTACAAGATGTTGTTCGTAGTTCAGAATATTATTTTATGCCAAATACATACATATATTATATCAAATAAAAGGCGAGTACTAGATTCTAAAATGCAATAATTGCATAGCATAGCTTTTTTAATATATTCGAAAGGTTGTGTTATACTTGGTTTACGATAGAATATCCGAATCAACAGAGAAAACAGATTACATTCTATAACTAAATAGTTAATTAGCAATAAATAATTAACTAGGCAACAGGGAATAGTGTCAATAAAATATTTTGGTAATAGAACATACAACCACATCGAAATGCCGATACGCGCACCCATCCCAATGAAATGCCTGTCGCGATGTCGTGAAATAAATTGTGGGGCTAATTTATATCGCAAGACTATTTCGCGAGTATGATATTAAAATAACGACAGGTAGGATACTAAGCGCGGGACCTTGAGAAGATCAGGATATATTTTAATTTTTAATGCTTCAGTGAGAAATTTACTGAAAGGTTTACAACCTGTGATTTCGGCGAGAATAAATTAAACTCTTTCAATATATTTTTCTCTATACAGTTTTGACCTACCCATCAGTTAGTAGTCTGCAGTGTGTGTACTATTATATTAACAGAAAACGCAGCTGTCACATTATGTAAACTCCAAAACTATAGGAAAAGATACTCACAAAAAAGCTCTTGCCGTCGTAGAAAACATGTTCAAAAAATATTTTTCATTTACACAATTTACAGAAATGAATGTCTAGAAGAAGGAAATCGCACAATGCGTGCGAGTGTGATTAATGAATTGGTAATAGTAACTGATATAATTTTAGTAACGCCCAAAATCCATGTGGCAGTAGATTTATCTTGTGCAGATTACCTAACCGTACAATAATGTAATTTTGACTGATTTTAAATTTTTTTGTCAGCAAAGACAAACTAGAGTTACTAGACACTCTGTTTTGTCTACGGATAGAGCGAGCGAGCGTGATAACGATAATTTTGGTCTATGGCTTAAGGGACGACGCTAAAATCAAACTAAATTGAGCTATTATGGTGGTAGAGCTCTTGTGAATGAGCTCGAGGGCGGCAGCACCACCGTCTCACCTTTAACCTGCCGCCAAATAGTAGTGCTTCCATTACTGTGTTCCGGTTTGCTGGTGAGATCAGGCCCTGAAATTACTGGCACATGAGGCATAACACCGTAGTCCTCAGCTGCAGCGACGCATCTAATCTGCTTTTGTGGATTGTTGATGGGCTGTACTCCACTTACCATCAGGTGGACTACACGTTCGTTCGCTGTGGGCGTAGTATGAAAAAAAAAAAATTAAATACTCGATTTATTATTGAATTGACTGTGGTTGATTCTGTGTGTTGATTTGTAGAAAGTACATATTTTATCCGAATTCTAACACTTCTAAAAGGTATTTAGTACGTTTTTTTATAATTTTATTATTGATTTCTGCAAGATGCTTTGCAAATGAAATTAATAATTGACATTAAATTTTGATAATAGGATCAGTTATTAATAACAATACTTACTGTACAAAGCAAGTGCTTCTTATGAAAGCCGATGATAGTGCTATTGCTACCGGCCACGCTTTGGCTTAAAATAATTCAAAAATTGATTTCGCCATCGAACCAAAGAATAAGATTCGAAATTTCTTTAAACTTTTAGGGACCTTGTTTAGTTTAAAGGTTCGTTGACACCAACCGCTACGTGGTGGCCGTGGCACACACTGCGCATTTTAGCTCTAGATTATGCTCTCAGCGCAACAAACCAACCAGAGGTGTCAAATTCAAATTCAAATTTAAATCATTTATTTTCATAGGCCCCAGGAGGCGCTTGAACACGTCAAAACATTACAAAAAATGATATAAAAGTAAATAATAAATAATACTAAATTATACTAATTACAATGATTTGAATAACCGGGGCTCAGATTAATTTTAATCAAACTGTTTAGAATCGAATTAAAATCAATCTAAGTACCAGCTCCGATGGGTATTGCATTATGAGAAGAGCTGGTGAGAAACTCATGTGCACCATCTTTTAAAATGAAAAATATAACAATATAAAAGTACATAAAAAAAATCACATACGAAGAGCAATTCATTTCCAAATACTATTATCATTTATGTAGTCTGAAATACTATAGTAAGCTTTTTGACATAGTTTAGTTTTAATGTGTATGTAATGTCATTGCCAGGCGTCCACTGCTTAATGTGAAAGAGCACTGCTCTTATAAAACTAGTTGTTAAATCCTTTGATTTAACTCGTGACAGCGCGGCACAATCTACCCTCCTTCACTCACTGCCCCGCAAGTTTTGGCGGCTTTATTTAGATACACATTTGCAAAATTTGCGTTCATTGCGTGTCCATATTGGTTTTTAGTCTAACCGTTTGCTACATACTTATTAACGCTACATGACACTGCATCACAAGTCAACTTCTCAAAGTGCAAAAAAAAACAATAAATAGTGTTAAATTCATGTTTACTTTAGTTTTAAGATAAATTAATCTATGAAAATAAATCTTTTTTACAACTTTTTTCAAAGTGTTCAAAGTAAAGGCATTTAAATTTACCCCAACTGTGCGTACTGACCGAAAGATTATTGATTAATTTAGACTATTTAAGTCGATTATTTTAGTTGATGACATCTCTAACGTTCTAGAGAGTCTATGAATGAAATATTTTGACATTTGAAATTGACATAGCCATGATAGCCATCTATCAATCTGTCCATCTGACAAGTAGTAGTAAAAAACAATTTCTGGAAGTGCAAAATAAAAGTGTATCGGTCTGGATGTGTTCTGTGTTTAATTAAACCTGATTACAAAACAAGCCGATGCCATGATTCGCGAAGACGATCCGCAATTTCGAATCACTACTTTCCAACAAATGGCATCGGCATGTTCCGGTGCTCTTATAACCTCCTTATTCAGTAAGTTTAATTAGAAAAAATAAATATGTGTGAGAAATTATTATAAAGTGTGATATGCTATTTAATGTAAATGATTTACAGTGACACCGCTGGATGTAGTTAAAATTAGATTACAAGCTCAACAGAAGGCTATGCTGTCGAACAAATGTTATCTATACTGCAATGGTCTTATGGAGCATTTATGCCCTTGTGGAGACTCCCCCTGGATACCTCGGCGGGTACATTTTCATGGCACATTCGTGAGTGTTATATACGTAAACATATAACTTACTTACAAAAATATGTTTTCCTGATTGATGTTTATGGCTGTTTTATTTTCAGGATGCGTTTTATAAAATAGTGAAAATTGAAGGAATGCCTGCCTTGTGGTCTGGTTTAAGTCCTACTCTAGTCTTAGCTCTTCCATGTACTGTTATTTATTTTGTGACATATGACCAATTGCGGTTTAAGATGAACACAGCATACAACAACATATCTAGGGACAGTGAGTATATATTATTTTTAATTGTTCTATTCTATTTATAAATGTTCTCTTACTAAAAAAACACAAATTATTTTTACTTTTAATGATAGTGGTTTGTTCATTATGATTGCACAATATTTCGTTATTTTAAGCTAATAGGCAGTTATTTCAGTGTATTTATTGGTATCCATTTCATAATACTGATTTAAATTTCACTTCCTAGAATAAGGTAGTATTGACAAGTCACAAAACATGTAAGTAGAATATTATTTATCGAATTTCTATTTACAAATGGTCTTAGGCTAACTTGTTAATACAAAAGAGGCACAAACTGAAAAAAAGATAATATTCCAAAAATGATTTTTTAAAACAATAAAAAAAAACAATAATAAAACCTTTTTGTAACATGTTCTATACTACTTAAAAATCTGATACATAACTTCTACAGTTGTTTATGTCAGTTACCTTGACTCCAAGGTCACTGTTTAGTGAACAGCCAATGACATAACAGGTTTTATACAATAACACACTTCTCTGTAGGTACTGTTTTAATGCTAGGTAGAAGTATTTACAAACATTTGCTTTACCTTGAGATTTTTTTTTTATATAATTATACCTAGATTTCCAGATTTCTTTTTCATTCATATGAACATACATATTCATGTGATGTTTTGAAATTGTAAATTGTTTTAAGTACTGCATCAGTTTCTCATCTTAGCTACTTATGTAGCATTCTAAATATAACAAACTAAGGCCCCTTTTTCACCATTTGGTGCGCTATTTGTATTATAATACTGTCATAGAAAGAAGTGAGGAAGAAGAAAGTCTTTGTTTTTGTTTTAGTAATTTTACAATGAGAATATTTAACCAGACCAATACAGCATAGACTAGTGAGAAAGGGCCTATATACTTTCTACTCTTGTTGAAAGCTCAATCATTTGGTTTTCATAAAGGTGTCAACACACCAAAGCCAGAAGCCACCACTGGTCTAATTCATATTATGAGTTCCAATCAGAGCAAGAAAGTGGAAGCTTTTCTTTTTCTCAGCTGACTAATAAAATAAACAAGATAGCGGTTTACTATCTGATGCTACTTTGTAAAACTTGTTGTATAAAGAACTACTTAATGTGTACAAATGTTACATTTTGTTATTATCACATATTTCTTAATCATTTCAAATTATTGATATTAAAATGTTAAATGTCACTGGGTATAAGCAAGTTTAATCTGTAGTGCTGTGATAGTTGTATGCTACTATGTATACAAAGTATATTTACGAAAATAAACATAATATTGTTAAGCCATAAATAGCAGACTTTACAAATGTTTTTTATTCAAGAGATAAAATTTAGCAATATTAGCATTTAAGTTACATATTAGGTATTTTTACATGCTTTATATTTATTCTTTGTGTTCCCATTTCTGTACAATAATTTCTGATGTGAAGTCATCATATTATTTTGTGATATGGCAAAATCTTTTCATTACTCTAAACAATACTGATGTATGCAGCAAATGAATGTAATGTCTACCTGATCGTAAGTGGTAATAGGTACAGTCTATGGATGGACAGGTATAGCCTATGGATATCAACAATCCACAAAAGCAGATTATAGATGCGTCACTACATCTGAAGACTATGGTGTTAAGCCTCATGTGCCAGTAATTTCAGGGCCTGATGTCACCACCATACTGGAACACAGTACTATTTGTAGGTAGGTTATAGTTGAGACTATGGTGCTGCTGCCGTCAATCTCGTTCTCAGGAGCTAACCCACCATTAAAATAGTGTTTAGTTAATTTAATATATTAATATTGGCCATTATATACTTTTCCTGGTGGTAAATATTCCACATAGTGTAGTAGTCAGTATTCTGTCTTCTGGTTACCATTTGGTACACTTCTGATACACTCCATCCTCTATATTGTCCCTCCTATAGATCATTTAAACTACCTTTGCCTATTCCTACCCCGTTTAATAATTTTTTTATTTACTTTCAGTGCACCAGCCAATATGGATACCTTTAATAGCAGGTGCTACGGCAAGAACAATTGCAGTTACTATAGTCAGTCCTCTAGAGCTTATTAGAACAAAGATGCAGTCTATGAAATTAACTTATGCAGGTATGTATTTCTCTAAATTTAACTGTTTTTTTAATGAAATCACTGTGTCCGTTTAACTTTATATTTGTATGGGTCACTTGGGCCCTGGACATAGTTAAGAAAAAAAAACTATCTTTGTATGAATATGATTTTATTATTATTTACATTAGCAAGCAGGGTAATGATTCAGCTAAATGATATACATACCAAGAACAGCAGGAACTTTATAAATTATATCGCTCTGCAAGTTTATATACTTATGATTTATATTGTTACAGAAATGTCCTTGGCTTTACGACAGGTATACCAATACGAAGGATACAGGGGACTTTTCCGTGGATTAGGATCTACATTATTAAGAGATGTACCATTTTCAGGTAAATATTACACCATACAACATCTTTGTTAAGACATCCCTAAGTTTTCTGTAAATTTTATTTAACTGAATACAACTAATAAAAACTACTACAAAAATCTTGACTATTTTTAGTACGCTTTATTTACTATTCGCTACTTCGACTACTCCAAGTTATTACGGCCTAATATATATGACCTTGCTACACCATTTTATTAAAAATCACGTGATACTTACAAACAAAACTAAATAACACGGAACTTATATGAATATTAATTATTTCAGGTATATATTGGACGACATTTGAATCAATAAAGCGAGCATCCAAGAAAACTGAAGCAGAAAAGAATACATTTTTGTATAACTTCTTTTGTGGATCTGTAGCTGGCAGTGTAAGTAATTTTCTTTTTTTTTAACCCATGTTGTCCCACTGCTGAGCTTTTGTAAGCAAGTCGATACAAAGTAATAGTTATTTATGGTACAAGTGGGAAAAAGTTTATATTTCTGTTGTGAGTGCCAATTTTAAATCTTGAGCTTGCGAAGTAGTCTTAAATTGAATCACGAGCGTAGCGAGTGATTCTAATAAAGACTACTTCGCAAGCGAAAGATTTTAAGAGGTCACGAACTGGAAATTAAATTTTTCTCACGCGTTACATACAAAACTTTTCACCTCTTCCAGTGAGAAAATATTAAGATTTAAATAAACTCGTACTCTTCCATGAAATACGACAGTAATACCAATTCAGAATGCGTTTTAGGGCCTTTTTTAAGTCGCCACTAAATAAATATGTCGTACGCTTTCAAATACTTTTCACGTGATTTCTCTGGTAAAAAAGCAAACTTCTGTGTTAGAAGCAAGTTGTAGCAACTCTTTTGGAGTTCCACAAAGTTCTTTATCACTGGGTTCACTATATTTTTGTTAAAAAGTTCCAAAAAACAATCAAACATAAACTGAAAAGAATTTATAGTTCCCCACGATGACTGACACAGATACAGGCTTTTTTTTTAATCGTGCGTTCGGAAATTCGTTCCGTAACATTTATTTAATCTCACATCTAATAATAAGTACCTGATTTTAATTAATTTAATGGTCAATCACGAATAGCGCGTATTTATATAATTTAAAATAATTAAAACGTATCGTATGTAGTTATTTAATAAAATTGATGTCAATGTTTATTACTAACCTACATGGTGGCTGCTTTGTTTTTTTTTTGCGCCCATTCATTGGAAGGATTTTGTGTTTCGAAATTTGAATCACTTTGCCTCACAAGTGAGTAAAAACGGTTTTTACTCACTGAATTCTGACAAGCAAACGATCTTTTTCGTGCTGGTGTGGTGAAAACAATATATTTTTGTCTGCACGTGTGGTGTAGTGGTTTAAGCGGTCGCCTCGCCGCTCTCTACTGCACTGGTGTTGTGGGTTCGATTCCCACATGGGACTAATCTTTGTGTAATTTGCAAATATTTCTTCTGAGACTGGGTGTGCTTGTGTGAATGAATGTGTGTATTTGGCCATGTCATTGGGACCATTGGATAATGTAATTGCTTCTGGCGTTCTATGTAATGCAAAGTTTAAAAAAAAAGGGTTTTCAACTATCTCCGCACTAATTTTCATCACAATCAATCTTGTAGTTTCGGAGCCTATTCAATACAAACAAACAAATCTTTTGTCATTTTATGTTATTGACGACCGGATGGCGGAGCGGGTAGTGTACCTGCCTGCGACGCCGAGGTCGTGGGTTCGATTCCCACTTAAGACAAATCTTTGTGTGCATTGACATGGGGGTTTGTCTTAGTCTGGGTGTTTCTATGTATAACAAGTATGTATTTACAAAAAGAAAAGTATATAATTTATTAGTATCAGTTATTCTAGTAACCATAGTACAAGCTCTATTTATTTATGTTATTAATCGTACAGATGATTCATCTACCATTCAAGTAATTTATGATGACTTGTCTGTTATCTAATAAGTAGTGTTTATTACCTACAATAACTTGATCTGGCATATGTATGTGTCTAATAACATTAGATAAGACACAACAACATTTACATGGGTATATCTACCTAAAGAATAATAAAACGTGACAACGGGTAAAACATAGCAAAAAAAATATGAGTGGTAGAGCTCTTGTGAACGAGCTCGAGGGCGGCAGCACCACCGTCTCACCTTTAAACTGCCACCAAATAGTAGTGCTTGCATTACTGTGTTCCGGTTTGCTGGTGAGATCAGGCCCTGAAATTACTGGCATATGAGGCATAACACCGTAGTCCTCAGCTGCAGTGACGCATCTACAATCTGCTTTTGTGGATTGTTAGTGTCCATGGGCTGTACTCCACTAACCATCAGGTGGCTTGTTCGTTCGCTGCAGGCTTTTTATAAAAAAATAAATAAAAAAAAAACATGAATGAGTACGGAAGTATTAAACATAGGTTAACGATAAACTGATTTAACTATGTAATAAATTGATTTAGCTTGATAGCCAAATTCTTGAATTCTTGCTTAAATAATCTATTAAATAAATAAATATCTCACAACCTACACACAATGCCATCTGGTCCCAAACTAAGCAGAGCTTGTACTATGGGTACTAGAATAACTTATACTAATACATATATACTTTTCTTTTTGTAAATACATACTTGTTATACATAGAAACACTCCAAATCATTTAAAGAGTTGGATTACATAAGAAAGTTACTTATCCTTTACCTATAAAATATCTTCAGATGTTATTGCTAAAGCTGCATAAAATAAGTATACACATGTATATACTTATACTTAGTAAACAAATGCATAAGCTGAACTTCTTCTTCTTCGTCGTGTCGATGGCTGAGACAAAAATTATTTTGACTTGCCCTCGTGGTGAAAGGATTAGCCAATTCGCTTTGCAGAACTAGCAAATTGCCCTAAATAAGCTAAATAAGCTGAACTATATTCTTATCATATATTTTTTTAAGTATATCCAGGCAACAAAAACAAAAAATATCGAGAGATAGGTAGATAGACATGTTATTATGCCCCACTGCTTTTGTTCAGATTATACAACCGATAAGCTGTTGATGTCTGTTGCCAGGGCTGAAGTACTTGTGAATAGATAAGAGTTGTATGGCTTATTAGCCTATTAACTGGTGGTAGAGCTCTTGTGAATGAGCTCGAGGGTGGCAGCACCACCGTCTCATCTTTAACCTACCGCCAAATAGTAGTGCTTCCATTACTGTGTTCCGGTTTGGTGGTGAGATCAGGCCCTGAAATTACTGGCATATGAGGCATAACACCGTAGTCCTCAGCTGCAGCAACGCATTTATAATCTGCTTTTGTGGATTGTTGATGTCCATGGGCTGTACCCCACTTACCATCAGGTGGACTACACGTTCGTTCGCTGTGGGCGTAGTATAAAAAAAATAAATATTATTCTGATATGTGACGTGTATGAGTGTATGTTATATACCGTGTATTCATGACTTGCATAAACTGTTATATGTACTAAGTCATAATAATAATAACCGCAATAATGAATTCTACTAATTAAATATTTCTTTATGGTTATTTTGTCTAGTCTAGTTAAGTTATTCATTATCGTTAAGTTATTCATCGGAGTCTAGTGCAGTGTGCGCTCGGAAACGGACGCACCTCATTATTCGCACGAATTTTATTCGCGACCTGCACGGCGCTAGCCGTTGCCGTATTTACCACGATGCGTTGTGAAACGCTCGTAGTGAATGAGCTGCTTGCTTTCTTGCAACAGCAGCTGGACATCATGGACGAGGTCAGCGTCATACAGATCTGCACCTCGAACTTCAAAGAGGAGGAGATTCGCCATGCCAAGACTCTGCTGTACGAGTCTATGGAAATGGTGGACCGAATGCCGACTCGGCGACGAGATGAGAAGGGAGAAAGGAGCCTGCAAGACATCATCCATTTTCTTAAGGTGACTGACCCGGATGACGTGCCGAATTTTGTTGCCAAGGACTTACGGAAACTTCCGCCGGTCACGTTTCAACACGTCGATGTAACCTGTCTGCTTCGGGACATCGTGTCTTTAAAAGTACGTCTGGATGAGATGCAAGTTAAGTTCGAGGGCTCTCAAACTATCATCAATGAGCTACGTGCCGAGGTAGTGGACTTACGTAACACTATCGCAACATATAGATCACACGAAGCATCGAACGTTAACCCGAGCTCAGGTGTCGGCAATACGTCGCAATCAAGTTTTGATTATTCAGCAAAATTTGACACGTCGCCAGTCGCCGATACCAAGAATGACGCACTACCTGTGCCTGCGTGCCGTGTTTTACCCAAGACTGACACACCGAAGAACATAAGCCCATCAACACCAAAACGTGCTTATGCCGCAGCCGCCCGCCAATCCTCTACCCAAGGTGAGCAGCATCCAACAAAAAGTTCGGGAATAGTGCCGAAAAACTCCCAACAATTTGTTTCGTGTGCAGTACCGGTTTCAAAGAAGAGTGACAAGGAGGGTTTCATCGTCGTCGAAAAAAGACGCAAGAAGAGGCCCACTTGCCGAAACGAGTGCGGTACAGCACCGACCGGCCCGAACATGCTACTGCGTCCTGCCATCCCAACGACGCAGTTGTATGTCTCAAGATTAATGTATTCTACAAAGGCTGAAGATATTGTGGAATACATTCGGGTGAAGAGCAACTTAACGTTGAGAGTTGTTAAGCTGGAATCGCGTCACAACGTTAATTTTACTTCGTTTGTGATGCGAATACCGACGGATCGGCTAGAAACATACACAAAAGTAGACTTCTGGCCGAGAGGTGTCGTGTTCCGGCGTTTCCGAGGAACGCTACATGACACCGCGCCGCGCGTCGCCGAATGAACGTGCAAAACATTTAAATAATAATAATAATATGTATGTTATTCTAAGGTATTTATGTATATGGGCCTTTGATGCCTGCAATAAAAATTATTTGATTTGATTTGATTTGATTTGATTAAACCTATTAAGGAGGGGTTCTATTAATCAATAAATCAATTGAATGCTTATTTTAATAACTAGCCTGTCGTAGCTAAATAAATAAAAATAAAAATTGAATAATGGATTCCAAACTAGGTTAGACCTGTTTCTTGGTAACCTCAATATAGACTTGAAAGGCCGGGACTCTGTTCTGCCAAGGAAGGGGTTGTTGCAACAAGCAATTTTACCTTTGGGGGCCCAGCTGGCGATCGCCAGTTCGGCTCTGGCTGGACGTAGGCCTCTCCTAATTCGCGATCACGGTCCTCCATTGTTTAATATTAAAGTTATTTAACCTAAGTAGTTTTGACTAAGTTAATTCTATTCATGACATCTCCTTTCTAACCACAACATCCTCTTTGGAAGATTTTACAATAATCTGAGTAAAATAGTTCCATTGAGGTAAACTAGTAATATTATGAGAAAGGAAATTTCTGAGAAACACATTTCCTTAAAGGTATGTAAAGGGAAATTTCAAATGAAATCATTACTACAGTTATACTATTTACTTCACACCTGTGCATAAACACAGCTGTATATGGTAGAATTTTTCAAGGATCATGAACCAGGAAATCTTACAATCCAAAATAAATACTTACTTACTTACTTACTGTTTACGGATATTTTAACATAACAATACCTCACAGATATATTATATTTATATATACATATTCACGTCTGTGTTGAAACAATTAAACTGATTAAACTTAAAATACAACAGTCAAAGATTTTGTTGTGATTCACAAAGATTTGTTCTGAGACTGGGTGTGCTTGAGTGAAATAATGTGTGTATTTGGCCTAGTCATTGGGATCATTGGATAGTGTAATTACTTCTGGCGTTTTACCCAATGTAAAAAAATCCAAATTTATTATTATAGTACTAGTTACGAGTTAAAATAAATCCATGCAAGTGATTTCATTAGATGTAACTGTTTGAATCTTTATTTATCATCCTGCTAGAATAAGATAAACTTCTTCTTCTTCTTCGTCGTGTCGATGGCTGAGTCAAATTTTATTTTGACTTGCCATCATGGTGAAAGGATTAGCCAATTCGCTATGGAGAACTCGCGAATTGCACCGGGTGCGCCGGACGTAGGGAATCGTTGTGTACGTCACTCGGGGAGGCTCCTTTCATGCACCCCAAAGATACACTGATATAATATTTTTTATGATCTACGAATCTCGTGGCTAGTCCGATCTATCTTGTATGTGTATGAGTGATCATCTTCACATAACGAGTTTTCCTCCGTGTATCGGAGCACGTTAAACCGTCGTCGGTCCCGGTTGCCATTTGAACATCTATGACAGTCGATACGAGTGTCAGAGGCCTACCTTGTACTGGGTTGAGGTCTGATGGCAGTTACTCCACATAAAATACTGATATTCAGCTTAAGCTTCGGTTTCCTAGGAAAGCGGTGTAGAATAAAGCGGCCGTAAAGATAACGGTTGAATGACGTCACTAGAACGTTGCCCATGTAAAGTAAATGTAGTGGTTTCCTAAAGAGCGGTGATCGACATAACGTATTACGTACTAATCGTGTTACGGTCATAATATTACGACCGCACTATTCCACACCGCTTTCCAAGGAAATCGAAGCTTTAATCCGTTAGACTAGAAGCTGATCCCAATGTAATTGAGAAAAGGCTCGGAATATAAAAATGTTATTGCACTAAATACGTTGGGGCGCTATCGGGAAGCAAAATAAACTAGGAAATATAGTCAATGAAAGTTTATTCTAAGTTCCACAAAATTTGGTTACACGTTATATTACACATAAAAGTTCAATAGCACAATAAAAGTTCAATGTCACGTTCTAAGGTTGAACGGTGAACGAATATTCTAAATTATAAAAGTAGTGATCCCGCCGAAGTTAGGCTTAAGACTAATAAAACTAAATTAATATTTGTATGACGAACGAGGTGTCACGTCTTCCTCAGTCCCGTCTTTCTCGTGAGAACCGCATTTAAGCTTACGTGGCTTTCTGCGTAGTAACACACGTCTCCTTCAGTCCTGCGTTTCTCATGGGAACCGTATTAACGCTTACGAGGTTTTCTGCACTCGTAACACCTCCCCTCTAAAATGAGCAGCTATTTGGTGATATTGACGCCAAAAGCTGCGGCTCTTCTTTCTGTTTCCGAAGCGTTCACATTCACCGCAGTATCTCCTTTCGAGATAACTAACTTGGCTTTGCGATGATTGTACTTGACGTATAATATGATAACCAGTGCACCTGCACTTAGCAGAACTATGATATATAGCGGAATTGTCGTATGGTAAACTGTTGACAGATCCGATGTCTCGATTTCATTTTCCATCATGATTTGGCCTTGTATCTTATGTAAGATGTTCAAATCTGTAGATTGCAGTTTGAAATTTCGTGTGTTGTTCAAATTATTATATTCCTGCGACAATGGTATAATCTCTAATGGCTCTCCAGCTATTTTATTATCCAAATTGACGATAGTTATTTCGTGGGATCTTAACTTGCATCCAAGAGGAATACTTAGTAGAAAACTTCCTTGTAGTATCTTATGTTTGTCGTGTCCACAAGACAATTGAACCTTGGTCTTCACGGGAAATGTAATAATATATCGGTGACTATCCAGTTCGGTTAGAGCCTCCTTAGTCAGAGAGATAGGCGTGTTTTTGCACGTTCCATCTATCTCCTGATGTTGTATGAGTCGTTGAATACAGTCCGGTTCAGCTTTGACTTGGTGAATAATCTTCTGCTCGCACAAATGCCAGGACTCAATTCTTGAGCATTCAGTCTCTAGATACACGAATTCCTGAGAATTGGTTGCTATAAATTGAGCAGGTGGTACTATAACTTTATTATATTTATTGGGGACCGGGCAGAGTTTATATAACTGATAAGAAGTACTTGATGTTATTGGAAATTTGATAACTACAACGACTTTTGACTCTGTGATATATGAACCTAGGCTAATAATGTCATAGTAACTTCTAATATCTAAAGCTATAATCTGATCTAACTGATAAGTTTCTTTTAATTTAGTCAATAAGGTATTCAAATCTTTGATAGAAAGTATAGAGTGGTGAATTGATCTGTTGCGACTAAAAGCTAATATGTTTTCAAGTCTGCAAATTTCGTTAAGAAGGTCTTGTGCATTTTCGCTAATGATAGCGAAAATTTGCAGAAGTTGGGCAAAATGAATGGTACGCTCGTTTTCATTGTTTGTCATATTCATGACAAAAGAAAGAGCCTTCTCTAATCTTCTCTGATTAATGGACAAATTACTGAGTACTTGGTTCTGCTGAATGGTCATTTCTTTGTACAAAGTTATATGTTTATTAAAAGTCTCCGATAAACTGCGATCATTTTTATTCAAAATTTGCAAAGCATTTTCGAATTTCAGGGCGTCCTCGCTATCTAGATTTCCTGTGATACTTTTGACGATTGTACCCAATGGATTCAGCAATCCTCTCTTAATTCTGGTTGGTCTAAATGTGTCTAGCTGCAGTAAAATTTTATTTAATTTATTAAAAAGATGATGAGTTTGATGATTGAATAAAGTGTGTTCCATTTTCGATAATTTAAAGGTAGTGTCAGTGAGTGTGTTTTTGATAGTGTTCACATGTGACTCAATTTTGTCAAGGTCAATTTCTTGTAGAAACGCATGAAAATGGGAAATCATTTTCGTAGGTCCAAGATTAAATGGTAATATGCCAGGTCCATTGTCTAGGCTGTCAAGTTGTATGTCTTGTTCATTGATCAGAAGGCCGGGGAGTATTAAAATGTACCTGTAACAATACATTCCCCTTTTAATTTTTGGTAGGTCTTTTTAATCGAGATTTTGCTACCGGTCCGCGGCGCTTTGCGGTGTATACATGTATTGGTAAATTAGTAACGACTTGATCACGAATAAAACGAGGTGCTAATTTTTGTCTATCTGCCGCAGGGTTTCTCACAAATATTTCCTGATTTGGCTCGCAATCTAAAACTTCTTCCCTAGTAGCGTTACGACGTGCCATTATCGCTTCACGTTCGAAAGATGCTGAGTTATGAATAATTTTATAAACTGTGTCCATTCTATTACGATGCTCTTGAACATAACTTTGAAGGTATCGGTCCGTTATATTCAAGTCTATGGGTTCACGAGGGTCAAAATGACCGGATATCAAATCGAATGGTCTACATTTGGTGAGACTGTGAATAGAGCTATTATATCCTATTAATGCATATTGTATTAGACTGCGTACTGGGTCCTGCCTATGTTGTAATTTTAATATCCGTAAATGTTCTAATAAAGTGTTATGGAAACGTTCCACTATGCCGTTTTCATTCGGTGCATTAGCACTGGTCATATGGTGCTGTATCTTATGTAATCGTAGAAATTCTGTTACAACTTGATTACTAAACTCAGTACCCTGGTCTGTTGTCAAATTTAAAGGAAAACCGTGATGTGTACTATAGTTCAATAGAGCTTTTACTATATTAGGAGCAGTGCAATCTGGAAGGAAATAAGCTTGCGCGTATTTTGAGAAAGAATCTACTATTGTTAGAAACTTGTCATGCTCGATAGTTAAGACGTCTGCGTGTGCTAATTCGAATGGTTTATTAGGCGGAGACACGACTCTAAATTGTGGGCGCACGGGATTGCGATCGTACTTTGCTTGACTACATATATGGCACTCATTTATAAATTTTGTAATATCTGCTTTCATTTTGGGCCAAAAATAACGCTGCGATAGCGATAAAAAGGTTTCATTAATCCCGCGGTGGTTCGTTTTGCCGTCGTGATAGTTTTTAATTATTTGACACTGAGTAGGTTGATCGCTAATATCGTTAACTATTTTTTTAACTAAAGTTAGATTCATAGAGCCGTGAACTAAAGTTCTTTGTAGAATCGGAATAATACATAACATTTTTTCTGATGGTTTAACCAAAATTGCAGTTAAAGTTTTGAAATCTTTAATATGAGTGTTTAAAGAGTTAATAAGATCTAATTCGAGGTTATCTTCATGTATATCCACCGAAATTCTTTGGTAGGACATAAAGGGTTCCGTTATGGGCGGTATGTTGCGTATACTACTATTTTTTATGTTTAAAATTAACTGTTTTTTAAACTTATTTAACGGCTCTTCTGTTATAGGTATTTCTAAAACCGGGTTTTCAAGGCTACTGTGAATGGTTTCTGTAGGTGCAGAAAATGTGTTTTCTTGCGTGTTTTGGGGTTCAATATTGGAATTTGAATGAGCGGTAAGAGTGGATGATGAAGAATGTATTGGACTACCTAGAGCAGTAACAGTTGATTCAGTTGAATCGGACTGATCGGACTGATTGACAAATAACGACATGTTCTCATTGTAATTTAGTTCTATGCGTGACAGAGCGTCTGCGTTGGTATTAGATTTACCTTTTTTATGTATAATAGTATTGTCGTATTCTGTTAATTTAAGCTTCCATCTTGTTAGACGCGACCCGGGCTCTTTGAGGTTCATAAGCCACATTAAGGGTTTATGGTCTGTAATTATTTTGATTTTTCTACCGAATATGTACGGCCTGAAATATTTGGTAGCCCACACTATTGCGAGAAGCTCTTTTTCATGTGTACTATAATTAATCTCGCTGTCATTTAGGGTTCTCGATGCATAAGCTATGGGTTTATCAGCACCTATAGGACCTTGGGATAGTATGGCACCTACTGCTACATTAGATGCGTCCGTAGTTATGATAAATTCCTTACTAAAATCTGGGTATATCAAAATCGGATCGTTTGTAAGTAAATTTTTACAATGGTTGAAACAATTTAGGTATTCGGCAGTTAAATTAATTTTAGCACCTTTTTTGAGACAAAAAGTAAACGGTTTGGTAACATGTGCAAAATCTGGTATAAAACGACGGTAGTAACCTAGAAGTCCTAAAAATGATTTAATCTGTTTCGGAGTTTTTGGAAGAGGATAATTTAAAATTGCCGAAATTTTATCCGGGTTGGGCTTAGTGCCTTGCGGGGTGATTATATGACCTAAATACGGTGTCTCTTTTTTGAAAAATTCCGACTTGTCCATTTGAATTTTTAGGTTGGAATTTCTGAGCCGGTCAAAAATGGATCGCAAATTAACTATATGTTCTTGGAGACTGGTCGAAAAACACATAATTCCATCAACATACGTAATACAGTTAGGTAATCCACGAAGAACATTGTCCATCACGCGTTCAAACGTGGATGGAGCATTTTTTAAACCCATGGGCATTCTAAGGAATTCATAATGCCCTTTTTCTACACTAAAGGCTGTTTTAGAAATATCTTCCGGAAAAAGGGGGACTTGGTAAAATCCGGATTTTAAATCTAATGTCGTAAAATATAAGCATCTACCTAGTTTATCTAAAATGTCGCTAATGTTTGGGATAGGGTACTTATCGTCAATTGTTTTCGCATTCAGTTGACGAAAGTCAATGACTAATCGCCACTTCGTCTTACCAGATGCGTCACATTTTTTAGGTACGATCCATACTGGAGCGTTCCATGGAGACGAAGAGGGGCGAATAATTCCTTGATCGAGCATAGATTTTATTTGATTTTGCACCTCTGACCTATGTATATACGGATACCGATAACTTCTACTATATACAGGTATATCGTCACTTGTCCTAATATGATGCTTAACCTCGCTTGTAAAAGTTAATGGTTCTCCCTCAAGATAAAATACGTCGTGATATTCCTTGCAAAGATTATATAAATTGAGTGACTCCTCTGCATTTAAATGATCTGTGCGCAAGTTGGATAAGACCTTATCAATCCTGTCGTCGTCTGTACTAACAGTATTATGTTTCACTGGAATTGTTTGCTCGTTGTACACCTGCGCTTGTATCGGCCTGAGTATGGGGATAATGACATCATTATCCGTAGGGTTTGAAATTTGAACAATAGCATGATAATTTTTGGCTGTGGACAGACATTCACTTATAAAACAATCGAAAATCGGTTGTTCTTCTACATAAATGTCGCCATGACTTATATTAATCGGAACGGTAATAAATTGAGCTGTATTAGCGAAGATTGTTATTTTATCGCACTTCGAACTTTCGGATTGATATAACGTAATAGGTATTTTAGCCAATTTAGTCTCTAATATGTGAGAGGCAAGGTCAATTTTTGCATGCCACAATTTTAACAGATTCCAGCCTATTAGACCGTTGAAAAAATTATGAAATTTGTAAATGTATAATTTTATTGGGGTACTGTCATTTAGTTCCTCAAAACAAGGTACGGTAATGGAATAGTAATTCTGAGTAGTAACATGCGTATTGGTTACGTAAAATGGATTATACTCAAGTGGGATATGTGCGTAAAATGTTTCGTAAGCTTCTGGGCTTAGGAATGACTCATTTGCGCCCGTATCTATCAGAAGTTTTAAGGGTGGGTTATTAATTTGAATATAGGGTAAATGACGCTTACTTTGTAAATTTAATTCTATTCGGGGGCAGTTTTGTCCAAAGTCGGGCAAAAATTTTGATCTGCCGAAGCTACCAAATTTTCATGGCCAAAATTAGGCTCCATGTTGTTATCAACCGAATCATCACCATACGTAACGTCAGAAATAGTTACCGGCATTTGACCATGGTCATCGCAGTAATTTTCATTAAAGTATTCGTTAATATTCAATTCTTTAGGCAAGTTCTTGTTCGCTAAATAATTTTCGCGTCTTCCATTTAGATGAGTGGGTGGTAAAGTACGAGCCACCGGGTGGCTAATACCACTCATAGGTCTCGGGTAATTATTCTGAGCTCTTTGCTGAGGTGGCATTTTAAACCCGACTGACACGTTAGTGGGGGGCTCCTTAAACATTTGCTGTGTCCTTGAATTCTTTATGTAAGGTGGTCTGTACTGAGATGTGTGGTGAGGTGGCTGAATCTGTGGTTTCGAATATGTTTGTAAGGTTTGTACAGTGTTCGGTGATACGTAGGTATTAGAGTTTGGGTATACACGAGAAGAATGAGGTGTATGATCATTGAAGTTTTGAACATTCTTTTTATAAGATAAGATAAGATATATTACATTTGCTTCGTCTTGAGCGTACTCAAGGGCTTTTTCGAGGGTTTCAGGTCTCATACATGGTCTGACAATCCTTTTAAATATGTCTGTAGAGCGAGTTTTTTGTACAATGTTCTTTTAGCCTCTACAGTAGTGATTATAGTTTCGTGCAATTCTACATACGTCATTATGGTACAAAGTAGATTTTGGACTTTTTCGTAAAATATCTGTATTGTGTCAGTTCCTTGACTTAACAATGATAAATCAGTATATAATGCAGTTTCGTCTCTGTGATCCGAAAAGCTGTTCACTAAAGTAGACCTTATGCCATTCCAATCACTGGGTATGCCGTTAGTGGCCAATGTGCGTGCCGCATTACCCGTGATTTTGTTTAATATTCCATTAATTAGAGAAAGATTAATAAGTTCATTGCCTGCTAGGGGGCTAACAAATGTGGCAACTAGTTCATCGCACAATTTTAAAAATCTTGTAAGGACATGTGGGTTGCCATCGAATTGCGGAACTAATTTTAATGATCTACAAATTTGATCGATTTTATTCATTTGACTTGTGCCCACAGTGGAGGCAGATGCGCTTGCTGTGCTTCCGTCCATGTCCAAATCTAAACTACGTCGAGAGTCGTTTAAGGCTGCTCGTATTTGCGATCGTCTTAAATCCCTTGAAGGGGACGAATCCCTAGACCCCTTTGGGTGAAAAATGTTGAAAGTTATAGTAACACTGCTTATAAAAAATAATTATAGCAACTAATAAAAAGGAATTAATGCACTTACATGAATATCATTGCCGGAGAAATTCGTCTCATCGATTTCTGGATGTCACGAACTCTGCTCTAACCGATAGTAGGTCAGCGGCTGCTCCTCGATACGCCTCCGGTAGGTTCTTAGCTCAGGGTATAATTCAGTGGTCCGATATGAGGTCACTTGTAATTACACTTTAAGTCCCGAACTAACCACGACTGCGCCAAATACGTTGGGGCGCTATCGGGAAGCAAAATAAACTAGGAAATATAGTCAATGAAAGTTTATTCTAAGTTCCACAAAATTTGGTTACACGTTATATTACACATAAAAGTTCAATAGCACAATAAAAGTTCAATGTCACGTTCTAAGGTTGAACGGTGAACGAATATTCTAAATTATAAAAGTAGTGATCCCGCCGAAGTTAGGCTTAAGACTAATAAAACTAAATTAATATTTGTATGACGAACGAGGTGTCACGTCTTCCTCAGTCCCGTCTTTCTCGTGAGAACCGCATTTAAGCTTACGTGGCTTTCTGCGTAGTAACACACGTCTCCTTCAGTCCTGCGTTTCTCATGGGAACCGTATTAACGCTTACGAGGTTTTCTGCACTCGTAACACACTTGATATCAAAATGAGAATATAAACAAACAAACAATTGATAAGCCGTTCTTTGTCCATATTTTTTAAACCGTGTTTTGAACTATTTCGATAAGATAAAAGATAAACTTGTTTATGTTACAGATTGCTGCTTTCGTGACGTTACCATTTGATGTGGTCAAAACACATCAACAAATTGAATTGGGAGAAAAAGAAATTTATACAGGTGCGAGATGTTCTTTCTCTGATTTTTAAGCTTTTTGTCTGCATGAAAGATTGATTTCGCCATTCAGTGTATTTGTTAAACATACATAAAAAATAATTTCACAAAACATTAAAAGTAGCACAACGTCATATAGTCTCAGACTAAGCAGAGCTAGTACTATGGGTACTAAATTACTTATTTGCTTATCTGCTTCGTTTTAACTCATTTTATCGCAACTAAAGCTTATGCTAAATTAATCTTAAAAGGCTAAGCCAATGTGTGGTGTAAGCTCACATATTTACGTGGAAAATCCAGCTTTCTGTTTTTGTGATTGTAAACAAATGCTCCTTATTATATTGAATTACTTCATTGCCTCGATGGTCAAGTGGTTAGCGTATGCGCCTCGAACCGTGAGGTCTTGGGTTCGATTCCCTGGTCCGGCAAAGTGGTTTTTTTGTGAACTTTCCGTTAGAAAATTAACAACAGCAGCACGGACTTGGAATTGTGCCCGTGGATGGCGACAGGCTCACCCCCTAAAATAATATTATTATTAATGATATTACCCTGCATAAGTCTAAAATTGCATCATGGGAAGGAAGGTATTTGACAGGATCTTGAAATTAAAAAAAATTGTTTGTATGCCAATAACACCAACATGTTAAAGCTAAATTTAACGCTAAGCTTACTGGTGGTACAGTTCGTGTGAACAAGCTCAGCGGCAGCACCACCGTCTCACCTATAACCTGCCGCCAAATGGTAGTGCTTGCTTTATTACTGTGTTCCGGTTTGGTGGTGAGATAACATCGTAGTCCTAAGTTGCAGCGACGCATCTACAATCTGATTTTGTGGATTGTTGATGTCCATAGGCTGTACTCCATTTACCATCAGGTGGACTACATGTTCGTTCGTTGCAGGATTAGTATGAAAAACAATAAAAAAACTAGTTTTAGATCTTATACTCCAGTGCAATAATTAATGAGAGAGTCAGAGATGCAAATACGGGTTCAATATAGAAGTTTGATGAAATCGGGGCATATTTATTAAAAAGTAAAGGGGTATTACACTATTGAACGCACAGTTGGCGTGGTGGTTAAAGCGGTCGCCTCGCTGCTTTCAACTGCGCTGGTGTTGTGGGTTCGATCCCTACATGGAACAAATCTTTGTGTGATTCGCAAAGATTTGTTCTGACTCTGGGTGTGCTCTGTGTATGTGAAATGTATGTTTGTGAACACCGCCGCGACACAGGAGTTATTTCGAGTGCGGGCGTCGTTAAAAAAAATGATTATTTACTTTACAGCCCATTAACTATTTCTGTTTTTGTTGATGTTGTGACTGTTTCAGATGGTAAAGTTCAACAGAGGGCCTCAAATATGAAGGACATAGCGCGGACAATTGTCAGAAGTCATGGATTCAAAGGTCTATTCACTGGCCTTTTACCTCGAATATTTAAAGTAGCGCCTGCCTGTGCCATAATGATAGCGTCTTTCGAATACGGAAAACATTTCTTCCAAAAGTACAACACGCAAAAATATAAGGAGAAGATGCAAAGGTAATTGGATTAACTGCGTTTGATATCTTTGTGTGTAAAGTCGTGTCTCCTGTGGGACCTAAAAACCTGACAAAACAAAGGATTTCAATAGGCATGATCTCTAATTTTTATATTCGTATGTAATTAAAGACTTCTCGATAGTAGAAACAACATTACAAGAATTACTTTAATAATAATATGACATGATGCTTCTTGAGATAATACTATTTAAAATTCTCATATAAATTAAATTAAATTAATATTTATATATTTATACATTAATAATAGACTCGCCCGACGCTCCTACAATGGCGTGACGTCACACTTGAGTACTATGATAAGGTATCCTATATTTTCGACCAATCAAATTATTCCATTTCTGCAAACTATAGGAGTAAAATTTTTACTCCTATAGTTTGCAGAAATGGAATAATTTTATTGGTCGACAAAATGTTTTGTCAGGTGTTTGGGTCGCAACGTAACTCGCAGGAGACACAGCCTTATATTTTCATGCTTAGGTATCATGCTTGTTGTAATCAAAGTTTAAAGTTAATGCTCACTTTCACCAATATGGTAGAAGCTTTTTTTTTCGTTTTGTCGAAAATTTTCATTTGCCTGAAAATTAGCATAATATATATTATGCTCATAAAATTAAGTGTCTTTAGGCTAGTTAAGCTTCAGTTTCCTAGGAAAGTGTTGTGGAATAATGCGGCCGTAAAGATAACGGTAGAATGACTTCACTAGAATGTTGCCAGTGTAAAGTAAATGTAGTGGTTTTGGTGATCGAGATAACGTATTACGTACTAATTGCGTTACGGCCATAATATTACGACGGCATTATTCTATACCGCTTTCCTTGGAAACCTAAACTTTACTCGCGAATTTGATTCATTTACTTCATTTTGCGAGACGTTCATACGAGCTATGTAGCTGTTTGTTATATAAAGTTAATGAAATTTTGTTAAATAGGTAGGTGTACGCACATATTGTGTTGGTATTATTACAACTCATAACTTCTATGTATTGTGAGTAATCGTGACTCAGATGACCATGACTCATGAGTCCTTTTGAGAATCGATTGATAGAATCGATTCTTTAAGAATCTTTAAGAATAGAATTTTATAAATGCACTTATATTTTCAGACAAGGTATAGAAATTGAAATTATTAGTTCTGAAGAATAAGTTCCTAAATGGAAATTTGTGTGTATGAATACTTTTATATTTTATTCAATTGTATAGTCGGTAGGTTAGGTTAGGTATATACTTAACATGTAATATTTTTATGTAATTTATGGTACTGTATATATTGATCAGTCTTTAGATAAAATCTAGTTAATATTTTGACAACTGTATATACACATTTTAGTTCAATTGATGAAACAGTATTAGGTGTTATGTAGTTAGCTTAATTGCCAATGTATTTAAAATTATGTGAGGCCATTTCTTGATTGATCGGTGCAGGCACGGTGCAGGAAAATATTCTCATAGAAATATCAGGTCTCAGTCACTCTTTTAAGATTCACGCTAAGCCTACGTTTTGCTTTTGCGGACTGCAAAATTGACGTCAACTATACAGAATCAAAAACCGTGCGCCTAAATTGAACTGCAGCACACCCGGACAGATTAATCAGGCAGCAGCCTTGAACTTTGCTGAGATACATCATAAATGTAGTAATAATCATTATCAATTCAAATTATCTCATTGGCCATTAATACCTCTTCTTGGTGTATTTTTTTTTATTATTTTGTTTTATTTTTCAGGCACCAAGAAATTGTGTTGATGGGACAATCGTCAAGCAATAACGATTATTCCTAACAAGTGAACAAGGAATAATCTAGGACTAGAATATAATTAGGATCTAATAGTCCAAGATCTCACATTGCACACTCAGAATTATAGAAACCTGTCCTATTGCAAAATGTTATGCTATATTATATTGTGATATCTATTTCACAGATATTGATTCCAATTATTATGTTGTTTTTGTAATTATAGTATAGAATAATGTCTATATAAAACTACTATAATTAATAATGTTTAGAGCCAATTTCACCAGTTCGTGATAACTCCCCGACAAACCTATTTGGTACTTTTTGACAGCTAAAGTGTCAAATTTGTATAGAGCTAACTAAAGGATAACTATAGAGATGCGCTAACTAGTCGCCTACTTTACTATAAATGCCAATATTCTTGTATAAGAAGTAACTTGTGCCGCTTTGAAATAGTGTCCTACAGACATTTCACATGGAAGGGAAGTATCTTAAATATGATTGATAGAAGATTTTACTTAAAGATTTTATTTTTATTTTCAAAAACAATATAAAATTTAATCTCTAACAAACATGATGATTTTAAATGAAGGCTGACCACGAATTTTGATTAATTTAATGAATATAGCACCCACATGCAACTAACACAATGATTAAATTAGTGTAGTCACACACAGTAGTAGTTCAGTTTGGCATACGCTGAACCAATTCCCATTTAGGGCAATATTTGCTTTGGGGCATACAGCCTTTCAAATTACTGTATTTATTTGTTTCTCTTTCTATACTGAATGCATATGTGTCTCTTTGTATTCTTTGCACCTAATAAATATTTTCATTTTCATTTTCATTTTTTTTCAAATTTATTAATTTAAGAAATTAATTTCAATAAACTTTAAATAATAAGCTGTGCTTAAATATCAAAAAAATATTATCATTTTACAACAAATTTTCTGATTGCATAGGCATTTTGAATGGTTTAGTTATTGTACAAATTCTTTGATTTCATGGTTTTCCTTGCATTAAATCCACCGCGTTTGAAAGAGAGATTTGATTTTAATTATTGACGCTACCGATTGCTGACATAAAAATAAAGAATGCTAATTATTCGAATTTAATCTAAGAAAGTAAACATATTTACAAAAAAAAAATTAATGTAGTTTAAATTGTTAAAAAAAATGGGCCTCTTTATACTACATGGCGGTGCTGGGCCAAACACTACAAAATATAACGGTTTCAATGCATTTAAGTTTAGCTGAATCTAATGATCGGCCTCGCCGTCTTGTCGGCCACTTTTGTAGATGCCGACTATTCGGCTAAACCCATGGTTGGTACAACTCTAATAACTATCCGTATCTTAGTCACCTGTGGTCTGTATCTAAGTGTAAAATAAAATTGTGTGTATTGTGAATAAAGCTGTCTTGTTGAAATGAGATCTTGGACTGTGAAATGTGATAAGCTGTAAAATACAGTATGAATTGTATTTTATGGCTGTTAAAATTTTAATAGTTACCAAATAATGGAGTTGCACTAGTGTATTCAATTTGTATCCTAATATAAAATAATAGGCGGCTGACATGATTGCTATAATAATATGAAGCATAGGCATAGCATAATAAGTACATTTGATAATAATGTAGTTTATTCTGTAGTACATTCTTGTATGTATTTCAATTCATAACTTCCTAAAATGAAATTATATCAATTCATAATTCATTGATGATAATTATGATGATTACTTTTTAACCAATCACATTCAAAATCTATTTGTATTTTTACAAAAAAGTTTCACCACTCACCAACAGTCTCAGCACGAAATATTTAACTTTGACAAAAGAAGATAAAACTGTGTATCTAAAACTGTACTATGGATATAACAGTGTAATTTTCTACTAAGCAAAGTACATTGACATGGCTAGCTTTATAATATATCTTCATCTATGTAAAACTGCTGTGCCTAATAAAAAAAAAGAAAAATGTGTCTAGCTTGAAATTGGGTTAGTGCAGAAATGTAAACAATAATGACCAACCAATATGACTGAAGCTTGCATTTCGAAGTAAATGTCAGTGTCAACGCTTAACATAATTATGTTAACATATTTTCTAAATTGCCATGACACTGTTGTCTCGCAGTGAGGGAGCAAAGCTTACAGTTTCTGAAGAATTTATTTTAAACAACTTATAACAATGGTGTAATGTTGTGTAGATGGTGACATTTTTCTTTCAATTTTCTTTGTAGTAGAGCTATACTGAATATAATTATGCTTAAGCCTTCCAATGCCACAGACTGACAGCGCAATTTCGAAATTGGTTTGTCACATGTGTAAAAGACTGTGGCTTCGAAAGGTAGGTAGGTCGATACTAAATTAATAAAAATTATACAACCAAGATGCTAGGCTTCATTAGTTAGATATGTGTAAATATGAAATTATTATGTAAATACTGCAAAAATAGAATGTAAATAAATATAATGGTTTATGTTGCTATTTAATGCTTTTAATTTTATCCCCATGATTTAATGATATCTATAGTTTCTGTCAGTATCAATTCTAACTTAATTAATATGATAAGACGTTTTGTGTCACTCACATTATTTTATGGACCTACTAAATGCCAAGAAGCATAACCAGCAAGAGCTGAGCACTTAAAAATGATGATGATGATGATTATAGAATCGAAAGGTAGAAAACACATAAATTTGTGAATATTATAGGAAAGATCTTTCACTGTTGATCTTTGAACTGACTCCTCAGAATTGATCAGAAAAATAAAGAAATTACTTAATTTATGCTGATTAATATATTTAATTTTTTTTTTAATATTTGATAATAGTAGCCAGAAGCAATTATACTATCCTATGGTCTCGATGACAAGGCCAAATCACACATTCACTCACACAAGCACACCCAGTTTCAGAACAAAATAAATCTAAGCAAATCACACAACGATTTGGGAGAGATTGGAGTGAAATCTAATGAGATGCTCAAGATGTCACTGGACACCCTCAGCTGCACAAGGTATCTTATGTCAAGTAAATCAATTAATATATTTCAAAATTTGATTATTTACTCAGACACCAGATTTACAGATGGGATTATGATCAGAGAAAAACATACAAAATTTATAAAACTTATTTATTACATATCCTTAAATAATGAACTAGTGTACAATAGAACCCAATGGTTCGGCTTTTATATTTCCAAGGTCTAATCTGCTATCAATAGATTCATCTATCTGTCCGACGATAGCAACATTGTCTCCTCGAATTATATGCAGTCCAAGAACTACTTGCGCCACTCCCGTTGATGAAGAAAACACACGCTCGTGAGATTCATCCAATATTATGTTTATCGTCTGATCAAATCCTTTCAGAGTTCCAATGAAGTTCCTGCCATCAGAGGTTATCACTGACACTGTTTGGTTTACATAGGTCTCGAGGCCTGAAGCCATTGTATCTTAAAATTAAATTCAAAACTTAAATGAATAAGCTTAGCTTCTATGGAAAAACCAATGCGTTTGTTTTAAAAAGTAGCGTTTCGTAAATCCGAAATGTCAAACAAATAAAATTTATGGTTATTTTTAAACTTTTTTATGTATTTGACAGTTGACATTATTGTCAGTGTTGCCAGGTTTATAAAAAAATCGTGTGTAGCACAGTCCAGATTGAGCGTCTAAACGCAGTCTAAATTTCAAAGTGACAGAAACGCAAAATGAAGAGAACTGTCCTGTCCAGTGTCAAATGATGCGGCAGACCGGCAGACATAGAATTTAGCGCCAGATCTGGCGACTTTTGGGAATACCCAAGGGACAAAAAATCTTTAATTTTATTAATAAATCTCTAAAGTTACAAAATAAATCTTACCAGTTTTTCTGGAGATTTTTGGAGTGCATCAAAACGTTTACAAAGACTCCAAAAGACTAAGGTACCGTGTAATGGGGTGTGGGATAGCAATATTTTACTACAGTGTTGTCAGGGTAATCAGGTTTCCCTAAAAAGTTGGCAAAAAGGCAGTGCATAATTGTGTCACTAGTTCCTCATAATATAAATATACAGGTTGTTCGGTACATCGTTTGCCAAATTGAATTGGCTTAAAGTAGTACCCTTAACTTTAGTTAAATAAAAAGGCGAGTATGTGTTATTTGAAAGTAATTCTCAATTTTATTAAGAAACACACCCGTAAACTTTTAAACAAGTACAAATTTAAAAAAAAAGTAATAGAAAATACTAAACATTTAATTTATTGGTGTACTTATTGGCAGATTTGCCTGATTATTTTTTTTTTACAAAAAAATCACATATGCCATGGAATTCTTTGCATCAAAACTGCCATATTGGTAGATAGATTTGATCCTTATGATTGATGGCACGGATTAATGCCATAACCATACAGGATGCAAAATGTTCTTAGAATTAATTTATCTGAAAAATGAGACGACTTCATCAAATAATCACGAACAAAATCGTGATTTTTACGTTCAATTAAATAAATTCGACAAGAATATTAGACAAAATTAAATGTAATAACACCCTGACATAATTTATCTTCTGTTGATGTCGTCCTTTTTTTCTAAATAAATTTTAGAACTACGTAATTTTTGCTCCCATTGATCATAATGAGCTACTACTTTTTTTACAACATAATCTAGTATTAAAATACATTTATTTTCAGTGAAAATTGTTAGCAACAGGTGGTATAAATTTTGTTGGGTTCTAAAACAAAATTAATTGAATTATTTTACCTGTGAAATGTAATACCACTTTGTCCTTACTCGGGTCGGTTTTAACAGTTATAACGGCACATTGGACCATTGTTAGTAGTTTCATAAACACTAATAGCAATACAACGACACGAAAACGCAAATTTCAATATGTTTTTTGATAAAAATGACAAAATACGAAAATACTTTAACTTTTCCGAATAAACCGCATGAGGTCAGCTAATGTTTGGCTCCAAGCTGTCAAATTTGCTTACCCATTACAGCGATAGCGACAGAAAATATCATCGTATTTCTCTTTCTAACTTGAAAGATTTTCATAGCGCCTTTTTATGTATGAGGGAAAGAGAGTAGTGTGAGACAGTCGTAGACAGAGAAACCAATGTACCACTATTGGTTTCTCTGTCTACGACTGTAAATGAATAAAACGGGAAAAATCATGTAAATAGCGAGGAATTATAAGTACTAAACATAAGAAGTTGAGTGTAAACTACCATCAAGCACAGAAATAAGAGATCTAGTGACTTTCTGACAACTTTTGACACTGAATCTGTCGACATGTAAATTTTTGAGCTGGCAACACTGTATGCGGCAGATCCGTGTTATTGATTTTTGTAGAATTGTAATTATCGATTCTTTAAGGCTTGCTACAATTACACTGAATTTTTATAAATAAGATGGCAAGCACAACTGTTCAGTATATTGTGCTACGCACTGATTTGCAGAAAGATAAAGGATGGTCACTAGCTTCAGTTGTTGCCCAGGCATGCCATGCTTCAACAGCTGTTCTCCACTTGTATAAAGATGATGAGCACACGATTCAATATTTAAATGATTTGGATAATAAGCAAAATGTGGTCTTAGAGGTATGTTATAAGAATTATATTAGTAACTTGATTAATTCAAATATTGCCTCTCTGACACTGGTTTATCCTAACATAATTGTATGCAACATAGAAATTATTTTATTTACGTACTTAAGTTCATTCAGTATAATTGATATTTATTTACATATTGTATAAACAATTAAGTTTATGGATTTGTTAAATAACTTTTCATATTTGTAAACCTGTGTCTGAGTTTGGCAGTGGTTATAAGTCCCCTAATATGATGGCTTAGTACTATTGTCTAGAGTTCATAAAATAAAGGATAAAAATCAGCTGTCTTTTTATGAAATCTTTTTTTTACATAATATCATTGTACTATCCAACCAATGGTCTAAATTACTCTAAATGATATATTATTATGGCGAAATATGCCATAATAAATATACAAACTATATTATTTGTTATGGTGAAAGTTTTCAAGTGAAAAATAATTGATAGTAAATGGTGATTATGAATTATAATAATAACCTCATGCAAAATGTTAATAAAATAGAAATTGTCACTTTTGCCGGTAGTTTATTATTTCAATTCAGTCCTTATCAAACATTTTGATTCTGCCGATTTTCAACTGCAGCTGCGCCATGCTTGCTACGCTCGCTTGGCTACTAATATTACTGAACTAACACATAGGCACCAAAACATAAAACGCTATACCCTTCGTCTAATGCTCAAATTGATCAGAAAGACGCTTAGCTAACATCAGTTTTTAAAAAAGGTGACATAATGACATTTATCGGTAAATTTAGTAAAATCTAATCACTGATCAATGTGATTCATTTATTGCTTTTGGTAATTATTAATAATCTCTTGTAATTATTATCCATTATTAAATTATCACATTCATTGTAACATCATAACACGAGCACACCTAGTCTCAGAACAAATCTTTGAGAGGGACAATAAATGAATATGTATTAATCAAATATTAATATTTGCAGGTGCCAAATGAATCCACATTAAAAAAAATAGCAGAAAAAATAACAGAAATGTCTATTGCTCATAAATTATGGATTGACCAGACAGAAAATATACCTACATGTATTGCTATCAAACCTTATCCGAAAGATACATTAAACATATTTTTACGTGATATGAAAGTACTGCAACGACAAGGATAAAAAAAAAATTACATAATAATTATACTCAGAATATAATATTATAAGCACTTAGAATGGTCCAAGTGATGTATCTTGTGATGCACCTTCAACAACTGTAAACCACCTCTGGAAAATAATTTATATTCTATGCTTATGTGTAATGTTTAGTAGAATATGCGAAATCGCAATAATCTTAAAAAAAAATGAATAATCTTATTTTTTAAATTTCTTTAAATTGTTTAGAAAATATTTTTTTAGCAAACATTCCGTGAATTGTAACTACTTACTACTAAATTATAATCAATTGTAAAAGATTTCCATATTAGTAGCAAGGTTAGTGCATAATTAAATTGTTAAAATAGCTTTTTTACTTTTTGTAAAATACTTATATAATATTGCCACTAGTAACAAGGATTACTAGAATCCTTGTTACTAGTGTGGAAATATTATACAATTTGTATTTGCAGTGCTGCATAATTAAACTATTATTAGGGATTGCACGTAATACTGTGGCTGCACTCAATCATTTTTATAAATGTCATATAGAAATGTAAAATGTACTAACAATATATTTAATCAATAACCCTTAGTCCTGTATAAACTACGAAGTATTCGGACCTTATTGAGAAATAAAAACATTATGATTCTCTGAACATTTTCTTGTGTTAGATTTTAATTTTTATTCGACTTTCTTCTCAATTCGATTCATTTGTATTTTTATATATTTTTCACTGGAAGTATCTCAAAACTTTGATTACTCGAAGACGCCTGGACCGCCCCAGTGTCAAATGATGCGGCAAACATAAGACATATGCATCCAGTTTTGCCAATTTAGTGCATTTGTCGCCTGATTTGAAATGATCTGGCGACTTTTGGGAATGCCCTAGTGACAAAAAATCTTCTTAGTTACAAAAGAAATCTACCAGTTTATCTGGAGACTTTTGGAGTGTACAAAAAAATACTTTAAAAAATAAGCTATATGTTTATTTTTCATGACCATATTATTGCAGTTCTTCTTATTTCATTCGTACTGTAAACTAATGAAACGGTCCAAAGTAAATAATAAGGAATGATTAGTACTTAAACATAAGAAGTTGAGTGTAAACTACCATCAAGCACAGGAATGAGGGATCTAGCGACTTCCTGGCAACTTTTGACACTGAATCTGGCAACATCTAAAGTTTTGAGCTGGCAGCACTGTATGCTGCAGATCCGTGTAATTTTGGCTTAAAAGTCTTGTAACCAAGCCATACAAACTAAAAAAAATGTGCGATTGACTTTTTGGCGGGCGTTTACAAAAGGCAACATTTTAAAAATGTTCTCTGAGAAAATAATTATTATAAAATATTTTGTAAAAAATAGTATGGATAAAACAAAATATTTGAATATTGAATGCTGCGAAATGGATGGAGACGAAGACGAGGCGACAGGCGGGCCAAAAAAGGTACCTAGCTAAAAGACAATAAAATTGATAGAAGGCGAAAGGGTTCAGGAAAGTAACATGCCCTCTCTTACATTAAACCTAATATCAGGCTATATCCTAAAAATGCTAGAAAATGCTAAATAAATTAATATAAAATGATTTCAATACATTGTGCACCTCGAGGGACATTCTATACTTAGCAAGAGTGTCTTGATGTATGTTTGTTGCCTTCAAACCTGTAAAAAGGTGATAATACTAACTGATTCACTAAGTTTTGTAAATAATCTTAAAAGTAAGTAGTAAATAACACACATTTTAAAACAAATAATAATGTTTTTTTGTATTTTTTATAAATCATATTTAAAAATATATAAAATAAGTTTAAAAATAAATAAAGAGGAATAATATTAACAAAAAATATTTAGAAGTTTTCTTTAAGTGGATGCCTTCTCATTGAGGTATAAAGGAAATGAAATTGCTGATAAAAGCTACATATGAAGGAATATCAAGATATTAATTTTATTAACATAGAACTAAGGAATTTTTGGATGAAAAATTTAGAAGAAAAGGGAAATGGTATGGAATAATGCAAACAACCTTACCCACTAACTAAGCCCTGATACTGAAATTTGAGCATTGCTAGACATGATTTTATCACCCTAATAATTAATAGACTACGGTTTGGTTTGGTCATACTACCACCCCAGCACATTTACATAGACTTGGTATTGTGGAGAATAAGATGTGCACCACACACACAGACTATAATAGCCTTGGACTTAGACTATAATAGGATACAATGTGCATAAACTGCAATGAAGCCACAGAAATAATAGAACCAAAGATAATGTAATACTACCGTAGAAATAGAACCAAAGAACACACATGATATTTGACTACCCGTGCACAGATTAATATCGCTTAATCCTTGCCAGCGAATTAATTGAAAAGATTGACCTGTCAAAGGAAGAATACCGCCGCATAAATATTATACTACAAAATAATACTTATTTATGGTACAATTAGTAAGAAAAAGTTAATATTTCTGTTGTGAGTGCCAATTGTAAATTTTAAGCTTGCGAAGTATTCTTGAATTGAATCACGAGCGTAGCGAGTGTTTCTAATAAAGACTACTTCGCAAGCAAACGATTTTAAGAGGTCACGAACTGGAAATATTATATATAATTATACACAACTTTTCGCCTCTTCCAGTGAGAAAATATTAAGATTTAAATAAACTCGTACTCGATTGCTTAACCTGCGATAACTACATGAAATACGACAGTAATACCGATTCAGAATGCGTTTAAAGGCTTTTTGTAAGTCGCCACCATGTCGCCACTTATAAAATATGTCGTACGTTTTCAAATACTTTTCCCGTGATTTATCTGGTAAAAAGCAAACTTCTGTGTTAGAAGCAAGTTGTCGCAACTTTTTTGCCTTTGGAGTTCCATAAAATTCTTCATCACTGGATTCACTATTTTTTTTGTTAAAAAATGTTCCAGTACGTAACAATTAAACTTAAACAAATTGCCCGCGAATCCCGCGATGCGATGACTGACTGACACACAGATTAATTAATAGTAGCTAGCTACAGATGCGACAGTGACATTTCTGTAGAAAGTTTCCAATTGTTCCGTTTTGGCGCTGCTGTAGGCATCAGGGTTTTGACACGAGTATATAGGTAGTTATAGCTGTATGTGTAATAGTGATTGCAGGAAAAATCTTGTTATTGATAACTAGTGATGTACTATTATATCGACTTTTTTATTTATATCGATGCTTTAATGGCACCTTTAGACTTTATTTATTTTTGAAATTCAGGAAAGGATAATAAAACAAAATTTAATAATTTTTAGGTTATTTATTGGAACGAAGTACCTTATAAGGCATACGTGGGGCCGAAGCCTACAGCGCAGAGGCCCGATAAACATTTTAATCTAAATTTGAAATGGGACAAAAACCGGCGATTATCCCTGTTTACACTATAGAAATGCACCCAAGGTCAATCCCCGGTTTGAGTAGACCTATTGCAGATCAAATCAATTCAAATCATTTATTTTTATAAACCCCAAGGGGTGCTTGAACACGCCAATAAACATTATAATTACAGAGCAAGTAAAAATTAATCTAATGAATTAAATAAATTAAAATCAAAATAATATGATTTGAATTACCAAAGCTTAGATCAATTTTAATCAAGCTGTTAAGGCTCAAACTAAATTCAATCTAAGTACCAGCTCCGATGGGTATTGCATCATTGAGAAGAGCTGGTGAGAAACTCATGTGCACCATCTTTTGAATATTAAATCATACAATTTTGTTTGTTTGAAGAAAAGTTGCAGTATGCAGAAAATGGGAAAACTAAATAATATGAGCTATTGTGTTGAGGCGACAGGGCTCAACATTGTCGTGAGCAGCTTGGGGTGTTGAGCGGTGCGGCGCCGATTTCACCATCGAGGTTATTGAACTGACGCCTGCCCTGAAACACATGAATTAACATTTAATTTATTGTTATTTGTTATTTTAACAAAGAAATAAAACTGTCTTCAGAACATAACACTAGAAATAAATAACACAAAATCCATTTTGAAGTTGTTGCCAAGTTTCAGATTTCATCAAATTATCTAATCCTACGTCTTGGGACCAACTTAAAAAAATGTTTTTAATATAATAATAAGAAAAAACAATAAAGAATAAAATTATTCCTAGCCTTTAAGTGTTTTGAAGTTGATTTTTTGGGTTTTTAACTATCAATGACACAAAACAAAGTGAAATTACTTAGATGTATGCAAACCTCTTGTAAGGTTTGTCATCTTCCGAGTTGTGTTATTTAAGTTCTGTTTGATTCTAGTTGATTTATCTTTTAAACAATCTTGGCTCATCTTTTAATCAAAAATGTATTTTAAAAATACAACTGAGTGTTACAAAACCAGTTTTAAGATAGCAACTTAATTTGGTTATCACTGTTTTTTTAAAATAACATTGGTTTTATTTTTCATCCATTTTTAATAAACAAGATGTGCCAGATATTTTACAATTAAAGTCGAGTAGATAGAAATGGTCATATTGTTGTTTTAGGTATAATTCTGTCAAAAATAGCGAAAACAAAATACAAAATGACCATTTATTGTAAAAATCAATACTGGAACTGTATTACAGGTATTTAGATAATAAATTAGTATAAAACTAACTTCAATTATTATAGATGCTGATATTGATAATGATATTCGCAACAACTCTGTTCTATACGTAGATAAACCTAGAATGAAAAAATTTAGAAAAATTTAGAACATAAAAAACTCACCAGCAACACTAAGCGGAACGCCATTAGCAATTTCTTTATCAGTAAGCAGGCAGGGGTAAGAGTACCGCAGTCTTTGTCCTTCGTGATCAAACTGATGTTTATCAAAATGTTTTTCACAGACACGTTTCCTTAATAATTGCTCTTTAGTGAGTGTGGGGGGTCCAATGAGAAGGGAATTTGTTGGCACTAGGTATGAGATCCACAGATTTCTAAGTTCGTCGTTCTTGGGAAAACTAAAAAGCCGGGTCTCACTTGTTGCATTGCAACAACCTACACAGCACTTACGGGTTCCCATGACGAATAATCGTACATATAATATGCACAATCAGTATTGTCTCAAACTACAAAGGAAATTTTGCGTCCTAAGGATCTCAACTCAGTGAAATACGAGGAAATATACACAAGGGCAAGCATTCGACAGAATTTCGACTGTGAAGATTTTTGACAATGAGAAATACATGACATTACATGACACTTGACAATGACATAACAAAACCAAGATGCTGGAGTAGCAAGATGGCTGCCACCAGCGCGAGCGCCATGCCGCGCTGGTGGCAGCCATCTTGCTACTCCCGCGCCAAAACGGAACTTTTGGAACTAAAGCTGTCACAGCCGTGGACTGACACAGACTCTTTTGTTTTTTTTAAGAATGCGTTCGGAAATTTGTTCCGTAACATTTATTTATAGAGTCTAATATTAAGTACCTGATTTTAATTAATTTAATGGTCAATCACGAATATAAAAATATTTAAATACTAAATAAGCGTGTATTTATATAATTTAAAACAAGAAGTCTATGATTTAAAATAATTAAAACGTATCGTTTGTAGTTATTTAATAAAATTGATGTCAATGTTTGTTAATAACCTACATGGTGGCTGCTTTGTTTTTTTTCCAGCGCCTATTCATTGGAAGGATTTTTTGTTTTGAAATTTGAATCACTTTGCCTCACTAGTGAGTAAAAACGGTTTTAACTTACTGAATTCTGGCAAGCAAACGATCTGTTTCGTGCTGGTGTGGTGAAAAGAATTATATATGTCACTATATATATATTAAAAACAGCATTGGAAAGATTTAAATAAAATAAATGAAGACTGTTGGAAATAAAAATTAAAAATAAAATTAAGAAATGTCATACAGGTAGCCATGACAAAAAATATAAAAAAAAAAAAGATCCGTGTGATCCACAGAGTACATTGGTGTGATCATAGAGACATGGACATTCCATGAGTGTGATATAGTTTTGTAAAATTGTAATTACTGATTTTTTATAAATAAGATGGCAAACACAATTGTTCAGTATATTCTGCTACGCACTGATTTGCTGAAAGAAATGGGATGGCCAATGGGTTCAGTTATTGCCCAGGCATGCCATGCTTCAACAGCTGTTCTCCACTTGTATAAAGATGATGAGCACACGATTAATTATTTAGATGATTTGGATAATATGCATAAAGTGGTCTTAGCGGTATGTTATATGAATTATATTAGTAACTTGATTAATTAAAATATTGCCTCTCCGATACTGGTTTATCCTAACATAATTGCATGCAACATATACATTACACAAAATTAAGTTCATTGATTTGTTAAATTATATTTCATATTTGAATACCTGTGTCTGAGTTTGGCAGTGGTTGATGCAACTGTAACATTATAAGTCCCCTAATAATATGATGGCATAGTACTATTATCTAGAGTTCTTAAAAAAAAGATATAAATCAGCTACAATTTATTTATATCTTCTTTTTTTTACATATCATTGAACTATCCAAGCAATCCAAACTATCTCAATTATATGCCCAAATATGTCCATATATTTGTTATGGTAAAAGTGTTAAATTGAAAAATAATTGATAATTACTGGTGATTATTATAATAAGAACCTCAAATTCAAATTCATTTATTGTTTACCACAGGTGAAAATACAGATGTCACACAATTCATTCAAAATGTGATTATAAAATTGACATTGTCACTTTTGCTGGTAGTTTATTCTGCCAATCCAGTCCTTTCCAACTATAGCTGCACCATGCTTGCTATGCGCGCTCGGCTACTAATCTTACTGAACCAACGCAGAGGACCAAAATATAAAACCCTCTACCTATCATCTAACGTTTAATTGATCAGAAAGATGCTTAGCTTGCATTAGTTTTTATAAATGGTGACACAATGACATTTATTGGTCAATTGTTTATAATCACCAAGCAATGTGATTAATTTATTGCATTTGGTAATTATTAATAATCACTAGTAATTATTAATAATGTTTGATTAATCACATTCATCGTAACATACCTAGTCTCAGAACAAATCTTTGAGAGGGACAGTAAATTAATATGTTTTAATCAAGTATTAATATTTGCAGGTGCCAAATGAATCTTCATTAAATAAAGTAGCAGAAAAATTAAAAGAAAATTCTATTGCTCATAAATTATGGATAGAACAGCCAGAAAATATACCAACATGTCTTGCTATCAAACCTTATCCGAAAGATGAATTAAAATTATATTTACGTAATTTGAAATTAATGAAATAGAGAGGAAAAAGAAAGTATATTTTAATAATAATTATGTGATGTGACCTTCAATAAGTGTAAACCACCTTATTCTGGAAAATAATTTATATTCTATGCTTATGTGTAATCTTAAGTAAAATATGTGATTATTGTTAAAATGGCTTTATATTTTTTTATTAAATATTTTTAAGTAAACATTCTATGATTATGTACTACTTACTACTTAATTAAAATAAATTGTATAATATTTCCACATCAGTAACAAGGGCAGTGCATAATTAAACTTTTTTTTTTGAATTCATCATTCATATTAATTTATTTCGTAACGTATTATAGCATAGTATTTGAAATTGTCAATCAAAATGTACAAACAAAACTTAACAAAATACATGAAGCTGAGAAGCGGTAATCTAATCCCAAGCATTATTATCGTCCATATTAGTAAAGTCTTTCATGGAATAATAGCCCTTCGAAGACAGTTTTCGTCTTATTAGGGACTTAAATTTATTGAAACTTAATTTCTTGAACTTTGCTTGGGATTTTATTCTAATTTTTTTTTCTCTATCGATCTGTATATACGAAATGCAGAAATTCGCACAAAAGTGGTTAATACGACCCAGAAATTTATGGTCATAGCTTCTTAAAAAAGGTAAATTTTCAATGTAAAAGCCGAATGATTTTTTTTGTGTTTTTTTTTGTGATGTAATGACCATAATTTATATTAACTCAGGGCGTAAAAATAGTCGTTAATTGTCAATGGTTTATACGCCCTAACGTGTTAAATGCATTACCTAAACATAGTTTAATTTCGACGTCGTAAATCCAAAGGCAGTTTGCAACGTTGGTGTATAAACCATGTTTATTACAAGGAGCACTTTACGACCAACACACAAGGCTCACATTTGGGAATCTTCAACGTTGGGTAATTGAGATTATATTTATCTTTATTTGTGTGGAAATAAATTAAAACTGTTAAAAAAAGGTTAAAATAAGACGAAGCTCTTTGTAAATAATTTACGAAAACTCGTCCGAAATAAAGTTTAATAACAAAATATTAGTCTGTAATTCTACATAAAATTTCATAACTTTTTTGTTTTTGAAGTTATAAAAAAAGTATTTATAAGAAAAGGTCTTAGAATTTGCAAATAAAAAAGGTTAAATCATCAAAACCTATCTATCTTCTTTAGTTTAAAAGTTAGCTTGGATTTACGTCTAAGATTCTTGGTTAATACACCCTATGAAAATGTGCTTTAAAAAAACTATATAGGTCGTATATCCAATTTTGATAAGGTAATGGGCACATTTTTACTGTCTTAAAAACCCATATAATTATGTAGTTTTTTTTGTATTAAAAACCATTTATAATCATAGATTAATTGAATTCCGACTAATAAACAATCCTGTTACTCTCAGAATTAGTAGGAACTCAATTATTATTATTCTAATATCCAATAAATAAAATCAAACTAACTGAAAATCAAATTTACTATTATTGTAAACCGAAGAAGATTTCAGAAGCACAATTTGTAAAAAGACATTGGGAAGTTTTGGACTGGAGACCTTGGCAACATCTCTGCTTTTAATGTATGTTTTTTATTCAGTAGGTACTGAACTTTAGATAGATCCACAGATTGACCTTTCCAATACATGTCATATTTTTATTAATTTCAACTTAGTTCTTTAAGTTACATAAACTATTGTTACTAATAAACTAATTAATGTAGAGTTACATGAACAATACAGTACATGTGAGATGGAATGGATTTCTATTTTTATTTTACGTCAACGGCTTGCACACCGAGCACAGTATTTACTCGCCATTGCAACGTTCTTGTTACTTTCCGTAAAAATATTATAATTTACATAGGCCTAAGGTTGCAATATCTTATGCAACCTTATATACTATGGATTTATTTATAATAATTAAATTGCATTTCTAAGTATATTTAAGTTTATTTTCTCTTTATAACCATATTTAGCTATAATGTTGTTTTGATTGCTATAACTTACACATAGAATTATTGTCAAAAAACAAACAAATATTGTATGAATTATTTGAAAAGATGGTGCACATGAGTTTCTCACCAGCTCTTCTCATGATGCAATACCCATCGGGGCTGGTACTTGGATTGATTTTAATTCAATTCTCTAAGTTGAATTAAAGTCAATCTAAGCTCCGGTGTCAAATCATTTTATTACAATAAGTATTATAATTTAGTTAGCTAAGTTTTATTTTAATTTTATATTTTTTGTGTTTTGATGTTTGTTTTGACGTGTTCAAGCGCCCCTTGGGGCCCATGGAAATAAATGTTTTGATTTGATTTGATTTGATTTGATTTGATAGATCAAGCTAAGGAAACTGCCCTAGCTGCCTCCCTTTAATTCGTCTGTTTAGCACTAATACGTCCTGCAGTCGATAAAAGTTATCAAAATAATGTTAGATTTCCCGCATTGTTATTGCAAAATATACGTATGATTTTTTGTAGGTCACTAAGTACGTGACTGTCCTAGGTTTTTAAATCTACACACAGACACGGTTACGAAGCCTTGTATGTACCTATTGTTATTAGTTATTTATAAGCACGTCACGTATTTATTTAGCAATGGGCCAACAAATTAAGTATGCAGGGCAAAAACTTCTTAGTAAATAGTAAAGACTGACTACATCAGTTATAGATAAATAAGTTATGTAAATATCTATGCTTCCTAAATATGTGTAAACATGCATAACTAGTGAAGCTAGTCTTCACTGTGTCGTAGAAGTTTTTGCCCTTAATACTTAATTGCTTGGTCCACTTTACCTTACTGAGCATTCTCATGCTTGAATGCATTCTTATGTATGAAAAAATGCTAACATACGCCGGGCGTTAACGCTAATGCTTTCTTCGAAATACAAGCTTCAACTGCGACCCACTTCGACGATGCGTGTGCGCCGCGCGCACACCCGTCCCACATACGTCACACGGCAACACGCGGCGCATACGCAACGCGACGCATAGGCAACGCACACGCGGCGCCCGCGTCGCTCACACGCCCGGGAAACGCGTACGCCTAAAGGAAGGTCATCAACTTATCTAGTTATTCATAATAGTATTTATATTATAATTAATTCATAACATGTTACCGCAAATACGTGGATAAAAAAACCGACGATACGTCATGTTGTAATTGCTAGTCCACCTGCGCAATGCGTGATATAATGAAATGGGTAGTTCTTCCTTAATTTTTTGTCTATCGGCTATATTTCTGTAACCAATGAATGAAATGATGTGTATTTTTTATTTCCAGTGTTTAGTTTTATCCTGGTACATACATATTATATTTTTTAATAATTGCAGTCTTAATTTAAGGTAAAATATTTGAAGTGTCTTCTTCTGATTAATATAGCGTCCGCTTACCATTTTTCGCAAAATTGTCGATGTCGCTTTTTTCCTATTATAAATCAGTATAAATCATAATTATATCGACAGGAAATTAGTCCTCATAAAAAATACTTCGACGCCTAAGGTTTTCTTTTCTTTTTGTTATCTCTTATAATATATTTTTATTTTATTAATACATACTATTGTAAAAATAATGATTAAGTTGTATATTACGTGTGCTACTCTATTGTATTGGGTCTTCCTGTAAAAATAGATGTAAGGATGGAAATAAATAAATAAATAAATAAATATTTTAACACGTAAGATTAATTTCGTTTTCGTATTTTAGCTTTAAATTTTGTGTATTTTTATGTAGTAATTTATGTTTAAAATAAACATATTTTAGCTATAACAATCTTAGTGTGTTTATAAATAATTAAATACGTAGTGTCCGGCGTAAAATAAATATCCACTTTATTTGAGTTGAGAGAGAGAAAATGCTCGCTGGTTCTCCTCAGTTTTATATCTGTTTCTGATAAATTTGTATCCTATTCTGATTCATATGGCCACAAAATACTTGAACGTTTAATATCTTAAAAACAACTTTATAAAAACGAGTACCTTATTAAATATTATTTTTATAGTATACCTTTTTTTCATATAAACAATTGTGTGATAGAGTTGAAAGTGAAATTGAATTTTGTCCACGTGAATCAGTCAGTACGAAGAACTAATATAGTTACTAAACCCGAACAATAATAAATTTACTGTGTTTAGTTGGCATTTAAGTTGGCGCGTCACCGAAACCGGTCGTCAAATAACTATCAGTTTGAAGCAATAACAAAACAACTTTGACTAATCTTCAAATATCGATAAATTTTATTAGAATTAAAATGAAAAATAATGTTGATATAATAGTGTTGGGAGCTACGGGCTACACCGCGAAAACTATCATGAAAAAATTGGCGGAGTTGACAAAAGAAAAGTATTCGGATGTTACCTGGGGTATTGCCGGACGTTCTAAGGAAAAACTGGACGACTTGGCGACTGATTTGTTTAATGCAGGTACATTAATAAGTATGTATTTACAAAAAAAAAGTATATATGTATTAGTATCAGTTATCCTAGTACCCATAGTACAAGCTCTGCTCAGTTTGGGACTAGATGGCGTTGTGTGTGAGTTGTGAAATATTTATTTATATTTATTTTATTTTATTTTATATTTATTAAATGTTTTTTTTTGCAACTTGAATTATTCTATTATTCATAGCTACAGGTAGTACTTATATTAACTAAAAATAAACTAACAATCAATAGTCTTGTAAGTACTTGTACCCAGACAAAGTTTTTTATTATACTTTCTATCTAAACTCGTTTTTTTATAAATTCTATAACCACATTAAAATCTGTTAGTTGTATTTATTATTTCATTTAATATTTAGATGAGCTTATGCGGCAAGGTGAAACTGTTTATTGGTAAAAGAAGTTTAAAAGATACCTTATCCTTGAAAGACATACTCGTCAATTCTCGTTAATATAATCAGCCTTATTATTTCTGGCCCAGCCGGCTAGCCTAATCTACTATATCTTTTTTTTTTTTTTTTTTTATTCTACGCCCACAGCGAACGAACGTGTAGTCCACCTGATGGTAAGTGGAGTACAGCCCATGGACATCAACAATCCACAAAAGCAGATTATAGATGCGTCGCTGCAGCTGAGAACTACGATGTTATGCCTCATGTGCCAGTAATTTCAGGGCCTGATCTCACCACCAAACCGGAACACAGTAATGGAAACACTACTATTTGGCGGCAGGTTAAAGGTGGGACGGTGGTGCTGCCGCCCTCGAGCTCATTCACAAAAGCTCTACCACCAATGAAATATATAATTTTATTAATAATTCCTATCGTATTTTACTTGAGTGTGCCATATTTTACCAACTCATGTGGATGAAAATACAAAACAATAGATAATCATGTTATCTATCTGACCGCCCTTAGTTATCCTATTACTATTGCCCTTTCTTATCGTATTTATGTACTTGCCACCTCTAGTTTATTTATATTAGATATAGGATTCTTCGTTATAATATTTAGCCCCAATTTTACAGTCGTTGGATAAACGTCAGCTTATATTTATTGGGTCGAATAAGATCTATCTTGAACCTCAGAAACTGGCCCTTAGTGTATTATCTATTAGTTAATCCTAAGTGCTGTTCCGCCTCCCTAGATACTGTAGCGCATCACTTATATTTGCCGAGGCCGGTTTGCCGGGGCTTGATGCATTGATCCGCCATCGTGCAGCTAAATTTAGAGATAGTTTGTTTAAATGTAAGAACCGAATGATTTTAACTGTTTGTCAGATTAACACCTTTGGACTTTTAACCACTGGTGCACAATTTTAAAATAAAATAAACGTAATTAGTATATAAGATAGTTAAGGATACACAATAAGCTATTTTAATATGGACGATGTTCCGAAATAAAGAAATTTATTATTATAAAAACATTTCCATATAAAATGTTGCTAACACAGCTAAGTGCCTGGCAGGATCAAAAAGTTATAAGATATCATGAAGAGCCAAGCTTCTACCTCTACACAAGTACACATCCTAAAACTACAAGCTCTTACTTCAAAAAGCTTTATCCTTAGTCAGCACCGTAAATAGGGCACCAATTTACTTACTCGTGGTAGAGCCCTTGTGAATGAGCTCGAGGGCGGCAGCACCACCGTCTCACCTTTAACCTGCCGCCAAATAGTAGTGCTTCCATTACTATGTTCCGGTTTGGTGGTGAGATCAGGCCCTGAAATTACTGGCACATGAGTCATAACACCGTAGTCCTCAGCTGCAGCGACGCATCTATAATCTGCTTTTGTGGATTGTTGATGTCCATGGGCTGTACTCCACTTACCATCAGGTGGACTACACGTTCGTTCGCTGTGGGCGTAGTATAAAAAAAATATAATATTAATCGACTTCAAAAAAAGAAGTTCTTTATCGACCCGAGCGACGTATGTATGTATGTAACTTTGTATGTTCGCAATTATCTCGGCAACTACTTATCCGATTTGAATGCGGTTTTCGTATTTTTAATCTTTGTGTTTCAGTATAAGTTATCTGATCTGATTAAAATCTTCGCAAACAGGCAATAACACTCTTCAATAACGAACAGCTACTAAACAGCGATTTGTGCAATCGTTTGACTGGTATTTTTTATCATAACATAACATTACGTCTGTGTATGCCTTGAGGGGTAAGCAGATGTATCGTGTACACATTTATAGTGCCATGAAACCTTCTCTGATTTTCATGGGTCATTCCATAATTTCTATCAGCAAATCAAATCAATCGTATTGCTAATAGTGTTGCGAAAAAATAAAGCAATCATTTTTAGCAACGCGTTGATGTCTTTTGAACTAACCTTACTCAAGGCAGGATTTTTTTAACTCAATCTTTTTAATTCGTACTTCTGCGATAGGTACAATTAGGGCCATAGTACTTCAAGCATCGAAGTTTTGCGATTTGGCGACTGTTTTTATCGAAAGAATTGACTGTTTCCATCGCTGTATAATAAACCATGTTTTGCGACTTTATATTATTGTGCCTTGAGGTTATGCCGGTAAAAACACTGTTATAAAATGGCTACTTCCATTGAACTATAAAGAAACTGAGACTTTTCTCCTATGAAACTATGGGCATTAATTAATTAATTACTCAACACACAACATTAAGAACTTATGCACACATACATCATAGCTACACACACATACACACCTACTCACTCACGCACATACACCATAAAATAACAAACTCAACACACACTTACACATTCAATTACACATCATCACTACATATCACACATACTTTGCTGATTTATTTCTTTCTTTTATTATTCATAATTATTTTTTCATTAGGTACTTTCTGTTTTCTTTTTATCTTTTAAATTTTAATTTTAATTTTTTGTCATTACCTTAGTTTACCTTAGTGATTAGGCTAACCAAAAAACAGGAAAACCTAATTTGGTAGCCACTGTCTAAAATTATGTAATTGATGTATCTCTTGGTAATAAAGTTTTTATATTATTAGTTAACCAGCTGAAGCAACACGTTCTGTGAACTCTCCTAACCTATCCATAAGTTAGGACACGATTTTATTTAATCCTTGATTTATATTATAGGTATCAACGATCTAGCGGTTGTAGAATGTGACATAAACGACGAAGACTCTCTGAAGAAAATGCTGGCAATGACCAAAGTGGTGATAAATTGTACCGGACCTCATGTTCAGCTGAGTCCGCCCATTGTAAAATCTTGCATCGAAACTGGTACTCATTATGTGGACATATCTGCTGAAATCTTTGTAAGTTTATGGTATACCTAATCCTATCTTGCATTTTTAACGCAAATAAGGATGGGGTGCATGAAAGGAGCCTCCCCGAGTGACGTACACAACGATTTCCTACGTCCGGCGCACCCTGAGCAATTCGCGAGTTCTCCAAAGCGAATTGGCTAATCCTTTCACCACGATGGCAAGTCAAAATAAAATTTGACTCAGCCATCGACACGACGAAGAAGAAGAAGAACGCAAATAAACTTATCTTACAAAACTTATATAAGGAAACTGCTTCGATGGTCTAGTGGTTAGCGTATACGCCTCTCACCTCAAGGTCTCGAGTTCTTTTGCCGGGTCGGGCAAAGAATTATTAGTGAACTTTCCATCAGAAAGTTCATGATGGCGATTGGTTTATCCCCTATCCCACGGGACTTTAAAATGACAGCTGAAATGGTGGTGTTTTACACGTCTGCCACACTCTTTCGGGTTATAAAGGTTTGATGTTATGTCATGTAATATTAGGAAAAATACTGAGTTCTAGAAACTAGCAAAATATACTCAATAAAGTTTGAACATTATTATTATCTCGTCGTATTTTTAGTTCTTGTTTGATTTCTGTTTTACCGCAGAACCAAAATATAAGTTATTCCTTAAAGTCGAAAATTAATCAGAAAGCTTTTATACAGGGATAATGAACTGAATCATGTGATCATTTTTGAATTTATAATTTATTGACAAATGGTTGTCAATTAATAATTAAAAATATAAAAAAAGAAAACAAAATTTCTATTAATTTAAAAAAGTTGAATAATAATAGTAGTTTTTGAATAATCCTCGTTACGATGTCCCTACACCTCATATGAAACTCTCATCTCTTTTATAAAGGCTAAAATTAAATCTCAAAAACTAACAAACATCCTGAAAATTACCAAAAAGTTCTTTTAATTATACAAACCCTGATTTTCAGCATATCCTGAACTTGTATAAAGACTTTAACAAAGCGGCTGAAGATGCAAAGGTGCTGATCATTCCATCGTGTGGGTTTGACGCCATTCCTGGAGAGACAGGGCTCATGTACTTGGAGCGACACTTTCAAGGTAAACATGAGTCAGTAGCGGTGTGTACCGAGGGGTGTGACTAGGGTTGCCAGGTGAGTCGCGAAAAAATACCGGACAACCCCAAAAAGGGGGAAGGGGGGGGGGTTATGCTAGGTCGTTTTTTTATACTAATATTTTGCGCGTATAGATACAGTACAGATAGCGGCGAGCGAGGAACGCGTTTGAGGGATTTCATATGCCTACTTTTGTAGGCGCTTGTGACCAGTAGTACCGACTTTCTTTAAAATACTGGACATTGTTCTGTCCGGTATGACCATTTATTTTTTACCGGACAGGCCTCGAAAATAACGGACTGTACGCTTAAATACCGGACATCTGGCTACCCTAGGTGTGACACATCCGTAATATCTCTAATATAAAGTACATACAAAGAAGCGCGCACGCATAAAAATTGCTGATAGCAGGTTACTAAAAAGGTCATGTTCCCAAGTCTCGCTAATGCTGACCTACGATAGAATTTTAATAGTAGGAAGTCTTAATGTTTGAGGTTGACAAAACGGGGATAGGGAGGGGAAGGGGGAGGGATATTGAGGAATCACCCCATCATCCCATGCTATGCCACCACAGACATTTATTAATTGTTAATGGTCTTGAGAAAATTATACAGTAGTTCCTAGGCAACTTATACCTTATTCCGATTTGCCTACAATGTTGAGGATATAAGTAATAACATTTGTTAAAATCTTGCACGGGCCCATCAGTATTTCAGGTTAAGCAATGCTAACCCAGTCGGCCGTTGGATGGGTCCATCTTAACATAGCGAGTTTTCCACCGAGCCTCGGAGAGCACGATCGTCGATCCCGGTTGTTCTAACGGGTACTCGGTACAGAAAGCCTGATTAACATCTACTAATAAAGAGTATCATATAACCTCGTACTGGATTGTAGAGATGCCATGATAAATGAATGAATAAATATCAGTATTTTACGAGGCGGTCGCTCCATATAAAATACTGATACTCAGCACAATCCGTTAGACTAGAAGCTAATCTCAACGTACTTAAAAAGGCACCGAAGATGATGATTCAGTAATGCCATATCTGAAAATTATTTAATTTATAATGCAGGTACCCTAGATAGAGTGGAATGCTACGTGGAAATATTTTTGCCATCCTACTGGCCAAAATGTGTCGTGCACAATGGAACATGGACATCGCTTGTTGCCGTTTTAAAAACTTTTAAAGAACATTTAGAACTGAAGCGCACACTTTTTCCTAAACCTATTTCATCTGAACCGGAAGAGATGAAAAAGTAAGTACCTACAAAATATGCAAAGTCCTTATTTGTGATCAAAGTTTAACGATTTTGAGAAAGATGACGTTGTTTCAGTGCTATAACGAGTAGGTGGAAATATTAACGTAAAGATTTTTGCTATTCTTTCCACCAAAATTTAAAGGAAAACTCCCCTTTTTTGAAGTCGTCGTTTAAACAGGCAAAATCTCAGAGAAATAAGCCAACCGGGGCGTCATTGTCAGGCGTCCCCCGCTACCTATCTTACCTACCTACCTACCTACCCCGATATCTCATGGTCATTCATCAGCAATCTCCCTCCGCCGCTCTCCCGCGAGATTTGGCAGACTTTTTTGCATAGATATTTGCGTTCATCTCTTGTACGTCATATCTGAGTAGAATAATTGAATTTAATATTGTTCATTTCAGGTCCTTTTTCCACCGGCACGATGGACGATCATGGTTTCCTTATCCCGGGACCGAGAACGACGTAGTAGAAATGTCCCAAAGATATTTAAATGAGAAAAACCAAAAGAAGCCCATTCATTTTAAAGCGTACACTACCGTCCAAATTTTCTTCCATTTCATAGTAGTTCCTGCAATGTATTTGTATTATTACTTGAGTTATTTTAAGTGCTTCAGAAAATTCTTGATAAAGTTTCCTCGCATAGCCACTATAGGATTCATATCCGAAAGGGGGCCTACGGAAAAAACTAGGCAGGAAACGAAATATAAATTCACTTTAAATGGCAAAGGATGGGGCATAGGTGACGATCGTAATTGTGAACCTACAAAGTGTTTATCAGTAAGAGTAAGTAAATATGACCAAACGCGCTTTAGCACTGAATCTGATTCTTTGTCGTGTCTTCTGCGACCTAAACAACTGAACAATACATTTGGACAGCCAATCAAAGTGTTTGATTTCGGTTCACTTATACGTTAATATCTATCTATCTCAGAAGATATGACTTTAACCGTCATAAAATTGACTTGAGATTCGGAACGATTCCGATCAGAGCTCAAACCAAATTCTGACCAAATCTCAAGTCGATTGTTTTAACGAATAAGAATCAGACGTGATGGGCCCTAAGTATTAATACACAATGTACCTAAACATTAGCCATTTATGTTCTCTTGTCTTACGTGCTAACCTTTCTTATTCTGTGCCTTCAATTTTGTGGTACAGTTAATGTAATAAATTAATAACTGTCTCGTTTTATAGCTTTCCGGCCAGGATCCTGGTTATGACACTACTGCTATCGCTGTTATAATGTCTGCCATTACAATACTAAAAGAAAAATCTGATATGCCTGTGTGAGTATGAAGAATGACTTACATTCAAAATACTATTAGTTTTCTTTCTTTTTTTAAAGTTAGCCAACAGACGTCGAATATAGCAATTTAGTATCAGGTTTTTTAAAGGTGATTCACTGATGAATGACATAGTTCCAGTAGCCCGTTCTAAAGGTGAGAGCAGGGCACCGTGGTGTTATGGAAGCGGGTTTCTCTGTGGTCCCACATAGCCACATAGTTTCCCCATGCAATGTGGTATGAAGAAGTTAAGAACATTCCACCACAAATCAAAAGTTTAAGGGTAGTTATTCCTAAGTCGAGCTTTTTCACAGAAGCCTTACCAACATCAAATGTCTACTACAACATTATTTTCTTTATTTATCACCTACTGTTGTGATATTTATAAATATTTCGTGAAAAACCTTAAAAAAATAATGTCTTTTTTCAGGGGTGGAGTCGTTATGCCTGGAGCAGCTTTCCACAAAACTGATATAGTTGACAGATTAAAGCAAGAAGGTTACAAGTTCGAAATATTAGATTAACACAAGTACAAACTTTATTGGTCAATTTATTTTTGATTGAAGTAGGCATGTATGTACTTCCATATAATGTGCAAGTACCAAACAAAATATTTTATTATGAAGATAACAAATATATTATAACTTAGTAGTCTAATTTAAGATTTGGGTGAGAGGATGGAAATATTACAAATGATTTATTTAATAAAATGGTTGCTGACAACTAAATATTTTTGGTGGTTTATTGTGAGTTATTGTTATAAAAAAAATGGGAATAAAAATGTTGTACGAGTACTATTTTTGCTTTTATTTCAATTCAAGATTACATCTGTGTATGTAATAATGTGATGTAGATGGGATATGATGTGATGTGATTATAATTATCACTTTTGTGATAATTATAATTTCTACATAGAATCCTAGCTGTAACTATAAGTATTGTATGAAAATCACTGAATCGGAGCTGGTACTTAGATTGATTTTAATCTGATTCTAAACAGTTGGATTAAAATTAATCTAAGCCCCGGTTATTCAAATCATTAGTATAATTTAGTTTTTCTTATAATTAAAAATATATAAAATTATGTTTTGACGTTTCAAGCGCCCCCTGGGGCCTATGAAAATAAATGATTTGAATCTTGAATTAATATATGGAATATTTTATTAAATGCCCCAGTAGTCGCGGTTTTAACTCCTATTTCCTGAAGATTAGTATCACGGTAATATTAGACTTTACTATGAATCGCAATACATGTCTTGGATGCCATCTTAGGTCCCTTAAAACGTTGCTGCCACTGTGAAGGCTAATGAGAAGGTATCATGGTATCGTTGGATAGCTATTTTAAAATCACTGAGGTGTTAATAAGCCCATTTATGCCGAGATTTAAACTTAACCCCGCCCGGTTTATTGCATTGCAGCATTAGCATTTTTTGATCTCCTATTAATGACGAATATAAATTATATTATATTTCATCAGGAAGGCTATCGGCCTAGGCAAAGTGGTATTTTATTAATAAAGTTGATTCTCAGTGTACCATAATTATTTATTATGTTAATTCTGCACTTGCACACAACAAAAACATAATCGATAAAAATTTGGACGGCGCGAAACCGACTAGCGCTTGGCAGTGTATAATTTAGATTAAAATATGAAAGGCCAATGAAGTTCATATAACTTAAACAAGGCGGTACTTTCGCACGTATCATCGGAAATAACCGTCAACAAATAAATTAAATAAAAGTGGATAGTCAACTCTATAAAAGTTCAGTCCAAAAAAGTCGGTTAAAAAGAAAATAAATTTGTTTTATTTATAATTAAATAAATTTAAAAATAATAATGAAGAAAAGTGTTGACATAATAGTGTTTGGTGCTACGGGTTCTACTGGAAAATGTACTGTGAAAACTCTAGCGGAGCTTACACAAGAAAAATATTTTGATGTAACTTGGGCTATTGCAGGACGTTCCAAGGAAAAATTGGATGGTTTAGTCGCTGAACTAAATAAAACAGGTATGTAAGTGTAGGTATTATATTTCATAGATTTTACAATTTGCCGTAAATTATATCTATATTTATCTGATAGGGTCAGTGGAATATTATCAATTTACCTTGAGCACTGTCTTATAATATCAATTTAATATTTTGTTTAAGAAATTTGATGGCCTCATGAATATTAAATAATATATATATATATATATCTAGCAAATTTTTCATAAATATATCGATTATAATTTTAAAATACATCGGTTATAATTTCATTATTATAATAATGTTGTACCTACTTCTTCTTCGTCGTGTCGATGGCTGAGTCAAATTTTATTTTGACTTGCCATCGTGGTAAAAGGATTAGCCAATTCGCTTTGGAGAACTCGTGTATTGCCCAGGGTGCGCCGGACGTAGGGAATCGTAGTGTACGTCACTCGGGGAGGCTCCTTTCATGCACCTACTATTAAAGTTGTCACCTTGTCGGCTACCTGCTTTTGTGTTGTAATGAATGATCAACAGTACGTTTTAATAATTATATGGTAGGTACTTAACTCCTTTATAATTAGTGTTTATTTACTTTAACATAACACCTCTAAATAGTTACAATTGAAATCAGGAAATTTGCAGGTAGTGAAGTAAAATCAGGAAGTAGTAAACAAATAATTGTAAAATCACTAATTAACTTGCTTGGCTTGGATTTTATTTTATGTATTTAATATTTCTATATTCTATTTATATGCTTTATAATGCCACGTAGACAATGAAAATTATCAGCAAGCTTAAAGTGGAACAATTGGTTGGCGATCAACATTAATATGGGTTTAACTTTAACATTATTAAGTTTTTATCTTTTTTTATAGACAAGTTATATCTAAAACCGTAAAATGGATATTGTAAAATAGGTAAAAACTTAATAATATTTAAGTTAATCCCATATTAAGTTAGTATGAAAACAAGACGCTCTTAGTCAAACCTAAAATACGGAAATAGCATTATTTGCCTTGAGAAGCTTGCTATGCGATAATTTAAATGTTAGATTGAAATAAGGCCAATTTAATTTTAAGGTCGTTTTGTGTGGAATTTATTTTAATAAACCGCGACTGCAAATTTTGTGTTTGATATCTCATTATCATATATACCTAAATTTTATTTAGGTAAAATTTATGTGAGTTCCTATTTTTTTTAATATAATTATCGTATGTATTTTTGAATGAATCGCAATAATAACATGGCCTTGCCGTGTTTATATGTGAACAAAGTAATATAAACATAACATAACATCACGCCTATATTACCCAGAAGGGTGTGGCAGAGGTGTATAATACCCACACTTCACCCGAGTTATGTTTAGGTCACATGTGGTAGGTGGTGAGTCTATCGAACAGAGTAAGATTTGTTTAACTGGTGAAAATAAATAAATAAAATAATACAATGAGTTGGATTTTATACATAATTAACTACACTATCCAATGTTACCAACTCAGAGTACATAATCTCATATAATCAAAGGTTACCAATGACAAAGCCAAGACTCACATTCACTCAAGCCAGTGGCGTAACTATAGGGTGGCAGGGGTGGCAAAATACCACGGGCCCCCAGCCTGAGGAGGCCTCCGGGCCCAAGATGCCACGACCTTGAAAATAACTAAACATAAATTAACAAAAAAAAGATTTAAACGCATTCATCTAAACATTAAAAATTGTTGACCGGGAAATTGTAAAAGTATTGGAATAGAGAAGGGCAAGATAACGCAGCAGGGTAACATAGTAAATTGCGAAAGACTAATTTTTCTTCCTAAAAATCTGGCATCCTATAGTGAAATTTGCATTCCAGTAACGTAACGATGTTTACTAGGGCCCATCCAATATTTTTGCAACAGGCCCCCGATGGTATAGTTACGCCACTGACTCAAGCATACCCAGTCTCAGAATAAATAATTGCGGTTCACGCAATTATTTGTCCCATGTTCCAATCGATCCCACAACACTAGCGCAGTAGAAAGCGGCGAGCAGGCGACTGCATAAACCCCTACGCCTAACGTTCAAACAAGAACACTGACCACGTCTGTGTTGTCATGAATCTGTGATATCAATAAATGTCCCTATATCGAATCGCATACACCCCGTATAAATTGTAGAAAACTTTAGTAAAACACAATCAAAAGAATTCGTCTTCTATAAGCTATGCCAACAAAGAAATATTTTTTTGTTTCCTTTACCTACGATAAGATCTATCCTTGGCATCAAAGAGAGGCCACCAGAGGTCAGGTCAAGCTTTGGGAACTATAGATACCAATGTTCAATGCCGTCGACTCTACGTAGAGTCAGAAAAGTTAAAAACAAGTTTTTTTTTTTTACAACGAATGTAATAAATATTTTGTTTATTTGCACACCGTCAATCAATGTAATATGTCACAATAATTTATTATTCAAAAAGCGAGTTTTTAGTACAAATAAGTTAGCCAAGATAACAATAGTTTTATCTTCCTTGGAAAGAAAACAAGAAACTGTGAAGTAAAATGACGATAGATGATTAACTGAAAATAATAAAGTATAGACGTCGTAGATTACAACATTTCAAATTCTAAACTATAAAGTTTAGTTTTCAAAGTCTGATTTATTAGTCTTTTTTCCATCCTATTGCTATATAATTTTGAATTAATTCATTTGAAGAAGTGGAACAAAGCATCTTAAGGTCTCTCATAGTACTTAGTGATTACTAAGAGGAAAATGGTTTGAATCCCAAACCTTCCAATACTCAGTCCTGCGTCTAACACCTACGCAACTGGCAATCAAACCGTGTGCTCAACATAGTCTGCGAAGGTGTGCAAATAGCACACAGTGATTATCCACAATATCTAGGGTAACACTAGATAGGACGCTGACATACAAAGCAAACAGTGAGAATTTATCTTTCTCCTCAACAATTCCCCAGTAAGCCAGATTACAGCTATGGAAAGTATTTCATCCCGTTAAGCCACATATAGAACAACGACGTCCTGGAATCGATTTACCCTGGCCACAATGGAATACCTGTACCCAAGTTAGCCGCTGCCAGAAAACATAGAGAAGTGAGCAAATGCGGTGCCAGTCCCTAAACGATGGCTCACCTTCTTCTATGCCCTTTATGTCCCACCACCTGCACCATAGACCTATGGATCGCCACCAATTATACCGTTATTGTGATAAAAATGTTGGCTAATAAAATTTAATATTTATACATTTTTATATGTTTTCTAATGACACGCAAAGAAGGAGCTATTATATTTGGCAACCAGAATTAAACTTTTAAGATTATTTCGATACCTTTATCAAACGTAAACAACGGTACATGTGATTATATAATCAAAGGGTACATGGTACGAAATATCATAAGTGCGTAAGTATATTTTTATAATAAAGGTAGATTACGAAAATAAGTACCGTTACGTCTACTTAAATCCACGCTTAAGTTACGCACCTTTCTAATTACTTATTAAAAATAACATACTTCCCACATTTGATTGATCTGAAGGTCTCTTATGCAATATTTTGTCTATTTGTGGGTCATGATTGTTATGGGCCAAAGTACAAAGTAATTGTACAATCGGAGGTACATTTATTGGTGCTCTTTGTACCGAAAAATAATATTTGGCGGGTAGTAACCAAAATACAAGAAATAATTATGTTAATAACAAAGTTCTTTGTTAGTTAGTCTAGTCATCTAGTCAATTAATTAAATGCACGTGTGGTGTAGTGGTTTAAGCGGTCTCCTTGCCGCTCTCCACTGCACTGGTGTTGTGGGTTCGATCCCCACATGGGACAAATATTTGTGTGATTTGCAAAGATTTGTTCTGAGACTGCGGTGGGGTGTGCTTGTGTGAGTGAATGTGTGTATTTGGCCTTGTCATTGGGACCGTTGGATAGTGTAATTGCTTCTGGCGTTCTATCTAATGTAAAAAATCCAAATTTATTAATTTATTTATTTATTTATTAATAGTGGTAAGCGATTGCGGTCTCTCACTGTGAGGTATCGGGTTCGGTTTTTTCGGTAAAAAAGTGTTATTTGTAATGTTTTCAACAGGAAATTTTGATTAGCAACACGGAATTGGAATCGTGCCTGGTGGATGGCGATAGGCTCACCCTCTATCACATGGGACCTAAACGTAACAAATGAAGTCTAGGTGTATACACGTTTATAACATAACATAACATCATATAACATCACGCTTATATTATCCAGAAGGGTCTAGCAGAGGTGTACAACAGCCACACTTCACCTGTTATGTGTAGGTCCAATGGGATCACATCCCATGGCGAACCTATCACCATCCACCGGGCACAATTCCAAGTCCGAGCTGCTATTTTAAATTCCCTGACAGAAAGAAGAAGCCGCGGATGAAAGTTAATTTGTTTAGTGACTATGTACCCAAACTGGGTACATATTTAGTTCCTTTTAATAAAAGAAACTAAATATACCAAAAGTGCATGCACTGAACCTTTTTCTTGTGTCAGACTATGTTTCGAAAAAAAAATACATGACATCAAGACATTGACATATTTTGATTTTGATCTTAAATGACACAAAAAAAATACTACAGTTTTAATGTTTTTCATATATAAATATTTTTAACGGTAAACCAACTCAAAGTTATGGTATTTAATAAACAACATGCAGCGCCTTTTAACACAAGTACTAAGAGATTTGGCAAAATCTCTTGCCATCCAAATTTGGATCCATCTGGACTGTACACTATTAGGCCTGATGCCTGCGACCCCTGCCTCTATAGTCCTATACTAATATCTGACTTATGTGCTGCTATTCATAGTCATAAAATTGACAAAGACGTCTGGACCTATAAAAGAGAACTCGAAGAATGGGCACAGAATTTGGGCTATAGAAATCAAAACATCCTAGATCGACGCAATTGGGATCGTTCCGTGCGCGGACCTGCCTGGCATTATATTCCTGATCCTGTCAAATACACTCCAGCTTGTCCTAATGTCGGTTTTGGGCGAACATCTAGAACCGTGCGCTCTAGAAACAAGCTACCTGGACCTGGTACCTATTACAAAGCAAAGCCGTACAAAGCTCCATATGGTCCCCATTCAAAACTCCAATCTTTTGACTTGGGAGAACCGTGTAGATTTAAGGACACTGTACCTAAATGGTCGCTTGCTCCTGATCGATACAGGATCATTGATAAGGAATCTATCGCAGAGAAGTCTAACAAACTCGTTTCTCTCAGAGGTCCCTATGACCTTTTCAGTGGCAAGCGTGACAATTACTCGATTAAAAATCATTTTAGTACTTCAGGGAGGTGCTACTCATCAACGTGGCCTCTAGCTTTGAAGGGCACCCTGGACAAGTACAGTAAGTCTCGTTTTGGCGAAATGAATAAAACCAACATGGAGAAGCCATTTAGAGGTCGAAGTGCCCTGGTAGAATTATCTATGAGTGTCCGTAAACCAGAAGATCCTGGTCCAGCACAGTATGATGTGTATAAACCAAGGGAATTTAAGCATTACAAGTATGGCTTCAACAGCTCGTATGACAAACCGCCGGGGTACCAGCGCACCGTGGTGTGGCCGGGGGTCGGCAGGTATGGCATTGCAACCCCGTCCCACATAGAGGGAGAAGGGCACAAGCATGTTTTCATAAGCAAGCTTGAAAGGACCATGGGCGCCTACCTTCCAGAGAAGATGAATACGTTTTAATATTTTTTACTTCATTGTTGTATCTTTACATTACTGAAATCATTTATGTCATCACATATGCATAATTTACAATGTGCTCGTCTGCATCAAGTATGCGAAGTATTAAGGTAACGTACACGATCCCCACACGGGACAAATCTTTGTGTGATACGGCAAAGATTTGTTCTGACTCTGGGTGTGCTCTGTGTGTGTGAAATGTATGTTTGTGAACTTCCCCGCGACACAGGAGTTATTCCTAGAGCAGAAAAAAAAACGCAATGGCCAAATAAAGTTTATATAAAACGTTATTTTGCTAATGTGTCAACAGAAATGACCTATGTGTCTAGACAGCTGTTTCTTATTTGCCGTTTATAAATTTTAATAGCACTTTCACCCATGTATTCAATTCTCGAATACATAACATTAAAAACATAATGGAAAAAAAAAATCTACAATGAAATACGAATAACTCGAAAACGGAAATTTGATTTCAGGTTTAGGTGTCAAAGACCTTACGCTTATAGAATGTGACATCACGAAGGAAGAATCCTTGAAGAAAATGCTGGAAATGACCAAAGTCGTGATCAACTGCACTGGTCCCAACACTTTATTGAGTCCGCCCATCGTGAGAGCTTGCATCGAAACAGGCACTCATTATGTCGACATTTCCGCTGAAGTATTTGTAAGTTTGCAATAAATTCGTATTATGATAGGTATGCCATCCGGCACGGTTTACATGTAGCGAATGGGCATGTTGTCCATCTGATGATTGATTATTTCACATTTTGCACATGAGTTTCTCACCAGCTCTTCTCATGATGCAATACCCATCGGAGCTGGTACTTGGAGTGATTTTAATTCAAATCTCTAAGTTGAATTAAAGTCAATCTAAGCTCCGGTGTCAAATCATTATGTTACAATAAGTATTATAATTTAGTTAGCTAAGTTATATTTTAATTTTATATTTTTTGTATTTGATGTTTGTTTAGACGTGTTCAAGCCCCTTGGGGCCCATGAAAATAAATGATTTGATTTGATGGTAAGTGGTAAATATGGTCCATGAACATCGACAATCTACACAAGCAAACTGCATATGCGTCGCGTCATGACGATGCTATGTACCCGAATTGCAGGACCTGATCTCACCACCTCGGCACACAGCAGTGCGTGCACTACTATTTGGCGGCAGGTTAAAGGTGAGACGGTGGTGCTGCCGCCCTAAAACTCGTTAACAACTTTTCACTATCAAAATATTCACTATCAAAATTTCATAACTCTTCAGATATAATTTAAAAGTTAAATAAGAGAGAGTGGACTACATTACATTTATTTGTTGTAACAAAATTAAATGTCGAATATTATAATAACATATGCAGTTTGTAACTGTTTAAAAATAAATTTATTATCATGTTCCGGTCAGACTATTAGAATGTGATCATTAAATAATATGAAGGAACCGGTTTTAACTTTTTATTATTTTTACCTGTCTGCTATAGCTATAAATAAATATGTATGCAATGATATTATAGAACTATAGATATGTTACGTTCATATTATACATCAATGTTATTATAAATTTCGAGGCTACAATGCTTCTTTTATCGACTAAGTAAGAATATCCCTAATCGTATTCATAATTGATGCGGCGCCGTGAGGGGTTTACGCTTATATATCTACAATCAAAACACCACATAATATTATTAAATCCACACTTCACATGTAATGTTTTGAGGATTGGCCTATCTCCATTTCTCAGGCACACAATTCCAGACATCCCTAGAAGAAAAATCCTAGATGACACTTTGTCTGACTTACGTACCGATTATGAAACATAATGTTATTATAATAATTTATGACTGACCATTGCACTTATGCTAATATCTCCAGTCTCAAAATGACATTTTAATATCAGTAGCCAAATGTTTATTTATGTAATGGTAACACTGATACAAACAATAAATTCGATACACAAAGACGGAAGTCAAATAACGTCGTTTTTTATATTTCTTATATTATGGTAATTGCAAATGTTATCTGCTGCGGAAGTGCTGTGCCACAATGATATCTTTAAAAACGTTTCACACGGGGAGCTCTTATGAATTGTTAGATTTAATTAGATGATTATTGTTGTATGATTAAAACGATAGGTCACTATACTATTTGTTTATATTTACTGGTACCAGGGACATATTATATAATAAACTTATCGACTACATTATTCTAACTTAACTACGACCTATCTCTAGCGATACGGGAAGGCGACTGGCGAACCGGGCGACGAAACTTAAGGATCCACTTAAATACGTATGCGCCGGTTGCACTGTGTCCCTACAATGGTATTAACATATTATTAATTAAGATCGTTTAAAGTATTTTTGGATATCATCCAGATGTATTTTACTAGCACAATTCAGTTCTCTTGATGATCTCCAATATTTTCCTAACTTTATTTGATTGAATTGAACTCTCATTATCTCCTGATAATAAGAGCTCATGAATACAATGGTAATCTTTCGTCTGCCGTAATATGTAAATAGTCCTGCAGTTTCAGAGTAACAGCCCAAATATTTTAACACTTTTCACTGGTGGTAGAGCTCTTGTGAATGAGCTTAAGGGCGGCAGCACCACCGTCTCACCTTTAACCTGCCGCCAAATAGTAGTGCTTCCATTACTGTGTTCCGCTTTGGTGGTGAGATCAGGCCCTGAAATTACTGGCACATGAGGCATAACACCGTAGTCCTCAGCTGCAGCGACGCATCTATAATCTGCTTTAGTGGATTGTTGATGTCCATGGGCTGTACTTCACTTACCATCAGGTGGACTACACGTTCGTTCTCTGTGGGCGTAGTATAAAAAAAAAAAACATAAATTCAGGTCTATATTACCAAGAAGGGTGTAGCAGAGGTGTACAACACCCACATTTCACCTATTATGTTGAGGTCCCTTGGAATAGGGGGTGAGTCAACGCCAACGACTGGGTACAATTTCAACTCCGTGCTGCTAATGTAAATTTCCTGACGAGAAGTTCACAAATAACACTGTGCCCGATCCGGATATCGAACCAGAGATCTCGCGGTGAGAGGCGCATACGCTAACCACTAGACCATAGAGATAGATAGTCACCCTAATATTATATAGATTAATAACCATTGATATTTTTTCTATATACGACGCGACGTATATAACGAACGGACGTGTAGTCTACCTCATGTTGAGAGGTAACTACAGCAAAGCTGATTGTAGATGAGTCGCTTCATCTAAGGACTGCGGTGCTCTGCCGCATGTGCCAGAAATTTCAGGGCCTGATCTCACCACCAAACGTAAACATACCGCCCTCGAGCTCGTTCACAAGGAGCTACCACCATTAAATATTGTAATTCTGTTTGCAGCACGTTTTGAATCTGTACAAAGATTATCACACGTCAGCAGAAGAGGCAAACGTGCTGGTCATTCCATCCTGTGGATTCGCTGTGTTACCTGCCGAGACAGGAGTTATATACCTGGAGAGACAATTTAAAGGTACAATAATTGTATGATGAATTATTCATCATGTATATGTAAATACTTACTACACCAGTTTTGTGTAAGAGATTTACATATCTAAATAGTGGGTATATTACACTTCTTAAATATGTAATTCACACATGCATATCTATTGCAGTCAGTTTTCACTATGGCGTAGAAGTTTTGGGCCCTGCATACCTAATTGCTTGGCCCACTGTATACAAGAACAACATCCACATAAAATTAGTTAAACCCGTCGCCAAAGGTTTGTTGATTTGTTATGTATATAGGGTGTAAACAGTGCCGGATTTACCTTAGACGGGGCCCTAAGCAGCCACTGAATTTCGGGGCCTTCGTTCTAATTTTTTTTTATAAAGAAACCCCCCCCCCCCCTATTTTTTTAAATAGAAAGACAGTTTTTCAGACAAAGATACTAACACGAGCGATCGAAGCGTCAACTTCGCCCGCGAAATACAGATTCGAACTAATTATTCATTTGAAAGCAATGAATAATTGAAAATGTCAAAGTCATTTTTTATATTATTTTATTTCAATTTTTTTATTAATTTTGTGGGACCCCTGCCCAAGCGGGGCCCCAAGTAATTACTTCATATGCTGCCTGGTAAATCCGCCACTGGGTGTAAATGACATGGTATCGAAGCCACTTACCTGTGATTTCATACGTTCTGTGACCCTGGATCCAAACATTGCATCGGAAAAATTTACACTCATTCAACTTAACATCACGCCTTTATTACCCAGAAGGGTGTGGCAGAGGTGTACAAAACCCACTCTTCACCTGTTATGTTTAGGTCTCATGGAATAGGGGATGAGCTGGTCGCCATCCACCGGGCACAATTCCAACGCCGTGCTGCTATTGTGAATTTCATGACGGGAAGTTTACAAATAACACTTTGCTTGTCCCGGGAATCGAACCCGAGACGCAAACCTCTAGACCATCGAGACAGTACCAGCTCCTATTTAATTCAATATAATTGCTACAGGAACCTTACACACGGTAGAATGCTACACAGAATTGCTTCTACCATCAATATGGCCTGGCAGGGTTGCGCTGCACAATGGCACATGGACATCGGTGGTAGAAGTTTTGAAGAATTTCAAAGAGCATCTAGCATTGAAAAAGGAAATGTTCCCGAAGCCTATTGAGCCTGAACCAGAGGAAATGAAAAAGTGTGTAATTATTTTATTATTATTCTACATCTTTTGAAAGATCTATAAAAAATAAGTTTATTAAAGTGTCGGTCAAACATTGGCTACAATACCTGACTTACGTCTTCGTGTCTGAAATGCTTTGACCAAATCCAGCTTTACTTCTTTTCCAGTCGTTGTTATGATCCATTAAATAATGACATTAGTTTAATGTGGTCTATATTAGTTTAACACACAGATTTTTATACGACATATGTAGCGAACGAGCGTGTAGTCCACATGCCGGGCTAGCACGTGATTATGAGATAGATTTTGTCGCATTTGTATTATATTGCCCCATAAAAAAACATTGTGTACCAAGCCTTTTCATAGCTGGCGTTATTTTATTGAACTAATAAGTTCATATTTATTATTGCAGGTCTTTCTTCCACCGAAACAATGGCCGACTGTGGTTTCCCTGGCCCGGAATAGAAAACGACTTGGTAGACATGTCTCAAAGATATTTGTATGAGAAAAACAAGAAAAAACCTGTACATTTTAAGGCGTACACCACTCTTCAAATTTTCTTCCATTTCATTATAATACCTATAATGTACTTTTATTACTACATGTGTTATTTTAAGTGGTTCAGAAGTTTCTTGATAAATTTCCCAAGGTTAGTTACATTTGGATATGTATCAGCAAAAGGACCTACGGATCAGATGAGAAAAGATACCAAATATAGGTTTATACTGAATGGAAAAGGATGGGACATCGATGAAGATAAAAATGCTGAACCTAAAAAAGCATTGTCAGTTAAGGTTCGTATCTGTATATAACAAAGTCTGAATAATATATCACGGTTAAGATGATAAATTAAAAAAGTACAAATAATTACCACATGATTAGCTAAATGTGATTAAAATATTGAAATTTTTACTTCTGCCGGCAGTTTATTTTGTCAATCTAGTTCTTGACATGCATTTCGATTCTAGTCATTGTTGGTCACAATCAAACCTGACCAAACCTTGTTATTGACCAAAGTTTAAAAACCACTACCTTTCCTCAATTGCCTATGATCAGACAGACACGATGCTTACGTTATTTTTGAAAATGTATTATAACACACATTTATCGGTACTGTTCTAAAATGTTTAATAATCACCGATGAATGCACGATAATTTGATTAAAATATGTATTACTTACACCATGCCTTTTGGTGATTATTAATAATCACCGGTAATTATAAATAATTTTCAATTTATCACATTCATCGTACATAGTAACATATAATATAACATTGTATCATCATTTTCCAAGCCTTTTCCCAACTAGGCACGTTGGTCTACGTTTAGTCTAACGTATCTACTGAATATCAGTTTTTTTACGCAGAATGAATGATTAACACCAGACCTCCACTACCTAGAACGAGAACGGGGCGGTACGATAGTGTTTGTGAAGCTTCGGTTTCCTAGGCAAGCGGTGTGGAATAATGCGGTCGTAAAGATAACGGTACAATGACGTCACTAGAACGTTGCCTATGTAAAACAAATGTAGTGGTTTCCTAGAGAGCGGTGATCGACCTAACGTATTACATATTAATCGTATCACGGTAATAATATTACGGCCGCATTATTCCACACCGTAAGCTTCAGTTTCCTAGGACTTTCTTAAGACTAGTTGTCAGACTTTCCGGCCGACTACCCGTAATAACTGTCATAGATCTTCAAATAACAAACAGGATCAACAGCTCAACATGCCTGCTGAGGAGCGGAGGAAAGCTCCTTATATTATTTAATTGATCAAACACCCTGACCGCGTTAAGTATTGCTTATCCTGACGGTCCTGACTGATCAAATGAAGCAAACACAAAATTAGGTACATTATCTTTATTGTTTTCAGGTTTCCGGCAAGGATCCTGGTTACGACTCCACTGCCGTAGCTATAATCATGTGTGCTATCACAATATTAAAAGAGAGCTCTAACATGCCCAAGTAAGTTTTTTTTACTATCATACTGTACTTACTGACTTTAAGTGAATTGATAAATTCCATAAATGTACACATACTGACGGTCAATCGTACTTGGGGTGGGACAGGAATGTAAAATCGTCACAATTTTACAGCAGTAGCGGGTTAAGTATCCTTCATCATACGAATTTTATCGATAGCATCACTCTCTTGGCTATCACACAGCCCAAATTGGGCTTGGCGCCAAAGTGGCGCTGTCACCATAACATAAAATGTCTCATGTTTTATTAGGGGGTGTTATAGAGGTTGAGCCTAGCCTTTCACCATCCACCGGGCACATTTCCAAATAACCCTTTTGCATGACCCGGGCATCGAACCCGAGACTATGCTAAAAGAAGTCGCATACGCTAAGCCTACTCATGGCAATCTACTTACTAATACTAATTTATATTAGGCGATATAAATTAATGTAGTTAATATTTTGTAAAATTAATGTATTTATATTATAATGAAAAATAGACGCACTACTGAAAATGTATTTGTCCTTTGACATCAATCTGGAAATATTTTTGGCAATATTACCCACTTTGGCTGGTAAAAGCATTACAAAACCAGTCAAACTGCAGCATATTGATAATAATATTGTAGGTGTGCGGGTACACAATGAAAAACCTTTTACATTTTCAGGGGCGGAGTCATTACGCCGGGCGCAGCTTTCTACAGGACTGACATAGTTGATCGGTTGATGCACGATGGTTACACGTTTGAAGTTTTAAATAGTAATAGTTAACTTTTAGCATGTTTAAATAATATTATAATATATTATTATAGGTGAAGGAGTTTTTATTGTTAAATATTGTTATTAAAATTTTTAAAGCTCGAACGATTTTATTATTTAATTTATAAGACAGTTATAGGTACTTGAGCGTTTTTCAAAAAAGGTGTACATAGCAAATTTGGGGTGTCCCCTCACTTTAGCTATTTTTTATAATTTTTGTATGCACCATAATCAAATAAACTGCATATTTATTTAATAGTTACATGTTTAAGTTATAAAATTGGCTAAAATATGCAACCCAATTATCACTGTTATTAAAATATCATAAAATTAACATTAAAAAATGTGTAAAATATTCGTGTCCCACCTGCATGTTTGGAACTTTCAAGTCTCAGGTAAGATTAGATAAATTAAATGGAGTCACTGTTTTAGGCTCAGTAGACGTATGTTGAACTCATAAATACAATTTCGAGCTTTCTATTTCGAATTTGGGTTTTAATATTTCAAAATACTGTAAATATTGTTGTCCCAGGAATATGACAGAACCGGAATTCCGGAATACGTCACGATAATTTTTTCAATACTTCAACGCAATATTACCCTAAAATATTGTTATTTTTCATTTCTGGCAACATTGATCTTGTCTGTGGTGTCAACCGCCATTTTGAAACATACCCCAGTGTCAACAAATCTGTGACTAAAGTGGGCGCGTTGCGGTGGTGCTGAATTGGAGTTCCAGATAGTTACAGGATTTTATGAGGTATGTAGCAAATTTTCAAGTCATCTGCCATAACACAATGACATTTCTATTTATAACTTATTGTAAAACAAGTCAGAAGAAGTCATAAAGTGAATACAACAGCTTGAATTATGGTTAGAAGTTTTGTAGGTATGAATTCGTCACATCGGGATTGTCACGTATTGTATAGCCGGAAACATTTTGTGACGCACCGGAACCATTAGGCTGGGGTTACATTTGACAATAAAATTATAATTATAAATAATGTTTCTTTATTTTTTTCTTACAATTAGAATAACAACTGAATAATTTTCTTTGCATTAATTTAATTTTGATTGCTTGGTCGTGACTCGTGCGGGCAATTACTATTTGGAATGGAAATAAGTATTTAAAAATGAGTAAAAATTAATAAAATATAAAAGTTCAAATAATGTTCAAAATAAATAAACTGTGTAGGTATCTTAAGATTTTAGCAATAACCTGTTTTTACTTTAGATTATTAATAGACTTAAAATAAAAATGTTCGACCAAATATTACTCCGTGTAAACTTAGCTTAATTTTTTCCAGTTAGTTACATAGAATTCCAGATAGTCACTGTCCCATATTTTACCGAGACAATAAACTTATCCTATTTAAGAAATATTTAGTTTTTTCAGAATATTTATATAGTTGTAGTTGACCCTGAATTTGTTGTTTATATTATTTGTAATCTCGTTTAATTTCATTTTAAGTAGTAGGTAGAAATGTAAAGTTTTAATAGTCAAAAGTTCCGTCTGTTACGATCTCGAAATTAAAATGATTGCTAAGCGATTATAATAGTGATTTATCTATGTTTAGATGTTTTAGTCCAAAGATTTGAAGGTTTATTAAATAAATATTAAAACAAATTATCATAACAACTCATATTTTTCATTTTATTTACACTTTTCCTTTGTGACGAACCGGAGCACCTTCCTGTGAACCCTTGCATAAAAATAAATAGTGCCACGTTGTTTTGCGTAATACTGATGTATTTTTTTATTTTTTTCCTTTTTAAGAGTATATTTAATCAAATGAGATAAGAATTTACAATAAAATTTAAATAACACAAAAACCTGTTCCGGTTCGTCACGTGTACATCTTTTTTGAAAAACGCCCACTTACCATCTGTCCAGTGAGGCGTCCACGGGTCCTGGCGTTCCACAACAACATACTTCTTAAGCGTCTTAAATCATATCACCGACTTTTCCGTGAAATCGTCATAGGGCCTGTTACAAAATCGATGAGTTATAGATTACCGTCCGATAAATAATGACTTGCAGAAATTTAAAAGAGACACAATTCTATTTAAAATGAAACACTCTTATCTAAACTTTAAATATTCTAATATTATAGGTTTTAACATCCTACATTATATATATAGGTATTAATTTATCTTTATTATAATTACGCCATTTAGACCCGTTGTCTAATTTTAAAAAAATGACCTTAAATCACGAAAGTTCAAAATCATTTAAAGAAACAGTTGTAACGCGGATATTCAAGTAATTCACCTGTGTATGTAATTACACGATTTATTTTGCGTTTGCGTTGCGGTTGCGAAGCGTTTAGATTAAGAGTTAAGTGATATTGATTGATCGTGTCAACAACACCTAAATAAAAAAGTTGTAGAAGTTTTAAAATGGCAGCACAGAACATAAAAAATGACAGCGAGCTGTCATTTTATATGACTAACGACGACTCCAGTTTATTAACAAATTTGAGTTTTCATCGCAATTTACCTGATCTAGAAGATAAGAAAGTGTATAATAAATAGTTTAAAAGAAGAATTGGACTATTGCGAATGGTAAGTAGTGGTTATTTTCAAAATCACTGGGCTGTATCGTCGAAATTCTTAAGCCATTTCGTCTGTGATCTCATTCGGCTACCCAATTCGTCATTGGTTAAAGCCAAACAACTTAATATAGAAGGACCAATTACTTACCTGAGGGTCTTTTTACGTAATTAATGAACCTTACAATGGCGTGGTCAAATTATTAGAAACTTTGTATGACCAGTATATCCATTTTGTCGACGGATTTTCCTCCTAACAGCTACTTACATTCCCTCATTAGCAGTGACAATAGACTGTATATTATTAGGAAATACTAATCAGTAAAGTTAAAGGTAAACTTGCTCCTATGTGTCAAGATGAAAATTTGGTAAATGCTGATGTTTTTGCAGAATACTATTAATGACCATATTCCATATTAAGTACATAGAAGGTCAATGTCTCTTGTATAAATCTTGATCATGCATTAAAATGGGTTTACTGACACTTTATTTTCAATATTTGGTACAGAGAAAAATATTGTCTTCAGTATATTTTAATCAGTGTACTGAATGAATAAAATACATGAAAACATCTGTTTTGTTCTACTGAAGCCTAAAATATACAGAGTGTCCCAGTTAAGGATGTCAAGCCGAAATGGGGTGATACAGTAGGTAAAGACAGTTACCAGAAAAATATTAAAAATATCCTAGTTATGTATTTAAAAAATTATGAGTATTTTTAAAAAAAGAGAAAATATTACACCCTGTGGCGGAGTTTTTGTTCCTGCTACTTCAAATTTTATTTTTTTACAATTATTTTTTTTGGTTATGTAATCCTGAATACTACTCCTTTAAACTGTAGTAAAAAGAAAACAGGCTATATTGCAGCATCTTGGTAGTTAATGTAGTTTTTTGTACGACTAAGATTTAAAGTTAATTCTTCGCCTAGATTTAAAGTTAATTCTTCGCCTAGATTTAAATGACCGTCCTGAAAAAAAAAATACTGGGTAAGTTAGGCAAGTAACTCAAAAAATGGCGCATTTAATTAGGATTCCGAAACAAGCTAGTTAATTTCTTTAATTGCGAAGATTAATTTTCCTTTCCATCAAAATCATCATAGAAGCAAAGGCCTTCGTCCTGAGCACCGCAGGTGACCGTACCATCAATATGTTTTTTTGTATAATCTAGTTAAGTGGTTTTGTGTGTGCAATTACTATTGAATAAAATTTGAAATTTCAAGCAGATGCCTTTTTATTAAAACATAATAGGTATCATCCTCATAACTATATGAACATCACAATGTGTAAATACCAATGATGTATGAGTGACTGTCAATAGTACTCTTAATTCTTCTTAATTCTTTATTGTACACAATAAAATTACAATAGGACTTATAACATAATAAATTTACCATGTACAAAGGCGAGCTTAATTCAAAAAGAATTTTCTCCCAGCAAACCTTTAAAACAAAGAAAGAACATCCTTAATGGGTAAGACAAAAGTGTACAAACACAGAAAGTACATGAAAAAATAACTGATTATACCTAATTCTAATTAACCTAAATACTTTAAAGTATACTTACTTTATGAATACGGTCATTGTCATAGTAGTGTCGGCTCCTTTTTTTTTCGTCTGATTTAATTGAACTTTTAGTAGTTTTTGGTAATTTTGTAGCTTTTGGTATTTTTTGTAGTCTTATAATATTATTTTTAGTAGTTTTTATTGTATTTACTTAATCAATTTTCTTATTTTTTTTGTTTTTGGTTGTGTTTCTTGGTTTTAGTAGTCTTTAATGTTTGTTTTGGTAACTTTTGTATTATTTATTAACAAGAAATTCTGAGATCTACCAAAAATAACAAGAAATATAAAAAAAATGTTAAATAAGAATAAATATGTCCATCCCATGCTTAAATGTTAGAGTAGGCTATTAACTCGACCCTCAATATTAGATATCTTACTGTTTGCCCTTTACTGTGACTGAAAATAGGTATATCCTGCTTAAATCAGGCAACCTGGCAAGTCTGGCTACTCTATACATACAACTGATACTGATAGTTTCAGATTGTATTTTATTGGCAATAAGTTGTATAATTTTATTTTTGAACAAACCTGAGGTATATTTTATAGGGTATTCTTTACAAAAAACTCAATAATAAAAATACAGCATGCATCCCTATTAGATGATCTCAATGCTCAATTTGTTCCTGTATATACTGTACCATAAGATATATAAGATCTAACTAATCGAAAACTAACACCAGTACACATCTTGTTTCCACTAGAGACAGATTAACATTGGAAGGGCTCCACCACACCAGAGTCTGAAGCAATATAAGCATAGCTTATATTGATAATCTGTTTCATTAGTTCCCTGCAAATTGTTAGTCAAGTTGTGTATTGTATTTTTTTAACATCACATTATACCTCACGGGAGTGTATAGTAATGTCAAACACTGGTAAAGCAGTGAGGAGTTTATGAATTCCACAGGCATTATCACCACCAATGTTGTTACCACCAATATTAACCATTAACATTATACCAATGCTATATTATGTATAAAATTATGCCTCATGTCCTCTTGATTAGTTTTTTAGTCACTGCTGCAATTTTCTTTGAGAATAATACTTACTGGAGATTTCTTTTCTGTCAGTTTTCAAGATTTTACAGGATTAAATAACACTTAAGTGAATAGGCGAATATCAAATATTTTACCACTTCTTATGCTTAATCAATCAATTAAACCTAGTTCCTTTCAAAGTAGCTGCTGCATAAATTTGCATTAAACCAACTTGACGATTGAGAATTATATATTTAACAAGTTAAGTATTTAACAGGGTGACTAGCATTTTCAATGCTCAACTTGTTAATATTAGCTTTATCCTAATAATATTAATTATTTTACTATCTGAACTTTTAATCGTTGACTTTTAACAGTTGCAATGACCCATTTAAGTTACTATTCTAATTGAGCATGAAGGTCTATGTTAATCTGATGGAGGTTCATTTTGTTGTTTTCAGGTCACTGCATAGTCCGCAAGCATGGCATCATCCAACACTCTTCAGAAGGCTATAGATCTGGTGACAAAAGCCACTGAAGAAGACAAAAACAAAAATTATGAAGAAGCATTACGACTTTATGAACATGGAGTAGAATACTTCCTTCATGCAGTCAAGTACGAAGCTCAAGGAGAGAGAGCAAAGGAAAGCATCAGAGCAAAATGCCTGCAGTATCTAGATAGAGCAGAGAAACTCAAGGAGTACCTAAAAAAAGATAAAAAGAAGAAGCCTGTCAAAGATGGAGAGTCCAACTCTAAAAGCGAGGACAAGAAGAGTGACAGCGACAGTGATTCGGATGATCCTGAAAAGAAAAAGCTTCAAGGCAAACTTGAGGGAGCCATTGTTGTAGAAAAACCACATGTCAAATGGAGTGATGTTGCTGGTCTAGAGGCAGCTAAGGAAGCTTTGAAAGAAGCAGTCATTCTTCCAATCAAGTTCCCTCACTTATTCACAGGTAAAAGGATACCATGGAAGGGAATTCTTCTTTTCGGACCCCCTGGTACTGGTAAATCGTATTTAGCGAAAGCAGTGGCTACTGAAGCAAACAACTCCACATTCTTCTCAGTTTCCTCTTCTGATCTTGTCTCTAAATGGCTTGGTGAATCTGAGAAGTTAGTCAAGAATTTATTCGAGCTGGCTCGTCAACACAAGCCTAGTATTATATTCATTGATGAGATTGACTCACTCTGCTCATCTCGTTCTGATAACGAGTCTGAGTCGGCTCGGCGCATCAAAACCGAATTTCTGGTACAGATGCAGGGTGTCGGTAATGACATGGATGGAATCTTAGTTCTCGGCGCTACAAATATCCCGTGGGTACTTGACTCCGCCATTCGAAGACGTTTTGAGAAACGTATTTACATCACCTTGCCCGAGGAACATGCGCGATTGGATATGTTTAAACTGCATTTGGGCAATACGACGCACCAACTCTCAGAGCAGGATATGAAGGTTTTAGCTAATAAAACTGAGGGTTATTCTGGTGCTGATATTTGCATTGTCGTCCGTGATGCGTTGATGCAGCCTGTACGCAAAGTTCAATCAGCTACCCACTTTAAGAAGGTAACAGGACCCAGTCCAATAGACCCTAGCGTTATTTGCAATGATCTGTTGACTCCCTGTTCCCCTGGAGATCCAGGTGCACTTGAAATGACTTGGATGGATGTTCAAAGTGAAAAACTGCATGAGCCTCCTGTCACTATGTCCGATATGCTGCGGTCTCTGGCTATATCCAAGCCAACAGTAAATGACGAAGACATGGTCAAGCTAAGGAAGTTTATGGACGACTTTGGCCAAGAAGGATAACCATCTTAATACATGTTGCATTTTACTTATCTGAATATAAATAAAAATTGATTGGCTGTATTGTATTAGAGTTTATTCACAGTGCCTAATGTGTTGCAAATGTAGTCTTTTTATTTTTGTAACGTTTTCAATGTAGATTATAAACTGTATACATATTGTACAATTGTGAATAGGCATGATGACTGATCTATAGATAGTAAAATATAGGATACCTTATCAAACTATAGGTAAACAGAAACCAATTGAAATAATTTTTTGTTACATACTATAAATCTAACTCATTTTATGATCATTCAAAGTTTCATGGACGAGTTCAGTTCATTTTTAAAATACGAAATTATTCGATTTTTTTTTATCATTAAATTACATACACAATATATAGCAATATTTGTAATAAAACCATTTTTATAAACGCAATATTTCGTATAGCTATCAAACAAAATTCATAACTTCACATACAAAATACTCTATCGTGACGTCACGCTTCAGTAGCCTTTTGTTTGGAGCGTTTGGGCGAGTCTATTATTAATGTGAATTTGAAATTGTATTATCTCAGGAAGTTTATGTTAGGTCAAAGTAATTCTTGTAATGATGTTTCTTATATCAAGAGGTGTTTCAATTACATACAAAAATAAAAATTAGTCATCATGCCTATTGATGGTCATGCTCATCGCAATGTTTAGCTTAACATATTCTTATGATGAATTGTCACATAATTTAAATTTTTACACCAAGATGTAGCTTCATGAATCCTGACAGTGCCTAGGAGTAATCTGGCCGTCTCCTTATTTCACGCAATAAATTAGTACTAAGTTAGGTAGAATTAAATATTACCTAATCAGTAAGATGTGAGACAAAAGAAATGAATAGTAAAATATAAAATTTTTCGCCTTCCAATCCATTGTTTACCTATTACAAAGTCAAGAGTTTTGTTTTAGTATAGCTAGGTTCTCGAGATTGTTAATGTAACATATATATTTCATATGAATGAATTCATAATATGAATTATCAAATAAATACAGTTGTATGTGTTATCATACTGTTAAGTTGTCAGCAGTTTGTGAGATACATCAATAATTCTTAGCTACAGCCACTTCACATACTCCTTGTAAAAGAAATAGGGTCTCAATAATGTTTATGATTAAAATTAAGTACTTTATTTGCATAATGCAATAGGCGCGGCGTAATATTGATTTGAACTAACAGTGGCACGGTCCGGTCACAAGTTGAAATAAGAACTATCAGTCTCGTAGCCACCCAATTTTTCGAATAAATAACGATTTATATTATTGTGTAATATTAAGACCTGTTACAGACTGAGGTGTATACGTACATCTCTTGTTAAATGTCCATATTAATCAACGTCGATGGCAACAAGTTTGTTTACAAAGAAACTGTGAAAACGCCTTCAGCGCGCTTAGAAGCCGAAGATAAAGGTCTAAAATCTTTGTCAGATTGCCGTTTTCAAAGAGATGTGGATGAGAACGGACAAATTAACTTGACACTTTAGTTATAATCACTTGTTTCATTGTGATATTGGCACGCATTTTAATTTATATATTGCTTGTGAAACTATAATTATATATTTAGGCAACGGTACTCATTCGCGGTAATATTAAAGGTAAAAAAAACCTTTAGAATCTCGACGTTTGATGCCTATTGTCGATAAAATCTTTATATATTAAAAATTGTGATGTTGAATTGCGAAAGAAAAATATTCTGTATATAAAACTTTGTTTTCGATAACGATTTTTATTTCCAATTAAGATATTTTGTCAGATTTTATCTTAGTAACTTTATATCTAATTTTAATTTCAAATTAGCTTGTAAACTTCTTTTTGTTCATTCTTTTGTATATTGTTACATAAGTGATTACATATTATAATGTTCTAAAATATCGTGTTTATTATTAAATTTTCTACTTCTACAACTGGTTGGGTAATTAAAACTCTTTTTAAGAAATGAATGTTTATTTACATGAGCAATGAACAATGTAATGTAATGAAATATCACGATATTATAACACAAACAAAGTTCATTGTTATCATCAAAAGTAAACTAAATGATGTCTTCCAGCTCGATGAGTTAATTTCTGAAAGAAAAGGAGAAAGATTAGAGCAGAGAAAGATAAATGTATGAACTAGTTAATTTCTGAAAGAAAAGGAGAAAGATTAGAGCAGAGAAAGATAAATGTATGAACTAACGGAAATAAACGAATTTGCAGATGTGTGGCTTGGTAAATATAGGTTTGGGAGTATGACTGTAGTCCTTATCTTAAAAACAAAATATTATAATTATTATTAGTATTATTTGGCCGACAATTATTTACGATTTTCTTTTGCTGTATGCTTTATTGAATATCCGATAATACTAGGATTATTAAGTGTTAAATTTTATTAACTTATAAGTATTCAAACATAAACAGGTAAAATAAAATGCTTAGTCCTAAAATAATTTCACAGGTGTTAGATATTATTAGATAAACCTTATTGGCAGGATAATTTGTGTAACTGGTGTGACTTTTAAATTCGGTCAGGTTATATTTTATGGGTCAGACAAGATTTATTTGGAACCTCAGAAACTGGCCTTTAGTATAAAAATCCTTGAATAAAATAAATAAAGACACTAATGAAGTTTATTTAAAGGATAAAACTAACAGATGGCGCCACATGTTTGTTTGATAATTTCGAATTATCACACAGTCCTATTCCTATAGTATCATTGTAATCAAGTAGGTATACTAGTAATTATCAAAAATGGTTACAGTAAAAACCAGAGTAACAAACCTATTGTAACAGTTCTTTCCCGTCTATGCGTTCCTATGGTGGCGACGCATTTGAGTTTCATGCGATGTTTCGTAGGTGCCCTCAATCCGATGGTGGATACCAGCAGACCTTGTGGTGCTGGCTTTGCTCCGTACGCAATCAGCCATGATCTGTCTGTGATCTGAAATTAATGAATTGAATATGTTAATTAAAGGTAAGTTAAGATCATAGTGTATTTTTAACAGAAGTTAGGTCTAAACATCTTTTTAGTATGTTTTTAGTTTCATTTACATCATAGTTGACCAGCCTTTTTGGACTACCGCCTCCTTTGCAAGATCGAAATAATCTCAGATTGAAGTTACATATACCTACCAATTTGTCTGTCTTTTCACTATCCCTCTCTCTGTGATGGGCATCGTGACTGATCGATAGATAGTAAAGCCCCTGACCCGGGGAACTTTGTTTCGCATGAGAGGCAATAAACGAGCAGATTTATTAAGTTCAATAAAAAAAAGGCCGAGTCAGTAATTAAGTACAAACGAAGAAGCTCCAGCGTCAAAATAAGTACTTGTATAAAACGGCCTAGTGCGTGTCGGGTCGCATACATTGTATGTTTTTTTATGTTGTGAATGTTTCATTGTTTATTATATTTCCAAAGTTTTGAACCCAAGTGACCTTAACTTCAGGATCATACATATAAGTCCGATGTCAAATTTTGATAAGCTTTATATCACCGGCTCTATGGGACATAACAAATGTTTGTTTTTAAACTTCATGATTTCATGATGTAAAATTAGAGATAAAAAAGAAAACAAGTAAAAGAGTTAGCTTCAGTAAAGGTATATAATTTAGTAATTTTTCAAGATAAAGTATAATAAATAAGTCTTTACCATATTTTTTTGTAATTTTTTGATCTACAAATCAATATAAGTATTTAAGATTTTGTTGATGTGCCTAAATTCAAACATAATATAGTTATAATTATGTATTTGATATAATGGAATTAAAGTTGTTTTACCGAAAATAGCCGAGCTCTTAAATAAATGATGATTTAGTAATTAGGTATACAATCGCATCTATTTACTGTTATTTCAGCTTGGCTATTTGTATCTATCCAATTTTATTTCAATTTGCAATTACGTATCCGTTATTGCATTCGTAATCGCCAACTATAACTTGTTAATAAAGGTGTCTACCAACAAGTGGCATAAACGATTTATGAAAAAGGGTACCAATACCAAGCTTACAAACATTGGTCTCAGCTGCAAATAAACCATCCGATTTCCCAAGAGAGCCATAATAGACGATAAAAATACCATATCAGGACTGTTATGATGTGTTGCTGCGAAAAGTTGCGCAAGTTACTGATATCCTTGTGTGTTTGTGTCCATGCAATTATTTTGTCATGATTTTGTAAATTACCTACTTGTAGACAGCATAAAACATAACAGTTTACCTACTGTTATCCGCGACTACCGCGTGGAATTTGTTTTACCCGCGTTTTACCTACCTGACGTTTTTGCGCTCGTGGCGTTTAATTCCCCGTTTCGCTATATTATATTTTATTGCTGAACCGCTTTTTTTGATTGGAGATATTTAAATCGGAGCGTTCCTAAAATTAGCGCGTACAACCAACCAACCAAACAAAAAACAAAATAGCTATGTAATTTTACTTTATTGTAAGTTTTTAAGATTCAAGAGTCGATATTTTGATTCTGTCCTTGGGTATTTCACTTCTAGGTATATCATTTGTATATCTACTGGTTTAGTAATAAAATCACAGTTATGGGAGAAGCATCACCATAATAAACTCTCAAGTTTACAACAGATCACGTAGCTACTACGTTAGATGTGGTTGGTAAGTACACACCTTTTGTCCATCTATGAGCCACTGAAGATCCGGTGCTGGAAATGACTTGGCTGAAGAACAGTTTACGTCTAAGGTTTCTTCCATCTGATATGCGCGCTCATGACCCGTGATGCGTGGAGTTTCCCGGGGAAAATCTGGAAATATACATTTCTCTATTTTAGAAATCATTGTATTGAATACTAAGAAACGATTTAATATTTATTTTCACGCTTTTTAAAATCAAGTCTAGCCAGAACTGTGTACTGTATTTATCTATTCTGTACATAGATGGGTAATTTTTTTCAAAACATTTAGGATAATGTGTCAATCTGAATGGTTCAGAATAATTAACACATAAATTTGAACCGTTCCCATATTATTATACACGAAATAATCTCTTAAATTGGGCTCGAGCCTGTTTATGTAGGCAAACGTTATTTGTATAGGTGCTTGGGATTTTATGCAAACATTTTAATGGCGGCAAGGGCTTGTGACAACACTCTGCAAAGAATGGTTTTACGAGAATCATTTTATTGCAGGTGAACAATAAGATGTGACGTGTCCGGTCATAACCTTGTTTCACCCTGTTTCAATTCTGGCAATGAATTTGATGTTGAGTTTGTAGTCTGTGAAAATAGATTAGATTGTTCTGTTTATGTGAAATGTTGATTCTATTGGTTTACGAGTTCCATAAATAATATTTTTTGTTTGTTTTGAATACAGGTAGGCGTAGATATAATTCTTATTGGGTTGTCGGTGTACACTTTCTGTAACTTGAGAGTTTATAGTACAAGCATAAAAGTAGCTCCAGCTGTCAATAGGTACGCTTAGATCTTTAAACTACCTACGAAACGGATTTTAATGTAGTTTCCAGTAATAGATAGAATAATTCAAGAAGAAGGTTTTTATTGGTTATGCGCGTTTAACTGAGGCAACACGTTCTCGAAATGCTGGCTTATATTTCGGCCAGCCACTTAGTATCGCTTACAACGCGGTAATGCTGCCAGCATTTTGGGAACGAGGCCTTCTGACAGTGAGTTATTAAGTTTAGATTAAGTTATAAGACTTATTAAATTTAAGATCCTTTTATTGGTATTCTTTTCATAAATAAATGCAGACTATCGTTGCGTAGTGAGGGCGAGTCACTAGTATAAAAAAAATATTAGTTAACTGTCTAAAAAACTAATATAATAATGCAATAGTACTCACAATAAACTTCCATAAACGACTCTGCCTGAGCTGAATGGAAGGAAGGCGCCTCCTCGGACACTTCACAGCGGTACAGCCCTCGAGACTTGAGGGTCAACTCCCTCAAGTGCACGCGGCGAGCGGTCGACTTCTCCAACTAGAAAATAGAAAACTTCGATTTTGAATCTATGCATAGCAAGGACGTTACAGGTAGGTAGTGTATAGATTTTTTCTTCTGGTTGTACTCTCATCGTACAGCCAAAATTTACAAGGAGTTTTAGTAAGAAGGATTTGTTGCATTATTATTTTTTAATTTATTTTCTAGTCTAAGAAAGTATCCAAGATTTTTTGTAAATTTAAATTTCGAGCAGTTTATGTAAGAAAGGGTTTTATATGAAAAGCTGATAGGGTGATTTGATTTTCATAACAAATCTCGACAGTAGGGTAGGTTTTTAATTTGATATCAAAATTTAGTGATAAAATAAAATATTGTTGTATTTAACATAACATAGCATCACGGCTTTGTTACCCAGAAGGGTGTGGCATAGGTGTACAACACCCACATTTGACCTGTTATGTTTAGGTCCCATGGGATAGGGGATGAGCCTATCGCCATCCACCGGGCACAATTACAACTCCGTGCGGCTATTATGACTTTGCTGACGGAAAGTTCACAAATTACACTTTGCCTGATCCGGGAACCGAACCCGAGACCTCGTAGTGAGAGGCGCAATCGCTAACCACTAGACTATCAAGGCAGTATTGTTGTATTTAGCGCCAGTTTTATCTAATTTCGAAGCCATTTGTTTTACAAATATGGCACTAAATTATTTAGATTGTGGCTAAAATTATAACTATCATTAATTCTAAAATTTACGACCGACCAATTGGTTGTGATTTTATCGTTTCATATATAGTGGGTATTATAAATGTGAATATGGGTTAGTTTGAAACGTTTTCAAAGCGGCAGGCGGCAGCACTACTGACTCGCCAAATAGTAGTGCTTGCTTGACTGTGTTCCAGTTTGGTCATGAGATCAGGCCCTGAAATCACTGGCATATGAGGCATGACACCGTAGACCTCAGCTGCAGCGACGATTATAATCTATTTTTGCGGATTCTTGATTTGCATGGACTGTCCTCCACTTACCATCAGGTGGACTACACGTTCGTTCGCTGCAGGAGTAGTATAAGAAAAAAGACCATTACGGTAAAATAGCTATATTTCCAGTTCTAACTAAAGCTAGACAAAGAAGTTTTTATGATAAAATTTAAAAGTTTCACGTGCTAACTAATGTTTCATAGTCAGTTTGTGTAAAAAGTTAGTATGATAGATAAGGATGACAAGAAAAACTTTACAGTGTGATATTTTACATTAGCCCAGTGTCGATAATTTTTAAAACCAAAAAAAATAATAGTAGGATGAAACCCATTAGAAAAGAAGGAGAATATTATAAAAATTAAAGGAAAAATAATTTACGGGCGATCTGAGGTCGGAAAGGGAAAGAGGGGGAGAGGGGGTTTAAGGGTAAAAAAACGGTTTTCTCGATTTCCGGCAAAACTAAAAGTCCTATGGAAAAAAGTCGAATGGCAAAGTTGTTGGTAATAAAAAGATCTAAAACTTTTGTATTTTCACTTTTTTCATAAAACTCAAAATTTATGTGAAAAATTCAAAAAACCAAGTTTTTGGTTTATTTTTTTACAAAAAAAAATCTGTAACGATGTGTAGACCTCTTTGCGGTTCCCGGTTCGGGCAAAGTCTTATTTATGAAATCTCCGTCAAGAAATTCACAATAGCAGCACGGAGTTGGAATTGTGCCTGGTGGATGGCGATAGGCTCATCCCAGATCTCATGGATGCCGGCTTTAAAAGTCGACTGAAGCGATGGCTCGTCGAACAAGCGCTATATTCTGTTCAAGAGTTTTTTAAGAACTAAATAATAATTTTGACTTGACATTTATTTGATTTATTCTTTTTAATAACAATGACTTTATGCACTTTTTGATATTTTATTTTTTATTTCTATCTTATTATTATTGTTTTGTAATTTAATTGTTTTAATTTTTCTAATGCTACTTACTGTAATGACGTGTATTATTACCAATAAATAAGTTTATTTTTATGAGTTTATGAGTTCATGGGACCTAAGCATAACGGGTAAAGTGTGGGTGTTGTAAACCTCTGCCACACCCATCTGGGTAATTAAGCGTGGTGTTATGTTATGTTTTGTTAAAATAACCTTTCCTTGTAGTTGGGTAAAAATGGCATTATGATTCAGAAACAGTAATTCTAATACGTGTATTATTATGTAGGTATTTTGGATCAGTTTTATACTATTTCTTTCTAAATTCTTAACTATAGAAAACATCCAAGTGCCATTCAAGAGCTTTTCTTTTATTGTGAATTAATACACAAGATAACTAAGAAACTAATTAAAACTTCATTTAATGACGACATGAACTCCGAAGTTTACAATTCCAAATATTCAAAGCCCCAGAATTCCAAAATATTTTTTTTTGACATTTTCTGTTTCTTACTTTTTACTTGATTAACGAAATCACTCAACAAAAATTACGAGATTACAATGTTAAGGATGGTTTTGTGTTGCTCTTTTGATCATCCTTTTATATTTTAGTTTTTCATAATAATTATTTAAATTCTATGATAAGTATGTGACACTGCAAATCTTGTACCTTACTACATATAATAAATAAGTAACAACACCGCCATTACAAAAAATATAGTAATTCTGTTATTTAAAACCTCCAGGCCTAGCCTAGTGCAGGAGATTTTTGGCCATTGCCTTTACATTTTTTATTTTATTTCTATAAAAAAATCATTTGTTAAATTAGCATAATTTCAAAATGAAAAGAATGTGTTAATTTAAATGGTACTGAATAAATATTTTATTTTATTTTTTATTATTTTTATTAATATTACTCTACGAATCATCCGTAAGAGTTTATTAAACTCTATTAGGCAAGGCCGTAAGTAAAGTGCGCATTTGCATCGCGCAAAGGACACGCGTATACGCCTTTCAACATAAATTCGGACCCAATGTTGTAACCTATCTTTAGCATAACGGCATACGGCGCCGAAAATGCGTATTTGAAATACGCCATGTGCTTTCGGTTTAAGGTATGATGACACTGACAATAATCTCCTTTACAAATATATTTCATATACTCACATCAACTTTAACCCCATCCAGTTTATGCGCGTGCTGCGGGGGCCTTAACCTCGGCATATATCTGTAAAACTCCTCGTTATCACGGTACCATTTCACGGAGTACAGTTTACCGCCTTCCAGGTCGTAGTCGCACGTTAAGGTAGCTGATTCACCGCGCTGTTTCAGGTTCGGTACCGATATGCCTACCACTCGGAGGCAGATGCATACTGTAAAAAAATACATCTATTATGATAGTTATATATGTCGACCAGTGGCGGATTTACCAGCAGGCTGAGTAGGCTGGAGCCTAGGGCGGCAGAATTTTGGGGCGTCAATTTTGGGGACCGTCTTTTTTTTTGCTGCTTACAATTTGCTCATAGAAATTAAGAATATATCTGCATTATTCACGTTTAATTTTTGGATCGTAAATATAATCTAGGACTTGACAATTGTAGAGGCTAGGGCGGCAAAAACTACCCAGCCTATACCTTAAAAAATTGTAAATCCGCCACTGATGTCGACCATGACGACGAGATGTGTTTATTGGGAACGGTTTAAGATAAAATAATTTTGCAATAAAAAAAACCGACTTCAATTACTAATAATGCTTATAAAATAAAAACCATTGGACTAAACTGAAAGATTTTTTATAGGACCACGTGGCAGCTATTTCGCGTCGAACAAAAAAGAATCACGCAAATCGGTCCATTAACCGCGACGTAATCGATGTACATACATAGAAAAAAAACATACCAACCGAATTGAGAACCTCCTCCTTTTTGGAAAGTCGGTTAATAATATGGCATCACGCCTATATTACCCGGAAAGTTGTGGTATTAAACCCACATTGCACCTGTTTTGTTTGGGTCTCATGCGATAGGGATTGAGCCTATCACTATCTATCTGCTACAATTTCAACTCTATTATTTAATGGCTATTAAGAATTTCCGGACGGAAAAAGCCCAAACTACAATTTTACCAGACCCGGAAATTGAATCAGAGACCTTACGGTGAAAGTCAGCATTCGCTAGACCAGCGAGGTAGTAATGGCAACAGTTTTAGTTTTAATCAGATATTATTTTGGATTGCGTAGATGATGATGATTACCCTATGTCATGGCTTGAAGAATGACATCTAATGATAGTTTTCGCCATACCACTTTATTCTCAGCAACTCTATTTCTAGTCTTAATACAGTAAAATCTTAGAGAAATAAACCAACCGGAGTCATTGCTGAGTATTCATATTTTGCAGCGGGGCGCTGCCATATGTGAGTTACCGCCGATCATACACTACATATGAAACTACTTGTCAAATCCTTTGATCAGACACTAGCACGGTATAATTTTTCACCCCGCTCCCCGCTTCCCCGCGAGTTTCGATAGCATTATTTGCATATATATTTGCGTTCATTGCGTGTCCACATTGGTTTTTTAGTCTGAGAGTAAAATAGCGCGACGTATTGCTCAAGCCCATGTTATTGTAACAAAGAAATGTCTATGTCTGCCTCGTTGGCGTGACCAACGTGAGGCAGACATACTCCAAACATTTCGTAACCGCGAGATCTCGAGTTGGATTCACTGGTCAGGTTGCGCCTGTTTGAAGGCGATAGGCTTGTAGAGGAACAGGGTGTGTTGTTCCTCTACAAGCCTGTAAATTAATTAAATTTAAAAATTCAAGAACGAATTACAGGCGAATCGAGGATATATAAATCAGTTGATTCGGCTACTAACCAAGATGATGTAGTGAACTATCCACCAGAATTTCTAAAATCGCTGGATTTGCCAGAATTGCCACCCCACAATTAAAGGTTGGATCGGTACTTATAAAGTTGCGAAATATCAGGAGGATCCTCCGACCAGGCTCGGTGGTATTGCCTAGCACACAGCTGTCCAACGGTAGCGTATTGGAAGTGGTATAAATGTACACTTGCTGTGAACGTTTCGTTATCGCGATTCAGCGCTCTTTGACAGTTGTGACGAGTGTGTCACTTCTTGACGTTGTCAATGTGAAACGTCATTATTATGTGCGGAGACCGCCACAAGGCTCACCCCCTGGAACATGGAACCTTAACCACAACCAATCCCTTGTCAATATATGATTTATTACTTGTGATGAAAATACGCACAGTTAGTACGCGAAAGCTCAACGAACATTGTCATTAGTTCATGACTATGTGTCGAGCGATTTTAAGCGGGAATCGGATTCAAGCTATTTTGGGCGTCTAGAAACGGTTTTTTTCGTATTACCACATATTACTAATATATTTGCATCTGTAAATGTTTACAACTTCTTTTACGATTTTCTATGACTGACTTTGAAAACAAAATTAATATTAATCTGCAAAAAGTGTACACAGTATCTAGTAATTTAGACAATTAAACCAAAAGGACTAGTCATTGTCCGGCGTCCCCCACTGCCAAATGTAGAAGAGCGCCTCTGAGAGTTGTCAAATCATAGATGCACGAAACAATCTACCTTCTCGCACCCCCGCGAGTTTTGGCTGACTTATTTGCATAGATATTTACTTTCTTTTTCTCTCCATACTGATCTAGTTCTCTTTGTAGCCTCGTCACTGGCTAATAGAATAGAGAGACATCTCAAAAATGTCCGTCAAATTTAATCTTTGATTTGTGTTCCATCTCTAATGTAAACGAACCCTTATGCGGTTTAATAAACCAAACAGATCCAGTCTGTATTATTTTTTATACTTGGACGTAAGCCCGACCGTGAAATAAAATAAAAAGAATATTACTGCGCATAAACAACTACAGGCACGTTACGTATGAATATCTACGCTGATTACGTGAAATCCCTGGCGAGATTCTCACGGATATTTTCCGTGTAAAAACGTGGTTTCAAAGGTATAGGAGAGCGCGAGAGCCATTACGGATTGGCATTTTCTGGCGCCGGATTTTGCTATTATACGTAATTATATGACATGTAAACGCGCGTGTGTTATGTGAACATAAGTAACTCAGGTATAACAAAAAATATACTTATTTTTTTTGTCAAATTATATCTCTTTGTTTGTAAGATTTGCATTCCACCTATTCATGCGCTGAGATAAAGTTTAAAGTGAAAGGAGTATTTGAAAGTTCATTCTACCTATTTGACGAGTGTATAAGAAAGAAATTACTAAATAGTGACCAATAACACAGCATTAATTTTTAAATTATCAAAATTGGTGACTGGACTGTCATTGAGTGACATACAAGACTAAAGGCTCCACAGGAATAAATGCAGAAAAAAAGATGCGTTTGATCTGTTAGGACCTTAACCGACCTAGGATATTTGATACTAATCAATGTAATATTCGATCTGTCAGGACCTAAACCGACCTAGGATATTTGATACTAATCAATGTATTATTCGATCTGTCAGGACCTAAACCGACCTAGGATATTTGATTCTAATCAATGTAATATTCGATCTGTCAGGACCTAAACCGACCTAGGATATTTGATACTAATCAATGTAATATTCGATCTGTCAGGATCTAAACCGACCTAGGATATTTGATTCTAATCAATGTAATATTCGATCTGTCAGGACCTAAACCGACCTAGGATATTTGATTCTAATCAATGTAATATTCGATCTGTCAGGACCTAAACCGACCTAGGATATTTGATTCTAATCAATGTAATATTCGATCTGTCAGGACCTAAACCGACCTAGGATATTTGATTCTAATCAATGTAATATTCGATCTGTCAGGACCTAAACCGACCTAGGATATTTGATTCTAATCAATGTAATATTCGATCTGTCAGGACCTAAACCGACCTAGGATATTTGATACTAATCAATGTAATATTCGATCTGTCAGGACCTTAACCGACCTAGGATATTTGATACTAATCAATGTAATATTCGATCTGTCAGGACCTAAACCGACCTAGGATATTTGATACTAATCAATGTAATATTCGATCTGTCAGGACCTAAACCGACCTAGGATATTTGATACTAATCAATGTAATATTCGATCTGTCAGGACCTAAACCGACCTAGGATATTCGATTCTAATCAATGTAATATTCGATCTGTCAGGACCTAAACCGACCTAGGATATTTGATTCTAATCAATGTAATATTCGATCTGTCAGGACCTAAACCGACCTAGGATATTTGATTCTAATCAATGTAATATTCGATCTGTCAGAACCTAAACCGACCTAGGATATTTGATACTAATCAATGTAATATTCGATCTGTCAGTACCTAAACCGACCTAGGATATTTGATACTAATCAATGTAATATTCTTTTGCCCCGTCCACATCTAATAAACAAAGGCCATCAAACGCTATCGTTAGTTCCTGTTTGGAGTAGTTTAACAGCTAAGCAGACGCCATCAACCGTTCGTTGGCGTTCGCCGGTAATGCAAAGCGTGGCAATGAATCCGTTCGTTGGCCTTTATCGGTAAGGTGTAGATCTGTCTTGTCCCGACGTTCATTCTTGTATCAACAAAAACTCATTATGTGATGGTTCTCAGAGGTAAACATTGCTTATCCAAATTCAAATTCAAATCATTTATTTTCATAGGCCGCAGGAGGCGCTTGAACACGTCAAAATATTGCAAACAAATGATATAAAAATAAATTATAAGTAAAACTAAATTATACTTATTACAATGATTTGAATAACCGGGGCTTAGATTAATTTCCATTGATTAATCCATTATACTACTATAAATTATCCCATTCTTCAGTGCAACCTCAGTCACTTCAAATCTAAAGTGGCTTCCATTAAGGTACTCCCAGACCGCGAGCACGTGTTTGTACGAAAAATGTTTTATTCAAAAAGTCACGGACTTATCAAACCGCCCTAGTAAAATTGCAGATTCAATATTTAGCAATACGTTATAAATTGCCTTTCTGACTGATGAGCATTCACCCATAATGTAATATTTTTCAAATATCGAATTGTATTATTACAGATTCTGCCTCACCGGAGTAATATTCCAGTTTGTTAAGTTATACTAAGAATCAGTTGAAAAAATATGGGATGGGCAGGATTTCAACCTGCGATCTCTGCATACCGGGCAGTCACTTTAACCCCTAAGCTACGGTCGCCTCTTGACAGGACCCTAAATTTTTCAACTGTATGTGTCATGTGGCAAAGTTACATTCAGTACAAATGTTGTAAGGAATGAACGCGTGTTGCAACTTCTTGTTCTTTGTTAAGTTACGTTGGAAGCGAATGCTCGCAGTCTGGGAGTACCGCATCTACATTGCAACGCTTTGTATACATGTCGACGAAGTCATCAGCACACCAAAGTCTGCCAAGTGACACTGTAAATGTGCCATTACAAACTTAAAAGTTTATTGGTAGAAAGTTTTTTTTTTATTTGTAAAGGATAGAATAGTCATGGTCATGATCATTGTAAATACGACGCGAAAGATTATTGAAGGAAGTTATCACCAATCATTCAAACATATTATTATAGTAGTTAATAGCATGATGAACACTTATTTCTAGTAATCCTTCTAATATTATTAACGCTAAAGTTAGTGGTGTGTATGTTTGAAATATCTCCACGCTTGAACGTATGAATTAGTGCTACATAGGTGCACTCTTGCATAACATTTAGGTTGCTTTAAACCTCAAAAGATAAGTATTTTTGTAAGTTATAAATTAGATACTCCAAAACCAATAATAATCTTTAAAAAAAAACAGGGAAAATATTAATTAACCATCTGCTCTCCGCGGATTTGCCAGCAGTTAACGGTTACTGTTCCGCTTCCGTGCGTGATAGCGTGATTAAAGAGCTATCCAACACTTAAATAATTTTCAAATCCGAACCATAAAACCTTATTTTTATTTAAAAAAATAGCGAATTTAACCAAATAGACTTTTAAACTTTGTACTACAGTTATTAATATTTAAACATGTTATATATTAATAATTTAATTTTACTTTAAATTGGATTTAAGTTTTAATAAAATATTCTTAAAAGGAAGATTAAGTATAATATATATAATAAAGAAATTAATGTAAAGTGTGTCTTTCGATGTAGACTAATTAAATAAATAAAATACAATAATATTATTTATCAAATCAATTAATTAATACTTATATAGCTTACCTTTTATGTAGGCAAATATAATGTAGCAAAACACAGACAAAGACCCCATAATTCACTTGATAATCACGACATCCATTGAAGAACTTCCATTGTTACAAAGTTTGTTGAACTTTTCAAAGCAATCACAAACTTTTTAAAATTAATTCTTAAAGTAGGTCACACTTTAATTCAACTTTCGTAAATTTTAATATGCGCCGGGAGTACGGCCGTTTCGTAGCACGTACCAAATGCAACTGTTGCTACGCCCGCGTGAGGATCTACGAGAAGCTACGTCCGTAGAGCTCCCGTAGCACATACGAATTATAATCTTGGCTTGTCGTCTGAATCAATTTTCGCGCCACATCTTTAATCCCGGAATGGATTCATAAAAACTGTATGACGTTTAAAATATTTCCTAGCCTTTGGCGATGCTTTGTTATCTTTTTGAGTAAGAGAAACCTTAAACATGTGTTTGCCTTGTGTATTCGGTGTATATTTATTATTGACTAATGCGAATTCTTAATATTGTAAAAGGACTAAATTTTTCTTGATTTTTATTACCGTTAATATTTTTATTGGAAGCTAGTTAGAAGTTTTGAAATAGTCCAAATTTTAACATGTCTTAAGGGTTGTATGTATTGTGGACGATAAACAAAGTTAATCTAAACATAACTTCACGCCTATATTGCTTAGAGGGCAGAACTATATATTCATATTTGACCTGTTATGTTGGGGACTAAACTTGCAACATATAAATCTCTTAGTCTGATTAGATTATTATTGCTGGATAGAAGATGTGACATTTTTTCTTTTTTAAAAACGACGCCTGCACTAGGAAAAACTCCTGTGTCGCGGTGTTCACAAATATACATTTAACACACACACATTGCACATTCAGAGTCTGAATAAATCTTTGCAGATCACACAAAGATTTGGCACGTTTGGGGTTCAAATTCACAGCACCAGCGTAGTTGAAAGCGGTAAGGCTACAACTTTAACCACTGCGCCAACCGTGCACTCTCATTTCTTCATCTAAATATTTGATTTTTTATTAAATACGGTGTTTTGCCTGGCTTTTTTTTACGGTACCTAGACGGTTGACATATACCAAATACAAATATTATGATTTTTTGGAATATCTTCTCAAAATTAGTATTAAGAATAATCATGAATCTATTAGTCTGAATATGTATGTCAGCAACAAAATTAGTTACAAACAAACAAGTTTGCAAGGCACTTATTTCTTAAAATCGTAATTCTTTAATGTTTTAATTGATCAAAACTTACAGTTATCGATAATAAGTACATTAAAATTTCTTTATATTAGGTAAGTTTTTAATTTGAAAATTTTCATGTGTTTAGCTACTTATGTTGCTGACTGCACCTAATAACCTTACGTTATACCTCATTTAAATAAAAATAATAGCCAATAAACAAGACATTTTTTTACTATAATGTTATGTTTTAACTTTATTATAATCTATAATTCACCGAAGTTAAGAGTTCTACATATTTAGTTTTATATTCTACTCAAGGCAGAGTAGCTTTACCGTGAAAACTTATTTCTTGAGCGCTCTCACTATGCTTACTGTGAAATTGCATTCGTATTCAAGTGTAAAAGCTCTGCATTTGAAAATGTATATATAACTTAGGAGTACTGCCCCCTATTTTTAGCTAACTTATTGTGTTGACTATTGCTTGGCCGTTTTCATACAAAAGTAAAATGGGTTAAACTTAAATATTAATTAGTTTTTATCTATTATTATTATCGATAAATCGTTTCTAAAACCCTAAAATGACGTTTGTTGGCGACCATTTTTAAAAATAATAAATAAATAAATATTTCACAACTCACACACAACGCCATATAGTCCCGAACTAAGCAGAGCTTGTAATATGGGTACAAGAATAACTGATACTAATACATATATACTTTTCTTTTGTAAATACATTCATATTATACATAGAAACACCCAGACTAAGACAAACCCCCATGTTCATGCACACAAAGATTTGTCTTAAGTGGGAATCGAACCCACGACCTCGGCGTCGCAGGCAGGTACACTACCCACTCCGCCATCCGGTCGTCAATTAGTAGTTTTGTATTCTCAATTAATAATTGAAACAATTTTGACATGAATTTTAGTGTTTTGGATATGATTACCTATAAAAATAAATAGAGATAATAATAAAGGCGAAAATATAGCCTTCTAGATAGTGGCTAAATGTTTGTGCCTTTTGGGGTAGAGACGCTCGGGCCGTGGGGTCCAGGGGCTCACGCTCTTTATAAAGACGTCGCTCAACGTTTAGTTGATTCAACCCGTTCCCGAAGTGCTGGCATTTTCTTTCGTCAACGAATAAGCATTGCCATACAGCGCGGCAGTGCTGCCAGCATTTCGGGAACGATGCCCACTGGTAGCGGTTTACTTGATTAGTGTATATAGTTTTAGTAATTTTTATTATAGTGTTAGTTATTTTTTTTGTAATTAAAAATAAATATAACCTAATACATTAAAGTTAAACCCATATTACGTTAGTATGAAAACACGGCTCTCGGAAGTCTACCTTTAAAGAAAGGAAAGAGGTGTGTTAAATCATAGCCTTTGTTACTCTATTGCCTCTGCTTACACTCTTGGCATAAAGGCGTGAACTTATGTTTTTTTTTTTTTTCTTTTATACTACGCCCACAGCGAACGAACGTGTAGCTGATGGTAAGTGGAGTACAGCCCATGGACATCAACAATCCACAAAAGCAGATTATAGATGCGTCACTGCAGCTGAGGACTACGGTGATATGCCTCATGTGCCAGTAATTTCAGGGCCTGATCTCACCACCAAACCGGAACACAGTAATGGAAGCACTACTATTTGGCGGCAGGTTAAAGGTGAGACGGTGGTGCTGCCGCCCTCGAGCTCATTCACAAGAGCTCTACCACCAGTAATATGTTTGTTTATAAATATATGAACTTGTGATTTTTCCTAGCTAGTTGGTCTTGTGGTAGTGTATGCGGTCTCACATTAAGAGATCTTTAGTATGATTCTCCGTCGAGCAAAAGTGTTTTTTTTGAGAGTCAGGTATGGATGGATGGGGTGAGCCTAGCGCCATACTTTGGGCATAATTCCAACTCCATGCTGCTATTGTTATAGTTCACTAAAAATACTATGTCCGACCTGGGCATCGAACCCAAGACCATCGAGGCAGTATCAACTTTTTAATACATATAAAATCTAGAAATATTTATGTGGCACCGTATAAAGCTTAAAACGAATAGCAACGCTGGTAACAAGGAAAATTTATAGTGACGTATCCTGAATGTCTTCTTAAGCATTCGTTTTAGTAAAGTTTGCAAGATATTGTGGCAAGGAAACGAAGATTTATTTTATGCATTTTGTACAGTAGATGTAGATGTAGCAAACTAGAATGCAGTTCACGAACAACATCGCCGCAACACTATAGACTTTAGGTATAACTTTATAGTATTAGAATACTACAAAGTTATACCTTCTGCCTTGCCAACAGATCGGTACTTACCGATGGTATGAAATGATTGTGCCGATTATAGGTAAGTCGACTAGAAGACAGTAGAGTTAGAATACTAACTAACTTGTTACTGCTTCGATGGTCTAGTGGTTAGCGTATGCGCTTCTCACCACGAGGTCTTGGGTTCAATGCCCGGGTCGGGCAAATTTGTGAACTTTCCGTCAGGCAATTCGCAATAGCAGCACGGAGGTGGAATGTGCCCGGTGGATGGCGATAGGCTCAGCCCTTATCCCAAGGGACCTAAACATAACAGGTGAAGTGTGGGTGTTATACACCTCTGCCACACCCTTGTGGGTAATATAGGCGTGATGTTATGTTGTTATCAGTTGACTTAAATGAAAGCATTCAATGAAGCTCAATAGTTCTAACATGAGATTGTTAAAGAAAATAAATTTCGTTGATTTTCTAACCAAATAAACTTAAATATTACCGGTTTCTAGAGTCGTATCATAACCTTTTTAGTCACTTAATTACGGTAACAAATTGAATTGTTTCTTTGCACGGCGAAATGTCAAAATTGTCACAAGAACGCTCTATACGAATAGCAATTGAGTGGCAATTACGGCTTCGGTATAAATTATACGAGCGCTTCCCAGCAAATCCCGGATACATTGCATGTCTATAGATTTTACTTTAGCGTATGAGTTACGATACTTATATAATAACCGACAAAGTAATAAAAGGTTATTAATGTTTCAAAAACAATAACCTTAACGGAATAATGCCATCATTATAGGGTAATATTTAAAACATAAAATTTCGTCATAATTTAATTAAACATTAATTCCATTGTAATAAAGCGTTGGATAAACATAATTAAAAACGTCTGTGGCAGGTAATGGCGTTCCCGAAATTACCATCGTTGTATGTAATTAAAATTAATCGACAATTAAATTGGACTATCTATTATTTGCCGCGGAAGGTGTGTTCAAACAATACTTGAAAATATTGAGTATTTTGCACCTTAATGAGGCATTTCTTTGTGGATAAAATTGCATCACAATTATTGTTCAATGGTACTTTTTGATCTTTGGCCTGTAATAATAAATAATAGCAGCCCTGTATCTAATACAAGTCCCACTACTGGGCTCGAGCCTCTTCTCATGATGAGAAGGGTTAGACCATAGTCTACCACGCTGGCCAAGTGATTGGTAGACTTCACATTACCCTGGAGCACTTTTTAGGCACTCTCAGGCATGCAGGTTTCCTCACGATGTTTTCCTTCATCGTTAGCGAGCGATAATTTATATGACAAATACACACATATCTTCGAAAAGACGAATCTTAACGAATTATTGACAGAGGTGTGTGCCGTGGGTTCGAACCCGAGACCTTTGTCTCCCACTCGGCTATTACCTACTGCTTATGATTGGCTATGCTATAACAAAATATTGCCCAGAATTAGCTCCGATATTTAGTATGAAGTTTCGCGGCTAGAGTGGCTTGAGCGAAACTCACGCAAAATAGTTTCGCTTGTCTGGTGAAACGGATTTCGCAGATTCACGCAGCGCGGTATATCGTACAAGTTTCGCCTATGTGTGAGCAGTAGTATTATTTCACTCGAATTGCCGCGGGTGGTTGTGAATATCGCTCAGGGTTGGTCAGGCCTTTGAACTTTAGTTATTGAACGTACACACGAGATAATGTATAAATAATACTTATTAAAACATTACTAACACACGCCTCGATGATCTAGTAGATCTAGCAGTCAAGAACGCTTTAACATGTTTGTGAGCTTAGTGTTACGTTTTAGTTATGTTTAATTAGTTTTAATGAAGTTGGAGAATGCAATTCAATGACCCATACAACCGTAGTTAGGAGTTGAGTGATTAAAAATATATTTGTAAAACTGCCTATACTGCGATGGTCCAGTGGTCACCGTATGTGCCTCTCACCGCGAGGTCTCTGGTTCGATTCCCGGGTCGTGCAAAGTGTTATTTGTAATCTTTCCATCAGTAAATTCACAATAGCAGCACGAAGATGGAATCGTGCTCGGTAGATGTCGTGTTGTTATGTTATGAAAAACATTACGACTTTAGATAAGTTTGATTGAATTTGAAACCGGTCTGAACTAATATAGCTACTTAAAGTTACTTAAAATAGACTAAAGTTAAATAACGCTTAAAAAGTGGTTTGACACAAAAGTACTGAATAGTTAAGTCGTAGGAAGATAATACCTGTGCAAAAGCACTCAGAGAAGAAAAGTAATATTTTCACCGTTGATATAAAAAATATGAGAATTATGCAAAAATATATCCGCAGAGATCGTTACCGAGTTCAAAGGAATATTCCCGGCACCAATAAATTCAAGTTGAAACTCTCGTAGTACTAAGGCTGCCTGCACTTTTAAATTGGACAAGACTTTGTTATTTTAACTCTATATTAGTGAATTAATGTTGTTTAATTCTGTTATTTGTGTATGAATAAATATTAACCTAGATCAGGATTCCAGCCTATCGTTTTCCCACTAAGCTATTCAAGTCCTGCTCCAAATCCACGAATCTTTTGACTGTATGCATCGTCTTTCTGGACATCTCGCTTCATCTTTTGTACCTACATATAAGTAGGAAGCAACCACTGATGTTACAATCAATACAAATGCTGTATCGATGAAAACGATCGGCTTTTTAAATTTCTAATTCATTATGATATCGCATTTAGCCATAACAATCTAATACTAAGTGTAGTCAAAAATATTTTTAACTGTTATAAGTATTAGATTGTCATTCACGGCTAATTGCTATATTAAAATCAATTAGGGATTTACCAAATTTTTGAAAACTTTGCTACACATCGAGCAAGACATTGCCAGTATAAGCTGATATCGCAATGCACAGGAATCTTATACAATACGAAACCAGAAGTGTGCTCATCAAGAGAGCCAAAGTGAAGTGAATTGAGTTAGTTCAATTTCATTTAGTTCTAAAAATAATCACCCAATACAATTTTGATGAAATTGTGCGCTAGTAGTGTCGCATGACAAATGTCAAAATTTCAATCCCAATCTCTAATCCGAACCCAATAGTGTAGAGGTTAAGGCCCTTGTTTATATCAAGTTTAGCTTGTTATGTAGCCGTGTATACATAAGTATATATAAGTAAGTTTCATCTCTCATCTGTAGTTATATCTTCACGAGGTTTTATTACAATTTACTACCAAATAAGCTGCCAGCTCATTTTCAAGAGATATTATATTATGTACCTATGTTCTTGTTATCTCACTTACTATACTTAGTAGGTATAGAGTTGAATGACCTCCAAAACAATGTACCTCTAATCATCTCAGACTTGAGCTAAGTTAATATTTTATTTAAGTACTAGACTAGTCAAGCTTTGACAACAGTATTTGTATTAATACACCCAATTAATAGACCAAGTTAAGACACTCAATTTTAACAGGCTTTTGGGATTGAAGCTATTTGTTTGAGTAAATATTATATGCGGCTCTAGACGTTGGCTGTTTATCGCTAACAGCAAACGACGAACACCCATCACAAACACCTAGCACAAATAAGTGTCCTCACGTTTGGCGAACACATCAGTAAATTCCTGATCGGCAAACATGACCACAGTATAAATATGTAACAGTATGGAAACTAAGCCTATTTCAAAAAATAATTACCTACGCTCTATTGAAGCTATAGGGTTGACACTTTCAAACTTTTTGATATTGACTTTTTATGAAAAAAAAAGTGCTTTTTAGTGATCAATCAATCGTATTGGAATAACTAGTTAACAAATAAAATTTAAATAGGTAATCTCAGACAGTCGAATTTTGTTTGGACTTGAAGCGGGATTTGAACTCTCGACTATAGGCTTGGTAACTCAGTGGTTCAGCGATAGTCTGGAATCCTAGAGTAGCAGATTTAAATCCTTCAAGTCCATTTTTTTTTTGTTTGTTCTTAGTATTAGCTTGCTAAGCATGGCTACATGCTATATAAAAATCTATTATAAATTACAGTAGAGATTTCAACGAACAGAAAACATACCAACTTTTTGAAAAAAGCTGATATTTTGACGGGTGAATTTTCGATCGAAAATTAGGGTGCTTTTTTGATATTCATTCAAAATAAGGTGAAAAAAATAAATATTTCCAATCAAATAAATTACAGCGTATTTGGGACATAAAAAGGTAAGTTTTCACCAAATTTCGTGAAAAAAAAATTGTTTGTGAAAGATAAAAATAAAAAACTAGAAACTTCGTTTTTTGAATTTTTCACATAAATTTTGAGGTTATAAGAAAAAAGTGCAAATACAAAAGTTTTGAGCTTTTCATTACCAACAACTTTGTCATTCGACTTTTTTCCATAGGACTTTTAGTTTTGCCGGAAATCGAGAAAAACCGTTTTTACCTTTAAAACCGATAACACAAGCACAGCGACACGCTCACGCCACATAAGCCGAACTGAATGATTGACAATGACGAGCAAATAGGCGGCAGCGGTAGCGGCCGCGATCGGGCGACGCGAGGCGCGGGAGTCGCGGGAAACACGGGTCAATCGCCGCCGCCGCGGGCCAAAGCGCTTGATGCATGCGATTTACTTACCGGCTACTGCCGTTTCATTATTAATTTATTATAATAGAGTATTTTTAATTATTAATTATATTTTATTTAATTAATAATTAAAAATTATTATTTATTTATTATTATAATATTATTTAATTATTAATTAATTATATTTATATTTTAAATATTAATAGAATATTTTTTTGGCAGTTGTAGAAATAGAAATAGAGATTCTTTATCTGTCAATGTGGGTATATTTATTTTTTTTTATTTAAGGATTTTAGTTTAGAGATTGCTGCGCGTACCCCTTGATGCAGTCTCGCGTACCCCTGGGGGTACGCGTACCACTAATTGGGAACCACTGATTTAGGGTAATAAATAAAAAATATTATTTGCATATTAAATAAAAATCAGTCAATAGATAGAATAAATAAAACATAGAACAGTTAAAATTATGCAGATCGTACCAATTGAGAGGATAATATATTCATGTAATACAATACAAACAAAAACTAGTTTTCAATAATGTAAATCTATTCAAATCCATAACAAAAGTGACAGCTCAAATGATAATTACAAACATAATAAGCTAATTCGCAATCCAACGCCACATAAATTTCCACCTAATTTTGTATTCATTCACTCCATTCACGATAGGATCATGCAGCTATCACAAATTCATGCCTCGTCCACACTTAATAATGCGGCCTAACATTTTTAATAATGTAAATTGATTAAAACCTTTTTACGTAAACACGGTCAAAAAAATAAAGCCCTGTAGAATTTCGGGTATAAATTAAACCGTGAATATCACAGGAGGCTGTATTTTGAATGGGCTATGCAATTTCGAGGTACCGGTTCGGCATAATAAGCTGTTTACGTAAATCTGGCTTCCGATGAATGTATAATGTAATAAACGACTAATAACATAAACGTATGCGACCTTTGTCCCCTCTGGATTGACCGGACATGTGTACTGATTGAAATCTATTGTATTTTCGATGTATGGCCACCGAATAATAGAAAGGCAAGGGCTGTTTTGATAATGATGGCTCGGAGTTAATTTAGTAATGTAACAACGTTTTGGGTTACTATTATTGTTTTTTTATGGTACATTTACCATGTTCAACGAATAAAATCAATAATAATAGGGTTAATACTATGTTAGTTTAAAAACGTACAATACTTATAACGATGCAGCAACACCGTCTCACCTTTAAATTGCCACCAAATGTATATATATATATATGCATATTAGTGGTTGCACTAATGCGTTTCTGTTTGGTGATTACACATGAGGCATAATTCCTTAGTCCCTAGATGGAGCGCCGCATCTCCAATCTGCTTTCATTGATTGTTGATGTTCATTGGCTATTGTAATCACTTACCATCGGTTGGACTATACGTCCGTTCACTACATACGTCGTGTAAAATAAAAAAAATCATTTTGTAGTCTTTCATTACGCTCTTATTAAAAAGCTTTTGCCAAAAATTAAAACTTATATATAATTCAGCAGAAATAAGGTTGCAACTCGGATATCGGCATACCTAGTCCTCTTATCTTCTCGTCGAATAAATATAGACCATAATAACGACGTGTCGATAAAATAAAATGCAGGTGTTTCTAACCGACGAGCATACATGAAACATTGATGTGTGGACCAAGAGTGAAGGAAAGTGTAAAACGATGAGAGTGGATTGCAGTGGTCGATACAAAATTAATGCGTCGCGACATTAGTATAATGAATCGGTCTTGCCTAACTTTTAATCAAAGTAAGTTGGTGAAGTTGTATTGCTTTATTAAATTGATCGCAAAACCTTTCTTATTTATTCCCGCAAAGTATAATTGTATACAAGCGTAGTTCTAAAGAAGCCTGTGAGAAAATGCTAAAAGCAGTCGTTTCAATAAAGCTGGCTTGTTCTTTGTGTCGCACACAAAGGAATGCTTCGTATTTCTTGGTGTAACGGCTCGCTGGGAGACTTTATAGCGACTGGTAATTTAATATCACACAGAAAAATCGTATTGATTAGAGACTCGCACGCTTTTGCTCACAACCTCGGTAATTACGTCAATGCTCACAGCTAGTGAATTTTAAAAGTGATTATGTCAAAAGAATTTCTGCGTCACATGTTTTACTTTTTGACGACCGCATGGCGGAGTGGGTAGTGGGTACCTGCCTGCGACGCCGAGGTCGCGGGTTCGATTCCCGCTTAAGACAAATCTTTGTGTGCATGAACATGGGGGTCTTAGTCTGGGTGTTTCTATGTATAATAAGTATGTATTTACAAAAGAAAAGTATATATGTATTAGTATCAGTTATTCTAGTACCCATAGAACAAGCTCTGCTTAGTTTGGGACTAGATGGCGTTGTGTGTAAGTTGTGAGACATTTATTTATTTTGCTACAATTTTTATGAAAAAAAAACAAACCTCTATTTAAACTAGAGGTGGGATTGTCCTAAGGTGCACTGTATTGACTGCTATACAGCATTATAAATTAACCCCATCTTATTTGCTGTCACAAAAATTTAGTAAAATGAGTCGTAATTGTATAAAAGTTGCAAAACTTTTCTTATTTATTCTCACAAAGTATAGTGGTAATTGCATACAATACGACTTATTTATTCTCACAAAGTATAGTGGTAATTGCATACAAGCGCAGTTCTAAAGAAGCCTGTGAAAAATGCTAAAGGCAGTCGGTTCAATAAAGTTGATTTGTTCTTTGTGTTGCACACATATATACTTCATACTTCGTGGTGTAACAGCTCGCTAGGAGACTTTATATATATTGGAGATGTTATATAACCTCACATAATGCCATAGTATCAACAAGAGATTCATACTGTAAACGACACTAAAATTAAAACCAACTTTTGGTTGTGTACGTTTATTATTTATATTTTAATTATGAAAAACTATGACATATTTTTACGAGTCAAAATCTTGAACTAAAACAAAACAATACTAAAGATAAAAAAGTAATCATATAAAAACAGTTTTAATACAAAAGGAGGTTGGTCGCCAACACATACGCTTGTACCACCAGAAATGGTTCTACATGCTCATCTTTTAAAATATTCTCGTGAAGCTTTACGGTGCAACAAGGAACATTATACATCGCGCTACGAGAGTGGTGCTACGCAATTATCGCCATGTAGTGGGCATGTGAAATTTTTCCTGATAGTACATGTGACTCAATAAAAATCGTTGAAGCGTGGCTAACGAAAACATATTTTTTTTTGGTGGGAGTTTTTTTTTTTAGGTCTGTTCACTATAGCTTCATAACCGTAACTGCAGTACGGCATTACCTTATTGGCAGCAAAATGAAGCAAAATAAGTCGTTTTCGCATACAAGCAAAGTTCAAGGAAGCTTGTTAGCTTTGCTTGCTTTCAGTTTCAATAAAGGTGACTTAATCTTTATGTCGCGCACAAAGGAATGCTTCGTGCCACGTAGTGAAACAGTTTGCGAGGAGACTTTATAGCAAATTGCAATTTAATCTCACATACTTAGTACGAGAGTATCGACAAGAGATTCATCAACTCAATTAGATGCCGTCGAAGCGTTGCTAGCTTAATTAGCGAAGAACCTACAGCAGCAAAAAACCCTTTGGTGTTTCACTTCTCAATTCTGTTCATAAAGGCTTCGTAACCTTAACTGCAGTACAGCATTACGGCCTTACCTTATTTATACCCACAAAATATAGTTAAATACGTCGTTATTGTATACAAACAAAGTATCAAGAAGCCCGTTCGAAAATGCTAAGGCCAGTCGTTTACAAGAAGTCGTTTCAATAAAGCTTGTTCTTTGTGTCGCGCACAAAGGAATGTTTCGTGCTTCGTGGTATAACAGCTAGCGAGGACGCTTTATAGCGAATGGTAATTTGACGTCTTATTTTGTTGACTTCAGATTCACTCCTGTTCAATTGGATTTTGGAAATTGAAGGGGATAATTTTGTCAGGCAATATAATTTTATTGATCCGTATCCGATGAGCAAATAAACAAGTATAGTCTTGTTTGCCATAAAACCATTAGTACTATATTTGTTTTTCATAATCGAACCTCCTCAGGATTTTTACTTGCACTATTATCATTTATACTTAAAACGCTTGTTAAATCTTGTATACCATTAGTTATAATTTTTATTCGTCATAAAATATTTTTTTATAATAACAGGTATCATGTTATTTCTGCAGTACAGAATTACGGCCTTACCTCATTTGTACCCACAAAATATATTAAATACGTCATGATTGTATACAAACAAAGTTTCAAGAAGCCCGTTCGAAAATGCTAAAGCCAGTCGTTTACAAGAAGTCTTTTCAATAAAGCTTGTTCTTTGTGTCGCGCACAAAGGAATGTTTCGTGCTTCGTGGTATAACAGCTAGCGAGGACGCTTTATAGCGAATGGTAATTTGACGTCTTATTTTGTTGACTTAAGATTCACTCCTGTTCGATTGTATTTTGGAAATTAAAGGGAATAATTTTGTCAGGCAATATAATTTTATTGATCCGTATCCGATGAGCAAATAAACAAGTACAGTCTTGTTTGCCATACAACCATTAGTACTATATTTGTTTTTCATAATCGAAACTCCTCAGGATTTTTACTTGCACTATTATCATTTATACTTAAAACGCTTGTTAAATCTTGTATACCATTAGTTATAATTTTTATTCGTCATAAAATATTTTTTATAATAACAGGTATCATGTTATTTCTGCAGTACAGAATTACGGCCTTACCTCATTTGTACCCACAAAATATATTAAATACGTCATGATTGTATACAAACAAAGTTTCAAGAAGCCCGTTCGAAAATGCTAAAGCCAGTCGTTTACAAGAAGTCTTTTCAATAAAGCTTGTTCTTTGTGTCGCGCACAAAGGAATGTTTCGTGCTTCGTGGTATAACAGCTAGCGAGGACGCTTTATAGCGAATGGTAATTTGACGTCTTATTTTGTTGACTTCAGATTCACTCCTGTTCAATTGGATTTTGGAAATTGAAGGGGATAATTTTGTCAGGCAATATAATTTTATTGATCCGTATCCGATGAGCAAATAAACAAGTACAGTCTTGTTTGCCATACAACCATTAGTACTATATTTGTTTTTCATAATCGAACCTCCTCAGGATTTTTACTTGCACTATTATCATTTATACTTAAAACGCTTGTTAAATCTTGTATACCATTAGTTATAATTTTTATTCGTCATAAAATATTTTTTTATAATAACAGGTATCATGTTATTTCTGCAGTACAGAATTACGGCCTTACCTCATTTGTACCCACAAAATATATTAAATACGTCATGATTGTATACAAACAAAGTTTCAAGAAGCCCGTTCGAAAATGCTAAAGCCAGTCGTTTACAAGAAGTCTTTTCAATAAAGCTTGTTCTTTGTGTCGCGCACAAAGGAATGTTTCGTGCTTCGTGGTATAACAGCTAGCGAGGACGCTTTATAGCGAATGGTAATTTGACGTCTTATTTTGTTGAAGTCAGATTCACTCCTGCTCGATTGGATTTTGGAAATTAAAGGAGATAATTTTGTCAGGAAATATATATTTTTTTCCGTAACCGATGAGCAAATGATCAGGTATTTTCTTGTTTTCCATAAAATCATTTGTACTATTTTTGTTTTTTTATGATCAAGCCAGCTCAGAATATTTACTTGCACTAGTATAATTTATACTAAAAACGCTTATATCCTGAAGCGTGTGATCTACGTATATGTCATAACTTTTATTTGGCATCAAATAAGTTTCCATACAAACAGGTGTCACAATCATTTCTTTCTATAAGTAACACTTTTCATAATAAATCATAGACACAAGAATCATTTAATATAATTAGGAAAGTTTAATGTTCTGTATAAAAAAAAAATCTGTTATCAAATTATAATTATAATTATTACAAAAACAAACTTTAGGTAGTTAACAATTAATCAATCAATAAATAAGTAATGCTACAAAAATTGTGACAGAAACGAATCGCTGCAAAACCGACTTTACGCAGTCCTATCTGCCCTACCCCTAGAGTGTCGTTTAAGTATGGGGCGCGGAAGGGCGGACGGTTCACGTTCTGAGGAGCTGATGTTTTCAATCCTCGCCGTCGGGATTGAGGCTGGCCGGCTACGTCGAAGCTGCGGCAGTGAGCGTTAAAACCATTTGTGACGATAAACTTGCGTGGTCCCACGCGAGTTCACGCCCAATCCTTGCAGCGCCGGGGCCACGACAGGAACAACATGCTTGTTTGCATGCTGCGTGCAGCAAACATTGATGTTCATCTGTATAATTAAAAATAACATTCTTCCATATTCTTAAAACATAGTTGCCTGAAAAGCAAATAATATATTAAGTTCTAACGACACTAAAACAATAAACGTGTTCTTATAAAGTGCTGAATCGTTTTATAGTCTGTCTTATATACGTTACCTGTTGCTCCACACGGGCTCAGCCTGTCAGTTATTACTTTACTCCCTCCTAACGTCTTCCTAAGCTCATATATTTCACTCAACTACTACTTTATCAACAATAAAACTTTGCATTTTGTTATCAAATGTTTTATAGCACGGAAAGTTTTAAAGCAGCGGCTCTAATGCACTTGCCATTGTTTATGGAGCACTAGTTTTGGTCTGCAGCACCATTTGTGTGGTACATCGATAGGCTACATGTTAATCCAGACTATCTGCTACACCCAATTTCAAATTCAAAGATTTGTTCTGACTCTGGGTGTGCTTTAGATATTTTTGTCAACACATCCACGACACAAGAGTTATTTCTACTGCGTACGTCATTTTTTTTTAATAAATATCATTTCATCAAGGTCAACGCAGTAGTTTTTGCTTAAAATAGTAACAATCATTCCGACATCAATAAATCTTTACGAACTATCGCATAGGTATTTTATTGACTCACTCAAGCTCACCCAGTCTCAGAACAAATCATTGCGAATCACACATAGATTTGTACTATGTGGGGATCGAACCCACAACACCAGTGCAGTGGAGAGCGGCGAGGCGACATAAAGGTATGAAACTTATTAGCGGAATAGGCTTAGTTACTTGTAATTTTATATTTTTTTACCCTCCATACGTGTCTGACGCATTTTATCCTAGATATATAGGTTACATATATATATAAATATAGAATAGCAAGTCGTAGTATCCTACTTTGCGAGATTGCTTGACCTATAAATGTAAAAGGGACACTTTGTGTTGGTGCTGATGAATTGGATATGCTGAAAATTCATACCATATATCGAGTTTTGACTTGACTGCTATGCCATAGGTGCTGCTATAGGTGTACTATTACCACCGTTCTTATCACTTACCACGTAGAGCTGCGGTTATAGGCTAGTATATGATATAATATTTGTTTAATTAATATGCACAGAGATTTTTCATACTTCTTCTACTTGTCGTGTCAATGACTAAATAATTTATATCTATATAGTTTTAGACCAATAGGATGCGACTAGGACGCCTTTTTGGTTAGCTTGCATAAGGTCTTTTAGGGTACAAGGGTTTTTTTAATTTAGAAAATAATATAAGGTAATACTTTAGCAAAGCAGAGCAGCTTTAAGTTACATCAGATCTACAAAACGACTATCCATCACGAAGGTTATATATAGGTAGCCCTAAAAGACTGATGACTTTCGATACCAATAAACTATCGGCAAATTCTAGACGAATAGCTCTTTTCTCAATAAACTAGATGGATATGCGAGGCTCATGACTTTGGAAGGAAGGTCATCTATTTAGTTGAAGTTTTAGTCAAATGGAAAAATGATAGATAGATAGATAGATAGAGAAAACTCTATTTGCACATCAAATTTGTAACAAACATACAAAGAAATAGGTACTTAAAACTATAACGTACAAAGGGCGGCCTTATCGCTTGACGCGATCTCTTCTAGGCAACCTTAGGATGGATATAATAGAGTGCTGAGTATATTTGCTTACTTGGACACTGGCCCGCCAGTATTGAAATTAAACCAAAGTTCATGTGTTTAGAAACATCAGTCTTTAAAAACAAAACATATAATTAAATTGAACATGACGTAAATGAAGTATAAGATAGGTTACGGTATATGTGCCGTAAGAGGATGAATTAGGGGATGTAAGCTTATGTCGGTAGTTTGTTGTTTAAAGGAAATAGCATGATAACCTATAACTTATTATGCGTGACGACAATAGTAGTATAGAGCTACTAAACAATAACTTGCTTTACCCATTCATTCCTCAATACCTATTAGAGTGCATGCATTAGAATGCTCGATTATCATCAAACAAATTTCGAGGAACTGAAATTATGATTGAATCTAGTCTTTGTAAAAGCTACAACGACGTAATATCATTAGCTCTATCGGCCTCGTAGTCGATCTATTTAGATTATGTTGTTAACAGTTTACTGCATGCTACACATAATGTAGTACCTATAGACTACAATCTCGTATTTTCCTTCAACACTTAGTAGATAAACGGCCGAAGAGCGCGGTGCTGCTCCGCACCGACTTTAATTAAACTTGGCCCATTGGGCGCAACCTCACGTGCATAATACAACACTACTTTTTGATTACCCTCGCCATCAGCATAATGTTGTGATTGTGTAGTGTAACTAGTTTTTTCGAAATGATTCGTTTTTTTTAGAAGAATTTAAGATAATTATGTTAATTTAAACTAACACCAAAACGACTATTCTAGCGACAATATTTATGAAGAACCGGCCACGTGGGTATCGGGCCACGCGCAATAGGGTTCCGTTGTTAGCCACTACAACATATTTTGAACTTAAAACGGGTTTACTAATGTATAAAATAAGTAACAACTTCGTATAAGTTGCCAAGGTTTTAGCTTTGTGTACGAATTATTCCAAGTAACTGTTTTTACGATTTGAGCTCTTATCATTCTTGAACTAATAAAGTTTAGCCGCTATAGTTTTCCTTGAAAGTTTATTATTTATATTACCGCCTGGATATTTTTCAGATTTTTTAAACCTACGGTTTAGCTTTTAGAGGAGGAAAGGTTTATAGCACTCACGGTTTATATGCTTATATGCACGATGATATTTGCTTCGGACAGACGGCCATGGGAAAACTATAAGGGTTCCTTGTAGGTACTACGGAACCCTATAAATAGTACATAATTCTAAACGTCGCGTCGACAAGCTTTAAGCACTATTCGGATGTAAGCTAAGCATATTAACAAAACCTGTTCCTTATAATAAACCCATTAAATATACCGTCGATTCACGCGAGTATAAAATTGTTACCCCTGTGTATTATATTTATTTCTATAAAATATTGCTCAATAAAGTTTAAACATAAAACAAGGGTGTTTTATTGGTTCGCAACGGCCAACTCTGCAATAAACGAGATACCCTATCATAAATTTATGTCCATTGATATTTTTAAATTGATACCGTGCCATGAAAGTGTCGTCAAGCTGCTTGATGGCCAGTTGCGTTTATTTTGTGATTCGTAGTTTCAGCTGATAAGAAAGATTTCGTTCCATTAATATCCTAATAACATACTGTTGTTTTGGCGGTTATCTTGCAAAAGCTCTTTGAACAGCTACACTTGATTCTTATATTTATGTTTTGGGTCTCCTTATTCTTAGGTTGTTTGGGATATTCAAGATAGAATTTATGTGTACACTTTTGTATGACATTAATGAATAATCTGGCATTTAAATAAGATATAAAATAGACAGTAATCAGTGGTTAGACTGCGTGGAATCATATGTACCGTATTTAAAACACTGCAAATGATTTTTAGAGGATAGTTGTGATCTCAATCGTGTGTGGTATAAAAGATAACATAATTTATGAAGTTATCATCACAATAAAAAAAACCGGTCATGTGCGAGTCGGACTCACGCACGTAGGGTTCCGTACCACAATACATCTAAATACATGTTTTTCTTTATTCTTTATTATATTAGAGTTGATTGAATAAAAGGTAAAATGCGGTTTACCATTTATTACGTATTAAAAAAAAACTAATTACTAGATCACGTTCAAACCAATTTTTGGTGGAAGTTTGCATGGTAATGTACATCATATGTTATTTTTACAATTATCATTCCCTTATTTTAAAAGTTACGAGTACGAGATAAAAACTCAATAATATTTAATATTATTAAGTTATAATCTATTTTAAAATATGCTAAACCCATATTACATTAGTATTAAAACACGATGCTCCCCTTAAACTGAGAGCGCCGCGCTGCAATGGCTACCCAAGCAATATGAAAACGCCTGAGGTGATTCCGAGTTTAGTAGTACAAATTCGGAGGATGTATCCTCTCATACCGACAGTAATGGATGCAAACATTGATGAATGTTTAGTGCGCCGTGTATTGTATGGACTGCCAGTTTGTAGAACAATCGAAGCTACAACGCTTTATATTGGAAAACTAGAACGCTACAATTTCAGCGATGATTTATTGTTCAACAGATGAATGTGAACGAATTGAGTTTGTGATTAATTTTTCGCTTTGGTTACAACAATTATAAAAAAATTACACTGAATTTAATTCATTAATTTTTATCAACAATAAAACTAATATCCTGTTCTTATTTGGTCTAAAATTCGTTAGTGTAAGACATTAATATTTTTATTATTTTTGAATATTACAAAAAGATGAAATAGTTTAAAAATATTAACTTAAAGATAATAATATAAGTTTTGAGACTAAACATGATTATTTTCTTACTATAAGTATATTTGTTGTAGCGAGTTGTTTAGATATTTCAGAGATGTGGCAATTTCTTTGTTTACGATAAAACTGTAAAATGGTAAAGATAATAATTTCATTACAATAGCCACATAGAACTAAATGAAGTATTATAATAATATATGAACTTTGATGAGATCAATCTTTCTTTTATAGTTTCAACACTAAACTGTTTACGAGAAAATCATCTGTGTCAACAACCTGCGCGTTAATAAAATTTATATTCCCACTTGGATTTCTTATTACACTCTCAGTAATAGAGAATAAGAATAAGAATAGGCACCGAGATAGACTGCATATCAAAGCCAAAAAAGCACCGGACAACATGACCACTCAAATAATCTACTCACGTTACAGAAACTTCTGCAACCGCCTCTTGCGTAAATTGAAAATAGCCTATGAAAAAAGCCTTATAGAAAAAGCTGGAAAAGACCCAAAAGCCCTCTGGACAGCAATAAAAAACATAACAAACACCCAAAAAGTCAAAACCAGTCCCACAGAACTCCTTAAAATACATAGTGATCCGAAAACATCTGTAAACCAAGTCTGTAAATTCTTTACAAGTATAGGACAAACTCTGGCCGATAAAATACTAACTACGTCATCCTCTGAAAGCAACAAATCGGAAACAATAAATGCTCAAAACCTAGCGTCCCTAACCGGCCCTGTAAACTCAGTCGGTATAATGGATGTAGACGAGTCTGATGTCGAATCCATCATTCTGCAACTCCGCACCGACTGTGCCACAGGCTGGGACGGCATCTCATCACAAATCATAAGACAATGTCGCCACGTCTTAATATCCCCTATCACCTACATATGCAACCTGGCGATTAACTCCGGAGTTTTCCCAGAAATGTTTAAAAAAGCTATTATCTACCCTATTTATAAGAATGGAGACAGAGACTGTGTCAACAACTATCGCCCAATTGCGGTACTATCCTGCATCTCGAAAATTCTAGAAAAAATATTAAATCGGGCAATCAAGAAGTTTCTGGAAAAATTTCATATCTTAGCCGCAAATCAATATGGTTTCCGCTCAGGTTATTCCACTGAAGATGCAGTAATAGACTTGACAACTGCGATCGTTAATAACTTGGACAAGAAAAACAGATGCTTATGTATATTTCTAGATCTCTCAAAAGCATTTGACACGGTCTCTGTCCCCATCCTCTTAGCAAAACTAGAGAAGTTAGGCATAAGAGGAAAAGCACATAACATCATAAAGGACTATCTAGCAAATAGAAAACATAAAGTCAGAGTATCAAACACCGATAGCGACGAGAATACAATGCTCTACGGTGTTCCGCAAGGCAGTATACTGAGCCCGACACTTTTCCAACTCTATATTAACGATCTCTGCCATATTTCTCTCCCAAACACCAACATTTTCACGTATGCCGATGATACAGCTGTTTTTGTCTGGGGACCGGACTGGAATGCCGTTAAAGAAAGAGCTGAATATTCTATGTCAAAAATTATGAACTGGCTGACCGACAATTTGCTGACATTAAACCTCTCCAAAACATTATACGTTGCCTTCTCAATCAGTAAAATTAACTCCCCACCGCAAAATTTCTCTATTACAGCCCACAATTGTCTTTCTCAGTACGACTGCACATGCCTACCAATCGCTAAAGCTGACCATGTTAAGTACCTGGGAGTATACATTGATAGTGGACTGAGGTGGGGCAAGCAAATCGACTCAGTCATCTCCAGAGTTAGGCGATTAATCCATCTATTTAAAACTCTTAGAGAATGTGCTTCATTAGAAAAAATTAAATCCGTTTACTTAGCCCTATGTCAGTCCATTATCCAGTACTGTATTCCAGCCTGGGGCGGCGCAGGGAAGACGCTTTTACTTAGTTTGGAAAGAGCACAAAGAGCTGTGCTCAAAGTTATGTCTAAGAAGCCCTATAGATACTCTACCCAAAAACTATACGCTAATTGCAATGTTCTTACTGTCCGACAGCTCTTTGTGCTCAAATCCATTTTGAGAAGACACCGCTCTGTCCTCCCCCCTAACCCAGCTAGACGCAGCAAAATGTCTGTTTGCCCACGCGTTCTCTGCAAAACATCCTTCGCCAGAAGTCAATACAATAGCGCCAGTATTAAATTATACAATGACACCCATAAAAAAGTCAACATCGCAGGACTTAACAACCACCAAATCAAAACCACTGTTACAGACTGGCTTCAAAAGATGGATTACAATAAAACAGAAGAACTATTAACATACGTCACTAAAACTCAAAAATAGAGGATACACTTAAGAATAATTCTTTCGTTCTTTCATTCATAACCACACACATACAAATACACTTACACTTACACACACAATAACATAAACACACACACCCACACATTCCCTCACACACACTCACGACACAATGGTCCTTATAAATATAAGTATAAATATAAATTATAAGTACTTAAAAATAAAAATTATAAAATCATTTAACCTACTGTATTACCTGCAGTGACAACGTTCACTATAAATTTATTGTAAACTGTAATTATATCATGTCACAAAACACGACTGTCCACTGTCACCCAAAATACAAGCTTTCGCTTAGTTTGGGAGACAGTAGCAGTACCTCAAGTACAAATACATTTACATGTAAATTTAAATTTATCTTATTTTGTGAACCTTTATGTATTATTTGTGTTAATAAAGACTTTTATTATTTTATTTATTAGTAATGGATATGTTAGTGCTCTAGATATGCGACTTTTTTGCTTAATGTGCTTTCTAATAAATCACCGGCAAACACAATAGCAAAGATAGAAAGCACTGCGAGCAACAGTTAACCTAACTGTCGGCAATTTGTACCGACATGAAATAGAATAAATCGGTTTGGTACATTGCTTTTTGGGCAAAAGTAAATTTGCAATTTATTTCCACCGCTTAGAGCTCAAAGTTCCTTTCAAAGTAAAAGGTTGTTGCGACGTTCTGGGTTATGAGTATGTTTGATACAAAAAGGCTGTTTCAATAAAAATGGACTGTATGATACGTACTAAGGGTGTGTATTCCAATGCGTGGATTTTTGTCAGTCAAACAAGCTAACGCTTTATGTCCCACAGGAGTTAATGGTGCAAGTATTATTGAAGCTAGCTATTACTCTGCAAATTTTGAATTGTATACATTATGTCAATTGCGGTTAGGTTTGATGGAGGACATTAAAGTTATGTAATTCATTCGGTTTATAATTGAAGTTTGAAGCACCAGTGATGTATAAACGCGGCGGGATGTAGTGGCATAGGTATTACTTATTTCGTAGTCAAGCTCCGTGCTCCCCGGTATCTCTCCCATACGATCAATACACATGCATTGGTAATACGGGTGCATCACCTGAAACATTTATAGGTGCGGTTCGGTATCTACAAGTTAAAATACAGACATGAATCAGATGCTATACCTAACGGGTTCAATAGTTTAGGCAAGAAGTCTGAACAATAGACCTAAGTCGGAATCTAAAACATAACAGCACGCCTATATAAGCCAGAATGGTGTGGCAGAGGTGTACATCACACACATTTCACTTGTTATGTTTAAGTCCTATGAGATAGCGGGTGAGCTTATCGCCATACACCGGGCACATTTCCAACTCCGCGCTACTATTAAAAATTGCCTCATCATCATTTATCATTATCATTTAGCCTTTCGTAGTCCACTGCTGGACATAGGCCTCTCTCAATTTGCGCCACAAAGCCCGGTCCTGCGCCTACCGCATCCAGTCCTCTCCAGCGACCTTTTTCAGGTCGTCAGTCCACCTGGCAGGGGGGCGTCCTACCTTACAGTTGCCGAGTCGCGGTCTGCATTCTAGGACTCGTTTGCTCCAGCGGCTTTTGAAAATTGCCTGCCGACACAAATAACACATTGCCGGACCCAGTCATCGAACCCGTGACCTCGCGGTGAGAGGCGCATAAGCTAACTACGAGATCATCGAGGCAGTCGAAGTCGATAACAAAGATATCAGAAGAAATAATCTATTCAATGTATGAAATGGTTTTATATACTACTGCCAACGCGTGATATATATGTTATATTATCCAAAGTCATCATACATCATTATCAGTGATAGCTAAAAAACATAATCTTCTACTATATAAAAATAAGTCGGGTTTTCCTTCCTGACGCTATAACTCCAGAACGCACGAACCGATTTCCACGGTTTTGCATTCGGTGGAAAGGTCTCGGGCTTCGTGAGGTTTATAGCAAAGAAAATACAGGAAAATTTCAACAGAAAAGCGGGAAAATCTTTTTCACATACAGCGCCATCTCTGATACATAGAATGTACTACAAACTAATATTTTAAGTAGGTGGCGCCGGTGCGTGATACGTTGTTTGACAGCTACTCATTGTTCTCTGCTCAGTTAATTTCATGTGACAAACCGGTATTGTGTTCACTGTAAAATAGTGAAAAAAAAGTAAAAAAAATAAGTTATTCGTTTCCTAACATTTCAATTGGAAACCATCAAATCAATCACGTGTATTGTGCAAATTTTTATTCAATTTCAACAGCAGGCATTTGTCTTTAAGGTCGTAAGTTGAACTGTGTAAATTATGTGGATCGCGCATTTGAGGTTAAATTCACCACTCTGTCCATAGTCCAAAATGACTAGAAGACGGCCGCCGCACAAGACATGCAAGCCAGCAATAAGTGTATTCACAGAACTTAAGCGAAGAAAGACAAAATATAATAAGAGAAAATGCCCGATTGAGACAACGCGTGAGCACACGAAGATCATTGGCATCATACAATCGCTTGGCATTCCAATATGATCCCACTGCGAACTACAGTGATGATGAAAATTTAGATATTGGACCAATGACGACTATATGCCGATATTGCAATGCGTTAAAGTTCAAAAGAGAAACGGCAGGATTGTGCTGCGCAAGTGGAAAAGTCAAACTGGATCCATTATTTACACCACCACAGCCACTGAAACCATTGTTCAATGGAAGTGATCCCGATTACAGCCATTTTCTTCAACACATCCTTGAATACAATAACTGCTTTCGCATGACTTCCTTTAGAGCTAATATCATTCGAGAAGGCAGCTTCATGCCGACTTGCAAGGTAAAAGATACAACACACATAACCAATCACTCACACCAACACAATGAATTGCAACATATAACAACTACATATACACCACACACTACACCATCACACGATCAGAAGTTACACCGTATTCTTCAACAAATGATTGTTTGCAATTACAGATACAAGGACAAATATATCATTTGCATGGTTTAATGGTGCCAACACCAGATGAACCGCATCAATATCTGCAAATATATTTCATTTCGTCGATGGTGGATCAGCTGAATGTGCGGTGCAATATACAGGGAACACAACAGTTAAAGAGACGAATTATTGAACAGTTGCAAGCATTTTTTCACGCTAATAATGCTGTGGTTAATATGTTCAAAACAGCATTGGAACGAATGCCATCGGATACGCACAAATTTGTCATAAGAGCGGATTGTACTCCAACAGGTGAACATGTGCGAAGATTCAATGCACCCACCGTTAATGATGTTGCTGCAATTATTGTTGGCGATCCAACTAAATCGCGAGACATTGTCGTTCAGCGAAGAAGCAATATCATGCATCGTGTAAACGAGACACATCGTTTGTACGATGCGTTACAATATCCAATCATTTATTGGCAAGGCCAAGACGGATACGACATCACGTTGAAGATGGTCGATCCAATTACAGGTACAATATTCATACACTAATTATTGCTATTATTGGTTTCCATTAACAATTCATTTAATTTTGCATTTTCAGGCGTATCAACGAATAAAAATCGCAATGAATTACTATGCGTATCGTATGATGATTCGTACACATGAGGAGAATGTCATTCTGAAGTGCCGTCGGCTATTCCAGCAATTCGCTGTCGACACGTATGTCAAAGTCGAGACCGAACGTTTAGCGTTCATCCCATTCAATCAGGCAAAGCTACGATCTGAGGACTATATACACTTGCGTGATGCTATTCATTCAGATGGTGATGTTCAGAACATCACCATCTGCGGATGGTTTCCCGAGTTGGGAAACCATCCGCTTTGTTTGTGTTAACGTCAGACCAAAAAACAAAAAAATGTAGTTTACCAAAGAGCACTTCAATGAAACGGATAATTTGCGGACACGTATAACGCTTCGATTCAGTATTTACTTTGGATTCACTTTCATTTACTTAGAGAAGTTCAAATAAATAACACTTCATTTTTGTAATCGAAATGAATTCATTACTGTTGTGAAATGAAATAAATTTTTTCCTTTTCAAATATAAAGCAAAAAAAAATTTTCTTCATTTTTTAATCACCAAACGAAATGTTACATAAAACGAAGCCATCTGGTGGCGAAACGGAGTTCGCCGGGTTTGCTAGTTTCTTATAAAATGTGTTGAAAATTCTCAAAAATAATTGCACTAGATATGCTTTCATCGTCTTAAAATCTTATAAGTGTACAAGCACTCAGCACCTCCATTGTAGTTAGTAAAAACTTGAGAACAAAATGCAGGTAAACAATTGTACCTACCCCTAATTACATCATGTTTATTCCATCTACCCGCCACTTGTATTTTCGTATCAAATTTCGCAACACTCCTGCATTTGGACTGCATTCTGCTAGAATGAACCAAAACGATCGAAATTAAGCTTATGTAATTGAGACTGTCACCAATTTAATATAAATATTTTCGTGGTATAATTGTAGCCAATAATGGTATAAATTTTAAAATATTTCAGCGCCAATACCAATTATTTATATGTATAAATTAACTACTTCTTCTTCGTCGTGTCGATGGCTGAATCAAATTTTATTTTGGCTTGCCATCGTGGTGAAAGGATTAGACAATTCGCTTTGGAGAACTCGCGAATTGCCCAGGGTGCGCCAGACGTAGGGAATCGTTGTGTACGTCACTCGGGGAGGCTCCTTTCATGCACCCCAATTTTTTATTACTAATAATAGTTTTATAATAAATCGACCAATTGACTCATAATGAAGTATGAGGACAAAAACGTTAAACGCCAATTTTGGTTCCACTATCTTTATACTACCGTGCTGGTTCTTTCTCTGACTATGCCATCCATTCCTCAGTGGTATAATTTTGAGTAAAATGAATGTTTTCAACACAAAAGAGCTGGTCCTCGACCCTTCGGATAGTAGCAAAGCCTCGTTGCTCTCCTTACTCTGAAGCACATAATAGCTACTTCGTAACACACTTGTCAGAACAAAACACGATATTTCTCTCGTCGTTTTTCTTAACCGTTTTGTAAGTGTATCATTCAAGTTGATATTATTTTGGTTGATTGGATTTTTTTAAAACATGTTTTTTTTTTTCATTGTAAGATATCACAAATATCTTATTTTATTACAATCTAGCCCATAAAGGCTAATGAGTAATTCTATTTTAACCTAAATTAATATGTAAACATAAACCTAAGAGGCGTCCAATTACACTTTACTTAGTTTTTATTAAGGCAAAGACACTTTGTTCATGTTGTCTTTTGAACTATCACTGTTTTTGTTTGTAATCACTATCACTAACTAACTCATATGGTTCGGTCCGTTTAATGGCCATCCAGGCCATCCAGCTCCTCGACAATACGGACATAGTGAAAAGACTTAAACGGACAAAACCAAACCATGATTAAAAAAAAAAATCCAATCGATACGTGCAATGACAAACGTTTTAGATGAGATAGTAAATACTGAAGTCTTCTTCTTCTTTTCCTTTTTCTTGGAAGAAGAATACTAAAGTCGTTGTTGATAACCAAATCTCATCTGACGACCGGATGGCGGAGTGGGTAGAGTACCTGCCTGCGACGCCGAGGTCGTGGGTTCGATTTCCACTTAAGACAAATCTTTGTGTGCATGAATATGAGGGTTTGTCGTAGTCTGGGTGTTTCTATGTTTAATAAGTATGTATTTACAAAAAAAAAGTATATATGTATTAGTATCAGTTATTCTAGTACCCATAGTACAAGCTCTGCTTAGTTTGGGACTAGATGGCGTTGTGTGTGAGTTTTGAAAAAAATATTTAAAATATATTTAAACAAAAAAAAAAAAAGATTTTTATTTGCCATCAGAAAATGCACTTAATGTCTCGAAATTTAAGCTTACTTTTGGATGTCAATCGAAAATAAACTAAAATTATTTTCTCTAGAATCAAGATCTAGAAAGACCTATCAACAGTTTATTTGATTTGTATTAGGTATGATAACTAAAAAACTACGGATTGGATTGACTTGCTCAACAACACGATATTTTTATTTACTTAGTAAGACGCCTTGTCTTTATTTTCTTAACCATGATCATACAGACAAACTCGCAGGGAATACTAAATGCATAGTGAAACATAACTGTTTTGGTCCCGAGTGTATAATATAGACATGAGCTTATATCTATCCACCAAGTTACCGCCAAACAGGTATTGCATATTATTTAGCTAAAGGAAATTTTAACAATTCTAAAGACCTGCACTTTTCATGCTCTACACGTGCTAGGTAGACTAGCTTAAATTTTATCTCTCGTTACAAGATATGTTAGATTAAAAATATTAAAATTTTAGTTTTGCTACGTAAACACTTGTAGCAATTTGTAAAAATAAAGCATTTTTACAACATAACACAATATTGCAGGTGTGGCAGAGGTGTACAAAAAACATTTGACCCGTTATGTTTGGGTCCCATGGGATAGGGGGTGAGCCTATCACCATCCACCTGGTAGAATTCCAACTCCGTGCTGTTATTGTGAATTTCATGACGGAAAGTTCATAAATCACACTTTGCCGGGAATAGAACCCGAGTTCTGGCGGTGAGAGGCACATAGGCTGAGTATTAGACCATCGAGACAGTTTTACAAATATATTTTTGATCACTTAACTCCTAACTGCGTTTTGAAACGGTTTTATGTATCATTAAATTGCTTTTTCAAAGTTATGAAATACGGGTGTTACTCACGTAATGTTGGTCTATTTAGTCGACCGCGGTTTCACCTATACATCTAAGCATTATCAAGAGAGTGCGATACGTCGCGCCTGAGTCGCAGCCAGTCTTGTTGAGTCAAGACTGGCTGCGACTCAGGCGCGACGTTACAAACTCACGTCAGTTTTAATAAAAATATTCTTTAAAACTAATTTAAAATAACTAAAATGTAACACTAGGCACACAAACATGCTATAGCGTTCTTCACTGCAAGCAAAAAAACCGAGAGGAAATACTCGAGGGTAGCAGCCAGTTTGCTTTCATAATACCACAAATGTTATATTGTAGCGTTTAATTTAAGAGGCGCTGCCGGAATAATATTAAAAGAGGTCTTTGTGAGGTGCTAACAAATTGGCGGTGAAGTCTGAGCGGCCCCCCGGCCACTGAGTGAAATTATGAATACGTATTTTTATTTACGGTTTGTTGAAACTTCTTGAGTAATGTTTTGGACTGTTGTTAATATTTTGTACTACATTGAATTTATTTTTGAACTTACTGAATCCATCATTAATAACTACAACTTTTTTACACTACCAATTAATTTACAATTTTATTTGATGACTGGAATATATTATATTGTTTAAATACCGCATTATGTCTATAGCACAATCCTCAATCAAATTTGTACGACTATCTTAAGAACTTTAATAGAAAATATAGAATTAACATCAATCAAGAATTTAATTAAAATTTTTACCGAGAAAAACTCTTAAAACTATTTTTTCTCTTTTACTTTTTTCAATTTATTTAAAGTTAAATTTTACAAAGGTGTCGATGCTAGCTGCAAAAGTTTAAAACTGTGGCACAGTATCGCGCAAACAAAATAAGTAATTAATAATTGTACATTGTTACAGAAAAAAATAATATGGCAACATAATTTTATACATTTAAAGGATATTGTATTAGAAAATTTTAGTTTAAATAAATAACATTTAAATTAAATTTGAAAGATTAAATTGAGCAGGTTAGCAGACAACAAAGATTGTAAAAAAAAGATTTAATAATTCAATCACAAAAATAGATAAAAATTACAAAACTAAAGTAGAGATTTAATTTAGTAAGTCTAACTCAATTTTAGCTCTATTTAGTTAAAATTTTAAGTTCTAGTTACCATTATTTCAAGCCACTTTAGTGTAAAATGCAACCTGTAATTGAAGCTTACATGCTCTCATTACAAAAGTCACTGTAACGGAAAGTGGTTACTTCCAGCGCAGTGACTCTTGACTTTGTTACTCAGCGTAATATCCAAAACATACGTGGTCCGTAAACTAATCTTGTAAAGAGCTACCATAGATGTTCTCAAGAGATTTTAAAAGTAAAATGTTAATAGTATCACATCAGTGCTTGTTTTTATTAAAAAATATATATTTAAGGGACAGTATAAAGAAACCTGTGGTCCTTAACTCACCGAATTTTGTAACTGTGTAAACTCAAACTTCTTATAGCTTTGTGCAAAGATGATTTTGTAATCGTTGATAAATTATTTAACTTACCTACTAAATGTGATAATTCTAGGGAAAATGACCCATTAATACAACTAACCAGCTACGTGGTTACATCGTAAAACCATGTGATTGTTCTCATACAATGTAAGGTTATAAAAAAACGCATGTGTTCACAAACATTTAATTCACACACACACCCAGAGTCAGAACAAATCTTTGCAGTTTACACAAATATTCACAGCCACGCCACAATCGATCGCACGGACATTCTACCTTTAGAGTTAATATATTAGCGGCGTGAGTATAAAATAAATGAGTCAAACTAAGACAATAATAACACTTAATTGCTATGTATGTTGCACGAGCATTCGAGAAGCACATTTAATTTCAAAGGTATAAAGCGGAAAGTTTTATAAAAACTTATAAGATACTCAAAGCAATCGCAAATATAATCATTCAAGTGTAAAGCTCTGTCTGCGGTTCGGGTCAGTTTAGTTTCTATCTAATGGTGTTATTACTAGAAAATACAAGCCTTTTTCGCACCTTGAAAACGATTGTTTGAAGGGAACCGTGTCGCCTATTACCCGGGCTTTGGTTGCAAATTGAATTTGCGATTGCACATTTTGAAAAATAAGTTACAAAAGTGCATAAAAGGTCTGAATAATGATTTTGCGGCTAATCTTGGTTATTTTCGATTTAGTTTGGTAAATACAATATAGTAGTGTACTTTGAAAACTAGTGCTTGTTAATGACTCCTTGTATTTCATTGTTAGCAAATAGTTTGTATAGTAAATTGTAACTATTATAGGCATATGCATGGTTTTAAATGTTTCATACAAGTGCAAATGTGACCGAATGCGAATTAGCTTTAATAATGCGGTTACCAGCCAATACACGTGGATTTTAATGACGTAATTTTAGTATTTAAAATCTATTATTCACAATATTGTTGATAACTTTTGAAATTTAATATTTAAGGCATCACTATTTTCAAAATTTTTATGGTTTACCATTGTTCAATTGAATTATTGAAGCACGTATCAGAGAACAGATTTTTTGGCCTCTAACAACTATAATAGACTTTACAGCATTAATTACGATGGCTCAACTTTCTCTCTGAGGCAATGAGACAAACTTATTACGTTATGATGTGCACGGTGTTGTTCTAGGTGAGCGACGTGACGCGACTTTATAAAAATGCCTCTGTTTCCATAGCAACCGTCCGCGTTGGAATGTATGAATCGCATCGCGTCGCCTTTTCACTTAGGACAACGAGTAAACATTACAGTCTACAATCGATCGGTCTAAGCGGCTTTGCCTTAGCGACGAGTAGTTTAGTTTAATTTGTGTGAATAACTAATAAGATTGTACCAAAAACAACATCCATATTGCTATTTTTCTAATTGATTTTTATATAGCTTTTATCCATGCTTAGCAATCTAATACTTAGAACAGTCTAAAACATTTTTGGACTTGAAGCGGGATCCGCGACTATAGGATTCCAGCCTATTGCTTTCCCACTATGTTATCCAAGTCCTGCTCCAAATCCACAAATCTTTGACTTTTACACCATCTTTCCGGACGCGTTGCGTGAACTTTTGTACCTACATATTTGTAGGTGGCAAACTAAACAAATAAAAAAGTCGAATATATTCGTTCTTAGTATCCATATTTCTGTTTCACAGCTATTTACGTAAACAACTAACTCAAACCAATGCGTGATATTCATATCTGATGCACCGCACAAGTCTCGCAGGAGTTGTGATACAGACGTGGATGTCTCTAGCAGCGACTGTTGAATAACTTACAGCCAAGTTTGACTGGTTCACGGGACATTAATACCGACCAATATACTGTTTGAGTTTTGGACCAAGTTCCGTAATGAGAGTGCCGGATTGGCGACCATGTTGCATGGATATGACGATTATATTTCATGCCTGATTCTTGCAGAAAGGTTTCGAGGATGTGTTTATTAACTAAAAAGGAATCTGCTACAATGAAGTTTTGTAAATCATTAAAAGACCGCAATGTTGAATAAAACTAACAGACAAACAGTTAGTAGCATTGTGGTTTATTAAATAAACATTTAAACAAGCCCTCAATACGTATGTAATACACAACTTATGCTATACGAAAAAAAAATTGAGTATAAAAATGAAATTTATATTTTTCACAATTTGATTTCCTCAAAACCGAGCAAGGCACGTACTTTTCCAAATAAAACACTCAAACCCATCACAATGCAGTAAAAGTCAGCAAACAAAATGGTACAACCTCCATTGCATTCACATTTGTTTTTGGTCCGCTAGACTGCATGCACGAAGACGTACTTGAATATGCAATGCGCAAAGAGACGTATCAAAATAAAAGTTTCCTTCATCTGGAACGCATCTTGCTACGAATATCATAATAATGTTATTCAGAATGTTCGGGACATGAAAAAGATACGTGATTTTTTGTTAGTCGTCTTTTGAAAACATCTTTTATACTTACATCTTTGTTCGTTACAGGCTTCATTAAATTTTTGAGTATTTTTTAAGCATTTTGTACAGATCCAGTTGTATATTTCACCAGCTTCTGTCCACGGCTCCGCTTGCGTAGTACGTCAATAAAAAGAAGCTTATGTCGTTTCTCAGGCCTTAAACTATTTCCATATACATTTTCATCAAGATCTGTCTAGTATATTAGCCGTGAAAGCATAACAGAAAAATAGACAAAGTTACTTTGTCTATTGTACAGCCAAGTTTATTTATTCATATGGAACTAAATAACGTATCGGTCAAATTTGTTTTTTCCATTTTAAATTTTACTAGTAACCAAAACTATATGCGGATATATTTTCTTTTAATCTATTTGGACGTCCATCACAGTACCCAATACTGCCGAAACACAAACCAAAAGGCCAAACCGTGATGAAACGCGCCGTAGAGCTGCAAATCGTTAAATCGTCCAACAAATTCTCTGGACCAAAGAATAGCAGTGGTTTCGTTCCGACTGAAGCAAATTGTGTGAATTCGTACTCGTACCGCTGCAGTGCTAACTGAACTTTGTAACATACAAAAGTTTTACACTGACCAACCAATTTAAGTTCGTGACTAACATTGGCTAAATCCTTTGTGGACCTTTAACCGTTTTTATGCCTCAGTGTGCTGTTTGAAGAGCTCGAGAGATTTATTTTCTGTTTCCGGCACTTAGCACCTATTTTACTGCTTTGTTAAGTCACAGCACAGTCGTTAAATCAGGCATGTATAAAATATAAATAATAGCAGCCATGTATCTAATACATGTCCCACTGCTGGGCTCGAGCCTCTTCTCATGATGAGAAGGGTTAGGCCATAGTCCACCACGCTGGCCAAGTGCGGATTGGTAGAATTTACACACCGTTGAGCACTTTTTAGGCACTCTCAGGCATGCAGGTTTCCTCACGATGTTTTTCTTGACCATTCGGTACTTCGTGCAATTGGGCATGTGTAGTAGATAAATAACGATACAGACGTTAAATTTATTTCTTAATGTTAAAAGAGTTAGAAGAGAGATAAAGTAGTTTGTGTTGAAATATTCATGATAAAGTAATTGATTTCACAAGCGATAATGTTGCCTTCGTCTCTTTCTTACTTTCTATACTTTTACTTAAGCACTTGCGACTTTATGCATTTAAAAAAACTAACAACCAACCGTATTTTTATATCAATATTTTGTGCAAATTATGAGCAAACATGAAAACGGTAAGCGGATTAGCCGCAAGCACTGCGAGTATTTTTAAGCGGATTAAATGCAATTTTGTTTAACAAAGTAAATAAAATATTCGTTGCAATTTACGCTCACATAAATTCCATATCAAGTGAAATCTTAATAAATATAGGCATCAATCAAGGCAGTGGTATGAGGCCAATGAAAAATGGCTATTGCCATTAAGAGATAACAATTGGTTGGCGGTTTTCTATACAAAAGTTATATGGGTTTGACTTTAATATTATTAAGTCTTTATCTATTTTATAGACATAACTAAAACACTAAAATGCATGTTTGTAGGCGCCCTAATTTTTAAAATGTTACTATAATTATTGAGTTTGTTTGTAACTCAATCAATGATCTAAAAAAAATTGTCGCAATGGCCACGAAAAAACATGCATATTAGTGATTTAGATATAATTTGTCTATAAAAATAAACAAAACTTAATAATAACATCACGCCTACAATACCCAGAAGGGTGTGGCAGAGGTGTACAACACCCATACTTCACCTGTTATGTTTAGGTCCCATGAGATAGAGGGTGAGCCTACCGCCATGTATCGGGCACAATTCCAACTCCGTGCTTCTATTGTGAATTTTCTGCCAGAAAGTTCACAAATAACACTTAAAATTTACCCGAGACCTCGTGGTGGAACTTAATAATGTTAAAGATAAACCCATATTACGTAAGTATGAAAACACGGCGCTCGGGAGTCTTCCATTTTAAACGCACAATGGTAGCACGCGACGCTATACGTAATTACAACGTTTAACTTGCATCAATCATCTGACGGATTTCTGTTTCGTTTTTATTACTTTTATATCCTTGTTTGATTATTGTTTGTGTTTATTTTTTGCAAGTTCTTAAATATATTGTTATCGCACACAAGTAAATGAATTGTTTAAGGACATAATTTAAGTACTGTATCTATATTTGAACCGCTTTGTAAAGCTGATTGCCAATGATTGGCAGTACCTTTATACAGTTTACATATTGTAAAATGTTTACCTTTAATTAACCGACCAGTCGGGTGGTAGCAGCGTTCGGATTGAAATAACCGCAGCAGAGTCCATAGTTATTGTGAGTCGAGGTAGTGTTTATTATGTAATTTGTAATATGGTTTGAAGTTATGGTATGCCCTTTTAGGGCCCTGTTATTGTGTTTAAATATATAATAATATAAACTCTGTCTGAGTCAGATTTATATCGACTTAATTTAATTTATTTAATTATAAAATAATGATTTAAACGTGTTGGGGTTGTTGCCCAACAATTAGTGTTTGTTTGTTAGAGGGCAATGTGTAACATATTAAATGAGTAACAACTTTTTTCCGTGAAGGTTGTTTATTGCTACTAAATAATTGTTATGTTATTTTGTACAAGGTAAATATTTTGACCTGAATTTCTTACTTACTTATAATTTATTTCAATGTTATTCATCCGAAATGTAAGCAAACGTAGTAGGTGCACGGTCAATGTACAGCATAGCTCGTACAAAACGAATAGTATTATTTTGCGAATAACTTTAATACTTAAATATAGATATGACTTTATAAATAAAATCTTTATTTCGAAGCGGTTTTAGCAATGGTGCTTAGACTCGTACATTTTTAGAATTATTGCAGCTTCAACGTATTTTTTTGACAACAGACATTCTTAAATGTCATAACACTAACTAATCCTAATATCTAATAAAAACTAACGTCAGCACCTAGATTTCATACTGAAGTGTAGATGAGAAATCACAATCTGCCGACCAATGAATAAGTGAGCAGAGAGTTCACTAGTTTCGGTGCTGAAACTGCGTGGGAACGATGTCGAATTCACTCGGTGAGAATGAAAGAGGAATCGTAAAAGGCTTTTGGATTGAGAATGCTGAATCATCGCGGTGTCGAGTGGCGTCGCGAGCTACACTAGTGATGACGTGCAATAACGAGCTAGGGAGGGGAAAAGGGGTAGTACATCGATATTGTGATGTTTTGTGCTGTTGTGCAATTCTGTACAAACTGACGTGCGATTGGATTCGTGCATTGCTTCACGAAATTGCATTTTATTTGGGAATGTCTGTATAATATTTTATTTATTTATTTTATTTTATTTTACTTTATTAGGAAAACTTACAGCTAAATAGATATAATATACAGAAATGATGAGAAAATGAAGGCCAATTAAAAGTTTTTACAGATAATGTAGTAGATATACATAAAGAAATTAGACATTCACATATAGGTATTACAAATAATAAACGAAATGAAAGAGCAAGAATAGGACACAAGTAGGAATTGCGGTTAATTAAATTAGTATAAACTTTAACAGACGTTATTAGTATTATTATAAATAGTGTGTATTTTTTTCGTTTCTTTTTAATGTTGGTTCGCCGATTACTCGAAGACTTATTTGAGAATTTCTTTTTTCACTAAGAAACAGTTAAAATATTGAGCATGTTACGTCATTTCGTGAAGATACTAACTCAAGATAAGAACAATTGAATGATCGATACGTCACGAAATGATGTAATACACAGTTGAGAAATTAAGGGCCTGGCAATAGCTGATTGGTTAAAGAGTCGCAAGTTCATGGATTTCAAATGCGGCCGGCCCCATAATTTTTTAACTGTTTCTTTGTATAATTTGCTAAGCATAGCTATTATATAATCAATAAGATTTTTTTTTTGTCTGAAAGAAAATTGAAAAGAAACTTGTTTTGTGGTCCCATTTTTATCAGGTCACGACCTGATGATGGGATCCTAAAGAAATTGAGGGCAACCCTCAGGTTTTCAAGGCTAAATATTGTTTTTTGTATATTACCTAAAGCTAGTCGGATATTTGTATTTAGCAGGCTGCATTTTATGTTGCTCAGCTGATGCTGGAAGGTACAGCTTCTCAACGGTCAAAAATACGGGATCATTCTTTAAATATAGGCACCTTAAGACCGTTTACTGTATTCTTTTGAAGTTATACACTGATGAGGCGAGATGTTGAATATAACTTAAGTATGTACTTTTTTGTAATTGAAGTTGGTTTTTTTGTAAAATTATAACATTCTTCATTCTTATTTTCTTACATAACATTTAAGTTTAATTTCTGATTGCTAAATATCCTTATATAAGCAAATTTAAATGTCCAATAAAGTACATAATAGTTTTAGATTTTAGTTTTAATACTTTATTGTACACATAAATTACATCAATAAAATTACAAAAAAGTGGTGATTACAAAAAGTAAACATAACTCAAAAATGAGATTTCTGCCAGCAAACCTTTGAGGGCCAGAGGAAAAAGATACAATTGTAAAATGTGAGAGTGAAGTGTACAAAATAGAAAAAAGAAAGAGATTAAACAAATACTGATTATTATTAAAGTGAGTAATAAAATAGTTACCATCGTCATAATCTTATTAATATTTATTTCGCTCTACCTGTTAAAAAAAACTGTCCATCGATATTCAGCATCAAGTACATCACTACGGTCACACCATAAGAACTAGTGCCTAATCTTGCGCGGGATCTCAAAAGAAGGGTTTGAAAGAGGCTCAGTGGTGTCTCGTCGCCTGATGAAAAACTCGAGTGTTGCCGGCCTTTAATATTCACCCCGTCTCTTTGTTTTGGGCGATTGACGAAAATCGCACGGGTGTGGTTCGCCCCGAGCACTACTACCTCCTGTTTACATGCATTGCAATTTGTTTGTAAAGGACCACGTGAGCGCATTTTCGGTTTAGTGCTGTGTGTCCACTGGCTTACAAGTCTTACAATGTTTCAAAATATTGCCTTGGGTGTGAGACGTTGGTAGAGAATCTTAGTCGTCTACTTATTTTGTTTTGGCTATGTTATATTTAAAGTTATTGTAATAAAATTATAAATTTATATTGAAACAAAACGGAGCTTATCGAATTGATTTTAAAACAAATACGATAATTGAAAGCTCTTAATAGGTTGATCATTACATTACCTTGATTATGTATTAAATCATTATCCATAAGTAGTATAATAGATGTTAATAAATACAACAATTACTAAACAAGTGATAAGATAAAGGAAAGGAAACGCAGTAACAATGACAATTTATAACAGGACACCTAGATTCTAACCAAGTCAGTGTCATGTGACTAATCGGCACCTGACCAAGGCTTTTATCTATTACGTTAAAACACTTGCTCAAGTTACATTAGGCGTATACTGATTTAATGATCATTTAAGCAATCCTATGTTACTTTCGTTCTAATTGGGTAACAGCAAATTATAACAATTATAATGACAATGTTATTTTCAAACATAGACTAGTCATTAATTCACAAACGTAACCAGTCCTATACAAATGGCCGGAGGTGGATTTAGCCGAAATACGAACAGTCCAAACGTATTTTCGTAGGCCTCTACGAAATCGTAGCCGATGTCTACGGTCCCGTAAACTTCTACGAAATGTGGAACTACAAATCTTATTCATCTGCCACTGCCTGTTCAGCTGTGTATTCCGATTTCAACTGAGTTTACTCTGGAGTCCGTTTCAATTTATTAACATTAACGGTAGACTCCCGAGCGCTGTGTTTTCATACTAACATTACGTTAGTAATGGGTTTAACTATAACAATGGTAAGATTTTATCTAGTTTTTTTTTATAGACAAATCACCTTTAAAACATTAAAATGCATATAATATATGTGTTAGGAGCCATTTCGTGAAAATTGTTTTAGTTATTAATTGAGTTACATACAAACATCAAACATGCATAAATGGGGAATGTTACTGTCAATTGTTCAATAATATGCTCTTATTACCAATTTAAGCCTATATAGAATTTTATATATTTTTTTTATTTGTATCATTTTTTTTATTTTTTTGTTATTCACTAGTTATTGGAGATTTTACCTGTTGACATTTTGTATTCTCTATTATTAATCCTAATTTTATGACATTTATTGTAATATTTTAGTTTCTATTTATTATCGGACATTATAATGTTAAATTATTTTGTAATTGAATTGATAATTTTTGCATGTCTTGTAAATGTGATAAAAACATGTTGAGCATTATTTAATTGTAAGACCTTGTTGTACCATGTTTTAGCAAAATAAATGATCTTATCTTATCTTATCTTATCTTATCTTATGCATTTTAGTAGTGTTTGAGATATGATTTGTCCTTAACAAAAGATAAAACCCTAATAATATTAAAGTTTAACCCATATTACTATTCTATGGAAAATCTCCAATTCCAATCTTTTTCTTATTTTAAGACCACGCAGGTGGAAGTATAGAATAGAAGATTCGAATCGCATCAACAAAATTTCAACAATAATTCCGATACAGTATGGCTTTATATATAGTGCCTTTAGAATACTAAAAATAACTAAAACAATCAGTAATTTTTTTATTGGAAATTTTCTGCCTCGATCATTCATGTATATACCTTAACAAATTGGCTCAAAAAAGTTGTTTAACCTTGGTCACAAATGATTTCTTCAAAAAAGTTCTTATATACCAACAGAGTTTTCTTAACCGTTGGCACCCAACCCATCCATTTTTCATACATCGAATTAATTTTATACTTATAATTTTAAATTAACCGTTACATATACAGGTTGTCCCATAATTAATGGATAATCCTTTAGCTGCAGGTGTCGAGCCTGATTGGAAAATGCAAAAATTATCACGGGTTTTTAAATATCGAACATTTTATCAATACCTCATTTGGAAAAGCCTCATGCAGGCTGTATGAGGGAACTCCTTTAAAGAGGGGTACTAGTTAAAACTATTTAATTAGTATCTAGTGTTCTCTTCAGAAAAGTTTTACAAAAATGTATTATTTGATACATTATTATTGAGAATACGGGTTACTCACGTTTCTTTGGCCGGGATATGCCGACTAGTTTCAAATCTAGTACGTAGATTCATCAACTGGGCTATTAATCGCGTGTCGTCGTTTCCGCGCGACGTTTCGCATATCTATATAATCTCTAGTCGGCATATCCCGGCTAAAGTAACGTGAGTAACCCGTATTCTCAATAATAATGTCTTTACCTCACGTCGGTTTTAATAATATTTGATACTTCTTAACATGGATACAATGTTCGAAATATTGTTTATTTCAGTACAACGTAAACAAATACGTGTATAATAAATCGTTGTAGAGCACTCATCGGCATTGTGTCGTTTCGCCGATCGTTGCAATTACCGTTGTTGTAAGTATTGAGCACCAATTAACAGGATCCGGTGAGGGAACACTCAAATACCTTTATTTATTAATCTTTTAGTATCGGTACCGTACGTGAACAAGTATTATTTCATGAAATTGTAAATAATTGCACTAATCTATTTAATTTTGCAAGTATTTTTCTGATTCGTTTATAAAGGGTCATTGTAAATAATAAAATCATAGAAATCTAATATCTATGAATAAAATAGTAATAATCTCTTAGGAGCAGCCTCTGTACCTTTACCATTATAATAATAATAAAAAATAAAAAATCATTTATTTCTGGTAAAGAACCCATTTAAAATACATTTACATTTTTTGGCATAAACAATTAATAACAAAACTCTTCTTAAAATAAATATAAAATTGGTTACAAATAAATTAAATTCAATAAAAATCACAAAATAAAAACTAAATTCAAATTAATAGAATTAAAATATTAACCTAATATTCAAAATTAAAAATTTTCAATAATAATTAAAAATTAAAAATAAATAAAATAAAATTTGAAAATTATGGTGGTGGTATCACATTTGTAATCAAACATGCAATGCAAATGTATCTTCTGGGGTTCTAATATTACTAGCTAATATAAACCTCTTTAGCAAATAAACGAAAAAGCGATTTCTTGTGTTAAAATAATAGAATAATACCAAAAATTTTGCGTTCTGAAAATCCTAAGCAATTTGAAAGTAAATTAAAGTGCCTCTATTGTAAAGTAATGGGCTTCTAAAATTAAGTGCCTGGAAAAATTCACAAAGTGGAGGCTAAAGCCAGGCTGACCTGTCGCGACTCTCGAGGGAGCGGAGTTCAGAGTCCAGCCGTAACTTACTGCAAATGTATGTGGGTACTGCATGCCACTGCTTTTAACGGACGTACACTTTTATTCTGGGATTTTAAAATGTTCCATATTTATACCTATCTGGAATCAGCATACATTGATTACGTAAGTGAGTCATAGGAGAAGGCACGGTTCTGAGTTGCTTTTATACAAACATGATAAAAGTAAAAAAAGTTCTTGTATCATTCTATCCAAAATAACTATACCAGTTTAATGTTGTCATGTTAAAAGCTATGCTTGGTATTTTTGATGGAGAGGCGCATGAGTAAGATTTACCTTAATAAGGTGCTCCCAGACCTAAATTACAATCATTTCTGTATCGCGGGGATGTTCACAAACATTCATTCTACACACAAAGTCGGCACAAATATTTAGGATCACACAAATATTTGTGCCGTGTGGAAATCGAACCCACATCACCAGCGCAGTGGAGAAAGGCGCTTAAGCCACCACGCCAACTGTGCACTTAATATAACAATTCGAAAATTGTTAAAATATGTTACATTGCAAGCTAATGTTAGCGCGTAGGGTGCTCAAAAAAATATAGTAAAATAGGTTGTTTTAAGTAAATCAGCAGTGAATAAAAGAAAATCTATTATTATAATGCACGACTTTGTTATTTCACTCCTTTGCAAAGTAACATAGCACCATTGTAACCGTATTAGTAATCAAGCCATCTCAGTTATCTAAGCATTTGGAACGGAAACACTTCATTGACCAAAGCCAGTACATAATCATATCAGGGACATAACTGTGGGCCGGTGCAATGCAAGCATAATGCCCCATAACTCGATTTAAGTTGAAATGCCCTATAGGCCCTATAGTGATCTCGTCATACTCACGATATTACTTCCTACATTGTAGGTTAGTTAGACAGATTAGTTTAGTGTTTCTAAACCGCGAGCAATCGCCTTTAATTGTATTTTGAGCATTTCATTTAAAAAAATATATATATTTGGAACCAGAAAATACTTAAAAACTAAGGTACAAATTGAAATGATGATAGAATAGTAAAAAACTGTGGCGCGAAATTTTTGTTATGTTATATTGTTTCGAATAAATTTTCAATTTCGAATTGTTTCATTATAGGAATACGATCTATGTTCGGTCCCCCACAGTTCCCACTTAGGTATTATATTAGAATCTTCTACTTATTAGAGTCTGAGAATCTGACCTTAAGTATAAAACACACATACATTGTGACTATGCACGAAAAGTATTGAGCTGAGAGTTTATTTTTTCTATCATACTATTTTAGGGTGAACAACGCTATCTAGTGAAAATTTACTTCACTAAGTGGTTCGTAGGCTAGCTTGGTTGGAAAAAAGACGATGTACAAACTACAAAATTGACGATAGAGACATCTAGCGACGAGTTGATCCAACCATGAAATGTTACGGTACGTAGCGTACGGAACCCCTTTTCAGAAGTGTAGTTCTACCTTCAAGCTAGAGATGGCGCTTTCTGGATTATTCAGAATGATGGATTAAAATTAGTCATTAATTAGTATACAAAAAATCTGTTAGGAACTTATAATAAGATACTTTTTTAAGAGATAGGCAACCAAACTACGTAACAATAATTAAGCAATTTATAACAACTTCTATGTTTATAATTATTTCATCATAACGGCAAAACATATATTTTTATTTTTATTTTAATTCAGCTTTTTAATTTACGAAGCAATTCATAATTACAAACTACTGTTTTGTGAAACTTTATTGTTCCTCTATTACAGCTAAGGTAGCTTTATCCATCCACATCGTTTAATTATAATAAATAAATTAGTTATTATAAAAACCTTTGACAGATGCAAAATCCCTTTTACGTCTTTATGTTGGCAACGAACTACGGATATCACGCGCTTGACCGGTTTTTATTCATTTTAATTAAGAATACCACTTTGTTTATTATCCGGACAGCGCGCCAGGCTGTCCGACAATTATCCCAAATTATCGCACAGCCACTTACTTTTTCTCTCTCCAACATTAATAAAACGTTGCTAAATGAGGACCAAAAATTACCGCCGCAATTATTTCACGGGTCGAATATTTTACTTGAACAAACGAGCCATACTTTTAAGAAAGACAAAGAAAATAATAAAAAAATACGGCTGAGACTTTTACAAAGGGCCTCTCAACGCTTTTGACGCTCAAGGATCATGAGAAATGGCTGCTTCACATTAAATATAATTTTCTTTTTTGTTATTCGTGTTTTTTCATGAGTATCGTTCTCGCTCTTCTAGCCGGGGAAATAACTATTTTCAATGTAATTTGAATAAAGTCCTTTTTGCAATGTAGACATTTTTGTTTAACGTAATTTTCTATCGGTACTTGGTCGTACAAAAGCGGACTATCAAATTATCACACTCTGGACTCCGTAATAAAAATTGCATTTGTTTAGGTATTTAAAAGATTATTAAGAGAGAGCTGTATATTGGGATAAACACCTTCAAAAGTAAGAATATTATATATAAGTACTACTAGCCTTTGCCCGCGACTTCGTCCGGTTGAAATTAAATATTTTCATGCTATTTCCTGCGCTATTTATCTCCTTGAGGAGTAGAATGGCCAAAAAATCCATCTTATTGTTAATGTATGTCGTGTACCTTTGTGCCTTTGGAACCTTTGTGCAGAATATTGTGAAATTACTTCAAAATTGACTAACTTCACTTATATTATTAACACTTTACTTACTTACTTTCATTTACGTCATGTAAAGAAACCATGAGAAGAATTTCATTCATTTTCTTTTGATAATGATGAATCTCCCATATAAACTTACACCCCCTAATTTACCCCCTTAGGGATAAATACAGACATAAAACATTAACCAGTTTTTAGGTTAGACCTCCAGCTACACAACTGTTAAATCTGCTTGCAATTCCATGCTGTAATTTTTGCGTGATACCAGTACGAACATACAGACGGACAGACATACAGACAGACAGACAAAAAATCTAAATAAATATGTTTTGGCTTCTACTGCCGTTATTAATATAAAGTATATTTTTTTCTTAAATGTCTTCACTGTACAGACATAGCAAATTTTCAATTTTATTGTATGTACAGATGACATTTTGTCTTCAGCCACTACTTAAACTCTAAGATAATATCAATACTGTTACGACCACTGAATATACAAATTTCCTTCGGTATGAAACTACGCAAGTTTAATAAGGTAAGCAATACCATAAGCCGAGCTAGTTTTATGACGTCATAAGCCGCGAGATGTGATCATGCGATAGCTTAGGTTATAAGCAATAAACATAAAGCAGCAATAGGTGATTCTGTGGGATCGTGTTCGATGTTACTTAGTTTGAAGGTAGCTAGGGATATGATGATAAATAACATACGCATGCTCATAAATATGACGTATATAACCTGCCGCCAAATAGTAGTGCTTCCATTACTGTGTTCCGGTTTGGTGGTGAGATCAGGCCCTGAAATTACTGGCACATGAGGCATAACACCGTAGTCCTCAGCTGCAGCGACGCATCTATAATCTGCTTTTGTGGATTGTTGATGTCCATGGGCTGTACTCCACTTACCATCAGGTGGACTACATGTTCGTTCGCTGTGAGTGTAGTATAAAAAAAAATAAAAAAAGGTTAATTTTACACATCCAAGCGAGATCAGCGTAGGTATTTTCAAAATAAACAACAAAATTTTTAGTGTTTTTTTATAAACCAAATTTAATAACAGCATCTTATTTTCCCCAATTTACTTAACACAGTCAAGATTTTTACTCATTACACAAAACGTGAATCAACACTATATTCAAGATTTTCTGTTCGTATACAAACTTCATAATGATACATCATTAACAAACTTCAGGCTATTTGAATCAGTGAAGCGCGTATCAGTACGAAGCGCGGCGTATCCTAGCATCGGTACCAATGCCAACGTTAACATTGCTAATTGGCTGACTGTAGATCAGTGTGATCTCTGCTAGATTCAGTGTAATTAACTTGACTCAGCACTAACGAGTGCTCGATTTACTCGTAAGCAGTTTCTAGTTTAAGCTTTAGTGGCTGGAAAACATTGCTATAATTTTTGGTTTAATCGGTTATTCTAAATCGACCAAATAATGATAAGTAAGTCCTTTTTTGCTCTATGGATACAAGTGTGAACTCGTAGGTAGGAAACATTGACAAAAGGTGTTTTGTTGTTCCATGACATTGCTAAGTCCAGAAGAGTCGTGTTGCGTTGACTGCTCTGCCCAAAAAGGGTTTTGGTATTATCATTTTTCCATCCTATAGCTCAGACCTTACCCTGAGCAATAATTATTTGTGCCCAAGATAAAAAAAATCGAGAGAAGAAATGTTCAACCGGTGAAGAAAAATATTAAAATTTTATTTTTCTCACTGCCCTTATCCTTCATTCTACGAACTTAAAAAATGCACCCTCATATTATGACGTTCATTAACTAAAAATATACTCTGAAAACGAATAAAATATAACCAAAATGCTCCGTGAAGAATCGTATTCAAAGCGTTCCTTTAAAATTACAACATTGAATATCTCTCAATATCAGATAATTAATGAACCGTTAAAAGCTCTTACTGAACAAATTCAATAAGGAAGAAACGTAAACCTTTTAATTGGTATAAACAGTAGAGGCGGAGATTTATTTTGATAGCAATTAGGCTCTTCCGTTTGATGTTTTAAGCATGAATTCGAGTGCCCAAATTCTCAAAGCGTAAAGTACAAACTAGCTTAATGAATGCAAAGCTGAATCAAGATAAATTATACATAGCTTTGTACTAATGAAGGTTCGCTGCAGAGGATTCGCTTCATCAACAGATGTAATGCCTCTTTGCTGATAGTTGCTACGATAACTCGGATTGCTGACATATCTCGCCAATTATCTGTGAATGCTGGCATTTCATTACCAGGAATGCCTACTTTGATGTTTAGCAAGAATTAGTAGTAAATTGATTTTAATAAAATGTAGTAGTGGGCGTTTGTATCATTTGATATCATTTTAAAATTCTACGAACAAAAATATATATTTGGCAGTGTAAAATAATTTAACACTTTTCAAATTTTCAATACTCTTTGAAATCGGAAAAGAACAAACTCTTCTTAGGAAAATATTGAAATTCAAAAGTATGTTTAAAATTGGAGAGCGCTTATAAAATGTGTGAAGTCACGATCGCACACCGCAAAAGGGACGAGCTGGAATACGTTTGAATTTAAAGAGACGGTTGGCAGAAAAGAAATACTGCCATTGTTCGCCACGTGATTTTTTTCATTGCAAATGAGAATAATGTTAATGGTGGTTAAACATCACAAGGTGAATATCTTTAAATCAATTATATATAGTTAAATGGTGACATTAAGAAAGTCTTGCATGCATTTTATGTTCATATACATACATAAAATCACACCTTTATTCCACAACATTCATACTTCTCGTCATCATGCTCGCTCGTGTACTTTTTGAAGGACGCCATTTGTATGGAATATTTATTTCGAGGATTATAACTTTTTTATTAATCTACCTTCATCCATATTACATCAAAGTAAACGTCTATTAATAAAGAGAAGAGAGAGAAAACGTCAGGTGCAACATAAGGGTAAAATTTGACGATTCATGAATTGCATACTACAGCTTCACAAAAATTCCACAAATACATATTTTTTTTATTTTCCTTGAAAAAAAAAACATTTTTAAAACAAACAAAGTCACTTAAAAAGCCTGTATGTCAAGTAAACACAATTTATACCGTACACGTATGTATATCGTATTTGTTGCATCGCTTTGATCCGATCCTTTGTTCCAAAAGCCATCAAGAAGCTCAATCAAGTAAGAAATTGGTGATTTCGGATGAAACCGGTCCTTTACGATACACTGTTACTGAAGATAAGCTTCTTAGGACGCGATGAAATATACGGTTCAGAAAGTTCTAAAGGAAAATAGATTGTTGATGTTTATCCAAATATAACGAAAATTTTACTAGATTACTTTTGGGTAACTTAAGGTCACAGAAAAAAAACAGTTTAGAAATAGTCCTGAATTATCTCAAAAGAAATAAACGAAAAACTGAACTTTCTTTAGGAAATTCACAATAGCAGCAAGGATTTGAAATTATGCCTGGTGGGTGGCAATAGGCTCACCTCCTATTCCATGAGACCTTAACATAACAGGTGAAATATGGGTGTTGTTAACCTCTTCCACAACCTTCTGGGTATGAGCTGAAGCCTATATTGCGCCATGTCATGTTATGTGTAAATAAACGAAACAAGAAACCTAAAAGCTTGTGAGCTAGTTTTAAATATAAATTTCTTACAGTCCCGTTTTAAAAATTACTCTATCTATATTCTGCTTTAAGTACATAGTTAGGAGGAGTTCAATTTACCCATCACACATTAGTCATGGGAAATATTGAGCTGCCTTAAGCTTCGGTTTCCTAGGAAAGCGGTATCAATTAATACGGCCGTCAGCTAGCGGTAGAATGACGTCACGAGAACGTTGCCTATGCTAACTAAATGTAGTGGTTTCCTAAATCACGGCCGCTGTTTAACGATGGTGTAACTTTCCACATTTTTTTACCGTAAGAACAGTCGTTTAATTCCGGCCATAATTTTACGGCCGCATTCATTGATACCGCTTTCCTAGGAAACCGAAGCTTTATGGATTTCCCCTAACAACTTTTGAAGTAATACTGACTATATTGCATAGTAACACCCCTGTTGTGAAGCTACTTATAAATGTGTGCTTGTACGTATTTCCCCTTAATCATTTATTGAGGGCTTTTATGTATCGAGCGTATCTCTCCTCCATATAGAGGGGAAAAACTATGTACCCAGTCAAATTAAAAAAATACGGTGTCGTTCGATATCTCCACTATTCTTCACCCACTGTTGGTGAACAATTTTGTAGAACTTAACCATAGAACGCAAAAATCACAGAAACATTCATACACATAAATATATTTTTTGTAATCTATTTAATATCAGAGAGCCAGAAAAAATGTAGAACAGTTACTATTATTATTGTTGGGACGAGGCGTCATGACGACCTCCGTGGGTCTATTGTGATTAGCGTAGAAACTTAAATTTATTTTGTATTTGACAATTCTATGATGTTAACTACGTCATAGTATGTCAAGAGTAGCATGCCGTGCTAAGGGGGCTGATTTTGTGAAAGATAACCCTCTCTTGTGGTTTACCTACGACCACTCTCAGTTTGTATGACTCCGGTCACACAGTTTCGTCCGCACAGTAAAGTGGGCACTAGAAGTGTCGAGAGGTTGGCTAGACGCCAAGTTGGTACCGTCGCATTGTTAGGCGCTGTACACAATGACGGCGTGATGGATTGTGAAAAATGTACCTAATCTTGACGTGTTGGAGAATTTATGGAATGTTTTTTTAAACACGACAACGTAGAAAAAGAAGCTACATTTACAGTAAAAATAAATAAATTAAAACTCACTTTCTTTACTTAATGAGATAAACTTTCATGATAGTATTATTGAAGAAAGTTTTGTGAAACCTGTGCTTATTAAAATTGTAGTACAAGAAGCTACGTCCCTTGTTTACAGTTATTTAGCACTTTCTCTTTTGTTTTGTTTAAAAAAAACGATGCCCGCATTAGGAAAAACTCTTCGGTCGCAAGGGTGTTAACAAACATACATTTCACACACACAAAGCACACATATAGTCAGAACATAACTTTGCGGGCACACAAAGATTTGTCCTGTGCGGAGGTCGAACCTACAACGCGGCGAGGCGAGTTTTTTTTTTTTTTTTTTCGCGGGGAAATGCATTTACGCATACCACCCGTGGGGGGACGGGCAGAGTGGCTATGTGGGACTCCCGTGCCTACGATGTTAAACGGCACAGAATACCCACTAAAACCCCGCGGTGTGCCCTCGTCGCCGAAAGATGGTGGGTCGGCGAGCCCCGGATCGATATTATATCCACAGGGCTCGCCGCGGCGACCGTCCCAGTCCGACCTCCAACCGGGCACCCGACCCTACTTGGTCCTACTCCCGTAGCGACGCCCCGGGCACACCCAGGGCGTCACTCCGTCGCGGAAGGCATTCGCGGGCGGCAGAAATCCCCCTCCACCGCCCGCGGCCGGCGAGGCGACCACTACGCCAACCGTGAACTAAACTCAACCTTTCTTCTTCTTCAACGGCATCGTTAAATTAAAATATGTTCTTACCATTTCCTTAACTACGAAGAGTAACGTAAGTATCATAACCAAACTAAAGTAATAATATTCCGATGACACTTTGTGTTTCGTGTAGGCTCTCTTCACTCAATATATGTCTATCAACTGTGGCCGAGCCCTTAGTGAGTGAATAGTTGTTTCAGGATGCTGATTCAGTAAAATGGTATGAGATGATAACGTGTTCAAGTAAACGTCGCTATGTTTGGCTTACAGAATATAACAGCTACTGTTAACTGCTGTAACGTGAATGATTTTAAAAAAGTCGTAATTATGTTCCCTTGGTTTGTTCTTTGTAAGTTTCTAAGTAGTATTTTAAAGGTTACTTTATTGTTTTGTTTTTTGTTCTGCCTCTTTTTATTGTTGTTCTTTAATGTTTTTATTTAAATGCTGTTATGAGTTATACAATACCCTGTATCAAAATCTGGGATACAAAAATCGAGCTCTAAAATGTGTAATTCACATATAATTATTTGCGAAAAGAGAGCAGAAAGTAAAGAGAGAGTATAATTCAATACTCTTCTCTGACTCTAAAAAGGAGAAAATAAAAATAAGCTTCAGTTTGTTTAATTAATGCTATCTGCTATAAAATTTATGTTTGTACATTTATTTCCATTATTAAAGCTTGTTTTACGACTTTCAGCTCAACACAGTACTTACTTCTTAAGTAAACAATTTCATGGCCTTGCATTGTATTCCTTAAAATAATCCTAACTCCTAAAAATGTCTAACTAGACACAGTTCAGTAGTCAGGCATTTTAAAGGCTTTTTATTTTAAAATAACTATCTTTTGTTTACAAAAGAATTTGGTAGTACTTATTTCATAATGCAGCAGAATTGGATTTTGTCCAACATTATAATAATAAGCTTTGATAAGGCTTTTCAATCCGACCACTTATTGTTGGAACACCATTCATTGTATTGCCAACCATCAGAAATTCGTGTGAATATTTTATAACAAAGGCCTTTATATTTAACCACTCTATTGATTTAATAAAAACAATGCTTTACTGAAAGAGCATCAACCTATTAATTACGAAAAATAAAAATAGAATATTCGAAAAATTGTATAGAAAAACAAAAATAATAAAGGATAATTTCAAATACTTATGACCTTTTAAGGGTAGATTCTCTAAATTGTACATACGTTGGGTAAGTACTACCTACAAAGTTGATTCGTAACCCATTTGACAAATATTTCGTTTTTGAGATTGTCAAAGTTGATAAGGTTGATATTTGCTGATAGAAAAAGCAAATTTAGCCTTAAGTGTTTTGAAATGTCTTTACAAAAATAGTTTTAAGGTGGATCATGAATCTGTTTTGTTGATAGTACATCGTAAAAAATATTTAAGTACCTTTAGACCAATAGGTGCATCAAAATAAAATTTTGTGAAGACATTCCAAAACATTAAGAGGGAACAATTGTTTGATTTTTAACAAAATGGCGGAGCAAACATGCATTTTAGTGTTTATGATAGGTATAATTTGTCTATAAAAAGTAGATAGAAACTAAATAATATTGAAATTTAATCCATATTACGTTAGTATTAAAACACGGCGCTTGGGAGTCTACCTTCAAGTTCTAATTTGCTTCAGAACTAATTTCGAAATTTATAAAAAAAAATATTTTAAAGAAATTTAGAAAAAGAGAAATAATTTAGAAAAAAAAATAGTGGCAAGTGTCAATGTTAAACAAACTAACAACTAAGTAACAATATCAAATAAAACATTTGTCAAATGAGTCATAAATGTATTGGTCTGATAATACGTTAGCAATTTAGGCAGTTTATAGATTTATATTTCAATACACTGTATCAAATATCTTTGCCGACACAATTTATGAAACACAAAATTTCTGTTGAAGCATAGTAATTTCGAACAGCAATCATTAAATTTTAATCGAGAATGCTGTAATATTAAATATTCTAACAAATTCCAAATATGATTTGTGGAGACAATTAAGCAGAATATTAAAACAATATTTTATAAAGACGCTTCTGACCTATAAAATTATTGTGGCCTTAAATAGCGCTGACGTAACAATGGAAAATGTTAACTAATTTTGATTATTAGTACTCCATATTCTCTGTCAAAAATAAAAAATACTAGTGAAAGAATTACTTCGATACGTTAATTAATTAAGGTTACGGTGTGACGTCATTGCTCTGCACTCTCTGTCTGGCTCACTTAGTCCACTCGCAGTCGCGCGCCCTTGCCGTCAAAATTATACTAAATACTTTTAAAAATGTCCAATCCAAATACTAGGCAATCTTGTGTTGTGCCTAAATGTATAAATACAGCTACCAATTCACCGGAAAAGCTGTTTTTTATAGTTCCAAATGACGTTAAAATGCGAAAAATAGGATAAAAGCCATGAAGAGGTTTGATCCATTTGAGATAAAACAGTTAATTGTTGTGTAGACCATTTTGACGTAAGTTTGTATAGTGAATATATTTTATGTAGGTACACTAGGCCAACGAGTTAGGTATGTAGGGAAAAAACTTTAAAGTCATAGTAAAGACTGACTACACTCGTTATGGATAAGTGAGTTACATATCTAAATAGTGGGTATATTAGACTTATTAAATATGTAATGCCCACATGCATATCTATTGTAGTCAGTTTTCACTATGATGTAGAAGTTTTTGCCCTGCATATCTAATTGCTAGGCCCACTGTACATAAGTAATAATAATTATTTTCACCTTATAATGAAACAATTTCTAACCGGATTAATTGCGTGTTTATTGATTTTACATTTATAGGAAAAATGTAAAATCAATAAGTGTAGGTACCTACGCGATTAATCCGGTTAAAAATAGTTTCATTATAAAATACAGTGATCGTGAATACTTAGGACATTACTATTATAATCTTTTGTAGTTAACATTTATATCATACCTATAAACATCAAATCTAGTCAGAGGTGCAAAACCTTTGGTGTCAGAACTTTCCGTTACGTTTTTCATAGTATTACATTAAAATATCTTACAATGCAGCTGTTGCGTTATCCTTTGTTTTCTATACAAGTTTTAATCTATACTAGACTGTGCCCACCGCTCTGCTCGCGTCGGCTAGGAGCAAGATTTTTTTTTGTTTTGGATTGAAAATGATATGGAAAACTATATTAAATATAAGTTGGTCGGGGGAAGAATTAAACTAAAACAGGGTATAATTCCACACAAATACAAATTTCAACAGGAAAAGGAAGATAAACCTCAGAGATCTGCTGTGCAAAAACGTAATCGTATAGAATATTTTGAGAAACTATTTAATAAAGATAAAACTTCGACGTTAGAGAAACCTCAAGAGATATTTATTGTTAGCTGTGAACACGAAATAGTAATAGAAGATCCATTTAGTTTTGGAAATAATCACCAGTGTTTAGAAATATAAATAAGAGGAAAATAATATTTTCACCAGATGCATTATCTTTTGTTAGTATGAACGACACATCTTCAAACGCCTCTTCACGTGAAATGTTTAACCTTAATCAAGAATCAAAGCACCCTAATGAAGATTCAGATTCGGAATCGGAATGCAAAACTTTTTTTAGAAATAAATGGCCTTTGACCTTGGTCAAAAAATACAAATAAAAAAAAGGTTTAGTACATCTGTAACGTTCAACCCACTACATCTACATCCTTAGTACCTATCCTACTTTCTCCTAATATTATAAATGCGAAAGTTTGTGAGTGAGTGTGTGTGTGTGTTTGTTATCTTTCACAAAAAAAACTACTGAACGGATCTGGACGAAATCTGGAATAACACATAGGCTACTTTGAATCCTGGGAAAATGTACAGTTCCCGAGGGAAACGGGGGCGAAGCTGCTGGCGGAAGCTAGTTTGCAATAAATCAATGTATGTATTCATATAAATTTACTAAGAAGAGCGGTTCCTTCCTATATATACATACGTACCTAACCAAAAGCTACAAAACTATAATACAATATATTTGTTGTCTTTAACGTAAAAAAATATTGGTAGGTAGGTACTTCTACTATTTGAGTTACATTCTTCCATTATGACATTCGTTGGGTATTTTGTATTAATAAAACAATTTAGAACAGATAAACTATTAAGCATAAGTAGTAGCGCGGAAAGGTCACACACCTTTGCATTTTTATTCCTCGCGTTTCGGCGGCAACGAAGTCACTATTTGTTGATAAATAATGCCATTTAAAACCATTAATCCATCTATTTTAGGTAGATTATCCGCTTGCTCTTTTTCGAATCCTTTATCCATTTTATTAATCGAATAATATTTACTATTATTAGACTAGTAACTTATTACTCGAACGAGAACACAACAAACTGGCGACTTGATACTAAGCGAGCTGCGGCCCTCGCAGCGCGTTGCAGAGTTATGACGTCACAAGCGGTCACGCGACTGTTAGCGGGACTCGATATTTTTCGAAACTTTGAATGCCTATAAAATCAAAACTACCAGGTATTTTTGACTACAACAAAAACTAGTGTATTTGTTTACATACAGGCTTTAATGAGATAAAATTTCAAGCGATTTGGCATACCTAGTAACATTCTTCATTCCCTTAAATAAATAGTTGATTCGAAGTTAGCTGAGTAAAAGGTATAAACTTAGCTATCCTTGCCCTTGCCCTTTGTACTGTATTTCTTTATAAAGATAGAAACACGTTTGTTATAACGATGTAGATAACTATAATTGGCCTTTAGATTTAATGTAAGTTAGCTATTAACTAACTATTAGTTAACGGCTGTTGTTATCCCAAAATAAATAAATAAATAAAAATTACGCGTGAACTAATGGTGTTTCCCATATATCTTCTGCTAATACCTCTCCTATGGCACAGATCTGAAAAGATTTTAATTAAATGACCGTGCTGAATAAACTCTTCAGAAAATAACATACGGGATCAAATCGAACAAAGTGCTTTGTCTATAAAAGCTAGGCAATATCAGGCAAAGTTTTGACTAACGTTTACATTTCACCTTATCTGCTATTCTCTACTAACAAAATAACAGTAGACACCCAAATGTAATAATGTTTACAAAGACATCGCATATTCAAATTTTGCATGTTCATATTATTTTATGATAATACGTAGAGATGTAACATATGTTAGCCTCTTTTGAGGTTGCCGACTATTTGGCTTTGTACTATAAATAACTATAATTAAGGAGATGAAGTGCTACGTAACTTATTTCACTTTGAAAGATACTGCATGACAATGTGGTAGTGCGGCAAACAATACAAAATATAATGGTTTCAAATGCATTTTAATTTCACCGAAGCAAATGATCGGCCTCACCGACTTGTCCGTCAGCTAAACCCATAGCTGACACATCTCTAATAATAAGCCAGTAGGAATCATGTTTAGATATTCATTATTTGGTGAAATAATATAGTTTCAGAATAATATTATGCTAATAAAATGATCATGTAAAATGAAAGGAAAACTACGCATTAAAAAACGCACCTACATCATCGTATTAAGAATTAAAAAAAATCTTGAATTATTTAAATTATGTAGATACAAAAATATAATTATATACTCGTGTTAAATACAACTTTTCTTTGCACTCGACTAAAATAATGTTAACCTTCGAATACAGACTACATTATGTGACGACCGGATGGCGGAGTGGGTAGAATACCTGCCTGCGACGCCGAGGTCGCGGGTTCGATTCCCGCTTAAGATAAATCTTTGTGTGCATAAACACGGAGGATTGTCTTAGTCTGGATGTTTCTATGTTTAATAAGTATGTATTTACCAAAGAAAAGTATATGTATTAATACCAGTTATTCTAGTACCCAAAATACAAGCTCTGCTTAGTTTGGGACTAGATGGCGTTGTGTGTAAGTTGTGAGATTTTTATTTATTTATTTATTATAAGCTCTACAACATATCGCTTATTAAAATACATAACACATAGCAAGTAATATAACTTTAGAGGTAATCTACACTGTTACCCACTCTCCCCCGGGGAAATCTATATCGCAGCGAGACTAATGATATAAGGTTCTCATATAATGTTCAATGTTGGAATATGTTGGACAATAGTTTATCATACTGTACAATAAATACAAGTATAATTTGTAATAACATGATGGTGCGGTTTGGATGGATTTAAAAAACATAAATCAATGTCAATGCATAGATACGATTATGTTATTAGACAAGTTTAATTTAAGATCAAACATGTATATTAACTGTAAATTAAAATATTATTTGGATTTTAACTCTATTAATTCAACAATCTATCTTTGAATCGCCTTTCTTATTTTTTCATATTTACGTATTATTATTTAAAAATTTAAAGCCTTAGACAGAAACACGAGTCGAAAAATAAATCAACGTCATATTGCTTTTATTTTTTTATTACGTTTTTATTACAATAAATATATTATCATTTAAGTTTTTTTCAACAATGCTCAATGTGCTTCTGTGGTAATGGACGTAATATCCATTGTTTTATAATAGAAATGGAATTTTCTTTTTTGTTTTCAATTCAAAGTACTCGGGTGAGGTTGGAAAAGCCCATTAACCTCTATTTATACGGACAGAGGTTTTATTTGTAAAACCTGCACAGAGTGGTCTTGGATTACTGCGAATAGATTATTTTACCAGATGTTATATAACGTTGCGATCGTTAGTTACAATTATTTGCCGCACCTTATAATAATGATAATAAAAAAGCCTTTATTCAACAATCTTACATTTAAATTATACACTTTTATTTACACAAACTTTGACACCGGTTTCTTGAAGATTGTCTTGCTTGCCAGCATAGGCCTCCCCTAAAGCTTGCCACAATGATCGGTCATGTGTTTTTCTTCTCCACATTGCTCCTGCTATCTTTTTGCCGCACCTTATGATTTGTTAAATAATGATTTGTATCTGGATAATGTTTAATTTATTTAATCGACATCCACTTTCATAAAAAAATAAACATCCATAAAGCCTGTAGAAATCTATTCAGGATTTCGTAATAATATTCGCAAATTTTGTTTTTTAATTTTAACATAATATTAATCCTTTTTTGTAATGAGTAATTACAAGAATACAGAATGAATTAATAAACGTTAGCGGCTAAAAGCCAGGATAAAACTTTTTGACATCACTTCTTCGTCCTTCCCAGAGTGGAATTTATTCAAAACGAAACATTTTACAATTCATAAGGCCACAAGCACGACAAAAGTTAAGAAAATAAGCGAATCGTCTGTAACAAAAGGGAAAGAATTTAATATCCACCCAGGCATACGGAATGTTTGCTGGCATTTTTTCTCGCGAACATTTTTTTTTTGTTTCACAACAATGGTCAATGTGTTCAACTTTGTAACAAGATTAAATTGGAATTTATAAGGAAAGGAGAAAGGCATGTTGAATGCGTAAAGAACTTATAAGTTGCTACCGCAGCAAGCTTTCAGCTCAACATCAATATCTAATCCTGCATAGTTCGAAAATAATACAAATTCTAAATTACTGGCTTGTTTTCACTTTAATAACGAAACAAAGCATGTTATCATAATATTATGAAATCTAATTGTATATTAAAATTCATCGATCAAGATTTCGGTCCAATCCGATCCAATTCCTGAAATTCTTTTTTAATTTTTATATAGGAAGTTACAAGGCATTTTCAAACAACACATCACGCTTATTGAAGCTGTAATCGATATGTTGTTTTTATATTTTCAGAAGCGTTCTAGAATTTGAATTCAAATATTGCAATTCAAAAATTCAAATATCACCGTTTCACTGCTGTAGTAATCGATCAATGTCCGTCGCAGAGATTTATGCAAAGTATCATATTGAATTTCTGCTTGACAGTACGATTGAGTACTGGAGTGGAATCAGACGAATATAATGTAATGACGATTCATTTTTGGCTAGTGACGCTTAATGAAACGATGATACAACTGTTTTTCATAACGTTATAAGCAGCAATTGAGTCTGCGCGTCAAATGATGTTATATATAACAACAAGAGAAATGACATAACATAACATTAAGCCTGTGGCAGAAGGGTGTGGTAAAGGTGTACAACACCCACACTTCACCTGTTATGTTTAGGTACCATGGGATAGAGGGTATCGCCATCCACTTGGCACAATTCCAACTCAGTACCTACTGCTATTGTGAATTGCTTGTCGGAAAGTTCTCAAGAACACTCTACCCGATCCGGGACTCGAACGCGAGACCGCGCAGTTGGTGGCACCTATGCTTACCACTAGACCATCCAGGCAGCAAAAAGAGAAATATAATCACATTACCATAATAATATCATAGTTAGTAATGCACAAAGCAATAATAGCTGTCAAACTTGGACGTTTCAGTGGAAGCCAATCTAAAAAATAAAAACGAAAATTTTTACGAAATAAACTCGACTTCATTTGGAAAATAGGAGTCAAAAGAGCAATGTCAAATAAGTTAGCGCTGTGCTGTCAAACTTAAAACGGTACGACGAACTACTCGGATGTGGAGGGATTTAATTGAAATCAAATAGCACTGAATCTAGCTCAGATGCAACCGATCCGTAGTCAGATGCCAATTAGCAATGTTGACGCAAGCAAAGCCGATGAAGCTAGTGCCTAGATATACGCTTCACTCGACCATGTAATCTGGATAGGACTGTAAATTCTACCTCTACAGCTCTGGTTATATGTTGTCATGTACTAATAATAAAAAATGCAAAGACATTTTTTTTCTGTGTTGCCAGCATTTTAGTTACGAGGTCTTCTGGAAGTGACTTATTAAGTTTAGATTATGTTATTAGACTTAATTAATTTATTTAATTAATAGAATTAATTTAGATTCCTACATGTATAATTTTCTGTAAATAAATATATTTTTATTTATTGTTTCAGTTATATTTTTTTTTTGTATTTTACGTTTATGAAAGCAATATGTAAATTCTAATTTTTAAAAGCTTAAAAGTGCGCCTATTCTTTCCATTTTTTGCACAAAATGGAACAATGTAAGTCCTTCATGATTCAACTCTTTTCATTTGAATAATATGCGTACTGTGCAGGGCAAAGACGACGACAGCGTCAGATTCAAGTAGTTATTTTCTAGCAGTGACCTGGAAACTGCACTTTCTTGCCGCTCACTTCACAGATTGCAAGCGTTTACTCATGGCGAATGCTTCGAATATATATTTAGCTTTGAAATAGCATCCAACCATAAAATACGACAACTGAGAGTATTGGATTCACTGAAAGCTATCCTTATCTATAGTGGTTTTTCATTTTTTAATAATTTTCACACGAAAAATACTGCTTTTCGTATGGGGATAAGCGTGCAAATAAACTACATTTTCTTGACAGAAAAGTTTAGAGTATAAGCCAAAATATATATATATATATATATATTATATATTATTATATATACTTAATTACGACTAAAAACTGGATTGTTCCTCTAGTTTTTTTGTATTGCAAAATGTATGAAACTAGCTTACACCCACGTGTTACTTAGGTAAGTAATAAGTAACATCGTTGATATAACCTACATAACATAACATCACGCCTATATTATCCAGAAGGGTGTGACGGAGGTGTACAACACCCACATTTGAATTTGAATTTGTGCTGCTATTGTGAAAAGAAAGTTTTTTTTGTCTTTTTTAAAACGTCGCCCGCACTAGGAATAACTTCTGTGTCGCAAGGGTGTTCACAAACATACATTTCACACACACAAAGCACACCCAGAGTCAGAACAAATCTTTGCGGATCACACATAGATTTGTCCCATGTTGGGATCGAACACACAACACCAGCGCAGTTGTAAGCAGTGAGGCGACCGCTTTAACCACTACGCCAACCGTGCACTTCACAAATAACACTTCGCGCGACCCGGGAATCGAACACGAGACCTCGCGGTGAGAGGCACGAGCAAAAGGCTAACCTCTTTTGGTAGGGTTTGCACAGAAGAATAAATTACGTTATAATAAAATCGTTGGTGTACTTAAAAATGGTTAGGTATGTTTTATTTTTCACACACACAGTACAATGAACTGTAAAAATATCACTTGTAAACTTTGAAAATGGCTATACCACAGAGTTCTTTGTGACTGTACTATAATCTCTTTGAAAACAAAACAAAAACGGTTCATGCTGCGAGCCCTACGCTAGTGCACTAGCCGAGCCGGTACAAAACCGGTTTCGCACCGTACGTGACAGAGCCGCTAGTGCACGCGCACAAACGCGACAAGCTTGTAGTGGTGTACCTATTAGAGCGCGGTTGTAAAGCCTCTGTATACTATCTACTCATGTGCAGCAACAGCTTAGAGCGTCACGTCTCGCGTCACTTAATTTGCTATATAATAAAATAGCATCTCCAGTTATATATTTTGTGGAATGACGAAAAAATTTATGGTTTTAAAGTCTATTAAATAAGCTCATCTTTTTATTGCCACTTCTATGAATATTGGATTCCCTATTTGTGTTTTCTTATGTTTATGTCCCAATGATTTAAAAATGATTAATTTTGACACAGACTTTTTATGTAAATTAATATTACAAACTGTATCCGAAGTTTGCCGTCATACACGCATACCTAAAATTCTATACTTCTTGTAGGCAAAATATCTAGCTATAATAAAAAAAAATATTTATACTTAGAGAAGTAAAAAAAACTTATAACTACTCTGTGGCCGACGTTACAGTACATCATGTAAATGACTTTTTTGAACAAAAATATTAAAATGGCGGCATAAAAATCCTTTTGGAAGGTTTGTTTAATAAATTGGCAGAAATAAAGAAAGGCTTAGGTTGAATGTACTGAAATGTTTTTATCATTCAAACGAATGCGTAATTTAAATAATTTACTCATAAATATTTTTCTGTGGAGAATTCTTTTATTGTCGATATTTATAAACAAAGTTCGTTTATTTGTTTTTATGTTCTTTTTATTTGTTTGTGTGTAGTTATTTATGATGTGATAAAATGTTTTAAAAATGTGCAGAATTTAAATAAAGTTTTTATTGCATTAAAGTCAACAGAATTCTACAAATATAAACATCAATATTTATTCAAGTTCATTAAAGTTTAATTTAGCAATATTTTTGTACTGACAAACAAACAAGTAGAAAACAAAACATATATCCGTAATATGATATTTCCATCATCTTGAACTGAACGAACTGTATTAAATGATGTGAAATAAGAAAAAGTCCTTCGTCGTTTTGATCAGTATCGACATCGACATGACACAATTTATCTTTGTGACTGTACTTTATTGGCAATAAGTATGTGCCTATACGAGATTGTATTGGGTTTTATGGTTTCGTCAGAATGAAAACCTATTTACGAAGCTTCCATCCAGACAAAGACCAGTTTTTTCGTATTCCGGAGATTGGATCTTTTGATCTGATTGAGTTCCGAATTACGTCTGTGCCCATTGTGCAGAATTAAGGAATCACTTCATTGCTATTTCATGTTCTCAACATTTTTTTTCGCCGTTTGTGTCTCAATGTAGCTAAATGAATTTGTCGTTAATAAATAATGGGGTTTCAATAGATATTATTGGTTTGGCCTTTGCCTGATTCCTCGTTGCGTGAACGATGCAGTCGGTATTATACGTATACTTATAGAGTTCTCAAGGTTCGAATTTTGTTTTTGGTACTTCGTTATACAAATATACTGATCCCGCACTGCTCGTACCGAACGATTAGGGAAGAGCCTTACAAGGCAAGGACACGTATTGTGTTATTCTTTTGAAATCCGTTAAACTGTCCTTGCTTGAATAACATTATAAACTAGATCCACCGAATAAATTACCACAAATTATCCAAACCCAAGATTACACCGTACGAACTACGAAACAAGCGTTAATCCTACCCAAAACTGAAAAGCTGGTTATGCATATTCAGGCAGTCAATAAGCCCATCCTAGATAAATAGGATAGAGCCATGCGTTGGCCATCCCTCAAGCATTGTTTTTGTACACAGTTCTTGGAATACTACAGTATGACATGTCGATAACATCGGATATATTTTTTTACGAAATGAAAGTTTGCACGTTTTGCGAACAAATTGAACTTTGATATCGTTCGAATTTTTGGGAAAAACTTTCTGTTCTTATTTGATTTTTAACCGGTGGAAATGAAAACTGACCACATCTGAAAACGTGGTTTCAATAAAGGTCACCATGCCATATCAACCTTATATACTTGTAAGAAAAATATTGAACTTCATATTTATTGCGCTGGAAAATACTCGTAGAAAAGCATAGATGAGGTTAATTTAATACCGTGAAGTTATTTGTTCAGTTGCTAATAAGCCACCACCCACTCTTGTTATTCTAAGAAGTTGTATGGATATGCTCGTTGGAGTACGGTCACAGGGGTCAAGTGCCCTTATCAACAAAAAGGTTGAGGGTAAAAATCACACTGTACTGAATAAATAAGTCAAAATAACATAATATGTGGTCGGCTTCAGATAGAAAGGTATTTGGATCGTGCAAAAAGTTTAAAGTGTGATGTGATTTTTTAGCGTTGCTTAATATAATTATATAAATATCTCCAACTTACACACAACGGCATCTAGTCCCAAACTAAGCAGAGCTTGTACTAGAATGTGTGGGACTAGAATAACCGATACTAATACATATATATTTTACCTTTTGTAAATACATACTTATTATATATAGAAACACCCCTCTTAAGCGGAAATCGAACCCGCGACCTCGGCGTCGCAGGCACGGACACTACCAACTCCGCCATCCGATCGTCAATATAACTTGAATTTTATTCATCAGATGTGGAGTAGTCACATTGCCTTGCCGTTATCTCTTCTCATATATTATCGCTATTATAAAAGTACATAAATCATGTCATAAGTATACCAATAATAAAATTTAAGGGCAGACCCATATCAAATTAGCATTTTAACCTGTTAATGCTAATTTGACGTGGGTTACCCTTGAACGTAAGCATATTTCATTCCTGCAGTCGAAACCGCGGTGAAAATTAAAATTGCGGTTGGATTTTTTTTTGTTTATTTACTTTTCGTATTAGGCGAAAATTTAATCTATATTTTTTACACAATGCTTACAATGTAACTAATCAAAGATTGATTAAGATCAAACACTTATATATGTACATTATAATAAAATATATGTAGTATGGGACACTACAAAAATTACAATATAAAGAAGATATCTTTGCAGACCCGTCTAAAAACTTTTATTAGTACTTCCTTCTCTAATAAATGTTAATTAGTTTCTTTAGCAAGAGAATTAAATAGCAATCGAGATAAGGTTGCTTTTTGAATAGGTATTTATATAAACTCTTTTTATATAAATACTTTTTCTATATCTACGGATAGGAGAGTCCTTCTTGCTGCTTAAGAAGAAAAACCGCGGTATGTTTCAAGCGAAGACATTGCAGACATAGTTACTTATTTCGATTCGAGTGTTAAACATGTTTACCATTCCAATCAAAAAATGTATGCGTTTGTTTTTATCAACTTAAATCAATTTTAAAGAATTCACATTTTTGAAGAAACAGTGTAGGAAAAATGCACTTACTTTACTTAAAAAAAAATTAACAACAAACACTAAACAGTGCAGCAAGTCGGGCAACTCTCACATCATTGACAATTTTGTTCTACAACTGTAGGATCAAGGCGAATGGTGATGTTACTGTCGTATTTATTCATTCAGATAACCCGCCAAAAAGGGTTGTCGTTCAACATTTTTCAAGTTTAATCACGACAGTCAAAATTATATTGCAAAAATGTATACCATTCCTAACACACTTTGTGTATCATTTGTTGACGGTGTAATAAATAAATAAATACTGTATGGCAAATTAATGCGAGTTAGAGTTCAGTCCTACGACTTTCAAAAACCTATGCCTTATTAGGGTTTGATGCAATAAAATGAATTATCCTTTATTATATGGAAGCTCTAGAGCAGAAACCGTAAAATAAGTATCGAATGTTATAAATAGGTATCCTTGTGACACAATTATATACCGTGAAACATGAAAAAAACTTATTGTATCGCCGTGTTTTTGAAAAAAATATTCTTAACAAGCTGTATAATGTTATTTTGATATTATTTACTTATTAGGTTACAATCAGATTTTTCTTGAGTAATGTCAAAAAGCAATTTAGTGTTTTAATAGTTTTTCCTTTACTGCTGCTTATATTAGATTTATTAGACCAAAAGATAAAAAAAAAATGCTCTTTATAAAAAAGTAAACGTAAAAGTAAAAGTAGAGGATTCAGAATGATAAGCGTGTCACTTTGTGATATTCTATGGATTCATACCGAAATGCGGAATGGGATGCATCATTATTTGGTATTCAAGAATGAACTTTCAAAAAAAAAATATTTCTGCCTGCCCTACTTTCCCGTAGTTTTAAAATACAAAGACAACGATGATGAAATCGTTAGGAATTTGTAAGCTAAGATTTTAAGCTTGTTCTAGTGTTGGCTTGTGCATTACTTGTAGTTAATGTACACCAAACCATCTGACGTATTTGATATGTAATAGGCAGGTTGTTTGTACTGATGCATAGATTATATAGGGGTGTTTCAACTTACCTTTATAAAGTTAAAAAATATGTATTATCATGTACACTTTGGTTTTTACTATCGTTGATATTTTTTCACTAAGCTTACATGCATATTTTACACCCGATAATGCATGCATGTGATATTTATATTACGCCCGAGCAAGCCGGCAAGATTCTCTGGTTAGGATATTATCATAGAGGAACAGTTGGCACGCTCATATTATGTGCGGCATTGGCCACGTCTCATGCATCATTCAGGCGAAACTTGCTTTCTCCCTTACATTTAGGTGATAGCTCTCCATTTTCGTGATAAATCGTTCGTCTGAAGGATACTTGAATTATCATGATCCACTCATGTACTGTATAGCAGCAATTTTATATTTTTTTATAAAATTGCTACCATACAGCACAGCACATTTATATTATTTTCGATAATTGGCAGAGCTTAACCTGAAAACACGACCTAAAACTTTATTTTGCAAGTAAAAATAACAAAACGCGTACACTTGCTGAAGTAATTATTTCATATTCAGTAGAAACACAGTAAACTATGTAATATGAACGCAATATTGCCATTTCGTATTTAATTGAAGCACATAATTGGAATTCCCGTCAAGTGCCAAATTGGCATTTTGATTAAACTACTAGAGATGATATTATTATGGATTCTCCTTGTAATTATAATATAATAATTATATAATGAATACACTAGATACAAGACCGTTTATGGTTTAGGTTTACCCATTCAGATAAATATGTATGTGGGTATAATCCACAGCAAGTTATAGTTTCTTATCGCAGATTAGGCTAAGGGCGAATTTATATTTTACTTATTATAAATAAGTTCAATGCATGAAATGTACCTATTAGTTCTATTTATTCCAAAAGCCCCCTGTTATTACACAAAATAGTAAATAAATAAAATAAAAACAAACTTTTTGGCATATTGATTTTTTCTTATTTAAATTTCACTTGTTACTTGAAAGGTAAATTACTTTTGTATGTAATAAATTAAAGAAGTTCAGATGATGTATTGATCAGTTAATTTTCGGCTTTCTTTGCTGGCTTTGTCTTTGGTTGAGCTAAAAACGAAATTGCGGTAAGAAGGAAGGACCTTTACCTCCTCCTCCTCTTCAAAGTTCACAAATAATCCGGTTAAAGGAACATTCAAGTTTTTTTTTATATTTTGAAATGAATACCATAACGATTTAGTGAAAAAGGCATAATCAATAACATCAATGGCAGCTATCGTAGTTTAAAAACAAAGCGAATAAAAAACAATACCGCGTCAAAACTTCACCGACAACTGTGAAATATTTTCCATCAGTCGATAGAATAGTAGAGGCTGCAAATTATCAACGGACCATACAATAGCTATTTGCCGACACAACCTTCCATAGAGGCTCAGGTGGTAAAAGAAATTGTCTCCCATTACGTTCGCTTTGCTGGACCATTAAATGGAAACTGATGGGAAATTGTTTTTCTCGAGGGTAGGAATATGCTTTTAATATTCATGTCTCGAATGAACTTTATGGCTGCACACAGCCTTTCTTTCTCGCATATCGAGATTATTGCAAAGAGTTTCTAGTTTTGATATTCTGCACGCTTATTTCAGCTTAAATATAAAGGCTTATGATATAGTTGCGGTAGTCAATATTGAAGAGACGATTTTATTATTTATAATTATTATAATTCTTAAATATTATCACTACAAGTAAGATTAATAAAAATAAATAATAATAAAAATAATGATATTAGTAAAGCAGTTTGAAAAAAATATGATTAATGAAAGTAGTTACTTTGTATGATTAATCTTATTTATTTTTTATTTTTTTGTGGTTTCAAAAAATATACTGAGTCATTAGGTATGACTCAGTATAATTTTCGAAACCACATAAAAGAAAATAAACTTAATTTAAATTACATGAATACCTTGCGTTGCGGTTCTGTAAACAAAGAGGTTACGGTTCGGTCTTTGATAAGGGTTCGGTAATTATTGTCTCTGTAATATTACCTGAAATAATTAAACACCACCATACTATCATATCATCAAATACAATTAAGTATAAATAAAAAAATACGTTGTGAAGTACGAGTAGCTTCGTTCATTCCCGATTATTTCATTAGCCAGTCAGTTGGCTTGACTTTCATAGTTAAAAGGTGAGTAATTAGTGTTCTTGCATCGGTTTATTAATTAGCCTCGTTAATGAATTCAATTAGTAAGTTTCTTTTACTCTTTTGTGGACATAATGATCTATGACCCAAAATAATAGCACACCTAAAACTTCGACGGCCATAATTATTTATTTAAGAAGATTTGTATTATATTTGTAAGTGTAATATACATTTCAAAGTTGAATAATACATATTAAACTTAATCGTAGTTAAAATCTTGATACCTTTTGCGGAATATTGCCATTTAAGAAATAATAATTGTTTCATAGAGTTACGAACCTAAAAGCTGAAAAGCCCTTCTCATTATACGTTGGTGACAGTTTATCTGATAAATAAAATACTTTTTGCCATAAGCATATAGGTTTGCGCCACCGTAGACCGCATCATCATTTACCATGGTACAAAGGTGTTAGCGTAGTCTCTCCCCAATGGATAAAATTCATACATTATATCGTATGCAAGCAGCGATAGCCGAGTGGGAGGTCGTAGGACTGCGAAGTCGAAGGTCTCGGGTTCGAACCCACGGTACACTCTGTCAATAAATCGTTAAGACTCGTCTTTTCGAAGATATGTGTGCATTTATCATATAAATGCATATAATCGCTCGCTAACGGTGAAGGAAAACATCGTGAGGAAAACTACATGCCTAAGAGTGCCTAAAAAGTGCTCAAGGATGTGTGATGTCTACCAATCCGCAGTTGGCCAGCGTGGTGGACTATGGCCTTAGCCTTGTCATCATGAGAAGAGGCCCGAGCCCAGCAGTGGGACATGTATTAGGTACAGGGCTGCTATTATTATTATAATTTTATTTATTGTAACAGGATTCTATGATAGAAAAACTAGCAACGTTAAAAAGGGACACAAACATATTCTAACGATCCATTTTCAGACAATTCTAAATGTGACAATGACAAAGGAGAAAATAGGTATTTGAAAGTCACAAGATGGAGTGTGACGCGTTCCACTAAATCTAATAATGTTGGCAGATGTATGCTGGATTTACTGACAAAATGTACTATGTTTTGTTGAAGTGTTTATACGGGTTGGATTCTACGTAGTGACATTTATTGAAACACCAGTTCGTAGCCATATTCACTATAGACAGCTTGGTCAGTGTTCATTGCCAGCACTTTAATTCATTTACACAAAAAAAAAAACACAAAATTTATTTTATTTTATTTCGTGAAGGTTTCAGTAGGTATAAATATTATCTACATATAGAATAAATAGTTTTAATAATAGGCGCTATGTTTTTTTTATACTACGTCCACAGCGAACGAACGTGTGGTGCACCTGATGGTAAGTGGACTACAGCCCATGGACATCAACAAACCACAAAAACAGATTATAGATGCGTCGCTGCAGCTAAGGCCTAAGGTGTTATGCCTTATGTGCCAGTATTTTCAGGGCCTGATCTCACTACCAAACCGGAACACAGTAATGGAAACACTACAATTTGGCGGCAGGTTAAAGGTGAGACGGTGGTGCTGCCGCCCTCGAGCTCGTTCACAAACAAGCTCTACCACCAGCACCAGCCGCTATGTCGCACTAATCCTGTATGTAGACAGGTTAATCTTTACTGAAAACAAAGGTTTGTAACATTGTGCATTAGTAAATGACGCGGAAAAATCCAACATAACATCGCTCCTATATTATACAGAAGGAAATGGCAGAGGTGTTTATTAAATACTCATAATATTCGCAATTTAATAGTATAAGAAAGTGAGAAAATCCACTAATAGCTTCGGCGCTGTTGGGAAAACACTATTAATATTAACTAATTACGCAAATGCACTGAGGCTCCAGGTTTTGGATTAACTATTATTATGATGAACAAACTCAATGTTTAGTAATAAAATTAAAACATGAAATTATATACTAAGAAACAGTTGAAAAAGATATGGGGCGGTAGGATTTGAATCTGCGACCTTTTGCACACAGGAGCAGTTGCTATAAGCAACCTACGGTCGCCTCTTCCCAGGACCCTTAACTTCTCAACTGTATGTTACGTCATTTTATGACGTCACATTCATCCCTTGTTGTACGATACAAACCAACTTGTCGACAACATTGACGAAATTATATATTGAGTTCTTAGTTCTTCAACACAAATATGTCAATTTTACCTAACGCTTCTCCTCCGAGCCTTTTTTCCAATAACATAAGGGTTAGTTCCAGTCTAGCGGATTAGGCTTCATATTAGACCATGCCATCATACCTCCACAACCCATTACTTTTATCGCACATCCATTGCCATAACGTCACTTATGCAGATATGTCATTTTTCAGGAGAAGCGTCTGAAAATTTAAGAGGTAGTTTAGGTGTATTTTCTTATACTCAGTTCAGTTATACCAAATTGCATTAGTGACGTTATTGCATTGTTTGAGTACATGTTTTTTTAAATGGCTCACAAAGATTTATATTTACATTTAACTACACTGAATGTACTAATGTTACGACAAATATTCCGTGTTTAAGCCAGCATATATCCGGTTATTTTATAAGGGACAAAGACTGTTGAGCCGGAAGTGCCGTGATAAGGAAACCGGATGCAAATCCTTGCCAAACGAAAAACTAATAACAACAATCTTTAATAATGTGACCGACGGCCACCGGATCCTTCAAAAAATTAAATTTCCTGTTAACTTTAGATTATAATTTAGAATTTCAGGCTGATAGTGTTATAAAGCTTTATCTACATGCTACTGTCATGAATGTTAATTATCTAGTCTTTTCTCAAGTAAAAATAACTTAATACCTACTTATCTACCTATCAATCGGGTCGAATAGAATAGAATAGAATAGAATAAATTTATTTCTGAGTATATATATTTTTTTAATTTTTTTTTTCGAACAAGTGTTATTTAAGATTATTTTGTCAAGTGACTCTCAATAGCAGCACAGAGTTGAAATTGTGGCCGGTGGATGGCGATAGGCATACCCTAGGGGGTGGGACCTAAACATAACAGGTGAAATGTAAGGGTAATATACCTCTGCGGTCTCCTTTCCAGGCGTGATGTTATAATCTGTTTATGTTAACTTTCACTATATAATTTTTAATATAAATACATTTTTATACAACGATCGAAAAATATTGCTTCTCAACTAGAGTTGTAAAACTTAATCAAAAACATATTGAATCACATACATTATTTGTATTCATGATCTTAGATGGGACCTAAATAATGTTTTTTTTTTTTGCACATTCTTTGCACTTTATTATTAATTAAACATATATTATTATTAAATATAAAATATACATATATTATACATACATTATTATTTTTAAAGTTACATTTTATAAAGGCAAGCCTTTTTAGAGCCGTTTAATTTTAACATTGTCTAAAAGGATTTCAAATTAAGAATATACGAAAAACGACTTCAGATAAAATAATTCTGATGCTTTTAGAATTCGTTGTCTACAATTTCCATCTTTACCTATTCGATAGTAGAGCCTTTCTTCACCAGATAGATTTATTAAATAGTTGACGACCGGATGGCGGAGTGAGTAGTGTACCTGCCTGCGACGCCGAGGTCGTGGGTTCGATTCCCACTTAAGACAAATCTTTGTGTGCATGAACATGGGGGTTTGTCTTAGTCTGGGTGTTTCTATGTTATTATACATAGAAACACAGTATGTATTTATAGAAGAAAAGTATATATGTACAAGTATCAGTTATTCTAGTAACCATAGTACAAGCTCTGCTTAGTTTGGGACTAGGTGGCGTTGTGTGTGAGTTGTTAAATATTTATTTATTTATTTAGTTAGCATACGGATGCACTTCAATACACGTATAAATTGTGTAATGAAAATAACTGAATAATACCCAAATGAATATTAAATGAGGTTATTATAATTTTTGAAATGTATTTTTCATTGCGGTGTTACAATAAATGCCGAACCTGCACGGGGAATACAATGTAAGATATTTAAAAAACGTTATTTATTTTTTTTATTTTGAGGTAATAATCGATGTCTATAAAAATGATACAGGAAAAATGCCGTTAAATATCACAAAACAAATTTACGTATAAACTAATTAAAATGGCACGATATGAAGTTTCATATCAATAAAGAGAAAACATTTCAAATGTAAATGAAGTCCGTTCTAGATACAGTCAAAATATATAACAAATAAAGACGAAGTTTTGTCTCTGTGACTGGTACACCGAATGATTGTAAGAAATAATTTTCGAATATACATGTACGTATAGGCTATTCGAGGGGAAGTCATCGTAAGATGGGCTCATTAAACCAGTGCACAGTGGGAAATTACACATGAAAGGCAAACCTAAACGTCTTACGATTAAATCTGTCTGTTCCCGCATTTCTGTTCCATCGAGTCATTTAATTGAGCGGAAATCCAAACGTTTTGGGGTCGTGTTCTTATTCGGTATAAACGCAGTGAACACGTTTTTATTGCTCTCTTTTATTTCAAATCTATTTCAATGTTAGAATTGTTATATTAACCTTTTATGCTTTTTTTACTATTCAGTATCACACAGCAAAAATAAAATAACAAGATTGAATTTAATCTGGTTATTTGATTTATTGTAATCAAATAATAATAAAATAATACCATCAGGTTTGAAATATATTGAAAAATCAAATAAACAGTTTGAATTTAACTCCTTTTGAAATTTATTACAACCGCTGTGGTAAGCATGAATAACAATTCCAATGCGAGTAAAGTACGAAGCATTTATTAGCGGCGTTGGCATTTCTACTTCCTATACCAGGGAACCGAGGAAGCATTTATTGCTTTCATCAGATCGACACAATAAATATAAACGGAATACTTACTTATTTTGCAAGAAACGCAAAGTAAAAGCTTTCCGACTCGTATTGACAAAACTCTCTAAGTGAACGTTTATTTGGTGTCAAGACGCCAGGTAAAATGTTTCTACAAAACACGCTTTCAATGTACTCTTGGGATATGTCCCTACAATTTGTAAAGTGTTTTCAATACACGAGCACTTTTGTACTGAAAGCAAGAACATTTTCCACCGAAAGGCCACCCTGAGGTAACATTTTCTGGACTTACATATTTTTAAGTTAAAAATATCTGTTCATTCGCTTTTGTATTCTACATAAATGTGCGTAGACATACTTGTAATAAGCTATTTGAAAATGGAATTGTTAGTTACATATTGGGTATTTCACTGTAGATTACTGTTATCGTAATTTCACTCACTTATTGCGAGACGGACAAATCTCAAAAACATATGTTTCGAGATTATAAGCAATGCTTTATCGACATAATTATATCGGATTTTTTTCGTAACGTACTATATTTTAAATATTATTCGATTTTGGGGGTTTCCTCATGATAACAATTTAAAAGATTTCGCTACATACAGGGTGTCCCATAATTAAGGGATAATGCGTTACCTATAGGTTAATGGCATCGCGCCTGATTGGAAAGTGAAAAATTTGTTTAACAAAAGAATCAAAAAATCACAAAATCGGCACCTTTGTCCGCTTCTTTGTTCCTAAAACTTGGAGATTTCAAGTCTGTTTTTGAATTCAATTCTTGAATAGATGAACTATCAAATTTCTATATTGTACAATGATTTAATTAATCAGTACAAAGTCAGTGTCGGAGCACCTACAGAGCGAGCATTACCTCCCACACCGGCTGTAATATTTGACTCATAACCTTACATTACAGTCGGTATGGGTGGTCAGTACCTTCATGTGTAGCCCGACCTAACTCCTGGTAAGTACTAAATAGATACACAGGCTGCAATTTATACCTGCTATTATACTAATAATTTCAGGATTCACCGCCAATTAATTACATCACTGTTACAAACTTGCTTACAAAAGCTCACCTTGAGCTTTAAAATACTCTTATTTTACTAGACCACTACCACCATCTGATAAATCGAAACAATTTCCATTGTTCTAATAATTTCCGGGCGGAAATCGTAGACAAACAATGCGAGGGCTTATTATCACGATGTTCGTGAAAAGCTCATCATTTCCAGATATCGCAGCTTATTATTGTTTGCCCTGCATTTATATGCTCACATCACAAACAAACGGGAAGTAATGGGGGACGATAAGGTATTATTAATGTTTGGATGAGCGGCGCGTCGAGGAAGATTGCTTTGATATTATTTAGATGGGCGTTATGAGGTTGGCTTCTTCATATTATACTTCGAACAATACGTTAGAAAATCTTTTGAAAACATCACACTTATTGATATTTGTTGCAATATTGAAGTTATTTAGACTTTACCCATTTGTTTGAAAGAAAACATCCAATGATATATCCATCATGCGAAAACGTTTTACTTTTTTTTCTTATTTAACTTTTACCTCACATTAAATAGTAGTTTTTTTAAGGACCATAGCACATACGCTTCTTTATGTGACGGTGATTAGCGATTATGTGACTGTGTCGATGTTGCATCGCGTTTGGCGACTCTTTGCGTTTGACCGCGATCGTACGTTTCAATAACTGCTCTTAAAATAGAAGTGTGTGTTCAGTTAATGCTAAATCACTGCTACAGGCATCCGAATGTGGATCGTTTAGTCGCTGTATCGAGCTTCAAAAAGAGACTAAATCACCGGTCGTCAGTGCTAAAAAAAATTGCGTGTGTGCTTTGGCAAAACATGTTTGACCAAAAAATGATATCATTGTTAATTAACTTTGTGTTTGTGTTTTATCTAGTAAACAGCAATATACGTGCAATAAACATATTTTACAAATTAATGTACTAAAACTGCCCGCATAATTACGTTATGTAATGTTCAAACAATGACAGCATCAGTAACCGCACCATTAAACACACACGTCATCAAACTTTGTTAAATTCGCACAAACGCTCCACTAACATAATGCATAGTTAATGTGAATTAGTTCAAAGCCTCGGGCTTTATATTGTAGCGAAACATTAATCGACAACGTTATACATTAATGAATTAGTACTCTGCTGGCTGTAGTTTTATGCATGTTCTAATAAAATTATAATATCCATAGTGGATATGAAATCTAAAGCTTCTATGTGTATGAAATGATGCAGGGGCATTTATAAACAAAGGGGTAAAATATTTTTTTTTTTGAACAATTGACTAAAATCTCACCACCAAATCTAGACACAGTAGTATAGGTACTATGAGGTACTACGAAGAAGGTGAGACGGCAGTGCCAGCTTCATCGAATTGTATATAACCTTTCAGAATGTAGGGGGTTTTAATTAAGTCTCAACGTTTCTATTAAACTAAAATACATTATTTCCTATTCCACACATTTTAATTTATTCGGTTAACAATAGATTTAAAATAGTACTTACAAGTTTACTGTTATAAATCCAATTCAAACCACTGAATCAACACACTCACAATCTACCACTTTGTATTAATATTAAAAATATTTGAAGGAATTTAGGATTTATTCCTTAACAAATGGTTCTTTGTGTTATTTTTTTACGCTAAATGTTTTAGCCTCAGAGGAAATAATCTCTAGAGGGAGTCTCGTGCAGTGAACATTGCAACAAAGACGTCGAAAGTTGACAAGCTAGTGTGCGAAAAACCATTGCTTTACGATGACTTGACATTCATCTGAGAGTTACCAGTAATTGAATTTACCCCAATGTAATGGGAGAAAAAAATTAATGGGGGTAAAAATACACAATACTGCAGTTATAAAATAAACTACTGGCGCTTTAATTTATAAAATTATTGTGTGTTTGCAAAAGCTAAATGATAAAAATATATTTTTACTTTGCAAAGTTAAAATATATTAGCAAGCTACTGTTGGAGAATTTAAGTTTTATACTGTAAATAAAATAAAAATCAATTAAATCCTTAAAAACGTCGTCACACCCTGTATAGTAAGTAAATCTACGAACAGACTATTGAAACCAGCTGTTAATTTTAAATTATTAACTGAAGAATAAAAAAAACAGAAATACGGGTAAATGTAGTATCTCAGACTGACAACACCAAAAAATGGCGTGTGGGTTTTGAGATTAAATGTCAGAATTTGCTAGATTTGTTTTGAAAAAATACGTTTGTTTTTGGATTAATTACCGATGGTAGGAGATTGTGTTAGTAGCATTTGCACGTCTGCTATAATTTATCAGGTACTTTACGGACTAAATTTTTGGACAATTTAGCGTTGATGAGGCGGTATCTATAGATATATATAATCAAAGGTTTTAGCAAGGAAACAAAAAACAGTAATTTTGTAATGTGATGTTGTAATCTCGGTGAAAGGTAGCTTGCACCTTGCATTTTTTAATTACAAACGGTTTAGCACACGCTCTGTGCTTGCTAGGTGTAGTGAATAAACTCACTGTGCGTTTTAAAACTAAAAGTAATGAGTAAAAATGCTAGGTGGATTGCGGTACACGGGTGCGCTTTGTTTCTCATATTTTTTTCTTCATAAAACCGCAAGTCCGAATTGTTCTTTATAACATTTATTGTCATATTTATTTTTAATATTAGATAACGATTGGTTTTCATTATTATTGTTTAAGTTTGAATTTATTGACATTAAAAAGGTACACAATTAAGAATAACATTGTTAACCTAACCAGGCTCAATCGCCTCAAAAAAAATCGGCATTAATTAAAATAAGATACATAAAATGTCGGTAGGGTACTTACCTGTAGTATAATATGCACTATTGAGTATAGTAACCTTTCCTAAACATACACAATTTAATTAGTTTTAGGACTATTACTACATAAAATAGTTATAACTGAATAGTTATAAATCTAATTCATCACAACAGCCTTTGAATTTGCATTAATTAAGCACGCATAAAGTAGGTAAAAATGAGATGATGTCGTTAATTATTATTACAATTCCTTATATTGCTTTTCATACATCTCATTAGTCTTAATTTTGTTTTTTTGGCATAGTTAATATAAAGCTCGCTACATAATAAAACAGCTGTAAAATTTTATACAAAAACACATATCGGTCATTTAGATCTTTTTGTTTGTATCCAGTGATCACATAAATTCACGATACAATATTAGGGCCATAAAATAAATTTTGCGTATCGAAAACTGCGGCATTTTTTAATTTCCGTTAGCGCTTTTGCATGGGTGCCATTAGGAGATTAAAAACTACCTGATGCAACCAAACCGCTACTCGACTACGCCAGGTATCCTGGCGTAAAATGTGAATGACCTCTGATTACATTTCATGGTTGGACGTCCGACTGAGAGGTTTTAAATCTTAGCTATTGGCATCTCTGTTACAACGTACAATATAATGATAGCAGCCTTGTATCTAATACATGTCCCACTGCTGGGCTCGGGCCTCATCTCATTAGAAGGGTTAGGCCATTGTTCACCACGCTGGCCAGATGTGGATTGGCAGACTTCACACAACCTCGAGTACTTTTTAGGCACTCTCAAACATGCAGGTTTCCTCACCGTTAGCGAGCGATAATTTTTATGATAAATATACACATATCATCGAAAATACGAATCTTAACCATTTATTGACAGAGGTGTGTGCCATGAGTTCGAACCCGAGACCTTAGACTTCGCAGTCCTACGGTCTTCCACTCGGCTATCGCTGCTATCACAGTCACAGACAATATAGCTGGAAGAAATAAACAAGAGTTCTTGTAATTTTAATTATTTTCAGTTTAAGTTACGCAAAACGTAACGATTGGAGAATTAAATTTAAGGTTTACCGGTTAAGTTATAGGTAAAAAATCGCCAGACTGAGTATTATTAAAAAAATAAGGACCAACAATATAGGTGCAAATAAAAATAAAACGGTCTCTATCACATTAATTCCATTGAACGTTTCACAATAACAATAAAGATAAAGACAATCGAGCAGGTGTGGAATTGTACACAGGGTGGCCATTCACTAAATTGCTTTCCACCAATTCACTGTCAAGTCCCACGACTCATTAGGGTAAACTAGTACGTTGCTCGCTTTTGTATTTTGTTACAAGAGGCACACAAGTGTTTCCAATTGAATTTATTCTTGTTACTCTAGTATATTGTTTAGTTTTTGCTTTCGATTGATATCTTTATCCTCAACAGCGCGGTCGGGAATTTTGCAAAAAATAGTGATGTACATCTATTTTCTATATATAAGTTAATTATGATTCGCAAACATTAAAACAGAATTTAAAGGTGTTCCCAGACCGACGAGTATTGTAACGTTGTAGATTTGATTTTGAGCAATACGTTACAAACTGCCTCCCATACTGATGAGCATTCAAATGTTCAAATTATAAAGATAAATAAATCTCACAACTTAAACATAACGCCATCTAGAACCCAAACTAAGCAGAGCTTGTACAATTAGTGCTAGAATAACTGATTCTAATACATATTATACTTTTCTTTTGTAAATATATACTTATTATACATAGATACACCCAGCCTAAGACAAACCCCCATTTTCATGCACACAAAGATTTGTCTTAAGCGGAAATCGAACCTGCGACCGAAAGATAAAGTACAACACGTTTTAGAGGAACGTGTTGTACCTTATCTTTCGGTCAGGGCAACTGTTTTCTTGTCTTGGTATACTTGTATAAATTTAAGTTTTGTTGTTACTTGAGCTTAAGTTTAACAAAAGTAACACTGAACTATTTAGGAGTAGCTTTGAACTTGCATAGTTTAAACTCCTTTGTCTAAATTTTGAGTGCTAACTATGCAGGCGTGAATAATAGAAGCGATTTTCTGCCTTTGAGATCTTGAAGTCACTTGTGTGCGTTGCGTGTGAACAATCAACATAATTTTAGCCAAAGTGTTAGTTGTAGCAATTGCGAAGGAATCAAATCATTTTGTAAGATATACGGTAAGTTATACAAAAAAGTGCAGAATAAGGCTGATTTACTGCCGAAGCTGGCACGTTATTTCCACCAAAGCGGAGAGGGGGAAGAGATGCGTAGCGGCACCATTCGACAGTCCATCTGAGATGCGTAGCAGAGAGATGTATGTAGCCACCAGGTCGGGTGGCGCCGCTACGCAAATCCTCTGCACCCCACAGCACACATATTTGCACTGCACGCCTCTTGCCCGCTCGCTGCTTAAAAATATTTTTCAAAAAAGACATTTCTCTATTCGTCTCCACTAGGGCCATTTATGCCAACGCGGAGCGTAGAGGAGGTGGGGAAATAACGAAATTTAATTGGTTATTCAAAACACATCTCCACTTAGGTGAAACCGAGCCTAACACTCTTGAAATGAAAGTTCTTACCGACTAACTAAGGTTCGGCTTACGGGAAATTAGTATACGAATAAAATAAAATATACTGACTGTTGCTATCTTGTTTGTACTGTTGTTTTTTACTTTCCTGCTTCCAATGCCCTGATATATATACTATATGGTTTTGTACCGTTTAATAAAAACTAACCCAAACTCAAAGAAGAACACTAATTCGAACTTTTTGTTTGTTATTCTGTAGCTGTTGCTAGTTTTCTTGTACAGCATTTATATTAAGGCGAAACAGTTCGAAACCTGTCGAAAGAACAGATGTATGAGCTAGTAAACTGAGGTTGTGAGTGATAATTGAAGCCATACAATAATCACCCATATTAACGGTGTAGCAAGCATTAGAATTTCAATAAAGTATGAATTATATGGAATTGCTTAGCCTAAATACTAAAATCTCGTTTTACGATGTTAGTAAACGAACCCGGCCACAATGCCAAGTTTGAATTTTTATGTATATTTTGTGTATTGCGTATTTGTGTTTCTTTTTACACATACAAAAAAGTGAATTGCCATGTCTATTCATTAAAGATATTTAAAAAAAAAACGAAGGGTCTTTATAATAGCACTAGAAGCCAAAACATTTTTTTAAGCATTTTTATCTGTCTGTCTGTATGTTTGTACGGGCCTCACGCAAAAACTGCTGCAAGGAATTGGGTGGAGTTTTCACAGTTGTGTAGCTGGGAGTTTTACTTAAAAACTGGTAAATTAGGGGGTGTAGGTTAATATTGGAGAAATCGTAAATGAATAGCAAGGAAATATCGAATTCTCCGCGGATGAAGTCACAGACAACAGTGCTAGTATGGTAATCATTTTGAAAATACGTCGTAAGCTATTTTTGTATACCACTAGTTGAAGGTCAACACAACACGAAGCCGAAGTAGCAGGCGGCAACTAGTAATAACGATTTTATAAACAAACACTTACTCGAGTATTTTCTCACCACGGCTCAAAAAGAAGTGACTTAACACAATTTGCGTTGGCACATCATAAAACAAAAGGCAGCAATAAAGTGTTGGGTCACATTATACAGTCCCAGTCCCTAGTATTAGGAATAAGACGGGACAAATTGTTACGGTATCCTCTCTGTAGTTTTGGTATTTATAAAGGTATGTTTATCAAAACTATTTATTATCCTTTGTTGAGTTGAGATGATACTACAAATGCTACAGCAACTTTGTTTCATTTCAAATACAATTGTAGCATCTGATATAAGGCTCGTAAGATGCGAGCTCTTGTGACCTATTCTACTATGTGTTGTGGTTCCGTTACACGTTCTTGCACGTAGAAAAGGTACAATCATAAATTCAATGGTTACCCTTCCTGGGACCACAATTTGCTGCATTACCAGGCATCGGTCAATTGTGTAGCCGCTTTTTCAACTCCACAAGTCTTACAAGGAATATTTCAATCTGAAACTAATCTGGGTATAACTTAATTTTAGCATTGAACACAGACTTTTAGACTAACACAATACAGTTTACATGCTAAGAAGAAAATTCGGCCTGTGATTGACTTAGCTTATGCAATAGATGTAGTTTTTTATGCGGTCCGTAAAGTTTTTTATGATAATGTACGTCAGCGATCCAGCATATCTGCTAGAAACCAATTAAGGTCAGACGGATACAGCCATAGAGCAAATACAGTACAGCTATCGTTATAAAACTGCAACACAAAATTATATAACATACAACTCGTACGAATTAACTGTGCACCTCGCTCTGTGACGTCATCCGGACGGTATCGTTTTCAAAAAAAAGAGAATTATTAAAAAAATACAAATTACCATTTTTAACCCCCGACCAAAAACGACGGGGTGTTATAAGTTTGACGTGTCTGTCTGTCTGTGTGTGTGTGTGTGTGTGTGTGTGTGTGTGTGTGTGTGTGTGTGTGTGTGTGTGCGTGTGTCTGTGTGTTTTTAGCCATGTGTGGACATCGATCTAAGATGGCCGCCGCTACAGAATGGCGGATTATTTTTTTCTCCTCGACCCCCTTAATACGGGTATCAAATGAAAGGGTTTAACTAGTAGAATACAACGCACTAAAATAAATTTAAAATCCAAAATGGTGAATTACATATTGCGTTGCGGGTTTTTAAATTTTTAATTTAATTCCCATGTTTTTTATGTCGATAAAAGGTCGTTTTGATGGGGGAAGACAACAGGGGATATAAACCGATTTAGATAATTAAAACGAGTTGTGTGCAACGGTAACAAAGATGCTATCGCTACTGAGCGCTTACGGCGAATGCAGGGCGCCGCGCGGGGAAGCGGGAGAGGGGTCGCATTCCAACGGAGTGCACAGTTGATTCGTACGAGTAGTAATTGTTAATGGTGAGCGAGGGTTCGAAGGCAAAATAACTTCGGTAATTTTATTATTTAATCACGTTACAATAAATTACATTTTTACACATCAAAAGTCGGACTCAGAACACAAAGACAAAGACATAAGAAACTATCAAAAAATATTAAAAACTAAAACCTATAAAAAAGGAGGTTTGTGTCGCTAACAATAACATTACGACTATATTAGGTACCAAGCAGGGTATGGTAGAGGTGTACAAGACCCCCACTTCACCTGTTATGTTTAGGTCTTATGGCATAGGGGGTGAGCCTAACACCACCCACTGGGCACAATTTCAACTCCGAGCTGCTATTGTGAATTTCTTGAGGGAAAGTTCACAATTATAGTATATTTTATATTTTAATATAGTATATTTTACAACATCACAACTCTTTACTTACAGCACAAAACTCAATACACAAAATACAATCACATTTTTTTTTTTTCTCTTGTTTACAAATTCTTTGATATTATTTCAACACTGCAAAGAATGCGAAGTATTTTAACCGGAAAAGACAATTAAGCGTTGAACTGACATTCACTGTGATTGGTCAGGCAGGCCATAAACAGTGTACCAACTGTCGTCGCGTCGCCAGCGCAAGGCGATACTAGCGCCATCCGTATATTTTTTATGTTTATTATATTATGATTAGTTTAGTTAGATAATATCTAGATAATAATTGTTTTAAATTAACTATTTTTATTTGTTTTGTTTTCTTTTTTTTTCTTGCCGTCTGTGTAACTACTTTGTAACCATATATTATAAAATTATAATTTTCTAAGCATGTATTTATAACCTAATTTATGTTTTATTATTTATTATATATTATTCTCTCGTATAATGTACCTATTCTTTTAAGTGTATATTTTTGTGTTTTCTCGAACTTAGCTTAATTTAATTTTACGTCACTGTCTCTTTATATGTTACTGTACCTGTTTTCTGTTCGTGCCGTCAACCGTGGTGGTTGCTGAAAATCAGCGCTGTGAAAGTTTTGCAGAAATGCAAGACTCCACAGCATTAAAGCTGAGCAACCGCCACTGTTTTCTTACATATTTGTTTATTGTTTACCTGTTTTTTTGCTGTATATATATGTTAGTTATGTAAGAAAATAAAAATAATTTTCTTTCTTTCTTTCTAAACAGCACTTTGTCCGACCCGGGAATCGAACCCGAGACCACGCGGTGAGAGGCGCAAATGCTAACCATTGAGGCATCAATTAGAAAGATTAGAGATAGATAATTATGTATTACGTTTTTATCTTTGTACAGGTTATTATTTATGTGGTGTTGTTTTTTTTCTTCTATTTTATATGTATATCTAACAACAAGTATACTATTTTCTAGCTTTCAATCCGTGGCTCCACCAACGTGGTACCGACGTCGATTAAAAGTACTCAATGTTTTTTTTGCGTCTTGAATTAACTCTACACTTATTTTCTTCAAGATCAGTCTAGTATTTTTGAAGCCAACTGGGTACAAACAAACAAGAAAATCTTTCTTCGTTGGTATAAGTTTAGAAGTAAAACAATTTAAAAACAATATCTGTGCTTGTAAGTTTTACACTCTACTGTTGTATAGTATTATAAATTACTATTTATAGGCATAATTTTATTATTACTATTATAAATTAGTAGGTACTTATATAATTAAAATAATTGAAAACTATAGTTTGTTTTTCACTTAACAATTCTGTTGTAATCTGTGCTTTAGAAATGTTCATGATAATTAAACAAAAACTCCGTTAATATATAATCTTATTAGTTACCTGTTTACCAAATTCTGAATTAATTAAAAGTTCGATTATCACCGTGAGAACCAACGGGGATTTATCATGCAAGCAAAGTTTGTACGGAATTTGAATAGGATTTGCATTTGAGGAAAGTACCAAACTTAGTTGGTTTCATGTAATTTATTGCTTACGTTTTATTATGCCAAATTATATTGGTAATGTAATAGCATATTTTTTAGATTATTATTTTAAATTGTTTTTTCTAGCCTGCCGCCAAATAGCGGTTCCCGCAATGCTCTACTGTGTACTAAATATGACTCACAATTACTGACACATAAGGCATAATTTTGTCGTTCTCTGATGATATTTCCACAATTTGTTAGTTGCCACAAAGCCTTATTCACTAACTAAAATAATAGTTTATGTAATACTGAGGTGACAGAATGAGATATATATTTTTTTCAAATCATCTATTTCTAATAGTCCTGAATATATAATTATGATATGATACAATTGACTACATACGTTCATTTTCATACAAGGCTCAATTTATTTACATCAAAAAATATTGTTTAAACAATCACAGTGAAATAATTATGATTAAAGCAAAAACCAATCCAAATAATGTATGTACGGTACAATCAATATAAATACAAAGAAATTGGATGAGAAACTCATGTTTGATTGTAATTACAAAAACATTAAAATATATTGGCCTAGTTTTATTGTATTCAATCAGTATTGTATTGACTCGATATTAGGAGACATGTTTTACCATACTGACTTTCTAAATTCAAAATATAAAGGCAAAGATGCCGAAAACCGTTATTCAAACAATGCATTCTCATGCATACTTGCACCAAATAGTAAAAAAGTGAAGAAAATTAATTGGGAATATTCTTTACCCATCGCTGCTAAACCATTAGTTATGTTCACATCAATATTTGGCTCAAAACTGATCAAATATGAGAAAAATGAAATCGTAAGAACAAATTGGATTATTCAGTTGTACAATTTGTTAGTAATTTCGGCTCATGTGACCACAAATATTTTGATTCCGCCCGGCAGTTGGCGTTATACGATCACAGATCCGCCTTTAAATATATTAACTAAAACGTTTGGAATGTTTAATATGATAGAAGTCATTTATTCAATAATTGCCATATCATTTTTCAACAACGACGACTATATGCATTTATTTAGAAAGCTTGACGATCTAGACAATCATTTTTTTATGTCTAAAAAAGTATTTATCAGAAGACGTATTATTTCTATATTTTTTTCCGTTATGCCAATCATTTTATTACAAAGCACGTATTTGTTGCTACCATTCCGCATTCAAAACATTGGTGCGAGTTTGACGTTTTTCTTGGTGTTGCTACAAGGAACAATAATTTGCTTTATTGTTTTAAATATTTTTATAAAACTTTTAAATCTGAATCAGATTCTGGCAAAGAAAGTAAAATTGACGATGTCAGTTCAAAAAAGTATTATATTTAAGGACACAATTTGTGATTCAATAATAAACGTGAGTATACAACTTTTAAGTACATTTGAGTATTTTAATGGGGTTATTTTAGAATCGTCAAGGAAATGTTACTTAAATGTTAAAATATAATACCAACAAATTGAAGTGATTCTTTGTTCGATTTTAAATTTGTATTGAGTAACTTATAATATAATTAAATTATAATTTATCTGACGTTTATCTCTTACTCAAACTTTGTGAAAAAGACTCAGTATTCTTATTTTGTGTGTGTTAATTTAATTTGATATTTCCTGTTGTAGTATGCCTGTAAGGAACCAAAAGTGGTACAACATAGCGATCATAAATATTGTTGGTTTGAGCTTATGCAAATTTATGACAAACTGGCAGATTGCATTTACCTTTTTAATAAAATCTACTGTGTCCAGGTAAGTCCAGATTTATTTAGCTAAATAAAAGTTCCATTTCCAGTATCGCGGGGATGAGTTATTGAAGTGGTCTTCCACAAAATATATTTTTTTACATAATCCATCGAATGTTTTATTTTTAGGTGTTTTTCATGTACAATGCATGGTTGCTGTGCACTCTACTTGTAATTTGTCGATCCTTGTCTCCTTCAGTCAAGGTAATTATTCTATAATTTTATAAGTATTTATGATTTGACCTTTACCACATTTCTAAACTTGGTGTATAAATCTATGTTTCAGTACTCTGATGTAGTTTTTAATGACTTGTACCTGTATTCATGCATTAACAGCCGCCCCATATTCTTAGCAGTTTTATGTGAAATGTTCATGAAAGAACGCAAAAAGACACTTGCGATGTTGTTACATGTTCTAACTACAGCAGGACATGGTAAGACTGTTAAAATTATAAAAAAAGCAAAAAAAAAATTAAAATAATTTATCAATCATTCGTATTTATATTATATTTTAAGTAGATTTTTTTTATCATTGACATGTATGTTAATAAATAACATTAATGAAATGTTGCCATAAAAATACATGTTGTACCAATTGTTTAATCATTGAACTCATCATACAAACAAAATAAACTGTTAAATTCAATTTTCATATTTGGAGCTCAAATTGAATTGAGACAGACTATGAATATGAAAAGATTTCTGATAAAGCCTTTATTCATTTTCAGAACATGCATATACCAGTCAAGTGGAAACCATGATAATGCAGGTTGTGTCACGAAAGTTGGAAATATCTGCCAACGTGTTCACTGTGAACGTGCCCACCGTTATGAACTTTGCTGGAAGAATCATTTCATATGCTGTTCTCATCATTCAGTACTTTTACAATAATGTATTTATGGCAACATGATTATTAAGCGCGCCCTAGATGATCAATTATATTGCGCACTATTACGATTGTAATTATTGGCCGTATAGTATAAAGTTTGAATGACTTTTATTTTAATAGCACAGTAGTTTTTAATGCATAGTAAAGGATCAGTATTGAAGAATTCAGTGATTTTTTTAAATCTGTGGTTTGTGTTGATTGGAACAAGTGCAAAAATGTGCGCCAAGTTGTGAACTTTTCGTTATCATACTTGTTACGCTTGTCAAGTAGTAACTGTCAAACATAGACATAGCATCACTCGCTCCGCTAAGTGCAATGTGATTGATTGTTGGATTCAAAGCGCACTTCAATATTATTGCAAATTAAAGTCTATTGCACAATTATGTTGTAGGACTAAGGGCTGCCATAGCTCGTAAGTGTTTATTTGTGATAAGCTTAACTAAACCTAGAAATGAATCACTATGTTTGCATCATAAATAAACATAATATATATTTTTTTGCTTACTAAAAGATTATTTGCCTTGGTTTTATTACATTTCCTCGAAATAAATGTTCTTCGTCAAATGTCAGATAAAAGCAGAAATTATCGTTTAAATTCTAAAACTAGTTGTAAAATTTTAAATTGGCTTTGCGGGTTATACTTTCATCAGAAAAAGATTACAAAGAATATTTAAGAATTAACAGTGAAGGCAAGGTCTTTAAAAATAATTTTTGACGTTGTTTTTTCTAAAACCAGTGAAGCGTGGGGCCCTCACCCTTCGAAGTTTATCAGTTAAAAATATCGCTTCAGTGTGGCTAATTGTATAGTATTATTTTGTATGCTAACCTATCTTAATTTCTTTTTACACTCAATACTGTACACATAACATTGTTATAACACGTGTCTGTTAAACTGACACTGTGCAATAAATTGATCGACATACCTGAAATTCAAACTTTATATACTGAAGGCAATAAATTTTATCTAAGATGAACGATCACGCAGTCATCCTGGAGAGTTAAATTGAGATGTTTCCAATTTGTTATAAACTTGATGGTTACAAATGTGAAATATTAGAAAACATTGCCCATTGCATCTCGTTTAATACTTTCCAATTCAGTGAACCAAAATAAAGTGCGCAACTTCTCATAGAGCTAAAACGACGATGGCTATCGACTTATTATACAAATGGCCGATATCAGAGCAGTAACAATATCTTACCATAAAAATAACGACTCAATACTATTGCGGCTTCTTGCGGCTCAATCTTGCAATATAATCCGTGCGTCATACACCATTTCATATATTTGTGATTCTGGTGGGTAGCTGAAGCTGATCTTTTATGCACAAACCAATTTGGTCGAACACAATTTTCGAAGAAAATGTAAGTGTAAGTATTCCGTGGTATTTTTTATGCTATGCCTATAGGTAAGATTTTTTTCATATATCCTTTAGAATAATGTAAAAACAGATATTGTTCAGTTTAGAATCTTAAAAACACATTTGAAATTTTTAAGATAAGTTGAAGGCTAATTAGTATTTACTGTTAAATTAAATGAGAACATTTATTTTGCTTCAATTATATCTTAAATTCACATTATATATAATATTGGCTAATTAATAATTATAATGATGATACAAAAATAATTTTCCAATAAACGTTATATGCATGAGCTATTCTAATGAAAATATGGCAATATCCGACGCGGCACCTAACATATATATGAAAGCGATACATAAAGTTAAATATCATTAACATTATTATGTGTTTATCAAAACAAAACTGTACCACAAACAAACGCAATACAGTGGAATATTATGAAAGGGATTTCAAATTAGGTAGATATTAATCTGCCAGTAATAAACATTTCACAGAAACAAGTGAATATTGCCGATAGTTAATATTATTATTTGTCAAATATTTTCGAAGCCCCGATCAGTGTAATTACTAAACTTAATATGGATTTGGTTCGTAATAGATTTGATTAACAACAAATTTCATTATGACTGTTTGTACCAAATTATAAATGGTATTAGCGGAGGTTTGAATGAAAATGTGACAAATTTTATAACAAAGATAAAGATAAAGGAACCCAGGACAAAGTTTATTTTTTGTTATAATTATACACGAAAATGATCCGGTTTTCATCTTTTACGAAATCATTTAATCGAAAACGATCTCTTGATTGATATACCTATATAATTACGCCTACTACTAGAAAAGAATAATATTGTAAGTGTGAATCTAAATAAAAAAATATTACCACAACTTCTTCGTTTCTTGCCTGGATTGCCAGACTATAAACATAATAGTAGATCCATACTCATCGTCATTTAAATCATGGTTTGCATTGGCAACATGAGATGTGCAACTGTTTCTTTATTTTCTCTGTGATAGAAATGAAAAATTGTTCACACATTGAGGGTGAGGTTTAACTAGTCTATTAAAAACTTACAAGGTTACCGTACTAGGTATTTCACTCGAATTAAGATAAAATATTTTAGTAAATTCTACAATCTGCGGACAATTTATACGCAAATCACCTCAGTAGTACATTACGTAAATATTCCGATTTACACCCGGATTGCAGCAGATTGTGCCGCAAACTACCGGTGTAACATTAAATATATTATTTGCGGAAACCGGTGGTGTCTGCTGTATCGCAATCTCCATAACAGAAGTTGTTGAGTTGCAAATGCGGGTGATGAGAGAGGGAATACAATACGTTTGCATGTGATGATTTGACATCATTTTATTTGATTATTTTAACGAGTTTTTAATAAAAAAATATTTAATGAATACTTACCTACTTAAATCATACGTCTTACTCTCACAGCGTGAAATACGCTTTGCAGACGTAGCAAGTGTGTGGCGGCAAACTTAAACCTAAATATCAATACATTTTTTGCTAGTAAAACTTTTATTGTACTAAAGGAAATATCTTTATTTACAGAGAAATATACATATAGTATCTTAAATTAAATTAGCCTAATAACTTAATCGAAACTTAATAAGTCACTGTCAGTTTTGCTAGTTGCAGAACCTGGCAACTTTACTTTGAAAGTTGTTAGTTGCCGCAACTTTGTTCCTATGTCTGCAAAGCCCCTAAGTGTAAGTAAAAGATGCATGGCTGCATGTCTACGACAATATTAATCTTTCGAGCCTTTTCCCAATTACTTTGATGTCGGCTTCCAGTTCATGTCTACACGACACATCAGTAGAAAACGAAGTCTCGTAAATAGTTGATCGAAATTTTTGTAACAAACAAATATTTCGATACTATCTATTTTGTTATTTTTTCTAATGCAAACTCTCAAGCAAATAAGATAATAAAACTAGCATTAAGGCATGAAAACCAATAGAGCACAACAAAAGGCATTAATAACACCACATTGATTACCTAACTCGTGAAAAGTTTCCTTATCTCAAAGCGAACCTACACGAACAACATCAAAACAAAATAAATTACACTTTGGCTGGTAAAAGCAGTAGTTTGTCTGTATTTATTTTCACTTATTGTTTATTTTGTTTTGCTCGATGAACCGTGCGACAGCATAGTTTTAAGTCAATGCAATCTGAAATTATCAATTTAATGAAGTTAAGTTATTAATTTTTTATTGTGCATTAAATGGCTGCTGTTAATAGGTATACATGACAAAACATCGCGCCTTATTACATAGAAGGTTGTGGCATTATTTTATAATACCCACACTTCACCTGTTATGTTTAAGTTCCATGTGATAGAGGTTAAGCCACCGGACTCAATTTCAGCTGCAGTTGAAAATTGCTTGACTAAAAGATCTCAAGTAATACTTTTTTTTCCGATTCAGGCATCAAACTCGACACCTTTTGCTGAGAGCACTACTAAAATGAGGCACTTTAAGATTTACTGTAACGAATTCTTATCACAGTACAGTTTGTTGATATCGTATTTTACGATTTGCGTAACCACTATAATGTTAGGGCGGGTAAAATACTATAAGTAGATAAGACACAGACTTTTTCCTGTTGGATGCCCAATGATCCAACTTAGAGGGACAAATCCCTTTTCCTGTCTCCCAATCCAATTTTTTAGGACCCTTAATGATGTTTGGCAAATTCTCTTCGTAACTTGATGATACGTCCAAATTCTTTTTGCTGTCTACCGGCTCTAAGTAATTACGTGTACTTCTTAACTTATTGTGATTGATTTAGAAACGAAAGTATTATTTGTTTGGACGATTTATTGTTGGGATTTGTTTTGGCATACATTTGATGATAATATTATTTTTCGGCTGTTCGATAATAACTGTATTACATGCACTAGAAGAGAATGTCGTGAAATAAAAGTAAAGGTTCTCGTAATATTTTAAAGCAAATTTTAGCTTTGCTATGCCTTTTTGTATTTTATATAATATGACGCTGGCACTAAAGAGTTGACAAATTTCGAGTCTAGCAGCATACGATCCATAGCTGAATTGGCAAAGCACTTGGGGCGTATACCCAGGGGGTGCAGGTTCGAGTCCTGCTGGATTCTTAATTTTTCAACTTTAATATTATGTAAAGGTTCTCCATCATTATGTGTGAATAAATCAAATAAAATGAATACTATATTATAATTTTATGCTGTTAGTTTGACGGCGTAGGGATGATACCTGGTCTAAAACATTTACGAAGTAGTGATATAAGAGTAGATAATAATGGTGGTATTGTCTATATACCGTCGAATATTAATATTTGAAATCTTTATCCATTTCCCCGTTATTTATTAATTTTCACATTTCAATATTATTTTAACATTGCACATATTACAAATACTCAGATGAAGTGTTAATAACAGTAGCTGAAATATTGAATGCAATTGTATTAATTTTAATTCATATTGCTGGATTACATCGACTGCGCTCACTGAAATGAAGATAATCCTTTAAAGCGTTCATTGTGTTTTCGTAAAAGAAAAAATTGAATTCAATAAGGAATTACTAATTATATTTTTTTGGTATTTTAATTTAAGTCTGCTTTTGATGGTCTGGTGGTTAGCGTATGCGCCTGTAACCGTGTGATCTCGGGTTCGATACTCGGGTCGGGCAAGGTGCTATTTGTGAATTGCCCGTTAGGAAATACACAATAGCAGCACTGATATGGAATTGTGCCCGGTGGAGGCGATAGGATCACCCCCTATGCCATGGGATCTAAAGGTGAAGTGTGGGTGTTGTACACTTCTGTCACACCCTTCTGGGTAAAAAAGGTATGATGTTATGTTATGTTATATTCAATACAAGCGTGCTCAGATGTAATATTCCTATTACATGGAACAGGCCTGCTCATTATTCAGAACAAGATATTTTCTTTTCCAAACTTTGCCTCAGGCTCCTCGATAATGGCTATACTACGACTACGTCTAACTTCAAAAGGAGATTCGTCGTATTTCGGAAACATTAAACGCCCCTAGGGCCATTAATTCCAAACAAAAGTTAGTTTAGCTAGAGCGTACAAATTACATTAGTCTAAGTGCCGAATACACCAACATGTTAAACTCAAATTTTAAGCTAAGCTACAGTTATCGGACTGTGTCCCGTATAATGATTGAATGAGAGAGAGAGATGCAAATATGTGCTTAATAAAACCGTAGATTAAGAAGTATTGTGAAATCGGTGCTTAGTTTGTTCGAACAGCAATGTTGGCAGAGTACTTCAAAAGGTGTAGGTATTCGCATTATTCTGACGTTCGAATTCAAGAGTCAGGTAAGTTGAGAATACAGATAATTCGTCTCGAAGGCAGCTTGATCGACTTAATTCGGGTAAATCTCATTCGACTAATGGCTGTAATGTTTCACCTGGGTACGATTCCGGTAGTTGATTGAAGTATTTGTTCTGAGAACAATAGCCCTTATAATTAATACTAAGGAAAGGAAAAGTAGAACGATTTTTGTTAAGTTCTTTCTTGATGTTGGACATTGGCAATCAACTTGAGGAGAAAGCTAGGAAATTGCTTTATAATTAAATTAAAGGTATATTGTGTAACTCATATATATAAATGGTTATTCAGAACTATTTTCGAAGCCATGGTAGAAAGTCTTGGTTTAGTATGTTTATTGTGTATATTTGAATTTTACACAAGTACGATTTTAAAAGGCTATACAATCAAACAATAATAATTAAATTAACAAGTTAGCAAGCTTAACTAAATTAAATACGGCTACTAAGGACGACCGGATGGCGGAGTGGGTAGTGTACCTGCCTGCGACGTTGAGGTCACGGGTTCGATTCCCGCTTAAGACAAATCTTTGTGTGCATAAACATGACGGTTTGTCTTAGTCTGGGTGTTTCTAATGTATAATAAGTATGTATTTACAAAAGAAAAGTATATATATGTATTAGTATCAGTTATTATAGGACCCATATTACAAGCTCTGCTTAGTTTGGAACTAGATGACGTTGTGTGTGAGTTGTGAGATATTTATATTTATTTATTTATTTAATAAGCCTTTACTACTTCGTTGATCGAGTAGTTAGCGTATGCGCCTTTTACGGGTTCGATTCTGTGTAGTAAAAAGTGATATTTGGGATTTTTGCGTCAGGAAATTTTTAATAGCAGCACGAAGTTAAATTCGGTAGATGGCGATCGGCTTACCCCTTATCACATGGAACCTAAAACATAACAGGTGAAGTGTGGGTAATCAGACGTTATGTTATGTTTTTTGTAATTAAATGGCTGAATCAGAACTAACAGTTTTAATCTGAGCTATGGCAAAAGGTGAAAAAAAATGATTTGAACTTATTTATTTTAGATGACGTCGTGTTCACATGCATGAAAACCCTTCCAAAGTTATTTACGATATATATTTTGGTCGCAAATTTCACGAATATTTTATTTTACGTGATACGTGACCAACATTTGTATTGCTTATAGAAACTATCGCGAGACGTGCACATATTTGCTTGTGTAAAACTTCTGGCTGATTTATGTATCTACGGGATTTTGTAGCGGACCGATGTTGTTCATATTTGGATAAGTAGGATCTAAATTTGCATAGGATGGAGCGTAACGTTTGTTTGATTCAAATTGGGACTTCCCACAACTGCTGCTGAAAATTACATAAGTATATTGATTTTGCTTAATGTAATGGTTATTTTATATGTACCAAATGTCGGACTGCCTTTATGTCCTGGTGGTTGGTCTAACCACCAATACAACTAGGCAGTGTATTATTATGTGGTGCCAGGAAGAACCCTTTCTTTTCGGTTTGCCGTAATCGGGTTAAAATATTGTTGAGCCAATTAAATGACGTAGCGCTTCATAAAAAAGTCTAGCCGGTATGCAGAATTTTACGAATTATCGTAACCATTATTCTAGAACAAAGTAAAAGGATTTGTAGGTAGTTGATGTTTCAAAAGTCACCTTGTATCTCAGAATTAATTATATACTTTTTCTTTTTAATACATAAAGTCAAATGTGGTATCGTGCAAAGAAATTACATAGTATAAACGATCAAAAATTTTAATACAATATCATGTAATATTGGAGCTAATTTTAGCTTCACTAAGCATTTACTACACGGTAAATAAATACGAACTGTATAACTAGTTAAAAAAAAAATACGGGAAACACTTTTCTTTTCATTTATTTAAAGAACCAATTTATATTCATGAATTCCCACTCAATAGGTTCAAGGGCCGTGACATTTTAAAAGGACTTCGATTGGGATATTTATAATTTAAGAGCCGGGGAAGGTGAACTGATAAGAGTATTTGCGTGTAAGCTCTTTCGAAATTCAAGGGATTTTCATGAAATATATACCAAGATTTTCAACAAAAATATTTTTTCCTTCAGCTAATATGGTGCTGACGCTACTCGCTACGTAATCATTAAATGTACGTTAATTTTCCTCGAATTGCTGTAACAATACACTAATTAGATCAGGAAAATACTGAACAAATGAAACATAATACTACACGTGTTGTTGATTTGTATTATCATCTTGTAAATTGATTGCGGAACAAATGTTTATTGTTAATTTTCTTTCTTTTATTGGGTACAATATATTAATTCACTTAGCTTGAATGGATCAGTATCCATCGAGCTAACGTGTTTGAGTAAAGTTTTTAATGCCCTGTCAACAGAACTAAACAACCAGCACAGGGTATCCGACCACGACAGACTTTTTCCGTCCGATTCTTCGCAGTACAAAAAATTTTACTTTCGTAAATGTATACCCTAACCCTAGCGTCCTATAAAAGTCGGTGAGAAATATAAAAAATCTGGTTAATTATGTGTTGCTTTGATTAGGTCCTCCAGAAGTACGACTTTTTTACGATAATCTCTATATCACGTGAGTTTTTATCAATTAAACCACCGTATGCAAACATTGAAACTTTGATCGAAGTAAGATTCACACAAAAAATTGTTTCGAGTGGAAATTGAATCCACAACACTATTGTAGTCAAGAGCGTCAAGGTGACCACTAAGAGCTGAAAGCCGTTGCCATTTTGTTCACACATAAATAGCGTACGGCTTTTCACATAGGACATTGATTACTGAACCTACGTCCGGCGCACCCTAGGCAATTCGCGAGTTCTCCAAAGCGAATTGGCTAATCCTTTCCCCACGATGGCATGTCAAAATAAAATTTGACTCAGTCGTCGACACGACGAAGAAGAATGAGATTCAGTACATAGTTTGTTAGGCTCACAGCAGCACCCGGTTACCCTATCACAGCATATCCCGCTCTAGCATTGTGTTTCAAATATAAATTGTTTTTCTCTGATACTCTAACATCAAATTCCTTTACTTTAACACATCATAACATTACGCCTATAGCACCCATAAAAATGTGGTAGAGGTGTATAGCACCTACATTTTACCTGCTACGTTAACTATTAGACAAGAATATTGCTCATGCTCTATACTATATACCTGTTATAATTCTAGACTCCGTGTTTCTACTGAGAAATACCTAAAGGAAAATAAAACTTTTCTGGGCATTCAACCCTAAATCAAACGGTGATCGGCCGCTTATTTTACCACTAGACCATAAGCCAGTCGAAGCATGAGGTTTTTAAAATAATGCAAATAAGTTTAATGGTCAAAATCATACAGCAGGTTATGTAATAACTATGAAAATTTCCACGCGTTTCTATTTACCGGGTCTTAAGCTCTGTAGCGGACGGGTATTGTCGTTCTAATGAATGCGATGTGTTGTGTACTTAGACAATTAAACCTAAAGAACTGGTCATTGTCAGGCGTCCCCCGCTACTTAATGTGAAAGACACTGGCATCTTTCACATTTGGTCATGTTTTTATAAAACATTTCATATGAAAGAAAGAAAGAAAGAAAGAAAGAAACATTTATTTTGGCAAATCATAATCTTAATATAACTTATAAAACTACTTATAATAAAAATTTAATTGATGTGCCAAAAAAGGTACACACCTCAGCATACTACTGCAGCACATCAGCACTACAGCGCTGGTATTCTGGTGCGCCCTGATTGCGAGTAAAGGTAGCGTGACATTCGTCCTAATGATGACAAATTTTACAGAATATACAAATATAATTATAATTACAAGTTATAGAAAAAATAAAACAAATAAAAAGTAAAAAAAAAAAAATAATAATAAAAATACTCGACAATAAAAACAAATGACACCACAAAACCTCAAAAACCGAAAAATATGGAACGCACCCATAGCGTTCGAGTGGTTTGACATATGTCGCGAAAAGTCAGGTTTAACTCGGGGTTCTCATTTGTCCCTATCGTCCTTTCGAAACAATGAAAACCAAGCCAAACATAATTTTTTCTCGTAACAACATACACAAAATCAACACAATTATCACTAAGTTCATTTGTATTATATATAGAAAAGCTTGAAAAATTTATATAGTTTATGTGATTTTCGCAGTAAGTGTGTGTTCTGTGATATAAATCTAGTTGTCCAATCAACGATGCGCGGAGCAATCTACTCCCACCCCTCGCGACTTGTGGTAGACTTAAGGCCCTTTCCTCTCTGGTCGCGCTCGGTTTTTGTTTTAGTATATTTTGTATGAGAATATTTTACTATACTGGTACCGCGCCGACCAGTGACAAAAGGGAAAAAATATTTGCATAAATGTTTGCTTTCATTTCCTCTCCATATTGATTAAGTGCTCCTTGGTTGTGTATTTACCGCCTCTTTCGTAGAATATTTGCGGCAAAGGCTCTGGTTGATGAAGGTATTGTTCTCAAATATCATACGGGTATTTTGCGGTGTTCATTCAATTGTTCCACATTAAAGGATGACGAGGGACGTGCCATGTTTGAAATATTTCACCCGGGTATTGAGACTATTATTTGTGAGGATCATGAAGGTTGAATTTAAATAACTTTGTTTATTATTACTACGGTTTTAATATCAAATAAATACAGGACAAATTTATGTTATTTCAAGGTGAGCTTATGTTTACAGTTTATTTACTGAAATCGATTGAGAGTTGAATCGAGACAAAACATTCCATTTCGCACAACTTGCACTCTTTTGAGTACTATGTGTAGTGATTTTCATATAGGTCAAGGAACTAAAAACGTCATACTCCCTACCAGAGCAGTGAACGACACGTTCACGACGTTCTGTCTGTTTCAAACTCGTCGTACCGCCGACGCAGCACAGTGACTTGCTCTCTAAGCCCGTTGTTTGCAGGTACTAAGCTCGTTTTATCATAAATCTCACCAGTAAACCACCGTAATACCTTGTCGAGCGTAGTCCGGCCTTATCGTGTAATGATGTTAGCAGTCTCTGAGTGGCACGAGCGTTTTGCAACATCACGACCACCGCTTTTAAAACAAGAATAACGGCTTATGGATTATGTTAAAAGGGGTTTGATTACGTAGCAGTTTATTATAAACTTTCATAGGTAATAATGAGACAGCAAAGGTATATATAGGTTGGACGCAACCAAGCCACATTCATTGAAAGGATACGTTCTACATGGTCTGTAGGGTAAAGGCGGGATACATGCCCCAGTGGGATTGATGCCTCATTTTCAAAATACCTAACTTCCCAAAGTCGCCACTAAAAAAATATATTATAACTAAGAGCCGCAGTCACCCTGCACCTCGGGTAGGCATTGGCCGTCGTGCTGTGAATACGTGTTTAGCTTGTGTGTGCATTCATCTCCGCGGCGAAGTTTACAAAGACGTCAAAGTTTTAAAGGTAAGTTTTAGCCGTTGTGTAACTTTTAAAGTAGTCATTAATTCCGTTATATTTTTAATTACGTCGATGTACTGATTCATCAATTATGCATCTTGATGCAAATAATTCGTCATTTGTTTTTAATTAGTTTAACCCAGTGGGATTGATGCCTCATTTTCAAAATACCTAACTTCCCAAAGTCGCCACTAAAAAAATATATTATAACTAAGAGCCGCAGTCACCCTGCACCTCGGGTAGGCATTGGCCGTCGTGCTGTGAATACGTGTTTAGCTTGTGTGTGCATTCATCTCCGCGGCGAAGTTTACAAAGACGTCAAAGTTTTAAAGGTAAGTTTTAGCCGTTGTGTAACTTTTAAAGTAGTCATTAATTCCGTTATATTTTTAATTACGTCGATGTACTGATTCATCAATTATGCATCTTGATGCAAATAATTCGTCATTTGTTTTTAATTAGTTTAAAAAATACTTGGGGCATCTATCCCTATCAAAAAGGATAGTTGCCCTGATTTTTCGAAGGATAGGTGCCCCTAGGGGCATCTATCCCTCCATACAAAATGTTTTAAATTTCAGGCGATTTTTGTTGCTTTTGGTAGTTTTTGGTACAATTCGTTGTTTTTTGGAGTATAGTTATATTGGTAGAAATTTGTAGTTTTTGATAATTGTTGGTAGTTTTAAGTAGAGTTTGGTAATTCCACTGGTTAATTTTGATAGAATTTGATAGATTTTGGTGTATTTGGTAGCATTTGGTTGTTTTTGTTGTTTTTTATTAGTTTTTGGTGGCTTTTGATACAGTTTTGTTGTTTTTGGTAGAATATTTTTTGTGTTTTGTATATTTTGGTTGTAGTTTTTGTTGGTTTAGATGGTTTTTGTTATATATGGTAGTTCTTGGTAGTTTTTTTCCACTGTTGTACTATGAAGCACTTTGTATAACTCGGGTGACTGTTCTACTCATATCAGGTGTATTAAAAGCCCTCAGCTATGATTCGGGTCTCAAAATACACCCGCTATGAAATCGACTACTTTCACCTTTTGGTGTTTTATATATTGTACCTTCAATTATGTGTTTACGTGTATTTAGGTATATTGGTATTTCTGATTGTAGTTTAATCATGGCACAAAAATATAAAAGACATGTTCCTTGACTATAGAACAATTGCAGTCAGCTTTCGACGAAAAAGACAGAAATACCATGGGGATAAACGAAATATCCCGACAGTTTGGGATTCCATCAAGAACATTGCGAAGACGTTATGCTGCTAAGAATACATTTTATTGTTTTAATTACAATGTTTTTTATGATTATGCATGTTAAAACTTAATAATTAATATTTAATAATAAGAATGTAATATTCATATTTATGTTGAAATTGCTTATAAAACTTTATTAATTTTATTTTATTTGATCTCATAATAGAATTATATTCTAAGACAATTAAAAGACTTTAAAAACTGCAAAATACTTTTCATTATTAGGGCCATGTTTCTTGGAAACAATTTCTGTTTTAGGGGTAGCCTTCTACTTCTAAAACACTAATTGTCCTCTAAACCTTATTAAAGTTTGGTTAAGTTTTTCGTTAATACATTATAAAGTGCATCTATCCCGCACCGCAGGCATCTATCCCTCCTAGTATTTTCATACGGGTAGGCATCTATCCCCAAAAAAGGAGTTCCACAAAAAGCTAAATTCTGCAAAATCTGTAATTAATAGGTCTAAAAAACCAAATCACAGTTAAACACAAAGGACCAAACTAGCTGAATTCATACTCATTATTTATATACAATGAATATTTTCAAAATTAGAAGGTAATTTCAAAAAGTGGGGCATCTATCCCGCCTTTACCCTAGTAATTTCAATCGTTTTTTATTTTATTTTAATGAAAATAGCCTTTTCCTTTTACTAGCAAATTGAATGATTGCAATGTTAATTTGTTCGGCAAACGGGTATTTCCTTTACTAGGTAAATTAAAACCACTGAAAATGAGTACTGAGTTACTCAAAGAGGTTGTTAATAACTATTTTAACACAAGATAGACATATATATCAAGAAAGCATACTCAAATTTTTGCACCTCTGAATGTCCCAATTCACCTATTAATGTCAAAAATGCATACATAATTTCTGAATTTATATTTGTTGGTGGAGACACGCTGACGTTTAATATAAAAAGAAAACTAAGCTTTTCTATCTACTTCTACATTTCTCTGAAGTAACTGATTATGTATAGAACCTGTGGTTAAGTAAAATTTAATGGGAATTAACGCGATCATGCATTATTTACCTTTTAGACTTGACGTTTCGGCTGACAGATTACACTGTCCGTGGTCGCAAGCAAACTGGTTCTAGCGTGAGGGAGATAATTTTCCGTCTACCCACTTTTCTACACTTTTTTCATTATAAAGTCCAGTACACAATACACTAACCGTGTCCGGATTCGCGGAGGACCTGTGATTTCAATAAATGTCACTATGTCACATCCAACCGTTACACATAAAGTATGATAATTGTATTTGTTAATTGATTTACTTCTAAGTATAAAAGTAAAACCAAATCTTAAGGCACTCGCCAGTGTTGCCATCGCTACTGCATCGCTACAAAAAGTCGTCATGGGCGAGGGCCCTTAATGCAGCAGTCAGCTTCTTCTTCTTCGTTGTGTCGATGGCTGAGTCAAATTTTATTTTGACTTGCCATCGTGGTGAAAGGATTAGCCAATTCGCTTTGGAGAACTCGCGAACTGTCCAGGGTGCGCCGGACGTAGGAAATCGTTGTGTAAGTCACTCGGGGAGGCTCCTTTCATGCACCCCAATTTATTTTAATCTCAGTCAGCGTCTGAGAATAAAATAAATGTTGGACAACGTAAATTCTGACAAAATTCACATTATTCAAAACACCTCCAATTCTAGTTTGGTAATAAAAATATACATTTTATGATTCAGTCGATTAAGTGTATGTCATATGGATATCAAATATTGGTAAATCAGAAACTTTGTAAAATATCAAAGCGTAACATTCTGCTTTTATTTAAATGACAAACCTATTTGGTACAGTCGACCTTGTTTATTTTTTCACCTATTTGTCGTGAAACCTCTGAAAGGGTTTTTCTTTTGTGGCAATTTATATTTTTTTTTAGTAAAACTCTCATTCACATAATAGTACCTACCTGCGATAAGAATTTTCTTAAAAGAAAATATTATTTTGCTTGTGAAATTTTGCTCCTATTTTTACAGATAGTCTAGAGGTGTCATCTGTGTTTGATCTCATGGGACTTAAGTATCTTTGTGATAATCATATATTTTTTTAAATTATTTAGGCCCGAAGATAATATTTTATCAGTCTACTGAACAAAGCTCGAGATTATCATTGAAACTTAAGAAAAATCAAGTCTGTAAATTGTACATAAAAAAATTACTTCAATGACTATGTGTATATTGACAAAAATTCAATACCTACACAACACACGTTACCGCACATTTTTAGGGTTCCGTAGTACCTACAAGGAACCCTTATAGTTTCGCCATGTCCGTCTGTCTGTCCACGGCATAGCGACGAAACCGTTGGTGCTAGAAAACTGAAATTTTGCATGAACATGTATGTTAACTAAACAAAGAAAGTCGTATAATAAAATTTGGAAAAAAATATTTTTTTCAGGTAGCTCCCCTACATGTAAAGTAGGGATGTTTTTTTTTTTTGTCGCCTACCCCATAGTGTGGGGTATTGTTAGATAGGACTTTTAAAAACGTTTAGGGGTTGCTAAGACAGTTTTTTGATTTAGAGATTTGTTTGCGAGATAATTAACTTTAAAGAGCAAATTTTTGTTTGAGTAGCCCCCCCCCCCCTCTAAAAGCTAAACTACTGGATCCCAAAATCTGAAAAAAATTGTGTCGGTAGTACATGTAATGAACTTTAAAGGAAAACTATAGCGGATAAGTTCATTTCATTAGTTCAAGAGGAATAGGGGTCCGAAATGTCAGATGCAGTTACTCAGAATATTTCGTTCAAAATTCTTGAAACATAAATAAACATACATAATACATATATAAAATCACGTCTTTATCCCACGGGGGTAGGCAGAGACGATGGAACGCCATGTGCTTCGCTCCTTACATACTTCTTTCGCTTCCTCAACATTCATACATCTCGTCATACGTGCTAGCTGATTTCGTGTACTACAAACATTTCCTTTCTGAAGGACGCCATTTAGTTAAAAAGTAAAATAAAAATATTTTTCTACGGAACCCTACTGCGCGTGGCCGGACACGCACTTGGCCGGTTTTTATTAAGTTTCAGGTGATATAAAATAAAACACCAAAACTTGTAGCTAATTTATAGCAATCTTACAAATCTAGACCTTAATTAATTCTTATTTATGCTAAATTTGTAAATTATAAATTACATTGCCTAGAATGCAACAAAATTTAGTGACAATTTTAAATGCCCACAAACAATGAAGTTTCTGTTACAACTTGCGAATGCGTCCTGCAATTATGTAACCACAGCAAGGAACATGTAATCGCGGTTTGTTACAGTGAATCATAAACAATTTATGCATAATTAGTGGTTGTGTGGGCAAATTGCGATGTAATTGCCTATTGAAGTAGGATTAGAATGAATATGCATAAAGTAGGTACTAATAGGAGTTTGTATTGTCAGATTCTTAAATAGATACAATGAATAAAGTGAAATAAGGGTTTTGTGAAATTATTTGACATGCATCGAAATCCTTTTTTTTTATGGTGGATAGGCACGCGTTTGACCACGATCTCACCTGATGGTAAGTGACGATGCGGTCTACGTTGAAGTACGCTTACCTACGAGATATCTATTAACTCTCGCTTAGTGCGTATTAGTTGAATATCTACCGTGAAGCGATGCCTGAGTGCCGTTTTTCTGGTAGTCCGATGGTGAAACGGGGACGGAGGGATAAGGTTGTGTTGTGGTTGTAGTTCGCAATTTGAAATAATTAAATAAATAATGAATAAATAATAAATATCACACAACATACACACAACGTCACCTAGTCCCAAATTAAGCTGAGCTTCTTCTATGGGTACTATAATAACTGATACTAGCACATATACTTTTCTTTCGTAAATACATACTTATTATACATGGAAGAAAAATATTCGCCAGTTATTTAAAAAGAGAACACGCAACTCGAGAGTCAGTTGTTCATTTTGCTTTCAGTACTGAACAAATGGTAGCAAAAATTTAAAAACTGTACGTCCAACACTTTGAACAATTCTGAAATGGACTTCGTTTTTCATTGACCAGACCCATCATTCGACTTTCATAGCCGACTAAATTGAGCTGGCGATGTGAAAGAACAAAACTCGTATGTTCTGGATTAAACAGTTTTGTACTGCATACTTGCTATTATTTTGTCCAACTCAAAGCATAACTGTTTGAAGTCAAATTAAAAGTTCACAATCTAAAAAAACGTGTTAATAGATATACAAAAAAAATATATATTTTATTAGTTTGTATTTGTATCTATCCCTAAACATTATAACATTTTTTGGATACTATGGTAAGACTTTATATTTAAAACTAGCATTTGACCGCGACCTCTTTTTGCGTGAAAATCGTTGTATTAACTATTAGCTGCTCCTTCGGTTTGACCTACGTTAATTCCTATTGCTCCGCTTCCATGGATTTTAGCGTAATGTTACATTTTATAAAACTTTTCTTGAAAATTAGACTTTTAAACACAAAAATGATTATTAAAATCCGACCAGTAATTCCCGCGATTAGCGCTATCAAACAAACAAACTAGCTCTCTGCCACGGTGTCGTCTGTGGTAAGTACATCGATAATAAAAATTAAAACTCGATTTTAGGCATATCGTGCAAATAACGATACCGGCATAGAAACAATGTTATTATGACAATAAAAACAGACACTTCAATTTTGTTTATTGTATGGAAAAAATATTTTTTTCATTTTATACATAGATCGATAAATATTAAGCTAAATATTACAACTTTATATTCAACGGCTTCATTGCCAGGTTTGTTGAGCCTCGTAAAACCTAACGAGATAAAATTTCATCCCTCTTCAGAGCTTTGATAATAATCTCCAAATGATTTACCGTTTACCTCGAAACGGTGGATTTTGTCAAGATGAAGCTTAGCACCCTATTGAGGCCGTAATGCCTAAGATTTTGTGGCAAATTGGATCACGTAATTTTGCTGCCTTCGCAGCTTTGTGCGTAACAAAAATGCCGAAGTCATCTGCTTTGTTTGACTTCATTATGAAATAAATTGCGTTAGTACCATAAAGCATCTTGTTAACAATTCTTAAATGAATTTATGAATAGAGATAAAAAAAAACTACATCTAAATGTTTAAAAATACTGAAAAAAAGGATTTTTATATACTTTCTGCTCAGATTGAAATTATATAAACCACGTAGTCACTCATGAAGAATAGAGTGCCGATTTCACCAACCCGAGTTCAATGCTGAACCCAAGATCGGGATGTCTCTGTTTCGTTCAAATATTAAAAGAGAGAGAGAAAGAGAGAGATCAGAAAACCGGATTCAGCGTTGTCCTCGGTTCAACACCTTTGGCAACGGTACTAAATTTCAACAACAGGTAACTACGCAGGCCAACTTTAGAACTAATATTAGTTCAGCCAAAGCAATGTGGAATTGGTAGCACTGATTGGTTGTGGCACAGAGAGGGCTTTCAAATGTCCAGGCTTCAAACGGCGTCGACTCCAATTAACGATTGAATGAGAAAATATAAGTACTGCCAGCCAATCGCTTATTTATAAAACGCCATTTGAATTTAATTTTGCATTTCTTTAAGTCTTTTGATAAATTAATATCAGACTATCAATTTGCCGTTTAAAATTATGAATGTTTTTTACCTTTTACGATATCAACCTGTAAAATGTCTTAATTAGGTGTAAACACTTTACAAGATAATTTTTGTCTCCATGATAAATGACAACCTACTACAAAAAAGTTGGTTTTAAATTCTTACAAATCTAAAATATTTTATCATTCATGTTATTTTTTTCAATGCTTTAAGCTTGCAGTTGAAAGCAAGCGTCGGCATCAGCGCTCGACATATATGTTTACTTATTTTCATGCATGCGTGCGCATCTTTTTTGTATGAAAATATGCTCTTACGCTGTGCTCCCTGTCAACTTCGACCCTTAATTTCGAAAAAGCTTTCACTTTTATCATGTATTTCTGATCATTAAACGAATAACTTTTTATCGTATCGTTTATCATTACATTTATTGAGCGTGTACAAGGCTTGGCATCGCTATCATTACGTGGAATCTCGTGGCTCGCTGCTGGAATTGGGTGGGCGGAAAATGCAATTAGCCATTCCATACGACGAGGGTCGTTGTCACCCCGACTCTAATGGCTTCAACTAGTTACGGTGTACGCCTGCAATTACCAGAGCAAAATTTTAAAACACTTACTTGTTTATTTTCAAAAATGTACTTAGAGGTTTCACAATTGTACAAGCTTGTAAAATAGGTAAGGTGTGTAGAATCCAATATATATATTTTCCTTTTTAAGTTTCCTTTTACAAAACGATAATATTTTAAATCCAATACTGGATGGCAGAAGTCAAAAGACATAATAAATCAAATACATAACACTAAGTTAACTTAATACGGTAGGTATCATTAGTCAGATAATTACAGTGTATATAATAATCGTAGTCATTTCTTTTTTTACTTTACTGGTGGTAGAGCTCTTGTGAATGAGCTCGAGGGCGGCAGCACCACCGTCTCACCTTTAACCAATAGTAGTGCTTCCATTACTGTGTTCCGGTTAACACCGTAGTCCTCAGCTGCAGCGACGCATCTATAATCTGCTTTTGTGGATTGTTGATGTCCATGGGCTGTACTCCACTTACCATCAGGTGGACTACACGTTTGTTTACTGTGGGCGTAGTATAAAAATAAAAAAAACATAAAGTTGCTGATAATCAATTCAAGCACCCACATGTTTTTTACATACATTATACTAATTCAATTTCGGGAGGTTTGTCAGGCTTAGCATTTAAGAATGCAAGGTAGGTTTTGTCGCGTTTTTATAATTTTTCTATCGTCCGCTAAATAAAGAGTTCATATTCACAAGATGACGTGCGTATCTTATTCAAAGTAAATTCTGTTAAGAAGGTGGCGAACGACCGGATGGCGGAGTGGGTAGTGTCCCTGCCTGCTACGCCGAGGTCGCGGGTTCGATTCCCGCTAAGACAAATCTTTGTGTGCATGAACATGGGGGTATGTCTTAGTCTGGGTGTTTCTATGTATAATAAGTATGTATTAACGAAAGAAAAGTATATATGTATTAGTATCAGTTATTCTAGTACCCATAGTACAAGCTCTGCTTAGTTTGGGACTAGATGGCGTTGTGTGTAAGTTGGGAGATATTTATTTATTTATTTATAAGGTGTCAAGTAGAAGTTAGTAAAACTTTATTTTCTGCCTCATGGCAATTAGGTGATATGTGAGATACGATAACGTTGAACACAATTACGCTTTTTACTAAATTTGATAACGTTAAAAGTCAAGTAACGTTCTAAATGCTATTAAGTGAACAATTATAAGTTACGAGTATTACTCAGAGCTGCTAAGTAAAAAGAAAGTTTGCAAAAGAGATTTGTCATTAGCTGAAATTTATTTTGAAATTTTGCTTTACAGTTTTTTGTGAACAAAAAGTGTGATAGCAAAATAATTTTCCAGATAAAAGGTGTTGCTCAAAAAGGACAAGTATTTAGAACACGGAACCGGCGTGCATTTAATGTAGATGTATGAATGATGAGGAAGCGAAAGAAGTATATAAGGTGCGTAGTACATGACGTGCCATGGTCTCTGCCGACCCCCATGGGATAAAGTCGTGATTTTATTTATGTTTGTATGTACTCGTATATATAATTTTATTTTCTAAGGTGCTTCCAGACCGGAAAGCATACAACAATTGTTCATATAAAATTTTGAATCGTATATTAAAATACATAGCTGCTAAACTTTACATATCAAGCGAATGTTTTTGATCTCGGAGCACTTTATATTATAAATCGTTATAATCTTTCGTATGACCATAAGTGAAATGTCTTTAGTGAATCATTTTGAGTTAGCAATCATAAAGAAATATTACTGAAAAAATATTCAGGGGTGCGATAACTACTTTCTATTAAGTAAGTTTTATGATTGGTTGCAACCATTATGGTATCAAAAGCAGTTTATAAAGCATAGCTCTCATAGTTATACGACGTCCATAGTTCCTATCAATTCACTGACCAATGTATATAGTTTCTATATTATAATATTTTAAGGTTAAACCTTTAAGACATTCCACTAATACGCACTAAGCGTTTCGCTTCTACATTTCTTATGCGAACTGCCAAAGAATGGAACGCCCTGCCCGAGTCTGTGTTTCCGCATGAGTACAATCTGGATCTTTTCAAAGCAAGAGTTAATAGGTATCTTATAGGTAAGCGTGCTCCACCGTAGACCGCATCTTCACTTACCATCAGGTGAGATCGTGGTCAAACGCGTGCCTATCCACCATAAAAAAAAATAATAATAATAAAAATATTATAATATAGAAACTCGATATTTCTATTTAAATTCCCTACTGAATTATGGTTCAATAACTTTGTTACATTCTTTGAAAACGATAGAACGATCAAAAGCTGTGAACGTGTTTCTTTTATCACGACGACGAAGCAATTTTTCAAGATCCTAACGTTTCTCTGAAATAATATTTAATGATGTTATTTTTTTACGTTTGCCTACTTATTCTGCGTGACTGGATAATGTCGAGAAATTCTTTAAAAGTTGTGACGTCGCAACCGCACGGCCACCGCAACCTCAAGATGCGCCCCCCACTGCAGACCCCTGTGGGGTATATAAAGGACCTGCGTGCGCGTCGCGCCCTTCTTGCCTGCGGTCACCAGCGCCGAGTTAAGTGTTCCTCACTTCGCTGCCCAGGACTTACCAAACCACTTACCTACCTACCAACCTACGCCTTGAGACTACCTTGTATTTAATAGATATAAATATATAGAATAATAATACCTTTGTTAATCTATCGATTGTTTCTATTTATTCTGCCTACCTAACTAGTCATTTGTAGACCACGTTACAGTGGCGCCCAACAATAGAGGTTATATGGTACATGGTTTGGTTAAGTCTTGGCAGTTATTTAATTGTGTGTTATTTCTGTGGATATTCCTTCTTTAATTAGTGTTTGTAGAAATTTTGAGAAGTATGACAGTCGTAGCAAGGAATTTTCGGAACCACCTAAAATTACTGCCAATACTCTAGCGCCAGATTTTGCTTATAGATATCCCAATGATACGAATTCGAAAAAAACTTCTTATAGCAATAATTCTTACAAAAAACATAAGTACTTTAAACCTACTTACAATGTTTTAAATACAGATCAATGTTCGACAGAAAATAGTAATTCTGCTGAACCGAGCGTCAATGCTGTTTCTGTCACTAGTACTGCTATACCTAAATTATACTGTCCGAGATGCAGAACAGATTCACATTCTTTAAAATATTGTCGTCAACCTCGTTTTTTGGTTTGTTTTAAATGCGGATTACCTGGCTATCGAGTTTTAGACTGTCCTAGTTGTAACAATAAAACTAATAAAAATTCAAAAAACGTAAAAAATACGGTTGGGGAAAATCAAAAGTAATTGTGAAAACATGTAAAAATGAATGGCATAATTGGCTAAATTATGTATCTAAATTTTTCAATTCATATCAACTTTCCTCAATCGTTAATTCTAACATTAATTATACTCCATTTATCCCCGTTACGGTTAACGGGAAGAACACTGTTGGTTTACTAGACACTGGTTCATGTGTAACTATTTTGGGTAATAATTCCCACAAACTTTTTTTGGATAAATCTAAATTATTACATTCTAAACCTCTGGATTTTATCACCGCTGGTGGCGACAAATATTCTTCACTTGGCTCAGTGGTACTTCCTTTTGAATTTCAAAATAAAATTATTTCTCTTGTTACTCATATTGTACCGGGTATTAAGAAAACTTTAATCCTTGGTATGGATTTCTGGAGGGGTTTTGGGTTGTTCCCTGATCAATTGGAATCTATTTTACTCACGAAAAATAATAACGACGTTGTTGTTTCGGAACTACAGCCTAGTTCTACCAGTCACTTGGTATCTTTTGATCATTTGTCTGATGAGCAGAGAGCTACTGCTAACGACATCATCGCCCAATTCACCGATATATCTTATGAACGGCGAGGGCTCGGCCGAACTTCACTCATTACTCATTCGATTGATACAGGTGATAGTCCACCTATTCGTCAGCGATACTATCGTATGTCTCCCGATAAACAGCGTATTTTGTTAAAACATGTCGATGCAATGTTGGCAGAAGATGTCATTGAACCATCTGAAAGCCCTTGGTCTAATCCCGTCATTTTAACGCCTAAAAAAAATGGTGAATTGCGTTTTTGTCTCGACAGCCGTAAACTAAATTCGGTAACAAAAAAAGACGCGTACAATTTGCCTTATATCTCTGAGATTCTGGATAACTTGAGAGACGCTAAGTACCTAACTAGTTTAGATATATCTAAATGTTTCTGGCAGACGTCAATAAGGGCAGAGGACCGTTGTAAAACTGCTTTTTACATTCCGTCACGTGGAACTTTTCAATTTAAATCCATGCCTTTTGGTTTAACAAATGCTCCTGCGACACAACAGCGTTTAGCAGATATTTTATTTTACGGGCCCGAATTTGAAAACAAGGTCTTTTGTTTCGTTGATGACATCGTATGTGTGACAAATTCCTTTGAAAATCACATTTCACTTCTAATTAAAATACTTAACAAATTAAAATATGCAAACTTAACTATAAATTTAGAAAAATGTAATTTTTTCAAAGACAAACTTAAATATTTGGGCTATATAGTGGATTCAGAAGGTCTTCATGCAGATCCTGAGAAGGTAAAATCAATTACAAGTTATTCCACTCCGACAAATAAAAAAGAGGTACGTCGTTTTCTGGGTGCTGCATCGTGGTATAGAAGGTTCATACCCGATTTTAGTACTTTAGCGGCTCCCTTAAATAAATTAACTTCTAACGGCAAAAAGGCTCCACTGTTCGCATGGTCGCAAGAGGCGGATGTAGCTTTTAATAAATTAAAAAAATGTTTATCTTCTTCCTCGGTCTTATGTTGTCCCGATTTTGATCAGCCTTTTGAAATACACGCCGATGCTAGTGATTACGGCATTGGAGCTGTACTTTGCCAGGTCAAGGAGGGACAGGAAAGAGTCATAGCCTTTTATAGTAAATCCTTATCGGACCAGGAAAAAAATTACAGTGCTACTGAGCGCGAAGCGCTTGCTGTCTTATCTGCTATCGAACATTGGCGGTGTTATATTGAAAACGGAAAACAATTTATTGTGTACACCGATCATGCTGCTTTGAAATGGTTTTTAAAACTGAACAACCCTACAGGGCGATTAGCCAGGTGGGGAGTTCGTCTTTCCTCTTATAACTTTGAAATAAGACACCGTCGTGGTTCAGATAATATTGTACCAGATTTTCTTTCTCGATCACCTAATATTATGGATATCGATAGTAATCTCCTCCCAGATGGTAGTTCCTTATCTACTAATGACACTTGGTATTTGAATATTTTTAATGGTTGTTCGCAGTCTCCTACATCCTTTGTTGACTATCAAGTGATCAGTAATAAATTATATCGTTTCAAAAAGAGTCTTAATCCTCTTACCAGAGAATTTCAGTGGAAGGAAGTAGTTCCATCTGAACGGAGAAACGAAGTAATACTTCAGAGCCATTCCTCCCCTACGGCGGGTCATATGGGTATTTTCAAAACTTTCAAACGTTTAGCCCTCAATTATTATTGGCCTGGAATGTATTCCGATGTTGTAAAAGCGGTAAATTCTTGTGATAGTTGCATCGCACATAAGCATCAGAATCATGCAACTTTGGGTCTTATGGGTGAACCTAAGTCTTGTTCTAAACCTTTTCAAATGATAAGTATTGATTTGATTGGTCCCTTGCCTCCTACAAGGCAACAGAACAATTTTATTTTTGTCGTTTGTTGTTGTTTCTCAAAATATTGTTTACTTTTCCCTATTAAACGTGCGACTGCTGACGTAATAACTAGAATCTTAGAGGAAAAAGTTTTTCTGGTACATGGTATTCCATCTACCGTAGTACTAGACAATGGCAAACAATTTATAAGCGCAACTTTTAAAAACTTGTTAAGTAAATATAAAATTCCAAATTTACATTACACACCGTTTTATGCACCTCATGTAAATACGGTAGAAAGATATAATAAAACTATAATAACAGCTGTTTCTACGTTCATTTCAAACGATCAACGCATATGGGATACACTTATACCTAAAATTCAGTTCGCAATGAATTGTGCAGTAAACGAAGTAACCGGTTTTACACCATCTATGATCGTATTCGGGCGTGAAATGGTAACCTGTGGTTCTCATTATGTTTCTAGTAAATCTGATACTAATATAATTCATGAGCCACGTGATAGTTATGCTGAGTCACTAGGCTACTTATCCTCTATTTTCGAGAGAGTACAGGCAGCGCTAATAGGTGCACACAAGCGTAATTGTCATTCTTATAATCTTCGCCGTAAAACGGCAGAATTCAATGTTGGTGATATTGTTTGGAAACGTACCTTTTACTTGAGCGATAAGGATAAATATTTTTGTAAAAAACTCGCTCCTAAATTTATTAAATGTAAAATCGTAGCAAAAAAGTCTCCAGTTACAAAGTGTAAGAAGCTGGTTAAAGGTTTACAGGCATTTTTGTTCGAATTAATTTCTTGCGCAGAAAATCAACCCTGAAATCAAAAAGTATTACAGAGTCTTAGTTGTTAGTGAGAGTCAGAAGAACTGTTTATAGTCATTGTGGTGATAGGATTAGTCGACCCGACACTATGTTACCGTGTGCTGGTTGTCCAAGGCGCGCCGCGGGGAGGCTCCTATCATGCACCCCAACACTAGTTGTGAATGTTTTAGCAGCCCTGTAACTAATACATGGTCCCACTGTTGGGTTCTCATGATGAGAAGGGTTAGGCCATAGTCCACCACGCTGGCCAAGTGCGGATTAGTGGACTGCCTCGAGGATTTTTTAGACACCCTTAGGCGTGCAGGTTTCCTCACGATGTTTTCCTTCACCGTTAGCGAGCGATAATTATATGATAAATACACACATATCTTCGAAAAGACGAATCTTAATGATTTCTTGACAGAGGTGTGTGCCGTTGGTTCGAACCCGAGACCTTTGACTTCGCAGTCTTACGGTCTCCCACTCGGCTATCACTGCGAATGTCAGAAAATATTAAAAAAAGTACTGTAGTCATTGACACGACAAGCAGCAGAACAGATACAGACAACCTCAAAAGTTCAAACAACTTATTTAAAAACAAAAACATCCAAGTTTTCCAATATCGAACTGCATTACCAAAGTAATATCAGTTCAAATAACTTTCTGTGGTGGTGCTATAGTTAAATTAAATTTAAAAGAACTCTGAAAAAGTATGCCTTTATAGGCTTATAGTATATTGTATTCTGTAGGCTTTGTTTGTTAACATTGTTAAGAGTTAGAGTTTAAGTAAACCAATTGTACTTTATAACATTAACATTTTATTTCAATAGTTTTTACATTTCAAAAAAAAACAACGAGGAGAGATTAGATCTGATTATGTTTATGCAAAAATATAAGTAACGATTTGAGGTTTTGTTGTTTTTTTTTTTAATTTTAATATATTTTTCTTTTCCAAAGTTCTTTTAAACTTAATTTAACTGTAACACCACCACAGAAAGTAATTTGACTTGAAATTAATGATTATTATGTACGTGCAAAGAATGCCTTTGTATGCAATTCAATCTTGAAAACAAAAAATATATAATATCTCATTTTTATTCAATCAACTGGCACACCCAGAGGCACATACTCCTCACGTACATTATTTACAATGTTTCAATATTAATTCGAGAATATGAATATTAAACATAAAAGTAATTATGTATCTTGTAAATTAAAAATTAATTATTTTATGAGGTTTTGGGTTTTGGCATTCGTCTGTTGTTGGTAAAAACGGTGAATTCAAAACAGATGCTCAAATTGATTCTAATGGTTAAATTGTTTTAGATGTTAAACATTAACTTTATATTTTAAATTCAAATTAATTTATTCCATAACTTATTTGTTAAACATTCTGTAGCTGCTTTTTACCATTATTCAAATGAAATTGGTATTTAATAACAGAAGGTGTTTATCTTCGTAAATGAAATTTGATGGAAACCTTAAAATAAACGGGTCATAAATGCCAGCGGAAATTAAAGGGACTCGACCGTTCCGGCGGTTGTTCGCTACACAGTTGTTACAGAAAAACAACAATATCCTGTACAAACAAACAACCAGCCTGATTAACGTTTTGTTTGGTAAACGATGAAAATACAACACAAAATATCTGGGACAATTTTAGCCTACGTAGCCACAGAATAATATCAAGTTATTAAATCTTTGTTACACCATATTTTCACTCTCTTTTTTATTTGACCCAGTAAAATACCATGAAGGTAGTGTATAGTGTAGGTATAGGGCAATTTGTGCAACATATATAAACTACCATTGTAAGACGTATCTTAAAAAAAAATATTTTATAATTTATTTATTTATTTATTTATTGTGGTACAAGAAACTATTATATATATTATTATATTAATATTTAAATGAATAGCACACGATAGTTAAAATTGTCATTTAAAAAGCTAGACTTGTTTATAATGGTTATTTATTATTTATATCTTTCTCTTTTATATTTTTAAGTAGAGTTATTTCAAACAAAGAAAAGGAAAAATTGTCATTGAAATGTCATACACTGACTCAAATTTCATACTTTAAGTAACCATGAAATTCAGTTTTGCTTGCTTGATAATTTGAGTGCTCTTAACATAAAAGCAACAAAATCATATTATAAGATACTCGCTTTGGGAATTTTTCTAAGAAACGTAAGTGCGAAAATAGAACGTTCCTTTCCTTGGCGACGTAAAAGGATATCGGGTTATAGCGAACAATGAGCTATTCTTTACCACTCAAACTAAGTTTGCAGTTCGTATGTATCTTGATAATAATAGTGCGAAGGTTTTATCGCTCTATTGTAAATTGAATATACGTTAGATAAAAATATTTTCATATTAATTTCACAAATTCAAAAATTGTATTTAAAATATTTTATTATTTTCTAATAATTGTGAGCATATAAATGATTTATATGACTAAATCATAAAAAAATATTAAATATGAGCCACCAAAATCAACTAAAGACACCAAACTTCATAAAATCGTGAATAAGACCATTTTTCTTCTTCACTCTCTATTACTATTAAAACAATCTAATTATTATTATTTACTGTGCAGTATGTCCACGCATACCTATTTCACAAGCAATTTTTACTACACTGCACGTTGTAGGACAATGACGACATTTATTATATAAGAATTGCAAATTTCTCGGTCTCAAGACAGCAATTTATCCTCGCTGTTTCGCACTGCGTCACTAACTCAAATAAAACTGATAATTTCAACAATGTGTGTTCTTTTATTCTGCCTTTTCATCGTACTCTATATAATCTCGCCCGCCTTGACTTGAAGAGCTAGAAAAAATAGATTAAGAACTAGACAAGTTACAATTAATAACATTGAACAGTTACATAGTATGAATTGATAATAGTTTTTAAATTTGTTTTTCATTCTGTAAAAACCAAGTGATAAATGTACACCAACATGTTATTCCACCCTAGACGCTGGCTGTTCGTCGCAAACGCCAAAACGCCACACAAGCTTGTGAAGACATTGCAGACTATTTGCCGAACATTGATTTTTGACGAACACGAACAAACAACCGTCGTCATGTTGCCGGCACACAGTGAACACCAATCGGCAAATGTGTGGTGTTCGCTGTTAGCTATTGTTTTTTCAAGCGTCTGGACCCGGAAAATTAGGAAGAAACAATTAAGCCATGATTTAAATACAAACAAAAATAGGTATTAATTCAATACTTTTTAGAAAACAAATAACGTAACCGATAGAGTTCAACAATAGACATTAATAACAACACATTGATCGCTTACTTTCCAGCCGCGGAAAGTTTTCCTTATCTCATGGCGAACATTCACCAACAATAAACAAACAAAATAAACAACATTAAAACTGGTTTACGGAGTTATTTTGTGATTACTTTGTATTTATATACTGAAAACTTATGTCAGCCTACACGGCGCAGCGGCGGCGTTCTATATTGCAAATGCCCCATGGAATTTAATCGCATTGTTACATTAGGTTTGATAAAGAATAAAGTTTAAAATTTGATGACAACAGATCTTTGAAACGTGACCGTACTGGTCAGTTAGTACCAACATATATTTTTTTAAATTGTTTTTTTATTTGAATTATTGGACCAGTTTAATACTGGTCCAATAATTCAAGTAAAAAAAACAATTAAAAAAAAATTCTACCACAGAAAAAAAAAACTTCTACCACAGAATACAGACTCTATCTCGCTTATTCGAACAAGATCGACGGTGGCTGTGGGGTTTAGAATTGGCGGTTAGTAAAAGCTTATGAATGCTACAAAGCGGCTTAGTTCAGAAGGCCAGCTGCTGCCTAAGGGCGTTTCAGGCATCGTAATTATCGTAAACTGAAGGGGATGGTTAAACGATCTATGTTCATCCTATCTATGGCTAACAGAGGGTTTCTCGACAACTCATACTTTAGGCGATTTTATATGTATTTTAATAACATGTTTCAATATCTTGTAGATTTTATTTTCGTCAAAGTTCCATCGCCATATTTTGTGATTTAAAACTTTATACACATAATTCACATCAGCATGAAAAGCGTACGGAACACGTATTTTCCGTGAAACTTTTCCCATAATTATCTCCTCAACTTCTCGATGAACGAACAGTGGTACTTTCGCAAAGGCGAAGTAAATTACGTACAACTTCATTACCACACGCTTGAAGCCCTCGCAAATCGACGTGTTACATACTGCGTACTACGGCCCCTAAGTTATTAGGGTACGCTCGTCAATTTGCTAAAATTCAGGCCCATACATTTTTTCTCTAGGTGTCTTGGTGGACTGAAATTCGTTTGGAGTAGACTTCTCATTTAACACAATAGTCACAAATGCTAGAACGGTAACAAAGTAAAAACCCAAAAAATCGGCAAAATTATACTTATTCGAGCTATGTGGGCTTTTTAATAGCAATTAAATATACCGATATGTTGGTATACTATTTAACTTGCTGGTAAAGTTAATATTTACTTATTTAAATTCATAAAAACAAGCAAACAAACATACAATTATTGCTCATTTAATAAAATAGGATTTATGATAATATTGCATGTGTCGTTTTAGTTTATATAAAGGACCATATGTGGAATCGATTTGAGAAAAAGAACGTTTTTTTATAGTTACGTTCATCTATTAGTACATACATCTTATATAAAGCGATACTAAGTCAGTAAATGGTGTTTTGTTTACAGCTACATTTTTAAAACCTAAAAAAGTGTTATCTTATACCAGGACTAACTTAACTAAGAGCGAATTAAGTCACGAAAAACTTTTACAAAGACCGAGTAAGAGGAAAGTGTAGGTAATTACGACTCCCTCTAATTGTTTTGTGAAAATTTCACCTTCTCACCGAGTAACTGCTCTTTAGCAAGATCTTTGATGATAGGTTCTCATTGTATATACTTAAGGTGATTAAAATTTAATTTAGAATTGCCAACGGTGCAATCGCCTCCATGCCAAAATAATAATCTTGCCAAAAACATCATTGTTTTAAAAAGAAAACAAAATTTTAGTGGTTGTAGTTTTTTACGTTCGAGAAAGTGTTTTAAAAAAAACTGTGGAGAAAAACTACATATGTATAATTATGATATCCATTACATAGTTAACTTACACAATGGGTAAGAAAGATAACAACAATATACAAAGTGAGGATTATTTTCCAGCTAACCGGGATGGACAGACTAGAGAGAGAAAATTGTGGTAGTTTGACGATATGTGAAATTTATGAAATCTACGTAATTTAAGAAAGCCATCATCTCCTAAGACAATTGCTCCTAACTGTTTTTATTATCATAAATATTCCAGAAGTAGCAATGTAAAGTAGGGAGATAACAGGTCTAGGTAGAACAATAATCAGAATAAAGATACTGGTATAAACAGGTTTATTTTCCACAAACACTATAAAAGAAGTTCTGGCTCTCCGAAATTATTTGCATCAGAAAGAGGCACTGCGGATACTCGAGTTTTCGTGAAGTACACTCTCAGCTGTCTGGAAAACTAACGAAAGGAATTTCTATGCAGATTGTATGTACACCTACTCTTGTTAACAAAATTATGAGGCTTTGGCAGAAAATAAAATGATGTATAAATACACGTTAATTTAACAAATATATATTTTATATTGTAAAGGTTGAGATTATATTTTATTGTGTGTCTTTACAACCGAATTCTATGAAATTTGGTTATATATTTTGTCACAAGCATGCACATTTTAGCATGCGTATTCCCTAAATAGAATCACACGAAATTTAAATTTCTGTCAATCAAATATCGACTATATTTATAAGGATATATTAATGCACATTTTTTTTGAAACCGACAGTTTCCCTTACAGGAGTAAGATATCCGTGTCGCGAGTTTTCTATTAATCATTATTTATTTTAAAAATCGAGTTTGATGGAACTAATTTAACGAACGACAAATTGGACTCTTAAAATTTGATTTGGAAAATCAATGGTTAAAAAACTTTTATCTGCATAAATAATATTTGAAACCATTTTTCTTGGTTTGGCTTTTATAGTACATGATATCTCAATTTATTTTAAAACACGAGCGTGTGTTAAATAAATAGTATCGTAGATGCCTTGATCGTTTTTTATCGGAAGCTTCTTTGTTAGTATTGACATGCTAGTAAGATGGATTGGCCCAATCCACTACAGAATACCGATAGCGACAGTGTTCGGATATTACGGCCAGTAAAAGTACTTACCTGCTTCAATATCTTATTGTTTTTAGACTGTATCATATTGATAAACACATTTTGATCAAAAGTTCGAGTAGATAGTTCTTCTCTACTAGCAAAAATGTTTCTTTATTTGTTTAGATCTACATGTTCCTATATTTTTTTTACAGTAATTTATTAACTAAGGATTAAGTTAGTTATTAAATTATTTTCATAATGTTTCATTATATTAATATTATTATGTTTTTATCTGCAAATAAATGAATAAATCCATTTTTTGTGGCCATAAATTGAAAAGTTCGTCGTCGTCGTGAATGTGTCGTCGTCGTTAACCGTCTTTGTGTAACAGTTATTTTTTGGCTGCCTTTAATTAAGAATTATTGTTGTTTCTTAACCTGAACGCGTAATGTTGTCAAGAGAAGTGTAGTGCCAACAATTCTCAGTGTAATGACAACAATTATCAACCATAATAGAATTATGGCAATTTATTTTCTTCACGATTGCTACACCCGAATAGAATCCAAAACAGACACATATTATGTACATACCTTCACCACTTTCCGATCAATCTTAACACAAACACCATTATAATGTTACAGCTAAGATGAATTGTGTTCATTCATAGAATGTTGCGCCCAGAGCGATCGTTCATCTCTTACGAAGCATTGAATACGTCATCTGATTACCATACGTTCCTGATAGTGATAGTCTGCGAGGATTCAAATGTATAATATGAATTATTATCTTGAATATTGACTGAAAACTTTAACTCTCCTATATTATTTCTTGTTTTGCCGATTAATTTTGGATTATGGTTCAAATTTACTGAAAGTGAATGGTAACTTCTTATTATTTTAGTCTGTATTATTAATAATATGATGTCAGGGGATTGGCCATGGCAAAGTCTAAGAAAGATGGTCTACTTTGCTCTCTGCCAGTCTCTGATCACTTATTGCATTACAACGTGGGGTGGCACACATAAGTCGACCCTCATAATCTTAGAGAGAGCTCAAAGGGCCGTTATTAAAGTGATGCTCTTCCTACCATATGATTATCGGCAATTGTGTATCTTGCACATCATTGCCAAACAACATGCCCTCCTCTGTTATAACCAATCAGCTCCACATGAAGCGCGGCGCCACAACCCTGTCAATCGTTTTACTAACCCTCTTTCCAAACAATTTACTAACCACTTCTTCTGTTTTCTTGGAGGCTTTCTTTATAACAAAATTAATAAAACTCTTTCCCTCTATATCCTTACCAAATTCGCCTGTAAGAAAAAAACAACAGAGTGGCTACTGACTCAAGACTATGAAATGACTGAGTCGCTTATAATTGTTATAAAATAGAGATTTACACATATAATTAACACTTTCAATATCACATTCCACCCACTCCAACAATTACACTACACTCACAAACACACATACATACACCCTCAAACACGTACTACGCTTATACCTATATCCTAACCCTAACGACACCACGAAAATTATAACACGTTTTACTACCATGCTAAAGATATTTGTATTGTTTTTGTGAATTGTAAGCCAGGGTGGTCAACTGGTGACCTGAAACACAAGCCTCGGCTTAGCTTGGGCACCAGTCTCCCACAAAACGAATTTTACTGTACTTTTATCTTAGTTAATGACTTTCTGTATTTAATTTTTGTTGTGGTGAGAAAAATAAATATATTGTCTATTGTCTATACACCTGCCTGCTGGCTTAGACTCAGTTTCAACCAAAGTGGAGCGGAGAGGAGCTGTGTCTTGTATAATCAATTAGATCTAGTTATTTCCTCACCAGCTCATTCAAGGAGAGGACAGGAGAGGAGCGGCGAAGTCTTAATTTGCGGCGGACTGCAAGGTAACAAACCGGGGCGGGGGTGTGGGGCGATGCAGGGCAGAACGGGGTGGTGCGGAGTGAAGAAGGGCCAAACAGAGAGAAAAAGAGCGGCTTAGGTGTAAAATACCTGTCAGCTCCGGCGCACTTCACCGCTCCGCTCCTCTCTGCTCCCCTTTGGTGGAAATTGGGCTTTAATGTGGGTTGGTAGACTTCACATACTCATGACTACTTAACTTTAATAACAAAACTTTCAATATATACAATACATAAGTATAGTGATAACTGCTTTTGTTCAATGTTTGCATAGTAATAATAAAACAAACGATGTGACAATAAATGAGTCCTTTGAATACAAATCCAGATTAAATACAGTTAATATATTCGGGGTACAGAAAATTAATTCAGCAGGGAACGTGGAAAGTGGCAACAACGTATTGTAGACAAATCTCAAGTCTACAATGTGTGAGTTTGTGAATAAGTTATGATTTACATGTAAAGTCACACATTGTAGACTCACAACTTTGAAACAACTTTTGCAATTACATTGTTTCAATTCAAAGTTTATTCATCTATAAGTTTGTAGGGGTCCGAAGTATCGTGTATTTTATTCACCTTTCTATTATAGCGAGTTGAGAGGTGAAATATTCCAATATGTTTAATTTTGCAGAAAACGGTTTTTTTCATTTCCACGACTTGAAGTTAAAAACTTGCGGTAAAGCTTTTAGAGTAGTGACAATATTAAGAAAATGAATGAAATCTTCCATAAACAGTCATTTTCATTGATTTTCTGTTACATAGTAGCCCATTTATAGTGGTCTAAAGATTTTTTTACGTGTAGGACGAAAGACATCGCAATGATTAATCTTAACGTACAATTTTATTACGTTTCACGAAAAAAACAGTAGTCTAGACCAAATGATTTTTTAATTATTTTATCGAGATCTCTTCTTTAGTTATATATAATTTTTTAAATTAAAGATCGCATTAAATAAAAAGAAATACATTTGTATTGAATCTAATACTCTTTAAATCCTCACCTACTATCAAGTGTTGTCTGGGCACAAATCCATTTTTTATTTGTTTTTATCAGTGGACAATAAACTCGGCTTACCGATTGGTCACAATTTGTCTTTGTGTGAACTTGATCCAGGTTGTGGACATCCAAGATAAAAGAGCTCTGTGAGTCAATGAATTTGCGATCGAGATTAACTGTTTCGTGTGTTTCAAAGCTCATGTTTTTTGTTCATTACCATTTTCAGCTTATATTAGGAATTATTTTTCACTTTTTAATTAGAAGCGTGTTTTTTAGTTTTTTAACCTATTATTTATTATTAATTATTTATATTTTTATATTATCGTCTATATTATGAATTAAAAGACTAGTTATACTACAATTTTATAATAATACATTTTAATAGACTTAAAACTTTTCTGTTGTGTCGGATGCAGTGTCCAATAGCCAAAACATGTACAAAGTCTGTCTTTTCATTCCTATTTGTTTTATATAGTACCCTATAAAATATTCATATTCACCAGTTCACATACCGTTGTCGTTGTTTTACAAAGTTTGTGCTACAAATATACTCAAAAAGTGTTAGGACGGTTTTTTTACCGTTGCACTACTATTTGCTTTTATCGCGCACTAAAAACTAGAACTGCGTTCCTTTTTAGACAGTTACTTGTAACTCAGTTTGTGTGTATGCAACACACAAACTGAGTTACAAGTAACTGTATGCCTTTAAATTATACACATTAATTATACAAATATAAATTTTAATTATGAATAGAGCGATATATACACAACTTATTAAGTGGACTTTCTTCTTCTTTGTTTATAGGGTTTTCTCATTTGAGTTAATTAATCCATTTAGGTCCCTCAAATTAAATAAATATTTTTTAAGATAGATTTTTTGGAAATTCCACGTTGAGGTAAGGGAAAGTTGTAATACAAACAATGTTTCGAAGAATACCACAACTTGAAGCAAAACTTAAGGCTTTATTCGCGCATGTTTATTAACTGGCTTTCTAAGTCTTCAGTTAACTCTTACTCACAGTTTCACGAACATATATATTTGCGGCATCGTGGAGGGCTCTAAATTAATTACTTGTGAATGTTTACTCCATAGTGTGTGAGGGAGTTTGGGTCAATTTGGGCGCTTGGGAATCTAATCAACAGCTGCTGAAGGACGCCATTAGATTTACCTGATAAGAATCATAACGAGGGCAGAAAAGGACCTGGCTTTTAAATGTTATCTTAAGGATAAGATAATCATCAGACATTTTTCTATGGAGGTTTAATGTTTTCTCCAGAAGGGGTTGTTTCAAAATCGTAAAGAAAGAGTTTTCACCAAATAAATGATAAGTTGACCAAATGTTAAAATTACATTATCTAAACATAAAATCGAACACCGCTGTCAATTCAATTTATTTGTGTTATAATGTTATCCTTTGAGTAACGTTTAATTGACAATTATGAAACAGGTCATTAACCAAATAAAAATGTTTAAAATACATATTTTAATTAACAAAACACATTAGATATCATTAGCTACTATTGACTTCGCTACTAAAGTAACTTGTATGTACAAATTGGTATAATTTGCACAAATAATGTTTATTTCTCGCAAATATAAACGGAATTTCACAGAAGCTTCGAGATTATTTCCAAGTCAAAACACTAATTAGGTAGCGATGTCAGGCAGACTGGATTGTTTCAAGTACTCGTCGCGACAAAGACGCTGAATTTCCAAACACTTAAATTGGGAGCTCATTAGTGCCTCTTTGAATCGGCTGGTTTGAATCTACGTTGCACTATCATTTGTTATTGTAGTTCTTGCAATTCACGAAGGCAGTTTGTTTTTACTTGTGTTTAACTTGAAACTGTACACGTGTGTCATAGTGTGTGTGAGATCAATCGCAACAAATGAACGACTTTTCTGAAAGTACGCCTTCTGTAGAATAACTACACGCAGCATTGCGTTGTGCATGTCATGTATACTTTAACTATAAGTATAGCTAACTATTTGTCGTACTGCAAGAACTATAAAAAACTAACATAAAATAAAATAAAGGTTAAAATGCGAAACAGGGGTCGTACTACCTTTTTAAACGACATAAAAAAAAAATAGGCGGTCCTGCTTGAATTTGAATTTTGTTGTTGTTGTTTGAAATTGAATTGTTATTTTGGTAAATTTTACTGTGGACCGAGTCAGTCTCAGAGACAAAGTTAGGTTACCGGGAAGTTTAAATGTAAATTTAAATGTGTTTTTAAACTTTAAAAATTATAAAAACACATTTAAATTTATTATTCTCACTGCAGTTACCTGAAAACCCACAAAACGTGTAGCATCTGTTAAAACGATTTTTTTTAAATGTACGCTAACGGTTTCAGAGATTATGATATTTTAATACGAAAATACAGCTCCATTATTTTATTCCTTTGTGTAGTAGAGGCACTCAGAGTTAAAAGCACAAACAAACATGAAGAATAGCGAGTGATTTTTGTTGTGTTTTTTATAGAGTGAACCAAATGAAACATTAAAACATTAGACTTTTAATTTGCAGAATAAAACAAAACTTCAAGTGAAATTTATTTTTAAGTACATATTTACGCAGGATAAAATCTCATTTTATTTGATGCAGCATGGTTTTCAAAGAAATGATGAAACACTGTTTTTCAATACACATATAACGTGCAAAATGCACATTAATTATGCCATACGGACGATGAAGCCTCTCCAACAACTTAATTAACATTAAAACACCGAAATACGCCAGTCTAAGTCTCATCCAAATGTGAAACCGTAATGAACGTTCCAAATGAATTTTCCAAATGAAAATTATTTTGTTAAGCTTTGCAACTATGCTGTTTAATTCATAACTCCATATTTTGTGGTGACTGCCTCAGTAGTCTAGTGGTTAGCAGGTACGCCTCTCAACGCGAGGTCTTGGGTTCGATTCCTGGGTAGGGCAAAGTATAAGTTGTGAATTTTTCGTCAGGAAATCCACAATAGCAGCACGGAGATGGAATTGTGCCCAGTGAATGGCAAAAGGCTCACCCCCTATTCCATGAGATTTAAACGTAACAGGTGAAGTGTGGGTGTTGTACACCTCTGCCACACCCTTCTGGGTAATATAGGAGTGATGGTATGTTATGTAATATATATTTATGTAATATAAATATATATATTTATATATAAACTTTTTATCTGATAACCTACCACAAGATTATCTGTCCTGTGTGGTGAAATAAGGCCCTGATTATTGCCTCATGAGTCGTATAGAGATATCGTACTCTTCGTAGTAAATAAATATAAATAATAGTAATGGATTCGCTTATTTATTTATTTAAAAAATTCACATACTGAAGACAACTATGGCTCATATGCCAGTAATTTTAAGAATTCCTCTCACCAGAAAAGCTAGAACACATTTGTGCAGGTAAGGTTTCCGTTCCTTTGCATCTGTCATTGTTCAATATTGGCGGCTTGACTGAGATGTACGAAAAGCTTTAATTTAATCAAATGCAAAATTAATTGTTCGAATCAGACCCTCAGTTGCTGAGATTAGCGTGAACGAACGTACAAACTAATTTTCGCCCACGGTTTCGTCTGTCTGGTAGGTACATCAATAAAAAGTAGCCTATGTTACGCGCCTTGTAATCAACCACCTCCTAAAATTTCATCAAAATCCATACAGCCGTTTAGAAGATTACCCGATACAAACTGACAGACAGACAGACAGACAAAAATTTTGAAAACTGTTTTTGTATCGTGCAAATTACTATTTCAACTGGCAAAACATTGTTTTTTTGACATTAAAAACAGACACTCCAATTTTATTTATTTGTGTTGATTATTTATTATCTTCGTAGTGTGTGATAGTCCATTGAGTTGTATGGCGAGTGATATTGTATCTTAAGATAAAATATTATAGAATGCAGCGCCCCTTAGTGAACTCCACTGCGGGTGATGTAACCTATGACAAACTTATTATTTGCGGTTGATACAGTAATCAGGCCTAGGGATCAAACCGCAAAATTAAGTTGGTTTTTATTGCACATACTTTTCCGGGATATTAAATAATAATTATACCAAGTTTCATCGCAATCGAACCGGTAGTTTTTACGTGATGCCTGAATAAACAGACAGACAGACAAAAAAAAACACATTTTTGGGTTCGGTGTCGGTCTAGTAACACCCCCTGCCGTTTATTTTCTTGATATTTTTAATGTACATAATTTTTAATTCTACAGATTTATTATAAGTATAGAAGTGTAAATATGTTAAAAGCATAAAAAAAATGATACAAACAGAATATTCACAGTATTAGAATACACTTTACGATTTCGAATCTTTAAAAGATATCATTTCAATTCTTTCTTAGCAGTCAAAAGTCGCCTTAAGGCAGTTTAACAAAGGAATCTAAAGTTACGAGTATTGTCAATGCACTCCAAAGTGAACGTTTTTGATACAACAAGGGACATTTCTTTTGTAATCTTTGAACTCACAAAACTACTCTTATAATATTGCTTTCACATCGTATTTCTACAGCTCGATTGAACTAGCTGAAGTTTGTCTTGGGCTGTTTACTAAAGATTAAATGGAATACTGGTCATTGATTTTTATGTGAGCGCTTTTCATTTCGGTATCACTATAAAAAACACAAAATTAAGGGCCAGATTCTGAGGTACACCAAATCGATCTTATCCGACCTATAAAATACAACCAGACAGAATTTAAAACACAAGTTACACTTGAAAAAATAACACATCTGTCACTTTATTTATGCGCGTTATTATGCTTATTCTGCCAATAAGTTTAGGTTTATCTACCTGTGAATTGGGTCTAAAACTAATAATAGAGGACGTAATTAATTTAAATACCTAATTAGGCTACCGAATTCAAGATCACAGATTTGTTTTTATTTTTAATGTAAGTTATAAGTTAAGATACTGCAGAACGACTTAAGCCCCAATTAATAATAGTTAACGACTTTTGCAAATACGTCCCACAATTTTGAGCGCACCGTCAATACCGGTCATACATCATTCTGTCTCCAAGAAGATTGATTGGTTTATTTACTAATTGAAGCTCATTAACACTGTGATGAATAAACGGTAACAAAAACAATTAATAAGCCCCTTTAAAATTAGGTATTTGACACCACTTGTTAATTGACGAACTCTTTTTACGACTACGTCAAAAAAAATTTTTTGCAGACATTTTGTAGGGCAATGAAATTAAGGAGTCACATTTTTATTTTATTATTCTTAATTAAAAATCGACGCCCGCACTATGAGTAACTCCTGTGTCGCGGCGTTTTCACAAACATACATTTTAGACACACAAAGCACACCCAGAGTCAGAACAAATCTTTACGGATCACACATAGAAGAACCCACAATACCAGCGCAACCTTCAACCACTACAGCAACCGTGCACTCCAATTTATAATGCTCAAATTGAAAACAATATATTAAAGTAAGTTTTATAGAGGTATTAATTTATTTAAATGTTATCTTGGAGTTATTTTAACTGTAACAAATACGTGGCGTTTTATCAAAATAATAAATAATTTAAGTCTAACCAAGTCATTAGAATAACGTCTAACAAATTTCTGATAAAACGATAGCACATTTGGACAATCCCACTAATGCTCGGAATTACATCCGGAGCACTCTGTTCGTCGGATAGTTTGAGAGCGATCGTTCCAAAGCGCTGGAATTCTCTTGGCCTAGACGTGATTCGCATTCTTCTCTGTAGGGAATTCTATGCAATGAGTCTCACACACGCGATCTTAGATCACTTGACTGAATTTTCCAAACGTTATGTCGAAACCTTGTAATAAAATTGTCTTACGAAGTGAAAGAAACAAAGTAGTTTTAATTTTATAAGCGTTATTATTCTAATATCATGGGTTTTTATTCACATTTCTTATAAGAATTTGTATTGTTCAAATTTTAAAATGTTATTATTTTTTTTTGAGAGGCTATGGTCTTATTGTAACTCAATTCTATTCAAACCAAGCTTATTAATAATAATATAATTTTAGCATATCATTGTGTTGAGGATAAAGGATCGATTTGAGGTTTGAATAGCAATGGAGTGGATATGTACGGCCCCAATTACTTAACTCAAATTGTGCCCTAAATATTAATTTTGGTCACGTCTGCAGGCACTGAAACTGTATATTTTGGTTTATTTTTATTGACAACAATGTTCAGCATTATTTTCTAACAAAATAAAACTATCATAGAATAATTTCAATATTTTGCTAACATGTTGGATGTGACGTTTTGTATGACTTCTATAAGATTTGTATGAGAATACGAAATTAAAGATGTAACAAGTACTAAAAAATATGTAAATATACACATAAGCCATTTACTAGCATATAATGTGTATATTTTATATAAATAAATAAACGTATTCTCAACCTTTAACTTTTAGGCAAATAAACTTCAACGTATTACCATACAAATGGTCAAGTTTAAGCATTTTTGTGCCATTAAATGTAAAAAGTTAAACGTTCCACCCTCTAAATTAGGATAGCTTCGGATAATGTTGGCTTTTATTATTCTTCCACCCACGCCCATGCCTTAAAATAAAATGCTTAAATATTTGTAACATTGCTGTAATTTTATTCGTCATGCCAAGAGAAATAATTGACAGATAGAAAAAAAATCAGTACTAGCTATGTAGTTAACTGACGCACATATTGCGTCTGGCGTACAAGCGAGATAAAATTGTATTCGTATTTCTTTCAATAGGTTCAGTACTAGTAAAAACATTGATTCAATGTCACATTTTTTGCAAAAAAAAAAGAACGATAATATGACAGAAAAGCATCTAACATTATAAATGACTTCTAAGTGATTATTTTTATAACATTTAGCTATGCTTAGCAAAATACTAAGAAACAGTTGAAAAAAGTATGGGACCGGCAGGATTTTAACCTGCGACCTAATGACATCAAATGACTTAACATACAGTTGAGAAATTTAGGGCCTGGCAAGAGGCGACCGTAGCTGGTTGATTAAATTGACTGTCCGGGGTGCAAAAGGTTGCAGGTTCAAATTCAATATTATTCTACTGTTTCTTGTATTATAAATAACAGTAGGTAATAGTAGTAATAGTTTACGTATTAAGTCCATCGTTTTAAATACCATATCAAAAGATTAATTAGCGGAATTGATTGCAATGATAATTAATAGAATACTTTTGCCGAAATGCTCAAAAATCCATCAAAAATGCTTTGAGTCCGGAACGATTAATGTTCTTATTGTTCCAGTGAGCTGGTGTGGACTGATTTTGATTGAAATAGTTTAAAAGGATTTTATGGCACGTTTTACTTTTTGATTTTAGTTAAAATTTGTTAAATAAAATTTTATGTGAAATAGTGGTTGCCTTTCATTGATGACAAGCTAAATAATTGCACAATCATAATAATCATAACCTATTAATTTAACGTCAAAGTAACTAGCGGGTTAAATTAATAATTATATTATAATTTTACACCATTTAAAATCAAATCAAATCATTTATTCAGAAAATTATGGGTAGTTAAGATGTCACTTAAAAATATTGGTCCACCAAAATTTGCCCGTTCAGGCGTATTGTTTACTTCTCTGTTTTTATTTTTTGTTGTCCTGTGCTTGTGATCGGAATAAATGCTTTCTATTTCTATTTCTATTTCTATGAATTTTAAAACATGCATAACAAAAAATCTACTCTTATTTTAATTATTACATTCTGTCTTAATATAAAATAGGCACAAACAAAATTAAATAAAAAAATAAAAAATGTCCGTTTCAATAATACAATAAATTATATCATAATGTCAAAAATTCAAATTAAGTCAAATAATATTTTAAGTCTAAATATTTTAAGTGTTTCCTGTGACTCATAATAAAACCGCCCAAGAGCGAGTCGGGCCCGCGCACTAAAGCCCGGTATACACTTTGTTTAGTGCGAGGGCAAGTGATTAGTGCGAGTGCAGGTGTGTAGTGCAAGTAGTGTCCAATTCATTGCAAGTGCAGGTGATTAGTGCGAGTGCAGGTGTGTAGTGCGAGTAGTGTCCAATTCATTGCGAGTGCAAGTGATTAGTGCGAGTGCAGGTGTGTAGTGCGAGTAGTGTCCAATTTTGATTAGTGCGAGTGCAGGTGTGTAGTGCGAGTAGTGTCCAAGTGGCTCATCTGTTTCCGAGGTCGTGGGTTCGATTCCCACTTAAGACAAATCTTTGTGTGCATGAACATGGGGGTTTGTCTTAGTCTGGGTGTTTCTATGTATAATATGTATGTATTTACAAAAGATTTTTTTTTTATATTATTATTATTTTTATTTACCTTTTTTTTACATTTTTTTTTTAATTTGTTTTTTTTTCTATATATGTATTAGTATCAGTTATTTTAGTACCCATAGTACAAGCTCTGCTTAGTTTGGGACTAGATGGCGTTGTGTGTGAGTTGTGAAATATTTATTTTATTTATTTATTCATGTTTGAGATACTCCTGCACAAATTTATAAGTTACGTCTTCGGTCCACTTTGCCATTTTGTACAACAAGCGCCCGACGCTACGCACTAAATGCTAAACACTAAACACTAAACACTCCTGTCCAAACGTGCTTAGTGACAGGCACGCTGCGAGTGAGGGGAAGGGAGGGCGCGCGGGACGTGGCTACTACGCAGTCCACTCGCAAAAAAATAGAACGCGCTTCTATTCACTTTACTACACAGCCAACTAAGCACTCGCACTAATCAGTCGCTGTCCACACCTTGTCACTAAACACCTGCACTAATCACTCGCACTCGCACTAAACAAAGTGTATACCGGGCTTTAGGGTTTGTATTTTTTCTATAAAAACGGCAAAATTAATACATGACAGACAAACTCAGTTATATAGGAATTACTATTTTCGCGAATTTACTACGAAATCCTTGAAAATAACCAAAAACGTTTTTAACCAAGCAAAACCTTGTTTGAAGTTTTAAAAGAGAGTCAATTGAGCGCATTCATATATCAATTAATAGCAGTGGAAGCGATGACTAAGCATGGCTTATCACTTTCTGCCATCTCACCGCCTATCTATTAGCCTAATGGAGCAGAAAACCTCGGCGACGAAACGTATCTGATAAAGTATTGATAAACTATAGGGGTTAGTATTTTAAAGCTATTCAAGCTTTAAAATACTAACCCCTATAGTTTCTAAAGAAAAAAATGGCCATCATAATATTATCTAAAAGAAACATTACTTGAAAAAATATCTTATTAAAGTCGAAGCTCCAATTTGTCATTGGTTATGAATTTTTATGCTGAACAAAAGTTAATTTTACACAGAGTGGCGAATGTTTTGCCGTTTTGAGCTTCTCAGTGACATCGCGGTGTCTGGAACTGTGCTTAGTAGATGGCGATAGGCTCAGCCCTTATCCCATGACACCTAAACATATCAGGTGAAATGTGAGTGTTATGCACCTTTTCTGATTCATATACGCGTGATGTTATGATTTAATCAATGTGCGGCACCAAATAAAAATCCTTCAAATTAATTAATTATCAACCTTGGTAATTATTATTCAATCTGCTATTTAATCAATAAAATCTTACTGAGTTGACTAAGCAGCTATCGTTAAAGCAATTTAGTTAAGACCCTCTGTTTAATATGCGCACCTTACCAAAATTACGGCTGTATTTTACGAAGCTATATAAGGTATACCATGGGGAACCATAAAATACATATTGTTGGAGCATAGTCTTACGAAAAATAAATAACAACACAATGTTACTTTCAAGCAAGCAAGTCGCACATAAATAGCGGCTTATATTTTGTACATGAAACGCTTAATGTATACTCTACCAATTATTGTACGAATTGTGAAAAAGTAAAAATGATTTATACTGATTTTATTTTACAAATTTTTATTCCCATTTGTTCAATCACGATAAAAAATCAAGGTTTTAAAACGAAATGAAAACATACCAAATACATCATCCTTTTGAATTCAACATGCGTTATTTAAAGCATTGAAACTGACATAAAATACGTCTGTTTATTTTATACTATTCAAAAACTGTACGGAAACATTCCCTGGCCATTCAACACACAGGGCTTTTATCTTCCAAAGCTTTTTTGGCTTTTTTGGCTCGCCTCTACTCTCCATTCTGAAAATAACCAATGCATACAAAATGATTCATGTTCTCAGCGTGGTCGCACAGTGTTGCATATCTGTGCTCTCTCACATTAATTACAACTCGTAAACTTTTGTATTACGTACGTTGGCTAGATGTTTAGTTATTTTAATTTTTTTTGCTTGCTTCTCGTGAGGGCTTTTATACATATTTGCCACGCTTTCATTATAAATTGATACTATGATTATTTTTATAATATTTAAACTAGCAATAATAATTGTTAACTTATGGTTATTAATTTTAAGTAGGGTTTAACATATACAGTGGGCCAACGAGTAAGGTGTGCAGGACAAAAACTTCTAAGTGAGAGTAAAGACTTACTACACCAGTTTGGATAAGTTAGTTACATATCTAAATAGTGGGTATATTACACTTATTAAATATGTAATTTATACATGCATATCTATTGCAGTCAGTTTTTACTATGACGTAAAAGCTTTTGCCCTACATACCTAATTGCTTGGTCTTCTGTACATAAAATAAAATACTATTCAATGATTAAAAAATATTAAAACTATGACACTGGTTATAAAACAAAACATTTTTGGTTCACCTAACCTCAAGCATTTAGAATACCTTCAATCAAATTGGAACAACAAAACAAACAGCATCGAACAGACTAAGATTGAGCGGTCCACAAATTAAGTACAAAGGCTGTCACCGGTACGGTCATCTCTTCTCATGAAATATTCATGCGCACGGATGCGGTCGAATGTACCGCTGTGATATATTTTCCGCTGACCACCGCAGAGGCCAAAATAATAATGATATGTAGTCCTACATATCATAATACAAGCGGGTTAGTAATAAAATACTCCTAGCTATTTATTGTAGGCTGAAGGGTTTTTTGCTGTAATTATTACTAATGGAAGTTATCAGTTACAGTACTTAAAAGCTTCACTTTGCTTGACCTATATGAATTGATATAAATAATATGGTCTCGTTTAATTTATTCTTAAAGCAATGGAAAGCTGAGATATTGTTTAATTGTAATATTTTACACAATTATATTTTCAAACTTCAAAATATTTTGCAGAAATTAAATAGGAAAATCAAATTATTTGATATCTGCGTCTACTAGAATGAAAATATGATTCCGAAAAGGAAAATTCTGGCCTTAAAATCTTGGTGAGGCTATTTCATCCATAAGTGATGGACTTTGCAGAGCAAATCGCGTTTTATTTATAACGTTTCACTTCAGTAAATCGAATGTAATTTTTCACATTGAAATATTAGCGGTTTCGGCCTCCATATCTCTTGGGTCGTACAGGGACGAGTCTGTTAATAAAAACATTTTTCTACGTCCCGAAAAGCGTGGTAAACCATACACAAGGTCCTTTTTGAAGTGAGTTTTCACGCTGCCATCATGTATCTGGCTTTATTTGGGACAAAATAAAATTATGCCGTAGATTCGAAAGGTCTATTTTTTAAAAAAGCACATCAGCATACAATTAAGTACATATGGCATTATAATATTGACCGAGCTAGCTTTTCATCGTGATCCAATATGTGCTTATCGTGCTCTACGTACATTTTGCTGTTGCTCAAACAGTTTGGTCAAAAGCCTTTCATTCTCAATGGAATGTTGAAAGGAAGGTGGAAATATGGTTCAATTAGAGCTACGATTTGTTCGGGATTTCGCTTTAATATTCACGCAATGAAAAATAACCCGTTTGCTCATTATAAGCTGAATCCTTTTAGAACGCACGCACACTACCTACACTCCCAATTCGATTTCTTTTTAATTCAAATAATATGGTTGTATTTCGTGAATGTAAATATTTCTAAGTATTTTAACCAACATCGTTTGAATAACGAACTTGTTGACTAATAATGTACGTTAAAAGCATAATGTCTCAGAATTGCGTTATTTTCTAATGTTCACATAGGTATTTAGGCATAATTCATAGTTATGCTGCTTCAAAGTATGATAGTTCATGAAATAACTCTTGACTTTTGTTTCTCATTCAGAAAAAAAATACGAGAAATACAATAAAATAATTCTCATTACAAATCAATGATTCCATTGAGAATTTTAATGGCCATAAATTAATCTCTTATCGATACAAAAAAATGTCATTCATAATCTGTGAAGTCATACGGTTTTCGAACGTTCGTCGAATAAATATTCAAATTAATTTTACATTACTCTGCACAGGAAAGGCAGATGGAGTATTTGCTCTTTTTACCCGGTCAAAAGCAATTAGACAGGAGGAAAATATTAATGTTCGGTTTCCATATTTCATGAAAATAAAAAAAGGATTGATATTATATCCTCCTTTCAGTGGTTGTGAATCTATAGAAGAAGTACGAATCATAGTAGCAGCTCTAATATTTTGAGCTTTACTTTGATTAAACAACAAAGATATAATCATCACACGTTCATTTATTTTAAGTGGCCGTGGCGCAATGGACAAGGCATCGGTCTTACGATCGAGAGGTCGTGGGTTCGAAACCAGGCCATTACACCACGGACGTGAACTTCCTAATTACACAAGCGAATTAAGCTTAGCTAGAGGGGGTTAACAAGAATACTAGAAAAACTTCACTAAAACAAAAAAAAAACACATTACATGAAAGTTTTATTTAAGTTTTTTTAGGATTTCAGGAATAGTTCAGATTTGATTGCCATAGAAATGTTTAGTAATAGTAGTGCATTATGTTATTTGTGATGGATTAAAAAAAAATATTTTAACTTATTTTTATTCTTTTAAAGACCATTCCATTATAGAGCGTTCCATTGTAGTTGACGAATTCCAGCCTAATTAATAAAAAAATGTAATACGTGTTGCCGTCCGCACGTATAATTAAAGCTTTTGACCATCCTGCATGTCTTCCGTCGGTCGGAGTAATTTAGCGCAAATTAATCACGTGCGGCACTTTTTTGCACAAAACCTTAATGTATTCTAATTACTCGACTGCGGCGAAAGCAAAAAAGGAACGTTACGAGTGTTTTTTAAATTAGGAGGAATCTGTGTCCATAAAATAATGGTCATTTAGTTTTTGTGACGTGTGTAACCTATTTTGATGTAATTAGCTATTATTTAGTCTTCTTCTTCTTCTTCGTCGTGGTGAAAGGATTAAGTGGCTAATCCTTTCACCGCGACTTGGAGAACTCGCGAATTGCCCAGGGTGCGCCGGACGTAGGGAATCGTTGTGTACGTCACTCGGGGAGGCTCCTTTCATGCACCCCGCTATTATTTAGTAGATTACTAGCGACCCGCCCTGGCTTTGCATGGGTGCAATGCTTTGGTACCGCCGCAACCGCTATGTCTCTGCATTTTAAATCTGTAATAATGTTTAAGTAAATTACATGTTTTAAAGGGTCATATTGATCTATATTAAATACACAATGTATAAAAGGTACTTAATTGGAAAAGTATTATGCTGTATTGCTTAAAATCGCATAGCAAATAAGTTCATTCTTTCTCATAAAATGTAAAGGAAAAAATGGTTATTGTTGGTTATCCCCAAGATATAGACAAAAATGATATCGGCTTTTTATTTGTAAACCTTTTTAAGGTGTAGGTACAATACTGAAGCACATTATTTTGATCTATCTCGTAGGGTTCAGCCAGCGTTAGCAATGTAAGCGCAAAAAATTATGTTTATTTACATGACATCAGATACCTCTTAAATGATTAGTGTTTCTATACTTTATTTTGCTTGATTTACCTATTTTGAATTACTCTATCTATTTAAAATTTCCGCATCACAATTCGTTGCGTAGTTTTAAAGACCTCAGCATACATAGGGACAGACAGACAGACAGACAGCGGGGAGCGACTTTGTTTTTACTATGTAGTGATGAGTAGTGCAATCATGTGACAGTGGCATAATGATCCTTTCAATATTTATTTAATCAATTGAAAGAAATAAAGATAGGCTTATTACGAATATAAAAAAAATTAAAATGCTTTCATGATTCAATGTGATGTTGCCCTAGTGGTTAAAGCGGCCGCCTCGCCGCTTTCAACTGCGCTGGTGTTGTGGGTTCGATACCGACGGGACAAATCTTGTGATCCGCAAATATTTGTTCTGACTCTGCGTGTGTGTGTGCTTTGTGAGTGTGAAATGTATGTTTGTGAACATCCTCGCGAGTTATTCCTAGTGCGGGCGAGGTTTTTTTCAAAGAAAAAAATAAAAAAAAAACTAATATGAATGAGCACTTTCTTTCCTTATAGTATTATGTATTAGTAGGTATAATAATATATATATATTATGACATATTTATATATATCTTATATATATCTTATATATATTTTATAATATGTAATTTATTGATATAATATATTATATAACAATTCTTGTTAAATATAAACTGCAAATAATCTCAAATTATCTAAGCATAAACTACCACTTTATTTTCTCTTTCCGAAATGTCCATCCTAAGGTTGCCTGGAAGAAATCGCTTTAAGCGATAAGGCCGCCCTTTGTACATTTTTTTTCTGTTACTTTCCTGTGTGTGTTACCTCTTAAGTTTTTCCATGTGAAATTATGTACAAATAAAGTATTTTCTATCTTCTATCTATCTATCTATCTAATACAAAATTGTAATAAAAATCTTCAGTGAATAAATACTTTTTGCAGCAGACATTTTACCCGTTTTAATTTACCACGCTGCATATAACAACATATTTTGTTGTGGTGGCTACTTATACATTTGTTTGCTCTCTGTAAAACGTGCATTGCCACAGATGTGCAAAATTTTGTGATATCTTTTGGATTCATGCCAAAACAGGAAGCGCCACGGCTTACAATGTCGTTCAATTTTCAAGTATAAACTTTTAAGAAACATAATATTCCCGTCTAACTTTTTCACTATTATATAACGTAAAGGCGACGCAAATAGCGCAGTAGCGGAAGTTTATCGATTTAAATTTCTAGACGCTTCCAGAACTACGATTATGGGCTGAACTGCTGTGGCTCGCGCTCAATTGCCGCAAATTTTATCACCGCAAGTGTCATGCATTTATATTTTAATTTTTTGATTGAAATCAATTGAAATGTTCGTATGTTAATAATATTAGTTTAGTTTGTTTACCTTTCCTTAACAATTTATATATAGAATCCTATATATAAATTTCCGATTTCGGCTACGGCGACTTAGCTTTTGTGGGATATTTATTTTACGAGCTTGAATGTTTTGCTCTTAGATGACTAATGTACCCTATTTTTGCGGTAAATACACGTGAACAACGCGGAGACGTGAGGGCACCATTGATATAATTAAACGTTATATTCGAAGGTGGTCGTGCTTTCAGTTGGTCTCGTTTAATAACAATTTCTACATGAATATCAGAGATACGCTACAAAGTTAGCCAATAACTTCATATCAGAATGCGGGCTCGTATGCCATTGATCAAATAACTGCATTGCAATATTAATAGATATTGCAATTCCATATTAAGTATTAATTGGAATGCCTCTCGAGTATCGAATTGGTATCTTCATTAGAGTAGAGACGAAACTGACTACCTACATTATAATATATATAACTTATTTATGTGTAGATGTTTACGTCCTTATTTATAGCTTATTCAGATATATATTTGCTACGTAATACGTATTGATTCTAGTGGCGATAATTTATCAGATACTAGAATATATGTGGTTTATGTTTCGAAAGATAGTATGGGATTATGTTGAAAAAATAAACAGTTATTTCTAGTTGAAATCTTTAGGTCTAACTGTGGTAATATATTTAATACTTTCATTTACTAGTGTTTAAGATGAAAGCTTGTTAATTTATCGGTTGATTTATTTATTTTACAATAATGGACATAATTTTATACTAGGTCAATTGTTATATTGCAAAAACACACAAGAACATTTATAAAGCAGTATGCCTGGGGAAGACGATACCGGATAAAATCCCGTATTCCCTAGGCATAGCCTGAGAAATGTCCTAAATGGTAACAGGTAGGTACAGCATATTATGCCAGACTTATGTCTGGTGCTCAAAGTCTACTGCCTTTCTAAGGCTGCACGCAATGACAGGTACAAAATCATTGCATTGTTTTCAAGAACTTTAACGAAATATTTACATGGAAACTCTTCAAAATATACCTGTTAAATATGTCTACAGGCATAATTCAATCATTAACAAAAGCAAATCAATTACTGTTATGTTCTGTACTCGGTCTAATAACTCTTTTAGCTTGTAACCAAGTTGCGGTTAGAAGGGGCTCGTTCGTTAATTACCAAAGCTCACGAACAAGCTAGTGGAAGGTACAGTCTGGTACAATTTTTACATCCATGTTTAATCAAGAATAGAATAATGATTCAGCGGTAAAACCTGAATTCATCAAATTGATTAACTTGTACGGCAGATTTAAGGTTGCCTCGAAGAAATCGCTGAAAGCGATAAGGCCGCCCTTTGTACATTTTTCCTGTTATTTTTTCTTTTTGTTGTTACCTCTTAAGTTTTTCATGTGAAATTATGTACAAATAAAGTATTTTTTATCTATCTATCTTCTATCTATTTCACCATAATTATAACTCCTGACACATTGAACTATGTTTAATTTAAACTTTATCAAATGATGGATATATTATGCCTCGATGGTCCAGTGGTTAGCGTATGCAACTCTCACCGTGAGGTCTCGGGTTCGATTGCCGGGTCGGGCAAAGTGTTAATTGTAAACTTTCTGTCAGGAAATTCACGATTGCAGCACGAAGTTAGAATTGTGCCCGGTAGACGGCGATAGGCTCACCCCCTATCCCATGGGACCTAAACATTACAGTTGAAGTGTGGCTGTTGTTCATCCTGCCACACCCTTCTGGGTAATATAGGCTTGATGTTATGTTAGGTTATGTGAACATTATATCCTATAAATAAATCACTGTTACAGTGTCAGGCTAGTTTTAGTTTTATTTATTTATTTATTGGAAGACGAACAGCAGTAACAATTAATATTAATTAAAATATTATGCAACATTCAGCCAATTACAGGTCCTCATGAATAGTAATAATATATGTTAAAATTAAGAACTGCGAATGTACTACAACAAATCATTACAGAGCCTTATACAAATCAATGGCTTAAATAAAACTAAACACCTTGATATTGAAAAAAGAAATCACGGCTTAGCACCTGTCTCATCGACTCCAGGTTTGCATTAAATATATCAACATCATGTAATTTGCTTGCATCATTAAGGGTCTTACTAGCTCTCCGGACAAAGCTATTCTGCCGATAGTTAGATGGCACTAGTGGAAGGTGGAGGGGTGAATAATGTCGTAATAATTTTATTCTCATTTGAAGATCTGAAAGCCAATTCAATAGTCCTCTTTATACTAAATTATTTTTTTACCTTTGCTCATAACGCCTGAAGATAGCTAAGAACCCATGTTCCTGTTTCTATATTGCTGCAAAACAAATTAGTATCTGTAAATGAAAAAACAAAAAATATCTTTTAGATAGCAATATTTTTATATCAGTTAAAGGAACAGTATGAATTGCAAATTATCAACGGACCATATAATAGCAAATTTTTACTGGTGGTAGAGCTCTTGTGAATGAGCTCGAGGGCGGCATCACCACCGTCTCACCTTTAACCTGCCGCCAAATAGTAGTGCTTCCATTAATGTGTTCCGGTTTGGAGGTGAGATCAGGCCCTGAAATTACTGGCACATGAGGCATAACACCGTAGTCCTCAGCTGCAGCGACGCATCTATAATCTGCTTTTGTGGATTGTTGATGTCCATGGGCTGTACTTCACTTACCATCAGGTGGACTACACGTTTGTTCGCTGTAAGTGTAGTATAAAAAAAAAAAAAAAAAAAATTGCCGACACAAACTTCTATAGAGGCTCAGGTGGTTAAATAAATTGTCTCCCATTACGTTCACTTTGCTGGACCATTAAATGGAAACTGATGGTTGAACATTAGAATTTAGAAAAAAAGTATACCCAGGAACTAAATCACTTGAAATATAGGTGCAAGCCTCGTCAGGTGTGTTTAGTGCCTGGTTTGCCTAAACATTTTCAAACGATGCTTGCACTAACTCTTGTCTCTCGGGGCTGTTCACAATCATACATTTCACACACAAAGCACACCCAGTATCAGATCAATTTTTTGCAGATCTCAAAAAGATTTATCCCGTGTGGGGATCGAACCCACAGCACCAGCGCCGTTAAAAGGAGCTAGCTGCTTTTACACTACATTAACCGTGCTCTCCTATTTTATTTAAATAGAGTTATTACTGCTTTAAACAAAACATTACTTCTGAAACCTATTTAGACATAACGATATCTGTAGGATCAGCTATTTTAAAGTGAAGATTTCACAAAATACGGTTTTGATAAAAAATAGGACTTTCTGTTTTGAAATACTACATGCAGAGAATTCTCATCTTTAAATGTTTGACCATTAGGTTTATTTCTGCGAAATTCTTCAATGAAGTAGTTAGCATACGAATGGGTTTCATTACACAAAAGTACTGTGTAATGAAAATGGAATCTCTTGAGAAAAGAAACTGGAGAGTACCGTAATGAATCTGTAATTAGATAACCATAGTGCTGTAGTGTATAATTTATATTTCCTTAAGGAATTCAATGTAATTTACTACAACGAATGGGTAGTCAAATCTACAAAAGCTACAGGATCAAGAAATTACACGGATTTCATTTCATCCAATTGGTAGGTTTAATATTCTTGGGAGTTGTAACAAAATTTTTGTCTTGCGTCGGATGGTATAGAAAAAAACTGAGAAATATTTCCAGTGAAACAAGATTTACGTGAAACAAACATAAGAATTATTGAAGAGAAAATAATCAAAAGGACTTACAAAACCCGCGGGAAATTACACATGAAAGGTAAACTTAAACGTCTAACGATTAAATCTGTCTGTTCCCGCATTTCTGTTCCATCGAGTCATTTAATTGAGCGGAAATACAGAACGATTTGGGGTCGTGTTCTAATTCGGTATAAACGCAGTGAACACATATTTATTGCAGTCTCTTTATTTGATTTAAAGAAGTTATTAACTAAGACAAGTCAGTTAATTCGGCGCAAAAATATTATTGAATAACAATGACTATGTATTATATGGTTGAAATTAGTCAAATATATCCAAATTGGCTGGTAACTATAAATTTAAGCTAATCTTCATTGTACTTAGAAAAAATACTATTGTGATCCATATTTTACTTTCATGGAGTTTGTTACTTTTAGAACACAAAAACATTTAGAACGATGAACTAAAACCCGGCCAAGCGCGTGTCGGGCCACGCGGTAAAGGGTGCCGTAGTCAGGTTTTACACTATAATTATGGACTCAAAATAGGTTTAATATCTATATTGAATATAAACAACTTTATACAAGTCATTATTTTCAAAGGTTTTTGTATTTTGTATGAACTTGCATGCATTTCAGACTCCTATCCTAGCTTCTATAGTTTTTCTTGAAAGTTCATTACATATACCTACAATGTTTTTTTAGATCTTTCCAAAAATAAAATTATTTTTCAAGATTTTATTCTATCACTTTTTTGACACAAATAACATAATTATATTTCCTAAATTTTAGCTTTCTAGCACTAACAATTTTAACGATGTGCCACGGACATGGCGAAACTATAAGGGTTTCTTGTAGGTACTACGGAACCCTAAAAAAGGGATACGATATAAAAACCACATTAGTATTCGAAACACGCAACAATACAATCACAGAATATTGTCTTTTACTTTTAAAATATAAGGACTATTTCGTGGCATAACAGTTACGTTGTAGGCACGTTTTAGCAGTTACGTATGTACATATGCCGAACTTTCTTTTTTTTATAATAACATCTTTTGAGAGTTCCAATAAAATGTGTTGTCGATTTTGTCAGAATACAACTCGAATGAAAGAATATCTGTCTGTAGCCGTAAACGGCTATTGTGGCTTGCGTTAATAGCGGCTTGAAAACACAACTGGAAATCTTTATTTTCCATAGTAAAGCAAGCGCAACGTTTATAAAGTCACCTTGTTTGTAGATACACACATAAATTGTCAAAACTATGCAATTCATCTTCGTAGTAATTAATCTATACCTTGAACTAATACACTAAATCATTTTCATGCTATATGTACGTTCTCAGAGAAGCCATTGGTTGATCTAGCTTATGCAAAAGTTATAGATTCGTATGCGGCCCGTGAGGTTATTTATGATAATTTATGTCAGCGACCCGGGGTGAAACTTTCAGATCCCAAATCAGATTTAGAGCGGCTAAATGGAGTCATCGGAATAGATTTGCAGATAAAAACTGTTCTGTTTATACTTTATCTTTTAACTTTGAGGTAGTATGTCACTATACTTTATAAGTTTCATGTTAATAGAATTGTGGTATCGATTAAATATTTGAAATTGTTGTTTCCTCCTCCTCCTTGCTTCGATTGCCTCATTTCTGAGGGTCGTAACCTCTTTTCTAGATCATCATTTCCCGTGTGATGGTCCGCCATCTGTGCCTGTCTTGGGCCGTGTGTAGTGCGGTGTGGACCGTGGTGTTGAGGTTAGGTTAGAAATTGTTGTTTATTGAGTTGTTTTTGTGAGTCGTTGTTCATTCAAAATGATCTGATAAGAAAATATCAAAGAACTAAATCCATTTAAAAACATCAAAAAACATTTAAAAGTATTCTTTCAATTTATTAAAAAATAGAAATCGATTTAGCATAAAGAGTTTGAGGTCTGACAAGACTCAAAAATATACCAAGAGATAGTAAAAGATGACACACAGATATTACTGCAAAACGGAGCCAAGTGAAGCCACCCTTATTTAACCGTAAAATAATGTCACTGCGGCTCTGATATTGGGCATTTGTATAATAAGTCGATAAAAATTCTCTTCTGAGCTATCCATAAGAAGTTGCTCGCGAATTTATTTGGATTTGCTTAGATGGAACTCGATTCGTGATTCGTTTGATGATACCTTCGTGTAACTTAGTACGATCAAGCATTATAAATTGAAAAAATAACTATGTAGTATCCCTAGATAGTGAAGTAGTGAAATATTTATTTCAGTGTGTTCTAGCTATTATATAAATAAAAAGAAAAAAATTACAAAAAAAATAATAAATTGTTATGGTAAATCTACGGATTAATAATTGGCTTCACTTTTTATGCGTATACTCCGTTTTTAGCAGACGGAGATAAAAACAGCCTTATTTTTCACATTCGGGTATAATAAGGCTTCTAAAGTATTTCACAATAGATTTTCTGAATAAAATCATATCAGTAATGAGTATGTGGTTATTGCGGGTAGCAGGAAGAACATGTCTCAAATCCAGTTTTGGAAGAAGTCGTAAAACAGTAGGTATTAGGCATTTAAACGACTTACTCTGCTGAAGTTTTACCTTTCCTGGTAAAATGCTATTTCACTGCACATTTTTACTCTTAACTCCTTTGAAATTCAATTCAGAAACACTTGAACTAATGTATTTATTCAGGTGTTCTGTTTAACATATAATCGTTTAATTGAAGTTTAAATTTTAAGTGCAATAAATATGAGTTTGTCATACACACTATGACACGTGTACAGCATAACATGCCATCATGCGTATATAACCCAAAAGGATGTGGCAGAGATGTACAACACCCACATTTCACCTGTTACGTTTAGGTCTCATGGGATAGAGGGTAAGCCTATCGCCATCCACCGGTCACAATGCCAACTGAATCTCCTGACGAAAAATTCACAAGTAACACTTTGCCTGACCCGGGCATCGGACCCGAGACCTCGCGGTGAGCATACGCTAACCACTAGACCATGAAAGCTGTCGTCACGTGTACCGATTCAAGATAAACACAAACAAAGCTCAACCGCATTCGTGAATCGCAACAACTACAATAGTAACTAACAACAAATTAGCAAAACCACAAAATTACCTAGAACGTCGTACAACTAATTCACCTCTCTCACTTTAATAACGGTTATAACAATTAAAAGTTTGCCAATTACATTGAAATTTCTGTGTGGTTGGAAACGTTGGGCGAAAGTTTTGATTAGATTGTAATTCATTTGGAATATGGCGTGGGATTTAAAGCAAAGGTTACTGAATTTAATAAATAGATATCTTTGTAATATTTCGAGGAAGAACACTTTACAATTATCAACTTTGTAAAAAAAAAACAGATACTTGTCACACGTAACGACAATTTTTTTTAGATTTACAAATAAATAAATCTACTCTATTTTATCTACTTTACCTTTTAGTATAAATATAATGTCTAAATAACCATACTTAGACATATACAGGATGTTTCACAGTGGTTTTGCTTCGGACAGTAAAAAACTTATCTATAGTCTACAATATTTTGTTTAAATCAACTTATTTAAATCAACACTAAGCACTAAAGTATATTTTTGCGTGTTTTGAATAAACGATCTCGGGTACTTTTATACGTAAATACTCAAGTGATACTTCGCTCTGTATCAAAACTGCAGCAGATTCAAACAACCACCACTGCATTACCGGTGCAAATAAATAAAAATAAAAATAAATAAATGAAAATAAAGCGGCTGTATCGCAATGGATGAGGCATCGGTCTTACGATCGAGAGGTCTTGGGTTCGAAAACTAGCCATTACACCACGGACGTGAACTTCCTCCTAACTCAAGCGAATAAAGCTTAGCTGGATTGGGTTAGCAAGAGTACTAATAAGCTAAATAAAAAAAGTGCAATATCGCTGTAAATGCCATCAGATAAACAGTGTGAGATGGGCCGACAGTTGCTCTGCACCGTATGCTTTGGAATGTGGGGTAAGGCAAGGGGGGATAACGTCACCAAAGCTCTTTAATATTTACATTAATGACCTGATCGTTGAGCTCAGCAGCAAGAAAATCGGTTGCCGTATTGATGACGTCAGCGTCAATAACATCAGTTATTGTGACGACATGGTGCTGCTGACCCCAACGGTCAGAGCACTAAGAGAGTTACTCACGTGTTGTGAGTCTTATGCTCAAAGGCATGGCCTCTTGTATAATGTCGCTAAAAGCGAATTCCTGGTCTTTAAGGCCGACGGTCACAAAAGCCCAGAATCCGTACCTGCGATTAAACTAAACGGTAATGTACTCAAACGAGTCTATAAATTTAAGTACCTTGGGCATTATGTCACTGACGACCTTGATGACCAGGCTGATATCGAGCGCGAGCGTAGGGCGCTGGCAGTCCGGTGTAATATGTTGGCACGCAGGTTTGCGCGTTGTAGCGAGAAAGTCAAAGTGACCCTTTTTAAAGCCTATTGTCAGGTCTTCTACACGTGCAGCTTGTGGACCAATTATACGCAGCGGGCCATCAGCGCCCTACGTGTGCAATATAATAACGGCTACAGGATGCTGTTGGGCTTGCCGCGTTTCTGCAGTGCCTCTGGCATGTTTGCGCAAGGGCACGTTGATGGCTTCCAGGCCATCGTGAGACAAAAATCTGCCTCACTGCTCCATAGAGTACGAGCGAGCTCCAACTCCATCCTAAAGGTGATAGCTGGGAGATATGATTCACCGATAGTGCATAGCATTATACGGAGATGTATCTCCCAGAATAAACTAGTTATGCAATAAATACCCACATTTGTTACTAACATACATTTAAGATTATTGTTTTACTAACCCACTATGGATCTTACTTGGTCTGAAATAAAAGTTATTTTATTTTTTATTTATTTATTTAAATATATAATTTTATTTGCGGAAACCAGCGTTGTCTGTTGTATCGCAAACATTTCCATAACAAAAGTTGTTTTGTTGCAAATACGGGTAACGAGGGAAGTAAAACAATAAGCTTGCACGTGCACGTGTTATGACAAAGTTGTTTTTGAGTACGATTTAATATATTTAAATTAATAACATAACTCATAACATAACATAACATCATGCTATTCTTATTATATATAAAACACCCACACTTCACCTCGGTCTCATGGGATTGTGGGTGAGCCTATCGCTATCCACCAGTCACAACCAACTCCGTGCTGCCATTGTGATTTGTCTGACGGAAAGTTTTTTTTTTTGTTTTTTTTAAACGACGCCCGCACTAGGAATAACTCCTGTGTCGCGGGGGTGTTCACAAACATACATTTCACACACAAAAAGCACACCCAGAGTCAGAACAAATAATTGCAAATCACACAAAGATTTGTCCCATGTGGGGATCGAACCCACAACACCAGCGTAGTTGAAAGCGGCGAGGCGACCGCTTTAACCGCTACGCCAACCGTGCACTCAGCCAAGGCTCACTAATAACACTTTTCCGGACCTGGAAATCGAACCCGAGACTTCACGGTGAGAGGCGCATGCGCTAACCACTAAACCATTGAGGCAGTTTAAAAGAACATTGCTTGAAATTAATAATAGGTGATAAAATTATTGTTGCTTAATATAATGGCTGTACAAAATTAGGTATCACAAGTAAATAAGTATTATTGTTTTAAAACTGCGTTAATTAACCGACTTCCCAAAAAGGAGGAGGTTCTCAATTCAGCCGGTATGTTTTTTTTCTATGTATGACTTACATCGATTACGTCGCGGTTAATGGACCAATTCGCGTGATTCTTTTTTGTTCGACGCGAAATAGCTGCCAGGTGGTCCCATAAAAATTTCTTTCAGTTTGGTCTTGTAGTTTTTATTTTTAATTAGTTTTTATTAGTTTTTATTATTAGTAATTGAAGTCGGTTTTTTATTGGGAAATTATTTACTGTTTACTTTTAATAAAATACTGATAATATAATAAGCACAAATATTATTTATTTCAAAATGCTTTGGGTTAGGTATTGGCAAAAGAGTTGATGTTTATTTGTGTAAATATCAGGACAGGAGCGACTTTTTATTACATATAAATAGTTTAAAAATACAGATAAACAAAGCGACAAATACTAGAAGCGAAATTCTGAAGTAGAATTAGTAAGACAGGACGACACAGCCCTGTTCACTGCCATTTCAATTTACTATCCACTAAGGCACGTCAAGTCTGTTTAAAGAGCCTTTGGGATAGACGAATGCGCAACGAGCACCTCTTTGGATTCTCACCGCACTATCGTCTACACTGTGAAGTTACAATAGTAAATTGGAGATAAAATATATGTAATTATTGTTTAAATTTTATTTAAAATACAAAGCTTTGCCATTAATTTATTCCATGCTACAATACTATGGGAAATGTAGTTATTATTTACAAAGATATAAATAAGGCATTTTAAATTCTTAACAACACTAAAACGCTTAAATAAATACCTAATTTTGTTGAAAATCGGCAGACTTATCAATTAACAAATCCTAGGTATTGCACCGTCGAGTAACAACTGAACATCAACATGTATTTTCACTCACACATTTATATATTAGACCGATAGAGACAACAATACCTTTATATGTGTGCGATTGTCTACCCTTAAGATGCCTTTTAAAGTGTCACATATGCATAAAAAGCCAATTAATTACAAGTACAGGTGTATTTCGAAACGTTACTTAAAATATGGATAATAAATAACAATTCCAACGATTATTTCGGCTCCCATTTCTCAAATAAAAATGGCTATCAAAGGACAGCTTATTGATTTATCGGCAGCAGAAAACTCTGGCCTTTCGTATTTCCCGCACTTTAAATTCGTAAATTGAATGCTCCATTCTTGAGGTGACCAAGTACCTGATTTTTGGTTTCGGCGTACATTTTGTTTAAGATCATAAAGTCTTGCACTCCATTCGTTTGAAGCATCAATCAATCATCAATACGACTAGAGGCTTTATTTTTAACTATAACACAATATCTCTGCTCCAACCATGACAGAAACTTACGTTCTTCAAACAATCTTCTCCTTCTCTGTCCCTCTCACACTTCTGGATTTCTCAACTCTTCTTTTTTTGTCCAGTCTGTCCTTTTATGGAATGCGCTACCTCTTGAAATCAGGATGTCCACAAACCGTTATGCGTTCGAGGTTAGGGTACGTTCTCTACTATTTGACGAATTTAAGGAATCATCTCATCATTGTTAGTATTATTTGTAATATGTATTAGTATATTATATATGTATATTTTATATGTATAATCTGTATTAAAATTATGTATATATTGTATATTTGATTATTTGTGTAATCATATCTATAGGTATGTGTTAAGTTCCTATATAGATGATTATATAGTTCATAATTATTTTATTATTCTGCTCTTCTCATAATTAAAACTTCAACTTTTGCACCTACTACCCTACTCTCAGCATCACCCAAAGGTTGACTGGTAGAGAATGCCTATGGCATTAAGTCCGCCTATGTGCGATATTGTACATTAAGTCTTAAAATAAATAAAATAAATAAACAATGACACTAAAATCCCATGAGTAGGAAAGAGTACGCATTGCCACATATAATTATCATTTTACGTACATGATGCGGTCATGCAGCAAAATAATAATATATAGATCTCGTTACAAGAATATAACTCGTTATATAACTACTTAGAAGTTTCCAAGAATTCCGAGTAAAAATTACTTTCCGTCCAAAATTAGAACGATTATGGAGCAGATGTGTTTGAATGATAAAATATTAATAATTTGCGATTCCTTGAACCGTTTATCTCCTTAGAAAGTTTAGAAGCTCTTAGTTAATAATCTGGAAACCTACAGACAAGTTTATAGACGTTTGAATAAAATATATTTAGGGTATACTTATTTTTTACCACCACTGATTATTATTATTTAAAAGCAGCTATGTAATCATGAAATCGAATATTTTGGTTAGTTTTCATTTCAGAAACTATGTCATAAAATTTAATGAATAGCTTTGAACGTGATAAAAGGAAACTTTATAACGATCTGATGAACTTTATAGTATAGTTTAAAACAGTGTTGGATGAAAGTTGATGAATTAATTAAATATACATTTGCCTGTGAGGAATGTAATTTTCTGTTAAAGCAAAAGAAGATGTCCATTTATCAGGCGCAAAATATGGCGGTATTTATCTAGAATTGATTTTATCTCTTGAGTAATTATTTTATTTTTTAAATAACACTGGATTGTTTATGTTGTTACTGTAAATTCAGATAGTGAGAACGTTTTAGGTTCATGCAGTACCTGCTTATCCTGAATTATAAATTATAATTAACATTTATGTATATTCTCATTTTTAGGGTTCCGTAGCCGAATGGCAGAAAACGGAACCCTTATAGATTCGTCATGTCTGTCCGTCTGTCCGTCCGTATGTCACAACCACTTTTTTTCGTAACTATAAGAGCTATACTGTGGAAACTTGGTAAGTAGATGTATTCAGTGAACTGCATTAGGATTTTCATACAAAAATAGAAAAAAATACAATAAATTATTGGGGTTCCCCATACTTAGAACTGAAACTCAATTTTTTTTGGATCAAACCCATACGTGTGGGGTATCTATGGATAGGTCTTCAAAACTGATATTGAGGTATCAAATTTTTTTTTTTCTAAACTGAATAGTTTGCGCGAGAGACGCTTACAAAATGGAAAATGTGGGGATACATTTTTCCACTTTGTAAGCGTTTGTAAGCTGTAAAGTGCCTGTATGAAAAAATGTAACTTAAATTGAAAGCATAGAATTGATATTGCTGACTATACTAAATACTTGTACATAGAAAATTCTGCACAAGCTTTCGAGGAAAATTCAGGGATTCATTGAAAACGTGTTCAGCAGAAACATACTACCTGGCGTCTTGCCTTCAAATAAACTCTCACTTAGAGATGCTTGTCAATACGAGCCGGTAAGCTTTTATTTTGCTTTCTTTGCGAAATACGTGAATATTCGACTTTTGTCTATTGTGCGGATCAAATTGTTCCTTCAATTCACTGAAGAGACGGAAAAACGAGCGTTTCAAAGAAGGTGGTGCTGTACCTAGTTTGTATGTCTAAATTAAAGTTTGTAGGAACGTATCCGAATTTACTCGTCTGTAGGAATGTTTCCGAACGTACCCGAGTACGTCCAATCACCAATCCACGCGGTCCACCAATGACAGCGTTTCGCTACCACGCGATCGGGCTACCTTCGCGCCCTCTAGACGAACGCGTCAGGGAACTAAGACCGCAGCGCCCGCGCGCCCCGACGCCAGTCGCGGCACGCGCCGATTTGAACACGCACACGTACTCCTGTAACGTATCACGTGATAAACCGTTCTCTGTTAAAATAACTTATTTTTTAATCCGAAACGTTATTGTGAGTTTGATGTAATAAACTTTTACTATAACTAAGTGTCCGCGTATTATTACGATCACGCTCCCTACAAGTTGTTATTTTGGGCTAGAGAGGCATTGCGGCAAAATATTTTATTTTCTTTGTGATTTTTTACATATTACTTCGTAAAAAGTCGACTGAATATGTATTTAATACTTTCTACATGCAATTTTTGCAATATTTCTACAAAGCAACAAGGACATTGGAGATTATACAGTTATACATATTATTATGAGTAAACAAAATATGATTGAGTGCTGATTAACTAAAAATCAATCCCTCCCAATTATAATTTGTACTTAAATAAATATATACAAGAGTTAGTTGCCACACAAATTAAAGTATCAGTTGAGTTCTATTTTCAAGTGTAAATTGTGCCACTTTTATATTCTATCAAGTTACATTTAATTTGGTAAATTAAAATTTATCCGTAACTGGTAAAGCTGGGCCTTAAATAATACATCCAACTTGAATACCAGTCTCTGCGTCACGTCATTCAGAGAGAAGGCTTGTGAGCTTGTGACGGACAGCTGGATGGACAGACGCCGGCCGAGGCGTTAAAGCGATAAGTGTTCATTTTACCATTTCAGTCTAGTTACCAGACTGCTGGCGAATGCTCATTCACAAAATTCTAGTGGTCAGTTCAATTTAATTTGCAAGTTTGCTTTAAATTTTTAAAATAATAACCGGTTTGTTTGCTATTTAAACTATTATCGTCCGTTGTCCTTGATATTTTTGGCAGATTTTAAGTTTGAATACAGTAATCAATACAAATAAATAAAATTGAAGTGTCTGTTTTTAATGTCAAAATAACAATGTTTTTCGAGTTGATATCATAATTATTTGCAAGATACCTAAGCCTAAAATACAGATTATTTTTTTTGTCTGTCTGTCTGAATGTCTGTCTGTTTGTATCGGCTAATCTTCTAAAAGGCTTGACCGATTTGATAAAATGTTATATGCAGGTAAATGACTACAAGGCCCGTAACATAGACTATTTTTTACTGATGTACAGTGGGCCAAGCAATTAGGTATGCAGGGCAAATACTTCTATGCCATAGTGCAAACTGACTGCAATAGATATGTATGTGTGAATTACATATGTAATAAGTGTAATATACCCACTATTTAGATATGTAACTCACTTATCTATAACTGGTGCAGTAAGTCTTTACCATGACTTAGAAGTTTTTGCCCTGCATAGCTAACTCGTTGGCCCACTGTACCTACCAGGCAGACGAAACCGCGGGAAAAAGGTAGTTTGATTGTTTGTTAGCGGTAATCTCGGACACTACTAATTGGATTGTAATAATTATTTTTGTGTTTAATACGTTAACTATCCATTAAAGTTTTTTTTGATATTTAACGTTATGCTTAAATCCATGGAAGCGGTAACGTTTAACACGGATCAAAGCGCGGGAGCAGCTACTTTTTATTAAAACGAACTCCCCGCGGACGAAATCGCGGGCAAAGGCTAGTAGAAAATAAAGTAAGGGGCGAAGGCTGTTATATATTATATGAAAAATTAGTTTGTTATAGACAGAGAAGTATCATATTATTTAAATTTAATTAAATAATAACGAGGCAGAGAAAAACAATATTTTTTCCTCTACAACAAAATAATCCTGTACCAGAGTACAATATCATCAAGCAGAAACAGAGGGGAGGTGGCTTTAGCATCTGTGCACTGTGATTCTCAACTAGGTCCTGACGTCATCACATCAAGTCAGGGTAATGGCGGCATTCAACCAGTATACATGTCTAAAGCTTAAACATTTTACAGGATAGCCGCGCAAAAAATAAAAAGGAATGAAATATAGATTAACAGGTAGATGGAAAACTGAAGTGGGTGGGATTTTAACACCACCTCACCCCCGCTAAATGACATGCGTTGTTTAATAGGAAAATCTAGTACAAGTAGATGGAAAACTGAAGTAGGTGGGATTTTAACACCACCTCACCCCCGCTAAATGACATGCGTTGTTTAATAGGAAAATCTAGTTACTCTCTAACATTATGTTACCCACCCACTAAACAAGGTGAAATATAGATTAATTGGTTACACTTATATTATGTCGGCGCATTACTATGGCCATTGACCACATAGGGGAAGGCGCGGGTCGGGCATGTCTTTGTTTCGGTCATTTGATGTACCGATCTTGTTATGTGTAATTAGTGGCATTATATCCTATTTTGATACAGTCCACTGTTTGATTTATATCATCCCGACAGAGCCTATTCATTGTTGACTGTACTTCTTCGCTCGGTCGGCGATGCTATATTGTTGTCACTTTATTGAGTCAACGAAGCAGGAATCGACATTTGGGGAATGAATGTATTTAGATCAATATTAAAGAGATGCTCTAGTGGTTAACGTATGCGTCTCTCACCGCGAGGTCTCAGGTTCGATTCCCGGGTCACGTAAACTGTTACTTGTAAACTTTCCGTCAGGAAATTCACAATATAGCAACACGGAGTTGGAACTGTGCCAGTGGATGGCGATAGGCTCACCCCCTATCCCATGGGACCTAAACATAACAGGGAAAATGTGGCTGTTGTACACCTCTGCCAAACCCTTCTGAGTAATATTCATATTCATATTCATATTCATTTAATTTCATAAAGTCAATTTACATGTCATGTTTTCAATATCTAGATGTCAATTATATTATTGCATAGTTTATGTCAATTGTAATTATATATACATCCATGAATTTAAAATAACAAGACAATAGTATTGTCAAGTATAACACAATGTCAATAAATATATAGTCAAAAATAAATACAATAAAGTTATAGTCAAAAAATAATAATTAATAATTGTACACTCACTAACTAACAATATAGGCGTGATATTATGTCGTAATGTGTAAAAAGTAAATCCATCAAAGGATGTATCGTTTTCGTGTCAGTTTGCTACTGCCATACCTGTCATTAACATGGATAGTAACAGCCAATTAAGTTTGAGCTCCTTCGTCCACCTTAATTCTGTACAAACAGAGGATTACAGACGACTTTGAGAGTCAAGAGTAGTTCAAGTGTTTTTGGATGGTATTCATTAGTTGTTCGTTAGTCTGGAAGCAGCATCCGGTTCCCTTATCAAAGAGTATCCGGCTTTAGACCTGTTTTGTTTCTTTGAGAGCGTGCCGGATACTCGGGAACATGAGAGCTGTTAGTAATTTCAGTACGAAAGATAACAACTGCCACGTACAAACATCCCTGAATTTTATATTTCGGTATTAAATGTGTAAAAATACAATAAAATATAATACAATTTATTAATCAAAATGATAGGTTAGGATAGATAAAAGGTTCGTCTAGCTAAGGTATATACCTTATACTTACCGTACTCCGTACCGTATAAGGTATATACCTTAGCTAGACGAACCTTACTTGGTTTACACAATATTATAATTAAAACCAAAAGTCTAAAATATCAAATAGAATAGAGATCAAGCAAGAAAAAAAAATATAGCATGCAGTAATATAATATACATTATGATTTCATAAAATAAGTACTAGATATTATTACAGACTTGTATATTTCCACTGACACAATATGAGCTATTAAAATGCGCTGATATCTTTTCTTTTGTAGTACCTCTATGGCTTCGCATATAATAAATCTACGTAAAATGTCTTGATAATTATTTTCAGCAATTATTGTTTATTGTGTTTTAATTATTGAGTAATTTAAAATCTACAATTAAACAAAACGATTTAGTTTAAGCGTTGTTTTTGTATTCTGAAGTAATATGTTAAGGCGCTCCCAGACCACGTGCACTCACTTGTAGTGCAACGAACGGATTCAAATATTACGTCTGTATGTTAGGAGAACCGACAGTGACTAACCTATAGAGATAAATATTCAAATTTTAAATTTTATACAAAGAAATGTTATATACATATATACATTACAGGTAAATGCTCATCAGTCGGGAAGGTAGTATGAAACGTAATGTTCAATGTCAAATTAGAAACTAAGGTTTCTTAATACAATACAAACGAATTTTCGTTATCTGGGAGCACCCTTAATAACAATTTTGCTATCACAATCATAATGATTGAGATTTGCATATATTATCGGCGTTATCATATTGCCAAGTCTCAACGCCCATGCTTAATTAATGATTCATTAATTAGTGTTGCCCCGCGATAGTATTAAGCTTTTAACGGTGATTAATTGAATTATCAATTGAAAATTTTAATATTTTATTCACTATCAAGAGTACTGAAACTGATAAATTTATCCTATGATCACTTTTAGCATACGCAAGTTTAAATATATTTTGAAAGTCAAACTGCCCGGTAGAAAAGTTAAGATTTAGAGGGGTTTGAAGTTTAGGAGTTTTCTAATCATGAGTTACAGGAAGGGTACTCGAGATACTCACAAACTTGGACATCTCATGAGCCTTCGTCGAAGCCTGTTACGTTATTTACAACATTATTTAGGCAACTTTTTCAAAGAAGGACTAAGAAGTTGTAAGAACTTTATTTTGTGACTCGTGGATGGTAGGACTGCGAGGTACGTCTATGTTTTGCAACTTTGTTATTCGCTGAGTTAGGTGACGCTTGATGTCCACGATTAGCATTTTGATGATATAGAGAGCGCAAATGTACAGTCAGCCCCAAAAGTCGATGAACAGAATCAACTTTACAAAACACCTGTTCACAATAAAATGCCATAAGTTATAGTCGCAACTAGCAAACAAAATAGCCTGTACACCAGAAATTTACAAAAGTCGTTAAACACGAGTATTTCAAAAGTACCTGGGCACTAGTATTCCTAAAGTCGCTGCACACCATCAATCCAAATGTCGCTGAACAGCAGTAAAGACAAAATTAGGTTAACAAAGTATATTTTTAATATTTCCGTGTGTTAATATTCTTTTGTCGCTTATGTTGTTCAGCTACTTTTGGGACAGTTCTTGCTTAACCTTAATAATGTATGTTAACACGTTAGTATCAATTTCAATACTTATTTACAGAACAATTATATTTTAACCGACTTCAAAAAAAGGAGGAGGTTCTCAATTCGGTTGTTTTTTTTTTTTATGTTTGTTCGCCGATTACTCGAAGACGCCTGGACCGATTTGAGAATTATTTTTTTTATTTGAATGGATATACTTGTCATGTGGTTCCATTTTTTTTAAGTCACGTTCTGATGATGGGATCCTAGAGAAATCGAGGGCAACCCTCAAATTTAAAAGGCTTCTATATTGTTTTTTGTATATTATCTGCAGCTACTCGGATATATGCATCAAGTAGTTAGCATTTTATGTTGCTGAGCTGACGCTGGAAGGTACAACTCCTCAACGGTTAAGAGTACGGGGATAATTCTTTAAATATAGGCTCTTTGAGGCCGTTTACTGTATTCTTTCAAGTTATACACAGATGAGGCGATACGTTGAATATTATTTATGTATATTCATAATATGAGGTCATGATTTGATGATGGCATCCTAGAAAAATCATGGGTAACCCTCAAATTTCAAAGTCTTCTATATTGTTTTTCGTATATTACCTAAAACTACTTGGATATTTGCATCTAGCAGTCAGCATTTTAAGTTGCTGAGCTGATGCTGGAAGGTACAACTCCTCAACAGTTAGGAGTACGGGAATTATTATTAATAAGTTTTCCGTCTCAAGTAACCGTCGTCTACTCATTCGAGAAACATTCTTGCTCGGTCTACCCATCACTTAAAATCGTAAAAGAAAATAATTTTAAACAAAAAAAAACCGACTTCAAAAAGAAGGTAAACTAAAAGCAAGAAATAAATTTACTTCGCACAAAATAATACGTTTTTTTCATTTAGTTAAATAGAAATTATTAAATAATTATTTTATAATCCTGAAGTCGGTGCCAAGTAAATCGGACAATTAAGAACTAATATTCAGTCAGAAAATAGTTGTTAGAAAGATTATTTATTTATTTATTTAATACTTTATTGTACACAAAAGATTACAAAGAAATATACATAAAACAGTAATTAAATACAAAAGGCGAGCTTAACTCAGTGCTTGAGTTCTCTTCTAGCAAACCTAGAGCAATAGAGGAGACGATGATGCCATAGAGAGCAAGATAAGTGTACAACTTAAGAGGAAAGTACCATAACTAAAGCCGCATACATATTTATATCCTAGTACATTATATACATATATAAATAACATAAACATAATATATATTATAAGTATATAAAAGTATACATACATATATATTTATTAAATAACAATAAATGAAGAAAGAAAATTAAAAAGAGATTTTTTTTATAATTTAAAATAAAATTATAAATATTGTCATGTCAAATTGGTTTAAGTTTTATCTTAGATTGAAAATGCTCTTTTACTTTTTTCTTAAATACGTATAGATGGACTATCTCGTATTTTATGAGGAAGACTATTCCATAACTGCACTGCTTGAATAGAGAAGGATCTGTCATAACAACTTGAATAGTGTAATGGAGTGCGAAGAAGAAGAGAAGAGGAAGAACGGCCGGGTTTACCCCTGGGCACTAAGTACTCAAAGCGTTCACTTAGGTAGGAAGGAGAATTAGGATTGTGATTGTGATTGTCACGACGTTGCCGAATGGGTAACCACCCTACTTTTATCCTGAATTCGGAAACATGATCATATTTTCCAAGACCGAAAATGAAGCGGATACCCAGATTCTGCAGACGTTCCAGTTTGTTAAGATGTTCCTCCTTTACATCTAGAAAACAGACATCAGCGTAGTCGATAAGTGGCAGAAGAAGGGACTGGGCAAGAGTAACTTTAGTTTGATATGGTAAGAATTTCTGGAGTCGTTTGAGAGCCTGGAAAGAACAAAATACCCTTCGGCTTACCTCAGCGATGTGAACGTCCCATGATAGATTAGAGTCTGTTCCGGCGAATACTCGCCTCACTACAAATCGACTAAGAGCATCACTAAAGCACCGCCGGTCGACGCGCATCCCTAGCGCGTCACCCCGGTCTCTTTCACTTCTGCGCCACGCCATTTCGCATGTCCGTCGTCCGCTTTCCAAGATTTTTAAAATATAATCATAGTACAACATCACGGACTTTAATTTTACAAGCCCCACTGTATTCCATAAAATACAGAGTCTATCATGACACCAAGATTTTTAACACATTTTGTGAGCGGAATTGTAACAGAGTCATATATAATAGGTGGAAAAGGCTGCTGGTTTAAAATGTTGCTCATATATCTGCCGCCAAGAATGACCGCCTGCAACTTTATTGGGTTAACCAAAAGTCCAAAAGACTTTGCCCATTTACTTATGCTAGCAAAGTCATTGTTGACAGCGTCAATAGCTATTGCGACATCGTTAACTTCGAAATGAGGATACAGCTGCAAATCGTCTGCGTAGAGATGATACTGAGAAGTAAGGACCTTTGTGATGGCATAAATAAAAATGGAGAAAAGTAGAGGTGAAAGAACGCCACCTTGAGGAATACCCGCAGCCAGATCACACCATTCAGGATTGATATTATCTATACAGAGTTATTGTTTACTTGGCACCGAATTCAAAATTATAAAAAAAATATTTAATAATTTTTATTTAACTAAATGATAAAACGTATTATTTTGTGCTAAGTAAATTTATTTTTTTAAAGCCTTTGATGGGTTACCCATGATTTTTCTAGGATCCCATCATCAAATCATGACCTCATATTATGAATATACATTGTAATATTCAACGTCTCGCCTCATCTGTGTATAACTTGAAAGAATACAGTAAACCGCCTCAAAGAGCCTATATTTAAAGAATTATCCCCGTACTTTTAACCGTTGAGGAGTTGTACCTTCCAGCATCAGCTCAGCAACATAAAATATTGACTAGTAGATGCAAATATCCGAGTAGCTGCAGATAATATACAAAAAACAATATAGAAGCCTTTTAAATTTGAGGGTTGCCCTCGATTTCTCTAGGATCCCATCATCAGAACGTGACTTAAAAAAAATGGAACCACATGACAAGTATATCCATTCAAACAAAAAAAAATGATTCTCAAATCGGTCCAGGCATCTTCGAGTAATCGGCGAACAAACATAAAAAAAAAACAACCGAATTGAGAACCTCCTCCTTTTTTTGAAGTCGGTTAAAATATAATTGTTCTGTATATAAGTATTGAAATTGATACTAACGTGTTAACATACATTATTAAGGTTAAGCAAGAACTGTCCCAAAAGTAGCTGAACAACATAAGCGACAAAAGAATATTAACACACGGAAATATTAAAAATATACTTTGTTAACCTAATTTTGTCTTTACTGCTGTTCAGCGACATTTGGATTGATGGTGTGCAGCGACTTTAGGAATACTAGTGCACAGATACTTTTGAAATACTCGTGTTTAATGACTTTTGTAAATTTCTGGTGTACAGGCTATTTTGTTTGCTAGTTGCGACTATAACTTGTGGCATTTTATTGTGAACAGGTGTTATGTAAAGTTGATTCTGTTCATCGACTTTTGGGGCTGACTGTACGTAAGAATTTTGAGTCTGACTCGTTGGCAGATAAAAAAGAATAGTTTCCTTACCCTGCAATTTAAGTAGTCGTGGCGCCTTGGATAAGGCATCGGTCAAACGATCGAGAGGTCGTGGGTTCGAATCCTGGCCACTACGCCATGAACGTGAACTTCCTCCTAAAACAAAATTATTACCTTAGCTTGAGGGCGTGACCAAAAATACTAGTAATTTGTGTTTCCATTTGTTAAAACTCCAAGTTTTCAATGAATACAATAGAAATTTTAACATAAGTTCTTCTCAACAATAAATTAAATTGGAAGTTTTTTTTATTAAGTTTACCAGCAAAGTTTATTAATCTATACATATCTTTTATTTAAATATTTACAATACTAACCTAACTATAATTTAATATTTTAAACTAATTAAATAAATACCTAACTATATATACATTGAATAAAAGAATAATGTAAAATTATTAAATAAACCAGAACTCGTAAAAAATTCAGGTGTCAAAAAATACGTCCGCATCGATGTCAACTGCAGGTAACAATAATTAATAATTTAATTGAAAGTTAATATTCAAATGGTTGCTTTAATTATAAAATATAGAAAATCAAGAAGTATTCATTATTCAAAATGCTACAAATCGATGAATATGAACAGTTATTTACTCTGTTGTTAGAAATATTTATGTATGTAGGTTTATTATGATTAATAAAAAAAGAAAAACGATTTCCTTTTCAGGACTGCTTTTGACATACTGATACGTAGTGAAGTGACCGAATAATTTTCTCATTTGTCAACGTCTTCACTTTGCTGAGAAGAAAAATGATTCAGTAAATCTGTCTGGGCGGAGCGTCACGGAATTAATTGAAATGAATTACTTACCCGCGACAACAGTTTAATCTTCGATGAAAAATATGTTTGCCAAATTATTAAAATTTAAATCTAGAGGAAGTTGACTTCAGTTGAGACAGTCACGGTTCGAAATCGAATGTATTTAATATTTTACCAATGAATGATATAATCTTCTTCGTCCTGTCGATGGCTGAGTCAAATTTTATTTTGACTTGCCATCGTGGTGAAAGGATTAGCCAATTCGCTTTGTAGAACTCGCGAATTGCCCAGGGTGCGCCGAACGTAGGAAATCGTTATGTACGTCACTCGGGGAGGCTCCTTTCATGCACAACAATGATATAATATAATAAGAACATGTGTTTTTTAACTAAAGTAAAGATGCCAGACCGCAAGCATTTGCTGGTTATATACCTTTACAGACTTGAATATTACACCGGTTGTGGGTGGAGAGCCGAGTATAACAGTGCGCAAACCTGTCTCCTTCTGCCGCCCTTTTTTCCTACATTTGTTAGGATAATTTATTAGAATACCGTAATATAACTTAAGTTTATTTTTAAAACTGTTGTACCGATTAGTCGATTTAAAATTACTCTTACTATTTTTAAATCATATTATCGTTGTACCGATTATGATTTATATTGTGGCAACACTATTTTAAAATGTCATGTTGCAAAATGATTAATTTTCGTTTGAATCTACCAACATCTTGGTAATCTACGCTTATTTCCTGGAGTCAAAAACGGATCACACACATTGGAGTCGAATTCTTGTCTAATAGATTTAGCTGCAAATCAGTATTCACGTTAGATGACTGGCCTGTGTCTACCTGTAACGACTGATCTTTAAATGGCGACCGGGACCATTTTTGCCAAGGCACGGAGGAAAATTCATTATGTTATGATAGTCACACATGCACGATGACGGTTAGCATTGCCTAACCTGCAAGATCTATCAGTCCGCGTGACTGACTTAATCACGAGCAATAACGTGTGCATAACCTGAAATTAAACTGTTGACTGAATTGGTGACTATTCAATGGTCTAGTGGTTAGCGCATGTGCCTCTTACCACGAGGTCTCGGGTTTGATTCTCAGGTTGGGCAAAGTGTTATTTGAGAACTTTACTTCAGGAAATTTTCAATAGCAGCATGGAGTTGGACTTGTGCCCGGTAAATGGCGATAGGCTCACTACTATCCCATGGGACCTAAACATAACAGGAGAAATTGGGGTGTTGTACACCTCTGCCGCATCCTACTGGGTAATATAGGCGTTATATTACAGGCGAAAGATCATCACTCTGGGAGGCAGTTTGGGACGTAATGCTTACAAATGGAAACTGCAACTTTACATTACAGGCAAATGCTTGCCTGTCTGGGAGCACCTTTAGAGAAATAAAAGATCCTGGTGATGGCAACACAAAACCCTTATCGTTGTTTTAATTTGATACTAAGGCAATTTTTACGACAACCTTTATTGTTGTTGAGCCCCAAATATAAAAGGGTTCCAACTAACATCCGCCTTCGATCGTATATGTGAAAAAGTAATTCTTTGTCGTTTTATTAGTTTTTTATTTTATTACTTCTCAAAAGTATAAAAAAATCTCTTTCCGACAGAACTACTCGGCCGTTAATTATTGTCACTTTGACCATAAATCAAGTTTATGGTAATAACTAAAATAAAATTATTTACAGGCATTTAACGCAGGTAGTATTTTGGGCGCACTATTATTATGTTGCTGGTTTGCATAAGATCAGACCTTCGAGTGCCATGTTTTAATACAAACGTAATATTTAAGGTTTAACTTAAATATTTTTTAGTTTTTATTTATTTTAATAGACAAATCATATCTAAAACTCAATACTGAAATAAATTAAATTACATACAAAATACAAAAAATTATAAAATTTATCAAAAAACGGGCACCAACAGTTTGTCTATAAAAATAGAAAAAGTAGCTTATAGTACAAAAGTTAAACCCATAAAACTTTCGTAAGGAAACCAGCCAACTAATTGTTCTACCTTAAAGCCCTGTGTTGGGAATATAACTATATAATTCAGAATTTATATGACTTCAGTAGTTGTAACTTAAGCAACACGCACCTTATTAATCTTAACAAGAATAGAGCGAGACCTTAATTTCAGCAAAGTTATTAAGTTGTAATATGAGAACCCACGGCCCCGTGTGTCAAATGAAACTACATTGGGAGTCTCCAAGAAACTAACTCATAACTTTGATGAACTTCATGTTACATGAACCAAAGTTTTGACATTATGGCCATGGAATATAATGAACATGTAAAATTATAACATGGTTTAATTGGAATTGAACTTATAAAACGCTTGACCATAGTCAATTAGGGGCGAATAAAATATACATGGGTAAATTTTGATTCAAAACAAACTTAGGCATATTATGACTAACACTTCAATTTTCGGCTTTTATCGCGATATTTCACTTAAATTTCACTTACTTTGATTTCCCGACGTTTCAAATGCTATTTCAGCATTCATGGTCGCGGGTAGACTGAGCTGGTAGGCGTCTTGACATCTGGAAGAAGTTGTTTCTTAGAAAAACCTTAGAAAATATTATTTAGGCATATTAAATAAAAATAAAATACAATAAAAAATAATTGCCTCTTTGCAAAAAAAAATGTATAATCATCATAATGAATTATAATTATATTTTCCAAGTAATAAACATTGTAAAGTAGATACTACAGTTTTTTGAACCATATTTTGATAAAGAATCTTTAAGCCTCTAAATCTTTCCTTTTGTAGGATTACGTTCGTTAGGTAATCTGTTTCTGTCAAATGTTGTTGGTTTTAAACCTTGCTTTGTTATTCATGATACAAAAATAAAATGTCTCTCGATAAAGATTCTAACAGAGTACTTACAGTGTATTCATCTTATTTTAAAGACTTATCAAATTTATATTTAATTTTTAGTTTGTTTGCAAATAAACTAATGATTACAACAATTATAAAATGGTAACGAATAAATATAAAATGCCTATAAAAGTAGATAAATATTTAATAATAACATTACTGTTACAATTCAATTACGTTTGTTGGGAAAAAAACCAACCCTACCCTAATAATAATAATGTTACCCGTGGATGGCGATAGGCTCACTTCTTACTAAATAGTACCTAAAAAAAACAGGTGAAATATGAGTGAAAAACACCTCAGCCACACCATCTACGTACCTACCCCGTTTACCGTTACTTAGTTTTGTAAACAAGGTTCGGGTTTTAGTAGGTACTAACAATCAATACGTCACTCATAGATTGGAAGGAAATCAAATTATTTATAAGGATTTTTTTATTTATTATATTTAATGATAAAATTATTAATTGCCTTAATGTTAAGAGGGTACATGGCCAAGACTGGAAAAAAAACAAATAAATAAATAAATAAAATAAATAAATATTTCACGACGCACACACAACGCCATCTAGGGTGCTAGAATAACTGATACTAATACATATATACTTTTCTTTTGTAAATACATACTTATTATACATAGAAACACCCAGACTAAGGCTAACCCCCATGTTCATGCACACAAAGATATGTCTTAAGTGGGAATCGAATCCACGACCTCGGCGTCGCAGGCAGGTACACTACCCACTCTGCCTGGTCGTGACAGAAAAGTGCAATGATATATATTTTAGATGTATTACCTATATTTTATTTATCACTGCACTTGAGGAAGAATCGTTTAAAATATTAGACAAGACTTGCTTAAATTACATACTATCTATTAGAAACAATTTATTAAAAAGTTATTAATAATACCATATTAATCGCGCTGCAATCGACGATGTTCACAAAAGAAGCTTAATAATATAATTAATAATAATGAAAAGAACGGAACGTGCTTGTCACACGTGTTGGTGAAAATTTATTTTAAAATAAAATATTTATTATTACTATCAATAATACCCAGAAACATACCAAATTGATTAATTAGTAATTCAATCGACCTATAAAGAGTGAAAATAGATCCACACTACGAATCTCACACCGATATATGCGTGCATGTACAAATCCACCATACGGTCAAGAAACTGAATTTTGTACAAATTACTAAAAGTTTAATAATATTGTCTACATTTATACATCCTTCCAAAAGGGCTTCATCGTGCATATTTCACACTTTCTCTGCCTATATCATATCACCATCAGTCAAGATATTTTGTAAATAAACAAGAAAATGACAGGACCTGACGTGTCGTCGCCCGGAGCTCCAAGGCGACGGCGACGCCCCCGTTGCCATGCAGTACTTATTGACAAGAGGAATACGTCAGATATATTTTTTTGATAAATAATGTGTTGTGTACATTTTTAAGTATTATCTTTAATAACTTCTGATTGTAAATATTTATAATAAGTTCATATATGAGTGCAAATTCCACGAGCAGGTGCAACGCGGATGGCTCCAGTCAACCTTCAACATCGTATGATGTTCAGGTACGGTGCCCTAAGTGCTCCCATGCTCGTTTTTTCAAAAATAAGCGTGGCTTGAGTGTGCATCTTGGGAAGGTTCACAAATCACAGGATGCAGTTTCAAGCCCTACGCTTAACACGTCGACCATTACATCCTCTCAAATTCCTTTTTGGCAATATTTAGCAAAATTAAAAGATTCGATTCCGGTACTTAAGCGAGTTCCCCGTGGCGCAAGACCTTCGGTAGCTAATAAACTTTCCCAGTGCATAGGCATTGTTGTCCGGGAGAACTCCCAAACGGCATGGGAGCAATTACTCACTTTCCCTTTTAGAATTCTACACGTTAAGAAAGATTCAACTAACCAAAAAAGTTTGACTGCCCAAATTAAAGAGAATTGCTATGTTTCGACCCAAAATTTAGAGTATACATCGCAAAATCGGAAAAAACCTAAAATTTTTCAACGTGTAGAGTCTAAATTAAGAGACGGTGATATAAGGGGCGCCTCTAGGTTACTATTTAGTAGTGATGTAGTGGCGCCTTGCTCTGCGGACACGCTCGACGGTCTGCGGAGCAAGCATCCTAAACCACCTAATGGCCTCTCCTTCCCCGATCTTTCAGATGATCATGATGATGTCTTGTCTGTTACAGCCAAGGAAGTGTTTGCAGCCGTGAGCTCCTTTAAAACTGGCTCGGCTGGTGGACTCGACGCCCTTACTCCACAGCACCTCAAAGACCTGTTAAGTACAGGCGCCGGGGAAGCCGGCGATGCCCTTTTGAAGGATCTCACGGCTTTGGTAAATCTTATGCTCTCCGGCAATGTGAACGAATGCATCATTGACGTACTGTATGGTGCTAATTTATGTGCCCTTCTTAAAAAGGATGGTGGCATTCGTCCCATTGCCGTAGGGTGTACTTACAGGCGTATGGCAGCTAAAGTTTGTTGTATTTTTTACAAAAAAGAGCTGTCGCAAAAATTTCAGCCCTTTCAACTTGGTTTCGGCTCTAGAGGGGGCTGTGAAGCTGCCATACATGCCCTGTCCACATACCTTGGCTCCGGCAAAGGTGAGGCCATCTTGAAGGTTGACATAAAGAATGCCTTCAATTCAGTGAATAGGGACACTTTGTTGACAGAGGTAAAATCAAATACCCCTAAAATTTTCAAATACCTTTGGCAATGTTATAGATATCCATCCAAATTACTGTATAAAGACAACCTTTTAGAATCATCCGTAGGCTGTCAACAAGGTGACCCTCTCGGACCTGTCGTATTTAGCTTGGCAATAAATCCCATAATTCGGCAAATAAATTCTAAATTAAACATGTGGTATTTAGATGACGGTACCCTGGGAGGTGATATCGAAACGATTTTAGAAGATTTGGCCTTTATTAAAAATAAATTTCAATCTATTGGTTTAGATCTAAATTCTAGTAAGTGTGAAATTTTTTTCAATGAAAATGTGGATAAGCTTTCTGTTTTACCAAAATTATATTCTTTGGCACCAAACATCAAAATTATAGATAAAAAATCTTTTCACCTCCTTGGGTCGCCTATCTTTGAAGAAGGTTTTGATTCATTTATTAACGAAAAAATTCAACACTTTAGTGAAATATCAGACCGTTTATTCCAAATTAACATGCATTCAGCTTTTACTATCATTCGGTACTGTCTTTTCGTCCCAAAATTTACACACGCTTTGAGATCCACCCACTTTTGGAAACATTCGACACTTTTAGGCAGAATGGACCAAATTATTCAAAAGACTTTAAGCAAAATTTTTAATTTAGATCTGAACGACCGTACTTGGCTGCAGGCGAGCTTACCAATTCGCTTCGGCGGCCTCGGCGTTCGTAAAATTTCTGACGTAAGTCTACCAGCTTTCTTGTCCTCGGTGCACAGCACGGAAGAATTAGCCAGGAAAATACTAGCTCCTACACTGGTTGATTCGGAAGTGCTGTGTAAGACCGAGGCCGAGATCGCTTGGCGTACGACCTGTCCGAACACTGATCGCCCGACTAACCTCTTCTCCCAGAGACAATGGGACGCGCCGCTTTGTATTGCTGTAAGAAAAGAGTTGCTTAGTTCTGCTTCCAGCACTGCCGAGCGAGCGCGTCTGCTGGCTGTGGGGGAATGGGAGTCGGGACTATGGCTTCACGCATTACCATCGTCCAACATTGGTACTATGCTGGACGATGCTACATTTCGCTTTGCCACCTGTCTGCGTTTAGGTGTTTCCTGTGTTTCTCCGCATCGCTGTCACTGCGGTGAAGCCGTTGAAAGCCTAGGACACCACGGTCTCTCATGCAGTAGAAGTGCCGGCCGTTTATCGCGACACGCCCACATCAATGACATAATGCGTCGTGCTCTTGTTACCGCCGGAGTGCCAGCCGTACTTGAACCCAATGGTTTGGCGCGCGACGATGGCAAGAGACCAGATGGTATGTCGTTACTGCCATGGAAGATGGGTAGGCCTTTGGTGTGGGACGCAACATGCGTCGACACCCTCGCGCCATCACACCTTCCAAGCACATCAGCTTGTGCTGGCGCTGCTGCTGCTTCAGCGGAGACTCTTAAGCGGCGCAAATACAATAATCTAATTGGGAATTATGTATTTGAGCCGTTTGGGGTCGAGACGCTGGGACCGTGGGGTCCTCGCGCTCGTTCTCTTTTCAAAGAGATAACCAAAAGATTAGTCGACTCTTCACGTGACCATAAGGCTGGCTTCTATTTTGGACAAAGGATCAGCATTGCCATACAACGTGGCAATGCTGCCAGCCTTCTGGGCACGTTACCTGCGGTCGACATCGATGCGGACGTATTTTTTGACACCTGATTTTATTTTTATTTTTTTACGAGTTTTGTTTTATTTAATATTTTTTATTATTCTTAGGTGTATATAGTTAGGTATTTATTTCATTAGTTTAAAATATTAAATTATAGTTAGATTAGTATTGTAAATATTCAAAAAGTTATTTCTATTTATGGTGAATAGGCATTCATTCGACCACAATCACATTGGTAGTTTTAAATTTTGAATAACAACAGATTTAACACTTAAATATGTCACCTAAACAAGCAAGCTATATGTCAGAAAACTCAAGCATTAGGGATTAACTCGCAGTGTCAATCAACCGTAGCTTCAGTAATCTTGCTCGGTAATTGAGCTAGAAATCCAATTGCCCAGTGAATCAGAATTAATCAAATGCTGAGGTTAAAATGTGTGAAATTCTGATTTCAAATCAAGCGCTTAACTTTAGGTTATTGTAGATAACAAGCTTACATAATAAAGTTATTATTGAAACATTATGATACAGCAGTATATTCACTACATTAGTTAAAACGAGGAAATTATAGAGGATGGATATTCAGTAAATTGAACTTTGTCGCAAATAATGTAAGCAACATAATTCTATAAGCAATCTTTTTTTTTTAAATATAATATCCTCAATTTTATACATTACACCATGGACGTACACTTCCTCCTAACGCAAGCAAATTTGGCTAAACTGGAGGGTGTTAACAAGAATTTGCGTTTGAAAATTATTAGTAAACATACAAAAAAATTTAAACTGAAGCTAATTAGGATGGTTAGGCAATAACATTAAATTTAAATTAGTTTCTGACAGTTATTTATTTTACTAAACATTCATCTAAACAATACTAAACGTAAGTCAATCTGACTTCAGACATTATTTTCATGAACTTTGTCCGAGTCAGAGTCCATTCTGTTGAATGTCATTGATTTTAATAACAAAATATTTTAAAGAAGAACATACATTATTAGCTGCAGCTGGCATACACTAACATTCTCACAAATGTATTATTACTGTCTCGCAAAGGTTATTCAATAAATGACAAACCAAGTACCATCCTTACTATGATTATTATTTGATATTAAAATGGTTACGATCCTTGAGCGACACTTGATTACTATTCCAAGAACCCGATGTGATCCATATTGCCTTCCACACTGACAAGTCGCATATATTCTGTCATAACGCATATTCTCAAGTAATTGATTTAGAACACATCACGTTGTGGTATATGAAGCCTTCTCACGAAAATAGATGCAGAGAAAGCGTCATGTCATCAAGCTGTATAATACGTTATTCAAATTACGAAATACGGGTGTTACTCACGTAATGTTGGTCTATTTAATCGACCGCGGTTTCGCCTATACGTCTAGGCATTATTAAGAGAGTGCGATACGTTGCGCCTGAGTCGCAGCCAGTCTTGCACGACAGTGCTATAAATTTCATAATTTGAATAATGTTACAAACTCACGTCAGTTTTAATAAAAATACTGTACAATACGAGTATAAGCTGGTTTCGCAATGCACGTTAAGCATTTACAATGCAAGACCATCTTAGACTGGAAATGTATAGCTTAATTTATAACCGTGTTCACTCCGTAAATGACGCTTTTAAAAGGCACTTAATCAAACGCACATAAGCACTCATACCACTAATTATACTAAGTGAATTCTGCGTACCATGTGATAATTCACGTAATGTATAATACGATTGTTGGTTATGTAGGTTCTTGCTTACATAACTACTAAATACAGTGTACAAATTGTTGGCATTTTGAAAAAAACAACTCTGTAGTGTCAAACACACAAATAAAATTTATAACATTTATAATACAATCGTATACAATGGATAAATTGCGATAATTGTGCGTATTACGATTTTGACATACCTATTTGTATCTTTTATTAATTGTTGATTTATTAATGCTATTAATATTGATCAGGTTAACAGATATTGCTAACGAGCAACGCGATCAAATAACCTTCTCGTAGTATTTAAGCAGTAATATAACTTGATTTTGTGATTCTCTAAGTGATATTCAAATAACTCAATATCCACTGATGATTCATATTTTACAACTTGGCTCCAAGTAATCATGGATGCTCGTAAAAACTGACGACATCAGCGATTTTATACCTCCATTGAGCTTTTATAGTAATCTTCTAACGATTTTTGCTAGACCAGTAAACTTCTTGATCTCTTAACACATTATTGCAAAATGTAAAATTTCATTGAACTGCCGTATCCTACAAAGATAGGCAATTATTTGTACAAATTAGTTGAGAAAATTTGTTTGTTTTGATTAACACAAGGAAATTACATTTACCATTGCGTTGATCGTTACATTTATTAGGTGTTCGTACAGGTCTTGAAACTAGTATAATTACACGAGCAAAATTAGGAGTGAGGAAGTATAATTGTGTGCCCTCGTACACAATTAGCCATTTCACAGAAAGAGTGTCGTTGTCACTCCAACTCTAATAGCTTCAACTAGTTACAGTGCAAGCCAGCACAGCATAATGACTTTTAAAGTATTTTTATTTACAGAACGTATATTTTATTTTTCATTACTATATTATAATTTTATTTAAATACATACTATGTATTGTAAACGTAGATTTATTTAAACTAGTTTAATTTAAGATCCAATATGTATATTTCTCTGTAAATAAAGTCTTATAAATACTGAAAAAAAACATGATAGTTTAGTGTTTACATACACAATTATTATAATGATTTGAGCCTAAAATGCAATAACAAATGATTCGTGGCAAAACCAAAACTATAATTTACAACACCAATGTCAATAATAGTATTACTAGCTTAACCACAAAACAATATGATATTAAAGCAATACATTTTAATTAATATTAAATTTATTTACACATTGAACAACTGAGCCGTAGTGTGAAATATCGCTAATAAAATAATATATTTCATGTCTACAATATTGTTCTTGTTCACGTTGTGAAATTAAGCATGTTTAATTTAAACCGCAACAAACAAACCTTTTTATAAATATTTATTCTGTTTGTATAGTTATTTGTTTGTGTTTTATTTATTCTCCATTTAAATATGAGTTTTCGAACTTATAGAATATGGAGCAAAGGCTAGTAATTATAGTTTTTTTTTTAATGATGGATAGGCACGCGTTTGACTACGATCTCACCTGATGGTAAGTGATGATGCGGTCGACGGTGGAGCATGCTTACCTATGAGATATCTATTAACTCTTGCTTTGAAGAGAGCCAAGTTTTCATGCGGAAACACAGACTCGGGCAAGGCGTTTCATTATTTGGCAGTTCGCAAAGGAAATGTAGTTCACTACATTTCCTTTACTACTCCACTACATTTTTTTTAGATGTTCCACCAATAGGCACTAATGCCTATTGGTGAAATATCTACCGTGAAGCGATGCCTGAGTGCCGTTTGTCTGGTAGTTCGCTGTTGAAACGGGGACGGAGGGATAAGGTTGTGTAGTCGGCACACTCTCCGAAATGTATCAATATGTTGAATATGTTGCAATCAATCTGTAAAATATTTTTTTCATTTTATACTATTTAATGAAGTTGTACATAGTGAGATTACGTTACCAGCAATTCTAGTAAATGGATTATTCAACAGTAACAACAATGTACACGTGAAACGCAAATATTAGCTGGAACTCAAAGTAATTATGATTTCAAATTAATAGTATCGGCTGTACTAGACAATCACATTCATAATAATGAATAGTGGTAATACATTATTATCAATCTACATGATAACATTTAACGATGAATAGTGGATATCAATTTTGTTTGTTTAGCGATCATGTATCTGACAGCATAATTTAGTTTCATATTCAATAGCAGACAATTATTTAGTAAATTATATTAACACAGTATATTACTTTGTTTATTTAGAATTTGTGTGTTACAATAAAATTCTTAGATCCTTCATAGGTAGCTTAACAATCAACTGTTATTGTAGTATTATAATGCCAATTCAAAATGTAATCCTATTTTAGAGAGACGTTTGAAATCTTTTCTTTTATATCGTTTTATATCTCTTAGTAACAAGAAATGCAACACTACACATTATGCTATAATTATATTGCCAATATAAGATGGTCCTGCGATGGTTTTTCCGTGCAATGTAACTTTTATTGGCAATGTATAGTTTTATGTAGGGTAAAGGCGGGATAGATGCCCCACTTTTTGAAATTGCCTCCTAATTTTGAAAATATTCATTGTATATAAATAATGAGTACGAATTCAGTTAGTTTAGTCCTTTATGTTTAACTGTGACTTGGTTTCTTAGACCTATAAATTACAGATTTTGCAGATTTTAGCTTTTTGTGGAACTCCTTTTTTGGGGATAGATGCCTACCCGTATGGATAGATGCCCCACCACGAAAATACTAAGAGGGATAGATGCCCTTTATAATGTATAAACGAAAAACTCCACCAAACTTTTATAAGGTTAAGAGGACAATTAGTGTTTTAGAAGTAGAAGGCTACTCCTAAAACAGAAATTGTTTTCAAGAAACATGGCCCTAATAATGAAAAGTATTTTGCAGTTTTAAAGTCTTTTAATTGTCTTAGAATATAATTCTATTATGAGATCAAATAAAATTACCATAATAAAGTTCTATTAGCAACTTCAACATAAATAGGAATATTCAATTCAAAAAATATTAATTATTAAGTTTCAACATGCATAATCATAAAAAACAGTCTAATTAAAACAATCTGACTGCAATTGTTCTATAGTCCAGGAACATTCTCGAGCTCGCACTCCTTCTTTTCTTTTATATTTTCGTGGCATGGTTATGCTACAATCAGAAAAAGTCCAACTATAACTAAATACACGTAAACACATAATTGAAGGTACACTATATATTACACCGAAAGGTGAAAGTAGTCGATTTCATAGCAGGTGTATTTTGAAGCCCGGATCATAGCTGAGAGCTTTGAATACACCTGATATAAAATAGAACATTCATCTGAGTTATTAAAAATGCTTTATAGTACATCTACGTAGAAAAAACTACCAAGAACTACCATATAAAACAAAATCCATCTTATCCAACAAAAACTACTACCTTAATATACCAAACACAAAAAATATTCTACCAAAAACAACAAAACTGTATCAAAATCCACCAAAAACTAATAAAAAACAATAAAAACTACCGAATGCTACGAAAAACACCAAAACCTAACAAATTCTAACAAAATCAACCAATGGAATTACCAAATTCTACTTAAAACTACCAACAATTATCAAAAACTAAAAAAAACAACGAATTGTACCAAAAACTACCAAAAGCAACAAAAATCACCTGAAATTTAAATCATTTTGTATGAAAATCTCGGAAAATCAGGGCAACTATCCTTTTTGATGGGGATAGATGCCTCAAGTATTTTTTAACTAATAAAAAACAAATGACGAATTATTTGTATCAAGATGCATAATTTATCAATCAGTATATCGACGTAATTAAAAATATAACGGAAATAACGATTACTTAAAAAGTTACACAACGGCTTAAACTTACCTTTAAAACTTTGACGTCTTTGTAAACTTCGCCGCGGAGATGAATGCACACACAAGCTTAACACGTATTCACAGCACCACGGTAAGTGGCTACCCGAGGTGCGGGGTGACTGCGGCTCTTAGTTATAATATTTTTTTTTAGTTGCGAGTTTGGGAAGTTAGGTTTTTTGAAAACGTGGCATCTATCCCACTGGGGCATCTATCTCGCCTTTACCCTATAGTGGCTATGTTATTTAAAATGTTTACATACCAAGGCTTCAGTAGCACGTTTTCGAAACCCTTAGAGTTCCGTCATTTTAACTGCCCTACCTGTCTGTTCGCAGTAGCGTTAGTATAAAGCGAAAGTTTACAAGGACATGTATATTAACTGCGGCAACAAAATGGTCAATAATATTTGAGAAAAATATATATATATATATATAAGGTTTACCCGTTTACCCTATATTGTGGGGTAACATTAACAGGATAATGTTTCAAAAATATTGAGTGGTTTTTAAGACATTTATTACAATCATTGCAAGCAAACAAAGGACAAGTGTTCTTCGAAGTTTAGTGCGTGACCAGCACTTTCTTACCACTTACGAGACTTGTGCCGAAGTTCAGCACAAATTGAACACGAAGCGTTGCACTTACAGCCAAATTTGAGGAACGTAGACGTTTCTGGCATTGTTAGCTCTGAGATTGCTCGAAACATTTTAACGGGTCTTTGTCAGTTTTGATGCAGCATGACGCAAACAAGGTTGTAATAATTATTAATTTTTCGTGAATAGTAACCAAATATTTTTCATATTTTGAGCACAGTCCCACTAAATCATTTGGTCCACCTTTATAGAGTTTATTCGTCATATTTTATCAAAAAAAAGTTGAGCATGTATGCAAAATAAAAATACATTGCTTTAAGGTTGTAAATATGGATGAATCCTGAAAATATTTTATGTATTCTGTTTTAAATATTTTTTATTTTGATCGTAAAAGTGTATTTACATATCGTATATTTTCGAATCGAGTATACAGTTTAATCTACATGCCAATCATGCTGACAGTTATTTAATGCATACTGATTATAGGATGTTCTTGTTAATACACGAGCTTTTGCACGAAATTTCGTCCGCGTGGCATTCGATATATGAAAAATAGACATATATGCAGTAGTTTTTGTAAAAAATATGCTTTGGCTCCTTCTACAAAAATAAAGACTATAAGACTACTACAAAGACCACTTTAATGACTCCTCGTATTATTTTTTACTAAATAACTTCAATGTACAGACATGGCAAATTTACAATTTAATTATGGGTACAATTTATAATAAAATAATATACTATATCATTTTTCATTTACTGGGGTTGTTTAGCTAGCGTCAGAAAATTTTAATATTTTTTTTTCTATTTATTTTTTTAACTGTGCAGAGTGAGCAGACTAGCGGTGGAACTTTACTCATAAAAACCGTTTGAAAACTAAGTAACTGTAGAGTCGAGTTTGATGATAATCGTTGTTAGCCGTTCATGCACCGCTTATGAACATTATACTCATAAAAATATACATTGCCTGTTTAGCTATAAAAATTGTACGCTAGGAAACGTTTAGTAGTTAATTTTCACTGCATCCTCCCTGCCTGTTCTAGCAAAGTGTTTGAACGTGTTCGCAGCTACAGTTTTATCTTTGTACTGCCAGGAGCAAACTTGATGCTTTTTATGATAATGATGAACATTTTTATAAACGTGGTGGCTGCTAGCAATTACTACTGTATTGCGGTGTTCAAAAACACACAAAAAACACATCCAAAGTCAGATCAAATCTTTGCAATTCACTCAAAGGTATGTCCCGTGTGGGGATCGAACCCACAACATCAGCGCAGTTAAAAGCAACGCCAACCGTGCACTCAAAATTGTTGTGTCAAAGATATAGTTTTAGATATTGGCATCTTTTTGAAGTCTAAATATTGTCCCAATACAAAATTTATTTGCTTAAAAGATCATACTTAGAGTCAGATCCTATCGCAAATATACGGGAATGGTCAACGCACAATTTTTATTGCGGTACTGAGCCAAATAGACCGAAACATTATTGAGTCGTAATTTCATGTCGATAGATTGTTACTGCTCAGATATTGGCTATTTGTATAATAAGTCGATATACCGTCGTCGTTTCAGGACTCAATTAGAAATTGCGCTAGATCTTCTTTGGGTTCACTGAGATACGTTGCCAAAATGTTGATAGCCATTTGTTAAAGGTTTTCTTAAAGCCGTAGTAAATAAAAAAAAACTACTGAGGTGTCAAGGGACACCCGGATGGAACGAAGTTCGGTAATTACAAATAACAACAAATCAGGATTCGCACCCGAGATTGCAGTAAAAGGTATGTGACCTTAACCACTAAACAAATAAAACAGTCTATTAATAAACTGAATATACGGTTACCAAAAATTTTAACCAAATTAAAAAAAAAACAAACATTAAGACAATTAAATTATCAAGCTTAGCAAGCGTACACACGATCATTCAGAATCACTTAATTATTCTCTTAAAATAATCGAATGATAATTTTAAAATCATTGTGGAGATTTTATCACAATACTGCTATAGGCTGAATGGCTACATAACAATATTTCCTGTGCCTTACACACTCAATTTCAAAACAATTCTTATCTTCGAACTTTCGCGCTATTCGAATTTCAAAATATCAAAAGCGAGGTTCATTCAAACACACGCATAGACTAATAATGCCTAGATCAATAAACTGCTTGTATGAATTTAAGTATAAAGTTAGGCTAAAAACAGATTGATTGAAAATTATAATGCGTCGCTTGGCGGACATACAAACTAAATGAAAATCTGATAAGCACCACAGTTACACTGAACTGAAACGGCACAATTAAAGTGGCTTCACATTTCATGCGTGTACTCGGTTTCTAGGAGTAATAGTTCTATGATCACACATAACGAACCTTATCTTTAACATTATTTTTCTGCGATTACCTTGCTTTCTTTTAAATTGTATTTGCAAGTTTACTCGCGATATAATAATATCAGATCTCATTATCAATAATCTCATCACCAATCCCAATGACATAATTAGATGTTTTCTAATCGGATATTCCATGAAATGTACATAACAAAATTAGTAAACATTCTGTGGTAATATTAAAAAATAATTTGCTTTTGAATTTATTATAGTTATGACGCGTACACTTGCTAAACACACAATAATGGAGAGATTATAACGCGTATGACTTGGTTAGCACAATAGTAAAGAAAGGTTATAATGCGTACTTGCTAAAATACAAAAGCATTTATTATTGTCTGTATAAAATCTCTACTTACCTAAATCCATCAGCAATATCCAAAACTTGTGCAGAAACACTGTCAGGATTCATTATTGTAACTATTTTTAATTATTTATTATGTACAAAACACCTGTATACACTCAACAAAAGGCAGGAATTGTATTTTTTTTAAGTTATGATGATATTTTTTTTAGTTACTTTTTTATTCATAGACAGACAAAACGAAAATATCTCGCTTGCTTTCTCTATGCGAGAGAGATATTTAGTACTGTAGCACTAATCAGTTCCGAAGCCGCTTGATAGATGGCATTGGGATCGAATTAGATCGCGCTATGGTTTCGTTACAAAGTCCTATATATAAGGTCCACCGATTTATAGTTTAAGTATGTTCTGCAGATCCAATTGAGGATTAATGTGCACGATATCGAGATATTAATTCACTGTTACCTGACTAGAACAGCGATCGTGTACGCCTGCGCGGACCTTTCGCATCGCGTCAGCGCCCCTATTTTTTAGAAACTCAACTCAAGTATTTTTTTTCTTTTAGTTTTTTTAATTTAATTTATCTTTTTTTTCTATAAGCGAGAGAGAGAGACGGACACAGAAAATGCGCACGCCGTGTTGCGTGCGCATTTTTCTCTGGGTGTCTGATGATGTAGCACCGTAGCTGTAACGTAGCATGTACTTACTACGCCGCTACGAGAATTGCTACGAAAAGTGTCGTTACAACTTTTCGTTCCATTTTTTTCCGTCTAGCCCCCTTTCGCAACGCGCGATAAGGAACTTCGTTCCAAAAACAACGATGCGACGTATTACATACCAAATCTAATATAATAATATCTTTTGCCCACGACTTGATATTGCCATGGTATTTCCTATAAAATTGAGGAACTGCCTTCATACACTTAAAACTAACAATATCTTTAGTATGTATAATTTCTTCAGAATTTCGTTCATTTTCCTATGAAATTGACTAACTTCACAATTCTTTCAACCCCTACTTTATCCCTTTGGGCAGCCAATATATAATTATGGAATATTGCCAAAATATCTATCTTACAGTTCATTTACTTACATCTTACATTTATAAGAAACCTACTTGCTAAATTTAAGGCATTTTCCTTTAAAATTAACAACCTCCCATATAAACTTACAACGCCGAATTACACCCTAGGGATAAAATTCAAATTAAAACTTATTCGCGACTGGATCGCTGCCACTATATGGCTAAAACTGCCAACTATAGGGGCTCAAATTATTGATCCTTATCCATCTATTAATTTAAATAACAAAATAACTGTAAAACCGTTATCTGGATATGAAATCAAATGGTTTTGGTAAATCAAATTAAATAGGGTGTTTTATTTAATTTGGTTAGTTACTTAATTTTTTACTGTAATTTTACGGTAAATCAGCAAGTTAAAAGTTTATTATGTAATATTGAATATAATATTTTTTTGTCGAGATCGTTTGTTCTTATATAATTAATATGGTTTTTAGATCTAAATGTGTAGAAATTATTCTGAAGACCGCGGGCAGCTTCTCGCCCACCGATTTTTCTTAATCATCTTCAATGCATGATACAGACATGGTAAATTTTCTATATTATTATATGTACCTTAAGTGACGCATTGATGTAATAATAACACTCGCTAAAAATACAATTAAGAGGCATGTTATGATTGTGTCATTTTCTATAAAACACAAAGCTAATTGAGTCTTGAGTGGCTCTAATGAGTGTAATTATGGCTCCTTCCACTGTTTCGTTAAAATTTCACCTTAGCGTGAAGTAATGAGTCGTTAGTAGACTCTTTGATGCAAACTAATTGAATTCGCTGAAAGTAATTTTAATTAAAGACAGACGCGCTCACGTTGCAGCTGTCTTGTTACAACTTATTGTTTTGCAACAACTTACGAAGTTCCAATGCTTTACAACCAACAGTTGAGCTCTAGATGAAAAATAATATAAATATTTTAATAAAATTTTGACTAAATATACAATGAAATATTTTTATAATTATATACTAACGTTAGCCCGCGACTTTGTCCACGTGGAATTCGTTACATAAAGTAGTAGCTGTTCCCGCGCTTTGACTCTTACTGCTCGGCTCCCGTGGAGTTTAGCGTTATGTTAAATATTTAAATACATTTATTGATAGTTAGACTATCAAACACAAAAAGAAATATGATAATAGTACCAGTAGCTCCCAAAAATAGCTTAAACAAACAAACAGGTAGTGTAGTGTGTGTGGTGGTAGGTGCATCAATAGAAAGCTGCCTATGTTACAAGCCTTTACAGTCAGTCATTTTCTCTTGATCTGGGTTTAAAGTTTCAATAATCAGTCCAGCCGTTAATAAGTTCAGCCGATACATAAAGACAGAAAGACAGACCATAAAAAATAAAACCGTGATACTTTAGGCATTAGTATCGTGCATATTTATAAATATGTCAACTGAGAAAACATTGTTATTTTGACATTAAAAACAGACAATTTTATTCAGTTTTATTTATTTGGATTAAGTATTGATGATTGAAATTCTCAGGCCATTTTCTAGCTGCCGATGTTCTTGAATTCCGTTCACAATATTTCCTCGCCCACTCAAGAGTTTGTCCGATAATGGATATTCAAGTGATATGGCTGTTAGCCAGCCCACTGCCACTTCAACTTTTCGAGGTAGTCAATTTCATGAAACTTTTATGAACCTTCGGTATTTTTTAACTTATTGAGCATGTTATCATTAATTAAATAACTTCCGGATTAAAAATAATGAATTAAGAATCTGAATTACCGTTTGTGTGAGTAATCTCGTAGAAAATGGATAAAACAAATCAACTGCTTTGCAAAGTATATAAAATAGTTAAATTTGAATTAAATGTGTCTTTTTTGACTAATTTTCCATTGGAACTGCTAAGCTGTTTATGCCTTATAAATTATTGCACTAATCGTTAAATTGGACGATTTTTAAATTATTTATTTAACATAATTCTATTATTTATTTATAATTAATGATATAAATGTTAATGCTGTTGTTTTTATAATCGATTCATCTATATTCATGATTTTGTATGTGCTTAAAATTTTATGACGTGTAATTAATCATTATCAATAAAAGTGTTTATCTGTTTATCTGTTTATCTATTCCTTTGTTATTGCGGTTTTTGATTAATCGACTCAAGCACTGTGATTTTTCAAAGGTTTTACCTTACATTTTTGTATTGGATTTTCGTGAATAGCTTTCCCAGTTTCTATTCAGGGGTCCGTGTCGATCCCGTTACGACCTCTGACCTACTCGCTATTCACTAGCGCTGACAGGTGAGTACGAGTATCTATTCAGGTGGAGAGCGTCCAAGTGTCGGGTTAAGTGATATTGCGATTTATTTACATATTACGCTTTCTATAAAACTTAAATTAAAAGGAAATTCAAAAGGTTAAGTCCTTGGTTTAGACGAAATAATATTGAGAATCATAAAAGAGCGCAACAATTTAGTAAAAGTAAAATGTAGTCTTTTCTACATAAAAAAATCTAACATTAATAAAGGATTTCTCGATTCTCTGTCAGATTAACAAAGTAGCTTGTATTATGTTCAGAGGAATAACGATTACGATACCTAGATATAATTGTGGGTGCTGTGTGCAACCATAAGTCCATACGAAGGATAATATGTGACTATAGTTAAGACATCACAAAGTATTTGTAGTAGTAAGTCCTTAATGACGAGTAAAAAAACGAGGATTAAATTATACAGCATTTATATTCAGGGACAATAAAATGCCGCAAAAGAAATAAGAAGTGTGTTTCCGCATGAGTACAACTTGGATCTCTTAAAGGCAAGAGTTAATAGATACATCATAAGTAAGCGTGCTCCACCGTAGACCGCATCATCACTTACCATCAGGTGAGATCGTGGTCAAACGCGTGAGACAAGAGATTGAAAAGCGGTTTTATTAAAAAAAGATTTATTTTCAATAAAACCTAATTACATGTTCTTAGAACAAAGACCGAAACAGGATAATAGATACATCATAAGTAAGCGTGCTCCACCGTAGACCGCATCATCACTTACCATCAGGTGAGATCGTGGTCAAACGCGTGAGACAAGAGATTGAAAAGCGGTTTTATTAAAAAAAGATTTATTTTCAATAAAACCTAATTACATGTTCTTAGAACAAAGACCGAAACAGGATAAATTAATGCAATGCAATTAATTAATGCGCAGTCGGCACAATGTGCATCAGCATTATTTGTTCTAGAACTTTCCACACGTGTAAAGTATATGCTCAGTCGTTTCCATTATTGTTTGTAAGCCGAACTTTGGCTGACAAAGCATATATCTACAGGGTGAGCACCCTTAACACGTGCCTATCCATCATAAAAAAGTAAGTAATAGAAAAAAATATAATAGTATGTGATTTAATATTCTTTTGCAAAATACTCTACTACGTAGTTCCTTATTCTCCTTGATTGTTAGATACCGGAAGCCCCGGTGTCAGTATTGGCACGCGAGTAAGATGAATCACCTCAATCTTCTCTACTTACACAGAGCACCGATCGCGATCGACACCTACGGATTGAACCACTTACCTGCCTTCATTTCGCTTGCTACGCTTGCCAAGTTTTTTTTTACGATAAAACTGAAATTTTGCATTAATATGGAAATTAACTGTGCCGACAAAGTAGTCAGACAAAATTAAAAAAGTTTTTTTTTTTTTGAGTTTTACATGTACCTAAAGAGAAGATGATAAAAAAATAATCAATAGAGTAGCTGTAGTATATCTAATGAAATTTTAAATAAAACTATAGTAGCTTTATTTATCTTTATTAGTTTAAGATTGATAGGGGCCTAAAATAGTTAAATACGGTCACTTGGAATAGTTCGAACATAATATAAAAACCTTGACAGAATATAGTTAACGTTTTTTATTTCCAAAATATGTTGTAACGACTAACTACGGAACCATATTGCATTTGTCTGGCATGCATTTGGTTGTATTTTTTTATTTGTGTGAAAAGGATTGTCTTTTACTCTTGCCTATGTTTTAATTTTTGGAATGTTAATGATTTAGTTGTGTTTTTCATAAAAAAGCACTTTGATTTTGATAAATTGCAGCATTATCACATTTTTCTTGACAAAATAAACCTAATGAGTTTCCTTCGAAATAAAAAAGATAAGCAAAATGTAACCTTTTTAAAAGTAAAAGGATTTACTAGCACATTTTGGCAAGGTTAGAATCATCAGTAAGACATTAGCGCTAATGGCTATTAGTGAGTCAACAACGAGCTTCTTATCACAGGCACTCAATTCTAGTTTGTCTAACGACTATCATCATTTTGCAATATTAAGTGAAAAGTTACTTGCTTTTAACTCAATATATCAATCTTTCGCGCCTGTTTCCCAATAAGATTAGAGTCGGATTCTAGTCTAACGGATTAAGCTGAATACCAGTATTTTACGAGGAGCTACTGCCATCAGTACTCCACAACCCAGTACGAGGTAATACGATACTCATTGTTAGACTAGTTGTCAGACTTTCTGGCTTCTGACTACCCGTAACGACTGCCATATATCTTCAAATGGCAGCCGGGTCCGACGGCTGAACGTGCTTTCCGAGGCACGGAGGAGAACTGATAGTCACCCATCAACGGCCGATCGCGGTTAGTAATGCTTGTTCGGGAGAACTCGACCGCTGTCGGCTGCTGTCGTCATCGCGGGAGACACTGCGGCGAGCGGGTGCCGGGGGCCCGCGCACAACCACTTCCGAACAGAACACCGTAACTTGCGCTTGCGTATCTATTTCCGATTACCTTTTGTTACTCTCCAAATTTATAATTATACAGTCCATTATAACAAGTATTAGTTTTAACCTGCAAGATCGCTAAAGACCATCAAAGCAGTTTAACCTATTTTCCTAAAATCACTAATCGAACATTTTGTTCACTCTTAACTTAGAACTAACCCATTTTTGTCGAAAGCATTAGCAACGAACATCAATGGGCAATAAACTCGGATTACCGAATGGTAACAATTTGTCTTTGTGTCAACTTGATCCAGGTTGTGGACGTTCAAGATAAAGTAGCTCTGTGAGTCAATTTATTGGCAATCAGCAAGGACTCTGTGGATTGTACATACTATTCAATTCAAAAATTGAATAGGGTTCATTACAGAAAGTATATAACTATTATTTAGAAACAGTTACCTAAATCGAGTGAGAATATGTAAATATTTGTGAAGATATGAGTGTAAGCGGGTTTTTTGCTACTCTTTTTCGCAAAAATTAAAGGGTAATTTTTATGATAGTCGATTAACATAAATAGGCTACTTTTTAGCGAACCAGGCGGCAATCATAACTTGTTATTTAAATCAAAACATAACATCACACCTATATTACACAGAAGGATGTGGCAGAGGTGTACAAAACCCACACTTCACCCGTTATGTTTGCAGGTCCCATGGGATAGAGGGTCGGCCTATCGCCATCCACCGCGCACTATTCCAACTCCGTGCTGCTATTATGAACTTCCTGTCGGTAGTACACAAATAACACTTTGCCCAACCCGGGAATCAAACCCAAGACCTTCGAAGCAGTTTTTGTTACGGACCGCAACTCCTAAAATCCTCCTACGGTGCCACAAACAGACGAGAGCCCACGACCAAAACCATGTCTCATAGCAATACGGCAAAAACCCTATAAAATCGTTAGATTGTATGATTCTGTACCCGACTAGGTGTGTAGTAACGGTCGAAAGTGTAGCAACTGCGTGGGAGGCCATTTCTGCTGTGTCAAAAAAAAAAGACAGTCAGTATTATAGCAATACGTCTGATAGTGAAAATGTACATAGATTTTATAATTGTATTACGAAAAAGTTTGTTTTCAGACATTTTGCGCGTAGCATATAGCCTGAGCGCATTTTTGAAAATGTCAACAAATTTACCCGACCTGTATCATAGCAATACGGATAATTTTTTTTTTCAACTTTTCGTATTGCTGCCATGATTACCAAAAACCTGTTTTCAGACACTTTAAGTGTAGCATATACTCCCAAAAACGAAAATAACGTTTCGGAGTCGCCTGGCCGACGCCTCTGTTAAATGTTTTTTTAAATTTACAGCCTTTATAGATATTCAAGAATCTCCCTTGTCTATTATATGTACTTTGACAGATGACAGATGTCATTACTTATTTCTTTTGTAAAAGTTACTCAAGTGTGCTTTAAATAAAACCAAAACTATCAAATCAATCAGTATTTAATTTCAACAGCCTCATTGTAATTTGTAACTTTGAATAAACCGTTTTTTTTTCAACTTCATCCCAGTTTCCTTTTGTGCGATTTATTTCAGTCCTTCAACTTCAATGTTACGGTTTCGGGTAAATTCTTTGTTAATTATCATCTAATAAATTCAGGGTCGCAACGTATTCATTGGTTTGTAACAGAAAATTCAAGATGCCTCAATACGATTTTTAAATGATATCTGAGTATCGAAAAGTTGTCTGATAGAGAAGGTGCTACACTTAATTTGTCTGATATAATTTTTTTGCACATGTGGACAACTTATTTTATCATGTCCAACAATTTTCAGACATATTGCTATGATACCGATCGGTAAAATTTGTTAACATTTTCAAAACGGTCTCAAAATTTAATGCGTTCACATTTCCGTCTGAAAATTGTTTTGTTCGCATCAAATAACCAAAATTTACTAATAAAAAAGATTTTCAGACGTATTGCTATGAGAAATTTTTTTTGTCTCATTTTTATTTATTTTAAGTGATTTTACGGGTTTGCGCTACACCACTAACGTCTGAAAAATATGTTTCCGGTATCTCAGAACTATCATTCAACTACAGTCTGCAAATCAGACATATTGCTATGATGCAGTTCGGTAAAATTCTTTGACAATTTTGAAAATTCGATCAGATCAAACGCTACGCGGAAAATGTCTGATATTGGTATTTTCGAGTTCAGGATAATCGTATCTATCGATTTGATGCGGTTTTGGCCGTATTGCTATGAGACAAAAATTTTGGTCGTGGGCTCTCGTACTAGTAGCAGTCAAAGTTAATGATAACATGCCTGTTTCTGCGTCTGGGGTTAAAAAGCTTCTACTTTGCAACATTTTAGTCACCAAAAGGAAATGCTGTGATTTGATTAGATAATAAATAAAGTAATTTAAACAGTTTCTTATTGATTTTAAAGCTATATAAAATTAAAAGAAATACCCAGTACTCGAGCAAACGCAATTTGCGTTTGTCCAGCTTGATAAAAAGTAATCATTTGAGTTAGTCTACTTACTATGTTTTTCTGGTTCAACAAGAAAAACATTAATCAGGTCGGTCGGATGTTTATTATAGTATTTTGTTGTTATTCTGTAGAATCAATACAGTGGAACAGCAGTCGGTTACGCTAACCGTAACCGACTGCTGTTCCGCTGTTTTAGATTCTTTTTAAGTGTCAAGGGTAGTATTGCTTATTATATGATCTTATTTAATATTCTGCCTTCATTTTGTTATTGATTATTTTTATAGCATTAAGCTATGCTTAGCAAATTATACTAATAAAAATTATACTATGAAACAGTTGCACGGTATGCAGAGGTTACAGGTTCAAATCCTGCCCATAATTTTCAGCCTTCATTGTCAATATAATAAATGTACACCAATGTATTTTTTTTTTTGTATTCTAAAGCATTCATAAAAAGTCATAACGGTTGAAGCATGTGTACGAGTTCAACCAGATAAATAACATTTAATTTTAATGAATTTTCTTCATATAACTTGAAAATTCAGTCATTTTGTCACAATACCACATTTTAATTAAAAAAAATATCAGGAGACGTTTTTTCACATGTTTATTTTATTAAATTTAAAGAGGGAGCTTGCCTTTCGTAAAAATAACTTACACGTGTTTTAAATTACCACTCGCAAATATAAACTGAATACTTTACAGCTATGTGATTATTTCTACAGCAAAAAACTAATTACAGTACTAATTAGGTAAGGGAATTAGACTGATTGGATCATCAAGTGCTCTGCGACAACGACGCTGAATACCAAAACACAAGAGATTGGAGCTCATTAGTGTCTCTTTGAGTCGGCTTGTTTGATGTCTACGTCAAACCGACTTTGATTTGAAATTCACAGAGAATAAGTGTACGTTTTAAAACAGCGTTTTAGTTGTATAACCACATTGAAGAAGTTTAATTGGCGGTAAATATTTTATTAAAGATTTTGAGAAAATAAATATAAACCTTTTAAACTAGTCTTTATTAAACGATTCATTTTATACCATAAGGCATAGGTGTTGAGCGCTGATATTTAGATAATATTATGTAGGTATCTAGATTTCAAGGCTGAAGATCCATGTTGCAGTACTATGGTTAAGTTTCAGTAGTGGTGAGGTGAGGCGTTTTAATTATACCCAAAATATCAGGAATTCCTGATAATTATTTTGGTTTTATTGGAATTATTTGATTATAATAGTGTTGAAGCTTATTAAACACACTTCTTTTTAATGGCATTATTTATTTATCTTTTATATATTATTATGCTCTGCATTGTGAATAATCAGTAACCTAATCTTATATAATCCGGTAACCTGTATCTGAGTTAGTAATTTTGATGATGATTTATAAATTTTGTTGCTAGTCTTATTATTTCTCATTTCAAAGCGGTTAAGTAGATTTTAGACCCAGAGGATATTCATTTTTAGGGTTCCGTAGTACCTACAAGGAACCCTTATAGTTTCGCCATGTCCGTCTGTCTGTCCACGGCATAGCGACGAAACCGTTGGTGCTAGAAAACTGAAATTTTGCATAAACATGTATGTTAACTAAACAAAGAAAGTCGTAGAGTAAAATTTGGAAAAATATTTTTTTTTCAGGTAGCTCCCCTACATGTAAAGTAGGGATGTTTTTTTTTTGTCGCCTACCCCATAGTGTGGGTTATTGTTAGATAGAACTTTTAAGAACGTTTAGGGGTTGCTAAAACAGTTTTTTGATTTAGGGATCCGTTTGCGAGATAATTAACTTTAAAGAGCAAATTTTTGTTCGAGTAGGGCGTCCCCCCCCCTCTAAAAGCTAAACATCTGAAAAAAATTGTGTCGGTAGTACATGTAATGAACTTTAAAGGAAAACTATAGCGGATAAGTTCACTTCATTAGTTCAAGAGGAATAGGGGTCCGAAATGTCAGATGCAGTTACTCAGAATATTTCGTTCAAAATTCTTGAAACATAAATAAACATACATAATACATATATAAAATCACGCCTTTATCCCACGGGGGTAGGCAGAGACGATGGAACGCCATGTGCTTCGCTCCTTACATACTTCTTTCGCTTCCTTAACATTCAGACATCTCGTCATACGTGCTAGCTGGTTTCGTGTACTACAAACATTTCCTATCTGAAGGACGCTATTTATCTGGTTACTTTAACTTAATTAGTTCTAGAGTAATTGGGGTCCAAAGTGTAAAATGCAGTTACTTAGAATAATTCGTGCAAATTACAAAAACTTTTGAAAGTAATGACTTGTATGAAGATGTTACTTGTTTATTACAGATAGTAAATCCCTTTTAAGTCGAAATATGTTGTTACGACTAGCTACGGAAGCCTACTGCGCGTGGCCCGACATGCACTTAGCCGGTTTAATTTTTTTCAGGATGACGCGCGCAGCCAAGTCAGTCACGTTAAGGTTTGTTTGCACCATCATACAGGTGTATCCCAGTTTTAATCTCCTAATGGCATTCCTGCAAAACATTCCATTAGCGTTGCCTTGCTACATTATATATGTTAGGGCCGAACACATGCTTTTACACTACATTACTGCGTTCATCTGAGTCAAGTGACAGTTAGAGCTAGCAGATAAAAAAATGGATGCCGAACCGATCCGAATATGTTTTTGCTGCTTATGCAACAATTATATTTTGTACTGTGAATCTAAATTATATTATATTCAGTAATCAAATAACAAACATAAATTTATACAATGCTACAATAACTAGAAATACAAAGCTCACTGAATTGAAAGCGCTTGAACAACATTCCCAGTCTTATTAGTGTACAACTTAAGCCAAGAGTATTTGGAAGTGGGCTCTTGGCTCAGATCGCCTGTAGAGTTATTGGCTTAACGAACTTGAGTTTCAATTTTATAACAAGAGGCTAAAAATTTTGTTGATATTTTAATCGCTCATGTATCTGACTATTTTTATCAAATTTGCAGCGGGAACTGAAATTTTACCGAATAGGTGTTGTGTATAAAACTTTTTTTTTACATATAGTAAGTACATAAGCAGCGATAGCCGAGTTGGAGACCGTAGGACTGCGAAGTCAAAGGTCTCGGGTTCGAACCCGCGGCACACACCTCTGTCAATAAATTGTTAAGATTCGTCTTTTCGAAGATATGTGTGTATTTATAATATAAATTATCGCTCGCTAACGGTGAAGGAAAAACATCGTGAGGAAACCTGCATGCCTGAGAGTGCCTCAAAAGTACTCGAGGTCGTGTGAAGTCTACCAATCCGCACTTGGCCAGCGTGGTGGACTATGGCCTAACCCTTCCCATCATGAGAAGAGGCCCGAGCCCATCAGTGGTACATGTATTAGATACAGGGCTGCTATTATATATGTATATATATATATATATAATATAAGTACATAGTGCATTTATCATTTGTCAGTACCCTTACTTTACAATTCAAATCATAAAACAAAAAATTACCTAATAAACCTCAAAAAAATCCATACAAATAATGATAATTGAAGTATCTGTTTTAAATGTCATAATGACAATGTTTTTTCAAGATGGTTTATTTGCACAATACCTTTGAAAAAAAAACGCTTAACTCTACGGGAGCGGAGAAGTTGAACGCGGGTTAAAGCTAATAAATACTAAATACAACGAATTCCAAGCGGACGAAATCGCGGGCAAAAGCTAGTATTTTAATAAATAACAAAATAATAAATAAATAAACAAATATTCCACAACTCACACTTAACGTCATCTAGTCCCAAACTAAGCAGAGCTTGTACTATGGGTACTAGAATAACTGATACTAATACATAAAATATATACTTTTTTTTTGTAAATACATACTTATTATTATTATACATAGAAACACCCAGACTAAGACAAACCCCCATGTTCATGCACAAAAAGATTTGTCTTAAGTGGGAATCGAACCCATGAACTCGGCGTCGCAGGCAGGTACAATACCCACTCCGCCATCCCGTCGCCAAATAATGTAAGCTGTTACATAGATTGCTTCAATTCTAGCCATTCATGCTTTATCGGTAAGGACCGACGCCGTGTAAAAGAGCTTATATCCAATGGTGTTGTGAAGACAGTAACTTTGTTTGCATAAGGGGCTTAATATACTGAATCGTTTGTGATAAGCCGCCTCTGCAATGCATCGAGGTACCAGCTTTTAATAGCTTCAAACAGTTTGTCGTATACCGGTGATATAATCTCCTATTCCTGGTATGGCAGATTTAGCCACAATTTCACCAACGCGAACGTGTTAAACCGACGGTTTGTTAATCCTACCGATTCAATCTTGGTCTCTCTCTCATTAACGATTAAATGGGACAGAGAGATCGGAAACCGTACCTCTGCTTGCTTAGTCTTAACTGAGGATGAGGAAGCTTGGTGAAATCGGACTAAGTACCAGACACAGATAGGTTCGTGCGCATACCAATCGATATTTACGTAGTTTTTTTTTACTTATACATTAAATTGTCTATTCCTTTTAATGTTCTATGCTTTGGCATTAGACCAGACAAGTGGAGTGGAGGAGTGAGATTTTCTTAATTAAACTATCAACTATAAATTAATGTAAGATTTGTATCTCGACTTTTAGAACTTTTTAACTTTTGAATATGAATTAGCTATTCCGTTTTTTTATATTCGGAGTTATTTTAAACTGGGCATTAAACAATAGACAATATTTCATCACAACAACATAACAAAAAACATCTCTAGACAGGTTGTAGCTCACCAAGAAAATATTCATAGTTGTTTTTACTTGGATTATCCACATCATAGAAATCTTAATAATAAGGCAATAGAAATGTCAAAGACGCGTGACCTTGTCGCCGCGCATCTGTCTAGTCAAACACAAGTGCGAGTTGAGGAATTGTCGTCTTAATGTCATCGCAAAAAGAATAATTTTGTTTGCAGGAATACAAGCGCATCTGTCTAATCGAACACAAGTGCGAGTTGAGGAATTGTCGTCTTAATGTCATCGCCAAAAAGAATAATTTTGTTTGCAGGAATACAAAAAGTGGTATTTGAAAACCGGCGACATGCGTCCCAGTGTTAAAAGATAGTCGATAGCATTTCTATTGACTAGTTATTAAGATTTCTATGATCCACATTGACAGCCTCGTTGTGTGTTCTCCGAGTACTTACTCTGAACATCGACGTCTCGAGTAGAATCTTTCAAGCGAAATGTTCTTTTAATTTTCATTGTATGTTCTGTATCTTTGCCGTGGTTTACTATTGCGTTCAAATAGGTATAATTTAATTATGAAGTATTTGAGAGCACGATATACTAGTGAGTAAAATATAAACTATATCTTCAGATTTATTTCACAAATTAACAGAGATCACGTCAAGTGATAAAGGCCGCCCTTTGCACGTTATAGTTTTAAGTAACTAACTATTTCTTTTTATGTTTGTTATAAATTATGATGTGCAAATAAAGTTTTTTCTATCTATCTATCTAAACATTACTAAAAAGCAAACTATCTTAGTTTTCAAGTTATGAACACAAATAAAATTTTCAATAAAGCAGTGTGTTTAAAAAAGCAATGTTTCATTTAAAATGAAGTAATATTGACATGTTCGTACAGTCGTAGACATAAATATTGTGAATTTTCTGCCTCAATATTTCAAACAATTTGCCATCAGTTTTTACAAAATGGCCCAGCAAAGTGAACAAAATGGGATTCGATTTCTTTTACCACCTGAGCCTCTATGAACGGTAAATTGATACAAATTTAAGGGTGTAACTGTCTCATTGAAAAAAAACATCACTACTTTCAAGTTTTGGTTACGACATTTTGAAACAGTATTATATATATTTGCCAGTAATTTATATTTTGTGTTTCAAACTAACTTGCGCAAATTCCTCTAAAAATATAAAGAATGATTTAAAATTACAGGAATAGACGTATAGGTATTGTCAAAAACTGAGTTTTGTCTCCTCTAGCGCTGTACTCGCTCTATGGTTCTATATCTGTCTCAGAATAACGACATACAATTTTGATAATATTTTCAGACAGATATATTAGTACCTCATATATTCGGCATGAACAATTTTGACTCTTAAATTATTAATATTATTAAAACCGACGTGAGGTGAAGACATTATTATTGAGAATACGGGTTACTCACGTTTCTTTAGCCGGGATATACCGTCTAGTTTCGAATCTAGTACGTAGATTCATCAACTAGGCTATTATTCGCGTGTCGTTGCCTCCGCGCGACGTCTAGCACTGAACTAGTCGGCGTATCCCGGCTAAAGTAACGTGAGTAACCCGTATTCTCAATAATAATAATATCTTAAATTATTTTTGACGTAATAAAGAATAATAATGAATTTAGTGGTGGACTTACAGGATCTTTTATCAAACACAATATTAAAATAAAATAAAAAGGAACATCGATATACCATGCCATATTGTTCAATTCTGTCACTAGTCGCTTAATTAAGATACCGATTTCAAGCTAGATGGAAATTCCAATTAGTTCAAAGCAATTCGGAATACGGGCAAAGCAATATTGGAGCTCAGAGATATTGCATTTCAGATCAATGATACTTTGGGACTGGAAGTTTTGAACCTGCGACCTTACTGCACACCGGGCAGCCGCTTTAGCCATCCAGCTACGGTCGCCTCTTACCAGAACCCTAAATTTCTCAACTGTGTGATACGTCATTTCGTGACGTCAGGTTTATCCATTTGTTCCTATCTGAAGTAGGATACAAACCAACATGGCGAAGTTACATTCAGTACAAATGTTGTAAAGGATGAACGCGTACGTTATTTCAACTTCTAATCGATTATTTTTATAGCATTTAGCTATGCTTAGCAAATTATACTAAGAAACAGTTGAAAATGATATGGGACCGGCAGGATTTTTAGGTTTCTTAGTATAATTTGCTAAACATAGTTAAATGCTATAAAAATAATCAATGACACTTTATTTGGTAATTCTGTATGAAGCTATTTACTGTACGTTATCAAAACTGAAAAGTTTAAATAACTAACTAATTAGCTTTGTAACTATTGTAGGGACTGTATAATATAGTTATAATTGGGGTGCATGAAAGGAGCTCAACGAGTGACGTACACAACAATTCCCTACGTCCGGCGCACCCTGGGCAATTCGCGAGTTCTTCAAAGCGAATTGGCTAATCCTTTCACCACGATGGCAAGTCAAAATAAAATTTGACTCAGCCATCGACACGACGAAGAAGAAGTTATAATATATTACCTACTTAACTATTTAATACAGAGTGACACGTTATGATTACATAAAATAAACTTTTTTAGGTCTATGGTGTGTGCGTGTACGGAAAATGTGAGTGGTGTAACACCTCTGCAACACACTTCTGATGCATATATATGATGATGAATATAGGCGAGATGTGATGTTAATGTAAAAATGTACTTTGTTTAATTTATTTTATACTTTTAGTCTTCACGCGCGATGCTGCGGTGCTTTGTCTTTATTTACATTTTAATTTCAACACGAAACCACGCGGGAGCAAAACAATGCAGCAGTACTTTTGTAATAAAATCTCGTAATGTCGGAAAAAGGAGCCATGCACCTTTTTAATTAAAACCGTTTTAGCTCACGCTCTGTGCTCTCAAGGTAAGTGCTATGAGTAAACTCACAATGCGATTTAAAACTAAGGTTTTAGAGGGTGCTACGAAATTTTACTTCGCCATACATTTAACGAAAAGCTTATTCTAATGTAATAAATAAACTTTTATTTCGTTTAGAGTTTCAGAAGCTGGAAAACGGTTAAATAAACTTATTTTGTGCCACAGGATAGATTTGTTTGACTTTATAAATAAACCACCGCACCATAAAATAACATCAAACACGTCATACTTTCTATAAAACCCAAATCATGATTCTTATCAGGTAGTCTAATGACTTATCCGTCCTTCGGCAACTATAGATTAGTTTCCTAAGCGCCCAAATTAACCCAAATTCATTCACACACTGTGAAGTACACATTCGCAAGTAATTAATTTAGAGCACTTTACTCTATCGTAAATGTTCATGAAACTAGGTGCAAGAATTAACTTAAGACTTTGAAGAGCACTCAAGGAAATTACTCACGTTAAATCGCTACATTTGTGAAGGTTTAGAATTGCACGTAAATAAAATCACCTACACTGATTGTGCTAAGATTTATGATTAACAACTACCTATAAAGAAGGAAATCGAATTGGCCTCATTGGTGTATTATGGTTGTTAAAATGTAAACAGGTTGAATTACAATTTATATTAAAATTTATATTACCAATAAGTGTGAAGGAGCCGTCGTGCAATGCAATGCGAGAGGTCGTGGGTCCAAATTCTGGTCATTAAACCACGTCACGTCCGTAATTTAATTCTTCCTCCTAACACAAGCCAATAAAGCTCAGCTGGAGGGAGTTTATATCTATTTGCAAATTACTATACCGAGTATTGTAAGTCATTTGCAAGACTAGCAAAAGCGAGGAAACAGGCTTAGATAATGACACACGTGATGCCGAGAAATTAGCTCTTGTGCCACATCGTCTTGCAAAAATGAGTAAACTTACACACGTGATACACACCTAAAATATTTAATTGTTTACCAAATAATGTAACCTCCTCAAGGTCACGAAGTGTTTTTAAAATAAACTTAAGTGCTGGCTCGTTCAGGAAGACTTTTACTCAGTTGATGACATATTCTTGGAAAATTAGTAAGAAAATAAAGATTGTATATAAAAAATAGAAATTATTAAATAATTATTATATAATTCTGAAGTCGGTGCCAAGTAAATCGGATAATTAAGAACTAATATTCAGTCAGAAAATAGTTGTTAGAAAGATTTATACTTATTATCTAGTTATTGGTTACTTGGCACCGACTTCAGAATTATAAAATAATTATTTAATAATTTCTATTTAACTAAATGAAAAAACGTATTATTTGTGCGAAGTAAATTTATTTTATGCTTTTTAGTTTACCCACCTTTTTGAAGTCGGTTTTTTTTTGTTAAAAATTATTTTATTTTACGATTTTAAGTGATGGGTAGACCGAGCAAGAATGTTTCTCGAATGAGGAGACGACGGTTACTTGAGACGGAAAACTTATTAATAATAATCCCCGTACTCCTAACCGTTGAGGAGTTGTACCTTTTTTTGAAGTCGGTTAAATAGTTAAATTTGAAATAAATGTGTCTTTTTTGACTAATATGCCATTTGAACTGCTAAGCAGTTTTTGCTTTATAAATTATTGCACTAGTTGTTAAATTGGATTATTTTTAAATTATTTATGTACCGTATTTCTATTATTTATTTATAATTAATGATATAAATGTTGATGCTATTGTATTTTATGATCGATTCATTATTCATGATTTTGTATGTGCTAAAAATGTTATGACGTGTAATTAATAATTATTAATAAAAGGGTTTATCTGTTTCTCTAAAAAAAAAGATGGTAGTACTATACTTTACCAATTTTAAAGGTACACAATGCTATTACAATCGTCAATGCTTGTTCAAGCTCGTAACATGCAAATACTATTGACAAAATCTAGTCTACGAACTATGTAAAACATCGCTCTATTCTGCATGTTCTATGCTGCATGTGGTAAAAGCAAAAAGTAGAGCAACGGTGAAAAACGGTGATATTGCCACCACAAATTTCATTTAGGTACAAGCACTAAGTGGAATAGAAAATATGAATAACTTTGGGATTCCTAAAAAAATCGTGCAAAATCTTACAATGCAATAATACAATAAGCTATAACTTATAATATTACTGTCTTGTTTGTCTAGTTAGCGTATGCGGTCTCTCCCCGCAAGATCCCCTAGATTCCTGGATCGTATAAAAGTATTGTTTGAACTATTTCCGTCACAAAAATCTTTATAGCACCACGGAGTTGGAATCGTGCCCTGTAGACGGCGATAGGCTATTGTGGGTTGTTATACACCGATGTCACACCCTTCCTGGTAATATATAAGCGTGATGTTATGTTAAGTTATAATATTTGCACGTGTATTTATCTCATACAATTATTGCAATGTTACTAAAAGTTTTAATCTCATACGTCGGAATAGGTAGTTGAGAAAGCCCCGGTTTACCCGTATTTGGGATTAACATAGATCGTTTGGGCCTCCGCGTCGTATTACCCGGTCAGTTTACGATAATTACGATGCACTAACAGCCTTTAGGGGCAGCTGGCCTTCTGAACATGGCCGCTTTATAGCATTCATTAGCTTTTACTAATCAACAACTTTCAAGCCCATAGCGCTCGTTTTGCGCAGTTCAATTTAAAGTCAATCATTTCCTATCTTGATGCATACATAACGTTAAAAAGCCACGACACGATAAAAAAACAAAAAACTTAGGTTTATATATAATGAATATATCGAGTTTATAAATTTAAGAATTTCAAAATTTTACTAACTATTTACAAACAAATATCTACGTTAATTCGAGAAGGTAATCTGGAACTTCAAAGGTGCTTATCAGGATGCATTACGTGAATGAAATGAAAGGCAAGCCGCGGTTAGCTTCATTTCCGACGGCGAACCCAGATCAGTGGCTGTCCACAGGGTTGACAAGAACATGTTCTACTTATTTAAGGGACCGTTTTTGCGGTAGTTTTAGTGGGTTAGTAGGTATATATTTTAACTGTTGTACGATAAGTCACAAAACAGGGGTTTTACCCTCTTGGTAAACAGAGTACGTTTCTTTAAACTAACGGAAACGAACTAAACATTTTGCCGAAAATGTAACAAAGATCCATTCTTGACTACTATGCATTTTCTCAACAAGAAGTTAGTATTATTAGGTTTTAAAAAACATGTATATTTAAAACATAAGCTTCTTTCTTGAGAACAATGAATTTATATAAAATTATGTTACAAATTTGTTCTTTACACATTAACGATTTACCCATCATTCGCACGCATTCAAAAAAAAATACATACCTAATTGATTAAATATCTTAGATGTGTTAGGTTAGTTCATTTTTGAATGCATTAAATAAGTGTAAATTTTTAACATGATGAGGCAATTTGTTGTACAGTTCAAAGGTTAACATAGATTCCATAGGTGGTTTTAATTTTAGGTAAGACTACTACTTAATATATACTGTACTGTACTTAATATATAATTATTTAACTGTAGAAGTTCGTTGTATGTAATAAGCAAATAATTCATTTTAAATTTTAAAGTCTCACTTACAATGGTTACATTTATATGCGTGGTACTTGTAATAAGCAAATAATTCATTTTAAATTTTAAAGTCTCACTTACAATGGTTACATTTATATGCGTGGTACTATGTATGGAAATTAATAACTGAGTCTCCTAAAATTTTATTACCACTGAGTTCATTCATACAGTTTTATTAGGGAGTTAGTTAGTTAAAATTCTAACAATATTTGATATAGTTTTGATAATGGGTTAAGGTTAAAAATATATTTCGTTATGTCACGAAAAAGATTAAACCAATAGCCACGACCACTTTGTTTATTTAGGCTTTTATGGCATTAAAACAGATCCATTTACTGACTTTCTAAATGCGTGACAAATTGCAGTCCTTCACGTGATTAATTCAAATGGCTGAACTCAGAAATTGTAATCTAAAATGTTAATTTGCGTGTTACTGCGTGTCACATTAAGTTGGTCAGGTGCACTGTCGAATGCCGATGGCGTTTTAGTGGTAGCTCTTATAGAAATGGTCGCTTTGACACGTGTTGAAGTGGCTAATTACTGGCATGGATGTGTGGATTTTTATTTGCTTTGATGTAAAATATGTTGGGTTTCCTATTCACTCAGAAATAGGCTTGTTATAACTGTACGGCACAGCGACGGCCGGGCCGGGACGGTAAATTTGCCGTGACGAGGACTACAAATTTATATGTAACTAAAGCGCGTTTAACCACTGCACGGCGCCCGAACAAAGCAATAGTAAATTTGCTGTGCCGTGACTGTCGCCATGCTGTGCAGTGGAAACACGCCCATTACTTTTACTATGATGTGATTTATTTTTATTTTTTAAAGACATGAATCAGAACAGAACATGCATCAGCAAATAACCATATTCATTTCATTTGTATGTTGGTATGAATGTAACACAAATTCTACGCATAACACACCCGTATTTTATATTATTTTGAATCAAACTTTGTGTCGTTCATTTTAATGTATTTTTACCAGCTCTTTGACTAAAAGGAGCGAATAATGTAAGGCAAAATGAAAAGGGAGAACAAAATAGCACACATTGTCGAAATTCTCAGTTTTATTTGAGTTAGTGACGCAGTGCGAAACAGCGAGGATAAATTTGTTATCTTGAGAGTGTGAAATTTGCATTCGTTTTGTTATAAATGTCGTTGTTGTGTTACAACGTGAAGTGTTACAGAATTTTAAAATATAACATCACGCCTATATTACCCTGAAGCGTGTGGTAGAGGAGTACAACACCCACATTTCACCTGTTAGAATTTTAAAAAGCTATATAAAAACACAAACTTTTTTCATGCATGTACTTTTTTATTGTTGTGATTAAAAAAAAATACTGATGCTGTGAATTTAAAATCTACAAGATCTTAAGATTTATTACAAAGCTCTGGGAAATATTAAATCTAATATTGCTCACTTTTACGACCACCAGTGATTACTGGGAGAGAAGGCGTTGAATATAAAACAGGTTCATCAGCAAATATTATTATTTGACTAAGTCTCTCTAATTCTCATATTCAGCTTTATTGCTTCTTTGCCTTATATTCTTTAATTCATACAGTTTGTTCAGAAAAATACTTTTTTTCATAAAAAAAATAACAGATGAAAATGCATATCTACTAAATCAATCATCCGAGCATTTTTCCAATTACATTGGGGTCGGCATTATAGTCTAACGAATCTAGCTGATTATCAGTATTTTACGTCGAGTGACCGCTATCAGACCTCCATAACCCCGTCGAGTATCTTAGGTTGCTCCTTGTTAGACTAGTTGTCAGAATTTATGAATAAAAAAAAAAACCGACTTCAAAAAGTAGGTAAACTAAAAAGCAAAAAATAAATTTACTTCGCACAAAATATGTAATACGTTTTTTCATTTAGTTAAATAGAAATTATTAAATATTTATTTTATAATTTTGAAGTCGGTGCCAAGTAAACAATTAATAACTCTGTATAGATAATATCAATCGTTCAAACAACTTTTTTCTGACTGAATATTAGATATAAGAAGTCGGTTTTTTTTTTTGTTAAAAATTATTTTATTTTACGATTTTAAGTGATGGGTAGACCGAGCAAGAATGTTTCTCGAATGAGGAGTCGACGGTTATTAAAGACGGAAAACTTATTAATAATAGACAAGAATTAAATCCTTTCGCCTGACTATTGAGGATCACGACCTTCCATCATCAGCTCATTTGACACAATAACTAGCAGTAGGAATACGCGTACAGTAGTGAAAGAATTATCCTTTAACTCCTAACTATTGAGGAGTTGACCTTCCATCATCAGCTCAACCACAAAAAATTATTGCGACCAAGCGTAAATCCTGGCCTCGATTAATAAAATATGAGGGTTGCCCCCGATTTCTTTGGGATCCCATCATCAAATCATGACATGCTGACAATGGTACCACCTTTGAAATATCTCCGTTCCAACAGCTCACTTTACATCATAACTAGCAGTCTGAATATGTGTACAGTAGTGAAAGAATTATCCTTTAACTCCTAACCATTGAGGAGTTGACCTTCCATCATCAGCTCATCCACATAAAAATACGTAAATACTGGTGCAGCTTTGAAAAATACACTAAAAACATTACATGTGCCTATAAAATTCAAGGTTTCCCCCTTGATTTCTCTGAGATGCCATCATCAGATCACGACATGCTGACGATGGGACCCCTTTGGAATCATCTTCTGTCTAACAAAAAAAGAATCCTCAAAATCAGTTCATAAACGACGGAGATATCCGTGAACAAACATAAAAAAAAAGCAACATATATACGAATCGAATTGAGAACCTCCTCCTTTTTTAGAAGTCGGTTAAAAATAAGAATACGTTTATTTGTCTTTAAACTACATAACGATTTTCAGTTGAATCCTTATACAATAGGGTAACATAACTTAAATTACTTAAGTGATAATCGATGAGATGGTATAAACAGATGAGATAGTTGTAGTACATACATTATATTATTATGTCATTAATAGGTACAAATTGCGAGAAAGAACCAACAATCATATTGATAGTTGTTCTCTTATCTCCTCCATTATGATAAAAAAAGAAAAGAAAAGATTGACCTTAACTATATTATTATAGAGTTCAGATTTAAATAACAGCCACGATTCAATGAGTCGCTTATTCGCAACCAATGTTAATAAGAAGTAATCAGTCAGCTTCTCAGTCAGTCTTATGACTCAGCTTCTCAGTCAGACTTATGGCTCAGCTGGTAGTCACAGTACAGTTCGCAACCGAAACCAACGGCTTAAGGTGCTCTCCGAGGTACAGATAAAAATCATTACGTAAAAATGATGACCCATCCACGGCCGACCGCGGTAAGCATTGCTTAACATGCAAGTTCCATCGGTCCGCTCAGCGCCTACTTAGCCAAGGGCTTCTGAAAATGAATACTTACCATGTGTAAAATCTGTGGTTTCAATAAGTGTCGCAATCTCCCATCCTCCACGTATGTATGTGTTCTTACATGTTAAATTATATCTGTATGTCATTTAAAGTAAATGAGATAACCTGTTAATCTATACATTGACATAATGTAAATGTGCCATAGTCTCGTTATATAACAACTGAAGGTTACTTCGAGGTCAGGGATATATACAGTATATAATAGTATATAGAAAATGGTCCATGAACACTACTTGTCCACAATAAAATGTTATCCGTACAGTTTTTTGCTTTATTTATTTATATGTTGTATCTTAATTATGCTACACATCTAATTTTTGAAATATTATATTTATTACCATTTATATAAGTACTATTTATACACGTATTAGTACAGTATTACTATATTTTATTAATTATGTGTAAAGTTTTTTATTAAAGATATTAAACAGTATAATTTTTAGTTTTTCACATCTTTAAACACCGCGCGCTCCCCTTCTTCTTCTTCGTCGTGTCGATGGCTGAGTCAAATTTTATTGGTCCAATAAGTGGCCATTGTTATGGCGCTCTCGTCGGCGTTAATGAGCGCCTCTCTTGTGCAGGTGTTAGGGCATTTTAGACAGTCATTAAGATGGTCTAGGTTTTGATTTGCCATCGTGGTGAAAGGATTAGCCAATTCGATTTGGAGAACTCACAAATTGCCCAGGGTGCGCCGGACGTAGGGAATCGTAGTGTACGTCACTCGGGGAGGCTCCTTTCATGCACCCCTCAATTCACACTTTTTAAATTTCTTTCCATCCAATGGTTGCCTAGAAGAAATTGCCACAAGGCGATAAGGCCGCCACTTGTGTTACTATACCTTTTTGTGTAAATATCTTATGTTATTATTTTCTATTGTTTTGTGTTTGGTGAACAATAAAGAGTTTTTATTATTATTATGTTGTTTATGTTCCAATAACACGGGACTATGGAGTCCCGGCACTTTGGAAGGCATGCGTGGGGCCGAAGCCAACAGCGCAGAGGGCCGATAAACATTTTAATCTAAATGTGAAATGGCACACAAACCGACGACTATCCCTGTTTACACTATATAAATGCACCCAAGGACAGTCCCCGGTTCGTGTAGAACTATTGCAGAAAAATGGAAACTAAATAATCGGATCTATTGTGGTGCAGGGCTAATGAAATCAATACTGGTTCTATGGATGCACTATGTCGCCTGCCCTAATAACACATGTAAATTACACGGAAAAATAAGCAGGCGGTGACTCGCCAACTCACTACCATGGGCCCCCCAATCGTTCACCCAAGGCAAAGCCATACAGGCGACAGGGCGCAACATTGTCGTGAGCGGCTTGGGGTGTCGAGCGGTGCGGCGCCGATTTCACCATCGCGAGCCTAGGTACTAGCCAAATAACCCGGAGCGGGTTTCCTTGTGGTTATGCCCTTGAAAATGACACTTCCACCCCCGAGCATCTCTGCTCTGGCGACCCCTCTCTGACCGGCCGGTTAAGGCAAGAACAGAGCTGAGAATCCTGCGGGCGCTCTTGGGTTTCCATTCCAACCGGCCAATGAAGGCAAGCCGGAGACGAGTCCCTGACCGACTCTCAGGGGAATCAGGACCGCAGTGTCACCACTCACATTCAGCTCGCCACAAACTGCCTTGCGGTTTGTGTGCTCTTTATCGATCTTTAGATATATTTTTTGTTTATATCAAAAGGATATTAAATAGCAAATACCTGATTTGCCTCCGGGTGTTGCGTTATCCTCATGGTGAGGTAATGACTGTCCCAGAGGGGTTTATTATTATTATTATATTATAATAGTAGTCTCGGATAGCCTGAGAAGATTTGCAACAGATTATTTGTATAATAATTCATTGTATCTGGTTCACCAATAAATTGTTTACTAACTAATGCATAACATAATGTAACATAAAATAGCATCTAGAAGGGTGTGGTAAATGTGTATAACACCCACATTTCAACTGCTATAATTAGGTCCTATGTGATAGGTACTAATACTGTAATGAGTTTCTGTTTAGGTCATAGTTACAAATCAAATCAAATATTTTTTTATTGCAGGCATCAAAGGCCCATATACATAAATACCTTAGACTAACATACATAACATTTAATTATTATTATTTTGATGTTTTGCACGTTGATTCGGCGACGCGCGGCGCGGTGTCATGTAGCGTTCCTCGGAAACGCCGGAACACGACACCTCTCGGTCAGAAGTCCACTTTCGTGTAAGTTTCTAGCCATTCCGTCGGGATTCGCACCACAAACGAAGTAAAATTAACGTTGTGACGTGATTCCAATATTTAATAGTTACACACTTTCACCCTCACCCAGAAGATATAACATTACTTCTGATTCCTATCCTCACCAGCTATAAAATTACGAGCTCGGTTGATAAATAAATCTTATAAAAAACTTGCAAGTTGGAACCTTCATCACAACCAATTTTAACATATCCTACCTTAATCTTTCCTCAAACTTGCAAAGTCGTGAATCACGCGCCGGATGAAAAGTTGAGATTTAGAGGGGTCTGAAGTTTGGGGTTCCTCAAGTTGAGCGCTACAGAAAGAATTTTCAGCATACACAAAACTTGGCCACATCTTGAGATCTTCGCTGAGGCCTGTTAGTTATGATGGTGGTCTACCACCAGTTCATAAGAACTCTAGTTTTTGGGGATGACTTCGAGGGTTGTTTCCCTACCGTCTCACCTTTCACCTGCAGTCAAATAGTAGAGCTTACACTACTATTTAGCTCCTGGAGAATTTTCCGACGAAAAAATCACAAATAACACCTTTTCCCGACCCGGTAATTGAACCCGTGACCTAGTGGTGAGGGATCGTATACACTAACCACTAGAACAACGACGCAGATACGCGGTAATTAGCAGAAAGGCAAGATATCGTAACGTTATTGAAGTTTTTCGATCCATTAGACAATACACGACCGTGCTCAGTCATTGCACTCCACTGATATTAAATGATAAATGGAAGCTCTTAATGTATTGCTTTCAGAGCTTGAACTGGATTTTTACTCCATTAGAAGATTATTTTTAAAAAATTGCCAATTTTTTATTATTTACGAACCTAGTTAATTTTACCTAGTTTACAGAAAAAAAACAGATTGAATAGTACTTTTTATTTCTATATAAATTTACGGTTTCGGTTTCTTTTCTGTCTATACTATGTTTATTTTGTTGTACGTTGAATTATGATTGTATACTTATGTGAATATTTTTTCATATCTCAAATCTTAACGAAAGCTTTTGTAAACTTTTTCTTCTGATAAACGGTTCAAGTCACGAATTATTATATTTTATCATTCAAAGAAACATCTGCTCCTTGATCGTCCCAATTTCTGACGGAGACTTACTTTTCTGTTAAGAACTTTTAAAACTTTTAAATTGTTTCATGATGGCTTTGTTTCACCGTAAAAAAAAAATATTAACGGTTTTTTTTAGTAAGTGCCGTTATTGTTCGCGCTTTATCATTTGTCTCAGCTACCCATAAGATCGATTGAGCGCTCACTTTAACTACAAATAATAGATTATAACAAAAGAATAGCCTTTGCACCATATTTAATGCAAATGCAAAAAATGCAAATATACATTTTTCTGAAATACAATCCTTATGCTATGGGCGTTCAATATTTTACAGTGATTTTATGAATCCACAATAGTAACAAACAACAAGTTACAAAAATTGTCTCTGAAATGTTTTCAACAACAGGATCTATGTGTTTATTTGCGAAGAGTTATTACGTACCCCTCTGTTAATTTGGTATCTAAAGTTCTGTGAACATTAAATTTTGACAGTTGGTTGTGACTTAATTATGTCTTTTTTATAGCTGTGCAAAAAAAATAAACCGACGAAAAAGAACTAAAAATATAAGTGAACATTTTAAGTCTTGAGTTTACTTTTTGATCTTAGTTTCATTAACTATAAAATATTATATTTTACTTATTTTGAGTCGGCGCTAAATAAGGACCGTTAAGGAGTTGTACCTTTCATCATCAGCTCAATGGTATGAAATTATAGCTGCCAGATGCAAATATCTACATAGATTCAGAAAATATAATTATGTAAACACTCTAATGTCCTTAAATATTCGAGGGCTTCACTGAATTTCCCTAGGATTCCATCAGACCTTGACATCCTTGCTATGGGACCAGCCGTAATGTATAGTCTTATTAATAAAAATAATTATTAAATCGGACAACTAAGTAACATTTTCGTCGTTTAATGAAAATGAAAAAATCTTTTATTTCAATAACAATCGAGTGTTACAATAATTAATTGGAGCCTCCTTTTACGCTAAAAAAGCATGTGGTAGAAGACTCCGCTTATTCGTGGATATACAGTTTTATTACAAAATAAATTATAGATTACAAAATTAATTATTATTTTTACTTATTTATATTAACATATTTATTTATTTACTAAATAAAAAGTTTTAATTATTATAAATTATAAATTATGTGTGTGTGTGTGTGTCTGTGTTGTTTAATATCACAACTGAAATCTGTTCATGTGTGGTACGAACATGCACACAAAAGGCGCAGAATAATAACGCGAGATATCTGGAGATAATGAGATTTTGCCGAGTATCTTGATAATAATTCTTGGCATTGTTTGTCCGCGGTACCCGCCCGGCAATTATTAGAACAATAGGCACTAGGAAACAATTTCTCAGATAGTGGTGAGAAGTTATTCGTAAATAATGGCCAGGTTACTTGTGTTATCTTCAAGGAATAACGGTTTGCTCCCATTAAACTTTCTTCAATGATCATTACCGTTTCAGGAACAAAGCCAAAGTACAAACTAACAAACTCTGTTTATTCCGTTTTCAAATACGTTATTGCAAATTTTGAGGATTAGACTAATGAATGGCCATTATATATTAAGAATCAGTGGGATAATTTGTTGTTTTTTGCTATGTCAAATGAAATAAAGAAGATAATAGCAAAGTAGTGATTAGAAATCTTTTGCGAGGTCATGCCATCATTTTATCGCGTCTGAAAAGTGTGCCGAAACAAAGTTTTTAAAAACAAGGTATTTAAAGTATTTCCCAACAGACACTACATGTAATTGTAGAAAAATCCTACAAATTATAATTTTACCCACTTTTTATATTGTTCTTCTTAATTAACAGACTTGTCCCTTCACAACCTTAATGATATAGAAGCTGAAACCGCTAATATTTCACTGTGAAAAATACAGTTGATTTACTGCCTTGAAACGTTACAAATTGAACGTGATCTGTTTAAATGTCAGCCAAATGAAAAATACTAAATTTTGGATGACAATAATATATTTATGTTACATATTAGTCTATTTATCATGTCACATTGTGAAATTAACTATCGTGAGAATGTATCGAAATCGTCCATAATTAAATTGTTGGTATTCTTAATGTCTAGTAGTGGTGTATTGTTATATTATAGTATTACTATTGAAGCGGCCGTGGCAATGGATAAGGCATCAGTCTTATGATCAAAAGGTCGTTGGTTCGAATCCTGGCCATTACACCACGGACGTGAACTCACTGCGACCACAAGCGAATTAAGCTTAGCTGGAATGTTAAGAAGGTTACTTGTAATTTTTGAACGAATGACTCGATGATCTAGTGGTTAGTATATGCATCACTCAACGCGAGGTCTCGGGTTCAATTCCCGTGTCGTGTAAAGTGTTATTTGTGAACTTTAATTTCATTCATATAGCAGCACGGAGTTGAAATTATGTCCGGAGGATGGCAAAAGGCTCACCCCCTATTTCATGGAACCTAAACATAACAGGTGAAATGTTGTTGTTGTACACCTCTGCCACACCCTTCTAGATAATAAAGGCGTTATGTAAAGTTAAGTAAATTACTAGTAAGAATGAAAATATATATATATTGAGGTTCAGAAGCAAGTTTCAGGTTGTTTGGTACCGAACTAATAGGTACTCCGTTGATCTTATGTGAACACATATATGGTTGAAAATAAAAAAACAATATAGAGTTCTGATCTATCCAAGATTCATTTATTAGTGATTTGCCCTACTAAAGGTGTGTAACATTTCGATAGCGCGATCTAATTCGATGCTAACGCCATCTATCGCGAAAAACATGAACTAACCGGTTTAGTTGATAGTTGCTTCGTGAACACAGGTACTTGTTTTTATTTTTATTTTACCTACCGCAACTGTTCAGAATAGTTGAAGTAACGTTACAGCGACAGTCTCGTAACAAAGTTTATGACGGAGTTGAGTGCGAGTTATAAACCACAGAAGTCTCCAGTATTATAGGGATACCCTTTTATTTACGATATACCTTGATAAAATAGAAGTGGGTTATCCGTCAACGAGCACTATCGACTGGAGTGAGGTTCAAGTAAGTTTTTTTTTTTTTTTTTTTTTATATTGTAAGATATCACAAATATCTTATTTTATTACAATCTAGCCCATAAAGGCTAATGAGTAATTCTATTTTAACCTAAATTAATATGTAAACATAAATCTAAGAGGCGTCCAATAACACTTCACTTAGTTTTTATTAAGGCGAAGACACTTTGTTCATGTTGTCTTTTCAACTATCACTGTTTTTGTTTGTAATTTTTTACTTAATCACTAACACTAACTAACTCATATGGTTTTGTCCGTTTAAGTCTTTTCACTATGTCCGTATTGTCGAGTTGTTCAAGTAAGGTGAAGGGAATTTTTTTTTGCACTGAAATGTGTCTAAGGTGATACTTACTTAACGTGTGACTAAATTTTGTGTGTGTGAAATGTATGTTTGTGAACACCCCCGCGACACAGGAGTTATTCCTAGTGCGGGCGTCGTTTTTTTTAAAGAAAAAAAAAACTTAATAAGATAGTTTTAAATATTTTTTATGTGATTTGATTGCTGCAAATATCGCAATTCTTCTTCTTCTTCTTCGTGTCGATAGCTGAGTCAAATTTTATTTTGACTTGCCATCGTTGTGAAAGGATTAGCCAATTCGCTTTGGAGAACTCGTGAATTGCCCAGGATGCGCCGGACGGACGTAGGGAATCGTTGTGTACGTCACTCGGGAAGGCTGCTTTTATGCACCCCATATCGCAGATCTGTAGACTAAACTGATATTATTCAAATTATGAAATACGGGTGTTACTCTCGTAACGTTGGTCTATTTATTCGACCGCGGTTTAAGGCATTTTCATGAGAGTGCGACATGTCGCGCCTGAGTCCAAAATTACGTGAGTATTGCATAATTTGAATAATGTTACAAACTCACGTCAGTTTTAACAAAAATAAACAGATATTGTTAAATAAAAGTGACCACGTCCCGATTAATATCTGGGCTTATATAGTTAACAGTTTTATTATGTATTTAAGTCATTACAAAAACCATCGATACTATTTAGAACCCAGATATTTAAAAAGTAAAAGCGTATATAAAAGCTATTTTTAAATAGTCTCGCTGAAAATTAAAATAACTAAACATCTAAGCTAGCTTTACGTAATACAAAGTTTACGTGTTATAATTAATGTGTTCGCGAATACACAGATATGCAACATTGTGCGACCACGCTGAGAACATGAATCATTTTGTATGCATTGGTTATTTTCAGAATGAAGAGTAGAGCCAACAAAAAAGCTTTGAAAGATAAAAGCCCTGTGTGCTGTACGAAATATTTCCGTACAAAAATGGTATAAAGTAAACAGATGTATTTTATGTCAGTTCCAATCGTTTAAATAACGAATGCCGAATTTAAAAGTATGAAATGTGTTTGGATCGTTTATATTTCGTGTAAAAACGATGCTTTTTATCGGATTAAAATAAAAGCGAAATAAAAATACATTTTAAAACGTTGCTAGTAGAACCAAACCAGAATCAAAAAATCTTTGATAATGACATCATCTTATATAACAACACTCTGAGCAAATCGAGATGACTTGTAACCTACAGATTCAAATTCTAGTTCCCTAAACTAAAATAATACAAATATTATTTTGGAGTAATACATGTAGGTATAATATTAATCAGAATGTAGTAGCCCGATATGTATTCAGAATAGCATAAAATTGTTTTTGGTTGACGGTAGAGTATAAGCATAGTAAAAATAGATAAGTATGTTATCTTCGAACAAAGGTACATCGCGCCGTTTGTATTTACGCGTAGCGCTTGCCACGCCCCGGGTTCATGTACGTACGCACGCACACTACGCCGCTCGGTCACTCACTCGGTCACCGGTAGTGCGGGCCGTGTCATTACTGTGAGCGGTCGGTGTTTGTTTAAAAAATTAGGTACGGTTACGCGCTGCACTGCAAAATGTCTTCGCGAGTCAAAAGATATTATTGTGAAGTTTATGGTTGTTCAATCGACACTATTTCAAACCCAGAATTAACGTTCTTTAAAGTTTTAACGTTATTTTGGTTGCTATAACTTACACATAATAATTATTGTCAATAAACAAACAAAATTGTATGAATTATTTGCAAAGATGGTGAACATGAGTTTCTCACCGGCTTTTCTCATGATGCAACACCCATCGGAGCTGGTACTTGGATTGATTTTAATTCAAACCTCAAAGTTGAATTGAAATCAATCTAAGCTCCGGGGATTCAAATCATTTTGTATACTTTATTCTCAATATTAACATCAAACTTGGTCAAATTATAACACACACAAACACACATTTTGTTGCAATTAATATTATAATTTAATTAGCTTAAGTTTTATTTTAATTTTATTTATTTGAACGTTGATGTTTGTTTTGACGTGTTCAAGCGCCCTTTGGGGACCATGGAAATAAATGATTTGACTTTGACTTGACATAAATAAATGCTTTGTTTTCTAAAAAAAACGTTTTTTTTATAATTAAAAAAATAATTTCAGTACAGGTAATTTAAAATATCAATCTGACAAGTGACAACCTAAACGCCGGGAGTTGGGCTACTTATCTATTTTTACTATGGTATAAGTATTGTAGTGGCTATATTCCCTCGTGTCTAAGTTGAAGCACGGACCGATCGACTTTGCAGGTTAAACAACGGTCACCGCGGTTGGCTGTGGATGGGAAACCATCTTAAACATAAGGAGTTTTCCTTTATGCCTCGGAGAGATTGTATGCCATCAGTCCCGGTTGCTGTTTGAACATATATGGTAGTCGTTACAGGTAGTTAGAGGCCAGAAAGTCTGACATCTAGGCTAGCATAGAGTATCGTATTAACTCGTACTGGGTTGTTGAGCTTTGATGGTAGTTGCTTAACATAAAATACTGATATTTAGCTAAATCCGTTAGACAAGTAGCTGATCAATGATATTGGCAAAAGGCACGGAAGATTGGGGATTGTGCTTTTGACATAAATATCTTCTGTTTGGTATGACACGATTTCTAATATATCACGAGTATAATTTGTGTAATAAATGTTTGCCAATTTGGTCACATTCAAGGTAAAATATTTCAAGATGATTAGAGTTTTTTCAGTTTAAAATAAAATATCAAAGGAAAAAATAGTAATGGTGATTAATAATAACGAGCATGGAACCTGATATTAATAAACTGACGTGGTGAAAACGTTTTACTAAGTGCAGAGTGGTAAAGGAAATATGAAAGATATTTCAATATTTGCTCTTGTAGTATACTTAGAGTTGAAAAAACTTTTGATGTAGAATGCGATCTTTTATTTTTAAATGTGAATATTTCAGTCTATCCATTACGTTCTTTTTAATCATATTTTTCAACTGCAAGACCGCTACAGTACTACTTTAAGCTAGAAAGCTTTTACGCTTGTTGTATAAAGAAAAACCATTGCTTGTGAAATAGCAAATTTTAATAATTTTAATAATTCATAACCGTGTCTGTCTGTATATAGGCCACCCTCATTGGTATATTCGTACATTTCAATGTAAATTTTATTAACTCAACTTCAACCACTATCTGCGCTCCATGCTTTGATTTTAATTCGTCTTAAAAACATCAAAGGGCCTAATTGCTATCGATATAAATCCTTGCTACCACCGTTTATGCCAATTAAAAGCCTGCTTCCTCGTCATTGAACTTTTTTGGCAAAACCTTTTAATGGATGGTTAACATTCCGAAATGAAGAATTTTTTTTTATATTCGGGGTCGTTATTTCGACAATTTTATGTAATAATCCGTTTATTGTGATGTGATGTTAGTAATTTAATAATATCACTACAAATCAGTTTCAGAATATGATTTTGTTGTTGTCTTAAGTATTCAACGATTGTGCATCGGTAATGTCAATAAATACAATCATAATAAAGATTAAATAAGCGTGTGTGGTGTAACTTTAAATGACAGGATAAGTAATAGATAAATCGTTGTGGTTTAAAACATGCTATAGTGACTAGGATTGAGAAAGGTATGCATAGGTGGTTTAGTAATATTGAAATAATGGATGAAAGTATAATAGTGAAAGAGATATACAACACAGATGTACTTGGGGGTACTGAAAGAGGACGACTCCTTCCAGTACTTCCAGATACATCTAGGACAACCTTCAAAGACATATAGGGACCAGGTGTCCTTCAAAAAGAATAATTACGTAGTACACGAAACTGGCGAGCATGTATGACGAGATGTATGAATGTTGAGGAAGCGGTAAGGAGGTATATAGGAGTATGTTATTAGCGTAGCACATGGCGTTTCATCGTGTCTGCCTACCACCGAGGAATAAAGGCGTGATTTTATGTATAATAGCAGCCCTGTATTTAGTACATGTCCCACTGCTGGGCTTGGGCCTCTTCTCATGATGAGAAGGGTTAGACCATAGTCCACCACGCTGGCCAAGTGCGGATTGGTAGACTTCACACACCCTCGAGCACTTTTTAGCCACTCTCAGGCATGCAGGTTTCCTCACGATGTTTTCCTTCACCGTTAGCGAGCGATAATTTATATGATAAATACACACATATCTTCAAAAAGACGAGAGGTGTGTGCCGTGGGTTCGAACCCGAGGCCTTTAACTTCGCAGTCCTACGGTCTCGGCTATCGCTGCTGCTTTTGATTTTATGTATGTTTATATTAAATAATCGTTACATCACGCTTATATTGTTGCTGCTGAAAAGTTCCTAAAGAAAAAATCCTTAATAACAGTTTTAACTGATCCGGGGATTGAACCTGACCTTATGGTGAGCAGTCGCATACACCTCCAGATCTACCAGGCAGACAATACTGTCATAATAATACACATACAAGTGATGTACAGATAGCGAGACATGAATAAATTCTAACTGAGATTGTAAGACTTGCTTTGTATATGCAGGCAGGCAAAACGTTCATCCGAGATACAATTGCGTTGGCCATCCTTCAAGCGTTATGATGGAATGGTCGTACAGTGCCTACATACATTCATACAATATTCATAGCCTGAGAATAGAGCAATTTGCTAGACATGCTCTTTGTTCTACAAACACGTGTCTGACACTAGAACTAGTTTAAAACTAATCACGGATTTTTTGGCCCACAGCATCGGCCGAGATGATCTGACCATCTTTTTTTTTCTTATGTTGTCTCGAAGGCATAAGACTCATTTTATTTAAATTTACCCAATAACTTGAAAGATTAAAAAAGTAAGACATTATTTTCATGACAAAATATAGCTTGCACTATTAATTGTACAGTAATTTACCCCGTTTTATTTTCAAATGTAAAAACTTAAACTATTTGGTTGTTGGTATTTGCAGCAATTATTATTTTTGTTTATATTTTTTCCTTCTAAATTTTAAATTTTCTATTAATTAGCTGTAAATAGTAAGGTTAGTGTATAATGTTGTAAATTTAAATGAATGCCACAACAAAAAAATCATACTTTCTCTCTAAATCCATAGGTATATAAATAAATACGAATAATTAAACTAAATATTAAAGACCTATCAAAAAGACAAACAGCCGCGAAACATAATAAAGCTTCTCAGAAAAATAGCTAAATTGCTCACAACAGATGCAATATACGGTTGGAAATTTATAAAGCTTAAGAGGCACTAGCGTGTTTATTACGCAATTACGAGGCCTCCTGTTGGCTTCCATGTGCACCGCAAACTCGCTATCACCGTGACATCATAATCATGAAAAGGTATCAGTATTAGTGAAGGGTAAAGATTATTAAATTGTTTTACTGTTATTGGAATCTTTGCAGATAATTTCAAATTTATGCTCTTGACAGTTAATTTGATACATAATATAAAAGTTGAAAAATTAAGAATCCAGCAGGACTCAAACCTGCACCCCCTGGGTATACGCCCCAAGTGCTTTGCTAATTCAGCTTCGTATGCTGCTAGACTCGAAATTTCTTAACCCTTTTGTGCCAGCGTCATAGGTATATATATATACCTTAGCTAGACGAACCTTACTTGGTTTTATACAAAAAGGCATAGCAAAGCTAAAATTTGCTTTAAAATATTACAAGTATTTAATACATAATGTTTATTTTTACTTTTAATGCTTTTTTACTTTGGAAGACCATTAGAGACATATTAGACAATGGACAACTTATTTTGACATTAAACAAAATAAGATATTTCATCTTTTTGACAGGGAACTCTAATATTATGAGCACATTTAATAAAATCGTTAACTGTTATTAAAAAGCACTAATATATTCTTGCCAAAATCTACATCAAAATCAGTGTCATCATGTATGAGACTTTAGATTTGCAAGCTTACCTAGGTAACCTTACCAGGTTTTATATCAAAAATGATAATTAAGTATTTTTATGATACAAATATCAGAACACTGAAAAGTAAAGACTTTGAAAATAAAAACTACGAGAGAAAATGAAACATGAAATGAAATTTAAAACAACATTTCCCACGAAAAATTCTTCCATATAAAGTCAATGTTCAAGTTAGTAAACTCACAAAGAGGCTGTCAATGTGGATAATCCAAGGGAAAACAACTTTATATATTTGTTTGGTGAGTATCAACTTGTGTAAAGAGCGAAGAAGAATATTGAAAAGGCGTCGGGAATAAAACAATACCGTTTTCAATATATATTTTGCTTTGATTCAGAAATGCGGCTTGGAGAGCCACAAATAGAAAGGTAAATTTTGATTCAAAAATAAACTCAATTTATCTGTCATGTTTTTTTGTATATATCAAACTAAAAAATTAATGAATTTAAAGAAAGAACTAAATAAATACAGCGTCGTTTTTGATCACTATGTTTAAGTAAAAATAGATGAAGAGCAGAGACAATTTTAGATAACATAATTTCCTTTTTAAGGATACAATGTGAAACATAAAATATTCGACTACTATCGACCGACTACCAAATCGTCACTGGTATACCTAGATACCGAAATCAAAACTTGAAATAATCTGAGAATCTCTTGTCGTAAAATTGATATCTCTACAGGCTATCTGAGAGCCAGCTTTTTAAATTCTCTAAGCTTAGTAGAACACCAATAAGACTGAAAATGTTGTTCTAGTTCAGTTGTTTGAATTTTAGGTGCCTCGACGTTTCAGATATTGGCAGGTATATTTTAAATTAATGTTTCTTGTTTCATATTGACTTTGTATTTCACAGACGATAACATAACGTGACATAACTCTTTTGACCCGGGAAACAAAGTCATACGGGGTACAAAATTCCAATAGTGCTGAAAATTGGTTTGAATGTTAAAACACCCTTTTAAAATAGTGTTAAACTACCCATCGAACCGTACTTAGAAAAAATTAACTTAGAAAGACAATTTTAACACTCCCTGGGATTGCCCGTATGTCATGCACGGTGCCTTTCAGTTGGTTACCGCTGTAGATCCTGGCGTCACAGGAGTCACAGTGGTGGGCGTGTGGGTGGGATTATATCCCGTACTTAGAAAAATAAAATAGCGACAAATGTCTCTTAAACTAGTTTTTCGCGTTTTTCTGTAAATAGTTACTTTTATCATACAATTATGTTAGACAACATTGTGGATTATACAACTACCTTAAAACTAACTGTTTGCCGCGATGTTTCGCCTTCTTCTAAAGACCTTCTTTTAGACCTTTGACGTATTTTTTTTTTCAAGTATTGTATCGAATTTGAGTTTTTACAGTTGTTTTATAATGGTGTTGAAAACATTCAAAGCAATCTCTTTCAGACAACCGTTGGACGCAGATAAATGATAATGAGATAGAGAAGGCAGTCGCGCACTGTTAACTGTGCACAATTGTATTTTCCGTTAAAATATTTTTTTAAATAAAACTTATTTTTTGCAATAACCAATAGGACAACCTAAAAAAAATACAATCTGTATGCTTTTTATAACTCTGGGTGCTTTTATTGCACAAACATTTAAACAATGCATTCGCTTTTTCATACTAAAACCACGTAATCTCGGCTAACGTCTTGCACCTTTCTTTAATTGCAACCACTTTAGCGCGTTTCCTGCTCTGCGAGTAAGTGCAGTAAATACTTACAATACAATTTAGAATTAAAGTACATTAAAGACTGCGTTTCTAATGAAGTGGAGCGGGCTGTATTGACCAGCGGAGTGGAGCGGAGTCAGGGTAACGATATACTACATAGTATTCTATTTTCATAGAAACGGACGGAACGCGTGGTTGACCTATACTTAGAAATAAGTATATATCGACGCAATTACAACAGTTGGACGATAATAATTAAGATTAATAATTTGATTGTCCTAAAACGAGTTAATAAACCATCAGTTGATTATTTTTGAGTTGATTATGATGTAAAATTAATGTTTGTAGGTTAAGTATTGAAATTACAATAATTTCAATACTTAACCTACAAACTTGTAAACTCGTGCACGTGCGTCGAGTCCTTTAGATACGGCCACACTGAGGGCGATCGTCTCAGTCGCTCTCGAGCCGCCGCGGCGCCGTCCAGTACGGACCTCTCTGTTACGTTATTACGCTGCTAGTTGAAAAAACGAAGCCTATAAAAGAAATTGTGAAGTTTTCCTTTGAAGACCCAGAATGAATAATCATGAAGACAACAATTGTGACGTCAGCAATGCTGATGTCACACTTTTTAAAAACACTCCAGAGATTCCTTCTCCGTCATATACAATAAGAACGTGATCAACAGACGGGGTTGCACTGCTGTGACAATCGAATCATGAAACACAGAACACTCACTTACTGTGAAAATCACATAAGCTATATACATTTTTCACAGCTATTTTACATATAATATCCCATAAGTACAAATCAACTTAGTGTTAATTGTGTTGATTTTGTGTATGTTGTTACGAGAACAAATTATGTTTGGCTTGGTTTTTCATTGTTTTGAAAGGACGATAAGTACAAATGAGAACCCCGAGTTTAAACCTGACTTTTTGACTTTTAGCGACATATGTCTAAGCGACAAGATCTAAACCAGAAGTTATTGAGTATACAGAATGGAATTTCCGTAAGGCGGACTTTAACGGATTGTATTCTGACATAGCGAATATTGACTGGACCGACCTTTTGTCGCAGCAGGATGTTAATAGAGCTGTAGATATGCTCTATGATAAACTAAATAATGTTATAAGTGTTCACGTCCCTAAAAAAAGCGTTCTTTCACACCGTAAATATTTGTATCCAATATGGTACACTCCTGACATAATAGGTTTTATAAAAATGAAATACTACAATCTAAAAATGTTTAAAATGTAAGGCCAAGAGATTAATAGTGTGCTTTTTAGATATTATCGCAAAAAAGTGAAAGAATTAGTGTGTACAGCTTTCAAAAATTACATGACAAAGGTTGAAAATAATATTTCATCCGATCCATCAGCCTTTTGGAAATATGTCAAGAGTAATCGGATGAACAGACAGCAAAATAGGGAATTCATCTTCCAAGATAAAATAGTGCATGGACAGCAGGCTGTTGATGCGTTTGCGCAATACTTTAACTCAGTATTTCATAAAAATACTCCATCCCTCGATCCAGTGAAAGCTGTGCAGGACGCAGCTAGTATAGCTTCTATAGACTGCATGTCCAATATAAGCATAGGACACATTAAACACAAAGAGTTTACTTTGGCAGTACGCCGCTCAAAAGGCATCGTCTGCTGGAGGGCCTGATAAAATACCCGCTTTTTTGGTTAAGGATTGTTTTTCAGTTTTAGAGGAACCTCTCCTGTACCTATACAATCTCTCGGTACAAAATTGCTCGTACCCAAGCAAATGGAAGGTTTCAAGGGTCACGCCAGTACCTAAGACCGGATCACCAACTGCAATTACTAATTTCAGACCTATCGCAGTACTGGAATGGAATGGAAAGTGGACTCATTTTTCCGCACTTAGACTCTCATTTGGTCCATTGTGCGTGGAGAGTCCTGGCTAACATAGCCAGCCTAACTCCGCCCAGAAGCACAGAAGTTTCCTGGGGACTTCACAGGCTTCGCGGAGTGACCTCATTGTTCCGAGGATTTGTTCCCGTTGAGAAGCAACGGCCCTACATTCCAGGACTACGTGGGAGACCGTTTCTTCGGCGTCAAGACATCCTCGACAGAGAGGACTGTCAGTGATTTTTATGGTGTATAGGTGTTTGTTCAAGGGACAGTGACCCGTTATTGACCCTATCATTATTTTTAGATTTGTTCTGTTTAGTCTTAGGAGGTTTTTAGTGAGTCGATGATTCGCTTGCGGTATTGCAAGTTTGGCTTGCCGACACTCAGCGATCTCTGACCATCGTTGGTTTTGGGTCTCTATCGATCTTTGGCGGATCCAGGTCCGGTATTGCGTGAAGGGGATTGGAAGAAGAGGTTGCGGGCCTTGTACTGTCGTATCTGATCCCCTTCTCGCTAGTTCGTCTGCAATGTCGTTACCAAGAGATCCACTGTGCCCTTTGATCCATTGCAGGGTGACCTGATTCCTGGAGCAAATATTTTTTTAAGGCATCGTGACATTCTATGATTAGTTTGTTGTTGGTTTTACTGTTAAGAAGAGCTTTGAGAACTGCTGCGCTATCAGAAATGAGTCTGATGCCTATTCCCTTTACTTGCCGTTTGTGAATGGCTTTTGCAGCGAGTGTTAGTGCAACACATTCACATTGAAATATTGAGCTGTGATTACCCAGCGGAATGTGGATGCCTATCGCAGTACTATCAGTATTTGGAAAATTGTTTGAGTCAATCATCAACAACTGCATCTTTAGACAGATTAGAGCATCTTTCCAACTCCAACTATATACTTCTGATTAAATTCGTTGCGGGTTCCAAGACAATTTTAACTCTCCCTGGGATTGCCCGTGTGTCATGCACGGTGCCTTTCAGTTGGTTACCGCTGTAGATCCTGGCGTCACAGGAGTCACAGTGGTGGGCGTGTGGGTGGGATTATATCCCTTATTTAGATTAGAGCATCTTTAAGTGATACCCAACATGGATTTCGGCCTGCGCGTTCCACTCTCACGAATCATTTCAATTTTGTTGATTATGTTTCAACTAGAATGACGTCGGGCTGTCAAATTGACGCTGCTTATTTTGATTTTTCGAAGGCGTTCGATCTCGTTGATAATGATGTTCTTTTGTCTAAGTTTTACTCGATCGGATTCTCTACACAGTGTATAACATTCATGGCGGACTATCTTCGGGATCGTAAGCAGTACGTCACAATGAACAATTTCTCTTCGCAAGAGTATTACACTCGTTCTGGCATAAGTCAAGGTAGTACATTGGGGCCCACACAATTTCTTATTATGATAAATGATTTACCAAGTGTTCTACATAGAGCAGAATGTTTGATGTTCGCGGATGATTTAAAATTATACCTTTCGATAATCGACACCAATGACTGTGCTGCACTCCAGCGTGACATAGACACAGTGGTCGATTGGAGTATAAAAAACAAATTATCATTTAATACGGCAAAATGCAAAACAATTACATTTACTCGATCCCGCTCTCCAATTACGACTACTTATGAGTTAGCTGGTGCACCGTTGGATCGGGTCTCCAACATCCGTGACCTAGGTCTGACTCTCGATAGCAAACTCAACTTTCACGAGCATATGATCCAACTTTGTAAGGATGCTAATAAAGCACTTGGCTTCATTATCAGAACTTCGTCACAATTTAATAATGTTCGTGTAATAATAGTCCTATACAATGCGTATGTACGTAGTCGCTTAGAGTACAATGCAATCGTGTGGAATCCACAAGAAAAGCTTTACTCGCTTATGATTGAAAGAATACAACGTAAATTTGCTAGATATTTGTACAAAAGACAGTATGGATATTATCCATATATGTATCCCTCAATGTTCGTTTCTGGGATGGTCGATCTAAATACTTTAGAATTCAGGCGGCAATTTACAAATATAATGCATTATTATCTTTTACTTAATGATCAAGTGGATAACCCATCTGTACGGGAATGCATTAGTTTATATGTACCTGATCAATACCTTAGAGCTACAGGTAGACGACGACACCAGCTACTCGCCTACCCAGTATCATGGCGGTCACTCCGCGCCAGTAGTAGCCCTACAGGTAGAGCAATTGAATCAATTAATAACTTTTTACAAAACACACCAAATACTGACATTTTCTTTGATCAAATTGGCAATGTAGCTGGAGCTGTCGCGCTTTATTTAAATAATTTTAATTGTAATTCTTGACATTTATTGCTATAATTTTTTATTTATTTTTCTAATCCTAATCTATTGTAATCTATTTTTATTTAATTATTTTAATGTAATAATTTGATGACGTTCTTATGTTAGATTACTTTTTTATGATGTGTTAATTGTATCTTCAATTTATGTGATTAGTTTTATATGGCTTTATTATTTCTTGTACTGTATGACTTGCATGTAAGCGACTTGGTTTTTAACTGTAAGCTAATGTGTGAATAAATGAATAAATAAATGTCAAACCACTCAAACGATATGGGTGCGTTCCATATTTTTCGGTTTTTGAAGTTTTGTGGTGTCATATGTTTTTATTGTCGAGTATTTTTATTATTATTATTTTTTATTTGTTTTATTTTTTCTATATCTTATAATTATATTGTATTCTCTGTGAAATTTGTCATCATAAGGACGAATGTCGCACTACCTTACTCGCAATCAGGGCGCACCAGAATACCAGCGCTGTAGTGCTGATGTGCTGCAGTAGTATGCTGAGGTGTGTACCTTTTTTGGCACATCAATTAAATTTTTATTATAAGTAGTTTTATAAGTGATATTAAGATTAAGATTCGGCAAAATAAATGTTTCTTTCTTTCTTTCTTTCTTTCTTTCTTAAATAGAATGTTCAAAGCTCATGTCAGGTACGTGACATTTAAATACAGTAAGTAGGCAGCCCTATCGTGAACGCAACAGTTTTTTGTTATTTCAGGAAAAGGGGCTAAGTTAGACTACTCTGTATATATCTTTATCTTGGCGAAGCACAGCGATACTAAGCGGGCTCTCAAATAAAATAAATGAAAACGCGGCCCCAATCTGGGCAAAACTGGGCAGAGCAGATTTGTGTGAAGTTAAGTTGAGCGAATTATATGAATACGCGGCTCCGCTGCGCCCCACTCCACTACGTTCCACTTCATTTCTATAAAAGCACCCTTAGTGCTAGAAACATTTATTCTACTTTAACAATCTTTAAAGATAAGTGCACTGATAATGCCAATCCTAGTTATTTAACTCTAATGTAATGTAAAGATTTTCATTTCCTTTATCTTTCTGTAACTAGAAAATTATTCACAAGGACTTGTTTTCTTTCAAGAACTTAGCTTTGTTTGTGTTTTAAAAGCTTCTGTAAGTGGCTATTTTAATGCATAGAAATGTTTTCTCAAACGCTTGCCTCCGTATGTTTATTGACGGCTGTTTAATATGTATAGCTCCCATGGCCTTTCATTGATTTTTGTTGTTATTTTTTTCAGGAATACTATTCGAAGGTGTAACGATAAAGCAACTTGACGGCATGAAAAAAAAACCTCGTAAACGCTCGGTTGAGGACAGGACAAACCTTTGTATGTGGTATCCATTTTTTTATATTTAATTCGTTCACAGTGCGGAAGATCAGAGAATAACCTTCATTATTTTTTGATAAACTTTTTACAATTATATTATGAAGATGCTCCCAAAAAGACTGTTATAGTTGGTACATAATTATTGCATATTATGATAGATAATTTTTAATTTTAATATTTGTTTTTTTGTTTATAATCTTAATGGCACATGTCAGTATATATCTCCCCTTTCCTCACCGCACTATAACCAATCACTTGTTTGTAGTAGGTATGAGTAGCACGTCGAATTTTGAGTCTTTACATGAGCGGTAATGAAGATTTACGTATTTTCTACATGATTGTCAATGTTGAAACCGTTCATCGCAATAGCCGAATGCCTGGTCAAATTCGTTATTAGCTTATAATTCTAAAACATTTTTGACCAAGAAATGAAATAAGTTAATGTTCTTCTTCTTCGTCGTGTTGATAGCTGAGTCAAATTTTATTTTGACTTGCCATCGTGGAAAAAGTCATTGCTCTTGGCAAGTTTATGTTGAAAAGTATATTTTTTGGAGTATAATATTATATATGGACATGGAACCTTAAAATAAAATTACGAATATTGTGTGAAAACTAAAATTTATTCTAAAGAAAGTCATCAAAAATGTTTACCAAGTCTGGCACAATTATTAGATTAATAAGGACATTATAAAATCAAATTATTCTATACTTTTGGAAGCCCGGCTACACTTTATAGAACCCACGCTCTCTCGGGCCACAAATCGTAATTTGAAATGTTAATTCAGCTGCGACCGCGTGTCACTTTATGACGGTCAAAGCCACTGCGTATTGTCAAATGCCGCGAGCGTTTTAGTGCTAGCTCCGGTTTTAGTGGTGGCTTTGACGTGTGTTGAAGTTACCAATATAGTTTATAGGATTGGTGCGAATGCCTAGATTTTGACTTGCTTTGATATTAATGACACATTCAAAATACATTTGCTTTTTTTTCCATTAAGTGTTCACTATATTTTATTCAGTAAATAGTAAATAAGTTGTATAACCATCCAACACTAAAAGACTAGACTTAGATAACAACTATTAAAAACGAAAACTCTAACAACGCCACGATTACAGTTGGAATTGACAGATTCATCATAAAATAAAGAATAAAACACGTCATTGAAATGATTTTTTTCAGTTACAATTTAAAATTTAAGCTTTTATAGTGTTATCAGCTTAGTGCTTTAAAATAATTCCAGTATTTAATTTTAAAAATACTATTAATTTTATAGTTACATTTGATCTGAGAGATTCTATCAACATTAATAAAATTGGCTATTGTATAATTTGAATATCAGTTTTATTTGTAATATTTTAAAGCAAATTATAGCTTTGCTATGCCTTTTTGTATTTTATATAATATTAAAGTTGAAAAACTAAGAATCCAGCAGGATTCGAACCTGCACCCCCTGGGTATACACCCCAAGTGCTTTGCCAATTGAGCCATGGATCCGTACGCTGCTGGACTCGAAATTTATCAACTCGTTATGTGCCAGCGTCAGTTTTATTGATTTACGAACTGAAATTAGTTTAAAAACTAATTGAATCTGTGAAGTACTCTTTAATATTTGATTGTTTAATTTTGTCCTAATTCTTCATATTCTAAAGCAAAAGGATTTTCCATACAAGATAATATATCTTCATATAATAGTATACCATCTTTGTTTGGGTTCCATATTTATAGTTTGTACCCTGAATATTTTATGTTACGTGATCATCTTTATTATTTATTTAAGTTATCGTGAGTTGGAGCAATATTTGTTTGGGTAACATTTTGGCAGATTTATGTTGTTATTGAGATTAGGCTGTGGGCAGATGTTGTTGATGTTTAGGCTGTGTTTGCATAGGGTCGAGAGTAACGAGTGTTTGATTGGGGAAAGTTACTTTATAGGGCTGTATTGGAATAATATTGTATGTGGCGGGTCAGGATTACTTGTTGGCTCTGTGGTGAATTGTTCAGTTGTAATTATTGCGATATGATTATGATAAAAGTTGTTAGTTTGTGGTTTCTGTTATCCAACTCCTATAACGAGGAGTAGCGCAGAGAGAAGAACTTTGTTTTATTAATGAGAGCACATAAAAAGTCATATGTGTCCTTTTTATCGTGTTGAATAATAAGGCAACTGCTTTGTTACCTCTTATTCGAGATTTTGAATCAATTTGAACTTACTATCATAATTAATCAGATCCTAATTGGATTGAATGACCAATTTTTTATGTGAAACTATCCAATTTACTCTTTATTATCTTTTGAAAGTGCCAATACTGACAGTATTGTACCAATACGAACACACCACAAGTAAGATAAATTGAATCAATCTATCATACAGAGTTCTGAGCCCGATCGTCACAGGCAGACATGGAACCAGTTACCTGACTTCACTTTACCTATTAAATAAATAATAGTTTAAAAAAACTAAAAAACACGCTTTTAAAGTACTTCTAACTAAAAAGTGAAAAATAATTCCTAATATAAGCTGAAAAAGCGTGGGTTGCTCGGCACAGAGCGCCCCACGCTTTTTCAGCTTATATTAGGAATTATTTTCACTTTTAAGTTAGAAGTACTTTAAAAGCGTGTTTTTTAGTTTTTTTAAACTATTATTTATTTTCTACTTTTTAGTTTGGTTTATTTATAAGAGCGTTTTTTTTTTAATATTTTAAATTTTTTTATCAAATTATTGCATTGTCATCGATCTTTGACAGGTGTGCAAAATTTGAATGAAATCTGTCCGTTTAAAGTGGGTCAAAATCGAGTCCAAAGGAGTCAGTTACATACATACTTACATACATACATACATACATACACAAAAAACAAGAAACATAGATATAAAATGTTAAGGTATTCACTAAAAAAAGTTATCATGCCTATAGGATAGATTAACATGATAACTTAAATAGTGGAAGAAATTGCTATAAGCAATAACACCGCCGTTTGTGCAACTAGTTTTAAGTGTTTGTTTTTTTTGTACCTTTCTTTTGTTTTTTTTTGGTGTACAATAAAGAGTATTAATTATTATTATTATTATATGATATTTATGCTGCTTTAAGTAGTAAATTAAAGCATAACATACCAAAATATTATCAATTTTGTAAAGGGTGTGTCATTTTAATTTCGACCAATGTTTAAATTATCCCAGCTACTTTGCGTTGTATCTCATTGCTTATCAAACAAAATATTTATCCAGTTGGTCGGTTCTTTGTTTGTAAAGGTTGTTGTTGTTTTTCTACAAAGACCGAATGGCGAATAACCGTTAGAACGTTCGAGTCCCTTTAATTTCCGCACCCGCTTGTGTCCTCATTGTAAGCTTTCTATCAAATTGTATTAAGGATATAAACGTGTCTTGTTATTACACTTTCGTTTTAAATTTAAAGCTACTGTTAACATAAACTGTGCTTGATTGTAAAATTTAATGGTTTATTGAGGAGCTCGTGCCTTAGTCGAAGCCGCGCGGATTAATTGATCTTGCAGGTTAAGCAATGTTAACCGCGGTCGGACGTTGATGGGTGATTTAACACAGTGAGTTTTCCTTCGTGTCTCGGAGAGTACGATAAGCCGTCGGTCCCGGTTGTTATCTGAACATATATGGCAGTAGTTACGGGTAGTCAGAGGCCAGAAAATCCGACAAACAATATTCTTTGTTAAACAAAGAATATTGTATTACTTCGTACTTGGTTGTGGCGGTCTGATGGCAGTTGCTCCACGTAAAATACTGATACTCAGCTTAATTTGTTAGAATAGAACTTGACTCCAATGTAATTGGGAAAAGGCTCGGCATATGCCTTGATTGGTAAAATTTATATACATTCGAACAAATCTTCTTCATCGTCGTGTCGATGGCTGAGTCAAGTTTTATTTTGACTTGCCATCGTGGTGAAAGGATTAGCCGATTCGCGTTGGAGAACTCGCGAATTGCCCAGGGTGCGCCGGACGTAAGGAATCGTTGTGTACGTCACTCGGGGAGGCTCCATTCATGCACCCCATTCCCATTTTCATGCACTCCATTCGAACAAATAAGTGTTATAAACATATTAAGGTGAGAACTTCTATTTATATCACATGCGATAAATTCTAGATATGCAAATAGCAAAGGACGCTAATAATTGTGGATTGAATCATCCTCACAATGTAATATTACATTAACATTGAATCACTTATTTTATGGCTTCCGAAAATGTAATTATATATCTACCACAACACTATGACGCATTGAACTTACTAATTTCGCATTTAAAGATAAATATGTAAATACTATAAGTACCAAAAAATAATAAGCGTTAGGATTGAATATCTAATAAACAATAATAACAAACGAAAATGCAGATATACCTACTACTTTGATTACAATAATTACCAGAAGTTCAGAAACTCACAAACTTATTTAAATAAAAGTAACCAATATTTTACTAGTAATTAAGGTATACAAAGAAGCAGACGACATATTCATTATTTGTAAGTACTTATTTTTAATTTCCCTTCGACCCTCTGTTTTGCATTCTTTCAATATGGTGTCTTAACAGCTAAATGCAGCCAACCACGTGGTAGATATATCAATAAAAAGTAGCCAATGTTCTTTTACAGGTCTTGAAATATCTCCATACCAAATTTTATCAAGGTCAGTCTAGTATTTTAGCTGTGAAATCGTATCAAACAGACAGACAGACGAAGTTACTTTCTTAAAGAATAGATTGTTAAAATAAAGCCCACAAGGCCCACATGTTTTAACTAGTTCTCTCTCAAGCTTAAATTAACAACAAAACTTCCACAAAAAGTATTAAGTACTGGGTATTACTTCGGTAATACAGTTTCATATTGGCAAACTTTAGAGTTTTTGTATTAACAAGGTATATTTTGAAAAAGATTTTTAAATCAGTTTAACATAATATGACATCGTGGAGAAGCCGCTTACCACTGATTCAGTACATGATTCTTAGACACTGGGCGCAAAAAAAAGAAACACCAGATAATTTATGATATTTTACAAGGTGTAAAATAGGTGATCGTATATCTTCTTCATATTTTCATTTCTCAGTTTGGTTCTTTTTATCATTAAAATAAGGTTCAAAACCAAAAACATCTGACAGAAGAGATCACAAAACATAATCCGTTAAAAGAAAATATTTAAAAGCTTAAAGACCCCTTGTCAAAATATCAGACAGAAATCTACGTGGAATCTTCTTTACGACCTTAATATCTTATTATTTATGTACTTATTAAATATACTAATCTTTTTATTTTACTTAAAAGAAAATTCTTTTTTTCACAAAATTAAGGACTTCATAACAGTTATAGGTACTTTAAAAACAAAGTATAACCAAAGTGTATGAATCTCTATTAACCTCATGTTTTCTTGAATCTGAAACGTTGCAGTCACTAATGCATTTTGCAAAGCTTAAACGTATTATATCTGTATTATTTGTTACATGATAAAGATAATATTAAATACTTTAAGCCTCAATTTCATAGGTGTTAGATAAACCTTTTTGACAGGATCTACATAAAACACACATAAATGAAAGTGACAGCTGTGTTCTTTTTTCAAGTGTTACTTGTGTCACTTAAAAGTGACACAAGTTACACCTCAGAAAATTTGGTCAGGTTATATTTTATGGGTCAGATAAGAACTTTTCGGAACCTCAGAAACTAGCCCTTAATATACCTTTGGCTTTATCACTCAAGCAAAATGATTACTTACAATATTTACTTCTCATTCCTTACACCAGGGAACAAGGTACCATAACCATACAAAATTGATGGAATTTCGCACGCACCGTGCAGCTGTGGTTTTACCGCGTTCATGTGTAAATATTTTAGCTGGACGTGCTTCGCATAGGCCTATTTCAAATCTATAGTGTCTACTGTCTCTTAGAGACTCACTGGCAAATTATGTGACGATCTTTTTTTAAGACTGAAAACAAGACAGTAACAAGTAACAGAAAACAAAGACAATAATCATCTGCGGTATTGATTTGACGAGTACTTGATAACAAAGTTTGGAGGTTCATCGTCGCAAGGTTGCCTTGTGTCGGTATTTTATAAGAACATTTCCACATTTCGGAGAGTGTGCCGAGGAACTACACAAACTTGTTTCTCCATCCCCATTTCTCCATCGGACTACCAGACAAACGGCACTACGGCAGCGCTTTATAATAGATTTTCCACAAATACGCACAAAACGTTTCACTTTAACATTCCTTATGCGAACTACCAATACCTGTGTTTCCGCATGAGTACAATCTGGTTCCCTTCAAAGCAAGAGTTAATAGGTATCTTATAGGTAAGCGTGCGCCAACGTAGACCGCATCAACACTTACTATAGACACTTACACTATAAAATATAAGATTTTGATTTTCATACTCCTTCAAAACTTATGATTCTTTAAATTAATTTGAATTATTTGTTGATAAACAAAATGTTCAGAAAAATCGTAGAAAATAAAGACCTTCATCTTGTAAACTTTTCTACATCGTTATTTTAAGTTATCTTCCTAACTTAAAATTGTTCACTTATTAAGACCCAAAACCGTTGGTACTCGGCAATAATCGACTTGAAACGTAACTAAATTCAGAGAATAACGAAGTCGCGCGAAACATCGTCGTTTCTAACAGATTTACTTCCTACCTCGAGGCAGAAAATAAAGTTCCAAGAACTCTTTAATAGAATATCCTTTGAGTAAGTTGCTCGAATCATCTTTTGAATATTGTTACAAGCCGTTGATGTCAAGGCATGGCCTAGTTTCAAAGTGTGCTAAGTACTCTTACGATGTTAAAACTTCTTAACTTTCTCACCTTTCAACCGAAACGGTAAGACGTAATGTCCTCCAAACGTTTTGGCCTTGATGTGAAAACTATTTAATGAAAGAAAATTCTCAGAAACATATCCAAAGTACATAATATAATGTTAAGTACAAGATATTCTAAAACAAAAAAAAATAACATCTTGTTCTTTTTTTAATAGCAGCTCTGTATCTAATACATGTCCCTCTACTGGGCTCGGGCTCTTCTCATGATGAGAGGGTTAGGCCATAGTCCACCACGCTGGCCAAGTGCGGATTGGTAGACTTCACACACCCTTGAGTACTTTTTAGGCACTCTCAGGCATGGAGGTTTCCTCACGATGTTCTCCTTCACCGTTAGCGAGCGATAATTTATATGATAAATACACACATATCTTCGGAAAGACGAATCTTAACGATTTATTGAAAGAGGTGTGTGCCGAGGGTTCGAACCCTTTGACTTAGCAGTCCTACGGTCTCCCAGTTGGCTATCGCTTCTTTTTTTTTAAATCATCTTATTTATTTTTAACTTTAATAAAATGTGAATAATATTGTCTTGCAAATACAATCTTGGATGCGATAATATATTGTGATAATGTTTTCTACGAAACATAAACCTGGCAAATTACTCGATCCAATTTGCTATAAATGCCAAAGCCAATCTGAATAGGCTGTTAAGTTTTAAACTGACAGGATCAATCGCTTACCGTAAATCTTTATTAAAGCTAGAAGAATCAAATTTTATGTGACTCCGTAATTAGGGCTGCTAAAATGTTGAATTTGAAGCAACCAATTCGTAAAATATTTATCATTTATCCAATAACATAATCGCGCTACGGTAAAAATTTTGTATCTATTATGGAAATTGTTTTTGCTTTTTTTATTTTTTGTGTTAACTATAAATTTAAACGAATTATATGGGAAGTTTAAATTACCGTAGTAAAAACGGAATATTAAATAGTGCTTTTGTACCGAACATTATACGATACATTAATACAAAATTTAAAAATCGAACAGGTATCGTACAGTCATCCTGTTGTTGGGTGCCCATACTTTCAGTACCTTCACTGTTTTTTAACGGCATTTTATATGAAACTTCGATAGTCTATGAAAGACGTTTGATGTTTCTGACCGAGGATAAGAAAATTTGCTGACATTTAAAATTTGAAAATTATTTTCGGCGTTACGCTTTCTGATTTTAGCTTTTGTTTTGTACAAGCAAAATGTACGTTCGACTTTTGGGTTGAAGCGCTCTCGTAAATTTAACATTTCCATAATGTATTCCATCAAGACGATTAAAAATATATTGTCTTCAAAAATGAATTTGATATTTGAAAAAAATTCTGACATCACATTTATATAGAACAACGTTTCTACACAGCGTCGTTTCACAATTTGTATCAAAATCCTAAGTAGGCTTAAAATAAACTGCTACGTAACCTTCAAACCATTTTAACATAATCCATAAACCATTATTTTTGTTTTAAAAGCGGTAGTCGTGATGTTGCATAAAGCTCTAACAACTCCGGGTACTGCTAACATTATTACACGTTAAGGCCGGACTACGCTCAACAAGGTATTACGGTGGGTTACTGGCAAGATTCATGATAAAGCAAGTATAGAACCTGCAAACAATGGACTTAGAAAGCTAGTCATGTTTATATCCTTGGCTAGAAAGGAATAAGAGCTACGCTATTACGGTAAAATAACTTGTGGTCATTGCCGTACTATACTAACTGCCTATAGTGACGTATAAAACGATTCTCTACGTCCGGCGCACCCTGGGCAATTCGCGAGTTCTCCAAAGCGAATTGGCTAATCCTTTCACCACGATGGCAAGTCAAAATAAAATTTGACTCAGTCATCGACACGACGAAGAAGAAGAACCGTTCAGTTTAAGGTTAAGTTGAATATTGAATATGTTAGTAAGTTAGTTTATAACTTGATAACTAGTTAGTTGTTGTCTAATTTGGCAGTCAAAGCAGTAGTTTTTGTTCAAGACAGCCCAACGCTTTTTTTTAACCAAGACGGCGCCCGCTTTTTTAAATATTCCTGTGTCGCGGGCTCTTGCTTTCACATACAAAGCACACCCAGAGTCAGATCACACATAGATTTGTCCCATGTGGGTCTTGAACCCACAACACCAGCGCAGTTAAAAGCGGTGAGGCCACCGGTTCAACCACTATGCCAACCGTGCACTGTGAATGTGGTATTGTGAATTTAAAAAAGTAAATGGATAGGTATTATCAAAAAAGATGATTTATTTATCTGCCAGGATTATAAACTTTTTTTGAATTAAATATTAGATCATTTAAAAAAAAACATTTTAATATAATGTTCCATTTTCAACTGCATTTTCCCTCGGCCAATTAGTATACAGTTACTGCCTAGTCACTAATTGGATTGTTAGTTAAATCGACGTACAAACACTGACAGTAGCGTCAGCAGCCGCACCATTAAACAATGCACGTTATCCAAAGTTAGCTAAAACGCACACCACGCTCAACTAAAATAGCACGCATAATTAATTAATGTGAATCAGTTTTGTGCCCCAGGGTTTAGATAAATGAAAATTGTATCAAAATTGTATAGGCACTAGTAATTATTTTGGTAAACAGTACAGTGCTCTAATTACTTTAGTGAAATCATATTTCAATTGCTAGCTTTAAAATTATTATAATAACAAAATAATATAAAAATGGCACTTCTATAATGATCTTAAGTATACTGGATCCAAAGTAGGTGCAAATTACGAAAATAATCTGAAAGCACTATAATGATAACGGTTGCTAAAAAACTGCGATTTACAACAAAATTCCTTTTGTTTAAATAATTAGAATAATTATTTTTTATTGTAAAATTGTTAGTTAAGATTAATATTTTTTACACCTCAGCAGCTGGAAAAGTTGTTTTTCGTTGAATGAAAATTATGAGCAAAACTTTATTTTGCTTCGAGTCATTACAGTACGCAAAACTCGATTGGTTTTAAGTTTTGCTCTCGCTCGTAGCAAAGTTGAGTTTTGCTTGTTGCTCTCTTATTTGTATTGCCACACAAATTTCGCACCACGTCTCCTAGTCCCAAGCTAAGCTGAACTTGTACTCTGGGTACTATTTTGAGGTGATAAGTTGTATGTGTGACACAAGATCAAATTTATTTGCATCTCGTACTTTTGAGTCCCATATACGCTCAAGATTTTAACCTAGAATCTTTCGCTTATTCGGGACTCAAAATAAGCACTAGGAAATTCGAATTTTGCTCTTTTGTTGCACAAATAACTATTGTCACTAAAGAGTGGAACGTTTTGCCCGAGTCTGTGTTTCCGCATGAGTAAAACTTGGATCTCTTCAAAGCAAGAGTTAATAGGTACCTCACAGCCAGCACCATCGGAGCTGGTACTTGGATTGATTTTAATTCGATTCTAAACAGTTTGATTAAAATTAATCTATGCCCCGGTTATTCAAATCATTGTAATTTGTATAATTTAGTATTATTTATGATTTATTGTTATATAATTTTTTGTAATGTTTTGACGTGTTCAAGCGCCTCCTGGAGCCTATAAAAATAAATGATTTGCATTTGAATAAGAATTTGAATTGGACAGGTAAGCGTGCTCCACCGTAGACCACATCATCACTTACCATCAGGTATGATCGTGGTCAAACGCGTGCCTATCCACCATAAAAAAGCCAAAAATATCCCTTTCAAACCGAACCTACTTTATGTTTATTTATTTACCAAAATTCTATTGAAATACGATTTTAGAAAAGCTAACATGTCAATACTTTTATCGGTTAACCTTTTCAGGAGGATAATTTATAAATGTCTACACCAAAGTCCTCTTGAAATGTCACCGCTTTTGAATCTATTGAATAGAAACACTCCATCGAATATAAATAGGTTGGGTTTAACACTCACTGAATCGTGAAAAATTTAGTATGTGAGGTAATTCTTAGTATTTTTTTTTATAAGGTTATATAGAATTGTATGTCGTCTCTGCATCACCTAAAGGTTGACTGGTAGATAATGCCAACGACATTAAGTCCGCCCATGTACCATTTTTGTGCATAAAGTTTTTAAATAAAAAAAATAATGGCTTACAAGTTGATAAAACACACATAACATACATCACGCCTATATTACCCAGAAGGGTGTGGCAGAGGTGTTCAACAACCACATTTTACCTGTTATGTTTAGGGCCAATGGGATAGATAGGTTGAATTGTGCTCGGTGGATGGCGATAGGCTTTATCGCCATCCACCGAGCACAATTCAACCACAATACAAAATCGTTTTCTAACTACAGATGTTTAGGAAATTACTATAAAAGTTAACAAAACTAGCCGTAGCTTTTTTATGTGAATTGACGTATAATTTTTGATGAACACGTAAATACTTAATATGCGTTATAAATCATACTTAAAAGACACATTTTATTTTAATTTATTCAATTAACTGTACGAGCAACATTCTCTTCCGTAAAATATCTTTTAGTTAATTGTTACACAATTCTAATACCTTATTTTGTCATCAGTACTGACAACACGTCAAAGATGTGACTTTTATCGCGAAACGAAAATTCAAGTTTGTCTACTTAGGCTTAGGATAAAACTTTGTATTGCCAGAATTGTTAACCAAATGAACGTTATAAGACTGTTTCTAAATTGATAGTGTTTACTTAAATTATTCTAAAAGGCATTTTCATGACAACTTTGTTGATGTCTTGATTGAAGCAAAAAATATAAAGTATAGCCTGTTTAATATTTTTCGACGATAAAATCAAAATACGAACAAAAGGCTATGAAATTTCTTTTAAGATAAACAACGGTTCTAATAATCGCAAATCGTAACATTTTATCTTTGAAAGAAACATCTGCCCCTTGATCGTCTTAATTTCCGACGGAAATTTCCTTTTTGTTTGAAATTTTCGCAAACTTTGAGATTGTTTCCATGACAGCTTTTAATAACGAGATAAATATTTTTGTTATTCTGTATTTCTGATTATTAAACAGTAGGTTATATTAATATTAAATCTGAATCTAAATACTTACGAGACCACATTTCATTACCAAGCTTATCCTATATTTTTATAATAACAATAATATTTTGATCAAAACTAACGTGAGTTTGTAACATTATTCCAATTATGAAATACGGGTGTTACTCTCGTAATGTTGGTCTATTAAGTCGACCGCGGTTTCACCTATAGGCATTTTCAAGAGAGTGGTCACGTCGCGCCTGAGTCGCAGCCAATTTTGCACAGCGGGCAGCGGCGCGAGCCGCGTGCTTTGACGTCATAGAAGCGGGCGGTGCTACTGTGATGAGCTCACTGTCACTGTGGTTTCACTGTCATTGACGTGTCGCACTCTCATGAAAATGCCTAAAGGTATAGGCGAAACCGCGGTCGACTAAATAGACCAACATTACGTGAGTAACACCCGTATGTCATAATTTGAATAACAATAACCTTTATGTAATTCATCCATGAAATGTAATTGTGCCATGGCTGTAGAAATCAGAAACAAGTTGTACTCTTGCACTAAGGTACTCGTCCTTAGTTGAACTTAATTTATTTTCTCACTCACATAGTTAGTAGTCAAGTTCAACTACAAAATTTTTACTCTTATTGCAACCTCGTCGCAGCAAAATATCGAGTTTTCCGTTTTATTAATATTCACAAAGTTATAAGCAATAACTTTTGAACTCCAACGGAAATCTTTGCCTTGAAGTTTTCACATTAAGAAATAACAAACGTTGGACAAACATTTCTTGCATAAACTAAACTATTACTACTTTAAATTAAGTTTCACGTTTATTTACACAAATTCGAGCGGCAAAGCATGAGAAGTGAAATAGCTAATGGTATATTTCGAAACGCTTATAGGTTTTTGAAGTAAAACACAAGTCGCATAATTTAAATGGGTCCACCTGCGGTCTTTCTTATTTTCCAATTTAAACAATGATTAGCAGAATAATTTTAAATTAAATTAATAGAAAACATCTCATGATTTTTCGACATCTAAGTTGTAGAGGTCGTAAACAGTGATTAATTAAAAAATAGTAATAAAAAACATCTTAACATTTTCATTTTATTGTATACTAGATGATAAAGTGCTATAGAACGCAATAAAGAGGTACTCAAGAGCGCACCCGTCTATTTCAGAGGCTATCGCTCCTCAAAAGTCTAGACGTACCCTAGTGTATAGTAAATTGGAGTGGCACTGAGCAAGGTAGCTTGGCAACGTCTTATAAACGTAACAATTACGATGACAATAAAACTATTCTCCGATTTGGTTAAACTAAACATATTTTAAGAAAATCATTTGTCAAATTGTAGAATCACCGACGTAAAATCTTTATAAACATAATGAAAGCAGCCGTATCTAATACATGTCCCACAGCTGGGCTCGGGCCTCTTCTCATGATGAAAAGGGTCAGGCCTTAGTCCACCACGCTGGCCATGTGCGTATTGGTAGACTTCACACACCCTCGAGCACTTTTTAGGCACTCTGAGGCATGTAGGTTTCCTTACGATGTTTTCCTTCACCGTTTGCAAGCGATAATTTATAAGATAAATACACACATATCTTTGAAAAGACAAATCTTAACAATTTGATAGATGTGTGTGACGTGGGTTCAGTTAGTAGTTTACTACAATATGGCCGCCTTGTTTGTGACATATTGTGTGATTGTGTATGCTCTTTAATTAGATGAATTGAATGCTTTTATAAGGCTAAAGGACCTTTAGTTTGACAGCTGGCCAGTAGAATGAGACATATTTGGACCAACATATCTATGGACCAACTGACAAACATTAAAAACGCATTTTTCCGGCGAACGTACTATAATTTACTCAATCTAAAAGCAAATATCAGATTTTATATTTTCGAACGACACTATTTCAAAGATCTATTTAAGGATGTAAGTCACTACAAAAACAAAAAAAAACGTTATGAATTCAATAGGCGTCGTCCACACAGTCAATCAAGCTAAAAACCAGCATTAAGTGAAAGAAAATACTCACAAAACACTCCCTAAACCAGCCATAACGTAATTTATTTTGTTTTGATGTTGTTCGTGTAGGTTCGCTTTGAGATAAGGAAACTTTTCGCGAGTTAAGCAGTCAATGTGGTGTTATTAATGCCTTTTGTTGAACTCCATTGGTTTTGTCATTTGTTTGTATTGAATATTAAATTCGGTCGTCTTGTATTATTTTGGGTTATTTTAACATAGATGGTCAGTAAATCGGAATATTTTTTTTTTTTTTTTTTTTTTTTTTACATCACACACAACGCCATCTAGTTCCAAACTAAGCAGAGCTTGTACTATGGGTACTAGAATAACTGATACTAATACATATATACTTTTATTTTGTAAATACATACTTATTATACATAGAAACACATTTGTATTATAATAATCCGAGAAGGCTCTAGTTAGTTGTGGTTGAATATTGCTTTCTGATCTTTGCATTATACTGGGGTGATTTGAATTTAATAATATTCAGCATGAATTCTGAAACCCAAAAAAATATTTTTTTTGAACATTTTAGCCATCTTAAAAAAAATACAAATGTATAAGAATAAGCAAGCAAAACTTTACAGTAATTAAAAATCATACTTTAAAAGTTCTAGGTGTGAACGTTTTACACAATTTAAAAACCTTGTCATCGAAAAATGCCCTAAGTTGGAAATAAATATAAATTTTCCGCTGCAAAATTTTGAATCACTGCATTCAGTACATCATTCCGAGACCCCGGGTGTGCCGCTGACGTCACAAAGTTATTTACACCCTGTATAATGTATTCTTGATTAATTTGTGATGATTAAAAAATGCTTATTCTGCCAAATTATCACATTCTTATACTAAATAACATAAGTCGTTTAAATTAATTGTCTTCATTAGAACAATAACTTTTGTTTAAACAATTTATGCGTTATTGAAGACAAACTAGCTAAAATCTAATTAAAACTTTCAGCTAAAATTTTAAACCAACTTTGAATTTCGAAGTAATTGTCAAACTTATTATAACCGCTATTAGACTGAGAGAGGTTAATTCGTTCAAAAATGTTCATTGTAATAATATAATTTTCACCACACAAGCACGAAAAAGATCGTTTGCTTGCTAGAATTCAGTGAGTAAAAACCGTTTTTACAAGTTGTGTGCATCAAAGTTTTGGAATGCAATTAATTCAACATTTAAAAAACATCATAATAATAATTTATAAATTATTATTATATAAATTTAAATTAGATTGACACCAAAGGCAAAATAATTACACCATTTAATGGTCCTAATGGTATGACCAAATATACACGCAAGCACACCCACGACAAACGTATGCAAATTACACAAAATATTGGTAAACGATTTTAATAAAACTTTTAATATTAACAATCGATGCTATATTATATTGACTTATTTGTGTATCTCAACTTAATACTACCAGTAAACTTCTTTGAGTTTTCTTATATTTGAGGTTGTATGCAATAACAAACAATATTTATTAAATCGATTCCATTTGTACAATAGACTAGTAAAATTTCTTTCATTGCGGACGGTAATTGTATTCTGTATTTGACATTTTCATTGTAATTCAAGAGGCCATTTTAAATGAAATGGTTCTGTGTGAGATAGAATAAAATGGAAAATTTAATTCAGTTCTTACCTACTGCAAAAATGAATATGAACAAAAATTTTATATTCAGAGTATTCGGCTTTTCTCTCGCAATTCAGAAGTTTTTTTTATTGAATTATCATACTTCTTTATGCTGCCGTGATCATGATCAAAACTATTTGCATTGAGTATATCCCGTAAGAATAACGTGATCATTAATAGTGTCATAAAAAATATAGTAAATAGCACTAAGATATTTCTTGAATGGTTAGGTGATGCTTCAAGTTATGAGTGAAATCATTTTCATTTTGTTAGAATACATCGCTATTTCTAAGGAATCGTGATAAAGTTTATGCGATAATCCTTGGGTAGCAGGTTATTTTTTTATAGATGACAGAAAGATAGATAAAAATGTACATAATTTCTCTAAGTCAGCATACAAATCAAATACAACATTGTACAAAGAGTCTGTATCTCTCAGAAGATCATCCTATTTATTTGCGTTCGAGTACTGCTCCTCTGTTAAGAGATAACTTGTAAGCTTGTTCTTAATATCTATGTTGTAATTTACTTTTTATAAAATTACGGCCTATGAATATCCACAAAATATGTGGGTAATTCACAATATGGAAGGACCCAAAGCCTATAATGGCGCAAATCTATCACCGACCACCAAACTGGGATTTTTTCTAAAAATGAGCCAAGAGATGTTGTAACATTTAACAACATTTGGCTCATAACTTGAATAAATAAATAAATAAAATAAATAAAGTGTTATTTAAATTTATTTATTTATTACTTACAAAAAATATTTTATTTTATTCAAGTATAAAAACGTCACCCGCGCCGTTATTCCCGTGCCGTGGGACGAACATTCTTTACATACAAAACACACCCAAAATAATAATATTATTTCATATTGTACTTGAATAATGTTACATCTATCTGCTCTTATTACCTATAAGCCATTTATATACCCAATAACTGGATAGAAATCACTGAGTTAGTCCTCAATAAGGAGTTCCGCACGAATTTGTTTGGGTTCGCTGAATTGCTAGCTCCTAAAACGTGATCCAATTTACAATGCCTTTTGATATTTCAGATTTGTTACGATCAAGTTTATTACAAATTGGAAACGTCTCAATGTATCCCTCAGGAGGAAACGGGACATCTCGTCTTTGAACATTCTATAGGCAATGATGAATATTTATTTCAAATGAGTCGGCAATTTAGTTAAGCCCTAGGATAAGCTCTTTAGAGCATACTTAGGCTTAGCTTAGACTTTGCTGCCTTTGTATTTGAGAGAAGACAAAGGCGATGTTTTGTTAAAGGTAGATATACATTTTTTAATTACAATTTATAAAATAAAACCTCATTGCAGTTACTCAGACATGTACAAAACTCATCAGACATTAAACAAACACAATTGAATCTTGTAAAGTAAGAGCCGAAGCAGACAACCATGATTTAATTTAATATTTATGGAAGAGAGTTAAAAGCTTTCACACTGATTGTTGGTTATACGGAGCGTAAGGGGAAATTGTATGGGTTTCATGGCAACCAACCGATTTTATACCTACGTAAATTTATTTTATTGTACGATTGCGCTTAGTTAGACTGGGGTTATTTTCTATTAGAAAAAATAGTCCTTAATTAAATAAGATGAGCCAATCAGAAGAACCCGTTTAAAAAAACAAATATCCAAGTATACGAAACTGGTTCTCAAAATTAACTTCCATTTTACTAACGAAATCAAATTCAATAAACACATAATAGTATAGGTGTAAAATCAATACTCTAACTCTAATACACCCATAGCATTAAAAGTAATACATGAGCTCAAAGTTGAAAGATAAAGCTGTAAGTAGAATATTTTTTGTCTGCAGATCTATTCCGATGACTCCATTTGGCTGCTCTAAATCTGATTTGGGATCTGAAAGTTTCACCCCGGGTCGCTGACATAAATTATCATAAATAACCTCACGGACCGCATACGAATCTACAACTTTTGCATAAGCTAGGTCAATCACTGACTGAAATCTTTCGAAGAATGTAAATTTTATATGGATTCATATAAAATCTGCGTGTGTAACCAAGATGCCTGTTTTTTAGGATTAGTCATAAAAATAGCTTGTAATCAATACACTCACAAGCGAATGTTAAATAACTTTAAGAAAACAAAATGAAAGTTATAAACTCTTTAAAAAATTAATGAAAAAGAGACTCAATTCAATCGACAAAATTTCCTTTTTGCAGTCTATTTAATTTACATCTTTATTAAATCTCTAATTTTAATCTTAAAAAAAAACCCGCCAGCTCTAGTAATAACTTCGTAGTAACTCTGTTTCGGGGGTGTTCACTAACATATACTTCACACACACAGAACACACCCATTTACCGATTATAATCTAGGTATTAGATATTATACTACAATACTTCGTGTATTTGTACAGTATGCTAAAAAAAATACTAGCAACTAAATATCGCGTACTAGATTAGACAATGAGACCTCACATGCTTTAAGGCTAATGTTTACACTATGTCTTTACACTATGTCCATGTGACATAGATGGCTCTACGCTAACGTTAGAATATATCATACTGCAGTACATCTACTTTTAATTTATAGTGTAGAAATAAGCCTACAGTGATAAACAATTCCGTTATTAATAAAGGATAGAGAACAATTTACACGGTAGCAATTTGCCCGACTTATCCTAAATACTCTGAACTGTATTATGTGACCCAAAACTTTATGGCTGTTTGTTGTTTTAATAGGTGCTTGCGCAGATCGCGCTTTGTCATTTTAGTAGCGAGACGTGATGGGAAGTTATGGTTGAATGATTAAGAATCTGCTGATTGATAGAATTAAAGTTAACTCCTGGTAATATTATTTTAATGCGACAGATTATTATAATTTCTAACTTCAACATAATTTTGTTGAAACACTGTCAAAATCATGTAGCTTATTGTTTAGGTCTAGATAAACAGTAAGCTACTTTTGCATATACATACTCGAGATACTATGCGGATGTAAATAGTTCAAATTAATAATTCAAACGTTGTAATAAATATATTAAATATGGTTGTGCTTAAACCATACTAAATAAAGTACTGTTTAATGCGTACAAGAAAACTAACTACACCAATATCCGCGCCGCTAACTGTACCTATATCCACGCCGATCTCACAAAGTTGTGCATGGAGTTTACATTAGTTTTTATTGCCCGGCGCGAATCCACATGTGAGCCTCGATAGCAGGAAAATGGAAACAGCGGTGCAATCGAGATAACTACAGTCGGTAACTTTTCCTTTGTTCGGAACAGTGATAAACTGAATTCTGGATTAAATGAGCGGACTGACTTGCTCTTACTGTGAAGATACATCGATAAAAAATATAATGCGTTAGAGATACTCATTATTGTACACAAATTTGAAAGTCAGTTACATAAAGCACATGTTTTAGATAATACAATCGTTATTGACGACCGAATGGCGGAGTGGGTAGTGCACCTGCCTGCGACGCCGAGGTCGTAGGTTCGATTCCCACATAAGACAAATCTTTGTGTGCATGAACATGGGGGTTTGTCTTAGTCTGGATGTTTCTATGTATAATAAGTATGTATTTACAAAAGAAAAGTATATATATGTATTAGTATCAGTTATTCTAGTACCCATATTACAAGCTCTGCTTAGTTTGGGACTAGATGGCGTTGTGAGTGAGTTGTGAAATATTTTTATTTTTATTTTTATTTTATTAAAGCAATTTCTTACAGGCAACCTTTGGGTGGACAAGAGAGCTTTAATATTATAAATAGGTAGTTTTCTTGGTGCACTAGTAATAATTGTATAACGGATTTAAAGGGTAAAATATATAGGATAGTGAAGTTGAATAGACGGACGATGTTAAAGGTATAGCAGAGTTTATATTTAGGTCTCCTGTATCTCTTTGCAAAGCATGATTCCGGACTCCGTGTTGTTCCTAGTCGTTTACTAAAAAAAAAATCTCCTTAACACTTTTCTCCTTACGGTGAGCAGTGGCAACGCTCGACCACAAAAATATAAGTTACATAATAATGTATTTATAACAACTATCATGAAAAATAATCAATATCTCCATTTCCATACAAATAATTTATTATTCCCATTGCCCAGTTTGGTGTGTCGCAACAAAACCTTAAAATTAATCAAAATACACCGGATGTTTAAGAATGATGTTGCAAAATTTAGACTACCACGTTTATTATTCACACCTACATAGTTAGCACTCCAAAATTTTGACAGAGAAGAGTTTAAACTATGCATGTTGGGGGCTAGTCCTGAATAGTTTGGCTCTGTGTTTCCCTCAGAGGCCAAAGCTCACCTGTTAGCGTCGGTTACAAAACTGTCTCTTAACTTTATAGTAGTTCAAAATTACACTAATACATAATTGAAGTAAGCGTTTTGTTTCTCTATGTTTCATGTATTCCGCTAAACGTAGCACTCACTAAGATGTGAATTAAAAGTTTACGTAGTTATTGATTTAAAATTGGTGTTTTTTTTATCCGGCAATTGTCTGTAACAACACGTATTCCAGACAAGATAATGTGTGTGTTTGTAGCTGCAATTCATGAAGACGTCGTACCGCGGCGAAGCCGAGCGGCCAACTGAGGGAAAATAAGTAACCGCTCGGTTTTATATGGAACTGAACGCGAGTACGCCGCGATCGCCGAGCAAGTGAACGGAGCGCGCGTGCACTCTCGCGCCTCCAGCGGCAGATGTCTGTACTATTAGATGTAAGGATTTTGTGTGCTCTTCTATAACCATGTGTGTTGCCTGACCAATTTTGTATATATTAGTTTGATAAGTTTGTACAGTTTTTATTGAGAACCAGAACCAGAATAAACACTTCAATACCATCACCCGGAGTTTAAATAATACGAAGACCATTCCCAACAGTGGTGACCCCGACTAAGAAACAGCAACTTCTACTCAACATGGCTACATCAGCTCCAGCTCCAGCTTCAGCTCCAGCTCAAGACCAAAATATCTTCGGCGTATCTACCTCTCTGCGCATCCCACCAATATGGCGTGATCGTTTACGGCTTTGGTTCGTGCAGTTTGAAGCGATCGTCCGTCCACACAACAAAGGCGACAAGGCTATGTACGAACTTGTCATCGGGCAGCTGGAACGCCAGGACATCGACGAAATCGCCGACATTATTTTACGTCCTCCAGAAGAAAAAAAGTACGAAACCATCAAGTCCCGGTTATTACAAGTTTACGAAGAGTCCGAACAACGTCAAGTACAGAGGCTACTGTCTGAGATGGAACTAGGAGACATGAAACCATCACAATTACTACGGCGTATGAAGAACCTGGCTGGTGACAACATTTCCGAGTCTACCTTACGAATTATGTGGACAAATCACCTGCCACAATCTATTCGTGCCGTTCTCGCCGTAAGTGAAAATATCGCAAAAAACTCTGACATCAACGAGCTCGCGCTAATGGCTGACAAAATATTGGAGCAGTCCCGCCCTGAAATCTCAGCGATAGTCACACCTACTCAACCAGCCCCAACTGTAGGTTCATCATCTTCCGACATCTCGATCCTCGAAAAATTAGAAGTACTCACAAAAGAAATCGCAGAATTGAAGGCTACACGTGACGATTATCGACGCCCATTTCGCCGTTACCGCTCAAACTCAAGACCACGTCACGGACAGCGCACGCCGCGTAGCAACACCCCTCATCGCTCCGAGCCGGCGTCTACCATTTGCTTTTACCATCGGAAGTTCGGCAAACAAGCACAACGTTGTACGCGTCCATGCAAGTTCGAAGAAACAAAACCTACTTCGGAAAACTAATGACTGCGTCGGCTGAAGCGGCATCCGGCGCCAATTTATCTCACCGCCTATTTGTAACGGACAAATCTTCGCGCCTATCTTTTCTGATCGACACGGGAGCCAACATTTCAGTCATACCGAAGAAAAAGGGAATGAAATTAACTCCAACGTCGTTTCAACTTTACGCCGCTAACAACACCGTTATACCTACATATGGCGAGAAAACTCTGGTGCTTGACTTGAACTTACGAAGACCCTACGCATGGAAGTTTGTAATCGCCGCCGTCACAAAACCCATCATCGGTGCTGATTTTTTGAAACACCATAATCTGCTTGTTGACCTCCGTGGCCGTTGTCTCGTCGACAAAGTTACCAACTTATCCGTTCGAATGCCGATAACGTATTCTAACGAACCAACTATTCGAAGCATCGACGATCAACAAGAATTTCACCGCCTACTCGCTGAATACCCAGACATCATCAGACCTTCTTTCATGAAGGAAACACCGAAACATCGCGTCGAACATCACATCGAAACCACAGGTCCACCACTGCACTGCAAAACAAGACCATTACCACCTCACCGTTACCTCGCCGTGAAGAAAGAATTCGAAACCATGATGGAACAAGGTTTATGCCGTCCAAGCAAAAGCCCATGGTCAAGCCCGCTGCACGTCGTGCCGAAGAAAAATGGTGATATTCGTGTCTGCGGAGATTACAGGCGTCTCAACGCGATAACAAAACCCGACCGTTACCCTGTACCCCGGTTAAAAGACTTTACCTACCTACTTCACGGCAAGCAAGTCTTCACCACGCTAGACCTAAATCGTGCATACCAACAGCTACCTGTTTTTGAACCGGATATTGAGAAGACGGCAATAACCACTCCTTTCGGGTTATTCGAATTCCAACGGATGTGTCCAGGTCTCAAGAACGCAGGCCAAACTTTCCAGCGATTCATCAATCAAGTACTCAATGGACTCGACTGTACATTCCAATATATTGATGACGTCATCATAGCAAGTTCCGACCTAACTACAAGCTATCAAGACCTACGCGCAGTCCTACAACGATTAAACGCATACGGGATAACCATCAATCCATCAAAATGTGTTTTCGCCAAACAAAAGGTGAAGTTCCTCGGTTACGAAGTATCCAGTGAAGGTATCAAGCCACCGCTCGAAAAGGTCAAAGTCATCGCCGAGTATCCGAAGCCCGAAACCGTACAAGACTTACGTCGATTTCTCGGTATGGTGAATTTCTACCGCGAGAGTATACCTAACGCTGCTCGCATACAAACACCGCTTAACGTTTTCCTACACAATTCGAAGAAACGCGACAAGTCAAAAATCAGCTGGAACGAAGAGGCAATCGAAGCATTCGAAGCGTGTAAACTCAGTATTCAAAACGCAGTATTACTCGCTCACCCATCACCGTCCGCCAGCAACCCGCTATCACTAATGTGCGACGCGTCCGATAAATGTGCAGGCGCCGTTTTACAACAACATGTAAACAACAAGTGGATACCTCTCGGCTACTTCTCGAAGAAATTCTCAGACGCACAACAACGCTACAGCACATTCGATCGAGAGCTGCTAGCTATCTACATGGCAGTTAAACATTTTCGTAAGATGTTCGAGGGCCGAGAACTAATCATCTACACGGACCACAAACCGCTTATCTACGCTATCCACAAGCCGCCGTCGGACAGTGAAACACAGCGCCGTCCTCGTCAGCTATCGTTTATCAGCGAATTCACAACCGATATACGACATGTAAGCGGTACCTCCAACACTGTCGCTGACGCTCTGTCCCGGATTGAAGTTATCGAAATGCCTACAACGATTGACTACGCGCAACTTGCCACCGCGCAGGAGCAAGATACATCTTTACCCGAGTTATTGAAACAAACAAACTTGAACATCAAGAAAATTTGTTTACCTACTACACCTGACAAACAAATCTACTGTGAAACATCTACATGCAACATTCGACCTTATTTACCGGAACACTTTCGCCGCATCGCATTCAACGCCGTGCACAACATTAGTCATCCCGGCATAAGAGCTACACGAAAACTCATGCAAGATCGATACTTTTGGACGTCAATGAACACTGACATCGGAAATTGGGCTAAAGCGTGTACCGCGTGTCAACAATCGAAGATCCAACGACATACCTACAGCAGCTTAGCAACCTTTCCGCCGAGCGATCGATTTCAACACCTGCACATAGATATCGTCGGTCCCCTACCTGTGTCAGCGCACGGACATCGATACCTACTCACTATGATCGATCGAGCAACGCGCTGGGTAGAAGCTATACCTATTCAGGAAATCACCGCCAAAGTCGTAGCAGACACCGTCTACGAAGCATGGGTAGCACGATTCGGATGTCCTAACACCATCACAACGGACCAAGGACGACAGTTCGAGAGTCAGCTGTTCCACGAACTCACTCGCTTGATTGGTGCTGAGAAGACCCGCACAAATGCCTATCACGCTCAGGCCAATGGTGTCCTCGAACGTTGGCACCGTAGTTTGAAGGCTGCACTCATGGCAAGACTGAATAACAACAATAAATGGATCGCGGAATTACCTACTGTGCTATTGGGACTCCGCGCCGCCATTCGCACCGACACAAACACAAGCGCAGCTCAGCTCACCTACGGTCAAGCGCTACGATTACCTAGCGACTTCATTTCACCATCGGCACCTGCAACGAGAATGGACTACGAGTACGTCGACCAACTGCACCGTACCATCAAACAACTGACACCTACATTCCTACCGCATCGCAACAAAAACAACATCTTTGTACACCGCGACTTATCTACATGTGAAGCAGTATTTCTACGTGTTGACAGCGTCCGCAAACCTCTACAACGACCCTATGAAGGACCTTATCCCGTCATTGAAAGGAACGACAAGTACTTCAAGATCCGACTACCTACTCGCATTATCAACGCATCCATCGATCGTTTGAAGCCCGCATATACATTGAACACCGATGAAAACATTGTAAATAACAACACCGAGCGCATTCCAACAGCGTGTGACGAGCCACCAGCTACTCCGAAGACCTGTGAAGACCATGCAGCACCATCACGAAGAACCAGATCAGGAAGAACCGTGAAGACTCCTGTACGCTTCGCTTGAGGGGGAGCCCTGTAGCTGCAATTCATGAAGACGTCGTACCGCGGCGAAGCCGAGCGGCCAACTGAGGGAAAATAAGTAACCGCTCGGTTTTATATGGAACTGAACGCGAGTACGCCGCGATCGCCGAGCAAGTGAACGGAGCGCGCGTGCACTCTCGCGCCTCCAGCGGCAGATGTCTGTACTATTAGATGTAAGGATTTTGTGTGCTCTTCTATAACCATGTGTGTTGCCTGACCAATTTTGTATATATTAGTTTGATAAGTTTGTACAGTTTTTATTGAGAACCAGAACCAGAATAAACACTTCAATACCATCACCCGGAGTTTAAATAATACGAAGACCATTCCCAACATGTTGTTACCTTTTTGTATACCTTTTGAGTCTATGTAGCCGAGATATTATTTGTTTTTATACACCTCAAAGTTTGTACACTAAAACAATAATACTTAAAATAAACATCCCGCTAAAACTTCACAGCAAAGGCAAGGAGTAAGTAAGTAGTTTAACCATAACCGAGGCGTAGCTAAACTCCAGGTAAAATACCTTTAAGACTTGGCTCCGTCTTTTATCATCATTATGCGACAGTTATTTCAGCCAAGGGAGATCCGAATAGCCCTCAAGTAAATACTCTGCACCTGAAATATGATAACTTGGATTTTCGTACCGGAAAATTGAATTTTACGCTCGTTTTGATATAATTTTGTTTTTGGTTTCATTACATCCATAATATAACTTAACGCGTGATGTTAAGTATTACCAAAAGTACTGTATTATCCAAAAGGGTGTGGCAGAGGTGTACAACACCCACATTTCACTTGTTATGTTTAGGTTCCATGGCATAGCGGTTGAGCCTATCGCTATTCACCGGTCACAATTCCTACTATGTGCGTGAATTTCTTGTCGGAAAGTTCACAAATAACACTTTGCCCGACGCGGGTATCGAACCCGAGACATACGCTAACCACTGGACTATCGAGGCAGATGTTTTTGGTTACATTCTTACAAAATTATAATCTGTGAGGTTATTACGGTTATGCGGAGGCGTGACTTTTGAAAAATATGTTTTTATTACCAGTTTGAAGTGCTCAACATTATTTGAGACATTTTACACCAGATAAATAAAATGTTAGGATAGTTTGAGTAACATCGGGCAGTTGGAGATATAAATAACAATTACTTATGACGACAGTATCCAACATTGAAAACTTTAGATCGCGAGTAAAATTTAAATTCGATAAATACTGCTGTACTGCTGCTATATATTTAAGCATACCAATCGATACAAATTTTACGCGGATTTTGCGCATAGTTGAGTTGCGGTTTTCTTGCACCATAATGTTTTAATCTGTTAATGGCATCCTAGCAAGCAATAATGCAGACCAGAAAAATCTTTCTCTATAGAACCGACATAATTTTATTATACTTGGTATTCGTTCTATCTATAAGTGATATCTATAATATAAGTTTTGAGACTAAACATGTTCATTATCTTTCTGTTTCAATAAATCAAATTGTATTGACTAACTGTGATAAAAGATCTAAATGCTACCAAAATACACCAAACATTTAAAATTACAATAGGTTTCTAAATTTGCATAGATACTGCGTGTGAATTAGCGCTTCTGAATATGACACGATAATATGTTGTGATGCCACATTATCATTACCAAATAACCACGTTCGTAACTTAACTCATAAACAGTGATGAAATTAATTTCGGCAAAGATGATTAATGGATGCCACAACAACATAGTTACTAGGTGCTTATTAATAATAATAACGTTATTTTGATATGAATTAAAACTTCCAAAAACAGTATTTGCTATAGCAGCTTAGGTTTTGATGAAATTAGGAACAGAAATTTGTTATTTTCAAAGCTGACACATGTAAATCTAATAAAGAGTAATAGAAGATAATCATTAATTAAGTCAGGTTATTTTTAAGGTTCCGTAGTACCTACAAGGAACCCTTATTGTTTCGCTATGTCAATCTGTAGAGGAACGGGTTGTGATGTTCTTCCACCACAAAGAGAGGATCCTCCGACCAGATGGTATTGCCTGGCGGACAGCTGTGCAACGGTAGCGTCTTGGAAGTAGTATTTATAGATACTTGCTGTGAACATTTCGTTATCGCGATTCAGCGCTCTTTGACAACTGTGACGCGTGTGTCACTTGTTGACGTTGTCAATGTCATCCGTCATTTATTTTACTGGTGGTAGAGTTCTTGTGAATGAGGTCGAGGGCGGCAGCACCACCATCTCACCTTTAACCTGCCACCAAATAGTAGTGCTTCCATTACTGTGTTCCGGTTTGGTGGTGAGATCAGGCCCTGAAATTACTGGCACACGAGGCATAACACCGTAGTCCTCAGCTGCAGCGACGCATCTATAATCTGCTTTTGTGGATTGTTGATGTCCATGGGCTGTACTCCACTTACCATCAGGTGGACTACACGTTCGTTCACTGTGGGCGTAGTATAAAAAAAAAAAATATTATGTGCGGATACTACCACACGTCTGTCCGTCTATGCAAGGCATACCGTCAAAATTGTAAGTAGTAGTAGTAGTAATCGTAGCTAGAAAGCTGACATTTTGCATGAATATGTAAGTTTTAATTAAATCTTGGAAATGGTTTTTTTTTCCGTTGCCTGCTTTAAGGGGGGATGATTTATTTACTTTCATCTACCCCTTCGTATGAGGTGTCGTGATAGTTCTTTAAAATACATTGAGAGGTTGCTAAGATATTTTTTTTTTTTAGAGATCTATTTGCAGAATAACCTTAAAGAGCAATTTTTTGTTCAAGAAGTCTCTAATAGCTAAACCGCTGGCTCGAAAAATGGGTGAAATAAATTTCAAGAAAAACTATTTCGAGTACGATAACTTAGTTCAAGAGTAATGGGGAACAAATTTGTTAAATGCAATTACTTGGAATAGTTCGTACTTAGCTCACAAATTTTTTAAAATAATATTTTGTTCAATATAGATGGTAAACGCTTATTTTATATAATGTTATTACTGCTGAATACGGAGTCTTATCGCACGTGGCCCAACACACACTTGGCTGGTTTTTATGATTGTTCATATTTTTGTTATGAATTTTGCTCGCGACTTCATCCGCGTGGAATTCATTATATAGGTTGGCCCATTTATAGGAGTCCAACGGTTTTTTTAGATAAATCTTTAATATTTTTTTCAGTTTAATGTTACTTAATTAATAATTAAAACAATTTTAACAAAATAGCCGCGAAAAAATATGCATTATAGAGTTCAAGATATGATTTGTTTATAAAAATGGAGAAAAATTAAAAAAAAAACATACGTTACTTTAAAGGCCAATTACTTTAGTGTAAAAACACGACGTTCCGGAGTCTATCCTTAATTATAGATAGTTTCTGCTGTTAAAATTTCATATGAACTAAAATAGAAAATAAATTACAACTAAAGTTTGTGTTTCCCAATGTAACTTTATTTTGCAGCTACATTATAAATAAATAAATATTTCACAACTTACACACAACGCCATCTAGTCCCAAACTAAGCAGAGCTTGTACTGTGGGTACTAAAATAACTGATATTAATACGTATATACTTTTCTTTTGTAAATACATACATATTATACATAGAAACACCAAGACTAAGACAAACCCTTCATTTTCATGCACACAAAGATTTGACTTAAGCGGGAATCGAACCCGCGACCTCGGCGTCGCAGGCAGGTACACTACCCACTCCGCCATCCAGTCGTCACATTGAATGGTAAATATAAATATGACTAGAGAAAAAGTCCATGTAAAGTTAGAAGCACGTAGGATCGGAAGTCCGGTGACGGCCGCATCCTGCTCGGTCTGCTACTGAAAGCCTTTTAGTTTAATTTAGTGTGAAAAAGCTACTTATCCCTGTCTTTTTATGTTGGTAGGGAAATTGCTACCATCAAAAAGTCTAGGCTAACTAGTAAACCTTTTCTACGTGACTTATTTGAAAGGGTTTTAAAAGAAAGGCACTGTTATCTCATTGCCACCCTAGTGTGTTTACGATTGACAAATATTTTTCTTTTTTTTTCTATTTTTTTTTTAAACAAACGACGCCCGCACTAGAAATAACTCCTGTGTCGCGGGGGTGTTCATAAACATACATTTCACACACACAAAGCACACCCAGAGTCAGAACAAATCTTTGCGAATCACACAAAGATTTGTCCCGTGTGGGGATCGAACCCACAACACCAGCGTAGTTGAAAGCGGCGAGGCGACCGCTTTAACCGCTACGCCAACCGTGCACTCATTTATATTTTATCTTTTTTCTAGATAGAAGTGTAGTAAGTGAGTTTTGTCAAACTGCGTTAAAGTTTATCAAAAGAAAGCACTCAACTTACACGTGGACGATTAAAAGTAGAAAAATAAATATTTATACCACTATAAATTGCACCCTGTATTGAGGCACGCATTAAAATTATGGGGTTCCAGTCGCCCCGCTATTGACAGATTATTATCAATAATATGTTTTTAAATTTAAAGAAAAAAATAACGTGAAGTCTAAACACAAAAAGATTTAATAACCTATCTCACTCTAACTTTAATAATATCAAATAATTTATATTGTTTGCATAAGCAAATAAATATTGCTCCGCTGCGCATCCAAACATTAATATCGAACAGTTTACCATTATCCTCCGTTTGTTTGATGTGAGTATATTAATGCAGGCCAAACAATAATAGCCCGGGATATCTGAAAATGATGAGCTTTTCACAAATAACGTGAAAATAACTGGTGGTAGAGCTCTTGTGAATGAGCTCAAGGGCGACAGCACCACCGTCTCACCTTTAACCTACCGCCAAATAGTAGTGCTTCCATTACTGTGTTCCGGTTTGGTGGTGAGATCAGGCCCTGAAATTACTGGCACATGAGGCATAACACCGTAGTCCTCAGCTGCAGCGACGCCTCATAATCTGCTTTCGTGGATTGTTGATGTCCATGGGCTGTACTCCACTTACCATCAGGTGGACTACACGTTCGTTTGCTATGGGCGTAGCATAAAAAAAAAAAATTGCTTACGCATTGTTTATTGCGATGTCAGGTCGAGAACAATAAAAAAAATGTGAAACTAATTTAGTGCCACTTAACTATATATATAACTATAATGAATATTTTATAATTTACTGTATTAGAAAATAGGTTTGAAAGAGGAAGCACACATGCTGAAAATATTACCGAAATGTAGGTTTTTTAACCAAAAAACCTATTATTTTTTAGCTAAAAATATTAATACGTTATTGTTGCTTGAAAATATATCCATCCAAATCTTTATGAAGATACCAAACCTTTCTGTTTGTCTATTAAAACGTTAAGAAAACCGTTTCACAAATATTTTTTTACTTGGAAAGTACGAGAAGTATATACAAGTCACTTTGGCTTCGTTACAAAAAAAGTGAATATTCCGTTCGAGCCGATTGATGAAAGTAATTTGTGCTTTCCCGGTTAATTGCTGCAGTAAGTGGCATTGCTACCTGTATTATTATTATTAGTACTGACACTTATAAATCTAAGTATTTACCATGCCAGCGACATCGACATTTTTATTTACAACTTTGCGATCAAATTTATCAAACAAAATGTTTAGAAATTTGAAAATAGTAACTTTCTTTACAAAGTCTTAGTAAGAGATAAACGCCCAATAAACTATAACTTGGTCAAATAGAAAACAATTTAAACGTAAGATTAAACACAAAGGTTTGTGTTAAATTTTATCATTTGAGTAACGTTTACTTAACGATTTTGAAACAGGCTCTTAAACAAATATGTACCATATTTTGAGTGGGCGATCAATATGGGGGTCATACATCATTCTGTCTCTAAGAGAGTGGAAGATTGATGGCCTAACTTACTAATTGAATTTCATTAACGAGCAGATTAATTAACCGAAGCAAAAACACTAATTATTCACCTTTGAACTGGCGGGGATTAATGGCCTACTGAACTATAGCAACAAAAGAGGAAAACCCACGACTTGTTTGAAATTGAACTTACAATTAAAAACTAAAGCACTGCAGTTGGTACTTAATTTAAATATTTTTCCACTGGTGTGTGCCGTAGGTTCAAAGCCGAGCCCTTTGACTTTCCAGTCCTACGGCCTCCTTTTCGGCTATCTCTGTTTCCTCAAACTAAATAGCAAAAAAAAAGTTTTAGATACTTTAGATAAGCTATAGTTCATAATGGAAACAGGCCCTCATAATATAACCCTATAAACATTTATGAGTGCGCTAGGTATATAATGCTCAATAAACATGTTACATGACATATATCAAACTTGCAAGGCCCTGCGTCGAAAATAATTGCAAGCACGTTGCGCTCAGTGCAAGCCATCAGTAGTTCAGCCCATAATCGTAGATTTCGAAATCTTTCACATTTTAAACCGACCAACTTCTGCAAGTGCGCTTTAACCATCGCCTTTAAATTTTATAATAATGATAAAATTGGACGGAAATATCAAACTTTTTAAAAGTTCGAATACGAGTATCAAATTTTCGTTGGATCCCATAGTGCATTTTGGCATGAATCCAGAAGATATCAGAGTGCAGCGGGTCTTGTTATGCAACTGCTATGTAAAATAATATCTTACAAAAAACGCTGAAAACTATGATAAACAGTAAAAATAATGTTTTACAACTAACTTTATTATTCGTCTCACATATTTGTGTTATAAATAAAAACCTATTAAAACACAAAATTGCTATTCAAAATGCCACACAAGGACAAAAAGGGTTAGTCGGATCGTAAAAATGTAACCTTTGTAAGTATAAAACTCCGGACCGTAAAAGTATCGAATGTCGTAAATGTATCCTTATAACAAAATTAAATTCCATGAAGGGTGAAATCGATTTTTTGTGTTGCCCTTGCTAAAAAATACCTATGTTTGTGCTTTAGTATTTTTTACCTACAAAAAATCTTATCAATTGACAATATGTTTAACATCTCTGTAGGATCAAGGTGAAAAGCTGCTCCCAGCCCTGTTGTCCTAAACTATGTGGTGCAACTACCCGACGCGGAAATTGCCTGCGACTTTTATCGTGTAAGCTTTAGCAGGCAGTTTGATCAATGGCAATTGAGGTGCCACCTCAATTTTCAATTATCAAGAATTAAAAAAAATATATATCAAAAACCAAAAACTAGAATGCACCAAATTTTCAAATCCTAGATTTATCAATTTAAAATGCAGCCGTAGGCAATGCACCAATAACTCTGTAGAAAATAATTAAAACTTCAGTAGCTTTAAGATTGGATTCATATTTCGCAAATATGCCCTTATACAATACTGTGTAAATAAGAAACAGACATATAAGTTATGATTGTTAATGACTGCTAATTATAAAGTGCTCATTGACTCAACGCAGTTTGAGATCAGAAAATAATGTATTTTCGTGTTCTTTTAGAACTAAAACAAAGGCGAGGGAGATATCATTTTATATTTATATTTTGTGGACGCGCTTTTTAAACGCGCAAATTTAAATCGTACCACAGAAACGCGAATTCCGTGCACGTAAAAGTTGATTTTTAATAGTCGCTTGCAGTTTTTTTTATCTCTGTAAATTTTTATGTCAATATTAAACTGAATTCCTGGTAGTTTCCACAGTGCCATATTTTTGCTCACTCTTTGAATATTCTATTCTGGTTGAGAGCTACTGACTGAACTGTTTGAACAACGGCACAGTAAATATATAGCGGAGTAAACATGCCAAAAACGCAAGGTAAAAAAAAAATATATAATCATCAAGCCAGCTTCATCAATCCGAACGCCTACAAAAATACTGCGAGCAAAATCACACCGCCAAGTGAACACTTTTTAATTGAGTAGAATCAGTGCGTTACGAAGAGCGACATAGTGCACATCGCTTTTGTGTCTGATTGTAATAAATAGAAATAAATAGTTATTGCCATCAACCATCGTTTGTTCTTCGTACTCCATAAACTGCGCATTCATTTTGGTGACCCCGACGTGATCAACATCAACTTGGAACCGTCGCCGAAGACGCCGAAGAACTGTTGTCACGGAATCCATACCGGGCGGTATCAAGAAATTTACACGGACGGACCTATCCTTCAGGAACTCGCCAGTATCCAAGCTGCAGCTACTATTCCGAGGGAAGTGCATCCATCCTTTCTATTTTACTATCCTTTCTGCTTTAACTTGCGTGAGTAAAGTTCATACATGAACTTTATTTTCTAAACACCGTCCACCATTACCTTTCATATTTTTTATTTGCTTAAATTTGCATTTTAATCGTTATTTATACAAAATACGCATTGTTTGGTGCTTCGCAGTTCATTTAGTGCATAAATACAAGTGTTTCGTTAAAGATTAAGCTTAATTTAAACGAAAAATTAGCATAAATCATTCCATCCGAACACAGTATTTCTAGATCTCAAAACATTCATATGACAAAGCTGTGTTTTCCCCTTATTTAATTGTTAAAGTATTATCTAACGTGCCTTTTTAATACAATTACAGTTGTCTTACGGCGTCCTAAACAAGAAAGTTTGGCTAAATTCCATTGTGTGTCAACTACGAGCTTTCCAACTAGACACAGTGAGGCTCTGTGTCGATACTTCGCCAGCGCGACCGCGCGCGGCTTCTCGGCGGAACCGGTTCGTTATCTCTTCGCTCGCCGTCAACCACGTATTGTATTCACTGTTTTGTAATTACTTATTACTCGTTAGATAAATTATTTTACCTTTTATCTTTGTAAACATTCTATTTGTTTCGTAAAAGATTTTGCATCGACAAAATGAGTGATCTAAAGGACCTTATTAAACAGAGGGGACATATTAAGGCTCGATTAACATTGTTTGAAAAATATTTAAAGCCTTTATTAGAATGTAAAGAGATAAGTTCGGTACAGGTTAATGAACTGCGCTTACGCCTAAGTAAGATAAGAGATTTGTCGTGCAACTTTGATGAGATTCAATCGCAGATTGAAATGTTGGATGAAGATACGACTAAACAAATGCAAGAACGCGAAACTAGTGAAAATACATTTTTTCATTTATCAGCTGAGGCTCAGTCTTTGGTTGATTTTTTCGAAAATAAACACAAGTCGGAATCTTTATCTAACAATGGTCGTAAGGGCAGTCATTTAAAGTTGCCCCCAATTAAAATCACTCCGTTCAATGGGGAGGCGAATAAATGGTTGTCTTTTCGGGATACTTATGTGTCATTAATACACGACAATGAAACTATTGATGATGTTAACAAATTCTACTACCTCAAGACATATTTGGAAGGGCCGGCTAGCGCTGTTATCAATTCTATCACCGTGTCAACAGACAACTACATAATTGCATGGAATTCTTTATGTGAAAGATATGATAACAAGCGTCTTTTAATAAACGAACATATAAAGTGCTTATTTACAATCGAACCGTTGAATAACGAATCTTACAGTTTGATACGTAACCTTATAGATACTTTATCAAAAAACCTAAACGCTTTAAAAATCTTAGGAGAACCCACGGACAAATGGGATACCTTAATTATTTATTTAGCTTCTGCAAAATTAGATAGTGTCACTTCTCGTAAATGGGAGGAACATAGAAGCCATAAGGACTCGCCTACACTGGCGGACTTTTATGATTTTCTCCGAAAGCGTTCTATGGTGTTGGAAACAATGAATGTTAGTAAGCCCAATAAAACTAATAAACGTCATAGTTTGCCTAATACAAAATCGTTTCTAAGTTCGTCTATTGAATCACCGTCGTCGTCGCCCTCCGCTCAGTGTCTTATCTGTAAACAAAATCATAAAATATACGAGTGTACTGCATTTAAGTCACTTCCAGTTACAGATAGAATTAATAAACTAAAATTACTTAACTTATGCTCCAATTGTCTTCGTAAGGGACATCCAGCGCATCAGTGCAGGATGGGTGGCTGCAGAATTTGTCATAAGAAACATAACACTTTATTACATAAGCAAAATTCTGTTCAACAAAATTCTAGTAATCAGGTACTAATCGATAGTAATGAAAATAATAACTTACCTGCTGCTGCCTCGCTAGTCGCCAGCGCCGAAGTTGGCCCTGCGTCGGTCTCCATGACTGCAACTTCCACTAATCAGTCACTACTTTCTACTGCTTTAGTCAAAGTTACGAATAACGGTAATGTATGCATATTAAGAGCTTTGTTAGACTGTGGCAGTCAGTCTTCTTTTATTACTGACCGTGCTCTTAAGAAAACAGGTTCGCATATTCATAATTCCGATTATCATTGCGTATCAGGCATAGGAAGTAGTACGTTGAATGTCACAAAACATTGTTATTTGGATCTCGGTTCGTTAACGAGCAATTTGGTTATGCGCGTTAAATGTTTTATTCTACCTCATATTACCGATAAACTGCCCCATGTCGCAGTGCATATACAAGATTTAGACATTCCGTGTCATGTCCAACTTGCCGATCCAAAGTTTTTTGAACCTTCTGATATTGACCTTTTATTGGGTGCGGACGTATTTTGGGACATTCTGGAATCAAACAGGATCAGTTTGGGACCTCAAAGGCCGATCTTGCAGGAAACGAAGCTGGGGTGGATAGTTGCAGGCCCAACTGCTGTTCATAACAATAATAAAAAATCAAAATCTTTTTGTCATTTATCATTAGATATTAACGAGCAGCTTCGTAAGTTTTGGGAACTCGAAGAGGTGCCTCCTAATGTCGAGCTTAGTACTGATGATTATTGTGAAAATTCATTTATTAATACTACTTACCGTGATAATTCTGGTAGATTCTGCGTTCAAATTCCCCTTAAAGAATCGGCTCAATGCTTGGGTGATTCTTACAATATAGCTGAAAAACGTTTTATACAATTGGAAAGAAAATTAAAAAACAAACCTGACCTGAAACAAAAATATACCGAATTCATACATGAATATGAATTTTTAGGTCACATGACGGAAATTCCTAAGCCAGAATTTGGGTGCTTTTTACCCCACCACGCCGTCATACGAGAGTCAAGCGAGACTACTAAACTTCGTGTCGTCTTCGACGCGTCTTCAAAGACTTCCACTGGGGTCTCGTTCAATGACATACAGTATATCGGACCTGTTGTACAGGACGATTTATTCTCAATTCTTCTTCGTTTTCGACAGCATCGATATGTCGTATCAGCGGACATCGAAAAGATGTACCGTCAAATATTGGTTGATCCAAAGCAACGCCACCTACAATTGATTTTATGGCGAGATGAACCTACACATCGAATTAAGATATTTCAATTAAACACTATTACTTACGGTACGGCCTCGGCTCCCTTCCTTAGCACTAGATGCTTACTACAATTGTCAAAAGAATGTCATGACTGTAATTTAGCTCAGATCATCAAAGAAGATTATTATATCGACGACTTCCTATCAGGCCGGGAAACCGAGGACGAATTGCGATGTCTAGTAGATTCAGTCACTTCAGTCCTTAACAGCGCATGCCTTCCATTGCGTAAGTGGCGTACTAACTTACCATCTCTTTTTAAACATGAATCGAGTACCTCTCAACCCCAGACCTTGGACCACATGGCCCACCAAACTATTTTAGGTTTAAATTGGGATCCTATGAGAGACGTGTTGCAATTTTCATCCAATTTAGAACTAAATCAAATAGCTACAAAACGGACTATCTTATCTAATACTATTATACCTAAAATTATTCTACAAAAACTTTGGCTTTCCAAACTGGACTGGGATGACCCAGTAGAAAAATCTATTCATAAACAATGGACAGCCTTTGCGTCAAACTTAAAATCAATATCTAATTTTCAAATACCTAGGTGTGTTCTCATATCTCAAGCAATAGTAATTGAGCTTCATGCTTTCTCCGATGCCTCTCAGCTAGCGTACGCCTCTGCTATCTACCTTAGATCAGTAAATGATGCAGGGCAAATCTTTACTCGACTTTTATGTGCCAAAACTAAGGTTGCGCCGGTAAAGGCCACTACTATACCTCGATTAGAGCTATGTGGATCTCTATTGTCAGCTAGACTAAGTGCGAAGGTCTTAAAGGCACTTCGTTGCAAAATTGACAAAACTTATTTTTGGACCGATTCGACAATAGTTTTAGGTTGGCTATCTCATCAGCAGCGTGATTTAAAACCTTTTGTCGCTAACCGTATCGGTGAGATTCACGAACTGACAGCTGGAGGTATTTGGAGACATGTTCCCGGAGATATTAATCCAGCCGATCTAGCATCTAGAGGTGTCTGTCCTAAATCTATTCAGTCGGCTTCTATATGGTGGAATGGTCCTCCTTTCCTTTCTGAGGATACTTCTTTATGGCCTGAGAATGTAGGAGGGTATAGTATTGATCAATTGCCTGAAATAAAATGCTCTAAAGGGGTCGATACGTCTACTGCTTTGCATACTACCAATTGTAATTCTACAATAAATATTGTTGAGTTTGACAGATTTTCGCGATTCACGCGCTTACAAAGAACTGTTGCGTTTGTTCTACGATTTATCCATAATATAAAATACAAAGATGCCAAAATGATAGATTTTTTTAGTGTTGACGAATTAAATAAAGCTTTGAAAGTTTTAATCAAACAACATCAAAGCGAATGCTTTGCTAATGAAATAAAAATTATAAAAAACAATCAAGTTTTGCCATCTAATTCTCGTATTTTGTCTCTGAGTCCATTCCTTGACAATGACGGTATTCTCTGTGTAGGAGGTAGAATACAAAATTCTAAAGAACCTTATGAAAGGAAACATCCAGCTTTGCTGGACACTAAGCATAATTTTACAAAATTACTTTTTACACATTTTCATTTAAAACTTTTACATTGTGGTCCTCAACTTTTGTTGAATGACATAAGGAATAGGTTTTGGCCTCTGAGAGGCAGAATATTGGCAAGATCTATAGTCAATCATTGCAAAATATGTAAAATTTTAAAAGCTAAATGTCACATTCCCATTATGGGAAACTTACCTTTGAATAGAGTCACTCCAAATAAGCCATTTCATATTAGTGGTGTCGATTTCGGCGGCCCATTTTATATTACAGATCGGAAAGGTCGCGGTTGTCGAATAACAAAGTGCTATAATATGTTTGTTTATTTGTTTTAGTACAAAAGCCGTGCATCTTGAGGTAGCTAGCGATCTTACTACAGATTGTTTCATTTTGTGTCTACGACGCTTTATAGCTCGCAGAGGTAAGCCATTAGAAATTTGTTGCGATAACGGCACCAATTTTGTTGGTGCAAATAATGTAATTACTAAGTTTTTACAAAACAGTGAAACAATCAGGGGTTTTTCCGCCGAGGAAGGTATAAAATTTAATTTTTTGCCACCGTTTTCTCCCCACCTTGGAGGACTTTGGGAGGCGAATATCAAAGCCGCGAAGCACCACATAGTTCGTATATTAGGAGATAGGCATTTTACATTCGAAGAGTTATCAACTTTATTTTCGCAAGTTGAAGCAATCCTGAATTCCAGGCCTTTAACTCCTCTTTCATCCGATCCCAACGACCTAGATCCCTTGACTCCTGCGCACTTTCTTATCGGTAAGCCTCTCACAGCGCTGCCGTCAGAGGACCTGATGAACATGAACCCAGGTCGACTCAACCGGTACCAGCTTCTAGAAAAGATGCGGCAACATTTTTGGAATCGGTGGCAACACGAATACCTATGCGAGTTGCAGCAGAAGTACAAGTGGCGAGTCCAGCAAAGGGGATTCCAGGAAGGTGATCTGGTCGTCATAAAGGAAGCAAACCTACCACCGCTTAAGTGGCGAATGGCCCGAATACAAAAACTTTACCCGGGATCCGATGGAGCTGCCAGGGTCGCAGATGTCTTCACTACCAAAGGAGTCATCCGTCGAGCTGTACACAATCTATGCTCTTTAGAAGATTCAGCTTGACTCGAAAAAGTAGACCACTCGAAAATCCAAGGATTCCGAGGGGGGGGAGAATGTTCAAGCCAGCTTCATCAATCCGAACGCCTACAAAAATACTGCGAGCAAAATCACACCGCCAAGTGAACACTTTTTAATTGAGTAGAATCAGTGCGTTACGAAGAGCGACATAGTGCACATCGCTTTTGTGTCTGATTGTAATAAATAGAAATAAATAGTTATTGCCATCAACCATCGTTTGTTCTTCGTACTCCATAAACTGCGCATTCACGGATGTGTTTTTAGGGTTTAAGTTCTATAGTAATTTATGATTTTATGTGATTTCTAAACAACCTACTAATACATAATCCTACTAATACTTTATCAAAGCTTATGATAGGATATTTTTAATTATTTATTTATTCAAAAACTACTGAAATTATGTAGATGACATGTGTAGCAAACACATGTAGCTTAGCGAGCCTTGAATAATGTATTTTCTTTATCGACATAACCTACAAATATAACTATTAAGAGCTATTGAGTGTAGTACTTTTATCGAGTGGTAATCTTAGATGGTGTTTTAAATAATATGTTTCAATATAATATAAAAACATAATATACATAATCCTATTCAATTTAAATAGGCAGTGAAACACGTATCTATATCGGCTCTGTTTACGTCACCTTTGTTAATTATCATAAGATTACAAATCGATTTTATTTCATCTAGATTCAGTACAGCTTATGTTTGATTTTAACCAAATGTCTTTAAATCAATCGTAGTGGTTCCATATTCCGTACACGTGTACGGGTAATATGGTTGACACCGTATATATACACCGTACCGTATGTACATAGTAATAGTGTGAATGTACGTAGTAATTTTAATTAAAAAAAAATATGTTTTGATGTCAGTTTTACAGTTATCCATTGGGCAAAAGTAGAAAACTTATCATAATTATAATTGCTATTATTTGTTTAAAAAATCAAACTCTAGAAAAAACAACAAAGTACAGTTATCCATTGTAAAAAAAAGAAAAACTTATAATAAAATTGGTATTGTTTGTTAAAAAAATATTTTGAGAAGACAACAAATTGCTACTAAAATGCCGTATACCGTGGATATTAAATTTCCCCTCTTTTGTGACCGTCGATTAAAAGTTAGTTAACCTGTTGTCGTGTTAGTTGGTTTTAGTTGAAATCATGTTTGCTTTGAATAAATTTTATTTTAGAAATGTGTTTCAAACACTTGCACTTAATTATGCAGTTAGCAGCTATCCGATTATAAACATATAAAAATACCTGAGATGAATAAGATGCTGAAGTTAAATTAATTAACAGCTCTTTGTGCAACAAGCAATTCTTAAAAAACATGTCACAATACCTTACGATCCCAGTTTAAATACCCGAAAACGTAGATCTGACAAGATGTGCTCTCCAATACGACATAGGACTGTACTGGCCAAACGCCACTATAAAGTCATAAGTGGTTTTTTATATAATAAACTAAATAAAATACTAAATATATATCCACTTAGCAAAGAACAATGCAAAAATAAATTAAAAACATGGCTTGTTAGTCAAAATTACCTAGAAAAAAAAAATACCTAGAAAAAAAAAAAAAAAAAAATACCTACTAGATACCTTAAAATAAATAAATTTGCTTCCTATTTTCTGCATATCTCGTTATAGCACTACAGTATATAAGTATATCCCTCTCTTTACATCCACAACCCAACCACTCCCTACTCACACGCTTCAAACACATTTACTCGGTATCGCATAAATAGATACATCACACGCATTTCATTCGTTTTCACACTGACTCTGACACACACACTCACACATGCAGTCAGTTTTTTATTTAATTTAATTTATTTATTCTTTTTTTTACTTTAAATAAACTTATGTGGTTTTTTTTTACCATTAAGATCTATATCTAAGGCGTACGATTGTTTACCTAGTTTCCTGAATAAACAGGCTTGCCTATTTCAGGAACTAAATGTGCCCACTATACTTTTCACATAAAATGAAATGTACCAATTATATAAATCGCTTGTGGCTGCTTGTGGCGTCTCTTTTGCTCCTGTAACACAGGTTAAGTCCTAGCATAGAAGTGAAGGATTCGTTTTGAACACCACAAGCGACCGAACGTACCAACACTACATTTTATGTAATTTAGTTAAGTGGCTTTGTATCTGCATTTATTACTAAATAAAGATTATTATTATTATTATTTATATTTAATTAAATCATAAACTCAGAAAAGTGCGGCCTAAACAGTATAAATCAAATTAGGCATCTGTAAATAAGAGGCATCCTTATAAAATATTGTTTTAATCTTCAGCTTAATTTGCTCTACAAATCATATTTGGAATTTGTAAGGAAATATAATATAACAGCCTTCCCGATTAAAATTTAATTAACGCTTGCTCCAAACCAGTTTGTTTCCACAGCAATATTGTGTTCAATATTTTATGTAGAAAAATATATTTTACAGACCTATGAACGGTTATGTTCGTACATAAATAAATAACTAACATTCCTACATTATAAGTTGAGGTAGGTAAGGTAAGTTTATAGGTAAATAAAATAGTAAGTACACAAAAATCTTCTTAAGCATTTAATTATTATTATTATTTAAATTTAAGCATATTTTTAAAGACAAAGAACTTTCATCATATTTCAACCACAAATGTTTAAGTATAACCGTTTTTTGTTGCCAATATAATGTTAAAAATTTACCTAATAATATATTTTTTAACAAGAAAAGGGACGGTCAATGTTTGGTCTCGTTTCGAGAATGGCTCATATAAATGAAATTTGTCCTCAAAACATTATTAACTTCATCCCTCGTTATATCTCTGACCCTTGTCCCTGCCTCAATTTATAATGAAAATTATTCGAATGTTTGTTAAAGTTATGTTTTGTAATGTATTAAATTTTATAACATAATACTTGTTTAGGCATACATTACATACATAAAATACCCAGTCAAACAAGAAAAAAAAAACATTTATTTTTCAATAAAAGTACCGGTTGTCAGTAGAACTAATAAGTATTGGCCAAGGTAAATGATTCCACACGGTTTAAAACAAAAATGATATTATTATGAATCCAGTAGGATTTGAACCTGCACTCACCCGGGTAAACAACCCAGGTGCTTTGCCAATTCAGTCTTAATATGGATTTTAAATTTTTAAACCTTGAATTATTTTTCTAAAACACAAAAAAGCACAAATTTGCTTTAAAATATAACATATATTATTATATTCGTAGAATAGTTGACTTTAAGTGCAACTTCCTTTTTTACGCTGCCCTGTTTATAAGAGCTGTCCATAAATTACTTCACGTTAAGATTAGGCGCATTTTTTACTATCTATCACGCTCACGCCGTCATTGTAAGCCACACCTAACAATGGGATGGTAAAAGCTGGCGACTATCCAAATTCACAACACATCTAGTTCCATAGTCCATTTTACTGTGCGGATGAAACGGTGACCTGTAGTCAAAAGTACTGAGAAATCATCTTTGCGACTTAAAAATCCTTAGATAGGTATACATTTTAACAAGTTACGAGTTTTTCGTTGGTCTAGTATTAAGTGTATGCGTCTCTCACTAATAGGTCTCGGGTTTAATGCCATTGGGATTAGGCAAAAGTGGTAATTGTGGTTACTCTGTCAGAAACTCTCAAATTGCAAAAGAATGTATTGAAGTACGGGTGTTATACATTTTAAATCGCCACTACACCCTTCTGGGTAATATTGGCGTAATGTTATGATGTGAATTGTGAAGAAGAAGAGAGATCAAAAGAAAGAGTGGGATATATTGTTTTCTTTTGGTAAATCGTATGAATATTTTTATTTGGTAAAAAAATTGAACTTCTTTGCCCTAAAAATCTTTTTATTTAATTAAATCTTGACTATTTAATATATCTTGCGACACTTTCTTACCTTTACACATATAGTAATTGCGAAGATATTTCAAGATCGCATATTTCAGACGGAATGTGTCGTTTGTTGGCTTTACGGTAAATTAATTTTATGTAGCGTAACCATATATACGCTAGCTGTTGTGTGAAGAGTAATAGTAAATGTGGAAGATATATTTATATTAAATTTAACACCATAAAATAAGTTTTGTATTTAAAGTATGAACATATAGTTTGTAGAGATGACTCCACCTTTTTGTTATATTACAATTGATTAAATATACTGCATATAAGTTCTGAGACTTCGTAACCCGGAAGTCCGGCAAACGGCTGCGTCCTTTTCAGTTTCTTACTGAAATGCTTTCAGTTCAATTTAGCGTGAAAAAAGGCTCGAGCTTTTTTGTGTATTGTTAACATAGGGAAATTGGTCGCGTCATATCAAAGTTATTGATGTGAAAGCAGTTTTGCACAAATGGTTCAAAGAGATTTTAGTTAGCTTACTTTAGTAAATCATCGTCGGCATTTTTGGCTCAGGATTTTTTGTGATTTGAAAAACGTATCAAACATAAACTATATTTATCATGATGATCATGCACTTGAATTGAAACTCAAAGCCAAACTGACTAATAAAAGTGTCGATGAAATTATACAATATTGTATCACGATTTAATTAATACACATATTATTCAGATCTTCTATCTAATGCTTGGGCAGTAATTGACATGCAGACAAACTGTATTGCATTATTAAAACCATAAACTGCGGATTTGTCGGAATAGGAACAGTGATAGAGTAACGAAGAGAACCTAATGATTGCATATAAATAGAAAAAGGCCATGATTTGGTGTGATATATATTTCTTTTTATGAAAAGGCATACCTTTTTGACTAAGGACGTTTATATAATTATATTAGCTGAGAAATATTTATAGAAAAAAAGATACAAAAATATAGTTAGCTTAGTTATAGTACCAGTACTATAACTAAGCGGTCTGCTAAAGGTAAAAAGGTGAAGTTCTTCATTCTTGCCGCTGCCAGACCACCGACAAAATTTTTAAATATGCAGATAATATTCATTATTTTACATTACAAAAAATCAAAAAGATATAGTTTGCTCCCTGGTAAATCGATGAGTTGTATAATTATTCTAATTAGCGCCCGAGTCCGCACTGCCGCACCGTACTTATGAAATACATGCCATGTAAGGTAACAGAAGTCACACTCTCTATAGATCAGCGCCGAGGTTCAGTTTGATAGCAGACCAATATAATTAAATGGTATATTATCTCTATTTCTCCTCCTTATGGTAATTTACATTTAGTTTCGATCCATATTAGATTTTTGTCTGATATAATGAAACTCGATATCATTATCATCCATACATGAATCAATTTGCGCATTTTTAAATACCCATGAGTCCTATATTGTTTTTTATGGGCATTTTTATATGGTATTTTAAATATGGTATAGAGTCAGCCTTCTGTGCTATTCTTTTCATAGTGGTAGTTGCAAATCAGTCAGGGAAATAGTTTTTTACTCATTCCTTTATAACATGGTATCCGCCATTTTCCTAGCGCTCTGTATTTTAACTTGTTAGTTCTGTATTAATTAATTGTTAGACTTTGCACACTTCCAATACAGTTTGCAAACCTGGCAATTTTGCAGGTATTAAGTTACCTATGTATTAAATACTTATGCATTTTAATTCAGGTACTAAAATATAAAATGCCTCTGAACTTGTTTTATATGGAGAAACCAAAGGACAGTGGTACAGATTTTTATATTAACGTCAAAGCAGAAACGAAAATTACATTTACATTGCATGTGGCTTGTATTTTCACCCCTTTCACTTTTCATAGTTACGAGTTTCAGACACGCAAGCGTAGCCTGTATTATGGCCGGACACGCTATGCAGATAACACATTACCGTTATTTAAATTATTTGCTTTTGCTCATAGTTCTGTCCACTTTATATTATTGCTTATATCGTCGTAGTTGCCACCAAACCTTAAGCTAACTGTTATAGCAAATAAGCTACATTTATACCAATAAATTTTTAATTTCATTCCATAACAGATTCAGAAATAATTATATGCCTGGAAGAAATTGCGTCAAGCGATAAGGCCGCCCTTTGCATATTGTTATTGTATTTTAATAGTTGTCTAGTTTGTAATGAAATGGTATGAAAATAAAGTTCTATCTATCTACCTATATATATGTAGTCACATACAACAGGCAAATAAGTTACATTTTACATATACAATATTATGCAAAGTCTTAGTTCACGATGGATGGAAACTCGTTAAAACTTTGTCCTAGACTCAACGAACTATATCCGCGAGAAATGTTGATCCCAGTTTTATGTATTTAACTTGAAGTTGACCAGATGAAAGGAAACAAAGATTGATACAGTGGCGATAACAATTTGCTTTTATTATTTTATAGGCGTTATAATTCGTACCCTAACCTGTTTTTACACTATAATACCCATTTAAAATTTCTTTTGATCTTAATTAGGTAAAAACCCATTATGCCAAAAAAACTGTATGCACAATGATAGTTATGCCAAGTGAAGTAGTATGCTAAAAGACAATCATGCAAAAAAATAAATAAATGCGTAACGCATCATCATCAGCATTTCAGCCCAATGACGTCTACTGTTGGACATAAGCCTCACCTAATAGCCGCCACAACGCGCGGTATTAGGCCGCCTGAAGCCAACGGCTCCCCGCGATCTTAACCAGATCATTCTCAACCGTTTATCTGGCTGGGGGGCGACCCACGCTGCGCCTGCCGGTTCGTGGCCGCCACTCAAGAACTTTTCGGCCCCAACGGCCATCTGTTCTACGAGATATGTGCCCTGCCCATCGCCACTTCAGCTTTGCAATCCGGTGAGCTAAGTCGGTAAATTTAGTTCGCCTACGGATTTCCTTATTTCTGATTCGATCACGCAGGGAAACACCAAGAATAGCTCTTTCCAACGTGTTGTGCTAAACTAAATTATGCGAAATTATATTATGCGAAAAAAAGGGATGCGAAGAAAATGTAACACATCAATGGTATTATTTTTGGTGAACCATGTCATAGTTTTCAAAGTTGTTCCTTAAATGTGTGTCGTTTAAATTCAGGTAACCACCCCATTTTGTATCGAACTTGTTACATCACATGCTTTCAGTTTTACGACCTTTTTATTGCATACTTAGGGCCTTTGAGCGGCATTTACTTCGAATCAATGTTACTAACATTTGAAAATATAAACGCTATGGCTTACAAGTGGGTAAAAACAAAGTGGACTATTTAATTGTCTTGAGCATGAATGATAAAGAAATGTACTGCATAGTTAGATTAAGTTGCAGAAACATACCCAAAATCGATCTGCCCTATCACATTGAGCTTCTAGTCTAACTAATCTAGCTAAATATTAGTATTTTACGTGGAGCGACTGCCATCAAGCCTCCATAACCCAGTACAAGTAAATACAATACTCTTTGATAGACAAGTTTTCAGACTTTCTGCCATAGATGTGTAAATGGCAACCAGGACGTAGGGTTTAACGTGTTTGCCGAGGCATGAAAAAGAACTCGTTATGTATAAGATGGTCACCCATCCACGGCCGAACGCGGTTAGCGTTGCTTAACCTGCAAGATCAATCGGTCCGCGCGGTTTTGATTTAGCCACGACTTAGGCTTCTTCATAAAATTAAAATATTTTTAGTGGTTCAATCAAATTTATCAAGAAAGTAACTTCACGCTTATAATACCAAGATCTTATAATACTTCTGCATATTATTATGCAATACTTTCAGTCGATAAATCGCGTACTTTTGAAGCCGTGACTGAACTTATTTGATTGAAACAGTCAATCTTTTGATGAAAAAGTCGCTAAATTACCGATCATCGATGCTAAAAAGCGTCGTTTATGGTGTGTTTGCTTTTGTTCAAGTCCACATCCCTATTATGATTCTAATATGCTGAATATCTCAAATAACGTAAATGCTCATAGAGATAAGTCTACCTGAGAGCCTGTCACGGCCTTATGAGAAATTATGCTAATATCCTGTCAACATAAGTCACTCTGATGCACGTTAGGACATTATTAATGCACATATCAAATATGCATGCACATATTTCTTATAATAATATGTATGTATAATATACTAAGATTAATTTATTAGTAGCTTTTATATTTGATGTTTACATGATAATTAATTTAAACGGGGTGTTGTACGTTCTCATAGTTTTTAATTTAGTCAACTATGTAACTAAGTCAAAAATAGAAAAACACCAAAATCTTCTGGTTTTTGGGCTTCCGCTCCTGGGGCACGAGTTTTTGGAAGTTGAATATCTGGTTTATCAGTATATACCCGAAAAACATATAAAAAATTCCATTACTTCAACAAAGGTGGCGTTCTACGAAAGTAGGATTTCGCGGAAAATTGGCATTATTGTCATTATTTTCGGTCGACTTCATTTTGCATGCTATAAAAATAAAATTAATATTATAATAATATGTTTTTATTGAAGTTAGTGTTTGCTGCTAACTAGCTTTTAATGGTTTGAAGGTTAACTTAATGACTAACTTAACTACTATTATATTAGCATATTTTTTACTGGTAATATTCTGCTTCCTTAATTCTATACTTTTTTGAGAAAAGTAACTCTGTTTTGATCTTATTTACTTTAATAAATTCAGGACTTACTTTGTGTTCTTTAAAAGTATAGATACCAACTTTTTATAAAACCTACTTATAAGCAGCTATAAGTCAAAAACAGAAAATACACCTAAAATTTCGCAGTTACACATCTACTTTTAGACTACCGGTACATATACTAACATCATATCAAAAATGATGTAAGATTATTTGCGAAATAAAGCGGCTAACATCTGTACCCGGCCTATATTATTTCTCGCTAATGTTGATTTAGGTTTGCTTTTACAGTATAAGACTAAGTTTACACTGTTTCCATTTTATTATACTTTCAAATGTTTGACTGGCTGGTTTCGCGACTGTTTACACAAACTGTCTAGACGTTAATTAAATGTCTATACGTACAAGGTCGTTTGATGTGCAAATCTTTTGACAGTAGAATGTGTGCTGTTTCTGTCTTTATGGCTTTTAGCAGTTTATTTAAACAAGTGATCCTTTAAATAAAATATGTAAAATAATATGTATCTAGTAAAATATTATATGGACACACAAACATTTTCATGTAAAATGATGGCCAGACTAGGTCATAATATGGCTTGCAGTGACAAAAATTATCTGATCTCATGCAGCGCCAAGCTTCTTACTCTACATACTTTACAAGCGCTAGCTTCACAATTCTACACCTTAGTCAAAATATGTGGACTGGTCGTTTTGTTACTACAAGAACTATTGTATTTGAGGCCACACGTTCTCAGAATGCTGGTATTTATTTTGGCTAGAAGTTGAGCATTGTCGTACAACGTGGCAATGCTAACAGCATTTTGGGAACGTTGCCCACTGGTAGCGGCCTTTAGATTATTTTAGTATTCTCAAAGCTTAAATTATACAGAAGATTGGCCTTTAGATTATTTTAGTATTCTCAAAGCTTAAATTATACAGAAGATTATATTTGTAAATTTAAAAATATTCGCGTAACGGTATCAAAACGGCCAAGACACATATTTTAAGTAAGGAGTCCTTTACTCATCACAAAGTTTCTTAGACCATTAGAATCTAATGGTCTAACTAATTTTGGTACAAGACACATCTGATGTGTCTTGTACTAAATAAAGCGATATTTGTAGTTAAGTTCAGATCTAACAAAGCAATTCTCTAATAGCTCTTCAACTCTAAATAGAATATAATATAATTTAAATTTTATAGGTATAAGAATCGTTAATTTTTAAGATTATATAATATAATCACATTGTAGATAGATAAAACTGTATTTGCGCATAAGACATAGGAAATACATTTTGATCGAAAGTATCAATAACAATATTATGCACAAAGGGCGGCCTTATCGCCTAACGCGATTTCTTCTAGGCAACCTCAAACCGCAAATCTGGATGGACATTAGTGTAAAAGATTTACAGAATGGTAGTTTTAGGCAAATATTAAGAAGGATTTAGCGCATAATAAATAATAGGAATAATACAACAATAAGTTAATGTGCTATTTAATTGTAATTACTATTGAAATACAAAGCAATTTTTTTTTCTTTAAATAAAGGCCTAATTGGTAACATTAGTGTGTTAAGTGTTTATATTGGTACTTACAAATTTAACTTTAGCTTTGTTTTGTTCTTGCTTTTCACTGTTTACGTTTGTTATCATTCAGTTTTATATAAGCGAAGACTTGTTATAGGCTGCTAGATTCCTTTACATATTCATATACAATTTTGTTAACTCAGCTGTATGTATCTTAAATAAATAAATAAAAAAATGTATCCTCTACTTGAAAATGTAACCAAGTTACTACCGCAATAGTTTAGAACAGTTCAAGCGACGTGACGCTGACAGCCTCGTAACAAAGTTTATGACAGAGTTGAGTGCGAGTTATAAACCACAGCAGTTCCGAATATTCGAGGAATATACGCTTTTATTTACTGTACAGGACGGGTGAGAAGAGGGTGATCCGTCAACGAGCACTATCGACTTGAGTGGGGTCAAGTGAGGTGACGGGTAAAATTATTTGCACCGAACTTTTTTGAGGTGACGCTTGGCTCGGAGATCAATATCATATTTGCAGAGGATTGGATGCGTATCTTATAGCGTGACTTGCAGTATATGGGGTGCATGAAAGGAGCCGCCCCGAGTGACGTACACAACGATACCCTACGTCCGGCGCACCCTGGGCAATTCGCGAGTTCTCAAAAGCGAATTGGCTTATCCTTTCACCACGATGGCAAGTCAAAATAAAATTTGACTCAGCCATCGACACGACGAAGAAGAAGCGTGACTTATTGCAGAAAAAAATGAATATACAACTAAGTAATGCTTTATCAGTAGCAAAGGTTTAGTGTAATATGTATGAGAAATGTGATGTGGTTAAGTTTTTTGACAGACGCTGATTTGGTTTTGTTTTTATAAATTAAATTTATCGCAGCACGGTCTAGCTACTATCTGGCCCAATTAAATATAACCACAGCAACATCATTTGAAGCGATGTTTCTTATGAATTCTATTAAATTTTTAGAAACAAAAAACATAAATCTTTACTTAAGAACAATCATTAAAAAAATAATAAAAGAGAATTTTCCCTATATTCATTATGCGTGGGCACGTTTCTGCCCTAACGAAGTGCGATAACAATACTTCACAGGCCATGTGGACACATGGCGTGAAATAACAATTATCATAATTACAGAAGGTACGCTTAAATATTATTTTTTATATAAAAAAAAAATCACTCCAGAATTTAAAGTTCGGTATGCTGTGGTATAAAACCGTACAGAAAAAAAAGTGATAAAAAATATTAATACAAGTTTTTTTGTGTCATATATTACATAGGCGTCTGCTAATTATGCTGCATCGGCACTTTGACACACTTGACACGCATCCCCACATACATTATGTACTAAAACTTAAACTAAACTAAAATCTTGCAGATAATTACAGACATTTAAAAAAAAATACACAGTTCTTTTTGAGCTAAAATTACAACATTATAACAAAAAAATATTTTTTGACCTACGCTTTGTATTTTTGTCCTCATTAAAGAAAACGACGCCCGCACTAGGATATATACATAACTCCTGTGTCGCGGGGTTGTTTACAAAAATACATTTCACACATATTTCATATTAAGTCAATACAAATATATAAATACAAATAACCTACGGCTTAAGGAGTGAACCATCTTTACGTGGCTACTTATTTCATCATAAAACTATGCACGAGCGTGGTTCTTGTTCATAGATAGGTTACCCACGGTACACGGTTATGCCTTGTATCGCCTCATAAAGTACATTCATGTGCTTGGCAGGCAGAAATATTGAATACAAGGCCTTAAGGGTATACAATCGCACACATATAAAGGTATTGTTGTCTCTATCGGTCTAATATATAAATGTGTGAGTGAAAATACCTATACATGTTGATGTTCAGTTGTTACTCAACGGTGCAATACCTAGGATTTGTTGTTTGATAAGTCTGCCGATTAGATAGGCAGACTAAAGATAATTTGAAATCGAAGGAACATAGATAATCATGTTTTAAATTGGCTGTGCAAAAATTATAACATTGTGATGAAAAATGTAAAAGATACAACCATACTCATTTTGTATGAGAATCCCATACCGGTTGTTCCCCCTTAACAATAACCGACCGATAAATCTCACCAACTCAGTTACATTTTTGCTGATAAATAGTAGATTGTTACTGAAAATTTATATTTTATTGAAACCTAAAGGGGTACAAAGTAATATTTTAAACGCAGCTATAATGCTGCCATTTTCCGAGGAAATTTAATGGCTGTATTGTAAGTGAACGTGAGCAATGTTGAAATGAATTCTAAGAAGAATGAGCATTTATATCTTGTGAACCTTATTCACTTCAATAAATAACTCGTTTATCTTTTTTTTTTAGTTTTCTTAGAGAGTTTCTTAGAGTTTGGATTTAATGAAATACCTTACTTAACTATATACATGAAATAAAATAAAATTGTTTATACTTTAGCAGTAAAAAGATACGTCCGCATTGATTTCGACCTAACTTAAAATATTGCACGAAAATAATTATTTAAAACCGATAAATGATTATTTTTATTGCACCTCTTAAAACCTTTGTAGATTTTTTACATCACTGAGTTTTCTGCCCCATTAAACTAGTCAATGGGCAGTGAGATGGCAGAAGAAGATTAAGCCGTACTCATTCATCGCTTTTGACTGCTATTCATTTAACTAGGGTATTTGCTAATCCTCATAATAACTGGCTTTGACTTTAAATCATGATTGTATTCAAATCTTTATTATTCAAAAGTAATAATTTAAAAAATAAACCACCATGTTCTACAAAAACCAATGGTTTTAAAGGCATAAGGTAGGCTTGACAATTTTAGTTAGAGTATGCTGCATATTAAAATAATATAATTGTAAAGATTTTTAAAATTAAAATTGAGTGCCATTCAGTTGGCAGTTCAATTAATTTTAGCTCGATAAACGTAATATACAAACCAATTAAATTTATCCGTACTGAAAACGAATCCAATTATCGTCTGCCTACCAAATGATGTTTGAATCGATGCAACTGACATAATAAATTATTTAAATATTACCACGTGCATCTCGTCAACTTTTATGTGAATAAAAATGAATTAACATCTGATTATCTTTATAGCATTTAGCGATGCTTAGCAAACTATACTAAGAAAGAGTTGAAATGACGTATCATACGATCAGACGTTACGTCACGAAATGACGTATCATACAGTAGAGAAATTTAGGTTCCGGTAAGAGGCGACCGTAGCTGGATGGCTAAGAGCGGCTGCCCGGTGTGCAGTAAGGTCGCAGGTTCAAATCCTGCCGGTCCCATATCTTTTTCAACTGTTTCTTAGTATAAAAATGAATTATTTTGTAGTGTGTAACGTGGTCTTTTAATGACCAGTTGGGTAGGCAGAATAAAGAGAAACAATAGATAAATAAACAAAGGTATTATTATTGCAGATAGGTTATTATTGCAGATTAAATTTAAATAGTAGACTCAAGGTGTAGGTAGGTAGGTGATAGGTTGGTTTGGTGAAGTCCTGGCGAAGCGAAGATTGAGGAGACACTTACACCAAGGGTCTGCAGTGGGGGGCGCATCTTGAGGTAGCGGTGGGCGCGCGGTTGCAACGTCACAAGTGAATCGCCTGTCACACATCAAAAAAAGTACCGAACCGGCGCGGCGGCGGCGTTCAATGGATAAAATGTAGTTGTGATGAAATTGTCTTGGCCTTTAATTTATAGTATGTGATACTGCAGGCATAAAATGTCCTCGTAACACAAGCAAATTAAATTTGTCCGCAAAGGGATTTCAAGCCTTCACGAACTATTTATAACATTGAAAGTACAAAACATTCTAAGATATTTCAAGTGGACATCTGCCTCCTTAATTTATTTTAATTATTGTAAGAATATAAAAATAATTATTGTTAATGTAATCGAATGTATTAAATATTTGCACGCTCTAAATTAAAGGGCAAAACATGCTGTTCTTGTAACCGTGTTTTAAGCGAATAAAGTTCTTGATTCTGTTTTGGCAAAGTTAGTTATTAGCTTAGCGGCCTCTCATCCACCACACCCTTCTGGGAGATATAACGTGTTATGGTATGCTGCGACAAATACAAATCGACATATTCAATACAAATTCTGCACGTCTCAGTAAAATCTGAAATGAAATACAGCTGTAGATGTACTTCTCTATTGTCGGGCAGTCCCGCACAGTAAGGAATGAACGTTTGAGCTTCAGCGGAGCGTTATTCAGTCACTTCAGGCTACAGTGCAGGCTTCATTGCTTTCTCACCCAAGACAAGCTTGCTTAGATATTGTCTTAACGCAACAAAGAGAAAAACTAAGAGATGTTTGTTCTCGAGAAAAATACAGTTCTAGCAATAAAGGAGCGTATTTTAACTTTGATTAAAATCAATTATATATATTTTATAGTCTTGGATACCTTAGGTTAGGTTAGCCGTCATAAAAAAAAAAATTAAGTTAATATTAAAAGGGTTCTGTACGTTTTGTTAAAACTTATTAATAGCATTCAGTGGGTGTCTGATCATAATGTTCTAGCTATGTTGTAAAAGAGTACAGTAAGAGTAGGTATTGTGATTAAATGTTTGTGTATGTTGTACGCTTACCGTCTTGCGGAGAATCGAATGTGCGGCAAAATCCTTCGGATTTATGTTGCATTCGCAGTAGGCTTGGAATGTGGTTTTGTATACCTAAGTTAATAATGATGTTTTTTACTTGAAATGTAATAATGATTTGTTAGTATAACGTTTGCGACTGCTGTACTAGATTGCCGATAAAATTTTGCTGCAGGCAAATCTCTGTGGTTTTTAGCAACGTATTAAGATGTAAATTTTTTTTAAGATGGCCGTTGTTAATAATAATAAAAAATAAAAAAAATGTTTAAATCATTTGAATATTAATAAGCTATTATAGTTATTAAGTTAACAAGAGTTATAATTATTAATATTCAAAGGTGAGTTTTAAACTCCGTTACTGTATTCATAGCCCAAATCTTTAGTATCAAAGAGTTATCACTAGCTCCATCGTGGATATTTAAATATTCATTTAATTTAACCTTTTAGAAGACTCAAGCGCTTAACCCGAAAAGTTACTTTAAATTTAATATAACAACGAGTTCGCCTTTACCTGACTCAAAGAACATTAATTACTCTTTTTGAAGCCATTAAAACGAAAACCAAAAGATGGTTTCAAAGACTTTGAACTTTTAATGTTATTGTAATATTTTGATAATAAATTTGAAAAAGGTTATTTTTATGACACAAAATTCCACGTGTTTTTAATGTGATTGTCAGTCAAAAACGCAAATTGTTGTGTATTGTGTCAAAAATGTGTTTGCTATAATAAATTTTAAATAGGTTAAACTCATTTATTCTCAAAAAGACAAAGCCACACATTAGAATATAATATAACATTTAGTAGATTCATTATTATGTACCGTCACCAAAAACGAAATAAAATCTAAACTTAAAATTATACATACATATTCCTATAAAGGAGTTTCCACCTCAAATACGTTTTAATTACAATAGGTTTCTACTATATAGTTCCTAGCATTCCTTATATGGGAGGGTGAATTATTAATACATAGTTCTGCTCCTTCATAGGTGATAGTTGTTTTAGTATAATTTGTTCACATAATCATTCTTCTTCTTCGTCGTGTCGATGGCTGAGTCAAATTTTATTTTGACTTGCCATCGTGGTAAAAGGATTAGCCAATTCGCTTTGGAGAACTCGCAAATTGCCCAGGGTGCGCCGGACGTAGGGAATCGTTGTGTACGTCACTCGGGGAGGTTTCTTTCATGCACCCCATGATTATTAATACATATTCACACAATCATTATATTATTGTAATTCGAGTATACGACGTTTAACGTTGCTAAAATAGTATATTCTTAATTAAATTTGCAGCTGAGCAATAAACAACTACCCATAACAAACACTAGACAACACTAACCACTAGCAATGGCAATAAATATTCACCAGCCAGTTTTAATTACAAGCTAAACACATGTTATTCGTCTCCATGATGTTAGTCATTAGTATTCCGGACTATTCCGATAGCGTTACGCCACTTAAATAGAAATTCCTGTGTCCTACAATAGACTGTATTTAGTTCTTGTATAGTAATATGGAATGCGTGGACAGCGGGCAGAGAATGTTACGTAATTGCCGATGGTAAATATAATGAAATATTTTTCACTTTAATTTTTCATATACAGGTTGTTTGAATACCAACTTAAAAAAATTCAAGCAAATTCAAATTCAAATCATTTATTTTCATAGGCCCCAGGAGGCACTTTAACAAGCAAGGGATAAAATTATTTTGAACTAAGTATATTACGCTCAACATAACCTCTTGCTTGCTTTAAATTGACGCAAGTAACTGCTAGTATTGTATAAAATACAAAAGGTTAATAGGTAATGAAATTAAAAATGAAATCATAACCAAAAAAAAAAAAATATTTCATATTAAAATTAATTTTTAAAGCTATTGCCCGTGACTTCGTCTTTGTGAGATCCGTTTGTCCCCGCAGGTTTCCCCTTGGCAAACGTAGAGACGTTATAGGGACAACGCGAGTTAAAAAATATGCGAAATGCCATCTATTGATTTTTTGCGTGAACTGTTTATTAAATGAATCCCCTAAATCTGGGACTAACTAACTAACTATAAGAATTTCGTGTTTTTGCCAACTTCAAAATAGACGGTCTTCCATTCAACCGTTCACGCTAAATTTACCCCTCCGCGAAAGAAATTTCCAAAAACCCTTCTCACGACGCCCCTAACCATGTTAGAAACTTCTTGCAAAATTTCAAGTTTTTAACCCTAGCCGCTTAGGTTCATTGTTGATGAATCAGTCAGTCGGGCGAACATTGAAATTTGTAAAGATTGGTGTGTGTGTGGGAAGAAAGGTTCAAATAATATTAATCAAATGGAATTTAGATCCCTCTGAGATTTATATTTCCAGTGTTTCCATAAATTTTGCTACGGACTCAATTATCACTCGTTCTAAAGTCTTGAAGCTAATTTTCTAGAATGCAAAAAAGCATAGCAAAGCTATTATTTGATTTAAAATAATGCAAGAATTTTTAATATTACTAAGTCATCCACTCAAATGCAAAGCCAATTTTACATCCCAGCTTTGCACTAAAAGCACTTGCGAATATCTTAAGTTGTCTTAAAATCTAAAGACAAACTAGAACATGGCTTTGGACCTTCACCGTTTTGGAACTTGGTCATGTGCCAAATAATATTATTAATCGCTTCTCGTGTTCCGTTGTTGGTTGTAAATTGGCTTGTGGATGTTTACAGTACTACATCTTTGCACTTAGTTGTGAACTGACAAAAATCGTAAATGTTCAAGGTCGAATAGATTTTTCTAAATAAATCTGTACATGGAAATATAATTGTGACCCATATTAATATGTGAATCCTTCGATAATATTAAATTAATAAGTGTGTGTGTGTGTGTCCGCGTGTGTGTGTGTGTGTGTGCGCATGTGTGTGTGTGTTTGTGTGTGTGTGTGTGTGAATGTATATGTACTAGTGTAATATCTTAGACAAGATTATCAAAACAAAGGAAGGAATACATTTGAAGATAGCGTATATCACCCGGAATGTGTCGTTTCGTGGGCTTCACGGGAAATTAGTTTTATGTAGCGTAACGATCTGCTAGCCATTATATGAGGATAAATGACGCGATTTATATTCATTCTTACAGGAAAACTGTCGGTTTTAAGGTACACCGTAAAATAATCGCAATGTGCTCTCTTTTGTGTAAAGGGGTTACCTTTGAGGCGTATTAACTATTAACTCAACTAGAATAAATAAAAAATTGCTCGTGCTTAATTGTAGATAATACTATTGTTTTGTGTTAGCATCTTGTAGCTGATGTCACGATCTACGTCGTAGCACGTGCTACGATAGCTACAATATGCTACGGTTGTTGCTACGAGTTCGTGCTCAAACTACTAATAAATAATTATAATAATTATCTCTTTTCCAACCTGCTTGAATTAACTTTCTAAGTCAAAGTAATATTAATTCAAAGTAGACATAATAATATGATCAATACTTATTTCTATTAATCATTAATTGTTGATTTTCATTAGATTCGTCGTCGTTTGTATCGTTTCTGCCTACACCTATGAGATAAAGGCGTGATTTTATGTATACCCTTTTTTTTGTGTTGTCACACTGCTTTCTACTTATTGTCTGGGCGCATCAGAATTATAAGCGCTGCGGTGCTTTTTGGCGATGCAGTATTGTGCTGAGATGCGTACCATTTCTGGCATTAAGAATGATTTTTTTAAATTATTTAGTTTTAGACGTTTTATTATGTATTTCATTTGCCAGAATAAATGATTTTTCTTTTTTTTCTTTCTTTTTATGTAAGTATATAATGTAATTTATGCAGTTCTCAGCCAGCAGATTTTAATAATCTTTTGTAGATAGCTCGTCCCGTCACTTTGGGTCTAAACATAACGAGTTATGGGTGTTAAAACACCTCTGCTTAACCCTTTTGGGTGAAACTGGCGTGATTTTATGTTATGTAACTTTGAACATTGGCGATTCCATTTTATGGGTGGATGTGGTAGTTCTGTATTAGCCAGCAAAATCAAACTCTGTAAAGATGTACGATATACAAAGAGATAAAATTTTGCGAGCATCCAGTGTTGTACTGTTCAGCTCACAAATGGTGCTCAAAGTCCATCGTAGTTTAACTAAACCGCTCAAGTTAGATGAGAAAATGTATCTTAAAAACGTATTGAAACTTGGACAATGTTGCATCTAGTATTACTCTAGGGTTTTTGAGTACAACTTCAAATTACATTGTAGTTTGCAAATGTTAAGTATAACCATGACTTGGATGTCACGTTCCTACAGTTTTATTTAATTGTAAGTATAAGTTGGTAAATAAAATTGAGTGTAGGCGTAAAATTTGAATTGGTACATTTTACAGCTAGTCCATGCTAAAAGGAAAAAATGTTACAACGGTATGAATACCACTCAATACCAATACGGAGTCCTTATCTGGAACTAGCTTTAGAAAGCGGCTATGCCGCAGTGAGACATTTGTAAGGAATTATTCAAAGTAAGGCGTTTTCCAACGTAAGCGACGTAACGCGGCAAGTGCCAATATATTTTTTTCTAGGTTAGCCTTGAAAGTCGAAAACAGACAGAAAACTAGAATCTTAGTATAAGGACAACAGTTTCTAAAGTATTTTGGCAAAAAGTGATTATTAAACAATTCTTGGATTTAATTTCGTAGTAACGATCAATTGCAGTTTCCCTAAGTTGTCGCATAAAGCGCACTATGCTATTAAATTTGCATATTGCAATAACCATTTCAATCTCGATGCGGAAAGTGTTATAGCCTGTACATGATACTGCCTTGTGAATTTCATTGTTATAGTTGATAGCATTACCTTACACTAACTTAGTCTATAACATAGTATTACACTGTTATAGGCTTTAATATAATGTACAGTTCTGCACTAATTGAATTCACGGTTGAGGTAGTGGATAAAGCGGTCGCCTCGCCACTTTCAACTGCGCTGGTGTTGTGGGTTCGATCCCCATACAGGACAAATCTTTGTGTGATCCGCAAAGATTTGTTCTGGCTCTGGGTGAACTTTGTGTGTGTGTGAAATGTATGTTTGTGAAACCCTCGTGATTCAGGAGTTATTCCTAGTGCGGATTTCATTTTTTTTAAATACTGGTTTTGTTTTTCCAGTATATTGTACGTAGCACAAAACAAAGCAAAATACACATAATAATGTTCTCAAGCTAATAGCACAGTATAAATATGTACAAACAGTACGGAAACTGCCTACAAACGTGCGAAACGGCACGCACACATAAACATGCACACCGACGAGACCCCTAAGCGGCACTCGCTACTGAGAGCACCGCGACAATCGTTCAGGGGTCTCGTCGGTGTGCATGTTTATGTGTGCGTGCCGTTTCGCACGTTTGTAGGCAGTTTCCGTACTGTTTGTACATATTTATACTGTGCTAATAGTGTCAAGGCCTATTTTGAACACTAATCCGGTACTAAGTGCGAGCTATACTTTTTGGCGAGATCCCATTAAAATGGCTCATCAATACAAATATATATATAATGGCTTGTTTAAACACTACGATATATTTAAAATACTTATCAAGCCAACTAAACTAAATATAGACGTGCATCAAAAAAATAATCTTTGTTTAATTTAACAGACAGTTACAGGCTTTGGTATCATTACTTTAACAAGAATATTATTAATTTTATGCAATGGAAATGGTGCACTTTAGCTGGCTAGAAGAAATAAGTTAAAATGTTTGAGCGCAGACAGCTTTTTAATTTGGCTCGAGAGCCAAGGCCCGCAAGATGGTCCAACTTTAATTTATGATCTCAATCTAAGAAATTAAATTGTTACAGCTGTAAGAGTTGCTAGCAGTTTGCGTTTTATCAGATTGTTTTGTAAGTAAGTAGTTAATTTGTAACTTACTTATATCAGAGAGTTGTTTGTTAAAAAAATGCACTGAATATGAATCTATTTGCAACCATACAAAACAACAATATTGCTCTGTATTACGGTACGTATGAAACTTAATAGTCATAATTTTACAAAATAAAAAAACTACTTCAATCACAGAAAATGACTTAAATACTTAAGTAATATTCAACGTCTAGCCTCATCTGTGTATAACTGAAAATAATACAGTAAACGGCCTTAAGGTGCCTATATTTAAAGAATTATCCTCGTACTCCTTACCGTTGAAGATTTGTACCTTCCAGATCGTGACCCGAAGAAAGTGGGTCCACATTACAAGTCTTTTAGACTAAAAAAAATTTTCTCAAATCGATCGAAACGGAAATAAAACTACTATCGAATTGATAACCTTCTAAATTTTTTTTTAAGTCAGTAGAAAAGAAAGTTTAAGTTGTCAAATTATGTATTTTAAGGTATTTTGTAGATTTAAGCTTCAATTCTTGATCATAAATGCAAAGTAGAACCTCTTATATTAGGTCGTTTAGTTAATACCAATAAATCATTCCCAAGAATCCATTAATATTATTTATTTTGTACATGGTTAGAAATGTGTAAAAGAAAAAATAAAATATTTACGGCACGAGTTCAAGGCTCTGACCTACGTCGTCCATATTCACAGGAACGTCACGATTTATTTACGGCTAACACACTGCAATAACATTTTTTATCGCAACTATAAATCTTTATTAGTTTAGTCAAAGCAAAAGTAAAACTGTCGGACGGGTGTTGGACGAGAGTTATTATTTGCGATTGACCTGAATTTATTTTATTTTCAATGCTTTGAATATTTTTTTTTTAAGTCATATCATAACATAAAATCACGCTTATATTACCTAGGAAGGCTATATTCAGGTCTCATAAAATGGGATCCCAATAAGGTATAACCTTATAGTATACATAACAGTTCTAACTCCTCTGCCACTATTATGACTTTCATGACAAAGAAACCCTTTTAGACAAAAAGTCTAAATCGCGTAATTATTATAAAGGTAAATAAATACCTATGCTGGACGTTTCGAATGACTTGCATCATTCGTGGTCACGAGCCTTTAATAATAATTACGCAATTTAGACCCGTTGTCTAATTTTTAAAAATGTTCTCAAATCGCGAAAGTTTAAAAACAAATTATATTGCAAAGAAACCCTGTTCTCAGATAAGACAAAATCACTAGAGGTGATACTCGATTGCTGTCCAAAATGTCATATTTAAATGACGGTCAAAAAAAGGAAATAATCCTGATTTAACTTTGACCCTCGACCTTAACGTAACATTCTTTGTTTTAGCTTAGTATACTGTTTAATGTGTATTTATCATATAAATTATCGCTCGCTAACGGTGAAGAAAAACATTGTGAAGAAACCTGCACGCCTAAGATGACGTAAAAAGTACTCGAGGTCGTGTGAAGTCTTCCAATCCGCAATTGGCCAGCGTGGTGGACTATGGCCTAACCCTTCTCATCATGAGAAGAGACCCAATCCCAGCCGTGGGACATGTCTTAGATACAGGACAGCTATTATTATTATACTGTCTTGAGCAGATGTAGTACAACATAGACTTATAGCTGTATTGTAAATGTCATTGGCATTCAGTAGTGCATTTGACATCGATATGTTCATGGTTGATATGACATCCAATCTATTACTTGTTAGGAGAATGGCTTTGTTTATCTATGGATTGGGTATAACACCAACAGAAAATGGTTTAAATGCTTTAGGCGATCCTTGGGTTTATGTAACTGTAGAGGAACAGGGTGTGATGTTCCTCCACCCCAAAGGGAGGTTCCTCCGACCAGGATCGGTGGTATTGCTTAGCGGACAGCTGTCCAACGGTAGCGTATTGGAAGTGGTATATATGTATATCTCTGTGAACACTTCGTTAACGCGATTCAGCGCTCTTTTGACATAATTATGTAACACATAACTAATTATGTGCGATACAAATTAGTCACAAGTTAGAAATACGTATAATCCAAACTACCATGTCTTTTTTCAGATTTTTCGAGCGAACGGTTTAACTTTTGAGAGCAGTGGGACTTCGTATTCAAAAAAAAATTTGCTCTTTAAAGTTAATTATCTCGCAAATGGATCTCTAAATCAAAAAACTGTATTTGTCACCCCTAAATAATTAAAAAGTTTTATCCAACAATAAACCCACACTGTAGGGTACGCAAGATATTTTTTTATCCCCAATTTTATCGAGGTACCCAAAAATAAAGATTTTATTCTGCTACTTTTTGACATAGTTATCATACATATTTATGCAATTTTAGCTTTAAAGCGAGAAGCTTGACGGACAGATGGACATGGCGAAACTATATGAGAGGATATAATAAAATGTCTTGAGTAACCTTTTCGCTTTTCGATCAGTGTCAACATGACGCAATTTATCTTTGTGCCTAAACCTTATTGACAATAAGTATGTGCCTATTCGAGATTGTATTGGGTTTTTATGGTTTCATCAAAGAAGAGAGCTTATTTAGGAAGCTTTTATCCATCAGCCTAAGACGCAATTTTCCCGAACGTAGGAAATTAGATCTTAGAAATGATGGAATTCTAAATTAGTTGCGTGTCCATCTTAAGGGTTATGTACGTAAATAGTGCAACAAAAAAACCATGAGAATTCAGTTATTTTTTTTATTTTAGTTTTTTTCATGACTATGATATACTCGTGATATTTATTTATTTATTTATTTATTTTGGGAAACAAACAGCTACAATAACAACGTAAGCCAATTGACAGTTTCCGCTTATGTGTATGGCTAAGTTCGAAACTTACATATTAAAATAAATAAATAACATGATCTAATAATAATTCACAATATATGGTACAATAATAATTAATAAGTCGATAGGATATAATAAATTAGAATGACAGTAAATTGAAATAAATTATCATTATTATTATGGATCGAAAAATTATTTAATTAAACTATGGTAGTAACATTAATTAATCGATAAAGGAAAAAAGGAATATAATACTTTGAAGCTATTATTTACTTTAATGAATTTTTCAATGTCCTATCAAATAAATAATCCAAAAGTTAAAAGTAAAACTTACAACGAAAATAATCAATTATTATTGTGTCTTATTTTAGCAATAACACCAGTGAATGCTTTGATATAAAAAAGTATAAGTCGTTCATAAGATGTATGATGAAGGCTTCGAGCACTAGCGAGCACAAGCGAGCACGATCTGGAGAAATGCGATATGAAAGCAACAAAGTGGTTCTTGAGCAGGCTTTCAAGGATACCGAAGAACACAAGTGTATCGACCAGCCACTTTTAAGTGCACTGATATTGCTTGTGATATAATATAACTACTTGAGACTTTTAACTGATACTAAATGAAATGTAGTATAGGTTTGACGGTCGAGCCTAAATAACTAATAGTGATTGCGTTTACTAAAGCAAATAGACAAAATTCAAACTTTTCTTTGTACTCGCTAAGGGCCATACATATGCTTGTAAGAGTACAGTGGGCCAAGCAGTTAGGTATGCAGGGCAAAAACGACTACGCCATATTGAGAACTGACTGCAATAAATATGCTTGTGTGAATTACATATTTAATAAGTGTAATATACCCACTATTTAGATATGTAAATTACTTATCCATAACACTGGTGTAGTAAGTCTTTACTATGGCTTAGATGTTTTTGCTCTGCATACCTAACTCGTCGGTCCACTGTACATATGCTTCTAGTCACTCTTTTTTTTTGGGCACGATCTCACCTGATGGTAAGTGATGATGTGGTCTACGGTGGAGCACGCTTACCTATGAGGTACCTATTAACTCTTGCTTTGAAGAGATCCAAGTTGTACTCATGCGGAACCACAACCTCGGGCAAGGCGTTCCATTTTTCGGTGCGTATGCTTAGTGCGTATTAGTGGAATATCTACCGTGAAGCGGTGCCTGAGTGCCGTTTGTTAAGGTTGTTTAGTTCCTCGGCGCGATTTTAATGCCGTGATCGAATAGTCGCCAGACAAATCGCCGCGCCCATCGCCAAGGCTAAAAGAAGCGTGTGTGCTATAGCCCTAAGTCATACGACATATTTTAATTTATAATTAAACCAGGTTGCGCCCGTGACCTTGTCTGCGTGGAATTCGTTGTATGAAGTAGTACCTGCGCCCACGCTTTGACCCTAGTGGTAGGTACATCGATAAAAAGTAGCCTACGTTACGTGCGTCATGTAGTCGAAGTACAAGATTAGGCGTTACATATAGACATGCAGACAGACAGACAAACAAAAGAGTAATTAAATGCTGTATTTTAGACAAAGTTATCGTGCAAAAAACTACATATACTAGCTTGAAAACATTTCACATTTGAGACACTTCAATTTTATTTATTTGTATTATGATATATCACACAACAACCTCACAACGTCATCTAGTCTCAAACTAATTCATACTAGGGTTAATAAGACTTTACGGGATATAATCCCACCCACACGCCCACCACTGTGACTCCTGTGACGCCAGGATCTACAGCGGTAACCAACTGAAAGGCAAGTGCATGACACACGGGCAATCCCAGGGATAGTTAAAATTGTCTTGGAACCCGCAACGAATTTAATCAGAAGTATATAGTTGGAGTTGGAAAGTATGTATCGTATGATTAATTAGACTGTAATATCCTTTATAATATGAACAGAATAGCAACTCACCTCAAGTAAGCTGCCCTGTTATCTTTTGAATGTCTCCTGTCATGTTTATCCCAAGCTGAATAATTGTACGACCATAATATTACTATCAGCTCTACTGTCATTCATCTTGACATATCTGAACTACTTGTGGGTCCTGCATTATTATTGCTATTTACTTGTATATATATGGCTATGTAAACTAGATAGGTACTTTAATTTGAATAAATAAAAAGAACTTTTAGCTAAGTACTTAAAGTTATTTGATTGATTTGATAAGTAAAAAGTTAAATAAAGTAATTAACATAACATAACATCTCACATATAAAACCCAATAGGGTGTGGCAGAGGTACAACACCCACATTTCACCTCTTATGTTAGGTCCCATGGGATAGGGGGTGAGCCTATCGCCATCTTCCGGTCACAATTCCAACTCCGTAATGCTATGGTGATTTTCCTGACGAAAAGTTCACAAATAAGACTCTGTCCGACTCGGGAATCGAACCCGAGACCTCATGGTGAGAGGCACATTTAGTAACCACTAGACCAACGAGACAATTGTTACTCATTTGTATTAGTCTATGCAAACATCTACATTGGTACTTTATTTTACATAATAAAAAAAAAACTTGGCTAATAATGAGACCTTTAAGTTTTTTGATAGCTTTTTGCTAAGGAATATAGTTATAGTACGGTTAAAATAAATTCATTATGAAACATAATAATATTTTGAATTCTGAAATCTCTATTAAAATCCTTTTTGCAGGCTAAACAAGGTAGAATTTTGCTCTGAAAATTTTGCAATATTTGACTAAACACACTATTAAAATACCGTAAAACTGAACTCATTTCGAATCAAGTTGGAATAGAGTTACTAACTAGTTACCAACAACTGATATTAGCCGAGCCCATGTTATGTAAATTATCATAATATCAAATCATAGGCAATTTAACTGCAGCAATTTGACAAAACTATTATTATTAGTCCTTTTGTTGTTAGCATGTTATAATAAAATAAAAAAGCTTTGTTGCACACCAAGGAAAAAAATATACAGAAAAAAGAAAAGTCTTATCGCAACTAAGGCAATCTAGCATGTTGTGTCTAAACACTCCACAATTTGTTTTTTGTGACTCAAAAAAGAAATAATAATATTTTATTCTTTTGTCACACTGCTACTTACTCATTCAATGGGAGCATTAGAATTATCAGCGCTGCGGTGCTTTAAGCGCTGCAGTTTTGTGCTAAGCTGCGCAACATTTCTGGCATTATGAATAATATTTTAGAATTATGTAGTTCTAGACGGTTTGTGTTTTTTCCTATGCCAGAATAATTATTATTCTTTTCTTGTATCTTTTTTTTAAATTCACTATTTGATGGTGACGACCGCTGAACATCTTGTTGATAAATTGAATTGTAAGTTAAATTATTATGGACATAACAAAGTTATAGAATTTCAAAGTTACACGTAATCCTTCAATCCGAAAATTTTATTTTCAACATTGAAGGCAGTTATTCATTTGAATGAGATTAAAAATGTCATCATAAGCTGAAATTCAAATTTATAGTGTATTTTGGTTTGAAGTTACCTTAGCTGTTTGGTCGCTGCAATATATTAATTAAAATGCATTGTAAATGCAATAAGTTATAAGTAAATCGTAGATATAGTGCGTCAGAGCGTCGAAATTGCGGCGTAAAAATTACAGGTTCTTGCAAGAACAGTTAATTATAACAATGAGTAAATAAACCTCATAAAACGAATTCTGATGAAAAGAAAACAAATTCATTGCTTAGCGTTTGTTTGGGCATTTCACTTTCACTAAACCGCACAGGGCAAAGAATAATAGAGCTGTATTTTCGTATGAAAATGTCGTGGTCTCGACAAACCGTGGCATGAGTCTTTTTAATTACAATCGTTTTAGCACACGTTCTTTTCTCTCCGAGTAATTGCAGTGAGCAAACTTGTAAAGCGATTTAAAACTTAAGTAGGTACTGCGAGTTGTTAAGAATTCATTCTTATGCTTTGTTTTAAGCTATAAATATGGTTATATTTTTTAGGGATTTTTGGTGTACTAAATTACTGTACTGAATTGATGTTCTAGTGGCTCTTACTGCGAGGTCTTAGGTTTGATTCCCGGTTTGGGCAAAGTTGTAATTGCGAACTTTCCGTCAGGAAATTCACAATATCAACACGGAGTTGGAATTGTGCCCAGTGGATGGTAATAGACTCAGCCCCTATTCCATTGTTGTACACCTCTGCCACACCTTTTTGGGTAATATAGGCATGATTTTATGTGTAGACTAAGTAATATGAGGACCCATAATACCTATCATTAATTTTTTTTTTCAAATTATAGAAAAGTACATAGAACTACAAACGAGTACCATAATACATCAATGTCAATGTTGATATTCAAAACATGCCAACTCTATTTGCCAATCCAGTCCGCGAAATATCTAACACAGTTCCAGTTCACAACGCGTTAAAAGCAAATACTCGTTCATGGTAAAAAAACTGTCCAAACACTTCTGGAGAATAATTGTAACACAAACTTTGTTCAAAAACAAGAGCAGCATGTAGAGAAACGAGAGCACTATGTAAAGTGGTCAGTATGAATATTTTATGGAGGAAAAACAAACATTTAGATTGATTCAAAATTCAAAATCCTTTATTTGTAGATCATAGGTATACAGATGTTCTCTTAAATAATTATAACATATTGATCGCTATGTCTTGCCATCATCGCCTACAAATATTACATAATATATAGTTAGAATATAATAGTAGTAGAATGTAGTACAGTAATATTAGTATAATTTACAATTGATAGCTATTTATCAGTTAGATATTTATTCACTGTATAATAAGCTTTTTTGATAAAAGTGGTTTTGCATTTGTGTTAAATAAGTCGAAATTATTGAAGTGATACGTTAGAAAAATACTCTAACTAATAAGTGTGGATCTGAAAAAATAACACTATATTCACACAGCGCCCACTAGTCTTGAAATAAGCAGAAATTGTCACTGAAAATCCGTAAATAAAAGAAATAGATTAATTTAAACCACAATTCAATGAAGACTTGTAACAGTACACATGTTCCAACTCCAATGCCATTCGCAGAGAGTTAGTCCTGATTGCCAATTAACTGACTCACAGAGCTCCTTTATCTTGAATGTCCACAACCTGGATCAAGTTGACACAAAGACAAATTGTGACCATTCGGTAATCCGAGTTTATTGTCCATTGATGTTCGTTGCTAAGACCTTCCAATAAATAATGGTTTCGTGCCTACACAAAGGATAGTCGGCCCAAATCTTTGTTTAATACATTGGCCCTTAAGTTCTAGTAGTTCTGCTTTTGCAGTTAGTGTTTATATTAAAATAATCCTTCGCCAATTCACGCGTTTATAAGTAGAACAATGGAATTGTGTTTTGTTCTATCGTTTACCCCTTCAACTTGTCAAATATTGTCAGTAAAATGTATCATCCTTTAGTTATATTAATACGGTTGTTATTAACTTTTACGGTTTTAAGTTAAACTATGTGTGAGTGAATTTTAAATATAAATCATAACTTATACCCAAACTCATACATTGTATCATTTGACTTTGTTAACAATACGTTATTTCCACTTTCAATGTTTGGTGCTGAATAAATAATTTCATTGCTATATTCAGAATAATTAAACCATGCGTAATTTGCATTTGAGGTTGAATAATGTTAACATTTTCAGATTTTTTAAAATTAAAATAATGTCGGATAATAACTAACAATAAACGGTGATACTGTCCATAAAACATAAGTACTAAACTAATATTAATTACTAAACTAAGCGCAGCACTTAATTGCAAATGTATGTATATAAAATATTCTATTTTTTTATTAACACCAAGATATCACTTAGCCCAACCTTTTAGTCAGTGCTACACCTGAATAGATACGTATCCTCACCTGCCAGCACTACTGAATAGCGAGTGGGTCAGAGGTTGACATGAGATTGACAAGGGCTTCTGAATAGAAGATGGGAATCCTATTACGGAAGGCCAATACAAAAATAAAAGGTAACTAATATTCATTATTCGAATTTTAAAACATAAGTAAATTAAAATATGCTGCTAAGTACCGCAATGTGAATATTTTTGGGAAGATGAAGATGTCATTAAGTTTTAAAACTATAACTTTTATTCTGCGCTAATAAAATATTGACTAAAAATAATACTTTGTCAAATAATAAACTCGAAAAAAAAACATGATCTTTCGTAAAAAAAAGATAATCTCATCACCTCAAATGCAATAAAATAATATTGAAATATTAAATTGCGTGTCTCAGAGCATCACATATTCAACGGATGTGATTTTAATCTTAATGAAAACATACTTTATCTGCCGAAAAGGCAATATATCCAAATGAATTCGGCGCGTGACTTGCTTGCCAATCAAATCTTGATCAACTCAACTACTTACGGCTCCCGCATTAATCAAAAGAGCAAGGTCTAGGTTTTTATCTGGTGCTAAGAATATTATGTAGTGTATGTATGCGATTAGCGATATATTGCAGATACAGAAAATAACAAAATTTATTTGTTCTGATCATACTGTTTCATGCAATTAAAATTAAATTGTGTTGAAAGTGTAAAGTATTATTCAGTCATTTGAAAAATACCGCAGAAATTTTCATAATAAAATTATTAACTTTTGAATTAAATCTGACTCGTATAATAATAATAATAAAGCTAATTTAAAATAATTATTTTAAACAAAATTGAGCTGAATACAAATCTAAAGTGGTACCTAGTGGTCTGACGGTGACACTCGAATACCGGATAACTGGCGAGTTCTTGAGTGGTCATTCCACCGTAGTAAATTAAATTCAAGATGTCAGGAACACCCAGCAAATGGTCTGATAATTTCAATATTATATTCGACTAACTGACGACTTTTGTACGTGAAAGGAGTCGTTTAAATATTAAAATGTGACTTCCTTAACATTCTCATGGAAAGATTTTTTTTTCTGCGTTAAAGCTGATATTTTCGTAGTTAAGTAAAGCTTAAAAAAACTTTGGTAAGCTAAAAACATCTTCGTTCTAAAAAGTTCACCATAAGGAAAAAAGCCTAATTACGCTTCAGTTTTGTCTCTGACAAAATCATATTATTATTTTGTCAGTCTCAAAACTTCTTTGCTTAACTCAAGTATACAATCTGCATCTAAATATATTTCGGATGTTTTTCAGACAGCCAAAAGTGTACTTGCGAAGTCCCAACTATTCGTAGTGCCTCTTTCTGATGCAAATAATTTCGGCAAGCCGGGTTCTTTTATGGTGTTTGTGAATAATAAAATTGTTTATGCAGTATCATTATTCGGATTATTCTCGTACTTAAACCTGTTTTATATTCTGTTTACTTATTTCATCTGCAAGTTGTTGACATGTCTGCACGTATTTTGTAGCGGTTTAAGCGATCGCCTCGCCCCTCTCCACTGCACTGGTGTTGTGGGTTCGATCCCCACATGGGACAAATCTTTGTTTAATTCGCAAATATTTGTTCTGAGACTGGGTGTGCTTGAGAGAGTGAATGTGTGTATTTGGCCTTGCCATTGGAACCATTGGATAGTGTAGTTGCTTCTGGCGTTCTATCTAATGTAAAAAAAAGAGATAGTACTTCTGATGTGTCTACTAATTTTGTACTCTTCTTTAATCAATATGGTTTTAAGAGAACCAATGTTGTAAATTCTTCGTCTTCGTCTTTCAATTCGATGGCTGCAGTCATATTCTCATGGTGTTGACTTGCCATCGTGGTGAAAGAATTCGCAGAATGTTGTAAATTGAACGGATAATAAGTCAAATTTACCGTTATGAGCGGCATTTTAGTACTTCATCTATTTTTTTTAATAACACAACTTTATTAACAGAAAAATTAAATTAAACTAGTCTTGTAAAATAAAACATCTACCCTAAATTTAACCTCCTGGGCACCAGCCAGGAAATACAAGTAACATAACTTCCCAAAGTTGACGAGCTAACCCTACTAACTTAGGGTCCGAAATGCCTGTATTACTTCTTAGTACGTAACTCGTTAATTTGCGAGTCTCTCTAGTGTGTGGTGATGAAGATACAAGTCCAATTGTAATTTTCTCTGCCCTTGAAAAAAGTACCCCAGTTAGAAATTACAAGGTAAAATTCATAGTCCTCTAATAATAATAATAAGTTTTTATTTATCCTTGACTTACAAAAAACACAATTTTATTCGTACTATATTTTAAGTCATGACCTCTTTCGGGTATAGACCTCCTCCAACTGTCGCCACTTGTCTCTATCTACCCATAGTCATATACTCAACCTAAATCCACGTACAACTAATAATAAATTAACCTATTTACCAATAGATGTCTACGTAAAGTTGAGAAGATATAACCGGAACTTCAAAGGATGTGATGCGGAATGCGTTTAGTGAGGCCAGATGGAAGCCATGCCGCGGTCAGCTTCATTTCCGACGGCGAACCCAGATCGGATGCTGTCCTCAGGGTTTCCAGGTCCTTATGCTAATGTAAAAAAAAAATTATAGATCATGACTGAACACACAGTTTTGAAAAAAGAATAGCAATTCAACAACAAAAATTACTAACAAAATCATAGAAAAAGATTAATGGCTTAGAGTGGCCGCCACCACCCATAGCCGATCAGCGTCCTGCTTCAGTTTGACAGCTAAAGGTGACTAAATTAAAGGATAAGAAATATTTATTTTTAAATTTTCGCGATTTGAGTATTTATAATAAAGGTAAATAAATACCTATGCTCGACGTAGATATTATTTACCATTATAATAATTAAGCGATTTAGACCCGTTGTCTATTTTTTTTAAATAGGGAATGTTGTTTCAATTCCTCATTGTATTGGTCATTTACATTTAGTTTTAATAATTACCATAATCCATAAGTCATGACGTGTCCTATAAAATTAAATCTTTTGAAATTTCATTTATTTAAATTTAATATATATTTTCGTAGTGATTCTTATTATTGTTAATATTCCGTCATCAATTTTCTAATGCCTAGCAACCCTAGAAAGCTTAAATGGAATATCACATTAAGGCCCAAGCCTCAACATATTGTAAGCCATCTGCAAACAAATAGTTGTCGTTTTGCTCACCAGATGTATTGTGAAGCAACTAACACTCGTGTATAGCAACAGCTTCAATTATTTGTAATATTAGGCGCATGAAAATGTTAATTCATCTTAACGTATAAAAATAAAACAAAGCTAACAATTTATCCAAAATAAGGGTTATACAAAATGTACAGTTCAAATTTGACACTCAAAGCGCATCGCTTCGTTACAGTAGTTACAGTACAGTAGTTCGTGCTCAATTGGTACTGAACTTTGGCACAAGTCAACTCTCAAAAGCGACAAGAAAGTGCTGGTCACGCACTGAACTACAAAGACAGTTCTCTCTGCTTGCAGTGATAGCATTAGTTCTGCATTGTGTGTGATGTACGTGCGCTGCTGACACTGCATTTTATATAACGTAAAAAGAAAACTAGAGGATTTGAACGTAAATAAATAGAAGGAATAAATTTTGATTTTTACATTAGATACAACGCCTGAAGCAATGACACTATCCAATGGTCCCAATGACAAGGTCAAATACACACATCTACTTATACAAGACACCCAGTCTCAGAACAAATATTTACGGATTATACCAAGATTTGTCCTGTGTGGAAATCGAACCCACAACGCTAGCGCAGTGGAATGCGGTGAGGTGACCGTAAATGCGAACGTATAAAATTATATAAAAAAAAATATGAAAATTCATCTTGTATCTTATAATCACCTATTTTACGCCATCATATGAATGGCACGGGCTCATCTGCCTGATAATTACTTCAGTCCTCGTAGAAAATATAATAGATCCATGCGTCGATATATCTAAGAACTGCCTACGTTATTAAATATGTTGAATATAAGAATAATTTTATTTGATACAGCCTGTTTGTATGTCTATAATATAAGTATTTATGTTTTATTATCAATGGTATTAGCAACGTTCGTTTATCTGTCGTCATCTTTGTGATCGGAAAATATAGAAGTTGTTTTGTGCAAAGAAAATCTATTTTATTCACGATAAAAGCCCTTAAGCCCTTAAACCTCAACAAAATATATAAAAAAAACAGTAATTTATGAGTCTAATGTTACCACAAAACCAAAACACTGTTTGATGTACGAGCACCAAAACAAATATAATGTTAATAACAAAGCTTGAGTCATCAAACACACACATTAAAAAAAATGGCGCATCGCAAAATTAAAATAAAATTTATTCACTGACTTTATTAATTCAGGATATCCTTAATAAATGCGAACCACCTTGAAACCTTTCACACGTCAACCCCGACAGTTGACCCCAGAAATTGTAATCTGAAATGTTAATTTAACTGTGACAGCGTGTCACTTTATGACGGTCAGGTTTGCTGCGTGTGGTGGAGGGGGTTTTAGTGCTAACTCCGATTTGAGAGGTCGCGACGTGACATGAGTTGAAGTGGCCAATTAATTTACTAGTACTGGTATGGACGTGTGGATTTTGATTTGCTTTGATGTAAAATCTCAGGTGTGGGAGTTGCCTGGAATTTAATTTTGTACCATAAACTGGCTACCGCAGCTTTTTAAAGACCAACCGTGTTGTGAACAGTTTGCTATCGTAAAATAATGTGTTTATAAAAAAAAAAATGTCATTTCAATCAATATCTGGCAGAAATGCATACACTACTATCTATTTAAGTTGTATAGAAAGACAAGGCCCTGAAATTACTGGCACATTAAGCATAATTTTGTTGTAAGATATTACAACGCATTTATAATCTTATTTACCACCTACCATCAGATAGACTTTTTTTACGTTTTTTTACTAGCAGCCCAGACCCACTTCATAATGCATTCGTAATAAAAATATACATAAAATTTATGACTACTTTAATTCGCAACAAACATTTAAAATCATTCGTATCGAAAATTAATCCAATTAATGTCATAACGAATCGTGTCCGAAACAGTGCACTTGATACAACTGAATACTTTTATGAGAGTGGCCTCACTTATTTGTATTTTTTATTTTTGGTACTACGTAATTATTTTTCCATTGCTTTTTTTTTAATTTTTACATTAGATAGACCGCCAGAAGCATTACACTATCCAGTGGTCCCAATGACAAGGCCAAATACACACATTCACTCACTCAAGCTCACCCAGTCTCAGAACAAATATTTGCTAATTACACAAAGATTTGTCCCGTGTGGGGATCGAACCAGTGCAGTGGAAAGCGGCGATGCGACCGCTTAAACCACAACACCACACGTGCAGACAAGTATATTTTGCAAGTGTATATTTAAACTTTGACAAACATACATTTTTTAACTCTACTATGTTTCTGAAAGTGTTACTCTATTTCAACTTATTGATTCAGGATTTTGCAATACCAAATTCAAAGCATTATCAGAATACATACAAAGTGTAAACTCTGTTTCGATGTAATAGAATAGCTCTTTGTTCTCCTCAACCCGATATCCGTTTACATTGTGAAGGAAAAGCACACTTTCCTTCCGTACCGCTTATTTTTCTTAGAAAATTCCCTTAGCGAGTATTTCTGTAATGTGATTCTGTTGCTTTTACTTTAAGAGCACTCAAATCATCAAGCAAGCAAAACTTAATTTTATGGTTTATAATTCTGTGATGTGTTATTCTGGTTTCAATAATTTTCATAGAAGCGAGTATTTTAGTAGATTTAAATTACCTACTTTTGATCTAAGATAAATCAATGATTTAAGGATTAAACTGCGTATAATTGCAGTCATGTATACATGTCTTACTGCTGGGCTTGGGCCTCTTCTTATGACGAGGAGGATAAGGCCGTAGTCCACCACACTGGCCAAGTGCGGATTAGTAGATTTTACACACCCACGAGCACATTTACCCTAATGTGCATAATTTAACTTCGCATACCTGCAGTTGGCATAATTATAGCTTATATATAGTATATTTGGCATAATATTAATATCATTTTTTTTTCACCCAAATACTTTACGCATTATTGTGGTAAAGCGTAATGTTTTTTAGCATAATAGTCAGTTGGCATAATTGTCCATTGGCATACTATTTAATTAGGTTAAGCATACTATCCCAATTCAACAAAATATTTTTCGTATGTAATATCTCATCAAAAACATTTAAAATGCACAATAAGGGCCAAGTCACGCTACGTACGTAATTCTTCCAACGTAAAACTTGGCAAGAACCATATATTTTTGAAATGGTCTTTTTATGACCTTTCATTTGATACCCATATTACTAAGGTAAAAGAAAATAACTGTCCCTCCCATTTTTGCTTGCGGGCGCCATTTTGGCTGAAAATCTGAAAAACTGTACAGCCGTTTGGGCTGTAGGTCGCTGTAAGAAACAGACATAGATACACACAAACGCTTGAAAAACACTTTCTGATGCAGTCAGGTAAATAACCCTAAGGAAAATCGACATTAATTTAACGACCAGATGGCGGAGTGGGTAGTGTACCTGCCTGCGACGCCGATGTCGCGGGTTCGATTCTCGCTTAAGACAAATCTTTGTGTGCATGAACATGAGGGTTTGTCTTAGTCTGGGTATTTATTATGTATAATAAGTATGTATTGACAAAAGAAAAGTATATTATGTATTAGTATCAGTTATTCTAGAACCCATATTACAAGCTCTGCTTAGTTTGGAACTAGATGACGTTGTGTGTAAGTTGTGAGATATTTATATTTAGATATTTATTTAATGCAAGATTGATGGGTAATTAAAAAGAAAATTGCCTCATGCAGGGATAAATACCAAAGTCTTATATTACTCGTTATTTTTACGCAAAGATCCGGACCCTTTATTCTTAAAGCCGGTTGTCGAGCTAACAAGATTTTCATTACGATAACGGACTACTTCTTTTACACTAAGTCTCGTATGATTTGATTAGGCAAAACTTGTTATCCTTAACGACAGATAAAATACCTTTTGTACGTCTTTTCTTCTTCCGTATTTTCGAAAGGAAACAAGAGTGATCAAATCTTCGTAATTGCTTACGAAAACGTAAATTACGCTGATATTTTGCGCACTGAGCGCGTTACAAAGTTGACCTAAAAACTTGGAAACAAAGTAATTATGTTATTTTTTTTCACTGTTAATTTACCTAATATACGGAGTGGATGCAACACTGGGCCATTTATTAAAATCACAAATTTCAACCACACCCGTGAGGTTTCAAGGTGCCTTGCAGAACCCACGAACTCACACGTGTGGAAGAGAATATGCGAATGTTAAAGTTTATCCTAATTAGGTTTAGTAGCAGTGACAGTTTTTCATCAATTATTCTAGGATGATATAAAATCAGTGCCTATCAATATCCAACCAGCTGTTGACATTTGGAACTTTTATTGTTAGCTATATCTAGTTTTTTACGACGTTGACAAAGTTTCCTCCCCTAATGTAATTTAAAAAATATTTTAAAGCAAAGCTTAATTTGCTTGTGTTAGGAGAAATTCACGTCCGTGATGTACTGGCCAGGATTTGAACCCACGACCTATCGATCGTAAGACCGATAGTTATTAATATTCTTTTTGATTTATATTAACCAAGGCTTCACGACATTTTTGTGTCAAGGCACTTACCGTGATAACGTAGTTGTAACAAGACATTTAATCATTATTTATTGATTTATAATACTACTGCCTATTGCATTCACAGTTGCCCAATACAAGCATCTTCCTTATTAGGGCAAGTATATCCTACTGCATACCGTAAATAAATAGAATATGCTTAAATATTTTGTACTTTTGTCCATATTTTTTATAAAATTCAAATAATAAATTAGGTGCCTTTGTTATACTGCAACACAAGCAAAATTAATATGGGGATATAAATTTTGCAATCAGATAACATAAGTAAATACAAATTGAATGACATACCGATTCAATTATATTATAAAACGCATTGTTTGTTGTGGCTTATGTCAATACTGCTTGATTTCACAAAAGTAAAATGTTAACAATACGGTAAACACAGAGTGTAATATAAATTATTTCGGTAACCGAAATGTGCATGGATATTGAAAATGTTGCTGATATACTAACTATTAATTGTGGTTTACTTAAATAATAAATACGTATATTTCACCATGTATGTAAAATGTCCATGACAGGTACAGCAAATAGTCAAGTTCATGTTTTTAAAATTATGTCTTTTTTATTTTAAATTCATAATTATAATATTTGGCATTTACATTAATTGGCGTGCACACTAACAACAAAGTGTACATAGATTTAGCTTTTAGTCATTTATTTTTAGGTTAGTAGAAATTTAGTTTTTTTAATTTTTAATTACACAAGAATTACCAATATGTAGGCATAATTATATAACTTTGTAATTATTAACGTTAGGTTTCCATTTACGTTCTAGCCTTTGAAATTTACCAGTTTACGGATTGTGCTCATATTAAATTATGATTTGAAGTCAGAATGTCAATCATATTAATGTTAGAATTTGATCGTTTGATTAAGCCTGAATCGCGCGGTAATTGGATTTCTGGCTCAATTACGGAGCAAGATTACCAAAGCGACATTTAATCGATGCTAAGAGGTAATGCCTAACATTCTTGTTTTCTGATGTATTACTATGTTCAGATGAAAATAGGACTTGTTCGTCCGATAATGTTTTAAAGAGTTATTATCATATCATAATCAAATTCTATCAATATAAATTCGTAACTTTAGTTTCACCGCATGTTAAGAGTAGACTTTTGAGCGCCGTGTTTTCATACTAACGTTATATGGGTTTAACTTTAATATTATTAAGTTTTAGTCTATTTTTATTGACAAATCATATATAAAACACTAAAGTTCTTGTTTGTTAGTAGGCATTTTGACAAACTTATTTTAATAAATAATTGGGTTACATTTAAAAAAATGCTTCTAAGTAAAACATGCATTTAACCGTTTAAGGCTGGCCCTTACATAAAGAGTGCGCGATCGTTGAGCGTGTGGGCGCGCTGGCTGCACACACGTCATACGACATTAACACACGACACCGCAATTTATAGACAAATCATATTAAGTAATTTTTCTTGTAAAAATAGATAAAAACTTGTATGGACCAGCCAAAGAATTGTTCCCCCTTATGTAAATATTTTAAGAAAATGTGCTTCGCATAAAATCTAACAATTTACTTCTCTGTGCCCATGTGATGCCTGAAATCAAGTACAGCAAGGAATGGCATTGAGATTGTTAATTCGACTTTTAGCGAAAACAAAGTTAGCAAATAACGCAATTGTGCAAAACGTTGTCGTATCTCACAAATTACCTGCTTGCCACGAGGCGGAAAATAAAGTTTCAACTTCTTAATTGAATATCCTTTGAATAAGTTGGCCACGTCGTCTTGTAAATAACATTACAGGCCTCGGCGGAGGTGTCAAGCCAAGTTTGAGAGTATGCCGAGTGCATGTAACTCTCGATTAGAAAACTCCTCAACTTCATACTTCTCTAAATGTAAACTTTTCTTTCCACGTGATAAGACTTTCAGGGCCCTTTTGTCGTTGCAAATTTAATCCTAACAACAAATCATGCAATTCTGAACAATAATATTGATGCCTCAATGGTGTAGTGGTTAGCGTATAGCGTACCGCGAAGTCTCGGATTAATACCCGGTTTAGGATTTATGAACTTTCCGTCAGGAAATTCACAATAGCAGCACGGGGTTGGCGATAGGCTCACCCCCTATCCTATGGTGTAGTACTTCTCTGCCACACCCTTCTGGGTAATACAGGCTTTATTTTATGTTAATATTGATGCCGAGCGAATAATTTTGGATAATAAGTTATAAATTAATTTTGATAACATTCCTTGCATTACACATTCATATTCAGTTGCATGATACTACTGTTTCGTAAAGTGTCATTTTTTCATTTCAGTTTGATACAATCAACGCGGTTTTTGACTGTATATTCAAAAGCTCTGAGCCACGGCCAATAACGGCTCCAGCACATTGCACTGGCTGATCTAATATTAGCTTTGAAGTTGCCCAGAGCAGTTACTACTTTATTGATTTTCCTGGGATTAGGTTTACTGGATTTGCAGCAAAATAAAAATACGAGTCACTGTATTAGTCGATTGAAATAGTGCTTCAAAAAGCAAACTGCATCCATTGACAGTACCTAAATAAACATTCAATATTCACACAAAGTTACAAGCTAGCAGAATTTTAAATTACCTATAATTATGCATTTGGAAGCTGCTTCTAAATAATTCCTAATAGGATGCACGGTTTTGTTACACAACACGTTTTATGTAAAAATATAACAAATTTACATTTGCTAAGGCAAGTTAATTTTAGTTAACACCATTAAAAACAAAGTAAAAGTTGCAATAGCATGGTATTACGTCTCGACAGAACAATGTTTCTATAATATGACAAAAAAAATACTATTGATAGGATTTCATTTAGAATTTTGTAGCTTAAAAAAAAATCGATCTATATCAACAATCAATCAAACGCAATAGACCAAACGAACAATAATAAAAGCCAGAAAACAAAACTTTGATCGCCTCCACCAATTTCAAAACGGCTCTTGACTTTTTTGACATCGCTTCGCCGCGTTGTTGGCCAGACGCATCATTCGACTATAGCCTGCAAAATTTTGCTGACTGAAAAAACGTAAGCCTCAACCGCGTCCAATCTTTTTTATACTGCGTTATTGCATGGAGTTAAAATTGTTGTTCCACGAGATAAAGTTATAAAAAGGAATTTTATAACTTTATCTCATGGAACAACGATCAGCTATCGAAAGTTTTAATCACATTAGTAAACTGTATTAGTTTTACTAAGAAACAGTTGAAAAAGATATGGGACCGGCAGGATTTGAACCTGCGACCTTACTGCACACCGGGCAGCCGCTCTTAGCCATCCAGCTACGGTCGCCTCTTACCGGCACCCTAAATTTCTCAACTGTATTAGTTTTTCTCAAACATGCTGAAATGACATTAAGTTGAAACAAAGTGAAAGGTCGCTCGCATGCTGAGTCGATGAAAAATACCCTCTATGGTTATCTAGGCTATATGTGCGGTATTGATAGTCTAGATAAACAAAAAAGCTACTTTAATTGACTACATGATCAATAATTATATTTTTAATGTCTATGTAACAACTCTTAATAGAACTGCGCCAATTTTTATAAAGATACGAAATTAAGGCTAAAAATAAAAAAGTTTTATTCATAAAAAGGCATAATGTAAAAAGTTAATTCGTTAGACTTCAATCTGCTTGCTCAACGCCCTTAATGATAAAAGTTTCTTTAAAACATCGTATTTTCCTTCGCTGCGTACTGGTGATAAACATTTGTACCTATATAATTATAATTTTTTTGATAAAAGGAATTAGTCGGTTATAATTATCACCAATGTTTCGTTGTATAAATTTTAATCTTTTAGCATTGAGCTGCTCTAAATTGTTACAAATTTTGAAGTTTAACTTCATAAGTGACAGATCGTTTTACCTTCGACATTACATAATCAAGTGCCTACTCCAATATGATATTAATTTTTATTTTATTTAAACCTATGACAGTTTCTTCATATATTTTTATTAGTAAAGAGTGATTGAGGCGTCAAAGTAGTCAGTATTTTTTTTATGACAGGCACAAAATTGAATTAAACGTTCATAAAATTTTCTCTTGGTATAATAATATTAACTATTTTAGGAATGGCCAAATTTGTGTTATTCCATTTCCAAATATAATCCATTTAGCAAAGGAAAATAAACAACATTATACAGAATCAAAATATCCTTTACGAACGGTAAAGTTTCTTTAACTAGACAAAAACATACTGAGACAGACAAGATTGTTCTTTGCAAAGAAACAAGTATGTATTCTACGCTACCTTCTTTCTAATGCAAATAATTTCGCCAAGCCAGAACTTCTTTGATAGTGTTTGCAAATAAAATTGTTTTTCTAGTTTCGTTATTTGTATTTTAGTTGTATCCAGACCTGTTTTATATTCACTTTAAATGTATTTATTTTGTTCGAATAGGCAAAGGACAAGTTGGGTTAACGATGTTTGTACGCTGTATCTGCGTTGTATCTATTTGAACGAGGTTGTTGGATTAGAAAGAAATTACAGTCGACAGTAGTAACTGGCGTTTCATCAATAAAATAATTGGAATGTGTTTGTGTTTATGGTCGGTTTTAAGTCTAAAATGTGATAGTTAATGTTTTTAAACTTTCCTGCATTATTCGTGGTCACGAGCCGACCGTCATTTCGAAACGTAGAGCATAGGTTTTAATTTACTTTTATAATAATTACACGATTTAGACCCGTTTTCTAATTTTTAAAAAATGATAGCCTGTCAATAAAATGTAAACTCTTATTTTTAAGTCATGTGCTTGGCAAAAAAAAACACGTGAAAAATTGTGGCTTTATCTAGAAAAGTCTCTAAAAAAACCAAAATACAGGATGGATGGGGCATTGTGACATAAATTAAATCCACAAATTCTATATAATATCATCAGTATTTATTTCCAATGGTTATTTTTATTCGCGCTAAAAATAACTTTTATCTAAAAACGCTTTTCAAACAAATTGAACATTGCAGTCATCTTATTTGTTCCAAACATAAATAAATACAATAAAATACCTGATCATGTACAGAATCTATGGATTCAATAAATGTCGCTATCCTGTACATCAAGAATAGTATTTTGGTAATAAAGTCACAGATGCGACCATCGGATGTCGTTACGTATTCATGTTCACGTCCGGTCATGTCAGTGAGACGACACAGTGGAATTACAGACTATTGTTGGAATAGAAAGTTCTATACAGACATACATTCGTACGTAATTGACAAAACAACTGCTGCTGTTTTCAATGGCAATATAAAAGCCTAGGAGCCTAACTTACGTCATTTTATAAAAGATTAAAGATTACCTGTGTGTGCCACTAATAGAGGTTAAAACGATCACCAAATAGGGAATTTATATTGTGAGAGATATTAAAAAAAATGTTGTAAAAAGAGTTAAGTTATAGTATAAAGCGTTATTTTTGAATATGTTAAACTTAATGATGCTATTATAAATCATCGCCTTCCATTGGCAAACACTTAATTTGGTCCCAACCCCAGACTGACTAGCTCGGGTGCATGAAAGGAGCTTTCCCGAGTGACGTACACAACGATTCCCTACGTCCGGCGCACCCTGGGCAATTCGCGAGTTCTTCAAACCGAATTGGTTAATCCTTTCACTACGATGGCAAGTCAAAATAAAATTTGACTCAGCCATCGACACGACAAAGACGAAGAAGAAGACTGACTAGCTACATGACGAGTTTATTGAGACTGATTTTACATCTGTACTTAAAACTAAAGAACGTAGTTTTTTTTCTATCCCAATTACAAGTGGACTCTCCACTTGTAACTGGTAGGTATACAAAAAAAAACTCAAATGAGGTTGCATGAGCTTCGATGTAGAAACGTATCGTGATCACTTTATTACTCTCACCTTGTATAAAAATTAAAAAAATCTAAAAAACACACTTTTAAAGTACTTACTTAATAATTCAATAAAAAAAATAAAAAATTTAACAACAAAAAATACTAGTATTATTGTGAAAAAAAGCGTGGTTCATTACCATTTTCAGCTTATGTTAGGAATTATTTTTTATTTTTCAGTTAGAAGTACTTTAAAAGCGTTTTTTTTTAGTTTTTTTAAACTATTATTTATTTTCTACTTTTTAGTTTGGTTTATTTAAAAGAGCGTTTGTTTTTTAATTTTTTTTTATCGAATTATTGCATTGTCATCGATCTTTGACAGGGTGTGCAAAATTTTAATGAAATATGTCCGCTTAAAGTGGGTCAAAATCGAGTCCAAAGAAGTCGGTTACATACATACATACTTACAGGTGAAGCTAATAATATAAGCGTGTTAAAAAATAGTATAATAACAGTAAAAATTCAATCTGATCGAGGAGGAACATAATATTTTTTTTGTTGCGGTAATACCATCGATCAAATCACAACTATAGCACAAAGTTAGTCGGATTCGTTCATAACAAAACATCGGTATCGATGGCAGACAGCGTGATCATACATCTCACTTTAACGGCCATGATTGATGTTACACGCAAATCGTCCAGTCATTGGCATCAATCAGCACTGGATTTAAGATTTGTTTACATCTGTGCGTGATTCTGCTGGTTTAAATATAGAAGGAAGTTTTGTTATGCATCGTTTAGGCTGCCTGTCCACAGAAACTAAGCGAGGCCGCAGGACAGAGAAACGGAATAATATAAACCTAGGCTACCAAGTCTAGCCAATATTATTTTTACGGCCTTATAATTTCAAAATGTTTAATACTGGCCAGTTATGTTTTTAATAATTTTGAAAAAGGAACATTTGAGCTAGCTAGAAATAACAAAAAGTAGGTAAACTAAAAAGCAAAAAATAAATGTACTTCGCACAAAATAATACGTTTTTTCATTTAGTTAAATAGAAATTATTAAATAATTATTTTATAATTCTGAAGTCGGTGCCAAGTAAAAACAACCTTTCTACAATATCAAATTACAGTTCACACAAAAAGGGACGCGTAGTTGTGCTAGTGCGCGGTCGCCCAGTATTGGTACTTACCACAGAAATATAACTAATATTCAGTCAGAAAAAAGTTGTTAGAACGATTGATATTATTACTGTATACAGAGTTATTAATTGTTTACTTGGCACCGACTTCAGAATTATAAAATAATTATTTTATAATTTCTATTTAACTAAATGAAAAAACGTATTATTTTGTGCGAAGTACATTTATTTTTTGCTTTTTAGTTTACCTACTTTTTGAAGTCGGTTTTTTTTTTATTAAAAAATATTTTATTTTACGATTTTAAGTGATGGGTAGACCGAGCAAGAATGTTTCTCGAATGAGGAGACGACGGTTACTTGAGACGGAAAACTTATTATAATAAACAAGAATTAAATCCTTTCTCCTGGCTATTGAGGGTCACGACCTTCCATCATCAGTTCATTTGACACAATAACTAGCAGTAGGAATATCCGTACAGTAGTGAAAGAAATATCCTTTAACTCCTAACTATTGAGGAGTTGACCTTCCATCATCAGCTCAACCACATAAAATTATTGCGACCAAGCGTAAATCCTGGCCTCGATTAATAAAATATGAGGGTTGCCCCCGATTTCTCTGGGGTCCCATCATCAGATCATGACATGCTGACAATGGGACCACCTTTGAAATATCTCCGTTCCAACAGCTCACTTGACATCATAACTAGCAGTCTGAATATGTGTACATAAGTGAAAGAATTATCCTTTAACTAATAACCATTGAGGAGTTGACCTTCCATCATCAGCTCATCCACATAAAAATACGTAAATACTGATGTAGCTTTGAAAAACACACTAAAAACATTACATGTGCCTATAAAATTCGAGGGTTGCCCTCGATTTCTCTGAGATCCCATCATCAGATCACGTCATGCTGACGATGGGACCCCCTTGGAATCATCTTCTGTCCAACAAAAAAAGAATCATCAAAATCAGTTCATAAACGACGGAGATATCCGTGAACAAACATAAAAAAAAAAAGTAACATATATATGAATCGAATTGAGAACCTCCTCCTTTTTTAGAAGTCGGTTAATAACATTTATTTTTATTTACTTACAACATCGAGTGAACACAAAAGCAAGGTGAGCCGGGTTTGCGCGTAACACTGACTTCATCGGACATGAAGACTGGCCATCTCCTACTCCAGATGGATAATTTAATAGCGAAAATCTGCGCTATAGTTTATCACAATTTGTCTACGAACGTCTCCGGATAAAGAAGCGGCAGATAACGATATTAATGTGGTACGTGCTGTGACCGATGATTGCTTGCGTGGGTCAAGAGCCAATATTTAAAATAAAAAAAACATATTTAAATATATGAAAATTGTGTTTTGTATTAAATTACCTTTCATTTAATATATCATTTTAAACTATTATAAAAAATTGTTTTATTAAATTACATGTTATAAAAAAATTGTAACAGTATTTATGGCAATTTTATGCATTCCTATTGATAAATATATATATATCCGTTTCCGTACATAAAGATGATAATAGGTCTTAGATAGGTATTTGAAACTGAAATTCAGAATGGTTAATTTTTCTTCAAAGTGCAAAACTTTAGAAGTGAAATAACTAAAAGTCTGCAGAAAAAGTGTTCGATAAGTGATTATATTGAAACTGCAATTTAAAACGTCTGAGAATTTTATAACGAAAAAAGTTTCAATGTAACAAGAGCTGGCTCGGTTTGAAACTAATTTATTTTTAATATTAAAATATTTTTTTTTGTATTTTTTATATAAAATTGAATACTTAGTTGTTTTTTATTAAATGTTGAATATCAAAACTATCAAACTATCGGTATTAAATTAATTTTACAAAATTGACAATCAGTTTAAAGCGTTCATTCTTCACTTTACAAAAAGGTACGAAGCAAAAATTATGACAACATGTTGAAACTACAACTTTGACAATTGTTTTTGATTTCTCGTGTCTGTTAATTAATCAAAAATATTTCGATCATTATTAAAACCTTCAAATGAGCACATTTAAAAACAGCAAACTCAAATTCAAAAAGAATTCATGTTACAACAAAGTCTCCGACTTTGTTGTAACATGAATAAGTAGTAACATAAGTTTTATATTTATTTAAAAAAAAAGTAAATTTATTTATTTTTAGTTTATTTTATACTTTCTAAAAACAGATAATATTTATTATAACATGATTGCTAGTCGTCAAAGCAAAATATTGATTAATGCTAATACATTTTGCTTATAGTTTTTTGAAGTTTGTATTTTTGTAGCTGTAAATTTATTCATAAAAACAGAGTCGACTAAAATAGGACGACTCTATTTTCTTAAATAAAATCGATTTAACTGCAAATTGGAATTTGATTGGATCTGCCGATTGTGGCCGCTTTAAATGGATTTCGGTAAATTGGAAACCGTAAAGTAATTACAAAAGCATCGTTTCGTCACCATTTTATATTTTTTCGTACTGTAATTACAGTAAACATCAGATGCCTTGCGTTAAAAATTATGTTATTTTATTTATGTTTAAATTTTTATTTTTATTTAATTAACGCACCAACAACTGCCCATAAATTTGATCGTTACTTACTTGTCCATCCTAAGGTTGCCTGTAAGAAATTGCTTATAGCCGCCTATTGTTAACATAACCTTTGTTAATATTGGTGTACAATAAAGATTACTATATCTCTATCTATCTATCTATCTATCTATCTATCTATCTAAATTGATTGTTTAAGGTTTTGGTTAAATATGGATTTTATTTATCAGTAATTAATCCATCCTAAGGTTGCCTGTAAGAAATTGCTTATAGCCACCTATTGTTTACATAACCTTTGTTAATATTGGTGTACAATAAAAATTACTTTATATCTATCTATCTATCTATCTATCTATCTATCTATCTAAATTGATTGTTTAAGGTTTTGGTTAAATATGGATTTTATTTATCAGTAATTAATCCATCCTAAGGTTGCCCGTAAGAAATTGCTTATAGCCACCTATTGTTTACATAACCTTTGTTAATATTGGTGTACAATAAAAATTACTTTATATCTATCTATCTATCTATCTATCTATCTATCTAAATTGATTGTTTAAGGTTTTGGTTAAATATGGATTTTATTTATCAGTAATTAATCCATCCTAAGGTTGCCTGTAAGAAATTGCTTATAGCCACCTATTGTTTACATAACCTTTGTTAATATTGGTGTACAATAAAAATTACTTTATATCTATCTATCTATCTATCTATCTAAATTGATTGTTTAAGGTTTTGGTTAAATATGGATTTTATTTATCAGTAATTAATCCATCCTAAGGTTGCCTGTAAGAAATTGCTTATAGCCACCTATTGTTTACATAACCTTTGTTAATATTGGTGTACAATAAAAATTACTTTATATCTATCTATCTATCTATCTATCTATCTAAATTGATTGTTTAAGGTTTTGGTTAAATATGGATTTTATTTATCTGTAATTAAATATATCTCGATAAGCCTTTTTGAGTTAATTTACTGATAAACTGTATCAACTGCTAATTATGAAAATACGTACGTATTAAAGTTAATCCTTTAGCATTAACTCACATTAAACATGTTGGTTATAAATTAAGCGTTAATTCTGTGAGATTTGCTTAAACTTATATTTTCATACATTAAGTCCAATGCCTTATCTATTGCTACCTTTGCTTAAAGTTTTTAAATTTTAATCATTAATGTTTCCGTTTGAACGTATTACCTTTTAAAGTTTGCACATTAAGAAACAACAAACTACTTTTTCTGCATATACTTAACTGATACTTAACACACCAATAGACATGATTTTTTACGTAAATTTGAGATATTTATTAAGATAAATTATCAATAATAACCATTTAATATCAATAATATTTTTTTAATTTTCCACATAAACCAAACTAGCAAAGCAATATCCATGTTTTTAACGAGAAATCGAGAAATTCATTTTCATTTTAATTATAGTAGTGTAGCAAATATTATTGCAACATTTTTCGAAGGTGCCATAGTGCTCTTTTTTTCAAAAACAACCTTTTTCTTAGTCCTTTGATAAAGTTTAGCAAAAATCCCTTTGATAATTTAAAATCTATTTGGTTGAGAGGATAGAAATACCCGCTTTAAGTAATTAGGTACATGATTTACAGTTATACGTTTGTGATTTAGTAAAATCGAAAGAAAATAAATTATTTGTTTTGTATTGGAAGTATGTTTACATTGTTTGATTACTTAATTGACGAACTTGCTCGTCAACATAACATAACATCTCGTCTAGGCAAAGGTCTACCTTAATAACAGTATTAACTGCCTACGTGTGGGTAATATACAGATAACATCAACATTTCAGCTGTTTTTAGATCCTATTCGACAGCCTATTGCCATCTACCTATACCAGACTCCAGACTAATAAAAATATCCTTATGGAAATATCCCACAAAACACTTTTGTCCGACGGCAATCACGGCGAGCGGTCACAATCAGTACTATCCAAAATATGGGTTCAACAAAATTGGTTTGTGACTATAAAATTAGTTTGGTTCTCGACGAGAATCACAAATACAGGGAATAGCCTATGACGCACGGATTTTATTGCAAGACGGAGCCAAGAAAGGCCGCAACACTATTGAGTCGTTATTTTTATGGTAAGATATTGTTACTGCTGTGCTGATATTGGCCATTTGTATAATAAGTCGATTGCTATCGGCGCTTTAGTCCACCAAGAGAGTTGCGCATGAATTGTTTGGGTTCGCTGAAATGGTAAGTCTTAAAACGTGATCGAAATCACAAAGTCCTCTAATATTTCAGATTTGTTACGATCGAGTTTATTACATATTGGAAACGTCCCAATGTATCCCTTGAGAGCGAGCAGGCGACCACTCATTCCAGATTTTTCTATTATGATCAAATATTCATCCTATCCTCTCGTATTTCTTTCTTATATTAGAAATGCCCAAGAGGATGGATGAATGTTCGTCACTACGAACAAAGTAACGAATCAGATTTAAATAAGAAAAATCATTTTTTTTATAAACTGATGTCTAAGAACTTTTTTTATGGTGGCTAATAGGCACACGTTTGACCATAATCTCACCTTACGTTGCTTCACGCTTACCTTTGAGATACCTATTAACTCTTGCATTGAAGAGATCCAAGTTGTACTCATGCGGAAACACAAACTCGGGCAAGGCTATGACAGTGACCATAAGGCTGGCTTCTATTTTGGACCAAGGATCAGCATTGCCATACAACGTGGCAATGCCGACAGCCTTCTGGGTACGTTACCTGCGGTCGACATCGATGCGGACGTATTTTTTGACACCTGAACTTTTTACGAGTTTTGGTTTATTTAATAATTTTATATTATTCTTTTATTCAATGTATATATAGTTAGGTATTTATTGAATTAGTTTAAAATATTAAATTATACTTAGGTTAGTATTGTAAATATTTAAATAAAAGATATTATTATGTATAGATTAATGAGCAAATCAACAAGAATGTACTCCAAAATATTTGATTCGAAACTGTTATTTTTGTCTATAAAACCTACATATAATAAAAGTGATATAGTGGTGGTTAAGTATACTAATTTTGCATATTAATTTTATTCTTTTTTTATGCTGAAAATAATAAACGCAACCAAAAAGAAATGGCGAAATCAATACAGCCGTTCACGTCTGATGCTGTGACCAAAAAAGTAGGGCTTAATTATCATATAATAGAAAAAATATAAGTAGAAGATTTTATTTAATAATACTATTTTTTTTTGTTCAGATCTGAAGTCGTAGTACAATAAAGTTTAGTTTTGAATAATAACATCTACACTCTTTGATACTCGTCTTGTCTTAAATTAGATTTATATTGGTCGTAAAGCATTTGCAAAGCAAATGCTATCACGTGATTAACATTTCGGCCGTAGATTTCCTTTGACTGCACTTTAGATAAAATAATCTGCGCCAAAGTTCGCCATCACGCTGGTTTTCAGGCCAACATTTTGCTAAACAAGAAACTAATCTAAATAAACTATAATCTTGTACAACAAAACTTTAACCGAACAGGGACATCAAATAACCGAATATTATCGAGGAAGTATTGCAGAAACTGCATCAAGAATTTGACTTAGAACTGTTTTCATGTTTCGATTCTAGTACATATTAGATAAATCTGTAGCCAGATGCATTCACTCGTGTCAAAGCGTGAAATTATATTAAATGCCTCACGCATGCCAGTATTATAATTATTGTCACCATGCAACTATTATATCAGCCAAGAGCTATCACAATCTCGCTGTAAGGCGATTCCTGCTTTCGTTATTTACTAGCACGCTTTCAATGGACAACATTTCCGTAAATTTATTTATTTTATTGTACTTCTAATGCACACTGTGTAGAAATTCGAAAAATTTGAGGTGCTTTGATAACCAATCAATTTTAGGGATATACATAAGTGACGGATTTATACACTTAATACCTATCACATTGAAATCTTTTATCAAAAAATCAATCCAAGAACATTCGAACTATGAGTATTTATTAAATTATTATATACGATTTAACATGCAAACATACTTAGCTCATTTCAAGTAAATAAAAGTGGAAGGTATTTATATTTTATGGCAGGATATTGCGCGCAGTCGAATTGCAGTTTCGCAAAACCACGTAGTTTTAATCTCCTAATGGCGACCCCAGCAACCTCCACTGAAAACTGGAAAAGTTTGCTATTTTCAGTACGGAAATTAATTCTATGGACTCTAGATAATATAATAATATTATCTACGTATATAGTACTAGACTACTGTATATAATATACTTTGCGATTATTTATTTTACTGTCAAAGATCTATACTAAAGCCTACGAAACAAGATAAATTTATGTTATTACAAATCACACGAATATAAATTTTATTGCTTTGTTGTTTAAGTTGATTTTCGTATAATAAAAACTGTTAAAAAGGTCCTAAACAATCTCAATTGCAATAGAAATTAAACTTTATGGCCTGTACATTGGGTTTATAATTGTAAATCATGAAAATTATCTCGTTTCGTTGTCTGAAGTATAAATAATTTTATCTGATCAGAAGCCGTCTATCATACTTTTAGGAATACAAACGCAACTCAATATAAGAACGCGATTACGCTTTTCTATTTATTTATTTTAAATTTAAGTGTATACAAAAGAATACTTAGAAATAAACGTTATACAGTAATACAGTATACAAAAACATAACCCTCCTTCTGACGCAGTCGGGTAAAAAGCGAGCAACAGAGGAGACGATGATGTTATAGAGGGCAAGATAAGTGTACAACCTAGATGAAAAAGACAAAACCATAAATATAACTTAATTATTAACATATTTACAACCAAGTACATATTTATATAAATTACTTAAACTTATGTATATACACATACATACATACCTATATATATCAATAATATAATATATAAACACATACTGTAAATCTTATCATGTCCAAATCAATTCGCTCATGTAATCATAGAATAAAAATGCGCTATGCAATATTTCAAAACTGGATACGATTATAATGGTAATAAAAAGACGCAATGTGAGCGTATGCGCATCTAACCGTGGGGTCTCGGGTTCGATGCACGGGTTGGGCAAAGTTTTATTTATGCCTGGTGGATGGCGATAGGCTCACCCCGTATCCTTAGGGACCTAAATATACCCGGTGAAATGTGGGCGTTGTACAACTCATCCATACCCTTCTGGGTAATATAGGCATAATGTTATGTTATGTGTTATATTACTCAAAGCTTACAACGTATTTATGTAAAAAAATTACAATTCGTAATTTCAAACAATATTTCATACAAATAAAATACAAACGCAGAAAACACAACTAAAATTAATGAACACGGGTTTTGCACATATTTAACCAAATGAATACATATGTTAAATGTACGATAATTATGACGTTGAGGTGCTTAAGCCCAACCCGCAAATGTATTAACATCAAAATACGGAAACACATCATAATTATGAATTAAAAGCTCTTGATGAAATTCTAAATCTCACAGAACGTGAAACCTAGAACGACCACTGCAAATAAATTCAAGGATTTTCTGAAATTATTACGTTTTCCATATCCTCTTTTAAGTTGCAACTTACATTATCCGTTTTCTTGTTTAAAAAAGATTTAAAACCATAATGTAGATATGAAAAATGTACGCGTGTAAGAGTATTTGCCAACGTCTATTCATTCTTTATTACTCTTTGCCAAATTTGGTTTGGCAAAATTTTAAAATCTGCTTTCTGTTTTGCTTGTTTAATGAGAATTAAGTTAGTTAATTTACCTACTTAACAAAATAAATTATATTTTTTATTTATTCTTTACTAACTTATCACATAAACTTTTAAACCATCACAAAACAATTACTTTTTAAATTTAAGTGTCTTATTCTGATTCGTCTGTAAACGTTTTAATATACTCTTTTATAGAAGTACATCCAACAGATTAATATGCATCCAATTAATATGTTGGCTATGAATGATTCACTATAAAGCCTGAAGCTATGAACTAATTCACATTAACTATGCATAATATTATTTTAGTTGAGCGGCAGCGTCCGCAGCGTGTATTTAACGAACTTTGATAATTGTGCTTTGTTCAATGACGCAATCACTAATGCGTTGTTTTAGCGTCAATTTTGTAACAATTAGACGATAGTTTGCCACAAACTGTTCAACACCTTTCAGAATGTAGGGGTTTTAAATAAGTCTCAACACTTCTAATAAACGAAAATACATTTATTTCCTTTTCCACACATTAAATTTTATACGGTTGACAATCCATTTAAAATAGTACTTACATGTTTACAGTTATTATCTAATTCACTCCACTTAATCAACGCACGCACAATCTACCACTTTTTATTAACGTTTATGATTATAAAATTATCACTTTAACCATAGTTGACTTTTAGATCTTACTCGTTCGATAGTTCAACAAGGACTGCCGACAGAGTTACCGTTCGCCTGGCGTTCAAACGTTTGATATTTGACAGATATCGTTCAACGACCGATTGAATGAATAACATTTATGATAGTGTTGCCATAAAAACGCTAACAATACATTACTGCTATATTTTTGTAGAAAAATGATTACTGGTGTTAAAAACAATGATTATAAAAACAGAAATGTTTTATTAAAGCATCAAACTGTTTTATTTTTATTAATATAATGCTCATAAAATAAAGACATTACGAATAGCATCAATAAACACACTGTTTAGTTAAATTATGATTATAAATAAACTCTACACTGAGGTGTTTTAATCAAAACTAACTACCAGAATGTATAAGCTACTACATTACAAAATTAAACTGAAAACAAGTATTTACAGGAAAATCAACACGTTGAATTTTATATTAAAATAGTCTAATAACTAAATTTAAACTAAATAAGTCTCTGTCAGACGGCCTCGTACCCAAAATGCTTGCAGCATTATCGCGTTGTATTGCGATACTAAGTCGCTTGCCGAAATAAAAGCCAGCATTCAATTAAACTTAAATTTGCCACTGCCGACTTTGAAGAGGACCATAAATTAGAGAGGAAAAAAACTGCATACGATGTCTGAAGCACGTGGAACCGGAAGTCCGGCGACGGCCACATCCTACACTGTCTGCCACTGAAAGCATTTTAGTTCAATTTAGCGTAAAAAAGACTAGCCTGTGTTTTATGTCGGGAGGGAAATTGCTCTCATCATATCTAAGTTGGCAATTTGAAAACGTTTTTGCATGACTTGTTCGAAAGGTTTTGTTGGAGTGCTTGCTCGTAGTGCTTAGTGATGAGGAAATGGTTTGCATATTATATTTTTGTTTAGATTTCGAAGCTTGGGTAGTATTGGAAATATCATTACAAAACGTGAGTTATATCATTGAATATTAAGTATTTCAGAAATAGAATACTATAATAAAATTTATGATAACAATTTAGCCGAGTGGGAGACCGTATTACTATCATCCAAATTTACATAAAGATAAAAATGTATTACGGATAACAAGATTGGCTTAGGACTATTACAATTAAATCATTTTGATAGGTTACGAATTAAGAATGATACGATCTTGAGAATACAAACTCATTTAAACTTTGACCTGAATCCATTAAAAGTTATTTGCGATAAAATTTATCACAATTTAAATGTTGTCGTAGGGAATACGCAACATTAATATGTTAATAAACAGTTTTCAACTTCAAATCAGGTACTTATAATGATTACAGTGAAATAATCAGAATTATGTATTGATATATTGTATAAAAAAAGTATTGATATGAAAAATTATTCGTTAAAATAATATTCCTATATTGTTCATGTTAAACATGAATTCAAGAAAATACCGATGTCAAAACAAAGCTGATAACGCTTTGGGTAAATTATTTTCTCATCGCGCAGTAAAACTAAATTTATTTTTAGTACCAAGAAATTAGGTTCTATACATCGAATAAACAACCTAGATTTATAAACATTTCAGTTCACTGAGTTAACATTAAATTAGAACAAGACCCCAGAACGTTTTATATTTCCGCTCAATTAAATGACTCTATGGAATGGAAATGCGAGAGGCAGATTTAATCGCAAGACATTTCGGGTTCCAGATTCCTACAGGTTGTACGAGACCATCTTTTGATATATATTTTCTTAAAATCCTATTTTTATTTTTAATTCTCATTTCAATATTGCTCAGACCATAAAATTCATATAAAATAAGACAATACAAAGATTTTAAGTATAGTCCAATTCGGGCACAGTACAAAATTGTGTCAATCTTCGTTTCTTACATTTTTATTATATATACACCAATTACCATAATTTAAGTTAGTTGCATTCTTAGTTAACACAGTCAGATTAACCATACAGAGAAAACAAGAGATATTATTTAAAAATAATATTAAAAGTAATAATAATATACCCACATAACAAACACAAATGAAAATTCATCCATCTTTTTCGCAAAAAAACATGACCTACATAATTTACAATTAGGTTCGTACAAGACCCAAGTAAAATATAGCTATATTATTATATACTTTAATAATGTGAACCTACGAGCGCAATTTCACTGTCCGTGTAGTTGTAAATATTCTATGAACAATATAAATCTCCTTGTATTAGGTACCCACGCATTCTCATGAAACTTATAGTTTAGGAGAAATAGTACGCCCGTAGAGTGAAAAATTCCAAGTAAACGTATAACTTTAAGTAACCATTACGTTCATTCGAGACAAGAATATCAAATCAAGTTTTTCGATCTTCTCGAGATTTCATTTTTCTATTAAATTATTGTTCTTGCATCTGCTGCGCCTGTAGACAGACAGTTGTAGGCACACTCCGCACACTGCTGTTGTATTACAATAATACTACCAAATTTTGTGTATTGTATCATTTAAAAATCACAAATAAAATATATATTATCATTTCAAAAATCGCACTAATATCACAAAGTCTATACTCGTTTGAGTTTAGATATATTGAAATTGAAATTCGGTATACAGATAGCTTATAACATAATAAGTTTTTTTTTTATCAATATATTTATACAATAATAGTAGCCCTGTATCTAATGCAAGTCCCACTGCTGGGCTCAGGTTGGTGAGAAGAGTCTCATGATGCGAAAGGTAAGGCCATAGAACACCACGCTGGCCAAGTGCGGATTGGTACACTTAACACACCCTAGAGCATTTTCTATTCGTTTTTACTAAAATAAAATAACACAATAAATTTTAAGTTTGAGCGTTTCAGATAAGAATAAAATTATTGTTTATTTTAAAATAAGTGTATTAAAGTCACCTTGAATACACTAAGAATTCTATTATTTTCCTTTTTATTAGCTATGAATCTATGTAAGGATCTGATAAGAGAAAAAGGAGTCTCAAAGGTTCAAGTATTTATAGGTAGGTAACTACTATCATACATTCAATTTCGTCCTAATGGTATTGGGACCCGAATTGATAAGGATCGAGTCTACTACCATTTATTTTATCAACAGTTTTGGAAAAAACTTTATATTATGATGTAATCAGGCCATTTTTGTTTGAATATGCATCAATATTAATTTTCATTTTTCGATATTTTGTTTGACTTGAAATCTTTCTGATCATCACGCCTATATTATTATCCAGAAGGATGTGGCAGAGTTGTTTAAAACTAACATTTAACCTGTGAATGTTTGCGCCAAAGTGATAGGAGGTTAGCCTTTTGCCAGCCACCGAATAATTTCAACTCCGTGCTGGACCGTACAGTGAGAAGCTACATACGCTAAATACTAGGTCAAATAGAAACAGGACAGTAAAAATCATCATTGAATTAAATTTATCTGGAGTTATACTCCTCAATAACGATATTGATATCAGAAATGTAATATAACACTTTACATGAATCTTTGTGACATACAGTGATCGATTGCTGCAGCAGTTAAACGGTGACATCTGTTATATTGGACTCCAATTTCTAGCACCCAGCTATGGTTTGCTCAACACCAAACACTATTGAAATAAAAGAAATATTCTTGAATCAAACTTTTTGGCATGGAAAACAAAAAATATTAATAAAAAAGTATATACAAACCCTTTTTTAAACTATAAAGGTCTTGTACCTCCCTCTCGATCCACTGACATTAAATTGTCATTACTCCTTAATGTGTTTTTTTCTGTCTCAGTAAATTTATACCAATAATTCATACATAGACAATTTTTTTATATTTTTTTTATTAGTTTAACACATAGACATTCATATTTCTCGATGCGAAACCAATAAAAAAATCAAAACAAGAAAACAAATTGCTGCAAACGGATGGTTTTTTTTGTCTAATGATGTTAACAAAAAATGATGTTTAGTTTTTTAATGTAATTTTTCCGTCTCAGCAAATTTATTCCTATTACTCATACATTGACAAATCTTGTTCTTATTTTTTTTTCATTCTTTTCATAAATAATCTCATTACAATGTTTAACACATTGACTTTTGTTACGAAACCAAAAAAAAGGAAAATGCACGGGAAGAAAACAAATTGCTGCAAACATTCTGTATGCCGCAGTGGATATTAAATTCTTTCCCTTTTGTGACTGTTGCTTCACTAATTTCGCAAACTTTTTCCCGACTTTGTGGGCTTTTGAATCGTAAAAGCTTTTGTTTTGAATAAATTTAATTTAGGGAATGTGCCTTAAAGTGAAGTGTTTCATTAAGCTTCATCATTTTTGCATAATTTTTTTTTCATTTATTATTTTTTTTACATAAATATGATTGTTCTTATTTTTCACAAAAAAATAAAAAGGTAACCAAATTTGAATATCTAGGTACTATATTAAAACGAGTGAATGTGTGTGCTATTTGATAAATTAATAGCTAAATCAGTATTACGAAGTTTCTTTCTGGGTGCATTCTAGCTTCAGTGATTGCTTATTACATACATTCTTAATTTTAACAAAAAACAAAGAGTCACAAAATGTAGGTATCTAATGTAAATATATAAAGCTCAAAGTTCTAAAAACTCTACAGAAAGTTGAGAGAAGTAAAATAATTTTTAACAAAAAAAAAACCGACTTCAAAAAGTAGGTAAACTAAAAAGCAAAAAATAAATTTACTTCGCACAAAATAATACGTTTTTTCATTTAGTTAAATAGAAATTATTAAATAATTATTTTATAATTCTGAAGTCGGTCCTGAATTATCCTTTAACTTCTAACTATTGAGGAGTTGACCTTCCATCATCAACCACATAAAATTATTGTGACCAAGCGTAAATCCTGGCCTCGATTAATAAAATATGAGGGTTGCACAATTTGTGCTCCGTGCTGCTACATACCATAGATATAGGTCGCGTCATGTAAAAAGAACGCTGGCGGTCAAGCTGCGCATTAGGTGATTTTTCGGACTGTTTGGTGGTATGAGGTGCGGCGCGGGGCAGGCGGGTCACGCGGCGCATGCTTGCCGGTGCGCTATTGTGTCATCAGTCAACCTTTGGCTTCCATGCTGTGTCCACGTCATATTCGTTCTCAAAATACCATCGCGCACAAAAGTTTTTATTTACGAAATGGTTTTACACAGAGAAGTGAGAAAAAATATTAATGACGTATAGTGTTTTATGAAGAGAGAGGCTGATAATATTTAAAACAATGTATGAAACGGACCGCAGTGGCAACAAAATGTTCAGAGTCTACAGTGAGACGAATTTTAAAAGGTTCAAAGGATTCAGAATTCCTTAGGTACTGTCTTCGGAACTCCCGGCAAAAATAAAAGAATCAAACAAAAACCAATAACAGATATTGACAACTTTGACCAGGGTGTTATAAAAAGAATCATCCACAATTTCCACGTCACTGAAAATGAATTGCCTACCATAGACAAGTTGCGAAGGAAGTTACAGGATGACCTTAATTTTCAAGGATCTGTAGCAAGTCAAGCAAGAATGGAAGGAGTATCAATATTACTTAAAAATTTTGTAATTAGATTAAACATTTTAAACTGAATTAAACATGTTTTAAATTCTATTTAATGATATTTTACCTAATAAATTTTGCAATGTACTTCCCGAAAACCAATATACGAAGCCGCGAGCGACAAGCTAGTTCAAAAATAAAACAATAGGTAGCTAGTACTTTCGTGCGCGAGTGTACCAATGCACAAACACCCCCCCCACCACTTTCTTCCAGCGTTCTTTTTACGTGACGCGACCTATACCACTAGATTTCTAAATTGGCAAATAACTTTTTTTAATCAGGTTTTACACAAACAATTTGCTTACAAGGTTTCAGACTCACATTATGTAATTATGTATGTTTTACTTACTTTTCATTTATGTCCAAATATGAACTAATTTTGTAAACTACGTACAAACATTACAGAAAACTTATTAATTTGTACGAAAACTCTCGGCGGCTTGTGTATTTACTGTAAACAATCCTATAACAAAAGTTACGTTACAAATACAGGTAATGAGAAAGATAAAACATCACACGTGCGTACGATGAGTGTTGTTGAAAATTTTACGTAAAACGAATTACATGTGTACTTCGTTTGTATTGTATACAGGGTGTAAATGACATCATGACGATGCCGTTTACCAGTGATTCAGTACATGAGACTCTGCGTGCAAAAAATTAGTAAAGGAAAATTTTCGTTTTTCGCAATTTTTTTCGACGGATTATTAGACCTTAGACAATCGAAATACGTCATGTGAAATTTTCCGGTCAACTGTAGGATTTTACAAAGAAAATTATTTCCACTTGTAGAATTTCCGATCAAAAAATTTCGCGTCTACAGCTTTGAAATCATGTTCTTAATCATTAAGAATTTTTTGCCTCTACCATAACGGACGATTTGTCTGTCACACCTTTTAACAGCTATGATTATGAAATGTATTTCATTGTTTCAACATAGGAATTAACAAACAAGTAGTTTTGATTGACAATTCAACACGTCTGAAAGATTGGTGAAAAGTGATTTTCAACGAAACATAATAACCTACTATGTAAGTAAACCTACGTTTGCTTTAATTATATAACCTCAAAGTGTTATCAGCATAGGTGGTTAGTACGTAATTATCATCTCTCTTGTAGAGATATTAGTAGATCTCTGAGCCTGTCATCATCTAATGAGATATTATGGTAATTTCGTGTCAAGATAAGTTACTGCACTACACAATAGACGTACTTATTCTATGTCCTTAACACGTCATGTATGCATATACATAATGCGGTGCATAGTTTGGTAGGTAAATATTCATTAGGATCGTTTCAGTATTCAGACAGAGTTTCTATTATATAATAGGTCTTACCCATGAAATTGCCGTTTTGTATGAAAAAGTATAAACGAATTTTTGCATGTATTTTTTATTTGTATTAATTGAAGTAATCACCCATGCAATCAATGCATCTTTGCCAAAGTAGTGGCAGTTTATTGATGCTCTTCTTAAAGAAATCAGCTGGACGGGAGGCAACAAATTCTTCAAAGGCATTTTGTACTGCCTCTCGGGTGTTGATTATTTTTCCCGCCAAGAAGTTATCCAAATTCTGGAAAAAGTAGTAGTCTGTAGTGGGGTGCATAAAAGGAGCGTCCCCGATTGACGTACACAAAGATTCCCTACGTCCGGCGCACCCTGGGCTATTCGTGAGTTCTTAAAAACGAATTGGCTAATCCTTTCACCACGATGGCAAGTCAAAATAAGTTTTGACTCAGCCATCGACACGACGAAGAAGAAGAAGAAGATTAGTATAGTAAGGATAATGGACCAAGAAACGTTATAATAAGATATTATTATATAACTTAACATATCATTATGACTATATTAGTAAGAAAGGTGTGGCAGAGGTGAAGAACACCCACATTTCACCTGTTATGTTTAGGTCCCATGGGATAGAGGTCGAGCCTAACGCCATCCATCGGGCACAATTCCAACTCCGTGCTGCCATTGTGAAATTTCTGACAAATAACACTTAGCCCGACTCAGGAATCAAACCCGAGACATTGCAGTAAGAGGCGCATACTATAACCACTAGGTCATCGAAGCAGTTTTAATACTGCAATAAATTATGACGAAGAGGTCTTAACACAGCATCTAGATCAATATAATATATACAAACGTAAAAAAAGATAAGAAAGCTCTATTATTATTATATTCACAAGCTTTTAATTAACCGACTTCAAAAAAAGGAGGAGGTTCTCAATTCGGTTGTATGTTTTTTTTTTTTTTTTTTATGTTTGTTCGCCGATTACTCGAAGACGCCTGGACCGATTTGAGAAATTCTTTTTTTGTTTGATAGGATATACTTGTCATATGGTCCTATTTTTTTCAAGTCACGTTCTGATGATGGGATCCTAGAGAAATCGAGGGCAACCCTCAAATTTAAAAGGCTTCTATATTGTTTTTTATATATTATCTAAAGCTACTCGGATATCTGCATCTAGTAGTCAGCATTTTATGTTGCTGAGCTGATGCTGGAAGGTACAACTCCTCAACGGTTAGGAGTACGGGGATAATTCTTTAAATATAGGCTCCTTGAGGCCGTTTACTGTATTCTTTCAAGTTATACACAGATGAGGCGAGACGTTGAATATTACTTATGTACATTCATAATATGAGGTCATGATTTGATGATGGGATCCTAGAGAAATCATGGGTGACCCTCAAATTTCAAAGGCTTCTATATTGTTTTTCGTATATTACCTAAAACTTCTTGGATATTTGCATTTTAAGTTGCTGAGCTGATGCTGACTTCAGAATTATAAAATAATTATTTAATAATTTCTATTTTATTAAATGAAAAGACGTATTATTTTGTGCGAAGTAAATTTATTTTTTGCTTTTTAGTTTACCTACTTTTTGAAGTCGGTTTTTTTTTATTAAAAATTATTTTTTTATTAATGTTATCAAATAAACTAAGCAATTGAAATTTGATTAATTGAACTACAATATGTTGACATCAAAACAGTGTATAAAAATGTATTGAATATTTACTATTGTTAACATTGGAACATGTGTCTGACATGAATCTGATAACACTATTATGCTACAAAATTAGCAATATTTGAATGGTTCATTAAATTTGTATTTAACATGAAGTATTATTTTGTTTATTTTCATTGAATTACGATTTTGTTCGGTAGGTTTAAATATCTCATTAGTTTATATTACTGGACATGGACATGTGAGAGAAAATCATGATAAGAAAAAAAACTTATTGATTATTTTAATAGCATTTAGCTATGCTTAGCAAATTATACTAAGAAACAGTTGAAAAACTGAGAGACAGTGACGTCACGAAATAACGTAACATAAACTTGAGTAATTTAGGTACTGGCAAGAGGCGACTGTAGCTGTTTGGTTAAAGCGGCTGGCCGGTATACAGAAGGTCGCAGGTTCAAATCCTGCCGGTCCCATATTTTCTCGACTGTTTCTGAGTAGAAAAAAATCAGTTTATGAATCTACGTATTAGATTCGAAACTAGTCGGCATATCCCGGCTAAAGTAACGTGAGTAACCCGTATTTTCAATAATAAGAAAAAAATCTGTTTTAAATGTTATTAATAGTAGTACTATTTAGGCTAGCTTATATTTTTTTGGATAAAACTTTATAAAAGCTTTGAAAACTGTTTGTATTATTGTTTTTCACCAATGTTGTTTCAGGCTTGCTTTTACAGTATACAATTAGTTTGTACTGTTTCCATTTTATTATTCTTGTAAATGTTTGGATGGTTGGTTTTTCGGCTCTGTTCACAATAACTGTCTAGACTTCAGACATTTAACATTATTTATTTATATACAAATCAAAGTTTTTGCTTTACAAATCGTTTGAATGTACTTGTCTTGGAATGAGATCGGAGTCTTTGTGTGGTTGATATTATTATGTTTAATGAGATATTGAATGATTTTAGACATTACTTGTTTATTTTGAGAAACTATCTTTTAAAACGTGACGAGATTGTATGTGTCTAATAAGTTCTAGTGGTTTTGAATAATAATTTATAATATCTGACGACCTGAAGGTGGGCTGGATGTTTAGACGTGACTTGGGAGAGGCCCATGTAGACATCGGACTGGGCACGGTCGCCGGGGCGAGCCCCGTGGATGTAAGATCGATCCGGGGCTCGCCGACCCACCATCTTTCGGCGACGAGGCACACCGCGGGGTTTTAGTGGGTATTCTGTGCCGTTTAACATCGTAGGCACGGGAGTCCCACATAGCCACTCTGCCCGTCCCCCCACGGGTGGGGTGGTATGCGTAAATGCATTTCCCCGCGAAAAAAAAAAAAAAAAAAAAAAAAAAGGCCCATGTAGACATCGCAAGCGTATTAAGCTATGCTAGAAGGGGCTAACAAGAATACTTGTAATTTGTATTTGCAAATTACTTGTACACATTTTTTTTTTAAAGAGTAAAAAAGATATGTACCTAATAACTTTCCTTGTCTACTGCTCTAGCAGCCCTTCTATGCTAAGCTATGCTTAGCTTAATGCGCTTGCGTTAGGAGAGAATGCCCGTCCGTTGTGTTGATTGGTTGCTATGCTACCTAGTTTTATGGTTGTTATGTACAATCAACCGTCAATCATCTGGATTTTCTATCAGAACAAATACACTAAATTCCACCAGTCCACCACTGCTTCTCTGTATTATTAATCCGTATGTGCAAAGTCTTTCTTACGCTAAGGAGGTGTGGGATGCGTTGGCAGCTATTTTCGAAGATAAAGGTATAAACAGACGGATATCTTTAATGAATAATCTCTTAGATGAGAAGCTAGAGAATCACAGATCTATGCACGAATATGTCGCATCGGTGATGAGTCACGCTCAAAAGCTGAAAGAGATTAATCAGAGCTTTGATGACGATTTGTTAGCCGTAGTATTACTGAGAGGTCTACCTGATGAGTATTGAGACCATTGCGGATGGCACTAGAACACTCAGGTATACGTTAGTTTATCTGAAGCATCCAAGGAAGCTGTGTACCTCCAGAGGTTGGTGAGTCATGTGATTAAGAACATGAACTCGAAATGTGTCAAGTTGTTTGTAGACAACCAGAGCGCCATAACGATGGCGAACAATCCTGTTGCTTACCGGCGGACGAAACATATAGACTTAAGGTATCATTTCGTTCGTCATTGTGTTAACGAGGGTTTAATTCGGTTGGAGTACATCCCGACTGAAGACAAATTAGCCGATGCTTTAACAAAGCCATTGCCTCGCGTTAAGTTTGAGAGGTGTGTGTATGGTTTTGGTTTAGCTTTAAGTGCTTGAGCATGCTGTGGGTGTCTACATGATGGATGGTTGCTTGAGAGGAAGTGTTGATTGGTTGCTATGCTACCTAGTTTTATGGTTGTTATGTACAATCAACCGTCAATCATCTGGATTTTCTATCAGAACAAATACACTAAATTCCACCACTGCTTCTCTGTATTATTATATTCCTATACGTTGTGTAATAACCAGGATTCAAACCAACGACCTCTCGATCGTAAACACTGCTTTATCCATTGCGCAACGGGTGCTTAATTTATTTATTTATTTATTTAACTTTTTGCACACAAAATGGTACATAGGTGGACTTAATGCCTAGTGGCATTTTCTAACAGTCAACCTAGGGTGGTGCAGAGAAACAAAGGTAGGTGCGTTTCGATAATACTATCTAATAATGAAAAAAAAACACAATGATTTGAAAATCGATTAAATACATATTAATACATATATGGTACATATATAATACTTTAAATACGTCAATAATATACACAAATATATATATATATATATATAAATAAATACACATATATATAAATAACGGATGAAGAGAAGGGGGATGAACAAATAAACATTATGACGATTCTGCCAATTTTTCGGTTAAAAGTTTGCGTACTTTAATTTTGAAGGTATACCGGGTTCTTATTATTCTTACTGGGTAATATGTAAATCTAGTTTAAAATTTTAATGATTTGTGTCCCTATTCACTGGATAATAAATAATTTAGGAAACTGAATAAGGATGCTAAATTTAAACTTTGAAACTAGTATCTTCAAAAGCAGATTAATAATATAGTTCGTCATGGGTTCATATTTGAAAATCAAATTTAGAAGACCCTTAATTTCCTTAATGCTCGGTTGTGAATAGCTTTAGGTCATAACTTTGGTTCACTTACATTCAAAACATAAAACTATTAGCATTTAATAACCATTCTCCTAATCGTAAATTCACTGTAAGTTCTTGAGTTGTAAGACTATTTAAACCTTTTTAAAAGAGAGTAGACCTTCTTTAAGTGAACTCTACAGAGAAAAGAATCTCTCTCAGCTTGGCGATGATATTTACACATAACATAACATAACTTAACGCTTATATTACCCAGAAGGGTGTGGCAGAGGTATACAATACCCACATAATACTAGGAGAACTTTACATAGGGAGTGAGCCTATCGCCATCCACCGGGCACAATTCCAACTCCATGCTGCTATTGTGAATTTTTTGACGGAAATAACACTTTACCCAACCCGGGAATCGAACCCAAAACCTCGCGGTGAGAGACCCATACGCTAACCACTAGACCATCGAGGCATGTTGGAGATGGGATAATAGTTATTGTATTAGAATTTACTTTAGTTACCGTTTAAATTGTCATCACTAAACCTATTAAAAAAACAACAAAAGTTTTATTTATAAAACATTGTTTGTTGTTGATCACGATCCTACTTTTACGGAGTTAAGCGTAGAAAAAAAGATTACAAAACAAATATAACATGCCCAACATTACTTATTATTCCTTGTTAATCCAATTAATTTCAACAAGTTAAATATAAAACAGAAACCAATTGAATTTATTCGTACTGAAAATAAATCCAATTTATATTTTATCAAGTGATGTTCGAAGCGATGCACTTGATTTGCGAACTGTTTTTACGTTGCGCTCGAATGTTTCATGGCTATCGCAAATAAATAACGTTATATTAGGAGGAAACGATCATTAGCGTTTTTACACTGAAGTATTATTGAGTCTTTATCTATTTTTATAGACTAATTATATCTAAAACAATTAAAAATACATGTTTGTTCGTGGACATTTAGTATTTTTTTTTTAAATCGTTGATTGATTTACAAACAAACTTATAGGTTAAAATATTTTTTTTAAAAATGGGCACCAATTGACATGCATTTTAGTGTTTTAGATGTTATATCTATAAAAAAAAATTAAGACTTCATAATAATAAAGTTACAGTCCGATAAGGTTTTATGGCTGAAATACATTATCGATTGTGTAAACTTATAGTATGTTAAAAAATTAAAACGAGGATGTTATAAAGTGGATACTGCTGCGTTAAAAATATGATAAATACTAACTAATGCCATGGTACTATTTCAAACATTTTCTTGAAGAAAAATACGTGCAGTATTGAAAATATTTTGCAACTGTGCAGGTAATGCCGTTAGGGCGCTTTTGCAATACAGACCCGAATCCGCACCCAACCCAATCCAAGTCTAGTACAAAATACTCGTAGAACAATATAATTAGTACGGAAGCTAACGCACTACATCTGACATCCCTCATGCGATTTGACATGCAAACAGTTTTTGACAGACTCGGATTGGACGAAGCTCGTAAGCTCCCTTAGATGTAGTAACGGTTGCCAACATAACAATGTGTGATGGCACTATAGTACGCGCGTTATCATCTGAGTCTTAGGGCCATAAATTATGTCTCAATATCTATCTCACTTGCACTTATGGGTCTTATGGAGCCGTCTATTGAAGGGCGTAACAATAAAAGACATATTATCGATAAGTGACGATATTTTATATTATACTATATTTAAAAAATATTATAAATTATATTTCACAGATGAATGCAGCCATTTTACTTAGTTTGTTGAATTAAAGAGTAGCCATTTTATTCAGATCACTTTCCAATTCATTGAGAAACATAAATACGTCGTGAATCACTGTTCGAGTATGAGGGCTAATATCGCCATGTAATTAATTTAGATCAACGATAGAAAATAAAGTATCCATATTGCGCAATGAGTAACACGTGAATGTATTTATTTAATTGCAGTTAACACATTTATAGCAAAGAAACACGCACTGCAATTACACTTAAAACCAACCAATCAGAATCATACAGATAATAAGTGACTCATCGTTAGCACATGCGCAGGTAGCCTAGGCTCCAGCGCTGCAAATTCCTATCTCTTTTGACTTTTATGACCTGACGACTCAGATGCTAACGCGCGTACTATTATAAGGAATAAAAGCTTCTGTTGGTGTACTTTTTGGCATAACTGATCGATCTAAAATTTTATAAGGTTGTTACTATCAATTGCAACATCCCCAAGTTGTCGCATAAAGCGCACTGCGCTATTGAATTTGCATATCGCGATAACCATTCCAATATCCATTGCGGATAGTGCTACCGCCTGTCTGTGATGGTACACAAGTGTTTTAGATTATTAGCTCTAATACTCTGAAAAGTACATAAACGTAAAATTTACGATGTTGCTGGATAGTCTAGTTATCATGTAGAAGGAAGATAGTTAACTTTAAATGTTGTGAGATTCGCTGAATGCAAATGCAAATTATTTTAAATTTACCTATTTCTATTTTATAATAAATTATTTTTATAGCATTGAGCTATGAAATTATGTTTGGTTGGTTAAAGTGGCTGCACGGTGTGCAGAAGGTCTCAGGTTCAAATCCTGCCAGTCCCATATTGTACTAATTGGTGTGGCCACGCACTGGCCGGGAGTAATATAAGTTTGTAGTACCATTGATACAAAAGAAGAAGAAGTCCCATATTTCTTTAACTGTTTCGTAGTAAATAAATAAATGCTAAATAAAGAAATATATGATGCAAGCTGATTAAGCAAATGTATATAAATTCACAAGTATCTTAATCAAACAACCCAGAAAAGGACCGATGATTTGCTGTAAAATACTACAAAATACTAGTATTGAATCCGATTAAAATTGAAATCAAATAAAAGTTGTTAGTCTAGGTTAAACTGATCTGCAGTCAGATACCAATTAGCATTGTTGACGTAAGCAAAGCCGATACGGTGAATGCGCAGATTTCCGTTTCACTGCTCTGTGCCATCTGGATGTCTGTAACTACTGCAGCGCGTTGAATCTAATGGAAATCATGTTTTGATTTGCACACAGACGAACCGGCATTGAACGTTTTCCGAAACTCCAATTGTGTGTAAAATAAAGCCAAAATACGAGAAATTTTGTTTTAATTTGTTCCGTTTTATGTACAGTCAGATCAATAGATTCAAGATCCACCAATATCATCAAAGCCTAAAATAACAAAAAAATAAAAAGTGTTAGGGTCATATCAGAACTAACTAATAGGCTTACCAAATATGACGATTTCTAGCGAATATTTTGTAGAATGGGTCATGAATTTATTGGTCTGATAGTACTTACTCTTATTTTATTTCTATAGGTAATTTGCAACAACGGCACAAATGACTTCGTATATTTATTTTTTAATCTTATTTTATTATCTTTGACTCAATATTAGTACGTCTGTCGGACAATAGTATAATAAACCTATATTGCAAATGAACGTCTAAACTATGTGTTACTGGGAGACTATTGAATGTAGGGCTATCCGGATATCGAGACATGCATTAATCGTGTCTGAAGTTGTAACACTGGCGTTGCATATTCATGCAGGCTATACGTCCAATCTAGTTATAATGGAGACATGTATTGTCCCCCCTTTAAGCGATACAATTGAAGTGACGTAATGTCAGAACAGATCTGACATTACGTCTTTCAAGAACAGGAATGGTGCAGTTTGAAGTGGCTGTGTGTGTCAAATAATAAAGCGTCGGCATTCTGATTAAGAGATCATTGTCTCTAATCCTGTCTTTTGTATAAATGACGTGGAACATTCTTCTATTACCAGCAACATAGCTTTGCTAGAGGAAATTAATAAGAACACTAGTAATAAGGCGGCAAATAGGAAATATGGATTGCCACTAAGTCTTTTCAAAAAAAAACTTACCACCGCTTATTAGTGACTAAGAAAATATTATTTTGGTTAGCCGATGCCTGACGTTTAAATATCATGACCTACTGTAACAAATAATATATAGATATAATAGTTCGAAATATAAATGAATCATGTTTCATATATACATAAATCAAATATGAATGTCACATAAGATTTGGAGATAAACTGGGTGGACGAAGAGTAAGGGAATTTAATCAGACAGCTGAGCCGTAGCAAACTTGTCATATTACAAACGGTTTTATGTGAGGACCGGGTGAATCTGGCTTAAAATTTTATTACATTTCCATGAAATATGATTAAAATTAAACTTTGGGGCTTTAAAAAAATGTGGTTTAGCTGGTCTTACTTTGACGTTTCCTCTGCTTTAGAATTTTAATATTTGCATGCAATGCAGGGTTGGCGTAGTGGTGAAAGCGGTCGCCTCGCCGTTTTCAACTACGCTGGTGTTGTTGGATCCCCACACGGGACATAAATATCTATGTGTGATCCGCATAGATTTGTTCTGACTCTGGGTGTGCTTTAAAAAATATGATTACCACAACAACATGAAAATATAAACGGATACAATACTTGCAATAAAAAGTTAGAGTGCATTTAAATTTTAAACTTTCCGTTACAATGAAACATTTATTTTGCGCACTAAAAACATTGTTGAGTTTTACAGTGCAATTTTGCTATAAACCCTCTGCTTCTGATACTAGTCACGTAGAGAGTGTACGGTAGTGGCCGTGGGGGACGGATGCCAAACTAACCCGACGCAGCGACGATGCAGCCCACCACGTAATCCTAGCTCTTTGCTCCTATGTCGGTATAACCTTCTACATAGAATATGACACCCTATAGAGACACTTGGTTATGTTTATCAGAGGACTACGGACAAGTTTTGATAGTCTGGTCTCTGGCTCGAATGACCAAGATGTTTGTTTAGCCATGCTATTTACTTGAGGTCCCCATATTCTCTTGCGGTAACAGCCATAAACTTAAATAATCGATGCAAACTAACAGTAGGTTTGTTTGAGCAGGCTATTCAAAATTATTTAAATTATGAAATACGGGTGTTACTCACGTTATGTTGGTCTTTTTAGTCAACTGCGATTCCACCTAAATTTTTAGGCATTTTCAAGAGAGTGCGATACGCGCGCCTGAGTCAAAGCCAGTCTTGCACGTCAGTTTTAATTTAAAAAAAAAACTATTCTAAATTGTTAACGGTCTTGTGATAAATATATCCGTATAAAAATATAATATTCGAGTTTTTATATGACAGTTACAGTTTCACAGCCAAGAGACTAGAATGCTGAACTATTGTTGGCAACAAAAATAAACAGCAGCTTTCAGCACATACGAACGTGACCACAATTATTATTCAGTGTACGCTACGACTAACTAACTGCAAAGAACAACTCGTTGATATTTATATAATAACACAGTATATACTAGCTCTTAGTAAAATTGTTACAATTTTATAACGCTCAGCAATCTAATATTAAGAAACAGTCGAATACTTTTTAAAGACGTCTAGAAAACTTGCATCATGCAGTCAAAAGATACGTTGATTTGCAATGTGGCTTGAATAGCTCAGATGGGAGAGCGAATAGACGGAATTTTAGGATCAAGCCCCGTTTCAAAAGCAATTGTTTTCGACTGTTACTTAGTTATTTTAGATATTATACATTGCACTGAAAACAAGTTACAAGACAAAATGTAAAAATAGTCAGGCTACTGTTTGTAATGCGTTCTTATATTGCACGTTGTATGTAAGGCTCATTGCATAGAATCCCCTACAGTGAAGAATGCGAATCACGTCGAGGCCAAGAGCGCTTTGAAACGATCGCTCTCAAATTATCCGTCGAACAGAGTGCTCCGAATGTAATTCCAAGTATTAGTAGGATTGCTCGTATGTGCTATCGATTTATCAGGGAATATTGGTTAAATACATCGAATTTTTTTATTGATTAATAAAAATAATACTTAAAACATACCTAGAACAAGTGATTAAAAATTTTACATACTTTTATGCTATATGGTCCAAATACTTTCCACTATTCCTCTAGTCCACTATGATATTATCTGTGTTGCGATTCTGTAAGGGAAACTGTCCGTTCCGAAAATTTTGTATAACCTTATCCTACACATACAGTCGATATTTGACTGTCATAATTTCAAATAGTGTGATGCCATTTATGGAGTACTCACGCCGATCAGAAATTATTGCATGAAAGAGCAAAAAATACAGCGTCACAAACTTTCGCATGAATATGTACGATTAGTGCAATTAACGAATATAATTTTATTAAAGGTTGTCACTAAAGTATATATAAATGTCATTTCGAATACTATGCGTTATTTTGAAAAAGTCAGCTAGACAGTCTCTTGTTTGATTGGGGCAAAACTGTTTCCAATTGCCCTTCAATATAAAATAATAGGTCTCCATTACTCTATCAGTCATATATCTGTGATAAATAGGGTTCTTTGAAAAAACTTCAGTATAATTTTGATTTGGCAGTAAGAAATAGCATCGTAAGATGTTATGTTGAGTTTTGTCTAGATTCTGGTTTGATTATAGAGTTCGTGTAAAATTAACGTGACATATGACATGTAGAGATAATTTCTGTCTTTCAGGTGATGAACACAAAATCCAGTGAAAACATGAGAATTAAAAAGGAGAATGACTCAAGATAAGGAATAAAGTAGTATTTTCTGATTCACATTTGTATGTTCGGCCTAAAAACGTATTAATAATAATAATAATAAAAGCTTTATTGCACACCATGGAAAAATAAAAATACAGAAAAAAGAAGTTAAATACAAATGGCGGTCTTATCGCAACTTAGGCAATCTCTTACAGACAACCATTGGATGGAAAGTAAGAAAGGGACACGAAAGGGAAGTTAAAGGTGTACTAGAGAGAATTAAGAATGAGGAAAGAATATAAATGCATAAAGATATTAATTAAGATGAATATACCTACGTATAGGTACAATAATAAAATACTTACATACATACTTAATAATTAATATATATAAGTAATATAATAATATATATAATATATAAATACCTAAAATATATATTATAATTATATAATGGACAATATATGGTAGATTTCAAATGACAGATGTAAGAGAAATAAGAACAGGTCAGATATTATTGAGTGAGAAAGTGTTCTTTAACCAAAGTTTTAAATATTGGTAACGATTTAGCACTCCTTATGGATACCGGTAACTCATTCCAAAGTCTAATTGCTTGCACTGTGAAGGATTTGTCTAAAAACTTGGTGCTGTGTTCCGGCATTTTAAGTCGCAAATTCTCTGATGAACGCAGGTACCTTGTGTGCGTATCATGTAGAAAAGGAAAACGTTTTTTTAGATAAGATGGAGTAGAAGGACTGAAAAGAATGTTGTAAAGAAGTGATAGAATATGTACATTCCGGCGAAGGCGAATAGGTAACCACTTGAGTTTAGTGCGATATTCGGATATATGGTCATATTTGCGTAAACCAAATATAAACCTTATGCAGAAATTTTGAAGGCGCTCAAGTTTGTTAAGTTGGTCTTCAGTAAGATCTGGATAACTGGCATCTGCATAATCAAGGATGGGAAGAAGAAGAGATTGTGCTAGAGCAGTTTTCGTAGTATTTGGTAAAAGGTTACGTAGCCTACGCAGAGATCCAGCAGCAGCAAACAGTTTGCGGCTCAGCTCCTTCAGCTGTGGGCCCCAGGTGAGTGTTCCATCTATGTAGATACCAAGATCTTTTACTTAATATAATGAAGTGATTTTGAAGTAACATAATAGACGCTTCAATTCTAAAGTACAGTAGAAAATTCCTGAAATGTTATCCTCACAAGAAATTGAAACGAATGAAGCTATAAAAGCTTCTAGAGACCGTGGCAGTAGGCTATAAATTTTCTCTTCCCACTTACTAAGAGAACGCAGTCTCAATTTACCTTTTGATTTTATTTTACTATTAAAGTTTAAAATTTTGGCGCCATTTGACAAAGGGCTTTTCAATTAAGTAATAAAATTATCTTCAATGATTGCAACCTCTTTTGTAAAAAAATGGTATTTATAAAAATTAAATGGATGGCATATAATAATTAGTAAATGTGAATTGCTTTCTTTATGAAATAAGTGACAATGTATGATTTTACATAGCATTTTCTGTATAGTTTGCCGGTCTGCCTCTTGATTTTATTAAGGTTTCAAAATCATTTCATTATTTTTTAACACGCTTATATTAGCTTCATCTGTATGTATGTATGTATGTATGTAACCGATTGTTAAAAATGTGATGTGTTTAAAAAAACTAAATAACACGCTTTTAAAATACTTCTAACTAAAAAATGAAAAATAATTACAATATAAGCTGAAAATGGTAATGAACAAGACAGTAGGGTTGCTCGATAAACGAAAAATATGGCACAGAGCGTCCCACGCTTTTTCACAATAATACTAGTATTTTTTTGTTTATTACCATTTTCAGCTTATATTAGGAATTATTTTTCACTTTATAGTTAGAAGTACTTTAAAAGCGTGTATTTTAGTTTTTTTAAACTATTAATTATTATCTCTTTTAAAAACTTGTTCATATTAACTGACATATTAATTACATTAGAAAGCCAATATTACATTAGGTTTTGAAATTCACCGTTCCAATAAACGATCAAAGGTATTTTTTAGGTTTGTATTTATTGCGTAGTTTTTTTTTTCACAAGTTAAGTGGGTCAGGGGTCGTGAAACCCGTGTTTTATTATTTTTTACCCAAACGTGTTCTTGTTAGTATCCCACAAAGCAATAAAGTTCTACGTTTATGGGTAGTAGAAACAAAGCGTTTGAGTATCAAGAATTAAACTACTTATACCTATTTCTACCGATTGAATTAATAAAAAAAAACAAAAAATATTCCCAAGTGTTATTTTTACCCTCTAAAGAAAACAAAATAGCTTTTTTTTGGCAGTTTGCATTTTACTGCGATCCGTCAAATACAGCATTAGAAAATAATTGATTCTCACATCACTGAATCACGATTGCATTTGCCAACTAAATAATACTATGTTAAGAATATAATATTTCAATGAACGGTTTTATTCGAATCTCTACGCAGTAACTATAAAGCGAAGTAAGCCATTTAGCTCACGTATAAAAAACAGGCCATTATAATATATCCACGTTCTAGCTGTATTAAGTAACCATTACCTCCAACTCGTAACCATAATGATCCATTTTTGGAATGTTATTAACATTGATTCTAAGTAAACGCTACTAAAAGGCTCTAAGTATGTAATAAAAAGGCCATAAAACTTAAAGCACATGTTGTAACTTAACAGGTTCAATACAAAATGGGGTCGTTGCCTGATCTAAATGACACACACTTAAGGGAGGACACCTTCAGTGATACTGATGTAACGACTAGCTAGAGAGCTTGTTGGCTGTTCTGTCAATGTCTAACACATCACAAAAGAAAGTTATCTTACTATATTATACACCACTTTTATACCATATTTAATTTGTCCACCGAAATATGTGGATTATTTTTGTGATAAATCTGCCGCGCAAACTAAGAGTACAATAACTCGACTTACGTCGATTTTGAGTTATATACATATTCGGAATCAGCGAATCGAGATCTACAATTCTCTCTAAGAGACTTTTCATGAAACCTTCAGGAACCTGAAATTTCAGTAAGCAAGAATACAATAACTATTTATTTTTTACTCATTTACTAATGAAAAGTACAATAATCATACTTGTGGTGACATTCACTTTTAATTGTGTGTACATTACTTGTGATAAGTACAATAACTTTTAGTTGTTTCACTTATGATTTTATGTGGGACTTGAATTTTCAATATTTGTTGCTCGTCATAAATACAATATCTCAGACTTATTGTACTTATGATTGGTGTATACCAACCTTTTACAGAGATAATGTACTCATGCTTCACAAATAAATAGAGTTATTGTATTTATGATGAGTTAACTCATGCAAAATAAAGTTATAATACAATCAAAACCGAATTAACATTACGAGTTATTGTATTTATTATAAGTCAAGACTTTGCAACGGGGGGGTTGTCGGGTGTAAGAGGAAGTGAAACACGCGACAATTTTTGACCAGTCGAACGTACGAACGTACAATATAGCTTAGTTCTATTCTTATGCACTATATCAACCTTACTTTTTCCCCTCCCTTTCACCTCACCTTTACTCTTAGCCACATTTCCTTTACCCGGCACGTAATTTACTTCATAATCATACTCATCTAGAATCAACCGATACTTTAATAGTCTACTAGATGGATCTTTTTAAATTAAATAAATAAACCAAAGGTTTATGGTCTGTACATATTTTAAACTTACGACCATAAAAATAAGGTCGAAAATGCATGACCGCCCAAACTATAGCAAGCAACTCCTTTTCTATAGTTGGGTAATTCTTTTCGGCTTTATTTAGTTTCTACTGGCATAAACCACTGGTTTTCCGTCTTGATTACTTAACTAAACGCATACCCCGATGCGTCGGTGTGGGTAAGATAAACATATTATTTTCGGATAAATTAGGATATTGTAAAATTGGCGAAGTTATCAAACACTGTTTTAATTCTTCAAAACTATTTTGACATGCATTTTCCCATTTGAATATGATATTTTTCTTGCCAAGACTGTCTAAAGGGTAAGCTATATCAGTCGCTGTTTAGGGCAGTGAGTATTTTTTTTATAATTATGAACTCATTTTTATAACGCTGTTTCGAAGTCCGAGCCTCGAGGGATAGCCAAAGAAAGAAAGCAGGATATAATTTCTTAGTTAGTTCCTCTGATGCCTGAGAACCGAAGACTTTTCTGGACCACATTAGCAGAATCGACAAGGAACCTTCCCAATTTACATCTTGAAAATGAGAACTAAGAAATACTGATCTCTTTTTACCAGTGTTATTATATTTATTTAAGCTAATTTTTAAGTGTTTGTCAAAGTGATATTATGTGCCTTTTACACTGATTGTGAACAAAATTGTTAAATATAGGTAGGCATCAATAAGTGATACCCTTAAATTCTTCTTCTTCTTCTTCTTCTTCGTCGTGTCGATGGCTGAGTCAAATTTTATTGGTCCAATAAGTGGCCACTGTTATGACGCTCTTGTCGGCGTTCATAAGCGCCTCTTTTGTGCAGGTGGTAGGGCATTTTGGACAGTCAGTAAGGTGGTCAAGGTTTTGACTTGCCATCGTGGTGAACCCCTTAAATGATAACTTTATAAGGCTTTGCAAGTAATCTCTGATTAGATTTTTAATTTAAAATATTCAATATTATGCTGTGATTACCTAAAAAACAGGTTGTGATTGTCGGAAAGACAAGTTTAATTATAAAAAGTAATATTTAATGATTATTTATCAATTCATACCATTTTTTTTAAGTTAACGATATTTTTTGTAATGCACATTTATGTTTTTTTTAATAAATACTAAATAAACAAAGTTTTAAATTCTTTTTTTCATTGGGTTTCTTGATTAGTTGTATTTACATAATAGTACTCCAGTATGTAGGTTTGGTAAAAAAAGGGCAATAAGTAACATTACATAATATTGTATTAATAATTAATACTAATTACTGGTCATAAATACAATAACTACATTAGTTATTGTATGTATTACGAGTAAGGATAGATTGATTCTTTACTTAAAACTACAATAAGTACCTTTGCTAAAGATGAGTACAATAAGTGACGTAGTTATTGTATTTATGACTAGTGATAACAGGTTGATTATTTGGACATTCCTAGTTATGAACACTATTTTCATGTTCAATGTCATAAGCTTAATATTTTTACAATCAATTATATATGATCTTGTTCTTTATTTGTTTCCCTTTCAATTGGTACCAGTTTCATGATGATACGTTCATTGGTTCATGATATACAAGAAAAACAAAATTCAAAACTTTAAACGCTTTTTTCTCGAAACTGCCAAAATCGAGTTATTGTACTCTTAGTTTGCGCGGCAGAAATACAGTCCGTAGACTTTAACCAAAGAAGTTGTAAATAACTATTTTACAACTAGAAATCAAATTTTTGCATCTATGAATGTCAAAATTGCAAATAATAATATAAAAGTCTAAATGCTTACATTATTATCATATATATGTGTGGGTAGAGACACGCTGACGTTTTATATAACTAAGCCGTTCTAATTTCTTTGACTTTAACAATCAACAATAGCTAAATGTAGATGCGTCGTTTCATATGAGGACTATACGGTATAATGCCTCATGTCCTTGTAATTTCAGGGTAATCTATGATCTTACAACCAAACCGAAAAACTGTACTAGCACCAACATTTAGCAGCAAGCTGAAGGTGAAAGAACACAGATAAAACCGATAATTCAAAGGTTCAGTTTATTGATGCAGTACCTATAAAACTTTAGCCACTAGCTTCTTAGCTAACTTTATATCATGTTAACCTTTATCCATAATTATCTACTACTATTTGGCCCTCAGTGTTGAGGTCACATCTTTTTTAAAAGACGTTTGATGCTTTGTACTTACGCCTGGAGCCGGCTTTTACCGGTCTCAAGTTTTTTCTATTCATTGCGAATCAATACTAAAATATGAGTGGAGAGGATAAGTAATAGAGGATGTTTGTATATTTTGATATTTGAATTTAATAAGAGGCTGCTTGTGTTTTTTTTTTTTATTTGAATGCAAAACAACTCTTTACACATACTGTTCAATATTATGCCAGTTAGGAGTTCATTTCAGACAAGGTTTTCTTTTCTAAAATAAATTAAATTATCATAAATTGACACAATAAATTATTTGTTAAATTGGGCACAATATCCATCACTTGCACGTGTGTTAAACATCTCATTATTTGTTTTTTATAACTGATTTTTTTTTTATATATCTTGGTTGTGTTTTGAAACCGTTTAAAAAAAAAGATAAACAACTAACAAAACTCATTTATGAATCACTAAGAGTACTATTAAATTAAATTTTTACTAAATTTTATTGGCAGTAGATTTTTTTTTTTTAATAAATTTGGAATAATTTGGCGCAGTGCAGCTAAATTAAAGCTGCCGATTAAAAATTAAGTATTTGGAGTTATTTAAGCCATGCGTTATGCACGATGCTGCGCTTCTCTCTGCGAGGTCTCAAGTTCGATTCCCGGGTCGAGCAAAATTGAACTTGTGAACTTTCTATCAGATATTTCACAATCGCAGCACGGAGTTGGAATTGTGCCCGGAGGATGGCGAGGCTCACCCCCTATCCCATGTGATCTAAACATAACAGAAGTGTGGGTATTGTACAACTCTGTCACACCCACTGAGTAAAACAGGCGTGATGTTTTGTTAAGTTATGCAAGAGATCCTTTGCTTCTAGCTTGCTTATTAATTATTTTACATTGATTAAAATATGATACATTATATTATGTAATAATCCTTTTTACGTATCTTTCTTTAATTTTTTTGGAGTACTTAGTTTAATATTCATATCATGTGTTCAGTAGTGGCAGGGTTCTTGCTTTTTTACACGTCGACTTTTCTTTCAGCGCTCTCTCCTCATTCGTTATGCGGTTTGCGAGCGCGCTCTACTTCACACATTTTTATAACCACTCCAATTTAAAAATATATTCCAATTCAAATATTTTCTTACATGATTTTGCTCTTTTGGGATTATACAGCAGAAAGATATCATTCAATTATAATATTCAATATTTTTACCTTTTTTATTTAACGGTTGGAAGTTACTTAACATAACGTAACCATTCACGCCTATATTGCCCAGAATGGTGTGGCAGAGGTGTACAACACCCACATTCCACCAGCTTTGTTTTGGTCCCATGGGATAGAGGCCTATAGCCATAACAAAAATTTTATTGTCTTGACTGCCTGTTGGTCTACTAAGAGTGCATGAGACCACGTAACGTCAGGACTCACATTAATTAATGTAGGTTAACAAAGCTCTTTTATAATGAAACTCTGATTTGTATGAAAGTTTCTGTGATTTATGAACAGACAGATAGACAAATATTGAATCCCGAAATTACGAAACCCAAAAAGTTGGATTTACCGACATCACGTTTTATTTACAACCTTTCACTGCACTAAATCGAAGGTTATTTTTCTTACTGAAATATTAGCGGTTTCAGCTTCCATATCTCTTGGGTCGTACGAGGACGAGTCTGTTAATAAAACCCATTTTTCGACGTCCCAAAAAGGCGGTACACGAAATATAAAAACAGCTTCTTTTTCGAACTGCTATTTCTGTGTTGGTACTTTGTCAACGTTTGCCCTTTTCTGAAGAAAAAAAGTACAGAAATCATGAAATATATTTATGTCAAGTTTGATTAAAATTACACCTTTTTGAGCAATCTGAAACTCTTAAATTACCTTCATTCTGTATTTGTTTACTTTATTTAACTTCTTATATATTACATGTCGTGTAAATTTCCTGTTAACCAGATAGCTAGTAAAGAAATAAAATTGCAAGTGTTAATTAGTACTGCGTGTCTTAGAGGTCTGCTATTGTTGTATGATGAAACTAAGTGTGGAACTATGTTGTATTACCTACTATAAGAACATCTTCAATTGCTTTGTAGATAACATAATTCATCACACATTTTTATCCATGAAGTATCTTTTTAAGACTATTTAAACGAGAAATATTAATTTTCAGGCACAATTCCGTCAGATATAAGTAAAAAATATAACGTATCGATATTTTATTAGGGCGCTATGTTGATGTATGTTCATTGTACCGTAAATTTGCTTCGCTCTTGCCCAAACATTTCGGTCAGGAGGCTTTCATCCTCAATAGAATATTCAAAGGTCGGCCGGTAAAAATATGCTTCAATTGGAGCTACAATTTGGCATTCCACGTTTAAATTCAGCAGTAAAAATTCCTTTGTACAAACCATGTGAGTTTTGAAGGTATTATATTAACGCTCTTCGTAGGTTATGAAAAGTGAAATACAAACGCTACACTTTCGGATATTTTAGAAATCCTTACAAATGCAATGCATAATATATAATTATGTAAAAAAACCATCAACTATCTACTATACTTACTAATATTATAAATATATACTCTGAGTAACTCTTATCTTACGCTTATCTGTTACGCTTTTACGACTTAACTACTTAACAGATCTTGATGTGAATTGATATAGAGATAGTTGAATACCCGAGATAGGTCATGGGCACAGAATAAGAATACAATGTCATGGACTACTTTTTATCGATATACCTATCAAACTGCAGAAGCTGGTTTTTATAGAACATAATTTTTGTGCAAAATGTGCAACGATATAGATAAGGTTTACAAAAAACATGGTATTGTTTAAATTGAAATTCATTTTTTTTCTGTTATTGTATTTTCATATTATTTATTGATCCGATGTGGATCCGGTGTAAATGTTCAAATAAAAATTTGCATTGAAGCCGGTAATCAGCAATTAGGCAATCAGCAATTAGTTCTAAAGTATTATTTCACAGAATAATCCGTTAATGGAATTTTGGAAGAGTTTGTGAAATATTTACTTACATTAATTTCCATCGTGGTAAATGAAAATAAATGTATTTATTTATTTATAAATTTCCGTGCATCAAATATAAATGAAATGAGAAGGCAGGAAATAAAAAGTTAAATAGTAAACTCTTTACAATCAATTGATTAGTTTTAAATTGTTATGTTTATTGTCTGAAGTATATAGTACCTCCTTGTACAATTATATCGATCCTAAATACTACCTCGTGTGTAACATGTATGTGAAAAAAACATTTTTATACATTATATACATATTTTCTTAATTTGTCGTGCCTTGTAATTATATTTTTTTTTTAGGAATAATAATAAAGTAATAATAACACGCATAAATTGGTGATAAGGTATAAAAGTGACGTAAGGCACTGATTAATAAAAATTCGTTCTAAACTCGTGATATTAAAACAATCACCCATATTATTACACCGTGATACTCTTGCAATAACGCGTCGAATAAACTACTAAAATGTAAAAACCACTTACACTAGTTGTCATAAAGTTATTTAGAACAACGACATCCTGACTGCAATGTCCTGGATTCGAGCCAAACACCGCAAAGTACAATTTTATCCCAGCTTCAAGTACTAACTTTAAAGAACCATGCTCCTGTCTAACTTTGCCATTATCATAGAACATCTGTATTTCCAAAAATCCTTTTGCAAAAAGCAAACTTATGTTGTTCAGAGTACACTCAAAATTGCTATCGTCATAAATGTTTAGTCTAGCATCTTTACGATTATGTGCTATTACATATAACCAGCTATACTTCGTTACTTAATAGTTACATTAGCATGTGACATGTGTGTGGAGAATTATGTGTTGCCGCGTTAGATGTAACATGGTGCAGTGTATTAAATTAGACGTACTAGATAGAGATATGGGAACGATGGTCATTTGCGACAGTTGTTACGACTTGTATAATAGATGAGGCAGGTTTCATCTTAATGGTTTACATGGCACAAGCAATGGTTCTTGAGTTGTATTTATTTTATTATCACTATTGTTGTGGGTTCGATCCCCACATGGGACAAATCTTTGTGTGATTCGCAAAGATTTGTTCTGAGACTGGGTGTGCTTGAGTGAGTGAATGTGTGTATTTGGCCTTGTCATTGGGACCATTGGATAGTGTAATTGCTTCTGGCGTTCTATCTAATGTAAAAAATCCAAATTATTATTATTATTATTATGATTTCGTTCTTAATTTATTGAATTATACCTACTCTGTCCCGAGCACATTCGCTCTTTTAAACTTCACTACGTTTACTAAACGTGGTTAGTCTGTTTGAAGGCAGCGTGACTATTTGGGATATACCTATAACTATAATAGAAATTGACAACAGTTTTGTTCTAAGAGTTCTTTGCAACAACAATTTCATACAATATAAACTCTATAGATGCCGCTTTAAAAGTAAAGTAAAGATCTATTATCATATTTATTTATTATAAATATATCTTATTCTACTTTACTTACAAGTTTAGAATTTAAATTTTGTTCGAAAAAGCTTGTTGTTCAGGCTAGCTAGTCTTGACAACTACTTAAGAAGGAAAGACAGAATCAAAATGACGCTTCAAATCCATCTTATAAGATTACAACATAAATTTGGTAAATAATTATAATTATTATTTGTTAAAAAAAATTGGGTAGTATTTAAACGCAAATCATAAAATATCCTTTTTCTATGCAATTAAATACCGAATTCCTATCAAAATTACTGATTGCACAACAAAATATTCAACTCAAAATATCACTAAACACACTACAATTTATTTTCACAGCGCACAGCAATTATTCCTAAAGCAAAAGCTTTTTTATCAATGCACAACTAATAATCTTAATGCACATTATACATGTTAACTCTTTTTCTTTTAAATATAGCTTCTATTTTTATAATATTTACAGCAGTTTTTCTAAATCAAACAACATTTTATTAGTCACAGTCATCTTATTATTTATTAATTAACACATAATGAGATCAGCAAAAAAAATATAAAATTAGATACAAAATTGTAATTTATTGAATTATTAAAGCAGGTCTTGCTTTCGCGGGGCGTCCACGCTTCCTTTTTTTCCCAATAGGCACATTTTTAGCTTCTGCAGGTGGCGCCACGTACTGTCGTCTGTTACGATCTATGATAATAAGAAATTGGTAGGTAGTATAATATTATTTTATTTAGTGGGTGGATTCAAAAAGGGGTCGGAGTATCACACAGATTGTTTCTAGCACTCGCCGACCGCTGCCGCGGCACGCTCGCTTCGCTCGCTCGGCTCGCGCTATGTTATGGTCGCAGTTCTAACCTAACCTAACCTACTACTTTACCCATAATTGACCTATGCCATAACTATAGCTTTTATTTTTATATTATTTACTCCAGTGACGAAAAAACGCGCGAAGTTTTTCAGTTAAGTTGTTCTGCTTTTAGAAATAATGCAATGTAAAAGGATATTTTTGTTATAATAATCATTAAATTTGCCAAGCATGGCTTCTTGAAAATTAAGACAAATATGATGAACAGATTTTGTTGTACTTACTGGTTAATATGCGACTAGCATAGTTATTTTGCTATGAAATATGGTAAATTTGATGTGCAGTCAGTATTTATGCTATGCATGTAGTATTTCTGTACAAAAATAAATTTAACTGTATTGCATTATGAGGAAAAAAGGAATGTCATATTGATGTGTAATTTCGAATTATCTGCAGTTTGAGTTTTGTTAAACATTTAGTTTATCTGTAGTGAAGTAAGTTATTTGATGTAAAAAAGAATATAAATGATGAGTATGTATTGATAGGCGATTAGTTATTTGATATGCAATATAAACGATATTGCGAAAGAATAACACACTGTACGTTACCACATTGAGTTGTATAAACTAGTTCACACACCAACACACTAATATTCACATAATATTCATTGTAAATTCACTGTGCAAATGTATTCTTTTTGCAAATTTCGTTATTCCAAGGAGACTTCAAACCACAGATTATATTTACGACATGGAAGTTTGACATTTGATTTAGGGATGGGAACAAGTGAACGAAAGAACGATTGGGATTGATTTACGTTTTTGTCAGTGATGATGAATTAAAATTGTTCAAAACATTCTTAAATTTATTGAAAGCTGTACTTATATTAAATTAAATTTTATTTAATTGGTTTATCGTGAATAACAAATCGTAACGAATTAATCCTTTTCTACAACTAAAGTGACCCATTCGACTGTGCGGTTCGCGCGACTCGGTTCTTTAGATTCGTTCAATCGCAAACGACACATAACTAAATCAAAGTCCATTTTTAACCGACTTTAACGACTTTTAATTAATTAATATCATTCACTGAATGAATGTTGAAGCGCCATTTTGAGTAGTTCACAACAGTTCATTAAATGATTCACATCACTATTTTGTTTCGTCAGCCATTATTGTTTATCTTTTTTGCCAAGTCTATATGAATAGACTATATATGTATACGTTCCTGTTGATTCTTGCGGATTGTCGAAGTCCCGACCGTTGTTTTTATTAACTACCGCAAATGTTCATTATATTTCTTTTTTTTTGTAACAAACAATATTATTAACTTATAAATTATAAATGTAATGTTACTCTAAAACTTGCATAACTTACCTTTAGCATCCACATATTTTCTTTGTTTCGATCAATTATCATGCTTTTATATTATTCTCAACCGATTAACTACACGATAAAAGGTCTATATGAGTCTTTTTGGGCTTGAAGAATAACCTACGATGTTTGTGATTCTAGGATTTAAACTAACACTAGTGTTGTACAAAAATTGTAATGTCAATTTATAAATAAATATCTTTTGAAATTAAAAAATCCAACAATTTACTTTGTTGAGTTATCATTTGTGTAATAAAATATGCATATAGTGAAGCTGAATTCAGTTACTCTTATGCTTGCTCAATTTAATATTTTATTGAATCGACAAATATTCAAAGTGCTTTATTGCAAGTATTGAATGTTAATATTAAATATTGAAATGTGGATGTAAATAGATGTGAAAAAATTGTTTGTAAAATCATCGATATGAAATGACATTTTTTTTACATTATTAATGACTTAGATCTAATCGTTCTGGTATCAACATGAGTAACATTGTTGTAATATACTGTTTGTTACATTTTGTCACCCAAAAATTCCCTACACATAAGTCACAGTTTCAAAATCAAGTTGATTTATCGTACCCAACTTTTGTAATACTCAAACCATTGTGATACTCTCTAGGTATTCACAGAGCACGGTTTTGAGCTCCAACACTGTCATAGTATATTGATGAAGCTTTATACTCACTTGCTAACACGATACTATTAGCTACTAACACGGTTATTTGCTTTCAGCATGCATCAGATATTGCTCTGCAACACAACTCTATAGAAATTTGAATATGCTGATGTTGTTATCAATGAGCCTTTGTGATAGTTAATATCTACTGACTACCCCTGAGGGAAATTACAACGTAATTTTCAAGTTCGTGTATTGCAATGTTGAACATAATTATTCTCGCTGTTTTGTTCATGTCAGGCGAATTTCGGTTTATAATTTGTTTGTACAGTCGGCTCCTTATATAGTTACAGACAAAATAGCCTGATATATAGTACCGCCTAAACTGATCAATGATATTAGTACAACCAAAGTCTTCATGTTATATAAATCACCCATCTTGCACAAATTTATCCGATCATAGACACCTTTAAATATATGAGTGCATTCAAAGTCTCTAAATGATAGTAACAAAAACAGCGCCAATGATTTTAAAGCATACAAAGTATTCAAAAATATAAAGCAATAAATGAAAATGAACTCAATCGCTATACTAATTGGGTACTTTTGATAAAGCCATAGTCTGATGAATATACTCTTACCTGTCAAATCCAATTTCAAATAATGTCAAATTATTTTGGCTTGCGTATTTTTAAGCATTTCAAAAAGCCCTTTAAATACATAAATAAAGAGTTCGTTTTCATTTATTGCTTCATATTTTTGAATACTTTGAAAGCTTTGAATCCATTGGCACTGTGTTTGTTATTATGATTTCGACACAATGAATACATTCATGTATTTGACAGTGTCCACCCATGTTCCGATATATTTGTGCAAGATAGGTGATTTCTTTAATTAGAAGACTTTGCTTGTACTGATATCATTAATCAGTTTAGGCGGTCCTTTATTTTTGGATATTTTGTCTGTGACTATATAATAATACTAGCTTCCGCCCGCGTGGTATGTCAATTAAAAGTAGCCTATATGTTAATCCAGACTATAAGCTCCATGTGTGCAAAATTTCATCGAAATCGACCCGGTAGTTTTTACGTGAAAGAGTAACAAACATCCATACATCCATACTTACAAACTTTCGCCTTTATAATAGTAGTAGGATAAGGAGCCGACTGTACTTCAGCGTTTAATACGAGTTTTCTATTTATTTTTTTTAAGACTAATTATGGCGGCATTCTTGTATTAGCAAACTATACCTACTTGTACCTTTAATTAATAAATCGGAATGAGATCAAAATCTCTAGCGGGCACCCTAGACTGGAATAATACCAAGGCAAAGTATTCAGTCGTGGCCCAAACTTATGAGGTTTCAAAATGTTTGTGGAGTTCAAACTATGCTAGCGTTTAAAATGACCTCTGGTATCCGCTTTAGTTACGGTATTTTAATGGATTATACAGTCACTGGTTCGGTCACTTTTTCACATGTTGGACCCAACGCTTTGAACCAACATTTATTTTCATTTTAACGTTGGCCATTTTGTGTTGTTTTTTTCTATCGGCTATTGTTTTAGGGATCCACACTGTAATCCCATTGGTGCATACGTTAGTATAACCGTACAATAGAACAGGGGTAACTGTATATATAGAATATAATGTAATCCCTAAAGAAGCTTTACGGTCTGTATATAGCGTCTCTTGAGCTTAATTGTCTATGCTATACTGCGGTGTATCTTAGTTTAAATCAAATATTTGTTTAGTTAGTATAATGCCATTCTAGTACCTACTACTACAGTACTGATACCTTCTGCCGATGCAAAGTATACAAAATCATCAACGCTGATAAAATAATAATTATTAGCAAATGAAACATTCAATTTTGGTTAACTGTATACCACGGATTCTAGTAGTGGTCAGTGTTTATTGCCAACAGCTTCATATTTTACGTTTTTTTTTAACAAATTGAATATTGAGATCGCATTCCTGTATAAATATAAAATAAAGATTCAAGGCTAATCCTCGTAAATTACTCAACACAAAACTCATCTTAAAAGAATAACATAACATAACATCACGCCTATATTACCCAGAAGGGTTAGGCAGAGATGTACAGTCGCGACCAAAAGTCCATAAGCAATTTCAAAAGGCAATAGTTTGAAGTGTAGTTTGACTTACGACCTTCTATTTCCAAGAAATAGACACATGTTGTTAACAAATAATAGTAGTTCATAATTTCAACTGCTTTATAAATGACAAGATGGCCGAGCGGTAAAGGTATGCAGCTAGATATGCGTTCATCAATTCACCACAAGTTCAAATCTCACTTGGTTATTTTTATACTTTTTGAAGTTTTTACTCGATTAGAAGGAATGGCACAGAAATATAGTATTCTTTATCTTGTTCACTTTGTTCACACATTTTTAAATATAGATGGTAGACCTACGTAAAAATAGTAAGTAGTTTAATAATAATAACATATTTAATTTAAACGGTTACAAGGGAACTTTTTTTTATTTAGGTAGGAATGTGAAGTCACAATGCTCTTAAAAGTTTATTAATTGTATAAATAAATAAAACGAATAGGTAAACATTATTATCATCATTCAGCGTGATTTTTTTTTTTATTTCTACCTTACAACAATAAAAATAAAAATAAAAAAATACGTAAATAGTTAAATAATAATAACATAATAATATTTAACTTATTAGTTATTATATCAATATGTAACTATTTATGTATTGTATACATGTATTGTATCGCAATTTAAGCATGAATACCTAACAAGTTTGTGCTTAAAATGTTCCAAATTATTATTATGATTTCGTAAAAACAAAATACAACCACAAATCAACTAAGCTTCAAACTCAGATTTAGCTACCTGCTCATGATAGATAGATAGATGCGAATTCAAAGAACCGGTCGCCACTGTGACGCGTTTAGTACGAATGCGACAACAATTCATTAGTGTGTGTTATCTTATAAACTGCTAAACACGCACGCGACTTCATTAGTGTGTGTACTGGCTCGTACCGTTCATAGCAATGTAATCCTTAGTGTGGCTATGGACTTTTGAGCGTTTACTGTACAACACCTACACTTCACCTGTTAGTTTAGATCCCAAGTAACAAGGGGTAAGCCTATTACCATCCACTGGGTACAAATCCAACTCCGTGCTGCTATTTAGAATTTCCTGACAGCAAAATCCCAAATGACACATTTGCCAAACCCCAAAACCTCGCAGTGAGAGACGCATACGTAAACCATTAGACCAACAAATCAAATCAAATCAAATCATTTATTTCCATGGGCCCCAAGGGGCGCTTGAACACGTCAAAACAAACATAAAAATATAAAATTAAAATAAAACTTAGCTAACTAAATTTTACTACTTATTGTATTAAAATGGTTTGACACCGGTGCTTAGATTGACTTTAATTCAACTTAGAGATTTGAATTAAAATCAATCCAAGTACCAGCTCCAATGGGTATTGCATCATGAGAAGAGCTGCTTAGAAACTCATGTGCACCATCTTTTCAAATAATTCATACAATAATATTTGTTTGTTTTTTGACAATAATTTTATGTGTAAGTTATAGCAACACAATAGCAGTTAACAATACAATAAACAATAAGGAAAACAAAACTGTAATATTTATTGAGTTCCACACGTCTTTACACTTATGTAATTATGCAGCCACAATTGGGAGGAGAAACGGGTAATAAACCATTTCACTGGAGGAGGGCCGTTGTCACTCCGACTAACTTCAATTAGTTTCTGTGCACGCCCGTAAATGCCGGAATGACTTTTTCAGCTGTTCCTTGACTGCTGAAAATGTAATTAAAAATGGGATTTCAACTTTTATAATTGACTGTTGAGATGTCGGATGTTTATTAACATGTTTTGGCTATCGTGATAACTTGCTTAGTGTTGTAATTGGATAAGGTTAAAAACATTTTCTTTAGCTTTTTTCAAAGGAAAGCTTTGTTCATGTCATTAATTAATAAAATCATATTGATAAATTAAAAGACCAATAGGCTTTTTATAATAAAAAAGTAAAAAAAATACTGACTGAAAAATTTAATTAATAATACTTGAAGTCCGTGCTGATCATTTTCTTCTAAGTACAATTTATGAGCACCGACTATAATATTTAAGAAATTATCCTTGTACTCCTGACCGTTGAGGAGTTGTACCTTCCAACATCAATTCAACAACATGAGATGCTGATCTCTGTATGCAAATATACTATTAACTATGAAAATATACGAAAAACAATATGGAAGCCTAAAAAATTGAGGGTTACCCTCGATTTCTTTAGGATCCCATCAACAGATCGTAACTAAATGACTATGGGACCACTGACAAGTATAGGTACCCTTTCAAACAAAAGAAGAAAAAATATATACAATCGAATTAAGAACTTCTTCCTTTTTTGAAGTCGTTTAAAAATAACGCATTCTTTCTTTCCTATTAATTTTGCCACGTGCCTTCTAATAAAAAAGATCTTTTTATAATATCCTGAATTAACGAACAGCCACTTATTTTTTGTCTCCCCTGGTAATAAAACATTGCTAAATGAGGGATAAAAATTGCTGCCGCAATTATTTTACGGGTTGAATATTTTATATTAACAGGCGTACTTTTGAGGGCTGAGACAAAAGAGAATATAAAAAATTCGTACCTTTTACAAAGGGTCTCAAGAGTGAAAGAAGGTCGCAAAAACGACTGATACGCATTAAATATAATTTTACTTTTTATTGCTCGAGTATTTCTATGACTATCGTTCTCGCTCCTATAGCCGGAAGGAAAATCAACTTAAAACGCTTGACTTAGATCAAAATAAATACACCTGAGTATTTTTATCGTTCATAAATATAAGGTAATTCGAGATTTTTGCAATTCATTCTATGCGTAATATTGTCTTTTATTTAATTTAATGCTATAAGATTAATAAATCCAGGTTAAAGCTCCTAGATATGGGTACCTAAATATTTTTTATATTGAGGTGGGATTACTAAGACCAATGGACAAATGATTTATTTTGGTTAAAATTCGAAAGTGCCCGGGAATAGAACTTGAACCTTCAAGCATTTTGATTATGACACAAAAACTGACCATTGCACTTAGTTTTATTTAGGTTTAAAAAACACCACCATCTTGGGTACATTTCAGTACCGAGATTTGTATAAATCATTCATTTACACACACATTTAAGTAATTTAGTAATTTATTTATTTATTTATTTATTTTAAAACTTCTTGCACATAATGAGTACAATGGCGGACTTAATGCCATAGGCATTCTCTACCAGTCAACCGTAAGGTGGTGCAGAGATAACAAAGGTAGGTGCAGTAAAAATGTTCCAAATAAAAGAGAAAAGTCTAATCCTAAAACCATACATTACATATTATAATATTAAATCATAAAATTTAATATATATATATATATATATATATATATATATATATAAATATATAAATACTATTATATAAATAAAAATAAAACATGACAGATCAATATTTTAATGACTCTGCAGAAGATTCGGTAAGTAAAAGCAGACGAACCCGGGCTTTAATTTAGTTTATTTTATTTTTAATTTATTTTAATTTAGTTTTGCCTTTCATGGCATATTGCATACTGTTATAAATTTATTAGATTAGTAAAAAATTTCAAATTTTCTGACAATACAAATAAAACAACAAGTAAAAAGTAAATAAGGAATGCTTAAACTATAGCCAAGAATATTCCCTTTTAGCCGATTGAATTTGACGAACGATGTACCAAACACTCTGTATATGAAATGTGATTGTGTGTCTAGTGCTAGTAAGTTAAAACGACTGAAACCATTGTGTGTGTATGTAATTATCTAATTTCTATTCTATTTCTATTAATTATCGATAATACTACTTGAATATTAACTTCTTGAAATACTGAAGACATGACTTTTCAGCAAGGTTTACATGTTATTTTTCACTTACATCTCGAGTGAATTTTAATTTATATCTTAAGAGCTTAGTTAGTATAACTTTGCTATGTACACTGAGCAACACATAATTTTCAAAGCCTTCTCAAAATTTTGCTTAAAAAAAAGTTACAGCAACTTTTGTTGCTGACTATTAAAACTTATAGTAGTAATATCAATTATATATGTGTGTGGTTGTACGTCACTTTGAATTCTTTAGTAGAGTAGATTTTATATAGTATTATTCTGGCATTTTTGCCATTTATTTTCAGCAAAGCCAGTACGGACACATTTTCGTAGTCGTCTGTAATGTATTCTAATTTGGGATGTTATTTGTATGCATTACACAACAAAAAAGGTCTCACTAGGAAAAGCTCGTTAGGGGAAAAGAGCATTAGATGAGCAATTTATCACAATTTCCACGCCATTAAACATGGAGACTACCAAAAACGCAGCCTTACCACAGAATAAGAATACAAGCCTTACGTTATAAGCTCCAAGGAAACCGGATTGTTTAGGTACTTTTATTTTAAATGTAAAAGGTATTTTAGTTTTGAATAAATATATAGCTTCAAGTTACATAATATGAGTGGTCATAAGTGTCATAACAGTATATTTCTGCTTTAATAGTAATAAGTTGTCTATAAAAAAAAAGTTTTCACGTTCAAAAATTCAAAATCTTTAATCTTTAATATACCACCTTTACACATACAATTGTATATGAAATATTTTATGAAAAATATACCACTTTTAGTTAGACTAGCATCGAAATCCATGCAGTAGTTTTTGCATAATAAAAAAAAATGGCTTATAAAATACTTACCTACTGCTGTTATAAAATTCCGATAGATATTCTGCATCATAATAATTATTGGTGAAATGTCGGTGTAATACACCTCTGCTGTACCTACCCATCTGGGTAATACAAGTGTGATGTAATGTTATGTTAATGTCATTAAGTTTTTCACCATAAAGTTTATTTTCTATTCTGTATACCCAAATAAAATAATCAGTGGACCTTTTGAAATGAATGTGCATTTGTACTATAGCAAAGCCAACGAGACGAGATAAAGAATGTAAACAAACGGACCGTTACTGAGTTACATTGCGATAGCGAGGGATTATTATCTCTGTCCTTATCATTCGTACGCGCAGTTGACGTCAATTGATCGACAACAGCTGTCGTTGTGTGTTTCGTGGTACAGGAAAGCAGTCAGTACCGCAGTTGTCAACATTTGGTCCGCCATTTTGTGATCAAGTTCATTCCTGTTTGGATTGCGTTGGAAGTGATACATATTTTTTCGTCTCCGTATTTGCTTGGTTTTTTGTTGTTATTATTTCGTTTCTGTTAGTTTTTTTTTTTATTTTTGCTGTTATTACTTAGTTTTAATATATTTATGTTATATTTTTTATGTTTTTGACAATATAAGTTCCTTGTCAGTCTTTTAGTTATCTAGTGTTTCTTTAGTTTATTTCCTATTTTCTTAATATAATTTATTTCCTTTTTGCCTGGTTTACCTCAACCCAATCCACAACAATAATAATTTATTCAAATAAAAATGTTTTGAACCCCTGAACATTTGTTTACATTTTTTATCTCGTCTGGTTGGCCTTACTATACTGGTGTACGCGGAGGCAATAGAGGTCATAACTATTGATGTCGTCCCTCTCAAGTGACCTCATCCACAACGAGGTCGACAATGTAATCCTCATTTCTATGAACTTTACAAAATGGCCACGCAGACGTTGCAGACATAAATGCCTCTTCACCTAAAGCCATTGTTTCGTTAAAGGTCAAGGGGCGAGCGATCGCTAGTATTTAGGTGACTTTGACATACTTGACTTATGGTCCTATGTCCCCTAGATGGGGCAGAGGGCATCTTCAGTGCGCCGCCATCCCGCTCGGTCTTGAGCTTTGCGTTTTTACAGCAACAAGGTTATTAAGTTGGACCGAAATATTTTGGTTTCAATTTCGGTTTAGGTTTCGATAAGTGCTGGTTAATTTGATATTTTTTTTAATTTTTTTTACAAATTTTGACATTTCATATTATGTCAAAATATTTATGATTAGGCCATTGACGTATAAAGTAAGGACACGGCTAACGCGCGATAAATGAACTGAACCTTTTTGGAGTCAATCAGACTACAAAAAGCGCGTAGTGAAATTGTCTGTGGTTGGCTGCCTCCGTGAGCGGTCAAACACGACAAAATGCCTAATTATGCACTGAAAAGTTGTACGAACTACCAAATTAAACATAACAAAAAAGATTATGGTATTACATATCACCGGTAAGTCACAAATATCTTATTATATCCACCTCTTTACATTATTTTATCAATTTTATTTGCTAAAATTTTTCGTTCCGACGCCATATTCCTTAATCGTGAATATCCGCGTGACATGACTTACTGCGCTTAGTTGAACTATGCCGCGGGCGTTCAAGAGAATATTTTTGGTAATTTAAAAAAGTATTTGTTATGAATTGTCACATGGTAGTTCAATGCAGATGGCGTTACTGATCCTGCTATTCATAATGTCAAATTTGAAGGGCAATTTGTTCGGACAAGCCATTTCTATAGTATATATTTCTATGGATTAGGCTCCAATACTTATACAGATTTGTTGAAATTAAGGTTGCCATAGCGAATATTTTGCTGAATAAATTATTTTGATAACAACTCTGCCAAAAAATATAAAATTTAAATTAATTTAAACACAAAGTGAAGATTGATGCTTTGTGCATATTATAACCTATATAAATATTTAAACGATAATTCAAAAAAGAGTGCAATATTGGTAATTTATACTATAATCTTACTATACTTTAAGTAAAAAAAAAAACTATACTGTGGTAATATTATTATGTGTTCAAATTCGAATTTGTTTGTATTTTTGATTTTGTATTTTAGTTGTGTAACATTTAATTTTATTGTGAATTTGTTATTGTGTTATCATAATTTGATTTATGGAAAATGGTGTGTATTTTTATGTACACTTAATATTTACACACCTAATATGGCAGAATATGCTGTAAAAATACTTTTAACACCTGTTAACCACCATATTCTGGAAAATAAATCTTATTCTATTTTGTTCTATTCTATAGCCCATCAGAAGCTAGACAGGCACGTTCTGCATAATAAAATAGTCAATAAGGACGGACATCTTAGATTAATTCTGATGGAAACATGCGTTGGCCATCTCGGTGAAGTGATCGCACAGTACAGACGACTCATTCAATATTCATAGACTGAGAATACGGCACTTTGTCTGACATATTATGCTGTGCTACACAAACAGCATGGAATTATGTCTTGCTTGAGTACAACACATCAATGATCCTCAAACGACGGAGTGCACGGTTGGCGTAGTGGTTAAAGTGGTCGCCTCGCCTCTTTAAACTACGCTAGTGTTGGTTCGATTCCCACGTGGGACAAATCTTTGTGTGATCCGCAAAGATTTGTTCTGTCTCTAAGTGTACTTTGTGTGTATCAAAGGTTTGTTTGTTAACACTTCCGCGACACAGGAGTTTTTATTAATGCGGATGTGTTAAAAAAAAATAAAAATTGGGGATAGTTCTGTCTCTATTCTTTGATGATCCTCCACGTACTGTATTTTTATTACATAAAAAATACATCTACTTATATTTTCTGGCTAACAACGTTTAATTATGATTTAATTTATTTTTATTTTAAGATTCAGTTTTTATTTTAATTGAAATAAACCTATGTATATTTTGTAAATACTCAAAAGCATTTCTGTTATTTTACTAAATCTATGTAGCTACTAAAGTTTGTCATATACTGCGTATTACTATGCTAATAGCCTTCCTATTCTGTGGTATTGGTTTCAAACTAGCAATAAATTCGGGTTAAATAAACAGAAGTGATTTCATTTTACTGACGTCAATAATTACTATCGACTAGCTCGTTAACCAGAAAACAGATCGGTCAAATTCTGGCAATGAAAATAGCTGTGCGTATTTATATTATTCATTATTAGAATTGCTCGTGTAGTTGTTTGTGGAGAAATTATTGCAGTTTATTGGTGAAATAATGCCACCCGATTTGCAACTATAAACATTTTGTTCTCAAATTATTACAACAGTGTATTACTTATTTTTTATCTCAGAGTGAAGTGGATCTCTATTATTAGAAGAAAATAAAACTTAGATCAAAACATAACATACATAACATAACATCACGCCTATTATTACCCAGAAGGGTGTGGCAGAGGTGTACAACACCCACACTTCACCTGTTATGTTTAGATCCCATGGGATAAGAGGTGAGCCTATCGCCATCCACCGGACACAATTCCAACTTCGTGCTGCTATTATGAATATCCTTACGGACATTTCTGAAATAACTTCTTGCCCGACCCGGAAAACGAACCCGAGACCTCGCGGTGAGAGGCACACTCGCTAAACACTAGACTATTAAGGGAACATAGATATTGTCTGCACATGTGGTGTAGTGGTTCAAGCGGTCGCCTTGCCGCTCTCCACTGCACTGGTGTTGTGGGCTCATGCAATTTTCTTCAAAATTGACAAACAGAGGTTATTAGTACTTTTTAATTACCCGGCATAATACAATAAGGTAGATAGTAAACATAAATAGTCTCTCTGTCTCTATATATCGCAGCTTTCATACTATAGGGGCACAATTCGATCCCCACATGGGACAAATCTTTGAGTAATTCGTAAATATTTGTTCTGAGACTTGGTGTACTTGAGTGAGCGAATGTGTGTATTTGGCCTTGTCATTGGGACCATTGGATAGTGTAATTGCTTCTGGCGTTCTGTCGTATGTAAAAAATCCAAATTTATCTTTATCTTTATTTATCTTATAGATCAATTTCATGAAAATGTCGAAATCGCCCAAGAACTAATTATTTGTGGGTGTAATATTCCTGGGAAAAAAAGTGTAATGTTATGTAATGTTTCAATAACTATTTTTGGTTCAAAACCTTTTTCTTTTAAAACATCCAAATTGCTTTTCTTGGATTTTTATTGAAAATTTTAACTAACAGAGACAAATATGAATATTAAAAAGTACTACATCGAGAAAAGATGGAAATAAAAAAGCGCAGGCACCAACTTCGCGTTTCACAAACGTCATAAAGTATTAAAATAATTCAGAACGTTCGTGTTCTTAATGCAATGTTCTTGGGGTTTATATTCCACCAAGATTCAGATAGGTACAAAGTTTTTTAAAAGGTTTAAACTTTAAAAAAGCATTTCCGTGTTTTACTTTATCGATATTTTAAAGGGCATCACAAATATCATAAAAGTAAAGTCAAACGGGATTTCTGAAGATTTGAGCAATTAAGAGTAGACGCCCGAGCGCTGGTTTAATTTCTGTATTATTAAATTATTATCTATTTTCAAAAACGAATCATATCTAAAACACTAAAATGCATGTTTGTTTATTAAATGGTCATATTTATGACTTACAAAATTAATATTTTTTTAAATAATTTTGGAAATATATTGATATAACATTAATATTATGCAAAAAATATTGCATAACTAAAAGATGTCGTTAACATTAAACTTATTTATTGTAAAGTTCGAAAACAATATGTATATATTGAATAAAATCTTAAAAAAATATATCGAAATAAATATATCACTAAATACAAGCATATCAGCTTTTCTTTACACGATTTTAACCACATTCATGTATTGAAAAGTTAATAAAAGGAAACAGGATAATAATATGCTCAACATTTTCTAAACAACAGGTTGATTGAAGGTTGGTTGGTTGTTTGCTTGACGTACTTAGTATACAGGCTAATAACTCTTTTACCAGTAAACCAAGTTGCGGGTAGAAAGACAGGTAAGGTGGGCTGAGCCTTAGTCACGAAGACCCACGAACAAGACCGTAAGAGGCACTGACTGGTTCCTAATTTTTACATCTATTTTATCATTAATGAGGACAATGAAATAATATACAATTCTACTAAATACTAAATAAAAAAGTTAACAGTGAACATATTTTCAATATAAACGTAATCGGGTTGTAACTATATACTATTTTTATAGATATCATCATGTGTGTTATATATATTATCATGCATACACACTAAAATACATGTTTTTTCGTGTCAATTTTGTATTTTAATATATCAGTTTCTATGTAAATCAATTAATGATTAAAACAATTTTGACAAAATAGCCTACTAGCTAGTAAAGCTAGTAGGCTGACGAAAATAAAAAAAATAAAAAAATAAAAAAAGGTTTCTTGGAAAATTAACTCATTAAATATGCATTCTTTACTCTGTCCCATAATTAAAAAGACAAAATAATTCGAGCTCCAAAATATAAACTTCCGCTCGAAACCGGATGGCGACATCACGCTATTCATTCAAGATGAAGATTCGTGCTCTCTTATTTGATGAATTGGCGGAATCATCTCATCATTAGTGTATGTATGTATGTATGTATTTGTATATATTATGTATATTTTGTATTTTGCTTATACTGGGTGGCGCAAAAGTAAAGACCCTATTTGGTTCAGCTATAACATTTTTTCTAAATTAGAAAACTAGATTTAGATTTTTTTAAATGTATATTTGTGCCATTAAATTTCGTACCATTAGGATTTAAAGATGATGTCTTTTAAATGGTGACCTCCAGAGTTGATACACATTTGAGCCCTATTTATGACATTTTGCATAACTTGCCGTAACACTTCCTGCGATATGTTCGTTATTTCTTGACGAATGTTTTCTTTTAGAGCTGCGAGAGTCTGTGGCTTGTTCACATACACCCGAGATTTCAAAAAACCCCAAAGAAAGAAGTCTGGACTGGTCAGATCGGGTGATCTTGCAGGCCAAGGCAAATCGCCAAAACGAGAGATAACTCGGTCTGGAAAAGCGTCCCTCACTAAGTCCATAGTGTCGCGCGCTGTGTGTGCCGTAGCGCCGTCTTGTTGAAACCAGATGTGCTCCAGCCCCAATTCGTCAAAACTGGGTATCAAAAACTCACGTAACATGGTTCTGTAGCGTTCTCCAGTGACAGTTATCGCATTGCCTCCAGCGTCTTCGAAAAAATAGGGTCCGATCACTCTGTCAACACAGATGCCACACCATACAGTAACTTTTAGTGGGTGTAGAGGTGTTTCTTGAATAATGCGCGGATTATCAGTGCCCCAGAACCGAGTATTCTGCTTATTGACATGCCCTGAGAGATGGAAATGCGCTTCGTCACTCATAACCAATTTTGAAGGAAAATCATCCTCTTCAAGGTTGAGGTTTATGACGCGCTGGCAGTAATCTAGACGAGCTCGGTGGTCAGCAGGCAGCAGCTGATGAGTCATTTGAGTTTTATACGGGAACATCTTTAAGTCTTTCACCAAAATACGCTGCAAAAGGCAAAGCGTCGAATTGTGCGACCAATCGGTGCCGGACGGTGGGAAATCGTCGACGAAATTCACGTTGTGTTCTTATCACTGATGAATTATTCCGTAAGAACATTGACACAATTATTCCACGTTCTTGGGGAGTAAAACGGTCCATGTTTATTTTCAGTGTATTTTACATTTGTTCACTACACAATTTTCAACAACAGAATGACAGAAAATGTCATATAAAAAAAAAAAAAGTATTTTCTTTAGTGCCAGTACTTTTGCGCCACCCAGTATATATATTTTTATAATAATAATTATGTAAGTATTAGTTTAATATATATTAATGTATTTTAAATAGCTAATAATTTATTACCTAAGTGTCTGCCTCACACGTGTTTAAAACTGCACCTACTATCTACATCTCTGCATCACCCAAAGGTTGACTGGTAGAGAATACTTTTAGTATTAAGTCCGCCTTTGTACATTTAAGTGCATAAAGTTTAAATAAATAAATAAATAAACGACAAAAAAAAATGGTGAGTTTGACAGTGACAAAATATAATTCATCAACAATTATTAGTGAATTTGACTTTTTGTAGCTCGGTTTTTGTCTATCTGATTTTGGAACGTAGCACCAATTCATTCGTACGACAAGTAAACTGTATAAATAATGATCTCGCTTTTGAATTTAGTTTTCATACCAAACAGTTTCTATTCATGACATAGATTAATGATGCTTTCATATAAAAGCCACAAATCCCTTGTTAGCACTCAAATATTGTGTATTTGCTGTGTGTTACATAATTATAATTATCTGTTGTCCGCAAATTTGATATTTCAACATTCAGTAGTTCAGGAATATATTATAGTAAGAGCCTGCTGCTGCAGTAAATGATAGTTAAATGCAAATATTGTTTTATACTATTTGGTTTTCTTACTACAAATACACATTTTCTGCCAAAAATCATTTTCGAAATAAACTTTGTTTTTATTTTAAAACACTGTTCAAATACCTACTAAAAAAAGGATAACAACCAGGTTGAGAAAAGAAAAGTAAAGAAAATCTCAGAATATACACGTGCAGATAGAAATTTTAGTCATTTAGATATTCATAAGGTTTCCCTTATTAACGCAGCTATAGATAGTGCTTAAAAGTGGTGAATAGAACATAAAAATAAATTTATTTAAGTTTGAAAGTGTTTTCTTTCTTTTAAGTAAAACCTGCAAAATAAGATACTTGTACAAATAGTTTAAAGATAACAAATAAATAACAATCTTCATGTTGTCTATAAAGGTCGAACCAATTTATGTCATCGAAAATATCATTTTGCCATTTAAATAAAACTTTGTAATATTGCGGTCCTTGAACTGTAAACATCATCCCAGAAAATATTTCTCGTGAAAGATACAACATAATTCTAAAACTTTTTCAATATTCTATTGTTAATTTTCCCATCGATGTAACAGAAGGTGTGCAATTATTCTATATGCAACGCTATAATTATGCAAAAACAGTTTACGGACACACCATTCAAGCTCAGGTGTTAAAAGAAATTGTCTCCCATTATGTTCGCTTTGCTGGAACATTTTATGAAAACTGATGGAAAATTGTTTCGAACATTTGGAAAGGACGGGTTTTCTTTAACTAAACATTCGTGTTTCGAGTGAACCTTTGGACTAACAAGCTTTACTTTAAAAATGAGAGCACAAGATATTTATTATTTATTCTGAAAAAATCCGCATAATTTCGGTAGCAGTGAAAAAAGAATGGAAAAATATTTATTTTAAACGGGATTTTGGTGAAATGTCCTACACAGGAATGTTTAATTATCCAATAAAACATTTACATAAATCTTGCGGCAGATCTAAAATATCGCAGAACGACGTGATATTAAAATTCAAAAACATTTCGCGGTTGTGAGCACGCCGGCATACTTGATAGACCCTTCAAAAAGACAATTTCCCTGACAAATAGCTGCGGAACATGATACTCGGGTTTTGACAGCGAAAAAGGGGAATCATTACGAAACGAAACAGGCTTTTATGTGAATATGAAAAGCTAAATACAGTACTGAAAGCATGTACATTCATAGTACGACATAATTGCGGCCACCATCAACGAAGCTGAATGAATGCCGTCGTGACGAGCTCTGATGGCTGCGGAGCGTGCGCTAGTGTGTGCCGCTCTTTTGATGAAACCATGATTACACTACACATACCCATACGTATCTATGAACTTATATAAAAATACTGGAAATGGCATAGCTACCTACCTATTAAAGGGTAGCAACTCCAATATTCAAAGAAAATGATTTTTATTCGAAAATTATATAATCTTCATTTGTGAAATAAATAAATTATATTATAATTATTTTATTCATTTTAATTAAAAGCGAGAATACTAAATACGTATTCGAATATGCATATTTAACATTGACAGAATTTTGTACGGCTGTTATTTCAACCTTCCAACTGCCGAGCCTTTTCCCAATAAAATTGGGTTCGGCTTTTAGTCTAACAGATTTAGCAGAATATCAGTATTTTACGTGAATTCTCTTCACGCAGCTATGAGACCAGCACAACTCAGTAAGAGGTACGATACTCTTTGTTAGACTAGTTGTCAGACTTTTGAGCCTCGGACTACCCGAAGGTTCTTATAATTACTTAAATTGGTTTGTTTATCTTACCTAGGTTCTTCTTCTTCGTCGTGTCGATGGCTGAGTCAAATTTTATTGGTCCAATAACCACTGTTATGGCGCTCTCGTCGGCGTTCATGAGCGCCTCTCTTGTGCAGGTGGTAGGGCATTTTGGACAGTCAGTAAGGTTATGACTTGCCATCGTGGTGAAAGGATTAGCCAATTCGCTTTTAAGAACTCGCGAATTGCCCAGGAAGCGCCGGACGTAGGGAATCATTGTGTACGTCACTCGGGGAGGCTCCTTCCATGCACCTAGGTAATATAGCATAATGTTATTTTGTATTCTGCTACGGTTGCTAGTTTAGGACTTTAGGCCATCGACACAAAACTGTTCTGAAATTCGCAGAACTTAATAACCTTTCAGTCTAGGTAAATAGCATACATCACACACAAGAGCAGATGAAAGGCACTCAGAAATATTGATAAATTTACCTTAAAAATTTAATATTCGTATATTAATTAATAAAAAGTAAACTTAACAAGGTATTTTAATGATTTGGCTGTCGTAAAGGTCGATATTAAATTATTATTAATTAACTTAACTTGACTTATTTAGCCAGTTCTTAGCAGATTTACATCCTCTTTTAATCACATTAATTTACTAAATGAAAAATAATATTTGCTTATTTTTTTTAAAACAAATATAAATTATTATAATGTGACCGTATTTGTAACTAAAAAAGGCTATTATTATCATAGAATGACCAAAAAATAGGCAAGTATTTACATTCTAATTGATTATTTTTATAGCACTTAGCTATGCTTAGCAAATTATACTAAGAAACAGTTGAAAAAGATATGGGACCGGCTGCCCGGTGTGCAGTAAGGTCGCAGGTTCAAATCCTGCCGGTCCCATATCTTTTTTAACTGTTTCTTAGTATAAGTATTTACATTTCAACTAGGTAAAATAAAAATTATATTATGAAAGTCTTTTAGTATGGATGTTTGTTACGCTTACACGCTACAGCGTACTATTTTGATGAAATTACGAATGAATGAAGCTAGATTAACATATGGGCTACTTTTTATTGGCGTACCACGCAGGCTGCAGAGCCGCGGGTGGAAGCTAATATTGAATAAATATCCAACAAAAGTCACTGTCACTTCCACTCAACCCCACGTCATGGGTATTTTACGTAGCGCCACGTTGACAGGCTTTTGTATTTTGCGCATTCAGCTATGAGCTAAATAAAAACCTGAGTTAACTTTTAAACTATCGCGTTGCATGATTATTATTATAATTTTGACGGGAATTAACGCGAAACATGCATATTATTTACCTTTTGGCTATACGTTTCGGCAACGGGTTACACCGGCCGTTTTCTATAGCGTACTGAATCAGCAACTCTTCGCCTCCGTCAGTGATGTCGATGAATGTTCATCCACCCTCACTTTTTGATTTTTTGATGTGAAGCCCTTACACACTACACTAACCGTATCGGCATCGCGGAACGGACCGGCATTCACTTTATTAAGAGTTTTTGTGATCGCGATCACCGGATTCCATGCCCCAGATAACTTGAAGCCGTCTTCACGATTGAAATTTTTATGTTTCCTAATTTAAATCGCTTCGCGCACTACTCTTGAGTAATAGTGGCGATCCGTAGACAGGACTTGTGGGCGATGGAATTCAATCCAGTGATTGGTGTCGGGTTGTAGGATGTGTTCCGCAATTGCAGATTTGGTGGTCTGGCGGTTTTTCACAGCGGCGATATGTTCCTTGAGCCTTTCCGATATATTTCTTTTTGTTTGGCCTATGTATGAACTACCGCAGCTGCAATCTATTTTGTAGACACCTGGCGTTTGTAGTGGCAAAACATCCTTCGGTGTGCCCACCATGCTGTTAACTTTGGTCGCTGGGGTGAAGACAGTTGGAATGGAGTATCTCTTTAAGACTGCACCGATCTTGTCTGTCACGCCTTTGACGTAAGGTAGGTATGCAGATTGTCTTTTTACCTCCGGATGTTTTTGTCGCATTGAAGGTCGCTTTCGACCTGTATTCACCTGGTATCCGTTGTTTTTGAGTACCTCCTGGACATGGACCAGCTCTTGTTCAACATGCTCAGGGTCACAGAGATCATAAGCTCTATTTTTTAGTGACGTCATCACGGATTGCAGGTGACGAGGGTGGTGATGCGACGTTGCGTGTAGGTACCTATCTGTGTGTGTAGGCTTACGATAGACACAGTGTGATAAGGACCCATCTAATTTCGCAGTCATTCTGACGTCGAGGAAAGACAACGATCTGTCCGTCTCCATTTCACAGGTGAAACTCATGTTTGGATGGATCGAGTTCAGATGTTTTAGATATTGATCTACCTCAAGACGACCGCCTTTTACTATGCTGAACACGTCATCGACGTATCTTTTCCAAAGCCGGATGGTCTTTGGGCCAAGGCACAATGCCTTCTCTTCAAAATGTTCCATCCAGAGATTAGCAAGTACGGGGGCTACGGGACTTCCCATTGCGACGCCATCTATCTGGAGGTAATGTTGGCCTTGGAAAAGGAAATAGTTGCCCTCGAGGCACTGTCGAAGTAGGTCGATGTAGTTAAATGGCATCTCGTTGTCACTCAACTTGTCCTTCACAACGTCCAGGCACTCCTTAATTGGAACATTGGTAAACAACGACTCAACGTCAAAACTCACCATTATTTCGTCTGGTTCCAATTTCAGGTCTTGAACTATCTGGACGAAATGCCGCGAATCTTTTACATAAGACGGTGTTTTACCAACCAGTGGTTGCAATACTGACGCAACGTGCTTTGCAAGATCGTAAGTGGGTGAGCCAATCTGACTTACAATAGGTCGCAATGGCACGTTGGACTTGTGTATCTTCGGCAACCCATATAACTTTGGTGGTTGGAGTGGCTTAGGCTTATATAACTTGTCGAACTCGTCTTCTGTAAAGAGGTCCTGGTTCTCTTGTATTAGAGCTCGTACCTTACGCGTTACTCGGGCCGTGGGATTGTATGAAACCGGTTTGTACACCTTATCGTCACCAAGCAAATCCCTTACTTTGCGTTGATAGTCCGTGGTATTCATCACTACAGAGGCGTTGCCCTTATCGGCCTTAAGCACCAAAATATCCTGGTTATCCCGAATGGCTTTCAATGCTTGACGCTCTTCTGTGGTGACGTTACTTGCTGGGAGCTTAGCTTTACGCAATATGACCGCGACATCCTGACGGAGAATATCGGCATCGCCGGGCGGTATCTTATTACGCACTATAGTCTCCTCAACACTACTAATTACGTTCTCGTATGGAATCCGCTTAGGTGTAATTGCAAAGTTCATACCTTTGGCCAAGATGTTCAAGGCAGCGTCATTAAAACTCGTATCTGAGAGGTTCACGACGGTCTCTTTCGGTTGTGTGGGTACCGCCGTTGACGATTTGTTATCAGCGTACTTGTATCTCCTATTGTATTCCTTCCAGAATTTTTTCTTGTGACTCTCGCAACATAATTCGAAAGTACGTTCCGCCTGTAAACCCGTTGCCGAAACGTATAGCCAAAAGGTAAATAATATGCATGTTTCGCGTTAATTCCCGTCAAAATTATAATAAAAACCTGAGGTCCAAAAATGTTAAAAAAATGTAGGTATGTACAATTTTTTGAAATTGTTATGCAAGCTCATGTATTGTCGCTCAGCATTTCTGTAACTTTTACAAAAATACGTGTTGAATTTTAAATTCCTGTGCCATTTTTTTTAAAAAAAAAGAAATAAAATCAATAAAAGTAAAAAGAATGCATATTTTTCTGTTTGATATTTGTATAGCTAATGCCAAGTAAATAATTTATTTTAAGTAATAATTTCATGAAAATGTTGTACCATCCTAATCTCAGGTGTAACCTTGTTTCAAACGCTGTTTTATATATGCAGCAAGTGTGGGGAAAATGGCTGCGTACTCAGCATTCATATTACGACAGAGAAGGGGCTTGAATATACACTAACAATACCCACCTTGTTAACCTTAACAAGAAAGGGAGTGCGAGGCCCTCATTTGAGCAAAGTTATTAAATTTAAACATGCGAACCTACGACGTATGAATGTAATAAAATATAATACACTGGTTATTGCCTACATAGAGTTGGCATTAAACATTTCTAGTGTAATTCTGTGAGTAAGATCTCTCTCCCACATCGCCTGCATGTAATGTGAAATAGATTTTGAGTACGTTACAATGCTACCTATCTGACAAACGAGCCTTCGTCTGTATTGTAACATTTTAAATTCAATTCTTGAATAAAATTTAAAATTTCCTATTGTATAATAACAGGTTTTGCACTGATATGCTTTAAAATACAGGTTAATACGTGCATATAGTAAAACCTAATAAGTGAAGCATGTTTTCAGTAGTATACAAAAACAAGACGCACAGTTTTGTTAAGCGCGTGCGCCTTTCCCGCGAGGTCTCGGTCAAAGTATTATAATATATGTGAACTTTCCGTCAGGAAATTGAATAATTCTAATTCATTGCCCGGTGGATGGCGATAGGCTCACCCCCTATCCCATGTACACCTAAACATAACAGGTGAAATGTGGTTGTTGTTCACATCTGCCGTACCCTTCTGGGTAATAATGGCGGGATGTTATTTTATGTTATGCTATAAGAACCTTCAATTAAGAATTAACCTTCAAATTGTACCATTGGACCCCAGTTCAGAATAATACACATTTGAAATGCTGAAATAAAACCGTTTTAAACGCAGTAATGTATCACTTTGCATGCAAATTGTAAAATATAATGGAGTCCCTGTAGACTCTCTGAAATTCAATTTGCAAAATGTTGATTTCAATTTCAACTCCATCTTCATAATAGAAATAAATTGTTTCTTGAACTGCTGAAAGCAAATAATATAATTAATCGCCTAGACAATATGTATAACTTTGTTATAATATATTTGGCAAATATCTGTTGATGGAATTGTTTCTTTTTTACAGGGTCATCGGCAAATGATTTGTTTTAGGGTTCCGTAGTGCCTAAGCCTTATAGTATCGCCATTTTTATCTGTCCAAGGTATATTGTTGAAACTATTAGTGTTAAAAAACTGAAATTTGGCATGAATATGTTAATGAACTATGCTGGCAGATTGGTAAAATAACATCATGAAAAACATTTTGTTTTCCTAGTACCTTCCTTACAAGTAAAGTGAGGATGTTAATTTTTGTTTAAAGTCTACCCCATAGTGTGGGGTATTGTTAGATAAGTATTAAAAAATGAAGTTGTAATGGCAGTTTTTTGATTTAGGGATATATATGCGAGATACTTAGCTGTAATAAGCAAATTTTTGGTAGAGTAGCCCCCCGCTCCCGCTCTCGACCGGTTTTTATTACTTTGAACTTATACTATGTGTGGCATTTATTTGCTTACATCCACAGATTAGTGTTACGCGTTGTGAGCCTCAGCTCATACTTGTCTTCCAACTAATGATTAGTGGTAATCATAGATCAGCCGGTTGGGCAGTGGTCACCTACACAGCACTGCAGATGAAAATCGAGAGCTACATCGAAACACAATTGTAATATTATGCCTGTTTACTGTGTTGATATATTATGTTACGGTGAATGTTATAAATTGTTAATAATCATGGGTGATTATTATTAATTACCTTCTAAATGTGATTACAATATTGAAATGTGATTGATGTGATTATAATTAAAATATAAAAAAAAAACTTTAGATCAACAAATTCAATGCAATAAACTACCGCAAATATCCGTTTTATTATGTCCACTCTAAGGTTGCCTGGAAGAGATCGCGTCAAGCGATAAGGCTGCCCTTTGTTCGTTATAATTTTAAGTGCCTATTTCTTTGTTACAAATTTGATGTGCACTTTTGCTAGTATTTTACTTTGCAATCTAGTCTTTGGCTATCATTTCGATTCGTTGTTGGTCACAATCAATCTAACCTAACCTACTTATAGAGCCAAAACTTAAAAAAACCTCTACCAATTCTCTATTGCTCGATTGATCTGGAACACGCTTAATATACGTTGTTTTTGAAAATATACATTTTTAATAATTACCGAAAAATGCACGATAATTGTGACTAATTTATTACTCTCACGTCGCCTTTCGGTAATTTTAATAATCACCGGTAATTAATAATTATTTTTAATTTATCACATTCATCGTAACAGTAATACGATTTAATCATAGCCCTAAAAAATAACGCGGCAAAACTTGTCATGACGGGGAGCCGATGTAATTTATTGAAGAGAGGTGGGGAGGGGATGCTTTCTATATCCAGTTTGTTCGCAAAAATATAGCCACCGTCGTTTTATGTTTATTACATAACTGCTATTACTGCTATTAGTCGCGTAACTACATAGAAGTTTATCGATAAAACCGACGGCTAACAGGTAAACTACATACTTTTCGCAGTTGTTCATGGCTCGTACCGTGTCTTAATAGCTTTTGTTTAGACATTATGTGAATGTATGAATCTTTGCTAACATGGGATTTTGTATTATATCTCTGTGAGCTCCTTTGAAAGTATTTGTGCAAGATATTGTAGTTGCTGAGGCATTTTAGGCAATTTTCATGAAATTTAACAATGGTAAGCTATCGTTGTCCACCACACTGCTCTTAGAAAAGGTTTTTCGTTAAAGAAATGTAACTTTTAAATGTATTTTTTCGTCTTATTACTTTGTGAACGAACCTTTACATGATGCTAACGGAGGTTCTTGTTGTTAAATAATAAAATATGTCAACTTTATGCTTCATTCTCATACCTAAAGTTATGTGAAAGATTAAATTCAAATAATATATGTTTTTAGTCTTTATAGTAAATATTTTTTCTTTACTACATTCCCGCAAGTTTCTTAACTTTTATGACTAGATAGATAGATTTTTATTTACTGATTACGGCTACATTTTAAAGGGAGGATTTGAAAAGTCGATCTTTTTTTATTTTTCAAGGAACAAAAAGGAACATTAATATTATTCCTCGTCCGTAATTGCTTTTGACCGTATAAAAAGAGCAGATGGAGGGCACGAGGGATATGAAAAGAATTTTTAATATTTGCTCAAGAAATACTTGGCTTGGAGTTCGATTTACTTATATCCGTCGTAGATAATACGAATTCCAGTAGTGTATCCTTGCTTAAAGTATTACTAATATTATTATGGTATTTGATTTATTTAATGATGATAATCAGCATCAAATAAATGAAATAATAAACCAATAGGCCAGGCAATAGCCTTCATCTTTAATTCCCCTTGTCCACTCCCACAGTTGCGATACTAATTGGAATGCTCTAACAAACAAGATAACTGTCTCTCTTCAATGGTCTGTTTTGTTTGTATGGAGTCTCTTAGACTAACTTACTGCATACATACATAATATAATGGTTACCTTAGTTGGTCATTGTCTAGTCTAGTTTTGATTAGCATTGCTATGAATTGTACTTTTCGAAAAGAACGAGATTGATCTGAGTAAATTCTCTCAATTTTACAATAAATAAAAGTATCTATCGATAGTATGTTAACCAAATTTACTTTTACAACGTTTGAGTGCTCCCCTAACTGTCAAAAAGGGATACAATATCGCCGGAACGGGTACAAAAATATTGCATCAAAACTTTGTTGCCGATAAGCCAGACTAACGTCAGCCGGAATATTGGACGCTATTCAAAAACGTGCCACCGCAGACCACTTTCAAATACATCAACAGCGCACAGCGGAGCTGAAAAGTCGATACGAAAACTCGTTGAATCAACCCGGTACTACGGCATTCGCGCGTCACTTAGTGAGAACGTTGTCCCTGACATTTAATGCGATAAGCTTGCCCCTGGTTCAGGATTCTCTGCACGTTTTAGAGCACATTTTCACATGTATTTTGATAAAAGATAAGGCGAACAACAAATGGGATGCTCGTGACAAACAATCGTTTTATTGCACATTCAAAACAAACAAATACGACTATGGATTTTTGATGTTTTTGTTACTGGCATATTGATCCAGTGGTTATGGTTACACATTGTCATAAATTTTGATTTTTGTTGCTATGATAAAGTTATAATTACTTCATTGTGGAAACAAATACTATATTGATTACAATATGTACGAGTTCAACGGAAATTTGCTCGTTTCCTTTATAATAAATTATACGGTTACTACCCATATTTGTATCCGTCTCTCTTCGTGTCAGGTATGGTTAGTATAAACACTCTCGAGCTGCGAAGGAAATGTTCGATAATGGTACATTATTACATGTTATTAAACAATAAAATTGACAACTCTTGTGCCTTATCACGTTGTGCCGTGTCGGTGCCGGACCAGTACACGCGACTGCGTTCGCGGCGCCTGTTGGCTGTACCTACAGTACGAACCTGTACTGCCAAATTTGCTCCTACTAATCAGGCAATTTCGCTCCTGAATGGTCTAACCGGTAATTACTCTGAAGTAGACTTGTTCTGTACCAAATTTAGCCAAATGTTTATGTTTGTTATTTTTAAGCGATTACCTATAACCTATGTACCTAATCTGTGTGTAATTTTTATCTACTTGTGTGGCTCACTGTGCGCATTAGGCAACTGTAAGCACAGTGAGCAGCTGAATGTAAAATAAATAAATAAATAAATGTAATAGATGTCACTTGTCACTAAATGAAAGTAAACCTACTGACACTGAGTGAAAACATTGTCTCTGAACTTGTCCCTGCTCCAAGATTCTTTGCACGTTTCAAAGAACATTTTCAAATGTATTTTGATAAAAAGCAAATAACGATGACAACAAACAATTCACATGACACACATTCATTTTATTGCCACTCATAAGCCATTTAAATGATGTACATGTACGGTTATGTAAACACTTTTTTTCCTTTTTTTAAAGGCATATTGATCCGGCGGTTTCGGTTACACATCATAAAAATGTTGATTTTGCTACCTTGTAAAAAAACAGTGACACTAGGTTTGTTAATAGTTAATTGGATTTTTCCACTGGAAATCTTTATAAAACACTAAGATATTGAAAAGATTCAATCATGTAACACGTATCTTTACATAAAACTCAAACGGTCAGTTTATTGTTTTATTCTTTTTTGATTAATTCTGTTGCAAAAATGCTATTTCTAAAAATGATACCGATCATATCTCATGCAAGGAAAATAAATCCCGCATAATTTTATTTGCTTTTACACTTTTTAAAATAATTTAATAAACGTTAGCTCCCGGACGAGCACAAAATAAATCATATTTGAGAACGACGACGTCAGCTAAACTACAAGTAGATTACAGTAAAAAGTGATGTAATATATTTCGCGTCAACGTTATATTTTGTCAACATTCTCTTATAGTCAGGCAACTTCTTGTTTGTATTATTTGCATTGCAACTAGCTTAGTACCTGTTTGAAACTTAATTCAAAATAAGAAATAGCTTCAAAGTAATTTGGCTATTGTTAACGAATCATAACATAACAGAAGCTGTGGCAGAGCTGAATACCACCCATCATTACCCTGTTATGTGTAGGTTACATTTGTTAAAGGGTGGGGTATGCCTATTGCTACACCTACACACGATAGGAATAACAGACAGCCCTCTATGCAGAGGATGCACGAAGGCAGAAGAAACGCCACAGCATGTCATTATGGAATGTAGCAGCGTGGCCGACCAATGGGCACAAATTCTTCAGTCACCAACATCTTTTCCGGAAGCCTGCAGCAGTCTTCGAAGGCTGCTTTCCTTCTGGCCCGACTTGGCTGGCTGGAGTAAACGGGAAACCTTTCACGCACAACGGTCCCATAGGAGGACTAAGAGCGGATACCGCCCAGGGAAACCAAACTAAACCAAAGCCTATTGCAATACTATTGAGAATTTCGTGACGGAAAGGCCCAAATAACACCTTTGTCCGAGCCGGGCATCGAACCCGAAAGCTCCTGCATAAAGATCGCATAGGATAATCATTAGACCAATAACGTATCTGATAACAAACAAATACCATTGTTTTTATTGCTGGAGGGATACCGCTAACAAACAATGCCAAGGATAATTATCCTGAATTTACGATACTTTGGCAAATCTCATTAACTGCAGATACCCGCGTAATTATTGTGCACCCTTTGTCTCTACACTCGTATCATATACAAACGAAAATTAATGGTCAACGATAAAGTCTGGTAATTATGCACAAAAATATGGCTCATAAAAAAATAAAATGAAATATATAATATCGTACCGACTAGGCTATTTTATGTCAATAAAAATATTAGCTATTTTTTTTAGTGTCGCCCCCACTAGGAATAACTCCTGCGTCACAGGGGTGTTCTTACTTTCCACACACATGAAGCACACCCAGAGTCAGAACAAATCTTTGCGGATCATACAAAGGTTTGTCCCTGAATTGATTTGTGATATGACCAGCGCAGTCGAAAGCGGCGAGGTGACCGCTTTTACCACTACATAATTTTTATTTTATTTATTAAAGAAACTCAACAGTTTTGTTACATGCTTTGTTTTACCCTAAAAAATGCAATCAGCCTCAGCTGATAATTACAAATTTATTTTTATTGAAATTAACATCAAGTACACAAGATATAATCGAGAATGCTTTATTATACAATCGAATTCACATTAACAATAGATTATAAAGCTATTTTAATAATTATTTCTTAAAAAAAAACATATCAAATAAATAATAACACAAAATAAAAAATCTATGTAGGTGTTTCAGTCCATAAATTCAATAGTGAAAACGAATGCTACACTCAAACCCAAGTAACAGGAAGTTGAGAACAAAATGTGTCTAAGTTTATTTCTTATACTATTTTTAAATAAAAAGAAAATGCATATGTCACTAAACTTGGTATTATACATTCGGAGCAATCTGGATATTAATGAGTTTTTACCGTAATTTTTGCTATGGTGAGGCACTGAGAACAAGCTTACTAGTACTTCTTGCACACGTTTTAGATGCATTGAATTGAACACAAGACAAAATGTAAACCATATCCTCTCAAATATGTTATTTGAATTCCTACCGAATCAATAACGATTTTAATCTCTCTACAACGCAAGTCTCAAAGGAATGTGCTGTATTTGCCTTCCATTCCCGGCAAAGAAAATGTTAAGAATTGCCGAGGAATTCGCATTTGAAATCGACAATTCAGTTTAATGGCTCAATTTTCTTAATTGCAATTAAAGTAAATGTTTTGGGAAATAAAATGGATGAATGGAACATTTTTCTTAGTGCAATTTTATTTCTTATCATAATCTTATGACTCAATTAAATTTATGTACGGTCTGGTAAGGACCATAAATCCAGGATCTCAGTGAGTACGTCAAAGGTTTTTCTTAATATACCTACAATTACATCTACCGGTTACTTTTTCAGGGATGTGGTAGCGTTATCCATTTAAATCACATTTTTAGGCAATAAAAATTATATTGCAGCTTGCAAATAATTTTACTGTTTTTACTTGCCTCAAACTAAGCAACAATCTACCGGATATATTTTATTTATACAACAGCAAAAACTATCCAGACGGACAACAAAAACCGAGCAGTAACTTTACTAATTGGCAACAGTAGCGGTATAAATCTCATACAAAAAGGCGAAGGCATTAAACGTTTAAAGTTTTTCCGTTGGCAACACCGCCGGCTCAGTAACAAAAGCGGATAAATCGGCCGAGAATACCATGCATTGTATTCGTATTAAGTGTGAATAGACGCCATTGGTGAGGACGACAAAGGCGTCTCTGTTCGTGATACCCCGATGTAGGAAACTTAGATAGTGCACACACAATGCAATGAGACTACAGCAAGATATCGGAAGTGCAGATATTGTTACCTTATTCAACGTTTGTAAAGTTCATTGGAGTATTTATGTAATGAAAAGAAGTGTTATAATTTATAATATTCGTTGGACAACAAAGTTATTTTTTTTGACACCAGAGCACTGAAATACAATAACATAGTACGTGATATTAACAGCCCCTGACCAAAGATTTGTTTCATGTTGTTATAACATAAGCGATATAATATGAGCAAAATATAAGCGTTCGGTTAGTAAGTTTAATTTCTTTATTTAAATAATTGTAAACGGAAGGTAAAGCATACGGACATAGTTTGTTATAATAAATAACATGAAGATTATTCAGTTGAGAAGGTGTTAATTATTTTGTGAACTCGCCTAGGTTTGGTTTTAGCTCGGCAGCAAAACTTTGAAAAGTAACAATTAGCCATAAAATTGAAGAGCACAGATGGCTAAATATTACTTTTATGTGATGTATAGAGAATAGTAATGAGCTGCTATTATTAGCATTCAACAAGCTAAGACTAGTTTGCTTTTTTAGTTGTAGATATATTTGAATAGTTTTAAATTTCATAACTTTTCTTCCATGTGGCTTTTCTAGTTATTTTTCCTCTCCGTTGCAAAAAGCTCTGAATCCCTAGAGGATTTCCAGCTAATGCAGCTGATGCTGGCGACTGGGATAGCTCTAAAACGACAAAATCTTCCGACTGCAGGCAGGCCAAGAGAGGATAAAATAAAAGCGTTAAAAGAGTGATTTAATAAGTTTTCAAGCGCATGAATCGATGGCCGGTTCATTTATTATTATTGAACTTGTTAAAGTAAAATGCACTGATATGACGTAAATTTTTGTTAAGTTACATAGAGCTAGATTTTATTTGGCTTAATATTGACTTAACTTGCTTTAATTTTGCAGCCAGTAAGATAAAAACATGTTAAACAGTTTACTGGTAAGCACAAGATTCAAAGTGTTAACGCGGTATTCTAAGCCTGATTTATTGTACAAAAGAATGTTTAGAAATCTCCTTGATATAAAATGCTAACATTATTTTGAGGTAAGGTAAAAGGAATATGCCGAAGATAAAAGAACGTATACCAATTTTCTTTGAAGGGCTTAGCAGTCTGCCCTTTGAATAGCAACTAAGGAATATTCCCCGTTGAGAATACCGCATGTCAAACCAGCCGAGACGCACTAATGAGGTTATGATTCAAGGGTTTTTGTGTTCTCTGGCTTTGTATTCATGTTTCATGTATTCAACAGAATGTTGTTTGTCGTTCGTTGTTGTTACATCATTAACAATTATATTTATAACACCCACTACGATGATTATATTTGTATTTAGCTCATGTAATGTGTTATAATGCCATCAATATAAAAAACTACTGAGGTGTCAAGGGACACCCGGATGGAACGAAGTTCGGCAATTCCTAATAACAACAAATCAGGATTCGCACCCGAGATTGCAGTAAAAGGTATGCGACCTTAACCACTAAACAAATAAAACAGTCTATTAATAAACTAAATATACGGTAACCAAAAATTTAAACCACGTTAAAAAAAAACAAACATTAAGACAATTAAATTATCAAGCGTAGCAAGCGTACACACGATTATTCAGAATCACACATCATTCTCTTAAAATAATCTAATTTTACTTTTAAAATAATTGTGGAGATATTATCACAATACTCCTATAGGCTGAATGGCTACATAACAATATTTCCTGTGCCTTACACACTCAATTTCAAAGTAATTCTTATCTTCGAACTTTCGCGCTATTCGAATTTCAAAATATCAAAAGCGAGGTTCATTCAAACACACGCATAAACTAATAATGCCTAGATCAATAAACTGCTTGTATGAATTTAAGTATAAAGTTAGGCTAAAAACAGATTGATTGAAAATTATAATGCGCCGCTTGGCGGACATACAAACTAAATGAAAATCTGATAAATACCAGAGAGTTTGCACTGAACTGAAACGGCACAATTAAAGTGGCTTCACATTTCATGCGTGTACTCGGTTTCTAGGAGTAATAGTTCTATGATCACACAAAACAAACCTTATCTTTAACATTATTTTTCTGCGATTACCTTGCTTTCTTTTAAATTGTATTCGCAAGTTTACTCACGATATAATAATATCAGATCTCATATCAATAATCTCATCACCAATCCCAATGACATAATTAGATGTGTTCTAATCGGATATTCCATGAAATGTACATAAAAAAATTAGTAAACATTCTGTGGTAATATTAAAAAATAATTTGCTTTTGAATTTAATATAGTTATGACGCGTACACTTGCTAAACACACGATAATGGAGAGATTATAACGCGTATGACTTGGTTAGCACAATAATAAAGAAAGGTTATAATGCGTACTTGCTAAAATACAAAAGCATTTATTATTGCCTGTAAAAATCTCTACTTACCTAAATTCATCAGCAATATCCGGAACTTGTGCAAAAACACTGTCAGGATTCATTATTGTTATTATTTTTAATTATTTATTATGTACAAAACACCTGTATACACTCAACAAAAGGAAGATTGCAAAGGAAGGTTGCAAGGACACAGAAAAATGCGCACGCCCTCTGATGATGTAGCACCGTAGCTGTAACGTAGCATGTTATTACTACGCCGCTACGAGAATTGCTACGAAAAGTGTCGTTTCAACTTTTCGTTCCATTTTTTTTCCGTCTAGCCCCCTTTCGCAACGCGCGATAAGGAACTTCGTTCCAAAAACGTCGGTCGGCACAATTTAGTTTTGTCCTATTGGTAAATTACTACTCGCAAATTATGTGTGTGAATCATGTTTGTTGCTGGAATATTACTACGCTCTATTTAGTAAATGAGTATAATATATAATGTATCTACTAAATATATTATTATGATTTATAGTTTGGCTACCATAAGGACATTTTCCTATATAAATTATCTGAATTGTTGTACAGTTGCCAAACCTAATATAGTTGTATAATAATAGCAGCCCTGTATCTTATACATGTCCCACTGCTGGGCTCGTGCCTCTTCTCATGATGAGAAGGGTTAGGCCATAGTCCATTACGCTGGCCAAGTGCGGATTGGTAGACTTTACACGACTTCGAGTACTTTTTTGGCACTCTCAGGCATACAGGTTTCCTTACGATGTTTTCCTTCACCTTTTGAAATAATTTATATGATAGTTGTATAATACAACAAGAAATAATTATAGGATTTGTTCCTGAACGTTTTACGAGATTGGTTAATATGATACCGAGTAATATAAAATATATTTTTGTATAACGAATTTTATTGGCTTTTAACTACATAATTGGTAGAAACTTTTTTTTTTTTATACTACGCCTACAGCGAACGAACGTGTAGTCCACCTGATGGTAAGTGGAGTACAGTCCATGGACATCAACAATCCACAAAAACAGATTATAGATGCGTCGCTGCAGCTGAGAACTACGGTGTTATGCCTCATGTGCCAGTAATTTCAGGGCCTGATCTTACCACCAAACCGGAACACAGCAATGGAAGCACTACTATTTGGCGGCAGGTTAAAGGTGAGACGGTGGTGCTGTCGCCCTCGAGCTCATTCACAAGAGCTCTACCACCAGTAAATTGGTAGAAACTAGCCTATAACACAGAACAAAGTACAAAATTTAAAACATAAGTAGGCATGCGCGTTTAAATGTTGTATAAAATAGACTGGTAAACATAAAAATATTAAAAATGATTAGCCGTCTCAAAGTTATGTTTTAATATTGTTTGATACCTGAGCCTCACACTAGGATAACCTAACATTTTAACACAATACATAATAATTAAATGTTGTCAATGTTACTTCTTCTTCTTCGTATTCTTCATTGCTGAAGGTCGTGCCCTTGAAAGGCTTTCATTGCTCTCTTAGTTATTTCTTTCCATCTTGACCTGTTTCGGCTTCTCTCATAGCATTTGTAACCGAGAGCCCAGTGTGAGTGGTGACTTGTTCACACCATCGGCTAGGTGATCGGCCACGTGGTCTTTTTCCTTCCACCTGTAAATGTTACACAATGTCAATAATTTTAAGCAATCTAATTTCTTTGAATAAGATTATAAAAGCCATTATTTCGCCAAAAAGAAAAGATTTACTTTATAAAATGGTTTCCTTGATCGAAAACTTTTGCCTTAATATAATATACTTCATTCGTACTTTCCAACAACAGTAAACCCGGGTTAATTTAATTAAAATGAAATTTATTGCTATCATTTAAAAAAATATTTATCAAAATTAACTAGAACAAATGACAATACATGTTCCTTTTACTCTGCAGTTATACGTAAGATAAAATTAAAAATCATATGCAACGTGATAAGATTTTAACTACTTAATAACCTTTGAATTAGAAATGGGCTGTAAGCAGTGGAGATGAACCTTATATGCGGCTAAACCTAAGGGGAGCAACTAATAATAAAAACGTCTGGATCCTTCTATCTGCCGGCCGTCAGTGCATAGACCATATTATTTTTTAGTTCCAAGTTCCAAATACGTGTAGACTAAATCTAATAAGACTTCTGAAAAATTGATTATATAACGCAAAAGAAAACCGGTTTCTATTTCAACGAAGACAACTAACAAATGTGTTATAAAACGCGAAAGGTTTCTATTGGCATAAAACTGTAATACGCAAACGTACCTGTTTAAAGAGTCGTAAAGCATGTTGAACAACAGACAACACTACCGTACCGTACAAAGCCTTCACGTCTAACTTATTTAACTTCTAGAAACCTCCGTCCAATGTTTATTATTTATTTTGTCTCGAGGCACGTTCTTTCTCGGACTAGTTACTTTGTTAGACCATGGAAAAATAACGTTGCAAGAAGCTTTGCCCTGACAGCACGTAAGCTAGAATAAATAGTAACGCTTGGTAAGAATATATTTGAACCCAATTTTAGTCGGACATGTTTTCGTATAATATAATATTTATATTGAATTAAACTCTAAGTGCCTCGATGGTCTAGTAGTTAGCGTTTGCGCCTTTCCCTACGAGGTCTCGGGTTCGATTCCCGGGTCAAACATAGTGTTACTTGCAAACTTTCCGTCTGGAAATTCACAATAGCAGCACGGAGTTGGAATTGTGCCCGGTGGATGTCGATAGCAGCACCCCCTATCCCATGGGATTTAAACTTAACAGGTGAAATGTAGGTGTTGTACACGTCTACCAAAGCCTTCTGTGTAATATAGGCGTGATACTATGTAATGTAAACGCAAAATATTATATTTTCCAAGATTGCAAATATCGGTCATCATCAAATCATAATTATGAAGAACTACCTCGAGGTGTGATGGCAGAATTAAAAAATATTACAGTGCAATTTACGCAAGTTCTTCAGAAATTAACCTTCTATTATATGCATCTTGGATATTTTTTTATTCTTCTAGTGGACCACGAACAAATTTCGTTCGTTAGTTAGTCAGTGTGACTAGGCTTCATTACTACCTATATATATTATATCATAAACGAAAATGAGTACGTAATTTAATAAATTTCATGACACTCGCAAACTTTATATAATCATCTACTATTTTATTTATCTACAGAGTCTGAAAGTTTTCTATCACGTTCCTTTTGTAGTTGCGTGTCTGACCTAATTTAATAATAATTCCCCGCAATGAGATATAATAAAAGAAATAGTAGTAATTATCTTGTAATAAAAGTAAGAATATAATCATGAAAGGTTCCACTATAAATAACTAGCTGTAGTGGCACCTTAAGTAATATTCTGCGGACAGATATATATATTTAGTCATAACAGTGGGCGTATAGTATATGAAAATAGTAAGATTATTTTTTTGGTTATTTTTATTATCTGTATTTAGTCATACAACTGTATTAGGTATAACATAAAAATCTAATTTTAGGTAAATTAACTTTCTAGGAAACAACATTTAATATAAATTTGTACAAAACAGTTTTTTTTTTAATTGTCTAAGTGTAGAAAACCTGAAGTACATTGCGAAATATTTACGTTATTTATCCCATGAGGGACATCGTTTTACTGACCGCCTCCTTGATTCGGCTTAACCCTTGGCATCGCATAATTTCACAATAAAATTGCCTATAACCCGCATCCTAACAACCCTGCAATGCGGACTGTGTCAGACTGCCATCGTAGGCAGGAATGCCTTCAGGCTATCGTTAATGAAAGGTTATTGTCATTTTATCTTTATCGTATGCTTTTTGCGAGACAAATTATAATTATGGACATACAAGATGTCTGATTTGACAACTGTCTTTTCGTTCTCGAAATGCTGGCTTATATTTCGGCCAGCGATTTATTATCGAAATACAACGCGGTAATGCTGCCAGCATTTTGATTTCGAGGCTTTCTGACAGTGACTTGATAAGTTTAGGTTAAGATATTACACTAGTTTAATTTAAGAACCAACGTGTATATTTTTCTGTTGCCAAATAAAAACAATATAAAAAGTATTCTTCATTTATTTTTGAACCCGAAGCTGTAGAAGCCTATAATATAATATGTTGACGATGGAAACAGAATCTAAAATATTAATAAAAATCCGTGTGGATTTTATCCGTACCGCGTTTCAACGATTAAATACCGACTCGCTGATTTTAATAAAAGCTCAAATTTTATATTGCTCCTGTGCTTCCCGTTCATATGCCGCTTCAATTTTATTTTCACCGTTTTAATTTCTAAACGGTTTGATAAATACATGAGTAACAGAAAAATCCAATGTTAAATGAATGTTTACAAATCAAATATTACTAGACTGCGAGATTTCAGAACGCATTCGTAATTCACAAAGTAAACAGTTGACTTGAAAAATGATGTTTTTAATGTCATATAAAAAAAGTAGTTGTCATATGCCTAGCCTGTAAAAGGTAACAAAAACCAATTTCTATAAAATTTAATGAAACACTTTTTTTCATGCAAATAAAATTGCTTTGTGAAATATATTAAAATTGATCGTTGTCATACGTTTTCTGAAATGGATCGTAACCACCGCTTTTATGTGTCAATACAACTCAACGTCCAAACAAACGAATGAAATCGACTTGTAACAAAGGAAAACCTTTTCCCATTAGTCGAATGTACACTCTAGCAATTGAGTTTGAAATGCTTTAAAGATTTATTCTCACTATACTGTTGGATCAGCCTACATCGAAGAATTAAACGTTTCCCAACATTTTAATTAAATTTTAATCGAAATAGGGTGCACTTACGGACAAAAGGCATTAGTTAATTTAATAAGACTTATAAAAATCGGTCAGATAATTATTTCCGCTGGGCCATAAGTTTACAAAAAAGTCATGTAACGTGATATTTTTATTTCGATTTGGTTATTAGATTATAATAGCAGTCCTGTATCTAATACAAATTCTACTGGTAGGCTCGGGCCTCTTCTCATGATGAAAATAGTTAATCCATAGTTTGCCACTCTGGCCAAGTGCGGATTGGCACTCTCAGGCATTCAGGTTCCCCCACGATGTTTTCCTTCACCGTTAGCGAGCGATAATTTTTATGATAAATACACACATGTCTTCAAAAATACAAATCTTATCGATTTATTGACAGAGATGTATGCCGTGGGTTCGAACCCAAAACCTTTGACTTCGCAGTCCTACGGTCTTCCACTCGACTATCGCTGCTAAGGTAATAAGATGAAACCTCGAAATTACTGGCCTCGTTTGTATATACCATAAGTCCATAACGTAAACTGAACGTGATATTTTAATGAATATCATAGAAATAGTACCAAATACCTTTAGAGCGGAAAGTATTCAAAGTGAACAGCATAGTTGAAATTCCTTTGAAAATATGAGAACACGTATGGAATTAATAAATGCTTGGTGGATATCTCAAATACCTTGCAACTAAACTGAGACTGAGTATTCTCAGAAACATTTTGTTTACCTTTGTTAGTAGTGCGTAGTTTCTCGTTGCAAATATTTTATTTGATCTAGAATGCTGGAGATAAAATAAAACAATACTTTTTACTTGGGTTTCTTTAAGTTATTCTCTTTGTTAACTTTTTATGATTGCTATTCTGCAGTATTAATAAAGTACCCATTCCATTCCACTAACTTTAATTCTACAGAATTTATTTGATCTTAGTTTATGTGATAAGCTTCATTCTTTCCCAAATTTAAATAAAATAAGTTATGTTATTATGCCATATAGGTTTGAAGCCGAGGTCTTCAAGAAGGCAGCTTGTTAAACTAGACAAAGGTAATAAAATAAAATTAAAATTTAAAATTATCTTACTTAAAATAAATGTTACAGAAATAAAAAAAAGAAATAAAAATGAAAAATTGCAAATTAAAACTAAAACAGAAGAGAAGAGTATTAAACTATAAATTAACTTGAATATTTTTCAATATAAATGTATATACTATAAATTGAGAAATCAAAAAAACTAAATAATTAATTGAGGAGGAATCTACTTAAGGTAGAAGGCCTACTACATCGCATGCCAGACGCGTCTATTTTGACCCTTGGTAGTCCATGTGACTCCAGCTGTAGCCACAACACGTTTAGCCATATTCTAGATTATTAAGCTTTCAAATATAAACCTAAATAACAACATTGCTTAACTCATGTAATATCTAAGGACATGAATGTTCTCTGGAATAATAAGAAGCTCAAGATTAACTTTCTCAATCAGGGCTTTGTAATAAATATTTGATGAGCAATACGAAACAACGTCAATTTCATCTAATTCCCTTTGTTGTCCGTCCGCTCAAGAATGTTTTAATTTAGGTTAAATTATTTCATTTCAAAGTAAACTGAATACTAGCGATTTAATTAGTTAAATTGATTAGCAGGAAAATATTTCATTTTGTTTTGTTTTCGTAAGATTTTATTATTTACCGTTGAAATAAATCCAGCTTCAGATTGTTGCTAAATATACTATTTGTTTTAACTAAAGGATTCATATTAATATATAGGTATATGTAAATAATAATATACTATGATGAAAGATGCGAGTGCAGAGTTGGCGTAGTGGTTAAAACGGTCGCCTCGTTACTTTCAACTGCGCTGGTTTTGTGGGTTTGATCCCCGCACACACAAAGATTTGTCATCTTTGTGTGATCCACAAAGATTTGTTCTGACTCTGGGTGTGCTTTGTGTTTGTGAAAGGAGTTATGCAAAGTGGGAGCTTCGTTTTAATAAAAGAAAAATAAACACTATTGTTGACAAACATCATTCTTATCACAATTATCATATCAAGAAACTCAATGTGGTAATAAAATTACAAATATGACCATTGGATGTAAAAAATAATATTACGTATTCACTCCTACGTCCGGCCACGTCGAAGCGTCGCTGTAATTACGGCTATTGTTAGGCACAAGAATCTCTGTAACCAATTCATTTATACTCAGTTGGTGCTTTCAGAATACTAGTACACATACTTTTTACCGTAATAATTATTACAATGTACATTTAATGTCATATTTGGTATAGATTGTATTTAGGTTTATTAGGTGATTCAACACCGTGACTTTCGTATTAATTAACATGACTCAGGGTTTTGAGGCTGCAAGTCATTAGAAAAGTAATTGAGATTACCACTCAGTCATCTAGTACTTAACAGAACAAGCCGCCTGACCGACTCAAGGACATTTCCAAAAATAAATATAAACGTATCAATCAAATGTCTTTAAGGATTTCAGTTAACCTTTGATACAATTTAACTAAGTTGAGCAATTTATTTGAATTAAGCTATCCTAGAGGTGGAATTCAAATTGAAAGGATTACCCTACCCATCTCTGGGGAGTCATTAAGACGTTTCAATTTGTATTAAACTTGATCATCGGAATTATGAGATATTCGAAAACGTCATAATTCGGACCAGATATAATGCGGCGGGTGTGGATGGATTGCGAAAGCTAGCACATTTAGGAGTTGTCAGTTACTATATCTTACAAGTTTCCTTCTAAAGTTGATAGTTGCCGCAAATCGCCCAAGTCCTTTTGCTGCGACTGGCAACTTTTGAAGCCTTTAAACTGCAGCGGTATCTTGCATGAGCGACAAGAAAAAAGAACTAGCTCTAAGCTCTTAATTTATCTTGAATATTTTATCTATATTATAAAGCAAAACAAAACCTAGTAAATATCTAAATTAAGATTTATGTTACCAAATTATACAAACATCTGATATATGCAGCAGTGGTACTATGTGTTCAACTTCGATTGGTTTGTATTTTTATTTGTATCTTAGTTGTGTAACATTTAATTTTATTATGAATGATAATGATTGATATTTTGTTTTCTGTACTGTGATTAGTTATTTGTTATTGTGTATTATAATTTACGGCGCACCCTGGGCAATTCGCGAGTTCCTAAAAGCGAATTGGCTAATCCTTTCACCACGATGGCAAGTCAAAACCTTGACCACCTTACTGACTGTCCAAAATGCCCTACCACCTGCACAAAAGAGGCGCTCATGAACGCCGACGAGAGCGCCATAACAGTGGCCACGTATTGGTACAATAAAATTTGACTCAGCCATCGACACGACGAAGAAGAAGAAGAATAATTTGATTTAATGACTTTTTGTGTATTTTTATGTAAACTTAATATTTACACGCCTAATATGGCAGAATATGCTGTAAAAATAACTTTAACACCCGTAAACCACCGTAATTATTCTGGAAAATGAATATTATTCTATTCCATTATATTCAGTATCCTATAAGAAATGATGACTGAATGTCGCTGAGGTCTCTCTTGCCTCCGTTTTGCAATAAAATTGGTGTCTTAAAGATAGCTCTCTGAATTTCGGATTTGGTATAGACTCGGGTGGATCTACATCAAAAAAATTCAAACATTTTGAAAACAGTTTTACTGAAAATATAATCATGACATAACATAAAATTACGCCTATATTACCTACAAGGGTGTGGCAGAGGTGAACAACACCCACATTTCACCTGCTATTTTTAGATTCCATAGGATAGGGGATGATCATATCGCTATCCACCGGGCACAATTCTAACTCCGTGCTGCTATTGTGAATTTACTGAGGGAAAGTTAGCAAATAACACTTTGACCAAACCGGGAATCGAAACTGAACCCTCGTGCGTACGCTAACCACACCATCAAACCAGTTATAATAATTACTTTATGTTCAATGGTGTTAGATGTCAATGCAAGATTATATAAGTCGGGGGTCGTTTACAAAATATTGCCACTCATAATGTTTTATGTTGAGGTCTTTGCCCGATGATACGACGACCTTTACTGAAGTTTATGTAAGTACGTTTTATCAATAAACGTTTCATGTTATTCTTAAAGTTAAAATATAAAATTGTTGGTGTAGGTATAATATACATCTTGTCACTTCAACAACTATTATTGGTGTTACGCATTAAATCACGTACAGTCAAGTTTATTCATATGTTTGAAGAAACCATAATTAATAAATAATCAGGTTCTCATTGCCAATATTTTAAAAACTTGACTGTACCATTTATAATCATTTAATTTGTTTATTGAGCAAAAATTTAGATTTTGTATTTCTATTTGCTATGTCATTAACATGTTTTATTATAAGATACGTTGTAAATAACTATAATAATATGGTAGGAAAATGAAAAGCTACTAAATTAAATGTTTTTTTTTATAGTATCAGCTCCCTCGTTAGTCTAGTGGTTAGCGTATGCACCTCTCACTGCGAGGTCTCTGGTTCAATTCCTGGGTCAGGCAAAGTGTTATTTGTGGAACGGGTAACTTTCCGGTTAGGGCAATTTACAATAGCAGCACGGAGTTGAAATTGTGCCCCGTGGATGGTGATAGGCTCCTCACCCTCTATACCCTGGGATCTTAACATATCAGGTCAAGGTAGGTTGTACACCTCTGACATACCCTTTTTAGTAATATAGGCGAGATGTTATGTAATGTTATAATGTAGTACCAGCCTGTTTCGAAACTGACTTAAAATACCTGTAGGTTATTCTACTTTTCACTATTCAAAAGTTTCACGGAAACATTTCGTTGACCATTCAGGATGTATTCGCAGGGATTTTATCTTCAAAACTCTTTTTCCAAAGCTTTTTTGTTGGCTCGGTTCCATGGTGCAAATACCCGATGCATATGAAATGATTCATGTTCTCGGTACGGCTTGGATATTTGTGTTTATACATACACATCTAGAATAGATTTTTGACATAATTAAAATGAATTTTGGCAATGGCTGAAAAAGGTATAATAAATTAATTGTTACAACTTAACAGAACATTACTCTTATATTACCTATACTTCAGACAACGAAACGAGATAATTTTCATGATTTACAATTATAAACCCAATTCACAGGCCATAAAGTTTAATTTCTATTGCAATTGAGATTGTTTAGGACATTTTTAACAGTTTTATTATACGAAAATCAACTTAATAACAAAGCAATAGAATTTATATTCGTGTGATTTGTAATAACATAAATTTATCTTGTTTCGTAGGCTTTAGTATAGAAGGGAACAGCACCCATACTTCACCTTTTATGCTAAGGTCCCATATGATAAAGGGTGTGCCCATCTAACGGGCATAATCCAGACACCGTGCTGCTACTGCAAAATGTCTAACAGAAAACCCCAAATACTTCTGGCCGACACGGGGATCAAACGTGACCTCAACGTCTTCTTCTTCGTCGTGTCGATGGCTGAGTCAAATTTTATTGGCCCAATAAGTGGCCACTGTTAAGGCGCTCTCATCGGCGTTCATGAGCGCCTCTCTTGTGCAGGTGGTAGGGCATTTTGGACAGTCAGTAAGGTGGGCCATTGATTATATCACGGTTATCGGTAGACAAATTAAACCGCTAGCCAACAAGTAATTCAATTGTTTTTAAATGAAATAAGTAAATCACGTATCGTTTTAAATCTACTAATGTCATTTTAAAACAATACCGTGCAGTAAACATGAAACTAGAGGATTGACTATGTGTAAAATCTGCTACATTTTAACACGCTTATATTAGCTTCACCTGTATGTATGTATGTATGTATGTAACCGACTCCTTTGGACTCGATTTTGACCCACTTTAAACGGACTGATTTCATTCAAATTTTGCACACCTGTCAAAGATCGATGACAATGCAATAATTCGAAAAAAAAAAAAAAACGCTCTTAAAAATAAACCAAACTAAAAAGTAGCAAATAAATAATAGTTTCAAAAAACTATTATTTAATAAACAAAAAGCATGCTACAAAAAATGGCACCCTTGTCGCCTCTTTTGTCATCCAACTCAATAGTGTTCGTTGACAGAGCACCCTCCCTCTTCTCTTAATGTAAACCATAAATAAATAAACGTCTACCCCACGAACAGTTAGAACTGCTGTGGTTTATAACTTGTACTCAACTCCGCTATAAACTTTGTTACTATCCTGCCACTCTTACAATGCTTCAACTTTTCCTAGCAGTCGTCGTTCCTAGTCGATTTATATTTATGATTATTTTATATTTCAGTTTCCAAATGTATGGTTTTAATTATTCATTTTACGTATCGATTGAGTCATCATAAGTTCAGTGTTATTTAAAGTTAAAAGGATCGAAATTAGATAACACCTTCAAGATTACTACACTTAAAATGTAAATTAGAAATCGAATGCAGAAAACTGCATATCGATCGGTCAAGTAGTTGGCAACATTTGTTTGCGTAAACACAAAGGCACCTTCCTGCGTTCCTTCGCGGGTAAAAATAAGAAATAAAGTTTAAAAGTACTATGCCGCATACTATACTTTTAAACTGAATATTAACTAGATATACATTTTCGCCTTGAAAGTAAGGTAGAGAAGATATTTAATACCTAAAATTTGATATTAATTTTAATCATCTTTGAGCGAAGTTATGTCTTACATATTTACTCTATAAAATATTGTTTTAAATATTAGAAACTGGTTACCTTTAACTCTACCTCTTAAAATACAATACAAGTATTTATTAATTTGAAACAAAACCAATAGAGCTTAAAGTATAATTAAACTTTATATAAAATAATAAAGCGAACCATTTCAGCCATTGGTTCAATATTAACCAAATTACGAACAAATTCTAAGTACCCAAGGTGTACATCATTATTATTTTATCGTATCGTGCGCTCTATAACGGGCCATAACCTTTTATTGTAATTTTTATGCAGACGGTTTATTGCTCTTCACCTCAATACGGTGCCCTTGTGGATACTTTATATCGATTCTTTTCTAATATATTACCAAGATGTAGCGTTAACAAAACATCGATTCAAGCAAACCGAAACAAGATTACCTAATACATCTTCCAAAAATACCTTCGCGTTCATTCCAATCACAATTAGGTAAGTAACCCAAGTAATCACTTAAAGGCGGCAGATCTATACCCCGATAAAAGAACATGGATGTTCATTGGTAACAAAAGGAATTTCGCCAAACTTCATTAAGGTACCAAAGAGAAAAGTTGGATTGGGATAAAGGAAACAATTTTACCTTTTAATGTTATCGACTGATATCGAACGAAAAGGTTGTTTTAATATTATACTTGTAGAGTACATGCTTTGTTACGGTTTGTTGTTGATGATACTTAAATCTTTAATAATAATAATAAAATATTATTTGGTCCTTTAAGACACGGCACGCATCGTTAGGAGGTTCTCTAGATTTCTAACCATCGGCAGATTGGTCCCTGCACCTGATGTCGGTGGGACTCAGTTTTTTTTATATTTAGTATGTATTTTTTATAAATCATATTTAAAAAAAGTAAAATAATAAATAAAGAGAAATAATAATATAATATTATTTATTTATTTGGCTGCCAAATCCCAATTGATTAGTAATAGTGTATTAATTTAGAGTAGTACTTTTCAGTAAACATTTTCAGCATACTGTTTGAGCTGCCTTCGATTCTTTTTAGTAATAATGTGGTCTTAATCCGCAGAACAGCTTGAAAATGGTTTGTTCTAGAACAAGATTAATGTACAGTGCGCCAAGCAATTAGGTATGCAGGGCAAAAACTTCTACTCCATACTGAAAACTGACTGCAATAGGTATGCATGTGTGAATTACATATTTAATAAGTGTAATATACCCACTATTTAGATAAATAAGTCACTTATCCATAACTGGTGTAGTAAGTCTTTACTATGACATATAAGTTTTTGCCCTGCACAACTAACTCGTTGGCCGACTGTATATACTAGAACGTTTTAAAGCTATAAAGTTTAACGCCATTTTCTTGATACTAAACACGGTTTCATATTAAACTATACATTTCCAGTAAAAGCTGGTCTCGAAATGTATAGACTTCTCGTAGAACGCGAGATCTGCTTATATTGGCATTTTATAGCTTGATGTCTACCCGGGGACATGCTATGGCAATATGCAGAGGGGCACCGGAGAGTTCTATCAGACATCCCGGGGCCCTTCGACACGCATTGAGGCCGGACAACGGGGGAGGTTTTAGTGAGTCGTCGAAGTCCCGGCAACCTCACATAACCTCGTCGCACCCTTTTTCATGCGGCGAGGTATCTTGTTGAAGATTTCCCCCCTCGACAAAAAAAAAAAGTTGATGTCTAACCTTGTACACAATAGTAAGTAGTCTATGTTCTTATGAATCTAATTTATTCATACTATCGATTATTTGCCTTGCTTCATATTCAACTTGGCATAAGGTACAAAATGGCATATTTCTTGGTAAAAATATTATCTGTAACTGCCTCGATGGTCTAGTGGTTAGCGTATGCGCCTTTCACCGCGAGGTCTCGGGTTCGATTCCTGGGTCGGGAAAATTGTAATTTGTGATCTTTCCCTCAGGAAATTCACTATAGCAGCACGGAGTTGGAATTGAGGCTGGTATATTGCGATATGCTCACCTCCTATCCCTTGAGACTTAAACATAACTGGTGAAATGTGGGTGTTGTACACCTCTGCCACTCCCATCTGCGTAATATATGCGCTATGTTTTGTTATGTTTTGTAAACATATGTTGCCTTTCATAGCCAGTAAAAATATTTTGCCTTTTACAGCCAGTAAGCCAGTTTATTACTTTTAACTAGTAACATTGTTTAAAAGGCTAGACTACATAGATTAAAGCAATTTGTTAGGTAAGTGTTTATTCCAGATAAAAACTAACACTACCCACATCTGTTATATATAACACTGACAACATGTTTTATGACTGCAACACTCTGGAGGCGATAACATCATTTATTCAAAATCTCGCTCGTAATGGTTACATTTGTGTGCATAGTAAAACACAACGCGAAATGTTAACATTGCAGTCAATGTATGGAAATTTATTTCACGGGCCTGTTAAGTTTTATTGCCTTTGGGTTATGAGTTAATGACTTATATTCAAACAGATTTTTTAAGAGCCTCGCTTTATTATTGATGGTGTCAATAGGACGAAATTGTGTATTTTTTTAGTTATATTATAAAATATAAAAATATAATTTTAATATTTTGATTGCATACGTATTTACGTAATATTACCTACACATACGGGACCTAAACATAACTGGTGAAGTGTGGGTGTTGTACCACTCTGCCGCACTCTTCTGAATAATATAGGCGTTATTTTATGTTATGTTATGTAAACATATTTTGCCTTTTACAGCCAGTTTATTACTTTTAACTACCGTAACATTGTTTAAAAGGCAAAATAGATGTCTACATAGATTCCAGCAATTTGTTAGGTAATAAGTGTTTATTACAGATAAAAACTAACACAATATCTTTTATATATTACACTGGCAACATGTTTTATGACTGCAACACTCTGGAGGCAATAACATCATTTATTCAAAATCTCGCTCGTAATGGTTACATTTGTGTGCATAGTATAACACAATGCGAAATGTTAACATTGCAGTCAATGTATGGAAATTTATTTTAAAGGCCTGTTAAGTTTTATCGCCCTTTGGTTATGTTTGATATTATTCAAACAGATTTGTTAAGAGCCTCGCTTTATTATTTATGGTGTCAACAGAATGAAATTGTGATTTTTTTATTTTATTTCCTAAATTTTAAAAATATTATTTTAGTATCTTGATTGCTAATACATTTTCACATAAAGATACGTATTACGTAATATGTTACCTTTTCACTATCTGTTAAAAATAAGTTAAAGTTATTACCTACTTTAATGTGTGCGATATAAATATAATTACAATTTATTTACACTTATAATTTCAAAAGAAAAACTAAGCTGTTTGTATTTGTAGAATTAAATGGCTAACGAGTTTAAAGTATTTGTTAGTAATAGATATGTTTATGGTTATTTAATTCACCATAAATAGCAATACTGAATGAGCAATTTGAAACGTTATTATACTTATATTGCATGTCATTTATGACAACTTGACTTGTGGGGCTTTTTGCTGTTACTAATATTAGATTTGTGGGCATTTTAGCTACCTGAATGGCTAATTTGACATGTGTTTGAGTAACCAATTTTGTTAAATTTTACATTAGCTATTAGTTATTATGTTTTGTTGTAAAATATAATATACTTAAGTTAACGACATTCAGTCAATTCCATAACACATTAATTTAAAAATATTTTATAAGTAGGAATTTTTGGCTGCCTAGATGGTCTAGTGGTAAGCGTATGTGCCTTTCACTGCTAGGTCTCGAGTTCGATTACCGGGTTGGGCAATGTGGAAATTCACAATAGCAGCACGGAGCTCAAATCGTGCCCAGTGGATGGCGATAGGCTCACCCCCTATCCCATGGGACCAAAACATAATAGGTGAAATGTGGATATTTTACACCTCTGCCACACCCTTCGGGGCCTAATATAAACGTGAAGTTATGTATTTTAATATTTGCATCCCTTTTTCCAGATAATTTAAAACTAGAAGCAACAACAATTTCTCAGTTAAGTAATTACAAGAAGTAACAGTAAGTGCCGTAAGCAGACTGAGCAGTCTTACAAAGCATCGTTTGCATGAACACGCTATTATCTTTTAGTACTTAGCTAAGTCAGCATCCGTTGCTTGGTCTGGTGCAAACAGTTTTAAGGATAGGTCACATTGGGTTGCTAATCGGTCTTTAATTGCATACACAAGAGTGTACAAATATATTTTTGGAACAAGTTCCTTATGCGCGTTGCGAAAGGGGGCTAGGCGGAAAAAAAAGGAACGAAAAGTTGTAACGACACTTTTCGTAGCAATTCTCGTAGCAGCGTAGTAATTACATGCTACGTTACAGCTACGGTGCTACATCATCAGACAAAACAGAAAAATGCGCATTTTTCTGTGTCCGTCTCTTTTTCTCGCTTATAGAAAAAAAGAGATAAATTAAATTAAAAAAAAAAAACTATAAAGAAAAAAATTACTAAAAAAAAAAAATGCGCACGCCGCGCGGCGTGCGCGTTTTTCTGTGTCCGTCGCTCCATCTCGCTTATAGAAAAAAAAAATAAAATTAAAAAAATAATAAGAAAAAAAAATTACTAGAGTTGAGTTTCTGCAAAAATAGGGGCGCTGGCGCGCTCAGAAAGGTCTGCGAAGGCGTACACGATCGCTGTTCTAGTCAGATACCAGGGAATAAATAGCTCGATATCGTGAACATTACTCCTCACTTGGATCTGCAGAACATACTTAAACTCTAAATCGGTGAACCTTATATTATACAGGACCTTGTAACGAAACCATAGCGCGATCTAATTCGATCCCAACGCCATCTATCGCGCGACTTCGGAACTAATTGGTGCTACAGAAATATGCTGCGCATAGAGAAAGCAAGCGAAATATTTTCATTTTGTCTCTCTATGAATAATAAAGTAACTAAAAAAAAATATTATCATAACTTAAAAAAAAAAATACAATTCCCGCCTTTTGTTGAGTGTATACAGGTGTTTTGTACATAATAAATTATTAAAAATAGTTACAATAATGAATCCTGACAGTGTTTCTGCACAAGTTCTGGATATTGCTGATGGATTTAGGTAAGTAGAGATGTTATACACACGATAATAAATGCTTTTGTATTTTAGCAAGTACACATTATAACCTTTCTTTACTATTGTGCTAAGCAAGTCATACGCGTTATAATCTCTTCATTATTGTGTGTTTAGCAAGTGTACGCGTCATAACTATATTAAATTCAAAAGCAAATTATTTTTTAATATTACCACAGAATGTTTACTAATTTTGTTATGTACATTTCATGGAATATACGATTAGAACACATCTAATTATGTCATTGGGATTGGTGATGAGATTATTGATAATGAGATCTGATATTATTATATCGCGAGTAAACTTGCGAATACAATTTAAAAGAAAGCAAGATAATCGCAGAAAAATAATGTTAAAGATAAGGTTTGTTATTGTGGTCATAGAACTATTACTCCTAGAAACCGAGTACACGCATGAAATGTAAAGCCACTTTAATTGTGCCGTTTCAGTTCAGTGTAACTCTCTGGTATTTATCAGATTTTCGTTTAGTTTGTCTGTCCGCCAAGCGGTGCATTATAATTTTCTATCAATCTGTTTTTAGCCTTACTTTATACTTAAATTCATACAAGCAGTTTATTTATCTAGGCATTATAAGTCTATGCGTGTGTTTGAATGAACCTCGCTTTTGATATTTTGAAATTCGAATAGCGCGAAAGTTTGAAGATAAGAATTATTTTAAAATTAAGTGTGTAAGGCACAGGAAATATTGTTATGTAGCCATTCAGCCTATAGGAGTATTGTGATAATATCTCCACAATGATTTTAAAAGTATCATTCGATTATTTTAAGAGAATGATTAAAGTGATTCTGAATGATCTTGTGTACGCTTGCTACGCTTGATAATTTAATTGTCTTAATGTTTGTTTTTATTTTAATTTGGTTTAAATTTTTGTTACCGTATTTAGTTTATAAATAGACTGTTTTATTTGTTTAGTGGTTAAGGTCGCATACCTTTTACTGCAATCTCGGATGCGAATCCTGATTTGTTGATAATTGGAATTATCGAACTTCGTTCCATCCGGGTGTCCCTTGACACCTCAGTAGTTTTTTTTTATTTTCTTTAGACTAAAAGCAATATCATAATTTGTTTGAATGTATTAAAAATAATTTATTTTTATTTTAGCTATTAAACACATAGCTCCTTAGTTTTTTTTAAAAATGCACTATCATAAAGCTTCTTTAACATATCCTTCAACATATCGTCATGATATGTTGAAGGATGTGAAAATGGTGTATAACACCGACATTTCATCTGTTATGATTAGGTTTCATGTGTTAGGCGGTATACTCCGTGCTGCTACTAAGTATTTTCTTACACTTAACATTTATGCCTTACCGTATCTTACCTAGCGGTGAAAGTTCGCATACACTTACCACAACACAAACGATCATTTGCCACAAAGTTATTTAAAAGCGCTAGCAACAGTAGGTATATAACTTAAGTTTTAGGTTCCGACACCGTGCACGTTGCCCAATGCGACAGCTTGGCGTCTAGCCAGCCTCTCAAGTCATCTAGTGCCCACTTTACTGTGCCGGCGAAACTGTGTGACCGGAGTCACACGAATTGTGAGTGGTCGCCGTTGGAACCTTACAAATACAAGATGGAGTTGCGGCTTGGGAAGCAAGACTTTGCATGTTATTTGTACTAAACGTTGAATTTTAGTCCATGTCTGTTTTAGCTAATTAGAGAAAAGAAAGAAAGCAGCGATATTCGAGTGGGAGACCAAAGGACTGCGGAAGTCAAAGGTCTCGGGCTAAACCCACGGCACATAGCCCAGCAGTGGGGCATGTATTAGATGCCGGGCTACTATTATGACGATGTAAACAATGCTTTATCAAAGATAGTGAACTGGTTTAGTGCTAATAACTTGCTTTTAAATGGTAGTAAAACAAAATATATTAGATTTTTTACAAAAATGTTAAGCAAGTCAAAACTAGTGTGGTGATGGACAATGAGGAATTGGAAATGGTCAATAAGGTTGTCTTTCTTGGTATAACATTAGACTCTAAATTACAATGGGGCCCACATATAGAAACGTTGTCTGGTAGACTCAGCTCAGCAGCTTACGCCGTAAAAACAATTCGTCAACTGACCGATGTTGACACTGCGCGTTTAGTTTATTTTAGTTATTTTCACAGTATAATGTCATATGGTTTATTGCTTTGGGGTAGTGCCGCGGATATAGATTCAATATTTGTGCTCCAGAAACGAGCTATTCGAGCTATCTATATGATGAGTCCCAAGGAGACACTAAGAAATAAATTTAAAGAGATAAATATTATGACGTTACATTCTCAATACGTTTACGAAAATTTAATGTACGTTCACAAAAATCAAACGAAATTTAAGAAAAATAGTGATCTCCATAAATTAAATCTAAGGAACAAAAACAAACTCACTGTGCCCACTACTAGGCTCCATAAAATCTCTAACTCGTTTCCAGGTCAATGTATACGCTTTTACAATAATCTTCCTTTAGACGCAATAGAATAATCGATAGGTAAATTTAAAAAATATGTTAAGATTAAATTATGTCAAAAAGCTTAGTATAGTATTTCAGACTACATAAATGATAATAGTATTTGGAAATGAATTGCTCTTCTTATGTGATTTTTTTATTTTTTTTTATATTGTTATATTTTTCATTTTAAAAGATGGTGCACATGAGTTTCTCACCCGCTCTTCTCATAATGCAATACCCATCGGAGCTGGTACTTGGATTGATTTTAATTCGATTCTAAACAGTTTGATTAAAATTAATCTGAGCCCCGGTTATTCAAATAATTGTAATTAGTATAATTTAGTATTATTTATGATTTATTATTATATCATTTTTTTGTAATGTTTTGACGTGTTCAAGCGCCTCCTGGGGCCTATGAAAATAAATGATTTGAATTTGAATTTGAATTTATTATTATTATTTAATTGTCAAAAAGCAATTGGTTTTTTAGTACCAGAAGAAGATAAATTGATTGACACAAGCGGACAGTAACTTGTACTCATCGAATAAACGCCGTAGTGATGTAGATGTTGTGTTCATGTTAATGACGAATGCTTGAAAAATGTCGTAGGAAAACTGGTGAAAGATTGCCATTCTCGGTGACGAATAGGAAATGACGTGTTGTTTTATTAGATAAAACTCCACCCGATTTTACATCACACAAGTATTTTCACAGTTTCTTCCTCACAAAATGTGATGCTGAATTCAGAACAAAATTTAATTTAAATAAATTTTTAACGCTTTTTCAAGAAAGTAAAGTTAACGATCACGTTTTAATAGAGCTTTTTTACCGGCTTGAAATATTTCCCCCTTGCGTCATCTGTTTTCATTACTGAGCCGTCTACTGAGCTCATTATTACTTCCAATATTGTTGTTTAACCTCAAGGCCACTATTTACCATTATAACTACGTGCTTTTGTGGGGTTAATAATTTGAAAAAAAAAACTGAGTTAGCGGTATCCGTAATTACTTCTCGTATAAATGCAATAAAAGTTGTTTATAAATTGTTTTATGTTGATCAATGACGATAAATGTTTATTTTTTAGTCTGTCTTCATTTTGAAAATATTATTAACGCAGCGCGAAAGTTTAGGGTTTTACTATTGTAAACTTCTGTAAAATGATAAAAGTGAGAAGAGGCGCAATAGGTAATCGCAATATTTTATTTCCTACTAGCATTTTACAGAAGTATTTCACAAAAATAGTAAATCGAGTTCTCTTATCTCTGAAATCCCAAGGTGTTGACAACAAAACACATTTATCTATGACTTCGCAAATAAGCGGCAAATCGGCTTTTTCAGCCTTTTTGTGACATACAAATAGTAAAGTTGCTTAATAATTTGGTCATTTGTCAATGTTTCTTTTCTATGAAAGAAAAAACGATTTAGTGAGTCTGTTGAGCGCCACAGAGTCTCAATATTAAACTGCTGTAGCCTTCATATTATATAGATGTTTGTTAGTTTCCTTAATAATACGGAATTCTTACTTGATAACTGCTTATTGCATAGGGTGGGAAAGATATTTTATTTTATTTTCATGACAACAAGATTGAAGGTTATTATTATCTAAATACAGTACTCGTTGTTTTTCAAACAATTTTAATTATTGATTGCTAATATTTTTTTATTTGACATATAATATCAACACAATTATAAATGTGTATTTTTACATTTAAATACGTAAATTTCAAGTAAGTACACATTAATCGAACCAGTTATCCTGCTACAAAGAAGAGGTTAGTTATTTATTCCGTCATTTCGATGCAATGCTTGCACATGTTTATAAAGCTGGCCTAGTTGTTAGTCAAACCGAGCGCTAGAAAGCTTTTAACCTCAGTAGAATATTCAAAGGTCTTCCGGTGAAAATATCGTTCAATTGAAGCTACGGTCTATACGGAAAACTGTTTTAATATTCCGGTGACGGAAAATATTCTATAAAAACTTGAACCATATGAGTTTCTGGAGCACACGAATTTGAATATTGATGTTTATGGAAATGGCATGGCGGTCCGAACACAATATAACAATGTGAGCATGTTGTAATTTAGCGTTATGGAGGCTATGTTCGATGATGTGATAACTTGTGGAGATCATTGAAGCTCTTTAGCTATGTAGAATATCAAAATATGCAAGTTTGTAAGTATGTTACTTTATCTCCTCAAAGGAAACCAGGTAACTAAAGAGTAAGGTTGAATACAATAGGTTACTAACCCAATATCTATCACTTTGAGCTTACTGGTTAATCGTCTTCCACATGTCAATGCAATGTACATGTGCAATATAACGCTAAGTTTGTTTTTGGAAGACAAGGTGAAATAAATTACGATTTACACATTATTTACATGGGCACTACAAAAACCACTGCTCTATAACAAACTCCATGAAAATCGGGTTGTCAGTTTCATATGCATAAAAAAAAATTTATGAAATTTGTTTTAAAAAAGGCTTGATTTGTTTAAATTATAATTTATTTATCCTCTTTATGCAGTGGTTAATTTGGACATACGTATGTCAAAAAAGTTTTTAAAATTAAGGTGTTTTAGTTTTCTCAGCCCGGAATAAACTATGAAGTATTGATTTTTCTTTTTAACAATAACATACAACTTTACTAGTAGCTTATATTAAAGAAACGGTAATGTTAATCCATCTAAGAAAACTTGTTATGTAATTAAGAATAAAGTCTCGCCTTCGCAGACCAATATAATCTATTCATATATAATATTATCATTGTTCCCCCACTGATTCGTTGGCGTCCCTCACATCAGGCGGGCGTAATTGTCGGGCGTGTGGGCGCGCTGGCTTCCCACATATCACACGCCGTGTTCTGACTGGGCTCAGATCCTGAAATTATGCACAAAGATTTATTACATAAGTAGACTATGGGAGTAAAATAAGGGTTTTACAGTTGTATGGATCTCCGTATTTTTTTTAAAATTGTATCACAAAACTTTTTTAACTTGGTAACCATAAAAATAAATGAATTTCTATTAAACACGGAGATCAACGAAACCCACGCAAACAGAGTCGCGGGCAAGAGCTACTTATTCAATATGCTCATATTACTAATCTGGATAATTGCATGGCTGCCACAGAATTGATGCAAATTAATTTGGCCGATTGTCCCAAATGACCCTATCCAAAATCTAGGTCGATACTGTAATCATCATAGCTATGAACTTTGCATAATGAACACACAAACACAAAGTCCTCTTCACTTACAGCCATTGTTTCGCTAAAGGCTAATGGACGAGGGGCCGACGTTATTCAAGTGTCAGAAAGAAGAATGTCCCACAGTTTATGACGTTAAAAAACTGGCTTTTTACTGTTGTGGTAAATATTTATGTGGTTTTGAATATAAACAGAATTGCACAAAAAACTGTTTTAATACAAATTCTACTTACGTTTACGCTGGACTACGATACGTTTCAATATTATGAAATATAGCAACTAGCACGATACGAACAGCAGCGATAGCCGAGTCTCGGGTTCGAACCCACACCTCTGTCAATAAATTGTTAAAATTCTTCTTTTCGAAGATAATTGTGTGTATGTATCATATAAATTATCGCTCGCTAACGGTAAAGGAAAACATCGTGAGGCAACCTGCATGCTTGAGAGTGCCTAAAAAGTACTCGAGGTCGTGTGAAGTCCACCAATCCACATTTGGCCAGCGTTGTGAACAATGGCCTAACCCTTTTTATCATGAAAAGAGGCCCGAAGCCGAGTGGGACATGTATTAGATATTGGGCTGCTATTATTATTATAGCAACTAGTCAAGCCATGTCAAAATCCAACGATCATAAAAAATGTGATGGCCAAAAGCGTCCCCATTTAAAAACTAGGTCGATAGCGTAATCATCATAGCCATGAACTTTGCATAATGGACATACAAGCACAAAGTCCTCTTTACCTATAGCCATTGTTTCAGTAAAGGCTAATGGACGAAGGGCCGATGTTATTCAAGTGTCAGGAAGATGAATGTCACATTGTTTATTACGTTAAAAACTGGCTTTGAAAGCACAAAGTCAGCCACAACCGCTTGTGGTAGACACTAAAATGCTTTTAAATGTACAGTAAAGCAAATGTAAAAAGGGGCATATTTTTAATTGAGTTCATGTAGGTATTTTACTTTTAATTATTTTAAGCTTTTAGGCTTGTAAAATTATATTATATTATAAATTCATAATTTATTAATTACCCTTTTATAAAAGATTTTAGTATTTATGTACTGCTTAATTTGAAACAAACCGCCTAGTATTAAAAAATCAACCTAATGGCATTGACCGACCCTGAAACCGAAGAAGTGGAAGACAGTCGAAAAATAATTAGTAATGTTACACGGATCAATGGTCAAATCAAAACTCAGCTCATGTCAAGTATGGCAGAGTACCTTCACCAGTTGTAGGTATATTATAGATAAAGTAATATATATCTTTGTTGTTGTGTCGTTATACATTTACTAGCTTCAAAGCTAGCAACAAAAAACCCTAAATATCTAGATAAAATTTCATAAGACCATCAGACTCGCAAAGTTTCATATTTGAAATCTTTGTGGGATTACTTGTGCACATTATAATAAAAAATAATCTTTGAGTTAAAACCAACTTATATTCTAAAACCGGTTCAATATGCTTTTTCCTACCCAATAGTGATTCAAAGCCATGAATAGCTGTTCTAGTATCCAAATAACGATCTCCAGGTTCTGATACGAAACCTATCAGAAACTGGAGAGCCTGCTTTCCTATGCATATTCAAGTAGTCGATAAGCCTATCCTAGATAAATACGATGGAGCCATGTGTTGGTCATCCCTCAAGCATTATGATGAAGTGATCGCACAGTACCGACGACTCATACAATATTCATGGGTCGAGAATGCGGCAATTTGTCCGACATGTTTCCTGCTCTATAAGTTTAGCCTCAGAGTAACATGTAAGCAATCTTGGTCTCCCACTCAACTGTGAATAGTAGTAAAATTTGATTACAGAAACATGTATACCTACTGTATATTTATAAATTTAAACCATGTTCAAAATGAATGACACTATTTTATTTCCGCAATGCAAAATATCAATGTCAAATAGACAACTGGATTATTACATTTTCACTCATGTGTTCACATATTTTATTAAAATACTCGTTTTATTAAAGATAACTTAACATTTTAAAAATACATCCATTAAAGATAACTACACTTAGACATACTTACAATAAGTATAATTTATGATATACAAGCTGACCCCACAGCGTTGTCCTGTCTTAACTATGCATACATTCTCTGTGACGATTTGCAGCACGCATTATGTCAATGGTATGTCAAACTCCATAAAGGTACATTCAAACAGTTCATAACGTCAAAAGCGCTAAGTTTACTAAAATGGCTATTAAAAAATAGGGGTTGATGATAAAAGGGTGAAAATTAAGGGTTGTATGTATTTTTAATGCCCCATGTAGAAAATAAAAAAATAAAAATTTGTCCAAAACTTTTAAAAAAAATGTTAAAGGTGAACAACCCTTATCACTTAGGGGTATGAAAAATAAATAGTAGCCGATTCTCAGACCTACTGAATATGCATATAAAATTTGGTAAAAATCAGTAAAGCTACTAGAGAATAAACGGGTTACTCACGTATTACGCACAGTGCGGCGCGAGCCGGGGTACTGATTGCACCGAGCGTACTGCACTCACAGCCCTGATGAAAATATTTCCTTAATGAAATATAGAAACCGGTCGGCAATATCCCGATAATAATACGTGAGTAACCCGTTTATTCTCTAGTAGTTATGTCATTTCACGTAAGTTTAAATAGTATAATCAGTAAAGCTGTTTCGGAGGACTAAGGTAACTAGCGTTGTGACACGAGAATTTTCTGATTCGGATAACAAATTAAGAGCTTCACGAATCGGACTATATTTCGATGCAGATAAAATGGCAACTGCTCGAAAAACGGACAAAACAGAGTACTCACATTCGGCTGTTCATCCCAAGCTCATTAATTTAACCGCGCAGCTAACCCCAGAATATCCTGAGCTATTAACTACCAAAACTGGGTATGCTATAAATAGAGACTTCTCGTGTATAAATCAAGGGTTGGGCGAGTTGGAGAAGTTCTAATGATTGAGTGGATGCCATAGGAGTTAGCGAAACCTCATTGTCTTCCATTGATATAACATACTTTCCAAAACTAAGTAATATTATAATAGATTTAAGAGGTAAAGGTGATCAAATTTTTTTGTGGGATCGGAAGTCAAGATTGGCTAAAAGTTTTCAAAGTAAAATGTACGTCTGCTAATAATTGCCCATCCAATTTGACAGCCAGAATAAATATTTCATCACTCATATCATAACATAAATATATCTAAATTATATGCATGAAAATTATATTTGACGACCGAATGGCGAAGTGGGTAGTGCACCTGCCTGCGACGCCGAGGTCGCGGGTTCGATTCCCGCTTAAGACAAATCTTTGTGTGCATGAACATGGGGTTTTTTATTTACAAAAGAAAAGTATATATGTATTAGTATCAGTTATTCTAGTACCCATAGTTAAAGCTCTGCTTAGTTTGGGACTAGATGGCGTTGTGTGTAAGTTATGACATATGTATTATTTTATTTATTTACAGGAAGATGAAAAATGCATAAACATTAAAGCAATATTTTTATAAATACACAAGCTTTAACGTGCCGATCTATTGCTTTTTTTACCTTAATTTTTAAAAGCAGCTATTTAATTAACAAGCTTAACCTTATTAACGTATTAATACCTTCCCAATCCAGTAATGTTCAAGCTTCTATACCGGGTAATCCAGCGTCGCCCCTGTTCTATATTTGTCTTAAGGATAGATTCCTCCACAGCGGTAAACCCGCATTATACCGAACATAAAAAGACATAAGCTCAACAACCAGCTTTATGAGATAAAATATTGGCATCTCAAAGCGTTATATATTGTTATGTATGAAATATGGCGTGTTTGGGGCTTACGGCAAGAGGGTACACATTCTTTTTAGCTATGTACAGTGGACCAACGAGTTAGGTATGCAGGGCAAAAACTTCTAAGCTATAGTGAAGACTTACTACACCAGTTATTTATAAGTGAGTTACATATCTAAATAATGGGTATATTACACTTATTAAATAAGTCATTCACACTTGCATATCTATTGCAGTCAGTTTTTGTTTGCGTAGAAGTTTTTGCCCTGCATTCCTAATTGTTTGGCCCACTGTACTTAACTATTTCAGATGCGATAGCGTTTAAAAGGCAGTTTAACTATTAAATTCTGCTTCGATAGTCAGCGTATGTGACTCTCACCGACACGTCTAGGCTTCGATTCCCGTTTCGGACAAATTGTTCTTTGTGAAAGTGTCAGAAAATTCACAATAGCAGCACGGAGTTGGAATTGTGCCCGGTGGATGGCGAAAGGCTCACCTACTATCCCATGGTATACCTCTGCCACACCTGGGTAATATAGGCGTGATGTTATGTAATGTTATGTTACTACCTTTATTAAATTACAGTGTCCCGAAGTTAACAATATCTTAGAATTAAGTAAAGTAATAGTACTCAGAGGCATATTACCACTGCTGTCACAAGAAGAAGATCAACAAGATGCTTATAATAATACATTATAATGAATAACATTGCGGTGTTCGGTTAAATCACCAAATAATAGTTGTAGCAAAAATAAAATCAAAATAAAATGTTATATAATTTCAAAATATTAACTAATAAACATTTTCATATTTGACAAACTTCATAAACACGTGAAAATAGCTTTGACTGGTGTTAATACGAGCAATGTAACCATTTGTAGTGATAACGCAAACACTCATTAAAAAATTAGTGAACAAACATTTAATTTTGTGTTATAAATATGTGCTTATAATGGCTGTCAAACAATAAAGATTTTATTTTATGACTAAATAGTAGTACAATAAACATTTTTTTTTATTAAACTTTAATTTTATAATATTTAAATGTATTTATAACAATAAATTTATTAAGAAACTGCTTTGATGGTCTGGTGGTTACCGTATGCGCCTCTCACCGCAAGGTTTTGGGTTCGATTCTCGGGTTGGGTAAAGTGTTCTTGTGTGATTTCCTGACAGCAAGTTTACAATAGCAGCACGGAGTTGGATTTGTGCCCGGTGGATGGCGATAGGGTAATACAGGCATGAAGTTAAGTGTAATATATTTTCTCTTTTAGTAACGTGATGCTCTTTTTTATTTTGTATGCTTTTATTTAACTGCCATTCGTTAACTACTTCGGGCAAATTAAACTGAGGTCAATTCATTTTACTGACGTCGATAATTACCACCTGTTTGCCTATTTCGCTCTGCGGAAACAAATATGGGTATTTGTAGCGGTCGTTATTTAAATTGTACTTTTTTATGCGTTCCTAATTAAATACAGAATAATACCACTGACTAATATGTCGAATAACTCATTCTTGTCCATCCAAAGGTTGCCTGGAAGATATCACTTAATAGTGATAAGCCCGTCCATTGTGCATACTTAGATAAGGCTCTTTTATAAATTGTATTTAATCTGTGTGTACAATAAAGAATTTTCTATATATCTATCTAATAAATAAAAATAATAATAATAATAAACACGGCACGCATTGTGACGAGGTTCCTCTCTCTGGACCCCTAACCACTGGCAGCTTGGTCCCTGCATCCGATGTGGATAGGACACTGATTTTTATATTTAAAATGCTTTTTTGTTATTTTTATATGAAATAAGTTAAAGAATTAATAAAGAAAAATAATAATGGATATTGAACTGTACCTATCTATGAAAATTGAACTTAGGTATAAAAACATTTGTATTTATAATAACATAACATCACGCCTTACTACGCAGAAGGGTGTGACAGAGGTGTACAACACCCACATTTCACCTGTTATGTTTGACATTATTTGACCTATCGTCATCCACCGGGCATAATTCCGACACAGTGCTGCTATTGTAAATTTTCTAACGGAAAGTTCACAAGTAACACTGCCCAACCCAAGAAGAGACCTCGCGTTGAGAGACGCATACACCAACCACTAGACCATCGAGACACTAGTAAATAAAAAGAAAACAATGTAGAAAAATTAAGAGTAATAATTAGTATTTTTTGTTAATATAAGCATTAAAGTATTGACTCAAAATTAACACAATGCTAGTAGCTTATATTTTTTCAAAAAGTTTCAAGATTTTTACGACGGCTTTTCAATACTTATATCGAAAATCCGTTACATTTGCTCGTGGCAAATAAAGGACAAGTTATACGCTGCCGCAACTTGGCACAGGTTGCAGCGTATTAAATTGTACGTATCAGAGATACCGTGATATTGGAACAGTCGGCACGTACGGTACATTTGTGTGGTCGCGTCTCATGCATCATTCAAGCGGAACCTGCATCCAATTGCTCTTACATTTGGGTTATAGCTCACCGCTTCCGTGATAAATTGCTGGTCTAATAAAATTTGTGAAATCATCAAGATTTTTGTACATGAGCTGGATATTCACACCACGTACTATGCGAATCAAATAAGAACAATTTTTTCAAAAGGAACTGACTTGTGATCAAAATTTCGTTCATATTTAGGCGAATGGAACGCATCCAATATGGTCAAAAAATATATTCTTATTTGATTCTTGAAGTAGTTATGATAGACTAGTAGTTGTATTTTATATTGAAGTGCAAAGTTTTCGGTTTTTGTTTAAATTTTATAATGCAATCAATTAACCACCTCGAAAATGTGGAACATTTATGACAGAATTAAAGAGAATGGCAATATATCGCTGATATCAAATAATTAAGATAGTAGCCTAAAGTTGAGTGGAGTAGAGCGGTTTTATTTTTATCAAAACTAAAAGATCTCTCCGTCAAGATTTGCTTTTTTCCACTGCTCTCAACTCCGCTCTTGACCAAAGCACTCCACTCTTCTCATTAAATTACATTGATAAATAACGCAAAGATATCCTATGCACCATTTAAAAATAACCATACGTTATTGGTTTCCATACCAATACCGCGCCAACCAATGAGAAAAGGGCCTTAGATACACTTGACAAACACAATGGGTATAGTAACAATTAACTATTAACAATGACGGATGCCTGGTACTCCGCACCACTTGGTCTAGTTCAAGGGATTAAAGCTCTTGCTCTGAGAAGCTTAAGCGTCTCTTAGTGGAGCTGACCTAACTAGAGTGAGAAACGTATACGAACATTTACGTATATAATACTGTTCACATAACATTACATGACTCACGCTTATTTTACCCAGAAGTGTGTGGCAGAGGTGTATAGAACACACATTTCACCTGCTATGTTAAGGTCCCACGTAATAGGGGGTGAACTCCGTGCTACTATTTGATAATTTCGCTGGCGGAAAAATCCCGAAAAACACTTTTGCACAACCCAGGAATCAAATAGGACACATCTAAGTGAGAGGTGCATAGGTACGTTAACTACCCAACTAGGCAGTTTTTTTAATTGCTCTTATGTTTCACTATATTCATTAGTAATATAATTGACTTTATTTTCAATGTTTTTCTAACTTAATAGATCGTATCTACATTTTGTCATAAATATTTTAAACCTTCAATAAATAAAATATATATATATACACAATATCCGTTATTCAAATGAGATCAAACGAGTCAAAGAATTTAATTATCAAATCTGCAACTCTGCCAGCATTAGTTTCTCTAGATAAATTGATTACAAATAGGCTTGGCATATTGCCAATGTTTCAGAGATCGATATCAAAGAGGTTGATCTCTTAAATTGCGGTGGTGAAAGTTGAACAACCTTAAAGTTGAACATTTGGAGCTACAAGCCTTCAAAGTTTTATAATAAGTATAATAGCCATGATCCCTTATGGCGATCACCCACGATCAAATCGACTTGCCAAGTGTCTCACGCATTTAAGGCATCCATCCAGTAAACATGAGCGTGGCTTACAATTTGTGTGGGGTTATGATACCCAACATAAAAATCTTCTAAGATATTGATGTTGGGGTCTTCATTCAGGGTGTCAAAACAAACTCAAGTATGATACTACATAATATAGTTCTAAGACCTGGAGTTTGATTGCACACTACATAATTATAACATATTATTATAATAAAATGACCGTTACCTAGCGATGTAAGGAGACGACTGACGACGCGGACAACAACGCACTTGCGCCTGGCTACACCTGTCGCGTCACAGTGTGTCCCTACATGCGCATCAAGATCGAACATCACTCTCAAGTTAACCGGACGTTGCACCGCTTCAAGTGCGGTGGCAAACTTGTCAAGCCGACTTGATCGTTGGTGGCCGCGGCTGCCTTAAGGAATTTGGACAAAGGCAAATTTGATCTGAAGTATTGATCAAAATTGGAAACAGATTAGGCAAACATCCCTTTGTACCTTTCGCCAAAGTCTTTTCACTGTATTCATAGAAAATGGTTGTTTGCATGACTGAATTGTCGTGTAGTAATTTTTTAAGCAATACTTGTGTCAAAGTACTTATAAGGAAGATTAGCTAAAATATTAGATAATTTAAAACTACTGCGTACTATCGTTATAAGTAGATATTGCTTGATGATAATGTTATTTTTAATACTGATCATTAGAACCAATTAACGTTCACAAAAGAAAAAGTGGTTTTAATAATATAATAACGTCAATCTTTACAGTCCTTAATTATTTTTGCCACCACCAAATACTTAGCCTACAGAATATCTCATTCGGAATATCTGAATAAAACATTTTTAATTAGTTCGTTCCTTGCCAAAGTAAATTTGTATTGTCAAATAACACAGAGATATTCAGAATGGTGTCTTTAATTAATTAGTATTAACAAGCATTGAATCTTTGTCAGCGACGTTTCTTATACGTTACCTCAAACGTTTTTAATCAAAATTTTTGTGTGATGGTTTTTAAATAGCAGCATTCAATTTGGTCACAAAAGTAAAATTATATACTAGATTAAAAAGAATTGAAATGTAAACGGATTTGGAAATTATATAATATGCATTATCCGTTAAACATTAAAACTGTTTAAAGGTAGCTTTTGTCGATTTCCAGGTCTTAAATAATCTTCATACCAATTTTTATAAAAATCAGTCTAGAAGTTTAGCCGTGAAAGCTGTGAACAGATAGCTACCTTCGCATTTTTTAATATTTATACATTGAAAAAGATTATTTATCTTATACAGGCTGCTTGGTACATTGTCAATCAAATCAAATTAGCTCAAAGGTATCCTAAGCAATAGTTGTTACCCTTTACTCACTTTTCACTTCACTAGTTTTTTATTTATGATTATTAAGATTTTTCGAATGAGACTCGAAATGTTGGATGCGTCGATTTGATACACTGTGTTGCAAAACAAAAAAACACGAAACATAAAGTTGCAGAACGTTCTAACCACAGATATAGATCTACATAGATAACGCAAATGCATGTACTTCGCGTGTCCAAACCCCGACCAAGCGTCAAGATTGGTCGCCGCTATCTTCAATCCACGCGCGTCTTTTGTTAGAGAAAATCATAGCGGACGGCCGTTTGAATCGTACTAGGCGGATGGGCATCGGCGGCATCGGTGTCTTTGAATCGGTTTGGATTTCCCGTCACTAAATTTCGGCTGTGACGTCACAATAGGTATTAAAAAGTCGGCACGCTTGGTTTCAATACAAATCGTGATACTTGCGTTATCTATATAGATCTATATCTGTGGTTCTAACCATTCCAGTCAAATTTTAAAAGAAAACGTGAATAAAGGGGGTGATAATTTATGTCGCTGCTTGTACGAGTCATAAGAGTTAAATACCGGAAACAGTAATGGTGCGGTGCTTAGACTCGATGGAAGGAATTCCTTTATTTTCTGTTGGCGCTGGAATTCATTGAAATGTCTAACCGTACTCATAACAAATTGTGCAAACTAAAATCTGTTTGTAACTTATGGTATTCTTTGTACAAAAAAAAATTAGTATACATTTTTAAAACTGTTTGTTTTTTTTTTGTTTCATTTCTATATTGCGATTGACATGTAGAACGAAAATAATATTATATTTATAATACTTCTGCCAAATACCAACTGTTTGTTGTTTTATTAGATTTTTGTTTGACTGCGCAAACAGGGCGTCAATTGCTATCTATATGTTTATATTACATACAACCTTTAAATTTAAAATGTAGTAATGGGGCAGTTGATAGCTATAATTAGGGTAATGCCTGTATATTTATAGCCTCCATACTAAATCTTTCTTTCAATCAAAAACAATCATTATCATTCCATACCGAGACAACACTAAGGCACAAAATAAGGTCCTCATTATAACGTGCCAACATTAATTTGAGTACACAATAAGAGTGTTTCAATATTTTCGGGAATGAAAGGATCTTGCCAATTCCTTTTGAAGGCTTTGTCAGACATCGTCTATGAATGTAAATAAAAGGGAATTCTGCGTAGTCGTATGTTTAACAAGCCTTTTCAAAGAGACACTAATGAGTTCTCAATTCAAGTGTTTTGGTATTCAACTTCTTTGATGGTTATTTGTGTCGAACAATTCCACCTTAATCCATACTTCCGTTCTCATTTTGTAAATTTGTTTAAAAATATCAAAATCTAACACACCGATTTTAAGTTTAGATCTCTATAAAAAAATATTAACGAGTATCATGGACTATATTTTTACTAACAGTAAATTATATATACAGTATTTTTTGGATAAAAGATCAAAAGTTAAATATACGGAGATAATATAATATAAGGATAATACCAAAACGACTCAATTTATTAATAAATAAAATAAATAATAAATAAATATTTCACAACTCACACACAACGCCATCTGGTCCCAAACTAAGCAGAGCTTGTAATATGGGTACTAGAATAACTGATACTAATACATCTATACTTTTCTTTTGTAAATACATACATATTATACATAGAAACACCCAGACTAAGACAAACCCCCATGTCCATGCACACAAAGATTTGTCTTAAGTGGGAATCGAACCCACGACCTCGGCGTCGCAGGCAGGTACACTACCCACTCCGCCATCCGGTCGTCATATTAAAACTATATAATTATTTTCAAGAAATGGCTGCTATTTAGGAACAAAATATCATCGTCTTTCTGAAGAGTTAACTGTAAAGTAAAAAGCTATTTCACCGTGGTAAACAAACTTAACGAGTATGCCCCAGGGCAGTAATGAACACATAACGGTAGTGACCAACACAAAAGCTAATATTAGTACAACTAAAACACCGGGAATTGACAGTGCTTTGATTAGGTATGGAAAGTATGGGACTGACTTAAAGTCTTTCTGACTCTCCTCATACTAATAGAATTCTTAATATTATTATAAATGTATGGATATTTGTTACTATTTAACGCCAAAACAAAGGAACGATTTGATAAAATTTTGCACACAATCATGTAGCCGCTGAAATAATATATAATGACTTACCGTTGAAACTGCTTGTGGTATTTTTAAATGTTTTTTATTCATTATGTAATTATACTCGTTAAAACATGGTGCAGTAGTACAGTGATCACTAGTATTTTACATGTTGTAGCAGTGCTTGTTTTTGTTAAAAAAACATTCGTGCCTCTTTCTCGCTGGAATTTCCCCTGGCAACGAAAAAATGAGTTTGAAACTGCCTCCATGGATGTTGGTGAGCACAAATTAAAAAGCATTTCGAAATTAACTTCTGCTGCTACAACTACAGCCAGCAATGAATATCAAAATAATTGGCAAACATGAGCTGCAATTGCAATCGCTGCAGCCGCATGAAACAAGATTCAGTATGCAGTGATAATTTTCTAGTTTAAACCCACAGCATAACATCACGCCTATATTACCCAGAAGGGTGTACCAGAAGTGAATTACATCTATATTGCACCAGTTATCCTATCGGTCGTATCGCCATCCACTGGGCACAATTCCAACTCCGTGCTGCTATTGTTCATTACCTGATGGAAAGATCACAAATAACACTTTGCCCGGCCCAGTAATTGAACCCGAGACCTCGCGATGAGAGGCGCATACGTTAACTACCAGACCAAAGAGGTAGTTAAACCCATTTAAAAAAAAAACACGCTCAAACCATTTTTTTACTTAAAGCAAGTTACGCTTAAATAATAAAAATGATAAAGGGTATTTAAAAATGAGGGACAAAATCAAAAGACATTATCAAAGGTCAAAGACAATAAAATACTCGCATATGAAATATCTTATGTATTTAAAATAGCAAACAATTTAAAAGTGTGTATATCGTTCATCATTTAGCCACTCGTAGTCCACTGCTGGACATAGGCCTCTCCCAATTTGCGCCACAACATCTGGTCCTGCGCCTTCCGCATCCAGTCCTCTCCAGCGACCTTCTTCAGGTCGTCAGTCCACCTGGCAGGGGGCCGTCCTAACTTACGATTTCCGAGTCAAGGTCTCCACTCCAGGACTAGTTTGCTCCAACGGCTGTTGGTCCTTCGGCAAACGTGACCGGCCCATTGCCATTGCCATTGCCCATTACTTTGGTTCTTTGTCGGATGACCACATTTCGAATTTTATCCTTCAAAGAAACTCCGAGCATAGCTCGCTCTATAGCCCGCTGCGCGACTTTAAATTTGTAGACTAGTGCAACCGTTAATGTCAATGTCTTGGCACCGTAGGTCATTACAGGTAGGACGCACTGGTTGTAGACTTTCGTCTTCAAGCATTGCGGTAAAGGCGAACGTTCATGTATCGGCCAATCAATCCATTATATCGATACATTAGGGACACCATTTTATCACGCATCTTAATATACCTGCAATGCGGTGCCTGTCAGCCATGCACTTGTTATTATTAAAAAAATCGCCATCCCCGTTCGTATGTGAACGTATAAAATACAAATAAAGTAAATAAAAGTAATGAAATCAACGTTGAGTGCAGTTAAAAATCTAATTAAAGAGTGGGCTTCAACTTTGGCGAGATTAAATCAATTATTGTTATAAAGTAGACACATATTTCGCGACCGAGTCCCTCGTTTCTGAGAAATTGTTAAACTTTTTCAGTTTCAACATAAAATCTCATTACGGAGAGGAACTTTCGAGTTTTCAAGAATTTTGCCTGGAATACTTATCTTTGGCTATATTTAAGTTGTATTTTTTTCAAACAAAATTATTTTAAATGTAGATTAATCGGTATAATTTTTTTATGTTTTCTGTTTTTTAATCTCTCAATCAGATAAATACATCACAGATATATTATAATAAAATAACACCAAAATCTCAAATGAAAAACTAGGCATATCCTAAAAATATAAAATAAACATTACAAATATCAATAAAAAATCCCTTGTATTTTTGCCGTGTTCAGGTATTAAATACCAAGCCGCTGATTTTAATAAAAAAGTCATATTTTATTTCCTCTGCCTCGAGTTTATATTACGTTTCGCTTAAAATTTGAGGCACCAGATTAAAGGTAAGGTTTTAAAAACATAGACAGTTTATATACGCAGGTTTGTAGCACACACAATATTTATTAATGTGAACTTTGAGGCTATCTGTGGACTCAATAGAATTCACAGTTAGCTACTAGTCTCACAGCTTCTGAATATTTTCACTTGGAATTAAGACAGTGCTTACGCTCATTTTTCATTCTAGATGTGCATTTTCTTGCCGGATTTAGAAGCAGAGTAATTTTTCATAAAATGCTATCACTGCACTAAATGGTACGAATTTAAATCTTTTTAACCGACTCCAAAAAAGGAGGAGGTTTTCAATTCGATTGTATATTTTTTACATTTTTTATGTTTGTTCAGCGATAACTCAAAGACGCCTAAAACGATTTCAGCAATATATATTTCCTACTCGGTCTACAGGTCTACTTGTCATGTGGTTTTATGGTCTTTTGTCTTCAATCTGAAGAATCGAGGGTAAAGCGCAAATTTGATAGGCTTTAAGATTGTTTTCCGCATATTACTTAAAGATGATCGGATATTTGAAGCTAGTGGTCAGCATTTCATGTTGCTGAGGTTATTCTGGATGGTACAACTCCTCAACGGTAAGGAGTATCACTTATATCACTTTTTAACATTTAAAGATAACGTTTTTAAAGAACCTAATAAAGTCTTGTAAACAAGATTCAACTTTTGAAAAACGTTTAAAGCCAGTTAGCGCAAAATTTGGAAAGAAAAAACCAATTTATTCAATTTAGTGTGTTTTTTTTTCTGCTACGCCACGACTAAAACCAAGATCATTTAAAAATGGGTCCATTCATTGAAAATCAATTCCCAAACAAAGATCTGTCGTTCGTAAAATCATCAACGACATGGTTTAAAATGCCAGAAATGTCATCAATTTTCTTTTTATTCCAAAATGGCAATCAATTTAAATTGAATTAATGGTCGATTTGGTTGTCAAACAGATTTCATTTAATATGACTCCATCCGACAGACGGATTAATCGAAAGAGGGTGACCACAAATTTAATCAGGCTTCCTCATTCAGTACAAGTTATGAGATGTGGGCGGTGTATCGTTTAATTGGCAATATTTTGAATATGATACACAACGAAGTAAAATTATGACATTTGTGAGCTTTTAAAATTACGCTTAATGCGACGAATGAGGAGCATCAGCGTAAAACGCGACTAAAACCGTGGCTTATTTAAGGAATTTTACGAGGATGAAATCGTGACCAACGAGTATCCGTAAATAAAAAGGAAAGTATTTTCAAAAATTTGACAACGGGTCTAAATCGCGTAATTATTATAAAGGTAAACAAATACCTATGCTCGACGTTTCTAAATGACTTGCATCATTCGTGGTCACGAGCCGACGAATGATGAAAGTCACCTCGCGATTTAGACCCGTTGTCTTATTTTTGAAAAACATTCTCAAATTGCGATAGTTTAAAAACATATAAAAGGAAAGTATGTGTTATTTGCATATTTTTTTTCTGGTGAAGTAAAAAGTGATTGGTGCTAAAACTATAGCTAACGATATTACCTTTTAGCTAATTCAATTAGACAATTGATGAACCAAACACCCTGAATACTCTTAATTTAAAATTGGCATTATTTTAAACTTTCTGACAACTCAAATAATAAATGCATAGCGCCTTAAAATGTGTAATTTCTATAACTAGCGTTACTGCAGACTGTCCATGGTATTCTTACAAGAAGTTAAACAATTTTACAATTTTTTATAACACTGACTATGTACACATATACGAGTATCTAATTTAACAGTAAAGAATTATCCGTTACACCCTGCGCTGCTACTTATCACGTAACTAGACCTCAAGTCGTTTTTCCTTCTACACTTGATTTCCCCTGGCGCTTTCCATAAGTTGTTACCTATTACAGGTAAAAGCGATTCTTGCTCCATAAAAACTTATTAAACGTTAATCGATAAAACTGAGAACACAGTACAAAGAGCGAAATTTAAGTAGAAAGATAATATTAAAGGAAACAAAGTTAAAATTTGATAAATATTTAAACATCACATAACCTAAACAAGTGCATGCTAGATGAGTAAAAAATACGTTGTAGTGTTAGTCAAAATAACAATGTTATTTACAGTTGATATTGTTATTTGCACGATACTACTGCCTAAAATACAGTTTTAAATTTGTTTGTCTGTCTGTCTGTTTGTATCGGCTAATCTTCTAAACGGTTAGACCGGTTTTAATAAAATTTTAAATGCAGGTAACTGACTACAAGGCGCGTAACATAGGGTGCTTATTATTGATGCACCTACCACGCAGACGAATCCGTGGGCGAAAGATGGAAGTGGGGCAGTACCGCTTAACGCGGGTCAAAGCTAGTATTAGTTAATAATGTTTAATGATGGAATAATTCAATTTAAAAACGTGTTTGAGAATTAATAATTTAATTAGAAATCGCCCCGCTTCTAACTGAAAGTTAACCCAGTAGGGCTAAGATAATGATCTCTCTAATAGAGGGGGAGGGCTGTAGATTACTTTTCTCAATCAGGGTATTGAAATAAATATTTGATGAGATACCTATACGAAACAATTTTTTTTCTTATTGTTTGTTTTTGTTCGTATTACTTTGTACTGATTGTCCGATGAAACTCGCTCAACGTAAAATATTGATATCCAGCTAAATCTATTCGACTAGAAGCTGACCCCTATGTAATTGGGATAAGGCTTGGAATACGGAAAATGATGGTTTTGTTCTCAGTTCGCTTAAAATATATAACAAGTTACTTGAATAAAATTATTCCATTTTTCATTAAAAGAACGTGAGTTTGTAATATTATTCAAATTATGAAATACAAAGTAAAAAATGCAAAGTGTCGCACTCTCTTGAAAATACCTAACAGTATCGGTGAAACCGCGGTCGACTCAAAAGACCAACATTAAGTGAGTAACACCCGTATTCCATAATTTGAAAAATGAATTCTCTCAAATTAAATTAAGGCCACTTGCTACCAAATTTAATGTCAGTTTAAACGCTATAATATCATAAAGAGGATAAAAAAACATAATTACTATTAAACTTTTAAAAATGCGATAGCCAACCAAATAATTTATAGTTATAAATTTCCTAGTAAATTATTCTCGTAAAATACCAACAGTAAAGTTTTTCATACCCAAAAATACAGCCGCCAAACAGCAACATGTTACATTGCAGCAACTCACAAGTACAAAAGGTCTAAGTCATTAGAATTTACATAACAAGAATGGCGACATGGTAATAAAATTACAAATGTGGCCATCGGATGTCATTACGTATTCACTCCCACGTCCGGCCACGTCGAAGCCTCGCTGAAATTACGGCCATTGTTGGCCACAGGAATCCCTATACAGCCATACATTCATACTAAGTTGTGTGACGCTTTTAAATGCCCTATTGACAATTTAACTTGTTTTGCTGGTAATTATAACTGGCGGGTGAGTATTTATTGCGTTTGATCGTGGTCGGTGTTATCATGCCCGGGTATCCTTGTCATGTGTGTTTTGTCGTTTTATGTACAGTGGGCCAAGCAATTAAGTATTCACGGTAAAAACTTTAACGCCTTAGTGAAAACTGACTGCAGTAGATATGCATGAGTGAATTACATATTAAATAAGTGTAATAAACTTCTATTTAGATATGTGACTCACTTATCCATAACAGGTGTAGTAAGTCTTTACTATGACTTAGAAGCTTATACCCTGTATACCTAACTTGTTGGCCCACTGTACATATATACATTCAAACATCACGCTTATACTACCCATAAGAGTGTGGCAGAGGTGTACAACACCCACATTTCACCTGTTATGTTTAGGTCCCATGGATTATATTTTAGGGCTGTGTTTAGATGGATGCAGTCTGCCTCGATGGTTTAGCGGTTATCGATTCCCGGGCAGAGTGTTTTTTGTGAACTTTCTGTCAGGAACTTTACAATAGCAGCACGGTGTTGGATTTGTGCCCGGTGCTTGCCGATAGACTCACCCTCTATCCCATGGCACTTAAACGTAATAGATGAATAGTGGCTGTTGTGCACCTCTGCCACACCCTTTTGGATAATATAAGCGTGATGTTATATTACGAAATAATATACGAATGACTCAGATATTACTTTTAACAATTAAATTGACTAAAAGCAATTCACTTAAAGAACTTTCCAAAGTTCAACATCTACCCGACTTGCCTGCCAACAAAGCACTTAACCATTAATCGTCGTACTGGCGTCTCTTTTTCCTTAAACGTTATTCTAAGGGCTATCATTCTGGGAACAAATTCTTCAATCCACTGCTGGCGACGCGCTCAGGTGAGACATTACGGCCATTACGCGAATGAGATCTTCCCGAATTAGGACGACCTACGGGACGAATTATCCACAATCGATTTACCTGAATTTTTGGTGTGTTTTACAACGAAAACTGCTCAAGGACAGACAATATAAAGTTACGTAACATATAGAGTATGACATTTCAACATAACAATCTTTGATAGCTCATTTATGCTTTATTTTCTTCGTTATTATTCAAATGGGAAAATATTTTTTAAATCTAACAGGCACACTGGTCGCCCCTAGAGGCGACCGTATCTGGATGGCTAAAGTGGCTGCCCGGTGTGCAGTAAGGTCGCAGGTTCCAATCCTACTCGTCCCATATCTTTTTCAACTGTTTCTTAGTATAATATTATTTATTCTCAGGTTGAAGTGATTATCTTCTTATAGTATAAAGGATGGTCTTAAAATTAAAAGGTAAATAAACGAGATAAGCAAATGAGTTAATTAAGATCTTAACAACGGTTTGTGGTGAATAATATCTGTAATAAAGCTTTAAGGCATATTGCTGAGGTAATTCTACTTAAAGCAGACATTTTATTATTTGAAATGCCACGACCTTCGTTAAAAGTTGACTTGCGGGTGCGAAAAGGCTTAATATCCCTTCTGACACACTTCTGCCTATAGCAATTTGTTTTCTTTCCACAAACATTTTTTTCCTGTCAGAGCCAACATATTTTAATGCACTCGGTTGAAAATAATTTGTTAACTCAGTAAATCCCCTAGCTGGCTATTATTAAAATTTTAACAAAAAAGATTTTATATTAATTTTAGAAAAAAAAATGCTTTGTCATTTTATTCGCTTTCTGATCATTTTATTGATAAAATCACTTGATTTTGAAATCGTCTTCAATTAAGAGAAAGCTTATAGGTTTTCTATGCACTTACGTGATAATATTAAATAACTTAATATTCTACTTACTTCCCTATTACTTTTTATACATAAATTAGTTTTTGCCTGCGACTTCATCCGCGTGAAATAAGATACTTTCATGCTATTTCCTACAAAATTGAGAAGCTTCCCTCATATACTTTTGATCCAAATTGACCTCCGTGGGGAGATGAATTTCTAAAAATGATATCTTATTATTTATTTAAATCGTGTAGGGAATCTATGTGCAAAATTTCGTTCAATTTTCTTCAAAATTGAGAATCTTCCCATATATTCTTACCACCCCTAATTCACCCCATTGCTGCATTGGCGAGTAATATTTAAAAAACACATACGTACACATGTCGAATATGTTAATTTACATGTGTCAAATTTCTTGCATTTTTCTTTAAAATTGATGATCCCATGTAATTTATTATCTTAGGGACAAAATACAAAGATAAAACATATACCAGTTTTTAACTTTAGTTAGACAACTGTGAAAACAGCATTCAATCCCATGCAGTAGGTTTAGCATTATGCCCGTACGAACATACAGACAGACAGACAGACAAAAAATCTAAATAAATATGTTTTGGCTTCTTCAGCTGTTTTCATTTTTGTATTTTTTTTAATTATCTTTAATTTACAGACATGACAAATGTACAAATTTACAAATGTATAAAATTAAACAGGCACCTACTAAATTAAAAAAATAAATTTATCAAAAGCTGATGAAACCCATATTAAAAAAAAAACATATTGTCCGTAAAAAGTTCTGAAGTGAAGCATCGGAACTTTGTTCTTTTGGATTTAGGCCAAAACACTGACACCGATCGAAAGTTACCCAAAGTGAAGCGAAATTGCATGGAATGAATCTCCACACTGGTACTCGGCCAACTTTGATCACTTCGGGGGAAAATAACTTATTGCAACTTACTTAGTTGATAGCCACCATATTATTATACAAACAGTCAACTTACAATGATTGCGCTGAATTACTTTTTTTATAGTGGACCAGAAAATAACCGTGATGAAATGAATAGTTGAGTGCACGGTTGGCGTAGTGGTTAAATCACTCGCCTCGCCGCTTTCAACTGCGCTGGTGTTGTGGGTTCGATCCCCACACGGGACAAATCTTTGTGTGATTCGCAAATATTTGTTCTGACTCTGGGTGTGCCCTGTGTGTGCAAAATTTATGTTTGTGACAGTTATTTTTAGTGCGAGCGTTGTTTTTTTAAATAAATCAATTTACTCATTGATAACACATTTGATAATTATCAAATTTCTGTATCTGTAGTCACAATTTTCAATAAATTAATCTATGAATTCCGTTTTTATGGCTGGTACTGATACCAACTCCAGCGGTTCGTTTTAATACTTCTGTAACCTTTAATCCGGCATCTTTATTACGCTGCAGGATATCCGCAAAAACACGCTTGGGTACAACTAATAAAACACGCGATTTATGCCCGCAGTTTACTTTTAGAGGAAAATACTGTGTAATACAAGTCAAACCCCCATCGTTCATTGTGACGATTTATAGAGACCCATTCCATAGTATACTGTTAAATTGTTACAAGTTCACTTACGTTTTGGGATTAATAATGATATTAAACCACTGCTTTCTACTCATTCTCTGGGCGCATCAGAATTATCAGCAGCGCTGCGGTGGTTTTTGGCGCTGCAGTATTGTGCTGAGATGCGTACCTTTTCTGGCATTAAGAATGATTTTTTAAATTATTTAGTTTTAGACGTTTTATTATGTATTTTATTTGCCAGAATAAATGATTTTTCTTTCTTTCTTTCTTTCTTAGAATTAAATCATACGAGAACAAAAGACAATTGTTACTAAAAAATACTGCAATCTAGCTTACCGTTTTTGAGAAACGCGTGGACAAAATAGAAAAATAAAGATATACATACATGAAAGAAATTTGGCACACATATTAAGAATTAATTGAATCTTAAAAAAATTGAGATACTGCAATTTTATTTTTCAATTTTTATTAAATACAATTAGACAAGAGATGAGATGATGACTACTCCAATGGCCAAATATAAAATGTGCTACACAACTTGTTTCACTTTGAAATATACATGTTCTTAACGCATATAAATTGAACCAAATCGCATAATAAAAAAAAATATCAATCTATATATACAACAAATATCTATATAAATCGGCCCATTTTTAATATTGGCATATCGAGAGGATAACCTCCTTTTATGGAGTCAATAAAAAGTAACCTTAAACTTAGCGTAATTGAAACGTGTTGGTGGCAAGGCAGTGGCTAGGTTAATGCCATTTCAATTTACTATCCGTTAGAACACGTCTACTCTGTTTAAGCAGTAATAAGCTTTGAGACAGCCAGCTTCATTGCAAGGCTTTGCAACTTTAAACCTTAGTTTAAAGTTTAGCTAGAGAATGAGTTGAAGATGATATTTTATTGAAAATATAAAAAAATAATGTGGAGTAATAAAAAGAAGACACATACTACATTTATATTTGAGCCGTTTGGGGTCGAGACGTTGGATATGTGGGGTCCCCGCACCCGTCCTCTTTTCAACGATATAAGTAAAAGACTAATTGACTCTTCACGCGACCAGAAGGCTGGTTACTACTTTGGATAAAGGATCAGCATTGGCATACAACGTGGCAATGCCGCCAGCCTTCTAGGCACGTTACTCGCGGTCGACATTGATGCGGACGTATTTTATGACACCAGAACTTTTTATTAGATCTATTTTATTTAATAAGTTTGTATTATTTTTTTATATTTTTTTCAAGTATATATAGTTAGGTATATAATATTTAGTTTTGACTTTCTTAATAATATAGTGTAATTTAAAATATTTAATTGTATAATAAAAAAATCCATTTAAGACACATACTTATTAATTTTAAATAAAACTTACTGAAATTAATCTAGGTTCAATTTGGTGGTCGCAAAGTTTCTTCCACCATGGTCCCCCATTCATGGAATTTCAGTTGCATTGGCCTCATAAACAATACACAGCAACTGCCGCAACCTGCAATTAATTATTCCCCGCGCGATTACCGGCTGCCGTTTGCCGATGGAATTACCCTGAATTCTTAATTCTTCCTCGCCGTCCAATTATAGCATGGAAATACCTACGCTAATAAGGGTAATTTCCATGAAAATGAACTGAAATTACCTTTTTTACAAATGTGTTTTAGGTAAATGACCACTACTTTATTTATTAAAGTCTTTAAACCCAATTTATTTCAAATTTTCTGCTCTCTAGTATGTTTTAACATTAACCAGTCTTATTTTGGCTCAAAAAATAAACATGAAATTTGGTATTTACTGAAAATTTTCTAGCAAAGAATAAAGTAGGTGGTTTGTAATTTAATGGGGATAAATATGCATTTTAATTACTCTTTTTGTTTGGTTTAAAAATGCAATGGACAATACAACGCGTTGGCACGAGTAAGGCTATAAATATTAACAATTTGCTGGCTCATCGCCTGCGTACACATATACGCGACGGTTAAACGTATTTCGTGCATGTTTCTTAACAACCACAATAAAATTATGTTGCAATTTATTACTCTGTAAAACAATCTTCTGTAGACCAATTCTACAGGAAAATTAGTCGTTGCCTTTAATTTTGTGCATTTTAACACTAATGAGTAATTGATTTAAAGCTGTCATGGAAGTAATATGACCCAATCAGTTCTGGTAAAAAGTTGTTGTCCAAGTTTATTATTCAGGCAGGTGTTCGCTTGTATATACATGGTTTTGTATGAAAATATGCTGTTGGTGAATACGATCAAGAGCTGTTGTACGAATTTATATAGCGCTATTTTCGAAAAATGCGTAATTATCTAATTTGGTGTGTCAAAATTACAAGAACTAAGGTAATATTTGTAATTATATTTGCCAAAGAATATGATATTGAAAGTTTATAAGATTTATGCAATAATCCAAAAATCGCAAAATTTTAGGTAACTTTTGTCTTTGCAACTGACGATATTTTTATAACAATTTATATGTTTTTTTTTTAATTTCTTGCACAATCATTTGACAGAGTGAAAAACATTTAATTTTAAAAATCCAGTTCTATTTTCTCAGATTCCTTAATGAAATTCTCTAAAGTGCTAATTAAGGCTGAGCTTGCAAACTTTGAGAAGCTCTGAACTCGTGATGAGATAGCTAATAGGACATTATTATTCACCGCGCATTGAAGTAACACCCGCTGAACATTTTTATTAAATCGAGACGTACTGGTTTCATTTCGCCAAAATATTTTAAATGTTTTATTTTTTTTGTAACCTAAAGCCGTAAAAAAAAGTCCGCGAGATCTCGGTTTCCGCGCCGGGCAAAGTGTTACTTGTGAACTCTTCGTCAGGAAATTTACAATAGGCGCACGGGGTTGGAATTGTGCCCGGTGGATGACGATATTCCATGGGACCAAAGCATAACAGGCGAAATGATTTGATATTATTTCAACACTGCAAATAATGCGATGTATTTTAACCGGAAAATACAATTAGGCCTAGTTGAACTGACATTCACTGTGATTGGACAAGCCATCACCAGTGTACCAACTGTCGTCGCGTCGCCAGCGCAAGGCGATACTAGCGCCATCCGGATATGTTTATTATATTTTTAGTTCAGTTAAATATCTAGTTTGTTATTTTTATTTTGTTTTCTTTTTTTCTTGCCGTTTTTGTAACTACTTTGTAACCATATATAAAATTGTAACTTTCTTTGCATGTATTTATAACCTAATTTATGTTTCGTTATTTATATATATTATTCTCTCGTGTAATGTACCTATTATTTTTTGTGTATATTTTTGTCTTTTTCCTCGAACTTAGCTTAATTTAATTTTACGTCACTATCATCTTTTATGTCGCTGTACCTGTTTTCTGTCTGTGCCGTCAACCGTGGTGGTTGCTGAAAATCAGCGCTGTGGAAGTTTTGCAGAAATGCAGGACTCCACAGCATTAAAGCTGAGCAACCGCCACTGTTTTCTTACATATTTATTACATTTTGTATAATACCTGTTTTTGCATGTGTAAGTAAGGTATGTAAGAAAATAAAAATACTTTACTTTCTTTCTTTTCTTTGTTTGAAATGTGGGTGTTGTATACTTCTGCCACAATAATAAAGTGACTTTATCTAACTCTGGTCGGGTAAAAACAAGTAGATTCATTTTATTCCAGAACTATTTGTGATTCGTGGCACTGTGAAAGTTCTCTCCATCCATTAGGCTAATAGGTAGCAGAAAGAGATAAACCCGAGCTTAGTCATCGCTTTTCAATGCTACTAATTGAATAATGGAAGCACTCAATAATTGGTTAGGTTTTAAAATTTCGTTCAGCCATCGTTTAACTGGGAGGAGTATTCTTTTGTCAGAACGGCTTTATATTATGTTGTATCCTGATTTGATTTGTTGATCCCAAACATTTTTACCCAACTTTGTGCCAGCGTTATATGTAAATACCTTAGCTAGAAAAACCTTACTTGGTTTTAGCGACACCTGTGTGAAGAGTGATATGTCACACACAGTACGTTTGGGTTTAAATCAACTCGATACTGTCGAAAGATTTATATCATATACTTGTCTTCTAATATTTCTAAGCAAGCGTCGTCTAGCTTAGGTATAACGCTGGCAAAAAGGGTTGATATATGTCAAATATAGCAGCATACGGATCCGTGGCTGAATTGGCAAAGCACCTGGAGCATTTATCCAAGGGGTGTAGGTTCATATTCTATTGGATTCTTAATTTTGTGACCTTAATATTGTATAAAAGAAATAATAGCACTGCCTAATGTCTGTACGTGTGTAATTTAAGTGTTAGAAGCACGCTTAAGATTAAAACTACTCTCTTGCAGACGCAGAATTAAAGGTTGGCGCTCAAAACAAAACGAAACTGTGCTCAATTGAATCACTGTGAACAGTTTTACTAAAGTAATACGTTTTCCCTCAAAAAAGGAAAATCACAATATAAAATCACGCCCATTTACATGTTATGTTTAGATCCCATGTGAAAGGGAGTACGAGGAAAACCCATTAATGATAAATAAAAAATAGGGATATCGGTCGAATTACCAGAAATACAATCTAAAATAAAATTTAATATCTCAAATAAAATATCTGAATACTTACAAGATGTAAACTTGTTCAAGTTTTACCTCTCTGTTTTTCTTAACCCAATATCAGATAACGCTTTTTGTGAAAGGAACACGATTTTCGTAGCCTAGTGATTTCCTAAAAAATGCCCATAGCAGGGTTACATAAAAACGAGTAGGCGAATAGGTTTTCTATCGCATTCAGATTATCAATCAAATAATAAAGTTGTATTTTTTTAAAACCAATAAATAAAAGCAAATAAAAATCCCTAAAATCAACAGTAAGAAATATGAGCCAATTAATTTATTACATATGAATTTAATTTATCTCAATTAAAACATTCATAAGCGGACATAGTGTTTCGTTTAGCTAATCAAATATTATAGTAGGTATGATTTTGTTTTTTTATTATTTAATTTTTAATGCATGTAAAATAAATTTAATAATTATTTATTAATAATTATTTAATAAATATTTTTCTATATTCATAATGTATAGTTGTAAATATTTAAAATAAGTAAGTAATTCTTAGTAAAGAAATTATCAAATATTTATTTCCAAAGAGATAGTAATCCACGCCCTATCGACAAAGTAGGCTCTACTTTGAAGGGTTAGTGTATAATTTAAAACTGATCAACATGTTTAGTATCATTTGTTACAAATATATAGTTTGAATTTTCGTTAAATACATACTTTAAAAGTATATATGAAAACATAAAATGTATGATATACGAGAACGTCTGAACTTTCAAATGACTTTGCCGGCTACACAGTCTCGCTAACATCTTTTCGTTTTAGTTTTAAAATTTTAATAAAATTTTTGGTCACCCTTTTTCAATTTAAATAAATAAATAAATATCTCACAACTTACACACAACGCCATCTAGTACCAAACTAAGCAGAGCTTGTAATATGGGTACTAGAATAACTGATACTAATACATATATTTTTCTTTTGTAAATACTTGCTTATTATACATGGAAACACACAGACTAAGACAAACCCCCATGTTCTTGCACACAAAGATTTGTCTTAAGCGGGAATCGAACCCGCGACCTCGGCGTCGCAGGCAGGTACACTAACCACTCCGCCATCCGGTCGTCAAAAATTATTCCGTAAGTTGGGTTAAGTCATATTTAATGAAATTTGTTTGCCGCCCAAATAAATTCAAATTAATTATAATAAATTATATTATTATAAATGTCATATGTGAAATACATACTATATTCAACTAAACTATTTTGCTTTATAACTGAACAAATAAAAATAACGTTGTTGGATCGGCAAAAAATGGATTACTAAAGGAAACAAAAAGTAAAAGTGCGCTCGTACATCACGCCTATAGTGATGCTCACTAAAGCAAGACCATGAGTGATCAAAGTGCTGTACCTTTCATTACTTATAGCAAAGAAGTGAGGCTAGTAAGGCTGCTAAATTCATATTAAATATTATGCCATCTTTATTTCAGAATAAAGACAAAGTAAATCAAATGAGTGAGATTTTAGTTTTTTTTAGTTTGATGTTCTATTAATTTTTTTTTTACTTTTTAACTTTCCTTTTAATCCGATATACTTCCTCTCTTCTTCCTTCCTTACTCGTAAATCCGGATATCCACTCTCATCTCTTGAAAAGATAAATCTCGCACGGTAATAGAAAAAGATTGTTGTTGAAAACATAAGTTAAACAACGAGCCTTATGAGATAAAATATTGTCATCATAAAGCGTAATATATTGTTGAGTATGAAATATGGCATGTTTTTGGTTTACGATAAGAGGGTACACATTCTTGATACCTATCTACTTTACGATCGTATCTTGGCATTATTTGAATAAGTTAAGGTAACAGTTATTATAATAGATGGCCGGCATATTCGAGGTAATCTGCCGTTCTGATATTATTATGATATTTGTCTGCACGTGTGGTGTAGTGGTTTAAGCGGTAGCCTCGCCGCTCTCCACTGCACTGGTGTTTTGGGTTCGATCACCACATGGTACAAATCTTTGTGTAATTCGCAAATATTTGTTCTGAGACTGGGTGTGCTTGTGTGTGAATGTGTGTATTTGGCCTTGTCATTGGGACCATTGGATAGTGTAATTGCTTCTGGCGTTCTATCTAATGTAAAAAATCCAAATTCATCTAATTTATTTTATTTATGATATACGACGTGCCGTATTGTAACCGCGCCATATCCATTTTTTTTACAATATTGAGTTATTTAACTATTCGTGTGTATTATGTAACTATTAGTTTATCATTATTTATAAGTGTGTAATCAGAACAATAATTTTTAAAACTTGAGGCGCCATTTTATCTGAACTGGCTGCCAAACACTTACTGCTTTTATCTTTAGCACGGTAGTAATAACGTCGTATATCAGGTTACTAGAACAATTTATAATGTGTCGATAGCCTCACCCCTTATCCCATAAGACCTAAACATAACAGGTGAAATGTAGGTGATTTATACCTCTGCCATACCCTTCTGGGTAATATAAGCGTGATGTTATGTTTAATATTTGTTGCCTGGCTCATGCATTACACAGTATCACAGCATCTGAAATCTACGTATCAGAGATACCGTGATACACAGTCAGCACATACGATAATGGTTGCATCTCATGCATCATTCAAGCGAAACCTGCATTCAATTAATTATACATTTTGGTCTATAGCACACCGTTTCATCATAAATTGTATGGCTACAGAAAACTTGTGATGACATCGTGAGTTAGCCATGTACTACACTAAAAATACTTATTTGGTTCAGATAGCTGCACTGAATTATTTAAGTTCAATTCAACTTTCAAACTATATTTTACATACAACAAAATAAATCCTCGATGGTCTAAGTGGTTAACGTATGCGCCTCTTACCACGAGGTCTCGGGTTTCGCGTCGGGAAAGTGTTGGAATTGTGCCCGATGGATGACAATAGGCTCACCCTCTATCCAATGGGACCTAAACATAACAGGTGAAAAGTAAATGTTGTACACTTTGCCACATCCGAAAAACTAAATGAAATAAAACTAGTAATATTTAAAGCAAATTTTAGCTTTGCTATGCATTTATTTTATATAATATTAAAGTTGAAAAATTAAGAGTCCAGCAGGACTCGAACCTGCACCCCCTGGGTATACGCCCCAAGTGCTTTGCCAATTCAGCTATGGATTCGTATGCTGCTGGACTCGAAATTTCTCAACTCTTTGTGCCAGCGTCGTAGGTATATACCTTAGCTAGACGAACCATTACTTGGTTTATATACTTGGTCTATACCCAGGGGGTGCAGGTTCGAGTCCTGCTGGATTCTTAATTTTTCAACTTTAATATTATATGAAATAAAACTATGTAAACATCGGACGTAACAAAGCTCCAAAGAATAAATTAAATTAAAATTACTGCTGCCAAATGTTTTAACCAGTAACAATAAGCTAATCAATTACTGGCATACCCAGTATTTCGGCTAATAACTCATTTACCTTTAAACCAGCTGCGGTTTTGTAGGGAGGCACGTTCCGTAATCACGAAAGCTCACGAATAAGCTTGCGAATGGCACCGACTGGCACTACTTTTTAAAATACGTAGTCCATCCTCAATAATGAAAAAGTTACGACATCATTTTTAAAACACCGAAGAATTATTTGCGATTATCCTTATACCTTACCTTACTTCTCATTAAAAAAAAAAAGTATATGAAAGTGAATGGGTAGTCTTAACAACCATATTAATGAATTCTGGTATTGTAAAAAAGATCAAGATCACAAATTAAGCCATCAAACATAACTATATTATTCTGCCTCGTGGTCTTGCGGTAAAATTCGTGATCACTCATCGTGAAATCTAACGGCTGATCTATCGACCGGATAGCGAAGTGGGTAGTGCCTACCTGTGACGCTGAGGTCGCGGGTTCGATCCCCACTCAAGACAAATCTTTGTGTGCATGAACATAAAACAACAACAATAAGTAAGTATTTACAAATAAAAAGTTTATATGTATTAGTATTAGTTATTCTAGTACCCATAGTACAAGTTCTGCTTAGATTGGGACTAGATGGCGTTGTGTATCAGTTGTGTAATATTTATTTAATTAATCTTGGGTTCGATCCCCTGGATGGACAAAAGTATATTATTTGGGAGTTTTCCTAAATTTAACGCTGTCTTGGCTTCAGAGTTATATACTTAGATACAAACTAAGTCTTTTAAATCCAATGTATTCTTATATTTCATTCTCAAAACAGAATTTGGTTTGAAAATTCAAAATGCCATATGCGCTTCTGCAGCAATATTATTCAGCTGGCATTCTTCTAAGCTCAGATAAAACTTGCCGCTTTGTATTCTAACATTGCTTTGGTTACAATGCAATATGAAATCCTTCTGTTTTCATAAAGATACTATGTATTTATTTTAATAATCCATGAGTCAGAAAATATAAGCATAAAACAAAAAGTCGTATGTTAAATTAATCAAGTTTTATTCACCATAATTATAAAACAAAGTCATCCACCTCTGTTAGTTACCGATAAGCTATTTTAATACTGAAGATTTTATCATACCATTTTCAGCAACATATTAAGAGATTTAAAAGGATGGATTATGTTTTGGTATCGATCGAAGGCTAGTTCAAATTAATGTTACATATTACATGCTAAGAGTACATAATAAAGTCTCTGTAGACTCACTTAATTTGATAACAATAGTTTATTTGAATAAAACTATATTTTAAAACAAAAACAAATGGTTTTCAGAAGTCAATAAATTGTCTAGACATGGTCTATTTAGTTAATTACGCTTGAGAAGGTTTATTGCAAAATTTTGTCAGTATCTGGCACAACATATTTAATAACCTTAGGTTAGATAATATTTAAAATTAATGTGACATAATGACATGTCCGTAGACCATCTGACTTAGTTGTAGTGCAACTGCCAGCTACGCAGAGGTCGCGGGTTCAATGCCAGCTCAACACAAATCTTTGTGTCCCTGAACATGAACTGTCTTGGTCTGGGTGTTTCTACGTATTTACAAAAGAAAAGAATATATTTTTGTCTGCTTAGTTTGGGACTAGATAGCGATGTGTGTACGGCATGTAAAAAAAACTTTACTAGTTAAGTAACTAAGAGACTTTGTTTTATACTATTTCGTGAAAATGTATGTTAATATGATTTTTTTAAAATAAAAGGAATAAATAAAATAAGGTTCCCAGCTAATTTTGTATTTGGAGCAGGGATGTTTTGCTCTCATCAACATACCCAACTTGGTGATACTGTGTAACTGCATAAGCTATAATTGCTTTGTGAATTACCACTAATTGATATCGAATTAGCTATCATATTCACTCTTTGGTAGTCTGCGATGTTAATTTAATAATTAAATCGAGATTGTTTAGACTAAGTGCTTAACTATGTTTTGCTTGACATTTGAATGACACTTCGCAATTTATTTATGATGTTATTCGTTTAGTAATTGATAGACCTGATATCTATTTTAAATATTTCCATTATTAAAGTACGCGTATTATAGTTCAGTTTTTAATCCCGGGTACTAATTTGACAGCAAGAACAATAGATTAATAACAGCTTGGCATTGTTCTTGCTATCAAATTAGTTTCTGGGTTTAAAAAAATATTTATAGGTAAATATTTTTTTTGTAGTATTATGATGTGATATGAAGTTAACTATAAACTAAAAAAAAGTCTGCAAAAAGTGTGACATGTTCTCAATACTACGCATACGCTTTTGTGTACTTTAAAACCTTTTATATTATTTGAATCTGTTAAATCTGTTTGAAGTTTATATAAACCATTGAAACCCATTTTTTTTTATTTGCATCATCGTCTACCATCCTTTCTTAAAGAGAAGAAATAGCTCGAGAGCAGGATATGCTCTGATAAGGAAACAGGATGCCAGTCCCTAGCTAACGAACATCCAGTGACTATCGTCCAAAATCACTTGACCTCCGCCCAATCCTAGCAGCGCCCCGTAATTTTGTGTTTTACTTAGGATTAAGAGCGACGAAGGGGCTCAGACTAAATCGGCTACTTCTACACATGCTAACATTGTGAAGTGATAGCCAAGTGACTTAAAGGAAACTTCCTTTGATACTTCGCTCCTTTGTTAGTGTTCTTGTCTGTATTATATAGAAGTTGTTTGAGATTATTAAATTTTATAGAAAAATGCCCTGCAAAGATAAGCATAAGATGTGCTCAAACATAATCGTATTGTTAGTAGTTATTAAACTTTGTAAATTACTGGTGTTATATCATATAAAAATTAGGTTACTACATAAATTGTATTATTTTGTACAATTTATGAAACGACCCTCAGAATATTTTGCTTTATCTTCCTATTCGTATAGTTTTGGATCTTTAAACATAGAGATTTTAAGAAGGTTTTTTGAACATATATTCATGTATTTATATGTATACGGAAGTACCTACTTTAATAAATTTCTTTACATTAATTTCATCCAAAAACGCCGTATCTCAAGTTTGGTCGACATAATATACTAAGAAACAGTTGAAAAAGATATCGGACCGGCACCGGACGGGTTTCTTAGTATAATTTGCTAAGCATAGCTAAATGCTATAAAATAATCAATTAGAACATAATATATAACTTTTTTTTCTGTTGTTACCCTATGTTACTTTACTTCATACCCAATTTTAAAGAAATATACATTTAAATAGCTTTTAACTCTACTGAACGCTCACATTCCACTGCACTTGGTTTAATTTGAAGTACCTAAGCCCTGGCTCTTAGAAGCTTTTAGTGAATCTGACCCATCTCTACTGAGAAAATGTCGAGGTAAGCTCCTGAGAGCATTCAGTACCAACAATACACATACAAATGTTGACCATCAGGTCTTAGTGAATAGCAGTTGTTTATTTACTATCGAAAATAGGTTGCAAAAAACCCATCACAGAATTTCAAATAATAGCAGTTTCTTAATCTTATTCAAATTATGAAATACGGGTGTTACTCACGTAATGTTGGTCTATTTAGACGACCGCGGTTTCGCCTAAACGAAAAGGCATTATCAAGAAAGTGCGATACGTATTTCATAATTTGAATAATGTTACAAACTCACGTCAGTTTTAATAAAAATAGTTTCTTAATCAATTTATATCCGTCATAGTAAACTGCTTTATGTTTTGAAGTGTTTTAAACTATGAACCACCAAAGATGAAAAGAGAAAAATGTCATGCTAATTTGTTTTGTACACAAAATACATAAAATTAAAAAAAAAAAATGTAAATAAAAATTGCCAATATCGTTGAAATGGTACAAAAATATTGTGTCAAAACTTTATTGCCGATAAGCCATACCAACGTCAACTGAAATATTGGACGCTGTTCAAAAGCTGCTACCGTATACAACACCAAAAAAGTCGGTCGCTCGAAATATAAACGACTCGATATACTGTGAATACTCTTCGAAGTAACCAGCATTCAATAATGGTTCGCTCGGTAATTTTGTAAAAGAACTATTTTCAATTTATACCTATAATATATTTAAAGGTAATGGCAGTTTTTAGGGGTACTACGGTAACTCAGCTAATATGTTCAAACCTGAAGTCTGAACCTAACACATTTAAATATAAATATGCATGAATATGTTTACCTTTCTCTCTATTTATGCTACCGCAAATCTCATTTATTGCAATTGTGACTTAAGATTATTAATCAAAATCATACAGCTCACAGCTACATAATATCTCTAAATGTGCCGGATCTAACACCCATTTTTAACAGCTTTTATTATACCTACTACATTATTAAATCACTAGATGTTGTCTGCGTCTTCGTCTGCGTGGATTTCGATATTACCATGATATCTCCTATAAATGAATTAGTTCCCTTTTACACTTTTAAACTCTACTTTGACCTCTTGGGAAGAGCATAGCATTTCTTTAAATCTTATTGTTAATTTATGTCGTGTAAGGAACCTATGCAAGAATTTCGTGTAATTTCCTTTTAAATTGACTAACTTCCTCCCCTTGTGGAGTGATATTTACAAAAATCTTTCTTACACAGCATTTTCCTCAAAGATAGACAAACCTCCCATATAAACTTACACCTTCAAATTTACCCCTTTTGGTATGACATACATAACATACATAATATATAATATAAAATGTTTACTAGTTTTTAAATTATACCTCCAGCTACACAACTGTAAATTCTATCCGAGTCCACGTAGTACTTTTTGCGTGATGCACGTATGAACGGACAGACAGACATACAATTAAAAAAAATAAAAATATGTTTTGGCTTCTTCTACTGTTATAATGACCAATAGTACATTTTTTTCTTGAATATCTTCGATTTACAGACATAAACATGACAATTTTATTTCATGTTTAGGAATATAGATATGTATGGAAGAACACGGTTTATTTTATTGAGCTGAAAAGTTGTTTATCAAAGATATTTGATTATAATTAAAGTACTGACAAAAACATAGAAAGAAGTTACATTTCAATTTAGTTTTAAGTGCTTTGTTTACTGGCATCGTTTACTTTGCTATTGGATAAAAATAAACACACATTTCCTTGAATGATGAATATCGCTCGTTTGTTATCTCGCATACATGCATACCATCGAATTCATTATTAATAAAAGTTCCAACGCAATAGCTATGTAATATGTGAAATACCGATACTATCAGATTAACATGAACACGCAAAAGCCACTTTTCGTGGTTTTAATCACATAATAGCGTCTGTCTGGTCTACCCCTCACTATCCTTAATTCGCTTTTCCGCCAGTCAATTACTTGCCAAGTAAAAAGTGGAATATCTGAATTAAAAAAAGAAATATTACTTCGTCCATTCTATTTTTTTTGTGACACAGTTATTTCGGGATTATCCTTTATTAGGAATCCATTTAGCACTGGTAGTATCGTTAAATTTAAAAAAAAGGATTTCTTAGTTAAAAATCTATTCTTTGGCAATATAATTATTTTACTTTTAATTAATAATAGCGAGGCTCTGGTTTCGCTCCGTGTACTATGTAGTACTATAATATGTATGTTATATTTTATAAAACCTTCACTATGAATCATTCCATCTTTATAAAAAACCACATCAAAATCCGTTTTGTAGCTTTCAAGATCTAAGCATACATAGGGACAGACATACAAACATCGGGAAGCGACTTGTTTTATAGTATAAGATCCCTTAAACAACGACCTTCACCGAGATGTTTATTTGATGAAACGTATTTTATATTAAATTTAATATGTCAATAGATATATTGCATATGGGTTGCCTAACAAATTTCAGTCCATAATATGATTAATTAATAATTGAAAAAACTATTTTTTTTAATCATTTCACCGGTTTGATAATTAGACAAATTCTATACCAATCGAAAGTCTGAAGGCAATAGAATATGCAAACGTTGGGTTGTCTATTCTTTTCCGATCACAACTATTATATTTTATGTATTGTTACTATACCCTTAATTAAAAACATTGAACGATTTTTATGCAAACTTTATATAAAGTAAAATTTTAAAAATCCACATAAACCTAAAAGCTACTTTTCTGATTTCTGAAAGCTAGTTTTAGAGCCACTAAAATTAAATTTACGAAAAAAAAGGATGAAAGAACTATAATGAGACTAAGCCACAATTTTTCAGGTGTAAGTAAACCTTATTGACAGGATAAGCATACAACACACATAAATGAAAGTGACAGCGTGTGCTTTTTTAAGTGTAAAATGTCGTGTTACTTTTTAATTCAGTCAGGTTATATATTATGGGACGGATACCAACCATCTAGAACCTCAGAAACTAGTCCTAATAGTTATATAGGACGACCGGCTGGCGCAGTGGGTAGTGTACCTGCCTGCGAAGCTGAGGTCGCGGGTTCGATTCCCGCTTTAGACAAATCTTTGTGTGCATGAACATGGGGGTTTGTCTTAGTCTGGGTGTTTCTATGTATAATAAGTATGTATTTACAAAAGAAAAGTATATATATGTAATAGTATCAGTTATTCAAGTAGCCATAGTACAAGATCTGCTTAGTTTGGGACTAGATGGCGTTGTGTGTAAGTTGTGAAATATTTATTTATTTATTTATATTTTACCGGCAACACCGCTGTTTCTGTTTCAGTAACAAAAGTGGATAAATCTGCTGAGTATATTTATTTATTTATTTAATTGTACACCTTGAGTTAACAATTAGAACTAATGAATTATTTCTAGCGATGACAGTACAATGAGCGGCCTTATCACTAATAGTACCAGGCAACCTTAGGATAGAAATAAATTTAGTTGTTTGGCGTAGAAAACCATGCATTGTATTTGTATTAAGTGTAAATAAACGCCATTGGACAAAGGCGTCTCAGTTCGTGATCCTGATGTAGGCAACAATAAGATTTCCGTAGTCTTTCGTGATCTTGTTAAACGTTTGTACAGTCGCAACCAAAAGTCCATAAGCAATCTCAAAAGGCAATAATTTGAAGTGTAGTTTGACTTACGACCTTCTATTTCCAAGAAATAGACACATGTTGTTAACAAATAATTGTATTTCATAATTTCATCCACAATGTAAATGACAAGATGGCCGAGCGGTTGAGGCATGCAGTTATATGCGTATATCAATTCACCGCAGGTTCAAATCTCACTTGGTTACTTTTATACTTTTTGAAGTTTTTACTCGATTAGAAGGAATGGGATATAGTATTCTTTATCTTGTTCACTTTGTTCACACATTTGTAAATATATAGAAAATGTATGTGTGTTATATAACACACCCACAAGCAACATCCCATTCACACAAAGTGAAGATAGTGATGCTTTCGCCCTCACGATAGATCACAAGAGCTCTACCACCGTCACGAGTATTGAATCAGCCTGGTGACAGCGGCATACCGACGTCCGGGAATGCTGACATTGCGCAACGTGATCGTATCGCTACCGAGTACCTGCGTTCTGCAATTACGGCACTCTTGGTACAAACATCGACCGATTGTCACTATTTTTAAGAAAATGTAGTAATAATTTTAAATAAACCTAGTTTTAAGAGCAATTCTGGGTTTTCTTGCATCCTGCTGCCGCACAAACGTATTTGGCGCAGTCGATAGGACCTCGAGGACTATATGATGTATCTACATCTAGTCCTGCTGGCTTAGCATACGAACATGACATAAGTCATGCATGAGAGATGGCTGAGAGTTTTTATCTCACGTTTAACTCATGCGCACAACGACCGTCACGTTTTCTATCTCACTTGTTATAACGTCAAAAGTAGAGACAACAAGTGCACTCCGACCTTCATCGAACCCATTTACCGAATTTTGACAAATATTATCGAGTTAATATGAGATATTACTCGTCGTCACTATTGTGCGACGAGATGATATGAGATAATTATCGAAGTTAATATTTTATTAAAAGCGATGTAAAACATTTATTTTGTAAATTGTGCGATCAAAAAACGTTCGTTCAGCGTTAAAGTTTCTTTATTAACTCACTAAATTTGATTTGTATAACTTCATTTCATGTTATTTCAAATATTGTTAAGTAAAGGCAATCTGTGTGTACATTTTTTAATTTTTTAATTTTTATATTTTTGTAGTATAAATAGTTTTTGTTATTAGTATATAAATATTTGTTCTGTTCTGAAACCCTTATATATACAGTAGTATACACACATTGTTTTTACTCCTTTATTATCTGCTTGAAGTGTAAGATATTGCAACCTTATATACTATGGATTTATTTATAATAATTTAATTGCATTTCTATATTTAAGTTTATTTTCTCTTTATAACCATATTTAGCTATAATGTTGTTTTGGTTGCTACAACTTACACATAGAATTATTGTCAAAAAACAAACAAATATTGTATGAATTATTTGAAAAGATGGTGCATATGAGTTTCTCACCAGCTCTTCTCATGATGCAATACCCATCGGAGCTGGTTGACTTGGATTGATTTTAATTCAATTCTCTAAGTTGAATTAAAGTCAATCTAAGCTCCGGTGTCAAATCATTTTATTACAATAAGTATTATAATTTAGTTAGCTAAGTTTTGTTTTAATTTTATATTTTTTGTGTTTTGATGTTTGTTTTGACGTGTTCAAGCGCCCCTTGGGGCCCATGGAAATAAATGATTTGATTTGATTTGAAAGGATAATAGGTTATTGAACTTATTCTAATCGACATAAATAACACGCCGACAGCACGCTCAATCTTAATTATTCAATCACTTTGTCCTAAAATATTATTATTTTGACTTCAAGCATGTTTGGGCGGTATATTCACAATTTTGCCTGCACACTACTACACGCTCAATCTAACTTGCTACTTGCTAACAATGTAAATTACAAAAATACGAAAGTAAAAGTTTTATTTTATTATTGTGAATTATGAAAATAAATCATGATCCTTAAATATAAAATAAAATAAGTATTTTCGTCATCTTAAGTGTGTTATTGCCACAGCGGAGGAGCGAACCCGTATGTTGTTGGCGTTCGTAGTGCAAACCTTTCTGCGAGGCGTTGATAGTAAATAAATAAATACTAGTCTTGCCTATGCATGCATAATGTGTTTACGCACATCCGGGCCGAGCCCGCTATCTCAATAGAGAATTTATATTCGATTTAAATATTACTTGCCCTGTATTTTTTTTAGAATGAATGCTTTAAAATGATTTCTATATAATTGATTTTAGCTTGTAACGTACTTTTTATTAAATAAACTGTGGCGGCGCGGCGCGCGGTGAGTCTGCTGCGCGAGTACCACGTTCGTAAATCATCGGCTAGTTTCGGCGACGTTCGATTTTCCTGCGCACACGACGGCAGTCTATTGTTCGCCACCGTGCCGAGCACCCTCGCGTCGCTTTACTTGATGCGCTCTAATCAGCTGTTACAATTATCGTAATATTACTATTGTATTTTATTTAAATTGCAATAGACAGTTGTATTAAGTACTTCGTTTCATTGTTACTGGCCCATACACCTCTACATAACAATAACTAATAGGTACGTAAAATGAGCCGAAAGTTGAACACGTATCACGTATATGTATGAAAAAATACAAGAAAATTTCATTTAAATGAAGTATCTCAAATCAGTAAATCTTACAACGACCGCCTGCATTTATGATTTTGTTTTCAAAACGTCAACATTTAATGAGATAAAATGAGTGAATTTACCGTTACATATAAGTTTGTTCTAAGTAATGTAATTTGTTGTCACATGCCTATAAAATTTGAATATTATTTTCTTTTATGTTTTAAATTATTTAATGGTAAATGTTACTTTTTCTAATAAGTAAATTAGCGTGAACCATCATTTGAATTATGACGGATAAAAATATATCGTGCGCAAATACAGTTTCATTTTTGAAACAGGAGTAAAAACATGCTAAAAGGTTTACATTTTATGTTATTCGTAACAACCTGTGAAAATTATACTTTTGAACGATAGGTACCGATAACCGTACCGGTTGGCAAAATAATATTCTGCTAAGGTCCGAATTGCTTACAATATCGCAATTAGTGCTTCTCACACAGCAGCTATAATGCATATTAATGTATGTCAAATTTCCCTTGGAAATCAGGATGTCCACCAACCGTTATGTGTTTAAAACTAAAGTGCGTGATCATCTCTTCAATGAGTTGGCAGAATTAAGTGAAACATAGTTTACTTCGTTATAATATATAATATATGTATATATAATATTTATAAATATTTATGTATGATTATATTTGTGTATATTAGAATCGTATATATAGATCCATATATTATTTATATATTCTAAATAGTTTATTTTAAGTTTTTTGTAGTGTACTAATTTTTATGATGTATTTAATTAAATAATTGTTATTGGTTTGTTTCTAACCTACTCTCAGCTCTTGCACCTACCACTTGTCGTCTCTGCATCACCTAAAGGTTGACTGGTAGATAATGCCTACGGCATTAAGTCCACCCATGTACCATTTTGTGCATATAGTTTTTAAATAAAATAAAAATAAATAAATAAAATACGAAGATTAAACATATACATTTATACATCATAGCTAGACCACATTAAGCACAATGTAGAGATAAACGCGGGTATCATGCTATCTCTTTCATGTTATGAGAGATACATGATAAAACCGCGACAAAACCCATCTCACGCTCGTATGCTAAGCCAGCTGGAAGCTGTCAAGCCCTGAACGAGGATCCGAACCTTCACGTCGGGCAAGCAGTAGGAGTATCCGAACATTGATACTGCAGTTACCCAGATGCTATATTTTGTAAGTACGTTTAAATCTTTTAGTGATTTGCCCGTAGTTATTTCCTTTTAAGTTTTTCCTATACCTTCCAAAATTTTCCTTCAGTGAGATTTGCGGAATTATAGGATTATAGGTTAATGATAAAATTTTATTTTATAGTAGTAGACAAAGAAATACTTTTTTTTAATTTTAGGATTGCCCTAGAACTTCAAATATTTTCCTTCTGTGAGAATTGCGGAATTATAGGATAGGTTTAGGAATGATCTAGTATTATAGTGAGAAGTATAAAGTGCACAGAATTTAATCGTTAAAATCTGTTTTGTATTATACTGATATGTTAGAATATTTTATAAGGCCTTATGTTAGAATATTTTATAAAAGCCCTTAGCTTAGTGCCAACGCAGCGTCCGATTTTATAATGTTAATATTTTTTGCGATTTATTAATCTGTGAGATAAATAGTATTCTATAATTTATAAATTTAATGGAATCCGAATTTAATGAATTAAAAAAAAAAAAATTCACCGAGCTTATAAAGTCACACTTAAGCCGACGTAGAGTAAAATGAAGTATTTGCGAAGTTAAATATAATATAATATATTATGTATAATATAATAACTGAAAATTTATTTCATCGAAATATATTAATATGTATAACATGTTCATTTAAATTAATTTATTTATTATATTAAATAATTTTAAATAAGATTTTTTTTGTATATGCATTAAAAATTATTTATTCTTTTTGAAAGAAAAAAAAATACCTACCGTATACTATACGACAGACATAATAGTTTCAGGATGACTTTACCAATCCACTAATTATTTTTTATATCGAGTTAAACCTTTTTATATATCACTCATTAATACAATCTTCTTCTTTCTTTTCTTTCTTCTAACAATTAAGAAATGTATTAATAAAATAAATATTCATTTCATAACTCTACACCTCTGCCAGACCCCTTCCGGGTAATATAGGCGTGATGTTATGTAAAATATATATTTTACAAAAATCTTTTCCTTTTGTTAAATTGAAATGAAATGTTTTATTTAATATTATTAATAATATATTATAGTATATAATATAATATAGAAACCCTTGCAATTGAAAAAGAAAAACAAAATTACAATAAAATAAATGATAAATAAAATAATATAAATTTTTACTTTTCTGTTTTAGTTATTAAAATAAATAAAATTAGTTAAACTAATTATTTGAAACAAATCGTACCACTTAGTATTTTTTTTAATATCTTTAATCGAGGTTAAAATAATAAAAATATATAAAAAGCAATTTGAAATAGTTCAAAGTAGTACAATTTAATAAAATTTTTAATAATTATATTTAAATTGAAATAAAAATAAAGTACATACTTATTTTACGATACATTAAAATGAGTTGAATTAAAAAAAAAATTACAACATTGGAGTAATAAAACGTAGTATTTTAATTAATATTTCTTTCATCAAGCAAAAATTATTTATTCAGATAAATTATAAAGAAAATATAAGTACCTTTTTAAATTTTATAATAGAATAAAAGTCTGTTAATTTGATGTAACTAATTAAATATATATATAAATAATACAATTTTAATTATTATAAAATTGGTAATTTTTTTGAATATTGCGAGTTGAATTTAAGTATGTATTTGAATAAATAAATTTATCATTTATAAGTAAGACTATAGGCTACAATAAAATATGGATGTATAAAAAAATAATTTATATATTATTATAATAAATTTAATAATTTATATATTATAATAAATTTTAATGTGTAAAAAAAAAACCTTCAAAAGTTTTAAAATAAAATGAACAAGTAATAATATCAATAAATTTAAATTGAATATAGAAAAAAGGCTATAATAATATGCATCTTATTTTAAATTTAAATTAATATTAATAATTTAGTCAATTGCATAAAAACTCGTGTTATATATTTATATAAATATATAATAATGTATTCAATTTTATTATATTCAAAGAAAAATACTTAGTTGCTTTATAATTTAAAAAAAATTTAAATCGTCAATTGAATAAAACATTTATCACTGACCAGGAATAATACTTTATGTAAAACCCTGTTTTAAGATCTCTGATTTGAATCGGTGGTTTTATTATACGTTTTATTATTACCATCAGGTTGCAGTTACTGTAAGACGGATTTTTCATACTAATAAAGGTATATTTTGTATAATTTTTCGTAAGAGTGAGATGTTTTTAACTTTTAAAAAATATCGTAATTTTCTTTGAAGAATTTTCAAAGTTCATAAATGTACAGGGACGAAAATTATAGGAGTTCAGTTCATGCTTAATGAACATGAGGCGGCATGAGTCTGACCATTTCAAATTAAAGTTTGCTCTATTGCAGTATGTATGCATATAATGTAAAATGTTATGTATAAATTTTTCATGTTAATTTTAAATTTGATTCAGATAATAGAATAAATCAAATAAAGTTGCAAATAAAAATTTATTTAATTTATGCCAAACTTAAATATAAATAAAAAAAAAGATATTGGACAAAAGCTTAAAATTATATTTAAATGAAATAAAATATCTAAATAAATATTTCTCTATAAGATTATGTTTTCCCTTATGAAAAAAATGAAAAATGAAAATGAAAATATCTTTATTCTTTAGACTTTAACAAGCACTTAGAATCGTCATACATTGTAACATATTAAATTCATAATTAAATAATGGTTAAAACAATAAATATTTTGTTTATAATTATTCTAGAACACAAACGAATTCCGAAAAATTATAAAGTTATTCACAATTCTTTACCAGCAAAATCCTAATCCTGTGTAGAGCTACTAACTTGCTTCCAAGGTTTTTTATCGTTTATATACTCATTGACATTGTAGTAAGCCCTTTGAAGAAGGTGTTGTTTGACTGCAGATTTAAATTTATGCGTAGGAAGATTTAGAATTTTCGCTGGTATCTTATTGTTGGCGCCAATCACGCCATTAACATTGCCCGTGTCAACGCTCCCTAAACATAATAGGCCAAAGGGCCAGTTTCCTAAGTCACTTTGACAGATACTTGACAACTGTCAAACGGTTGTCAAGATTTCATTATATAAAGCTTGCGATCTTCAATCGAACCCTCTTTCTCTTAATCTCTCTTCCTTCGAGCTCACGAATATACAACATTGTACGTTATTTTAAGTTAGTTTGTAATAAACCAAGTTTGTTGCAACCATCCTTCTTTCATTTATGTCGAATTGCCGCGACATAAATTGGCGACCGTGGACGAGGACCTCGCTATACAACGCGGTTCTTCTGTGGATGTGCCACGGCGACAGCGGTGAGGAGATCCAGCGTGCTGCCTACAAGTCACCCAGGTCAAGGATCAAGCTGAAGGCTGCTAGCTTGCCGTCCCGGCGAAGCCATCAGTACCTGCGGCCAACGTGTGGCATTCCGCCTGCACGCCATCCCCGTGACATCGCCGCCGTGCCCGCAGCCATTTTGTGGCCCCTAGCCACGCGCATGCGCCACGTGGCTGCGCATCCACCAACTCCAACGCATCAGGCGCCTAAAGCGGGTGCACGCTAATTTTGTGTGCCTCAAGCATGCCTGATTGCACCTACCACATGTGAGCTCGTTCCATTTTCTTATTCCTTCATATTTCCTACTCAATTTTGTGCAATTAGCTAATTTCATTGTAGATTCAGTAATTTTCAACAATTTAAATTCAATATTTTCTTAAATTATGGCTAAATAATTAGCCACATCATCATACTTTATTTTCAAATTTTGCCATGTCATCCAATTCAACATAATTCTGCATCAGACTATAAGCAATTTATATTAAAATATAACAATTTAAGTGTGCTATCTGCATAGTATCACTTTTTTAATTGGAATTCAACCTTCCCATTACAAAACTAACATTTCACAAGCCTTGTGCTGATACAATCCGCTTTAATTTACTACATAAGCAATATATTTAGCGCCTACAAATATTAATTCCAGTTGCCGCCTGGTACGAGACGTTCACCCACCATCTGCTTGCTTAAGACTGCACGCTTCGCTGATCACTGCCTGCCTGCCTACTGCCAGCACTGCCGTTGGACTAAGGAGCGTATCGTTCGTACATTGAATTATTTATTCTTTTAAATTCTAGAATATTCTTTCTGGTTAATTTCATCTACCCACAATGACTTCCAGCTCAGAGGAAAATAGTTACAAAGATTTGTGTGTTAAGCGCAGCAACATTAAAGGCCGTTTAACCAAATTTAAAAACCACATGGATGTGTTAATTAAATTAGAAACTGTATCCGAGTTGGAAATCAATAAGTTGGAATTGAGGTTGTCCAGAATTGAAAATTTATTTAAAGAATTTGACGGCTTAAATTCACGGATAGAATTGCTATCTCCATCTATGGAGGATGAGTTGGATATCCGTGAGGCTTGTGAACAAGATTTTGATCATTATATTGCATTAGCTAAACGTTTAATAATTAAATTCTCTCCATCAGAGCTTAACACTAGCACTAAGTCTGATGAATCATCTGTACACTCATGCTGTAGCCATATTAGTCCTAATAGTTTGGGTTTTAAGCTGCCCACAATTCAAATAAATAAGTATGATGGTTCATGTTCAAAATGGTTGCTTTTCAAAGAAACTTTTAGCTCTCTTATACATAGCAATAGCAAAATACAAAATATTCACAAATTTTACTATTTAAATTCATATTTGGAAGGTGAAGCTGCAAATGTACTTAGCAATTTAGATGCAACTGATGAGAATTACCTTACAGCATGGGAACTTCTCTGTTCTCGCTATGATGATAAGCGCAAACTTATAGATAATCACTTAAAATCTTTATTTAACTTTGAACCTATCAAGGAAAACTCTAAGTCTTTTCTATTTGTTATAGATCATGTAACTAAAAACTTAAGGGCTCTTCATACATTAGGTTTACCCACTGAGCAATGGGATGCCCCACTTGTTCTAATGATAACCTCTAAATTAGAAAATAGGTCTAGCTACAAGTGGGAAGAACATAAGATAACTTTATCCGATGTCCCTACTTTAAAGGAATTATTTGATTTTCTCAAGTCTCGGTCAAAGATATCTGAGTCTGTCGAACTTAAAAGATTAGACAAGCCGAAGCCAGTGGCCAGTAATCCTCCTAACAAGTTTCATACAAGAGCATTAGTAGCAACAGCTAAAGATGACTCTGCCCCTAATAGTAGGAAGGTAGAATTTAAATGTGTTTTTTGCAAAGAGTCACACCGTTTGTATGAGTGTGCGAAGTTCAAGGCGAAGCTTCCTGAGGAGCGAAAGCTCTTCGTAACTTCTCAGCAATTGTGCGAAAATTGCCTGCGAAAGGGTCATGTTGTGGATCAATGCCGACTTACAGGTCACTGCCGTGTATGCAAGCAAAGACATAATAGTTTATTACATGATGCTATAACGCCTAACAGTAATTCTGAAACTGTTGTTTTATCTGCTGCTTTGTCTCATAGTTCTCAAGTCTTATTATGTACAGCTAGAGTTCAACTTTCTAATTGTTTAACTAACAAAACTATAAACGTTAGAGCTTTACTTGACTGTGGCAGTCAATGTTCATTCATAACTGAATCTGTTAAAACCCAACTAGATGTGTCTTGTGAACCATCTAATGTCAATATTTTTGCCATTGGAAGCAATCAAATCAAATACAAAACTAAGCGTTGCATGATAAATTTGCAATCTAACAATAAAACATATAATGTAGATATGTTTTGCCTAGTTTTACCTAAAATATCAGATGATCTACCACGGATAGCATTTGATTCCACATTTGCAAATCTGTCTAGATTTGATCTAGCGGATCCTAATTTCCATGAACCATCCCCTATTGATATGCTAATAGGTGCTGATTTGTTCTGGGACCTCATTGGCCCAGAGCAGCGCTCCTTAGGAAGTAACTCCCTTGTGCTTCGCGGCTCTAAACTCGGATGGTTAGTGGCGGGTTCGATTCCCATCAACCCACAAACTACATTTCCTAATAAATGTAAATCCATAAATGCCTGTCATGTTGCTTTAAAGGAAGATCAACTATCCACCCTTGAGCACCAGGTAACTCAATTCTGGGAATTAGAAAATGTCCCACCTACTTCACCCTTTACAAGGGAGGAACAGTTGTGTGAGAAACACTTCCTCACCAACACTATCCGCCTAGATAATGGTCGTTTTTGTGTAGGACTACCTCTTCGTGACTCTCGCAATTGCTTAGGTGATTCATACCGGTCAGCCAAGAAAAGGTTCTTGTCTCTAGAAGCACGCTTTAAAAAACAGCCAGAGCTTAAGATAGCTTACACTAATTTCATACACGAGTATGCTGAACTCGGTCACCTTTCAGAATCTCCTTCTGAAAGGCCTATTAATTCATTTTTTCTGCCTCATCATCCTGTGATGCGAGAGCACAGCGAGTCTACTCGCATACGCGTAGTATTTGATGGTAGCAGCCGTACCTCATCGGGGCTATCCATAAATGACCTTCTAATGGTAGGTCCAACTATTCAGGAATCACTATTTAATTTATTAATTCGATTTCGTCAGTACAAATATGTCATTACAGGCGACATTGAGAAAATGTACCGCCAGGTGGAAGTCAGAGAGGCTGACCGCGACCTACAATTAATATTGTGGCGTGACAATGAAAGTGAGCCTCTCAGATCTCTACGACTGAACACTGTGACCTACGGGCTCTCTAGTTCAAGTTTTCTAAGCACTAGGTGCATCTGGCAATTGGGCGAGGAATGTAGTGATCCCAAAATTAAAAATATTATTCAAAAAGATATGTATTGTGATGATTTTCTTAGTGGTAGTGAATCAGAATCAGAATTACGCTACATTCAACGTTCGGTTGCCGATCAGCTGGCTAAAGGCTGTTTTAACCTACGGAAATATAGGTCTAACATTCCAAATCTTTTTTCAATCGATGAAATAAAGCCTGAGTTAGATAATTTAATCATTAGTAATGCAACTAGCACATTAGGCATAGGCTGGTCACCTGACTCAGATCAATTAAATTTCATAATCAAAACTCCTAGTGAGTCTAAAATAACTAAACGATCAATATTATCGTCAATTTCTCAAGTGTTTGATCCCTTAGGGTTATTATCAATTTATATAATTAGACTAAAGATTTTGCTTCAATCCTTATGGACTCATCCATCAGTTAATGGATGGGATCAACCAGTTCCTGATAACATTAAATCTCAATGGCTAAGTTTTGCTAGTAACATGCCTAAACTTTTAAATTTAAAGATACCTAGGTTAACTCTTATAAATAATGCTAAATTTATAGAGTTACATTGTTTTAGTGATGCTTCACAGCAAGCATATGCTTCTTGTATATTTCTAAAGTCCATAGACGCAACAGGTGCATCTGAAGTGCACTTGCTGTGTGCCAAGTCGCGAGTATCTCCTTTAAAAGCTACTAGTATCCCACGCTTAGAACTGTGTGCCTCTCTTTTAGGGGCTCAATTGAGCTCTGCGGTGAGTAAGGCTCTACGCTGTAATATCAATAGGTCATTCTACTGGACCGACTCCCAGGTAGTTTTGAGTTGGATTCGCACGTCTAAGAAACTTAAAACGTTTGTGGCCAATAGAGTTGCCTCTATCCATGAGCTCACAGACAGTAATTCATGGCGTTATGTGCCCACATCTCAAAACCCTGCAGATCTCGCTTCACGAGGTGTTAGTTTGCAAGATACATCAGCTGATCAGCACTCGCTATGGTGGCATGGGCCTCCATATCTTAAGTTGTTGGAGGAGTGCTGGCCTCTGACTAAGTCAGATCTAGAGGATATCCCTGAATTAAAAACGGTGTCCGTTTTGGCGGCGGAAGTTACACCTTCGGTCTCCATTATTTTAAAGTTTGATAAATTTTCTAAACTCATCAAATTGCATAGAGTTTACACAATGGTTTTTAGGTTTATTCATAACTGTAAAAACCCCAAAAATAAATACACAGGTACTTTACAAGTGTCTGAACTTAATTATTCACATGAAGTTATCACAAAAATAGCTCAGAAAGAATCTTTTTCTGAGGAAATAAATCACTTAACAAATAAAAAAGGCTTATCAAATAAATCTACTTTAATTTCATTAAATCCTTTCATAGACTCAGTAGGATTGTTAAGAGTAGGTGGTCGCATTGACAGCTCTAATCATCCATATGATAAGAGGCATCCAATTTTGTTAAAATCTAATCACATATTTACTAAATTAATATTCCAGGCAGAACATGAGCGTCTGCTACATGCTGGTCCTCAGCAACTACTAGCTTCAGTTAGAGAACGCTACTGGCCAATTGGGGGCCGTATTTTAACTAGAAAGGTGGCTCGCAGCTGCTTTAGGTGTCGTCGTATTAAGGGCCAAACCTTAACAAATATGATGGGAGATTTACCTAATGATAGAGTTGAAATTAATTACCCTTTCTATTCAGTAGCAACTGATTTTGCTGGACCGTTTTATATCGCCGACCGCAAAGGTCGAGGATGTAAAATATCCAAATGTTACATGTGTGTCTTCATTTGCTGTCGTTTCAAATGCATTCATTTGGAAGCTGTTAGTGAGCTTTCCAGGGATGCATTTATATTAACTTTAAGGCGTTTCATAGCACGCCGTGGTCTACCTCAAACCATATATTGTGACAATGGCCGCAATTTTGTTGCAGCAGCCAAAGAGATATCTAATTTTCTCAAATCCAATAGCAATTCTATTTGTGAGTTTGGAGTACGCCAAGGCATAGAATTTAAATTTTCTCCAGTATACGCTCCTCAGTACAACGGGCTGGCAGAGGCCGGGGTCAAGTCGGCTAAATTCCATATAAAACGTATTCTTGGCAATTCGCATTTAACGTTCGAAGAACTTTCTTCGCTTTTTGCACAAATAGAGGCCATCCTTAATAGCCGACCCCTCTGTCCTCTCAGCCCGTCACCAAATGACCTACAGTCCCTCACCCCCGCTCACTTTTTGATTGGTAGGCAACTAACAACGCTACCTTCACCGAGCTACGTGGACTGTAGCACCAACAGTCTCGACCGCTACAGGCGTCTTCAGCAAGTCAAGCAGCACTTCTGGCAGCGATGGGCTGCAGAATACATCGCTGAACTGCAACAAAGGACAAAATGGCGCACCAGGTGTCGTGATCTGAAGCTCAACGACCTGGTTCTCGTAAAGGAGGACAGCGTGCCTCCTCTCTGCTGGCGGTTGGGGCGCGTCTCCAAGGTCTTCCCTGGACCTGATGGTGTGCCTAGGGTGGCAGACATCTCCACATCACAGGGCATAGTGCGCAGGGCCCTCAATCGCCTATGCGCTCTGCCTCTAGAGGAAGAACAACGTTGAAACCTGGTTTTCAACGCCCGGGAGGATGTTGGCGCCAATCACGCCATTAACATTGCCCGTGTCAACGCTCCCTAAACATAATAGGCCAAAGGGCCAGTTTCCTAAGTCACTTTGACAGATACTTGACAACTGTCAAACGGTTGTCAAGATTTCATTATATAAAGCTTGCGATCTTCAATCGAACCCTCTTTCTCTTAATCTCTCTTCCTTCGAGCTCACGAATATACAACATTGTACGTTATTTTAAGTTAGTTTGTAATAAACCAAGTTTGTTGCAACCATCCTTCTTTCATTTATGTCGAATTGCCGCGACACTTATTATAAAATTGAACACCAAGTCCTACAAATGAATTATGGACCTTGTGTAAACGATGGTACTGGCCAACTAATTTATGTTTATTTCTTGTGTTAATACTGTGAATATCACTGTTCCTTGTGTAAGTATGTATTTGTTTTCTAACAAACATAATATTTTCAAATATATATTGTGATGCTATAGTAAGTATGTTTATTTCTTTGAATCGTTCTCTAAGCGAAACTCTAGCTCCTAGGTTATATATAGCACGTACCGCACGCTTTTGAATAATGAAGATGGTTTCAATGTCAGCTGCCTTGCCCCAAAGTAGGATTCCATAGGACATGACACTGTGGAAATAACTAAAATAAACAAGTCTTGCTGTGTCAATGTCAGTCAGCTGTCGTACTTTCCAAACCGCGAAAGCTGCTGAGCTGAGTTTCCCCGTGAGACACGATATATGGGCGCCCCACTGTAGTTTTGAGTCTAATGTTATACCTAAAAATTTTGTTGAATCTACGAGGCTAATAGTTTCATTATTTAAAATTACATTAGTGCTTATTTTTTTAACATTTGGCATTGTGAACCTAATTACTTTAGTTTTTTTCGAATTTAGAAGTATATTATTAGTTGTAAACCAGTCCAGGACTTGAGCGAGTGCACCATTAACCTCATTTAAATCTTTTTCTTTGCGATCTACTTTAAAAATAAGCGATGTGTCATCGGCAAATAGTACTATGTCGCACAAACCCTGTACATGGTATGGTAAGTCGTTTATATAAACCAAAAACAGAAAGGGGCCAAGGATAGACCCTTGTGGCACGCCCATTGTGATTTTTGATCCGGTAGACCTTGATCCATTGACTTCAACCTGCTGGGTTCTATCATTCAAGTAAGAGGTGATCAGATCAAGGGCAGAATCCCTCATACCATAATGCCTGAGCTTATGCAAGAGCGTGTGGTGCTCTACACAATCGAAAGCTTTAGAAAGATCGCAGAATACACCAACAGCATCCCGCGAGGTTTCCCAGGCACTATAAACATGTTTTTTTTTTTTTTTATTAGGTTTAAAACTCTAGTTTTGTCCCTTGCATGACAAGAGGAATTGTGCAGCATTAATTATTTTTATGTATTATATGTTTATTTAATTTATATTTATTATATTTTTGGTTTTAGTTTGATTTTTATTTGTGATAGAGAGAAACAGACAACAGACTATTTGTTTCTCTCTATCACAATTGTACATACTTTTTCAGCAAATTCTAAAAATTTTTTCCTTTTTGTTTTGTCTGACAGGAGGCGTGGTGCTTCGATGGCCTCAATTTTGGTTTCGAGCCTTTGTTCGAGGTCATGGCGTAGGGAGCAGAACACCGGGCATTCGAACAAGATGTGTTCCACTCCCTCTTCCCTTTCGGGGTCACAGATGCACGACGGGCTCTCCCGACACTTGAACCGATGCAAGTATTGGGAGAACCCCCCGTGCCCTGTCAATATCTGTGTTAAAACGCCTTGCGGTCGGATTTTTCGCACCAATCGGTATGCATCCCTCGCGCTAGGGAGGAACACCTTCGTTCCGGAGGCCGTCTGACCCGACTCATAGCGCCGACTCCATTCGTCAAGGGAACCACTACGTAGTTCCTGCTTGACGAACGAAACCGGACACAGATCGTAGTCAGGCTTCCTCCGGCTCGAAAGCGCTGCCTCCTTTGCTAACTCGTCGGCGCGCTCGTTCCCATCGATGCCGGCGTGGGCCTTGATCCAGTACAAAGTTACATCTTTGCCCCGAGTCAAGGCCACGCTGAGGTTACGGCGCGCCTCGATTGCGAGGGGATGCAGGGTCGTCGGGTTTGTGACCGTCTGCAGCGCCGCCCGCGAGTCGCTGTAGATGCCGCAGCTCCCTCCGCTGCACTTGAGGAATTCGCTGGTTGCTCTGCATATGGCCAGAAGTTCAGCCTGGTAGACTGTGCAGTACGCAGGCAAGCACAGTTTTCGGCTTCTAAGTTCGGACCGGCTGTCCCACTATAAACATGTTGCAAAAGAGTCGCACCAGCATCTATCGTGGAACGACCCTTAGTGAACCCATACTGTTCATTGTGAAATAATTTATTTATATAAAAATGACTACTTAATTGTTGCAATATAATTTTCTCAAATATTTTACTAATAGCCGGTAAAATAGAAATTGGTCTAAAATTGGAAGGGTCAGTTCTGGGCCCTTCTTTAAATAAAGGTATGACTTTAGAATGTTTCATTAAGTTTGGAAAAACTCCTATATTGACACATTCATTAAATACTATGGCCAAATGTGGTGCTATGTCCATAATTATAGTTTCTACTAAATTAACAGATATTCCCCATAAATCCCTAGTGTTTTTTGAATTCAGGGATTTGAATGCTTTGATTATGTCATTAGGGTTAATATTGGAAAGACTAAATTGGGTTACACACTCATCCACACGACTTCTTACTAACGATTCTGCTGTAATTGGGTTGGAATTTAACGAACTAGTTATATTAATAGAAATTTTGACAAAGAAATCATTAAACATTTCAGCAACTTCAACGTTATTTATAACTAGTTTATTATCAATTTTTAATTCAACCTTGTTTTCACTCATCTTTTTCCGTCCTGTTTCACTGTTGATGACATTCCAAGTAGCTTTAATTTTGTTTTCAGAATTTTTAATTTTTCGACTTAAACATAAAGACTTAGCAAAACAACATACCTTTTTAAAAAACATTGAATAATTTCTGACATATTCTATAAATATTGGATCAAAATTAAATTGCTTCATACCATACAATTCATAAAGCCTGTTTCTACTTTTATAAATGCCAGGTGTCGCCCAGTCACAGAATTTCAGTTGAGAACTTTTTGTAAATGTCTTAGTTTTAAATGTATTGTTATATTCTGTTTTTATAACACCAAATAATGAATTGTAAAGGTCGTCCGGATCACCATAGCTATTGAGATTAGAAACCTTGGAAGCAATATTTACTTTAAATGTATTAATACGTTCCTTTGTAATTGGTGTACATGTAAATTTACTTAAACTTGTTGTCCTTAAAGCAGGAAATAACACTTTCTGTCCACAGTGATCTGATTTAAGATCATTTATTAAAACTTTACTCAGATGTTGACTATTACAAAATATGTTATCCAGACAAGTTGCTGAGTGGGAGGTGATTCTCGTCGGCTCTGAAAAAAGATGAACTAAATCGAATGACTTAAATAAGCTTATTAGTCTAGTGCAAATGACTGACTGCTCAAGTAAATTAATATTAAAATCACCGCACACTACAACATACTTGTTAGTAAAACTAAACTTTTTCAAAACATTTTCCATTGTATTTTCAAAGACATTATAATCACTAAGAGGTGGCCTATATACGCATACTATAATATATTGATCAAGCTCCACACAGGACAATTCTGCAGTGCGCTCGATAGAGAGATCCATTACATCTTTTCGAGACTTACATTTAACATTGTTATGGACAAAAATTAATGATCCACCGTGAATGGCTTTCTCTCTTACAAACGCACTCATAATAGTATAGTGCTCATTATTATATACCAATTGATGTTTTTTAAGCCAATGCTCAGTTATACACATGACTTGAACATTGTGTTTTTCTAGAAATAAATCTAATTCAAATTCTTTGCGGGAAAGGCCCTGGATGTTCTGGTGCACTACAGTTAGACTATATGCCTGTCTAGACTGCCTATCCCTTGTCTTGCTTAAAAGTTTAAATTGGATGTGCTTAAACTACATTCTGTCCTTAAAACACTAAACATATTCTTGGTTACCCTATTGGTACCTGTGTCCCTATGAATATTAAATGCTAACAATTTAGCAAGTTGTCTTTTGTAATATGGTGGCAGATATGAATTATCTTCTGTTAAATAATAATTACTAATAAACATATTAGTGTCTAGAAATAGAAAGTCGCTGTGACGATGTGTACTATTATATAATAGCATATTTAAATTATAAATTTGTTTGTTCTGTCTTTCAGTTAACGTTTCTGAATATGGTAGTGCACAAATAATAAATCTACAACATAACTTTGTGTTCAGTGACATCATGACTTCTACTAGATTTAAAACATCTTTCCGAGTAACTGACAAACTGTCACCATACAGCATGATCACAGTGGAGTTTTGGTCGAGGGAAGTATTGTTTAATTTATATATTAAATTATTGAATTTAGCCCCTGTTGAACACAAATTAACAAGTGGCTGATTTGTGTAATTACTTAATAAATTTCCAAAACCTATACCTAACTTATCAGAAATTATTATAACTTTATTTTCCTTCTTAGTGTCAGAGGAATGACAAGTATTTGGAGATTGTTTGCACAAGGTGTTTTGAGAGCCCAACTGATTTTCTTTCTGGTTTGTCTCAGAGCTGTGGTGAGTAAGTTCTGGCCCCGCACATTCATATTTATTAGTAAGAGACTGTAACCTATCTTCATTGTAATTGCCTTACTTATTTAAAGCATCTAACTCTACTTCCTGTGTTCTAATTAATTGCTGACAATCATTGTACATATCAGTCATTTTTGACAGATCTCTTTCCAGATTCAATAATGTTTTTTGTAAGGCCTGTGTGTCCCTATCATATAAATACCTACTCTCAATCATGTTTTCCTCAAACCTATTAATAGTACTAATTAAATTAAATCTTTCTTTTCTTAAATTATGACACTTAATGCCAAGTTCCTTTCTTGAAAGCAATTTCTTAGTTTTTAAAATCAATTTCCTAACCCTAAAATATTTCTTGACACTCTTATGACTAGAAAACTGTGGTGTATGGCTCAAATTCATAGACCTATCAATGTTGCAACCTACCAAAGTATCAAAGAGGTGCTGAGTGGCACTTTGACTACTCGCTAATTGATTTTCTTCTAAAATTGAAATAGACTTTCTAGCTTCATGTAAACTTGCTTTTAATTCACAAATGCGACTCAACGCCTCATGATGTGTGTCACTGCACTGCCCAAACGAGCAAACTTCTTCAGCTAATTTATCTCTCTGATTTATGGTATCTAAATACAAGCTGTGCAACTCAGCTAGTTCACGTTTAAGTTTAAAATTATTATCATTCATGTTTTTTATTTCCAATTCAATATCATCCCGTTCCTTAAGTAAATTGTCATTCAGCTCCTTGTATGATTTCAGTTCCTCCAAAGTAGATTTCAGTTTTGCATCCAGATCTTTAATTTGAGCTGTCCGCGTCAACATTGTGTATGTGCTCATTATGAAGCGTTGGTTAATATCTTCTTAAAACAAACGAAAGTAAAAAAAAAAAAAAAAAAAAAAAAAAAAAAAAAAAAAAAAAAAATAATAATAATAATAAAGTAAAAAAATAAATCCGGTCCAAAAAGATTTTCCTCGCTTCAGGTTCGAACGTGGTGATGAGTAATCCCAGAGCCGACGCGTTGCACACAGAGCTAGCGCCACTCGTATCTTGTAGGGCCAAATAATAGTACTGATTCGATCACTTTGTGCCGGAGTGCTTACTCGTAGGTGGAGTTTAGATGTGTAGTGGGGGTTCGATGAGTCAAGCTTGAGTGACACAGATCGACACAAAACGCGACTCTTTCCAACTGCACAACACAGAGTTCTTCCGAGTTTGGCCGTTATTTAAAATTTCTCACTTTAAATTGTTTATAACATTTGAACCGTTCAATGTTTTTCTGTTCTGTTTTCGCACTTATGAAAAGGCACTTTTTAAGCACAACGTACACTATTTATATATTAGGTTTTTACAATTTTTACGCACTCTTTCAATTAAAATGACGCAGCAGATTAACACACGTCTTACTCGTACGGATGCACGTGCGCCGCAGTTTATAGCATTATAATTATAATTCATAAGTATAACTATCAAAAATAATGTATTTCAAATTTATTAAATGAATAGGTACTACATATTATTTTGATGGTGGTTGGTTAATTAACTTTTTATGGAGTGGTTAAATGCATTAATTCAATCAATCAAAATCATTTATTTCAACCATTTCAGACCATATCGTTCAATAATTAATTTTATTAATCAGAATTCATTATTATGATATAAATAAGTAATTAATAGAATTAAGTAAATTTAAGACATAAAACTATATTTAAATAAAGTATTTAAAGTAATATAAATTAAAACTATCAAATCAAAATTAAAATCTTATGATCATAATATATAAATATAATAGATACAATTCAGACTGACAGAGAAATTAAAGTTATAAAATTTAGTTAAAATCGTTAAATTAACTTTAAATTATTAAAATTATTTATTTTTTAATTTGGTTTAGAATATTACAATAAAATAATATTTTTTATAATAATACAATACATATTTATTATAATCAATTATATAAGGATTTTGTGTAAGATATATTAATATAAATAAAAGTTATATTATATTTTAATCTAACCGCACTAAAAAAAAAAGTGTAGTCGAGGTTTCAGATTTAATAAACTTGCAATTAGTTCATTTTTAAGAATTTCTAGCATTTATGACGCTATTTGTTACGATAGCGACGTAAAATTATTGCAAGAAAAGAAAATAGTATAATATTGGAAATTGGAATAAAATCACATAGCTTAATAATCGTATTAATTTAAACATAAATTGGATGTTGCAAATTCAATAGTTCTAAGAAATAATTGGTAATCGTAATAAAAAAAAGAAAATAAATTATGATTGTTAACATAATTATTTTATAAATAATGGCCATCAGACTGAATTTTTAATCTTGTTCTCTGATAATATTAAAACCCTATGAGGCATTTTTTTCAAATTCTCCTACATAGCTATAGAATCCTATATATATAGAACCCTAGGGTTAGGTTAGGTAGAACGATTTTCTTGTTTTATTAGATTTAAATACATTCAGAATTTTTATGAAGAATTTAGAATTATTATGTTCTCTATCGTAGAGATCTGATATAATATATAGTTTATGTTAGTTTTAGGAATTACTTTAATATTATAAAATAAGGTAACTTTTAATCGTAGTGACAATTCAATAATAGCTTTAAAGTTCCCAATTGTCTATCCCGTTACTATCCACAGTTCCTATCTTTAATATTCTTTCCATTTTTATTTGGCAATTCACGAAAAAGGTTTAATGTACAATAGAGGCTGAATGCCCGAAGTCCGTTCCAGACTATCTGCGTCGACACAACATCCAATACAACGATGCAAGCGACCGAATCTACCAACTCATTACTACGCAGCAAATCGTCGACCTTTGGAATCAGAAACTCTGACAATAGAAGCCGTACCAGAAATCCAGAACCACTCTATTATCTACTCGATGTAACCTTCACGACCTGCAAGCGCTCTCGAGAAATAGCTGTGAATCACCGCTATGCCATGATATTCGGTCCATGAGTACTAAGTATCGAGTAAGCGCTACGAAGGAACTTGAAACAACGTTTGCGAGTCACTATAGAAGACGATACGCATAAGAACTTTACCCTGGTGCTGCTTGGACTGCCTTTTCAGCAATACTCACGAACATTTTCGCCAGTAGTCGCTGATCTTCGGGAGGGAGATGTTATATAACACACCCACAAGCAACATCCCATTCACACAAAGTGAAGATAGTGATGCTTTCGCCCTCACGATAGATCACAAGAGCTCTACCACCGTCACGAGTATTGCATCAGCCTGGTGACAGCGGCATACCGACGTCCGGGAATGCTGACACTGCGCAACGTGATCGTATCGCTACCGAGTACCTGCGTTCTGCAATTACGGCACTCTTGGTACAAACATCGACCAATTGTCACTATTTTTAAGAAAATGTAGTAATAATTTTAAATAAACCTAGTTTTAAGAGCAATTCTGGGTTTTCTTGCATCCTGCTGCCGCACAAACGTATTTTGTGGTTTTGTGGTGTCAATGTTATGAATTACTTAGTCAATTCATAACATTGATAATACAAATATTACTAAATTGATTCACAATGACAACAAGGACAGGATGTTCTAATAACAAAAATATAATTGTTGATACCCACTTATAATAGGTATTGGTATACGGCAGCGTTTATTGAAGACTAATATTATGATTTACACTTTATGACGATGTTTTTATAAACAATAAAAAATCTTATAAACGGTTACAAGGGTACTTTTTTATTTAGGTAGGAATGTGACGTCACAATTCTCTTTAAAATGTATTAATTGTATAAATAAATATAACGAATAAACACTTTTACCATCATTCAACATAACTTTTTTATTTCTACCTTACAACAATGACAATAAAAAAAACGTTAGTAGTTTAATAATAATAACATATTTAATTTATTAGTTATTATATTAATCAAAAATCTTATAAACGGTTACAAGGGCACTTTTTTTAATTTAGGTAGAAATGTGACGTCACAATGCTCTTAAAAGTTTATTAATTGTATAAATAAATAAAACGAATAAACATTGTTATCATCATTCAGCGTGACTTTTTTTATTTCTACCTTACAACAATGAAAATAAAAATAAAAAATTACGTTAATAGTTAAATAATAATAACATATTTAACTTATTAGTTGTTATATCAATATGTAACTATTTATGTATTGTATACATGTATTGTATCGCAATTTAAGCATGAATACCTAACAAGTTTGTGCTTAAAATGTTACAAATATTATTATGATTTCGTAAAAACAAAATACAACCACAAATCAACTAAGCTTCAAACTCAGATTTAGTTGATAGTGATCCCAATGTTTACCCAATATAGCTACCTGCTCATGATTGATAGATGCGAATCCAAAGAACCGGTCGACACTGTGACGCGTTTAGTACGAATGCGACAACATTTCATTAGTGTGTGTTATCTTATAAACTGCTAAACACCTAAGCGACTTCGTTAGTGTGTGTACTGGCTGTATCGGGCTCGTACCGTTCATAGCAATGTAATCCTTAGAGTGCCTATGGACTTCTGAGCGTTTACTGTACCATTTATAGAACGTGTTGCTTTTAGTGTTGACAAGATTGAAGTAGGCTTCGTACTGCGTGTCGGTTTGAATTCCTTTGATCGAGTAATACAGGCTGGATGCAACACAGCGACAGTTATTAAAACCAAACTGGTTTAACTTTGAATGACAGGATAAGAATAGTGTAAAGAGATAGTGGTTTGAAAAATGATATAGTGACTAGGATTGAGAAAGGTATGCTTAGGTGGTTTGGTCACGTTGAAAGAATAGATCAAAGTAGATTATTTTTATTAAAACTGACGTGAGTTTGTAACATTATTCAAATTATGAAATACGGGTGTTACTCACGCAATGTTGGTCTATTTAGTCGACCACGCACTGTGCAAGACTGGCTGCGACTCAGGCGCGACGTATCGCACTCTCTTGATAATGCCTAGACGTATAGGCGAAACCGCGGTCGACTAAATAGACCAACATTACGTGAGTAACACCCGTATTTCATAATTTGAAGAAAGTAGATTAGTTAGTATGTATGATATTATAATGTCACATCAACTTCGTATATAGTTTTCATTAAATATTTCTTCATCTCTTTCATTAATTTTATGATTAAATAAACATTTGACTATATATAATATATTATTATCTCCTCATTATTTAAAGATACTTTGCTTCAACAGTCTAGAAGTAAAAAAGGAAATACTTCCTTACATGAAAATGATTAAAATGTCGTATTAAGGAAAAGTATAGTATAATATTTGTCACATGATAGACACTGTAGGCATTTGATTCTTCTAATGTGCTTAAGGCCCAGCAACATAGTTAGTAATGCAGCTGATGCTGGCTGCAAAATCTTTAAAAAGCTAACATGAAGGAAAAGAAAAGTAGTAAAAAGGCAACAAAGTGATAAATAAAAAAAAATATTATTAGACACTACATCTGTATTTAAATTGAAAATTATCGTTTAAATTATCTTAAGACAGAATATCAGAAATCAAGAGCATTTGGTCGACCATGTCTAAATGTCAATCAGTGGTTGCTTTGGTAATCTTGATTCGTAATTGCATTAGGAACCCAATTACTCAATGATTAAGGATTAATCCAATTCTGACAATAACATGTTTGATAATGAAAGTGACAGGCTCGGAATTGAGTAAGATTCTATTAAGACCAGTCAAAGCAAAAATAACTGTGTGTCAAATGATAAATAATATAATAATGTATCTCCTAATTTATTTTTCAATCTAGGGAACTTTTACAATATTTAAGTGTCCTGCCGACGAGCCACCAACCACCGCGACTGGAACCACACCGACAAAGGTGGTCACAACTAGCGGTTGGTCGCCGCTTCTAACTCCTGACCCTGAATGTATTAGATTGAGTACCTTACTCAGTAGTAGAGTAGATATTTTTAAAATAATTATTTGAGCTACATACAAATTGAAAAATAATAATAATTCTGAAAAATGGACTCGCTCATTCATGCATTTTAGTGTTTTAGATATTATTTGTTTATTTAAATAGACAAAAACTTAATAATACAAAAGTTAAGCTCAGAATTGTTTTGTTTTGGCCCTTTTAACAGTTAAGTGGCGAGTGTCTGCGTTTTTAAAACGCGAGTGATCGCCACCAGTGTCTTGACTCACGTCACATGTAGCGACCACTAAACCGCGTGTGGCTGAAAAAAATCGCTTGTGGTTGAAACTGGTCACACATCGGCGCCGAATGCATACATAATGTATGAAAAAAATTGTAAACAGCTTGTCTCACGCCACCGAGTCGCGGTGGTTGGTGGCTCGTCAGCGCGACTTTTTATATTTAGTACATTATTTAAAACAAAAATTAGCTACTTCTTTGTAGGCCAACTTAAAAAATAATCTTTACATTTTACTCAAATCAAGTCAATACACAAAGGCACAAAATGAAATCCCTAATGATTTCCTCGTTACAATCTACGACCATTATTTCGACGGTAAATACAATAAGAGTGTTCCAAACTCAGAGGACATAATCTCTAGAGGGAGTCTCGTGCAGTGAACATAGCAACAAAGACGTAGAAAGTTGACAAGCTAGTGTGCGTGAAACCATTGCTTTACGATGACTTGACATTCATCTGAGAGTTACCAGTAATTGAATTTACCCCAATGTAATGGGAGAAAAAAATAAATGGGGGTAAAAATACACAATACTGCAGTTATAAAATAAACTACTGGTGCTTTAATTTATAAAAATATTGTGTGTTTGCAAAAGCAAAATGATAAAATATATTTTTACTTTGCAAAGTTAAAATATATTAGCAAGCTACTGTTGGAGAATTTTAAGTTTTATACTATAAATTAAATAAAAATCAATTAAATCCTTAAAAAACTTGTTTTTTTTTTAAATAATCAAATGCCACAATAATAATCAAATAAAATAATAATTAATATAATATATATATTAATTTAATATTAATTAAATTTCTTTAATTTTGTCACACCCTGTATAGTAAGTAAATCTACGAATAGACTATTGAAAATAGCTGTTAATTTTAAATTATTAACTGAAGAATAAAAAAAACAGAAATACGGGTAAATATAGTATCTCAGACTGGCAACACCAAAAAATGGCGTGTGGGTTTTGAGATTAAATGTCAGAATTTGCTAGATTTGTTTTGAAAAAATACGATTGTTTTTGGATTAATTACCGATGGTAGGAGATTGTGTTAGTAGCATTTGCACGTCTGCTATAATTCCGGCATATTTTTATAGCACAATACGACATTGTAACTCACAAAATGATTTTTTGTAATTCACTCAAATGACCTTATTGTTTGAGGTGATAATTGACACTGACAGCGGTTTTTGTCGGATCAGGTAATTTACGGACAAAATTTTTGGACAATTTAGCGTTGATGAGGCGGTATCTATAGATATATATAATCAAAGGTTCCAAAATTTTTGGAGAGTCAAAAAAGCCTTGTGCCAATTTCTTTTGAGGGCTTTACAGTTATCGTCTCTGAATGAATCTAAATAAGAATCAAAGTCAACGTAGCTATTGTTCAAAAGAACCAATACAAAGCTCCATTAATGAGTACCCACTTTTTGAGTAGGTATTTTATATTCGACATCTTTGCTGGTATAATATATGTCACGATCAATTCAAGGTATTGATTTTTTCAAAACTTTAAATGGATTAATATTCAAAATAACTACAAGATACAAAATAAATCAAGTTTATCTCCTCCAAATTGCAAAGGCATTTTGCAACGGCATGACTGAAATTGGCAGGTTTAAAAATAGGTCGTACGTAGGATATTTTTATAACCTTAGGTGAAGGTCGAAAAACCACGGAGATGGCCGTATCCGAGGGCGGTAGCTAGTTATTATTATAAATGCACTATTATGAATTCATTTTTTTCTTATACTGTATAAATATCCGTGACTTTGTTATAATCAGAAAGAAATCAAAACATTACAAAAACGTGGAATATTACACTGTCGGCGTTGTAAAAGTTCACTGCAAGAGATATCACATTTCATTTGCAGGAAATTCACTGGATTGCTATTCAGCACTCTCTTGGCTGAAATAACTGTCGCACAATGATAATATAAACCAGAGCTGAGATTTGAAGGTAAGTGACTGGAATACTGCACTGACTTTGTTTTGATTTAACGACTCGCTGCGTCCTACTTTTGTTTAGGCGACGCGACGGCAGCGTTCTAACTCTTATTATAGTTTTTCGGTTTTAAATAAGTAAATTTTACTGGTGGTAGAGCTCTTGTGAATGAACTCGAGGGCGGCTGCACCACCGTCTCACCTTTAACCTGCCTCCAAATAGTAGTGCTTCCATTACTGTGTTCCGGTTTGGTGGTGAGATCGGGCTCTGAAATTACTGGCACATGAGGCATAACACCGTAGTCCTCAGCCACAGCGACGCATCTATAATCTGCTTTTGTGGATTGTTGATGTCCATGGGCTGTACTCTACTTATCATCAGGTGGACTACACGTTCGTTCGCTGTGGGTGAAGTATAAAAAAAAATAAAAAAAATAATTGATTACTTTATTAGTAGTGCATAATATTGTGTTTTATTTTGAGTGACTTGACTTGTGATAGAGATTTTTTACCTAAGTCCAAATACTTTTGAATAATTTTTGGCGGTGAGTACTAATAAAACTAATAGGTACATACATAACAAGCGATTATCTGCCATAGTTGTATCATTTACAAAGGTTCATTGAAAAGTTTTGCAATTTCATTCCAGTAAACGTAGAGCCTGTACGCCCAAGGGAAGCAATGAGCAGATAACTACGGTCACCAACTTGAAAGCTAATATTAGTTCAGCTAGGGCACCGTTAAATTTGTGGTGCATTGATTGGCCGAGGGACAGAGAGGACTTTTAAATATCCAACCACCGAATCGCGTTGACTCCAATTCAGTCCGATTGAATGGGAAAATTCTAGTACCGCCAGTCGTCCGGTTATTTGGAAATTAAAAAAGTCATCCAATCAAATTTGTTTGAAATTCGTACGATCCGGCGAATATTAAAATAGATTTAGTCAAATCCTGTGAAAGCTTTTAATGTATTTGCCCTAACAATGTTTAAAGTTTGTGTTTGTAGTTTATAGAGAAGTAAAAAAAAGAATTCACAGAAAAGTATAATGCCGAAATAATTTAGCAGCGTTGACAATACTCTATAGTCCTAATTCACTAACTTCTAATCAACATTAAAACCACGAACGCAATTTCTGAGTGACTGCACAAACAAGCAATGAAGAGCCCAATGAACGCTCTCCATCGTCTGAACGTAACTAGAGTGTAATAATTGAAGTTTCCATATCATTATAATGAGAACTAACCTTGTTGCTTCAACGACCTTCGTTAGTGAGATCGTGAACAAAATTAATGATGAAGTTCTAATTTATTTAAAGTATCAAAGGGTTGTAACTGAAGATCAACTTACACTCTGCAATCACCATACAGGGAACTCAATATTCATGACACTATTTTGTACCATTGCTGTTAGTCTTGACAAAATCAAAAAACCCTTACGCAAATGTTTTTAATTGTCACTACCAAATCGGAACATACACACTTGTACAAAATATGCAATATTTTTATATGTTTTTGGTTTGTAGTATTTGCATTACATATGAAGATTCTCTGCTAGATTTTATTTTTCTTTGACACATTCTACATGTATAAAGGCAGTAAAATGTAACCGTTAACGAAGGTCTACGTTATTGATTTATTTTTTTTACCATAATCTGCCACCAAATAATGGATCAAAACAATTAGTTAAAAAATAAACAAACAAAACTGAAAATGTATAAGCAATTTATTCATGTTAATAACTAATTATGATAGTTAGAATCAACACTAATTAGTTCTGTGTGAAATGCACAGCCTAATTGAAATTAGTGTTGGTTAATAATATGTTATAATCAGAACTTTATAGGTATAATTCAGATTTGATGCCCATGTTACATTATTGCAATTATAGTCCCTTTTATTTGACTTGAATAAGAACGTTTTGTGGACAAAATTGTATTAAAAAAATCACTTATTAACATTGTGTGAAAAGGGCAAAATTCTTCGGTGCTTTTTTAACAAACTAAAAATTATACTTTATTCGTACAATTCAAATTTTTCTGATAGCTGCCTAAACAAGGCTTAAACCACGGTCAAGATTGTATAGCTTCAGGATGAAATTGCTTACAACCCGCATCCCGGTAAACCTGCAATGCGGACAACTCCAGTCTGCCATCGCCGTTCACCCCCAGGCTGTTTATTTCCTTGGCGATTGGGCAGAATCTCTCTCCAGTTTCGCAAATAGTACTGTTATTTATAGAACAACAGGACGGTCTTTTGACCAAAACTTAATCTTTATTTATTGGATTTTCTACAATGATATTACAAGAACGTAAAAGTAAATAGAGATTTTATATTTATTGTTGACATTACAAACAATCTTTTGCAAATTTTGGTCATAATAATGTACGATTAAATTGTATTAATAATATAACTAAACTATTGATTTTAACAGCGGTTAAGTTCAATAGATTTTATGTCAAAACATGAGTTTAATAACAATTTTATGAATTCAAATAATTATGCAAACATTTATGTGCAATGAATATTGTTACAACTGCCATCGGGCAACAGTAGACAACGTCCAAAAACAAACGAATTAATTTGACTCATAACAAAGGAGAACCTTTTCCCATTAGTCGAATGTACACTCAAGTAATTGAGTTTGAATTGCTTTAAAGATTTATCCTCACTATTTTAATCGAATAGCCTATCAAAGAATTTAACAGTCCCCCTGATTTTAATTGAATTCTGATTGAAAAGGGTGACCTCACAAGAGCAACGTAAATTTAATTAATGTAAAACGTTTTCATCGATATTTTAGAACCGCATTTTTTATGGATTTATGCGGAACACAATAACGGTCTTAATTTTTTATTTCATTAAACCATTGCACAATTAATTATTTCATTTTATTTAACTGAATACTTATTTTAAACATCTTAGCAAAAAAAAAATACAATTTACTCTATTTTTTTACAAAAATATTATTGTTTAGCGAAAATTAAAGTATTCCTTTAAAAATATAATGCAAATTGAATTTGACTTAAAACACTGGCAATAATTATTAATAATTAAAAGGATACATAAAAGATTACAATGTCACAAAACTGTATCTGGTTCAAACAATTATTACGCTATTAAGCCTTAATAGCGTAAAATAAACTAAATCCTTGAGATGAAATCTATGTACAAATTGTCACATTATTTTATCTAGAATCTTGTCTATAAAAATGAGGTTAGTAATACTTTTAGGTATAAATACCTACGCTAACCAGGTAAACATGTTCTTAAACCAATCTTTTATGTATTTCAACATAGTATATAATAAATCAAAAGATTGGTAAATGTAATACACTCGAACTAAATCAAATTTTGTGGATTGAAATACTTCAAAGAACTTGTAGACTTCAAAGCTGTAAACCGCGTGAATAGAAGCTTTGTTGAATGTCTGTTTGATTTCTAATAGTTCATGTTTCGACTCACAATTTGCATTTTTTGATAACATAAATTATTATATCATACTCATGTGTAGTGAAATTTTTAGTGGATAGAAATTTGTTCGCCTAGTTGTCTAGCAGTAATATTTGTGTGACCACCCATCGCAAGAAATCAGTTCAGATTGCCAGATAAAAGGTTTTTTTTTTTAAATGGTTCACTAATTGTAATATTTCACACACGAAAAGCACACCCAGAGCCCGAAAAAATCTTTGCGAATTACCCACAACACCAGCGTAGCTGAAAGCGGCAAGGTGAAATCAATAATTGATTTAACAGAAATTTCATCCAATAATTACATCGTGTCGCTCGGGAAGGAAGAAGTTTAATCAAATAATGTAATCACCATTTTTCAATGTAATCCGTAAGTTTGGTCGAGTTTAATTTAACAAAATTTGTTTGACGAGCAAATCATCTACCGCAATTTGGATTGACTGCCAATTCGAATTTGAATGATTATAATTTTGCTTCAAAATTGCACCCAATACCAATAATTTTACTTCAAAGGGTTTGTAAAAAACATAAAAAAAAATCTGAACATAATTTAAAAACCACTAATGCTTTCCTATTCTGTCAACTTTTTAATGTTTATTGCCAATACCAGTTTATTTGCCCAAAGTTGATTTAATTACTGTACTTCAACCTAATATTTTTTTTTATAAAATGACGATGAAATGGGATAGTTTCTTAGTCAATGATAATAACAAACTCTAAAATAGATAGATAACTGTAAATTATTCGATGAACGTGTTACGAATAAGATTTATCCTGCCTTCGTATTCGAGATTTACCACCATGTAGTTTACCCTAGGAAACGCCTATCGACTCGCACAATATTCAGCGTCGTAGAAAGAGAAACGATATATTGCCGTCTCGTTTCCTCCTTCCACGACGCGGCCTACCTGATAGAATTCATTGTTGCCCGTGCGCTCACGGCGTTCGCACAGTGTTCTACAGATTACTTTCGTATTAAATTTTTAGGTTAAAATAGTAAGATTTTTTATTTTTTTTTATCATGCCTAAACGTAGGTATGAGGATGAGTCAAAAGCGGAGCGTTATGCAAGAAAGCTTCGTAAATATGAAGATAAATTGGAACGGCGACGGAAAAGACAGCGAGTGTTGTATTCTAGTGAAAGTGAAGGGGGATCGGAGCACCCTGTTGAAGGTCAGTTTTTTTTATTACAACTAAGTACGTGAGTGAATACCTGTTGGATTTTTTGGTACCGCCTCGAGCCAATACGAGATATTGGCCAACGGTTTTTTTATTGTGCTCCGAGTTAATACGAGATATTAACCAGTGGCCAGTTTTGCTAAGAGTTAATACGAGATATTAACCAGTAGCTATTGCCTGCAAAAATGTATGTTTTACATTTACATGCTGTACAATTTGCACGGCTTACCTGCACAGCTAACTAGCATAAAAAATGCACGTAGCTTTTTTGTTTAAGATCGTTCATGATCTTTTCCAGGTAACCTGTGTTTACCGCCAGAGGAATTGGAAATGGAACAATCTCCGTACCCACCCCCGGATTGCGATATTGCTCCCATGACACACACCATTGAGAGCGCAGCCATCTCGATCACAGCCCAAGAAGAAGCTGAGGACGCCATCCCACTTTCGGAGTTAGAACCCGAACTGCTCAAAGCTTTGGGGGAATTCGAGCCCGAAGCTGAAGAATGGGGAGTTAAGGTCCAAGAAGATCTGGCTAAGCGATTTCAGGCGATTTTATTGCAAGGGTTAAAGAAAGAAACAAAAGATGATTTGTCAAAGAAATATTTATTTGCCCAAAATGTTCCACTGGCAAAAGCACCCACTCTTAACCCAGAGATAGCGGCGATGTTGACGGACTCGTTTAGGAACAGGGATAAGCGTCTCTTTAACAAACAAGAACAGCTCGGGCGTTCCTTGTCTACCCTAGCAACGGCAATGACAATTTTGCTAAAGAAGAATCCGGATCTACCCGAGGTTGTCCTTATTTTGAATGATACCGGTAAAATGTTAGCAGATTCCCATTTTATGGAGACTGAAAGCCGTCGCGCCTTAATAATCCCATTAATCGATAAATCGCTCATTGATCCTTTTAAAAATAGACCACGCGACGGCATGATTTTTGGAGAAAAACTGGGGGACTTGGTGAAAGATTCCCATGGTATAAAACGGACTGGACAACTGATTACAGCTTCCACAGTAAGTGGGTCTTTAAACTGGAAAGGCCCACCGCTCCGAGGGCGATCTCAGCGACAGAGCTACCAATATCGGAACGGTGGGCAACGCAATCAATACGCGAACCGTCGCCGAGCGCCAGCCTCAGTACCATTCAATCCCGCGCGCCGCCAGACCGCTGCGCCCGCGACGCCGACAGCGCGGCGCCAGCCGCCGCCGTCTCGCCCCCCGCCGCCCGGTCGTCCGTCCAACCGGGAACGCTAGCACAGGTACTACAGGCAGGTCGGCTGCAACATTTTCTATCAGCATGGAAATTAATCACAGATGATAAGTTCATATTAGATACAGTGTTGGGTTATCGCTTACCTTTTAAACAAATTCCTGTACAGACTATAAGTCAGTATCCGAAAAGAACTTTTTCAAATAATGAGTTGATAACAATTAGTAAAGAAATACAACATTTACTAGATATTAAAGCCATTCAGAAATGTAAACCCGTATGGCTATTCCGTAAATGTGACTAATTTCCAGTCGATTTCGAAATCGACTGGAAATTTCGTTTGAAACCGGTTCATCTTGGATTTAGTGCATCCTTATTTCCATACACATACGGTTGATAACTGCTTGGCAAAAAAATTGACAGCTTGCCAGTTACTATCCTCTAGCAGATTTGACAGCTTTACAGGCAAGTAACGCAATTTCTTATGTCAAAATCGGAAACTGGTCATGGAGCAGTTTCTTAGTAATTTCTTGTACTTTGGCGAGATAAAATAATGATATTTAAAAGGTTTTTTTTCTTCAGATTAACGTAATACAACAAATCAATAACTGTTTAATACTATGTATGTCATAAAATACTAATTAAATACGTAATGCAATAGAATTAAGGTCATATTATTTTCAGTCATAGATCTCGAGATTTTTCATACGAAAACTTATAAATATGACAAGTAGTAGCACGAATTATGCCAGTCTGGGATATAAAAAGCACTAAATGAAAATAATGTATCTTCAAAATATTGAAACAATAATATTATGTAGCTAGGTTGTAGGCTTCCTCTTTCTCGCCAAACTAAACAAATTTTAATGAATTCTGGCACACGAGTAAGTGCTTTTTATCGACGTAGTTCAAATCTAGTTACATACTTTAATAAAAAATTAAAAACCTGATTCATTCCATTTCATGGATGGTGGAGACCTTTGCCCAACAATGGGACAATACAGGTTATGCACCAGATAATGTAACTACTTACATTCTGTATTCACGATTATTAATTTATTTGGAGATTACATTTATAATTTCTTATGTACGTAACGTAGTGTCTATGTCTATGATAATTATATCAGAGAAATAAGAATATATTAAAGAAAAATCAGAAGTTTGAAAAATTTTATTATTTCACAGAATTTCAGGCACATTTCTTCTAATGTTCGCTAGGCTTGCACTGATGAAACTTAAGTCTTAAAAAATGTTTAGCTGAGAAATCACCCGCCGCTATCATCTTTATCATAATACTATTATAATATAGGTGTGCTATATTCGTGTATTGCACCTGAAAGACAAAAAACATTACAACACAAGTGAGAGATATTTATATGTGATTTCATCGTGTCACGGAGGACTAAGTAGAAATTATAACGCATACTTATTGTTTCTAGTACATAGCAATAGCAAAGAGTTAAAATCACATTTATATATCGTTTTTATAGTTGTCAAGATTATCTTCTTCTTCTTCTTTTATTTAATGGCAACTGGGTCTCCTTGCGGTGACCATTTCTGCCAGTGTCAAGTGTGAAATATAATTAAAATTATTGTAAGCGTCCAAATTATCTTGATCTTTGATATTTGTTTTGTATTGAGGATAACTTTTTTTTCCATCACATCGCGTTCCATTCTTATTTTATTCAATTTTATGCACTCGTTTTACACTAAAGAGAAAATCTCTCCGAAAATACCTCTTACCATAATCACTTATATTGTGTTTGTTGTTATAATGTGTACAATTTTCTTTTTATATAATCAGTTAAATAATTTGAATTTTATTGTATGAATTTGTAACTTTCTTAATTCAGTTTAAAGCTATTTATATGCTTTTTGTTGTAATGAAACGTTCCAATTTTCTTTCATTAGCTGCCACAGAGTAAAAATGCATTTTAGTAGGTGTCAACAAGAAGGTTTTATCAATACAAATAAATAAAATTGAATTGTCTGTTTTTATTTTAATGTCAAAACAACAATATTTTTAGTATGTATATGTTATAGTTATTTGCACGATACTTATTTATAAAATCCAGTTTTAATTTATTTAGCTACCACGCAGACAAATCGCGCGCGAAAGTCAGTTCGTTAATTTTATTATTTTATTTTCGCGAACTACTGAATATTAAACTGATATTAGAGATTACGCTAAACGTCACGGGAGTGGAGCTATAAGGTTTAATGCGGGTCAAAACGTGGGCGTAGCTATTACTAATATAATGAATTCCACGCAAACAAGGTGGCGGGCAAAGTAGTTATAAAATTAAAAATATGGAGGATGTTCAAGTTAAATATTGAAAGCCCAAAAACTTAATTTATGATTTTGTGTTTATACTCGAACATGGCGAAACCTCACAGTAAGCGGCCGCAAATTTTACCTCTGTGGTAATACTAAAAATATTTCTTATCTTTTTTTTTAAGTCAACAATTTAATGGCGTCATTTCACTGCAAATATATTTTTAAAAATGTAGAAGTTATATTTCACTCTTTACATCAATTTCAAATGTAGTTTAAAAAGTATTATTTTATTGTTAAATAGCTTCTGCCCGTGGCTTCGTCCCCGTTAAGTTCGATATTTCTGAGTTATTATATCTTTCAAAATTGAGGAACATTCCTCATACACTTGCAACCCCTAATTTACCCCCTTTGGGAATTAAATTTCCAAAAAGTCTATCCCAAATTCATCTACAAAATTTATTTTATTTACTTGTAAGGAGCATAATTATGAACATAATATAAAGACAGACAAAAATCCAAAAAATATGTTTCGGCTTCTACTGCTGTTCTAGTGTCCTCTTATTAATTTTTCTTATAATTATGTCTTTAATGAACAGGCATTTATAATTTCAAATTTTATTATATGTATGGATTAGCTATTAATCATAAAACCATTAAACCTCTTATTACGACTCAAGTTATTTCAACCACAGATAAAACATCATTAACTAATACAGTGCGCGCCACAACTCAGTAAAAAACTATAAAACAAAATAATTTTTACTTCTATTAAAACTATAACACAACAATAAAAGTGGATAAATTTGTATATTCCTCGTCCTATTAAATAAGAAATAATTTAATATCAGTTAATAATTTACAAATTGGTAATTTCCATTTAGTTTTGCCTATTGTCGTAAGCCATTAGTAATAACACGCACTCTGATTTTTTGCTATTTTGAAATGAGTTTTTAAGCGTAAGTATTAATATCAGGCAAGTAACCAGGAGAGTAATCCGTGGTTTCGTTATGTCAAAAATGCATGTTTTGAGTGAAAGAATTACTAATTGACAGTAACTATTTGTTAAGAAACCAAAATCTCAATAAGCGAATAACCCCACCGTTCAAGGTCAGTTCGTTTCTGATATTTTCTTAATACCTAAAAGTAACGGCGAGTTAAGGTTCATCTTGAACCTTAAGAAACTAAATCAATTTATTAATGCCGATCATTTCAAAATGGAAGATATCAGAACTGCAACACGACTACTCTCGAAGGATTGCTATATGATAAATATTGATTTAAAAGAAGCCTATTTTCTAGTGCCTATTTTGAAAAATCATACAAAATATTTACGTTTCTGTTTTAAGGATCAACTATATGAATTCCTTGTTTTACCTTTCGGTCTTTGTTCCGCACCCTATATTTTTACTAAAATCCTTTTACCTGTGACCACATTTCTAAGATCACAGGGCTTAATATCAGTCCGCTATCTCGACGATTTACTATGTATAGGTAGAACTTACCATGATTGTATTATTAACCGTGACAAGACTATTGATTGTTTAACGGCTTTGGGTTTTGTGATTAATTACAAGAAAAGTAAATTGTTACCCTCTCACAGGTGCACTTATCTTGGATTTGTACTAAATTCAGAAACTATGACATTAGAATTACCCATTCATAAACGTAATATTATTTTACAGAAAGTAGTATCATGCTTGAATAATATTTCTCAAGGAAAAACAGTAAAAATTCGAGAGTTTGCACAACTTTTGGGTACCCTTACAGCGGCTTGCCCAGCAGTCGCGTATGGATGGTTATATACAAAAGCGCTAGAAAGGGCTAAATATTTAGCACTACTTCAAAATAATAATAGGTTTAAGAATTACTTTATTTCTCAAAAGAATTGCATACATAATTCACTTACTGAGAAACAATATTTAAAAATTAACATTAATATTTAGAGCGCACAAAGTAGATAGAACACAAAACAAAAAGTAAAAAATAATGAGGGTAAACAAGTATCATAAATGGCAAGAGACTCGATCGTAGGTTAACCAAAGCAGAAAACATGGATGTATACAGTGATTTACTAGATGTGGCATTGATGGCATAGTGTTTTTAAATACATAACGAAAATAGTATTGAATACTTTTACCAAATTCCTATGTGGTTTATTTAAACATTTAAAGTGTTAAATCTATTTGTTGTTGTTTAGTTTTTTTTTTTTTTTTTTTTTTTTTTTTTTTATCGTTAGTATATACATTGCAGCAGTTTTTTTTTTTTTTTTTTTTTTTATTAGCCTTATATATGTATATATACTTATATACTTATTTATATGTATTAATTGTGTGAATTTTCAGTAGTTTTTTGTACCGGACATAACTTTTTTCTTTTTTTATTTCTGATGGTAATTTATTGTACATTTTGACACCCTCAAACTCCAAATTTCTTTTGCCATAGTTAGTTCTAGGAGGACGGGTCACTAAGTAGCTAGCGCGTCTTAGATTGATCTTTCGTGTTTGTTGTTTTGTGACAAACTTTAGATTTGAGTGGATTTCCTTATTTAATATTTTGCGAATTAGGATACATGTGTAGTAAACGTATGTTTGTTTTATATTCATTATTTTTGTTTCTTCATATACCTTTTCAGTAGGGGTTCGAAATTTGAAATTAAATAAAATTTTTATTAGTCTATTCTGAACTCGTTGAATTGGATCTATATTAGTTTTTGATGCCGTACCCCAGATTTCAATGAGATAATCAATATGAGGCTTTACCAGAGTGTTGTAAATAAGATATCGTACTTTTGGCGGGAGACAATTTGATATATTACGTAGTACTCCAGAGAGTGAAATTAATTTAAGTTTAATTTTTTCTATGTGTGGTTTCCAGGTTAAGTTACTATCCAAAATAAGTCCGAGATATTTTTCTTTTGGTTTTCGTTCAAGTAGTTGGCCGTCTATTTTAAGTTCAAAATTATCATTATTTTTTTTATTTTTTGCTGCAAATATAACATAATTTGTTTTTGTAATATTAATAGTAAGAAGGTTCGACTGAAACCACTCATTCAGTAGATTAAGATCATTTTGAGCGTCTACTATTATAGCTTCGACTGAGTTTCCAAAGTAAAAGAGGCTTGTATCGTCAGCATAAAGGGAAATGTCTCCTTTGAGGCCTATTTCATTGATACTATTTATATATATGAGGAACATAAGGGGGCCCAGAATTGACCCCTGGGGGACGCCAAAATTAAGGATACAGGGATCACTTTCATATTCACCAATCTTTACAATTTGTTTACGGTTATCCATGTATGATTTATAAATTTCAAGGGCTTTTCCTGTTACACCACTGAGTTCTAGTTTATGTAGTAGTATATCATGGCTGATGGTGTCAAAGGCTTTTTTCAGGTCAATGAATATACCTAAGGCAACTTGTTTTTGATCAATTTTATTTTTAATTTTAGTTATAAGATCAGTTGTAGCCGCGAGAGTGTTTGATTGAGCTCTAAAACCATATTGTTGTCGGTAAAAGAATCCTTTTGAATTAAGGAATAGTTCTAATCGATTGTAAAGAATCTTCTCAAAAACTTTGGAAATCACCGGGAGAACCGATATTGGACGGTAGTTGCTCGGGTCAAATTTACTTCCGGATTTATGAATAGGTACAACTTTAGCAACTTTTAAATCGTCGGGAAATATACCTTTTGCCATATAGTAATTAATGCAATCTGTTAGTTCCGTAGCAATAATGTCTGTTACGCATTTTAGAGTTTTAGTGCTAATACCATCAATGCCAGATGCAGTATTTTTGTCTAAGTGTTTAATTATGGTAGTAACCTCACTCGTAGTTGCTGGTTTAAGAAAATCTAATTTCGGTTTATCATTTTGTTTACTTTCTTCAAAAAATGCACTTCTTTTTGATTTTGCCACGATCATATTTGCCAAAGTTGAGCCAATAGTCGAAAAGTATGTATTAAAAATTTTACAAATTTCATTTTGGTCTGTTATAGTACCCGTTGTCGTCACAAGTTTATCAGGTCCAGTTCTGTCACGCAGTTTGTTTTTTGACAAATCGTTTATGAGGTGCCACATTTTACGTGGCTTACTTGAATTTTCTTCAAACCTCTTCAAGTAATAATTTCTTTTTGCTTTACTTATGTTGTGTGATACTGTAGCTTTAATATGCTCATAATCTGCTCTTAATTCCGTGTCTGTCGCATTTTCTTTATATTTTAGCCATAGTAAGTTCTTTTTATTTATTTCCTCTAATAGTTCCTTCCTTATCCAGTCCTGCCGTGGAGGATTTAGGAGTTTAACTTTTGTGATTTTGCACTTATTTAGACAAGATTGTAGTTTTCCAGCTAGTTTCTCATACTCTGGTTCTTCATGATTTCTAGGACATTCATCCAGACATCGATGAAGTTTATTGTAGTCTATTGCGCTGTACTTCTTCTTTATTACAGGTGGTGGCTGGTATTGCTTTATCTCTAGAAGTAATTGTTTGTGGTCAGACATTGAAGAGCCCATTGTGACAAGATGAAAATTATTTTCAGTTATGTTAGAAGAAATATGATCTAACATTGTCTTGGTTGAGGTTGTTTCACGAGTGCAGTGTTTTGGGCATATTTTGTTCAGAACTTTGTAGTTGTTCTCTTTTAAAGTGTACTTATAGGTTCGTGTCGCTAAGTCCGGGTTGAGTAAGTCTAGGTTGTAATCGCCGAAGACGATTGTTCGCTTGAATTTTTGTAGTTGTTGCGAATATATGTTGAGAAAATTGTCCATGTCCATTTTATTAGGTTTATAGATAGCACCGATATTTAAAGAGAATTTTTTCACGTATACCCAGAGATAATGAGTATCATTCACGCATTGTTCTTCAACGAGGTGATGTTTCAGATTATTGTGCACAAATATTGAGACTCCACCTCCCCTTTTATTTTGTCTATAATTATAGTAGTGGGTATAGGATGGTATCTGGAGCATTTTTGCCTCATCTTCACTCTTAATCCATGTTTCCGAAAGAATAATTATATGTATAGTTTCATGTAGGGAAGCGATAATACATCTAAGCTCGTCGAATTTTCCTGGTTTGACAATGCTACGAGCGTTTGCATAGAAAAATTTTAAAGATTTTTTGGTAAAGATAATATCTGAGTAGTTGTTAGTTATTTGGTATGTTATTTTGCTCTGGGCTGACGTTAGTTTTTTGGAGTTTCGTTTGCTGTGGATTCTACTTGCATTTCTTTTGATGCGATTATTTTTGGTATACCCTTGATATATTTGATGTTAAGACCACTTTCTCCATTTGAGGTGCGTTGCTTAAGCTCTTCTTTTAGATTTTGAAGATATTTCCGTTGATACGGTGTTTGGTCCGAAAATATTTTGATGCGTTCCTCCTCGATCTTATTCCTATTGCGTAATATACTTTTAGCCGTGTCTTCAGGCGAGAAACATACTTTTATCGCACGTGTTTTCCCTGAGTTGTATTTACCAAGGCGAAATATTTTAGTGGGTAAAATAGTTTAGTAATAATAATTATGACATGTCCATGATAATTCCCAACAATGTAAGTGGCGATCTTTTATGGTGGAAAAATAATATTATGACGGTTTGTAACCTAATTCAACAAAATAAATATGATTTTGAAGTGTATACTGATGCCTCCATGACCGGTTGGGGAGCTGCGTGCAATAATGAAAAAACTGGAGGGGCATGGACGGCACAAGAAAGATCTTGCCACATAAATTATTTGGAGTTGTTGGCTGTGTACTACGCCTTGAGAACGTTTACCAAATATAAACACAACAGTAATATTCTGTTGCGTGTCGATAATACAACAGCAATTTCATATATAAATAGAATGGGTGGGGTCCAATACCCCCATTTAAATTATATAGCACAAGTGATATGGCGTTGGTGTCAAAAACGGAAAATTAGGATTTTCGCTTCTTATATAAAGTCTTGTGAGAATCTCGAGGCCGATAGTGAGTCCAGAAAAATAAACATCGACACAGAGTGGGAATTAAGTAATAATCGTTTTTCTGAAATTGTTAGCCAGTTTGGCAATCCCGAGATTGATTTATTTGCTTCACGCATAAATGCAAAATGTAATAAATATATATCGTGGAAAAGAGATCCATACGCTCATAACATTGACGCTTTTACGTTAGATTGGAGTGATTCATATTTTTATGCATTTCCGCCCTTTTCATTAGTTCTGAAAGTGCTTAGTAAAATAATTGATGATCGAGCCACCGGTATTATTGTCGTGCCACACTGGCCATCTCAACCATGGTACCCACTGTTTCGACATCTTTGTGTTAGTAAAATAATGACATTTTCTCCTGAAAATACTATTCTTTCTTCTCCTTTCAGACAAATCCATCCACTGCACCGGCACCTTTCCCTGGCAGTGAGCGTGTTATGCGGGAAGGGTTCATGAGACAAGGTGTTCCTGAAAGTGCTATAGAAGTAATGATTTCATCTATTTCCCAAAATACGAAGGCACAGTACTCTTCAAGCTTGAAAAAGTGGTGGGAGTATTGCAAACTTGAAAACTGTGATATATATAATATAAGCTTAGTCTCCATTTTAGATTTCCTTACGAAATGTATGAAAACATCCTCATGGTACACTGAATACCCATCGTTCGGCCATATCATTGATATCCTCTAATAATATTGGACAGAACAACTCAGTTAAAAGATTTTTTTCAAAGGGATATTCAAATTAAAACCCTCTTTTCCACGTCATAATTTTACCTGGGATACTAATATTGTCTTCAATTATCTCGAAACTTTATTTCCTAATGAGTCATTAGGTTTGGAAATTTTAACTAAAAAATTAGTTGTATTGTTATTATTGGCTACAGGTCAGAGAATTCAAACACTTTCTTTGATTAAGGTTCAAAATATTCACACATTTACTGATAAGATATTGATTATGATAACGGATTTAACTAAGACATCAGGTGTAGGTCGGCCACAACCAACTTTAAACTTACCTTTTTTCAACCAAAGGCTTGCTATATGCCCAGCTACTTGCTTACAGGCGTACATTAATACTTCTGCACCTAGAAGGCCTAGTAATGTATCTAACCTGTTGCTCACGTGTAAAAAACCTTTCAAGGCGGCGACTACGCAGACCATCAGCCGCTGGATAAAGGATGTTCTACAGATCAGTGGTATTGATACCACTACTTTCAATCCTCACAGCACGCGCCATGCATCAAAACGTCTGCTGCATTGCGCGCTGGTGTGAGCTTGGATATTATTCGAAGGTGTGCGGGGTGGTCTGATCAGTCGGTAACATTTGCAAATTTTTACAACCGACCTATTATAGATCCTAGTCCTAGTTTGCTTAATATTAATAATAACTAAATTTTGTTGTGTAAGATTGTAAGACAACATAATAAATATACAATAAACGATTGATTATTTCAACTTTGATTTTTATGTCTCTGAACATCTACATGGTGGTAAATCTCGAATACGAAGGCAGGATAATTGAAGGATCAAACGAACTTACCTGAAGTGAAGTTCGATCCAAATTATCCTGACTTCGTTGAAGAGATTTAAGGTCCCTCCCTGCCCATCAGTTTTCCCCTCAAAAATCAAAGCTTCATTATTATTAATCTGCTCTGAAAAAATGAATTCTATCAGGTAGGCCGCGTCGTGGAAGGAGGAAACGAGACGGCAATATATCGTTTCTCTTTCTACGACGCTGAATATTGTGCGAGTCGATAGGCGTTTCCTAGGGTAAACTACATGGTGGTAAATCTCTTCAACGAAGTCAGGATAATTTGGATCGAACTTCACTTCAGGTAAGTTCGTTTGATCCTTCAAGTATATTATATTAAAAATATAAACAGCTTTATATTATTTTAAAATAATAACTTTTGATACTCATATAAAAAACTTTTAAACGTTCCAAAGTTTACTCAGTGCTTTCAATTATGTCAATGAATAGTAGAAAAAAATGAATGACTAAGCTCAACTTGGCTTAACCTATTAGCCTAATAGACTGGAAAACTTCCGTAGTGTAACAAATCACACATAGTTTGGGATAAAAACGACCCTTTTTGTTTTTGCTTTGATGAACTATGTACTTGACTTGAATTATTCACGAAAGTTACAAGTAGTGATTTTATTTGTAAATCAATGGTAAGTAATAAAATAGGATCGTCTCGCGAAGTGTGTAGTCGTGCCAAGGAAAACTTAGAACAGAATAATCGTTTAAAAATCTCAGATGAAGTTTTGGTTTTTATGTTTTATCAATTTACTTTGATTTTCTATCATATTAAAAATCAGAAACATTTTAGAGCGAGAACCAAATTATTCAGAGCAGTTGGGTCCTGTAAAGATGTCACTGGGAGAATTACAAAAAATGGAGAACTTATTCAAACATTAGCACAAATTGTGCATAGGTGAGGATGACGCACAACTATGATGAGGATGACGATGATAAAAAAGTAATAATTTTATACCAAATATTAGAACCGAGTAACTTGAACTTATAGACCAGTGTCGTTAATTTTTAAAACCAAAAAAAATATTAGTAGAATGAAACTCATTAGAAAAGGAGGAGAATATTATAAAAATAATTTACGGGCGATCTAAGGTCGGGAAGGGGAAGGGTAAAAAACGGTTATTCTCGATTTCCGGCAAAACTAAAAGTCCTATGGAAAAAAGTCGAATAGCAAAGTTGTTGGTAATAAAAAGATACGCTGTAATTTATTTGATTAGAAATATTTATTTTTTTCACCTTATTTTGAATTAATATCAAAAAAGCATACTAACTCACACTAATTTTCGATTGAAAATTCACCCGTCAAAATCAGCTTTTTTAAAAAAATTGGTTTGTTTTCTGTTTGTTTTCTGTGATGTAAATCTGTAGTTACTTTTACAACTTATAGATAACTATTACTAAAAGCTGAAAAAGTATCCAAAGTTACGATTATACTTAAACGTTATACTCCTTCAGCATAGTAAGTAAAGCTTGTTTTAGTGTGGCATAAAATGTTTGTGCGCAATAAATTTCAGCATAATTTTATTGTGGTTGTTAAGAAACATGCACGAAATACGTTTAACCGTCGCGCGTATATGTGTTCGCAGGCGATGAGCCAGCAAATTGTTAATATTTATAGCCTTACTCGTGCCAACGCGTTGCATCGTCCACTGCCTTTGAAAACCAAATAAAAGAGTAATTAAACGCTTTTCCTGCATTAAATCACTACTTATATTATTTGTATCACTGCATAGTGCTTTTTGTAGTGCACCATTAATTTACGAGTTGAAAGTTCTGTTTAAAGTAAACTAAAACTAAACTGTGTTTAAACTAAAATGTGAAAAATATTAATCATAAATTCTTAAATATTAGATCATCACATAATAAATATTTAAAAACAATATAATAATATACACATGGTATTTTTTGACGCCCAAATTATAATAATTATTATTTTCATTTTTCTTTTCTATTTTGCACATTATAGTTAGGTATTTCTCTTGTATGTTTTTGTAAAAAGATCAATAAGCTTAAATTTTATATAATACAATTATATTGCACTTTACAAAACACGAAATGATATATTCATCATCACAATTCATAACAATATTAAATTATAATATTTAAAGCAAATTTTAGCTTTGCTATGCATTTATTTTTATGTAATATTAAAGTTGAAAAATTAAGAATCCAGCAGGACTCGAACCTGCACCTCTTGGGTATACGCCCCAAGTGCTTTGCCAATTCAGCTATGGATTCGCATGCTGCCGGACTCGAAATTTCTCAACTCTTTTGTGCCAGCCGAAGCTAGACGAACCATTACTTGGTTTTTAGCGCCATCTATGCGTTACTTATTCACATAATCGCATACAGTACGTTTGAATTAAGATCAACTCATTACTGTCGAGAGATGACGCATTTTTATCAATACTTGTAATATTTAAAGCAAATTTTAGCTTTGCTATGCATTTATTTTTATGTAATATTAAAGTTGAAAAATTAAGAATCCAGCAGGACTCGAACCTGCACCTCTTGGGTATACGCCCCAAGTGCTTTGCCAATTCAGCTATGGATTCGCATGCTGCCGGACTCGAAATTTCTCAACTCTTTTGTGCCAGCCGAAGCTAGACGAACCATTACTTGGTTTTTAGCGCCATCTATGCGTTACTTATTCACATAATCGCATACAGTACGTTTGAATTAAGATCAACTCATTACTGTCGAGAGATGACGCATTTTTATCAATACTTGTAATATTTAAAGCAAATTTTAGCTTTGCTATGCATTTATTTTTATGTAATATTAAAGTTGAAAAATTAAAAACCAAGTAATGGTTCGTCTAGCTTCGGCTGGCACAAAAGAGTTGAGAAATTTCGAGTCCGGCAGCATGCGAATCCATAGCTGAATTGGCAAAGCACTTGGGGCGTATACCCAAGAGGTGCAGGTTCGAGTCCTGCTGGATTCTTAATTTTTCAACTTTAATATTACATAAAAATAAATGCATAGCAAAGCTAAAATTTGCTTTAAATATTACAAGTATTGATAAAAATGCGTCATCTCTCGACAGTAATGAGTTGATCTTAATTCAAACGTACTGTATGCGATTATGTGAATAAGTAACGCATAGATGGCGCTAAAAACCAAGTAATGGTTCGTCTAGCTTCGGCTGGCACAAAAGAGTTGAGAAATTTCGAGTCCGGCAGCATGCGAATCCATAGCTGAATTGGCAAAGCACTTGGGGCGTATACCCAAGAGGTGCAGGTTCGAGTCCTGCTGGATTCTTAATTTTTCAACTTTAATATTACATAAAAATAAATGCATAGCAAAGCTAAAATTTGCTTTAAATATTACAAGTATTGATAAAAATGCGTCATCTCTCGACAGTAATGAGTTGATCTTAATTCAAACGTACTGTATGCGATTATGTGAATAAGTAACGCATAGATGGCGCTAAAAACCAAGTAATGGTTCGTCTAGCTTCGGCTGGCACAAAAGAGTTGAGAAATTTCGAGTCCGGCAGCATGCGAATCCATAGCTGAATTGGCAAAGCACTTGGGGCGTATACCCAAGAGGTGCAGGTTCGAGTCCTGCTGGATTCTTAATTTTTCAACTTTAATATTACATAAAAATAAATGCATAGCAAAGCTAAAATTTGCTTTAAATATTACAAGTATTGATAAAAATGCGTCATCTCTCGACAGTAATGAGTTGATCTTAATTCAAACGTACTGTATGCGATTATGTGAATAAGTAACGCATAGATGGCGCTAAAAACCAAGTAATGGTTCGTCTAGCTTCGGCTGGCACAAAAGAGTTGAGAAATTTCGAGTCCGGCAGCATGCGAATCCATAGCTGAATTGGCAAAGCACTTGGGGCGTATACCCAAGAGGTGCAGGTTCGAGTCCTGCTGGATTCTTAATTTTTCAACTTTAATATTACATAAATATTAAATTATTATTAATTTAATATTGTTATGACAACAATTATGTTATTAACTTAACATTATTGTTATCAATAATTTTAAGTTAATAACATGCTTATACTAATTACACTACACATGAACCTACGAGCTTTAACATAGTATATGTTAAAACTACTCGTAGGTTCATGTTATAAAACAGGTTAAGGCTACGATGATCCACAAAGGTTACAATTGAAACCAACGCCAACGATTCATTGCCTAAAACACAAACTTGTACTGGTAATTCTAGTTTATTTCAATGAAAATTACAGCTATTATCGTAGGTATTTCCGTGCTATATAATTGGACGGCGAGGAAGAATTAAGAATTCAGGGTAATTCCATCGACAAACGGCAGCCGGTAATCGCGCGGGGAATAATTAATTGCAGCTTGCGGCAGTTGCTTTGTATTTTTTATGAGACAAGTGAATTTCCATAAAGGTAGCAGGTATAAGTACGCGTGATAAAGAACGCACTATCGATCTAAAATAATTCGTATTTTGTATAATATTGGGGTAGGTTAGCAGTATGTCAAAGATGCTATGTGGGCAGATACATTTACATAAAATTTGGAAAAATATTTAAAATAAAGTTTCTTGTTATTTTAATGTGTATGTAATAATACTATGATAAAAAAGATTATCGACATTCCATTAAGCGTTGAACGTCGCTGTTTAATCCAGCAATATTAATTAAAACGAACACAATTGAATTTAATACTTCCGACTTAACCATTATTACATCGAATACTTTGATGCTCTGAGTATTAACACAATGTGTTTATTATGGCAATACAATTCACATAACCCGCAATGACTAAATAATTTAAGTTTTAGTTTTATCGCTAACAGAGAGATTGCAACATCTCTGAAATATCGAAATTACATGTTACAACAAATAAACATAGTAAATATCACGTGATATCTAATATTTGGTTAGAGAATAACCATGTTCAGTCTCAAAACTTATGATTGTATCTTATACAAGCTGACCCGACAGACGTTGTCCTGTCCTAACTGTGCATACATTATCTGTGACGATATTTGCAGCACGCCTTCTGTCAATGTTATGTCAAACCCCATAAAGTACATTCAAAAAGTTCATACTGTCAAAAGCGCTAAGGTTACGTTAGAAAATCATTAGAAAATTTAATATAGTGGTTAAGTATTATTAAATTTTATAATTTTCCATGCAAGTTGCCTAGTCTTTTATTTCATAAGGACCATCTCCTGACTATAACAAACACAACATAAAAAGAATCAGCAAAATCGGTTCAGTCGATCCCGCGTGATGCCGTGACAACGGAAAACGGGTTTCATTTTTATATATATAGACTAGCTGACCCGGCGAACTTCGTACCGCCTTAGCGTAAATTTGATGCACTACTTTATTTTGTATAGCTGACCTATCTTATGTATGCGTACCTATTCAATTTGAACTGGAATCTATAAAATCCTCCATATAAAAATGAATACTTATTTCCCTGGTCTCGAGAAGGACTTTACTAATTATATTAAATAAAAAACAAAATATATATTTTTATAACAGTGTTTATTCCGTAGGGTTCAATAATTTCACTTATATTTTTACAGAAAATTTATTAATATAATTTAATTTATTTTGTTTTTTTTTCCCTAAGAACCTTGTGCAGAGTATTAGAAAACTACAAAAAAAAAACAGCCAAATCAGTCAAGCCGTTTTCATGCTATGTCGTGACAACGGAAAACGGGTTTCATTTTTATATATATATAGATAGATAAGAACCTTGTACAGAGTATTAGAAAACTACAAAAAAAAATCAGCCAAATCGGTCAAGCCGTTTTCATGCTATGTCGTGACAACGGAAAACGGGTTTCATTTTTATATATATAGATAGATTATAACGTTAATAAAACCACAACATACATATTTTACAATAATTAAACTTGAATCTAATCAAAATCAGATAAGTAACAACCGTTATCACTTATGTCGTGTCATTTATATCCCTTTAAAAGAACCTGAATATAACATTGGTAGCTAAATAAATTTTTGAAAGAGAAAGTTTGATTCGGAAAAACGGAAGACATTGACTCTCTAAATTGACGCACCTTATATCTAAGCGGAAAATTATCTCTTACGTAATATGTACTAATTAGAAGTTTATTTTACTCTGGTAAAGTAAACGCTGAATAAACAAATCTCTTTTAGTCTAAAGGCTAGTTCGGACTAGGCTAGTAATTTAGTAGAGTAGTGAGTAATTTAGTGGCTAAACTACTCGCTACTGCACTGAAATCGTTCGCATTACAGTCCAGTATAGTACACAAGTGAGTGGTGTTCTCGCAAAATGAACGGGCTGCAACGCAATAGAGTGAATAAACTGATTAAGCTAATCGTAACGGCTATATTAGAAGAGGTGGATGAGGAAATTTGTGTGATTAAGAAAAAGAAGTTATGGGTACAAAAATGGATCAATAGAAGAGATAAACTAGGAGCTACTAATTGTCTTCTGAAGCATTCATGTTCTACATATTTGGAAAAAAAATTATAGTTGTTTCTTCACTCCAGCGAAACGACATTTTTGCGGCCACTAATGAACTCGACTAACCAACAGGTTCGGACTTGTTTAGTCGGTGAACCAGTGAGCACGGACGCGTGGTGGGAGGCGCTACTCGCCCGATAAAAATACAGTCAAATGGATCGACTCGATTTAATCGTTCACTAAACTATTCGACAAAATTTTTGTGGTTCGCACAGATTTAGCCACTAAATTACTCACTACTCTACTAAATTACTAGCCTAGTCCGAACTAGCCTTAAGAGCCAGTGGCTGCCCAACTTTGCTGAACTTTACAAGTTTGTACCTCTTAAAAAGGTTAACGTATTTTTCTTTGTCTCTTTTCTGACATATTATTTATTCAGTATCTCATTTTTTTGATTAAAAATAATTACAGGCTAATATAAGTTTTAACGCAATAACTCTGAACACATGAAAATTTCCCAAGAACTGTTAAACATTTAATTGTTTTAATAATAGTCGTATTAAAGTGGGCTATCTAGGTCAAGTTGTTACACTTCTTCTCTAACTACCACCAAATAGTTGATTGCTTTATCATTATAAAAAAAACATGATTTTTCTAGACTAGCTTTTTTTATTATTTACTTTACGCTGACCTCGTTGATTCATTGATACTTTTCTATAAAATTATATTAATTGCAGTCTTATTTTTTCAATAAATTCTGTAGAATTTTGCAAAATTTTTGTAAATTTTAATCATATAACTATTCTTGGGGTCTCTCAATATCTAAAATCTAATGGAAACTGACTTTGATATTCTCAATTCAATACTGATTTGATACAATTACCATTTCCTAGTAAGGGCTTTCCTTTGAACCCGAGACAGTCGGATTTGCCCACAGTCCATTCTGTCGGCACTGATCTAATATCGAATGTCATTTGCATGTACTATGAATGACGATGTTATAAGATCGTGATATGTTTGTGAAATTGCTGTGAATGATATATTATTATAATGTATCATGTTTTGTTGGCAATTATTTTTATTGCGATTAAATTTTCAAACATAGTTAAGTTAAATTAAAACAAACCTATATTTCTTGAAATATTTTATGTGGTAAGAAAGCAGATTGATACACGCTTTCCATATGTATCGGTGGAGATTCAACTCTTTTTAACTGTAAGCCAACTCATAACAGAGGTCGTGGCATTTCACGAATAAAAATATCTGCGTTGCAAACATTTATAACTGGAATAAGCCTAAAAGTTTTATATTAAGCCATTTTTTCGGCAAGCTCTTGTTAAAAAATATATTTTTGATTCGTTTATCTTGTTATCAGACTACTGGGAGGAGTCCTCTTCTTCTTCTTCGTCGTGTCGATGGCTGAGTCAAATTTTATTTTGACTTTCCATCGTGGTGAAAGGATTAGCCAATTCGCTTTGGAGATCTCGCGAGTTGCCCAGGGTGCGCCGGACGTAGGGAATCGTTGTGTACATCACTCGGGGAGGCTCTGGGAGGAGTTATACATTAAAAATGGTCTGCTGCTAATCAGAGTTTGTTGTATTTAAATAGTTTTTGTTCTGGTGAGTTAAAAAGTGTGATAGCTACAACCATTACATTTCCGAGTCTAGAAAATTCGAACAGTCAACTAACAAATAAAAAAACGTACTCAAATTATATAAGAATAGAGACTAACTAATCTAAAAAAATGAATTGCGTGCTACAAATGTAAACAAACATAATTCAGTACACAGTGATGGCAATGACACGACAATTTTGCGTGTTACATCAATCATGGTGTTTGAAAGGAGATGATGTATGACCGGCCTGTCTGAATCAGTGCCGTTGTTTCGCTAGTTTTGTTACGCGTGAGTTTAGTCGTATAGATGTATTATATTACTATAGAACTATATAGCTCTAATACGTTTTTGATCCCTTCAACCAGATATCCGTTAACATCATCAAGGCAAGAAATATTCTAGTTCGGCAACGCTCCGATTTCAAACAAAAAAACTCATTAAAGGTATTATTGAAATGATATTCTTTTTTTGTATAAAAGCAAATAAAGAAAACTGTATTCGAAAAAAAAGCCTACATTTTTTTAAATATTAGATTATGTATTAAACTAAGAAACAATGTCATTTCAACTTTTTATTTATACATTTTTACATAAATTGCAAGTATGTAACTAACCATTACTGTAGCAGAATTTTGCTTCAAATTCCTAAAAATTAATACATTTTCCTCTTCGTTATGCGATTTTATATTGTTACTGAAAAAGTTTAACAATTTCTCAGAAGCGAGGGACTCGGTCGCGAAATATGTCTTCACTTTGCTTAATTTGATTTAATCATGCGGCAACTGTTCTTTCAACGTTACTGTACTTCCCTGAACGTCATTATGACGTAAAATTGGACAACTGAGTTTAACTCTTATGTGACAGTGTTGTAAGAAATCGAAGTGATAAAATAGGCTTCGTATGCATCCTGCTACGACAGCGCTACTACATAAAAGCATCGTAATTATGTCGTCGTCGTCGTATTAAATATTTATAAATATATTTAAGAGGTTTTTGAAAAAACTGTTATTGAAAAAATGCTACTACAATATAAATGATTATTAGAACCATGTGTTATGATTATGAGAGATTAACAATTTAATTGTGAATTATTCAAAAAGACATTTTATTTTACCATGCTATTGAACATTTTTTCCTATTGACATTAGTAATCTTAATTATTGAATTATCTATTACAAATTTTTTTACATTATTTTTTTATTTTTTTTTATTTAATATGCTGAGTTTATTAACATTGAAAATGAATTAATAATGTTGCACGTCATCTAAATGTGATAAAACACGTGATGAACATTATTTAATTGTAAGACTTATTGCACCATGTTTTAGCAAAATAAATGATCTTATGTTATCTTATCGATATTCTTCTTATTTGACGACTGGATGGCGGAGTGGGTAGTGCACCTGCCTGCGACGCCGAGGGTTCGATTCCCACTTAAGACAAATTTTTGTGTTAATGAACATGGGGGTTTGTCTTAGTCTGGGTGTTTCTATGTATAATATGTATGTATTTACAAAAGAAAAATATATATGTATTAGTATCAGTTATTCTAGTACCCATAGTACAAGCTCTGCTTAGTTTGGAACTAGATGGCGTTGTGTGTGAGTTGTGAAATATTTATTTATTTTTATTTATTCAACCTTGACGTTACACCTACATGCCACCCCTATGTTGGTTAAAAGAATATTGGTGTAAATTTACTCCAAACAAGCGTTCCAACAGCTTTTTCGCTACAGCACTATTTGCACATCGTAAACTGTGGAACTGCATCGGTTTAAGAGTTTTAGAGACTGGAACAGGACTGCAGAGAGTTTGCAAATTGAGTCTAACTTGGACTAGACATAGTAGTTGTATCCTTTTCAGCGATTTAATTGAGTACAATTGTCAAAATTAACATATTTTCAGGTGCATAAATAAAATATAAAGGTTTAAAACAAAAGGTTCATGTCTTCAATATTAAGGTAAGAAAAAAATCTAGAACATAAAACTCAGGTTTTTAGTCTCAGACTAGATTGTTTGCTATTTTGGCTAAGTAATTAATGTCAAATGTTAATAAAAAACCGGCCAAGTGCGTGTCGGGCCACGCGCAGTAGGGTTCCGTAGCTAGTCGTAACAACATATTTCGACTTAAAAGGAATTAACTATATGTATTAAACAAGTAACATCTTCATACAAGTCATTACTTTCAAAGGTTTTTGTAATAACTGAATATGACATTTCGGACCCCTATTCCTCTTGAACTAATGAAGTGAACTTAGTACTGCTATAGTTTTCCTTTAAAGTTCATTACATGTACTACCAACACAATTTTTTTCAGATTTTGGGATCCAGTAGTTTAGCTTTTAGAGGGAGGGGGACGCTCTACTCGAACAAAAATTTGCTCTTTAAAGTTAATTATCTCGCAAACGGATCTCTAAATCATAAAACTGTCTTAGCAACCCCTAAACGTTTTTAAAAGTCCTATCTAACAATACCCCACACTATGGGGTAGGCGACAAAAAAAAAAACATCCCTACTTTACATGTAGGGGAGCTACCTGAAAAAAAAATATTTTTCCAAATTTTATTTTACGACTTTCTTTGTATAGTTAACATACATGTTTATGCAAAATTTTCTAGCACCAACGGTTTCGTCGCTATGCCTCGGACAGACGGATGGACAGACGGACATGGCGAAACTATAAGGGTTCCTTGTAGGTACTACGGAACCCTAAAAAGGTACTAAATCGGCAGAAAAAAGACTCACATGCCATTTACATAACCTGCCAGTCACTTACCTTCAAATCTCACATGTGGTTTATTTTATATCATTATGCAATAGTATTTCTTGACATCTTGGCATCCGGTACGAAGCAAGTGCAGTGTTGGGCGAATCAATGTTACGTGTAAACTAACCAATACCTTTGGTATTGTGTGTCGAACTACCGACAGTTCCGAACTTAATAAAAATAAAAATTGTGACGCTCAAGTGAGGGTAGTGGACATAAAATAATACAAATAAATGTTGCAAAAGTCTACGTAAACATAAAGTTGTCCTTATGTATTCCACTTTGCAAAGCTCCAAAAATAATTTCTACGTAGAATCTAATTAGTTAAATTTTTCGTCATCAGTACATTCGCCATCAAAGAAAAAGATTTCACTTCAATCGAGGACTCATTAGAGCCTCTTTGAATCGTCTTGTTTGATATACAATTATGTTGATGTATAGGTATTCCCAGACGTTGTCTTCAAAGCCATCAAACAAATTGGGATAAGATTCTTTTGATTCCCAAAATACTGGAACTCTTATTGTATCCTGAAATGAAGGCTGATAGATTAAAAAGGGGATTTCGTTTTATACATTGGTTTATTTGGTTGATTAGACATCAATGATTAAAATAAAAAAAATATTCTGATGAACTTATAAGCACAATTTTATATATTCAAACTTTAAAATAAATAAACTAACTAAATGAATTATTTCTTGAACTAAGAAAACATTATTATGTCTTAAACCAATTATACGACAGTACCTACACTTTTACTACCAGGACCTAAACCTAATAGGTGAAGTGTGGGTGTTGTACATCTCTGCCACACCCTTGTGGGTAATACAGGCGTAATGTAATGTTATGTTATGTATTGGAATGTAAATTATGTTTTGTATAACCCCTACTTTATTCACATTTTATTTTGTAACTGAACCTCGAGTTGTTCTATGATTTGTAAAACTACATTGTTTTATTTTTTATTTTTAGGAAGGAGTATTGACTTAAAAGCTTTAAAGTTAAGAACAAACATTTGTTTTAAAACTTACAAATATTTTATATTAAAATTCGATCAAAACATTTTAGTTGATTGAACAAAACATTATTTTCTGTAGTGCTCGATAACTGTAGAGAAACATCCTCTGCCTTCCGACACGGCTGAAGGTAATACCGCAACAAACGGTACAAACCTTCAACAAGATCACAAGAGCTGTACTTTGAAAATCTTGTCCATTGTCACTTTGTGTGCACTATCTATGTTTCCTACATCGGGGAATCACGAACAGAACCGCCTTTGTCGTCCTCACCAATGGCGTCTATTCACACTTAATACGAATACAATGCAAGGTATTCTCGACCGATTTATCCGCTTTTGTTATTGAGCCAGTCATGTTGCCAATAGAAAAACGTTGAACATTTAGTGTTTTCGTCTTTAGATTTATTCCGTTTGAAATAAAAAAATATCACATAACTTTCACACACATTTTAATGAAAATATACGTATTATGTACATAAATTATACTGATTAAATTAAATAAACCAACTTATACTAAAAAAACAGTTGTAAAAGATATGGGACCGGCCGGATTTGAACCTGCGACCTTTTGCACACCGAGCAGTCGCTTTAACCAACCAGCTACGGTCGCCTCTTGCTAGGAGCAAAAATGTAGGGTTCCAATCCTGCCGGTCCCATATCTTTTTCAACTGTTTCTTAGTATAATTTGCTAAGCATAGCTAAATGCCATGAAATAATCAATAAGAAGTTGAAATAAACCAACTTAACTGAAGACAAAACAATCTGAAAAGGTCGAGCGATGAAAACCCATCAAACGGTACAAAGGAGTGTTTTCCGACATCTATTTTCAATTTTGATTAATACTTGGGATTACATTCGCCTTTGTCAAAATTACTTTGGAACTTGGTTTGTTGTTATTTTTGTTATCAAATTTTGATAAGCTTCAGTTTAATGTGATGTTCAAACTGGTATTAAACTTTCTTTGGAGCTATTTTTAGGCATAAATAATAGATAATAATAGCAGCCCCGTATTTAATACATGTCCCACTGCTGGGCTCGGGCCTCTTCTCACGATGAGAAGGGTTAGGCCATAGTCCACCACGCTGGCCAAGTGCGGATTGGTAGACTTCACACACCCTCGAACACTTTTTAGGCACTCTCAGGCATGTAGGTTTCCTCACGATGTTTTCCATCACATGAGTATGTAAATTAAATGTTGCCTTGATAAATTTCATTTTTTTTTACTAAATACTGACTGCAAAACCGCACCTTCAAATGAAATATGTGGCTGAAAGTGCAGTTTTAATTGAAAATTTTAACTGTTCAAAAAAAAGGAGTAGGTTCTCTAGTCATGTATTTATTGTTATCTCTGCACCACCTGAAGGTAGACTGGTAGAGAATGCCTTAGGCATTAAGTCTGCCATTATACACGTGTATATAAAGTTTTTTTAAATAAATAAATATATTTTTTTATTATCGTAGTTCAGGTGTCAGCTTGTTTTACTCTTTTCAATCAGTAGCCATGTAAAACAGAACAGCTTTTCAATGACACCTCTGATCTCACATAGTGCATTTATTTATCATAGGTCAGTATTTTTAAGCGTAAGTATAGGGTATATTATTTGTGTTAAAAGCTCTCAAAAGCTTACCTTCACGTTTCTCACAAAGGTTGGGTCAGTCCCACTGAGAAATGTGTAAGCTCCTTATAGCCGGAGCCTAAATCCCTTGAATCGGACCAAGTACAGCAGAGTAAACGTTTAATAGTTACTTTATAGTGTTGCTTCATCTATTGTGTAAGTAATACGTAGTTGATATAGATTTCCCCTCTTAAATTCATGAAGTCGTCACATGGCACCTTTTTTTTTTTTTTTTTTTTTTTATTCCACTGAGGTGGCAAACAAGCATACGGCCCGCCTGATGGTAAGCAGTTACCGTAGCCTATGGACACTTGCAACGCCAGAGGCATCACGCGTGCGTTGCCGACCCTTCAAAAACCTATTTGCACTCTTTTTAAAGGACCCCATGCTGTAGTCTCTAGGAAAAACCTTGGCAGGGAGCTCATTCCACAACTTTATCGTGCGTGGGAGAAAATTCCTCGCGAACCGCACTATGCGCGACGATATTGGTTTTAGTGTGTGACGATGAGCTCGCTGTCGATGGCGAGAGGTACGGTGGTAAAACGTAGCCGTAGGTACCATGTCAAACAGTTCTTCAGAACACAGCCCATTATACAGGCGGTAGAACACACAAAGGGAGGCTAGGTTAAACATAAAAGGTGAAGTGTGGGTATTATAAACCTTTGCCAAAGCAAATGTGGGTGAAGTTTGTCTTTTTTTTATACTACTCCCACAGCAAACGATCGTGTAGTCCACCTGATGGTAAGTGGAGTACAGCCCATGGACACCAACAATCCACAAAAGCATATTATAGATGCGTCGCTGCAGCTGAGGACTACGGTGTTATGCCTCATGTACCAGTAATTTCAGGGCCTGATCTCACCACCGGAACACAGTAATGGAAGCACTACTATTTAGTGGCAGTTTAAAGGTGAGACGGTGGTGCTGCCGCCGTCGAGCTCATTCACAAGAGCTCTACCACCAGTAAAAGTCACAGTCTTTTGTGTAATAAAGAATCATGTCTTTACTATGTTATGATATGTTAAGTAGTATTATATTGTAGTGTATTCTTTTCTTTGCTTATGATATCCCACTGCATGGCAAAGTTCTTAATAAATAAATAATAAAATTAAAAAAAAACTAACAAAACAATGAACTGTTTTAAAGTTGTCGTGTAATATAGATAAATATCAAAATGTTTTCCTGCCTTGAAACTTATCAAAGCTGACACGCAGATTAATGTTATAAAAGCAAGACATGAAATAAGTGACAAGACGTGTCTGAAACATCGCAAACAAAATTAGACTCTACGTCCTTGAGCATAACATTTAATATTCATAATGTGTTAAAAATTTGATAGTAAGCAACTTTAGCTGATATTTCAGCATAGTTTCTAGTAACTTTGCCTTAATCTGTCAAACATGCACAATGCCTTTAAATATATAACTTCTTTTGTCAAGTATTTTTTTTTAAGTTTATGCCATTCTACTGAAAAAAGTTTCAAGTGTGGCAATTTAATTTGTTTTAATTTATCTTGAAATCACGAAAATGATACCACTATCGTAAAAACAACATGCTTCATAATGATAGTGACAACAGTTATATTTCGATAAGGTGGAAAGTTCAAAATCAAACTGTAGTAATATTTTGTAAGAAATCGAATTGCTGAGGAATTTGAATAACACACGTTTCTTAAACACTAAGAAAGTGTATTCACACTCCTTGTACCTATTTTTAGAATAAAAAGGAAAGAATACTTCAAAAACAAGATGTCACTTAACAGTCTAAATAGACTGGCTGTTATTATTAGATTCAGTGGTGACGTCACAAGATGAGACGTGACGTGAAAGTATCTATTTTGCTGTTCGTCAAAGATACATTTAGAATTTAATTTCAGAATAGAATGTTCCAGAGCATATTAGTGTCACTTTGTAACTCGAATAGCTTTTTAAGTGTTAAGTTTATATGATATTTATTTATTTTACAAAAGTATCTGGATATTATGTAATTCAGACATAAATATAAATGGGTATGAAAAGCAACTTTAGTCATAAATAGAATATAATTATTGCTAAATTGCTAAAATATAAAGTTTTATTTATTTAATTATTTTTATATTTAAGAAGATACATAACATTAACATACATAACGCCTATTTCGACCTTCTCTTTGGTCTAGCGGTTTTAATTGTGGATTGCTCACCGCAAAGATCTCGGGTTCGAACTGTCGGTGAAATTTCAGTCAGGAAATTCACAATAGCAGCACGGAGTTGGAATTGTGCCCGGTGGATGTCGATAGGATTTGCCCCTATCCCACGGGACCTAAACATAACAGGTGAAATGTGAGTGTTGTACACCTCTGACACACCCTTCTGGGTAATATAGGTATGATGTTAAGTTATGTAGTATCTATATTAAATGAAATTGTCTCAAAGCGATGATAGCTATGTAAGTATTTTTTTATTCTGCTGAGCTCAGTTTTTATTTAACGCATAGCTGAATGCGCACAATACAAAGGCGTGTCAACGTAGCCGTACTTAGAATACCAATGACATCGGATTATCTAGAAGTGCTTAAATAATATACATAATATTTTTATTAAAACTGACGTGAGTTTGTAACATTATTCAAATTATGAAATACGGGTGTTACTCACGTAATGTTGGTCTATTTAGTCGACCGCGGTTTCGCCTATACGTCTAGGTTTTATCAAGAGAGTGCGATACATCGCGCCTGAGTCGCAGCCAGTCTTGCACTGACGTAAAGGCCGCGGTCTACTAAATAGACCAACATTACGTGAGTATAACCCGTATTTCATAATTTGAATAATAATTATACAAGATCTTAAATTCCACTTACTTTATAACAGGTATTGTATGTAGGTCTTTCTAAGAAAAGGGTATCCATTTTTACCGAACTAGTAGATGTGTATTTTGATCTTATTACTCGTCTTGTAACTTACATTTATCGTAATTTAAAAGTTCTTCCCGTCTTACCTTGTAGTATAAATTGTAAGGACTACCTAGCCCGGGGGTCATAAACTCTGGTATATTTTGTACCACTCCAGCCTCGAGGGACCGAACTTCATAGCAACCAAAGTAAAATAAAAGACATACTCCTGCCATAGGTTAGATATTTGTAGTTTGATAAGACGGCTATGTTACTTAACTAAATTTACTGTTAAATAATTATTAAGTATTACTTTATAGGTATAAGTCGGAAAAAATATTGAAATGATTATTTTAAATTAGTTTGTGTACAACATCTATCAATTCACCTAAGAGATACCTTTTTCCCTGAGCCAGTAGTTCGTACATACCTACGTTCGGAAGTTGACGTCATTAGTGAATTATTGAATATTGAATGGAGGTTGAACGAATGAAGTAAGTAATAGTAAAAGTTCACTCATTCGTTCCATAGTTTGGCTGGTTTATGGTTCACTCGTGACTAGACTCGGATTGGCGACCGCGTGGCATCCATGCACTGACTCTATTTGTACTGACAAAATGGTTAAAGAAAAAGGTTATTGGAAAGAAATCGGTTACCATATTCTTCATATATCTAGGTTTGTACAAAATGTAAACAGCAAGATATCTTTTTTACGAGATTCACCACCAAGTATGTGGATTCACCACCATATTAAATTGTAAATCGGCATTTGGAACATAAAAAGTTTTGTGCTAAGGTTGTTATTAATATTTCAACTGTACCATTTCCAGCATTTGTATTCGCACCCGTGGTACGTGTGGATATGTGTGGTGTAATCATGGTTTCATCAAAAGAGCGGCACACACTAGCGCATTCTCCGCAGCCATCAGAGCTCGTCACGACGGCATTCATTCGGCTCCGTTGTTGGTGGCCGCAATTATGTCATACTGTGAAGTATATAAGGCATAATGCATACGTACGTGTACTTAACTTTTCACATAAAAGCCTGTATTTTTTTTTAATGACTCCTTTTTAGGATTTCGTAGAACCTACGAGAAACCCTTATAGTTTCACCATGTCCGTCTGTTATATTCAAAATTCATCATTTTTAGCTTTATTTTAGCAAATCCTGTTTATTGCTGAAACTGTTATAAAAGTGTTTCTCTAATTGATAAAGAAAACATTATTCTTACACGGCTTTGAAACGTTAAATGAATACTAATCTTAGTAATGTCGAATTGCTTTAGGGTACACTCCCGAGGGCCGTGTTTTCATACTAACGTAATATGGGTTTAACTTTAACATTGCTAAGATTATATAATTTTTTTAGGCAAATCATATCTATAACACTAAAATGCATGTTTGTTCGTGGCCATATTTTCACATTTATTTTAATCATTAGTTAAGTTACATCCAAACTGAAAAATAATAAAAAATAATTTTGCAAATATGAGCGCCAACAAAAATGCATTTTAGTGTTTTAGATAATAATGATGTGTCTATGAAAATAGATCAAACTTAATAATGTTAAAGTTGAACCAGTATTACTTTTGTATCGAAAACAGCTATCCAATTGTTCCCTCTTAAGCCTACTTACCAACAACTCGTAAACCCTTCCCTAATTCAGTTTGAAGACCTGCATAGAATATTAAACGGTGGAGCGTTTGTTCGTTGTTATCTCAGATTTTGGGACACGAAAATTATTTACAGTTTTTTTTTAGGTTTAGGGTTAAAAGAAAATAAAATTATTTTGACATTCTTAACTGTCGTTGATTAATGTGTAATTTATAATAACGACGTATTTAAATTATATACGTTATATTATGACTGCTTATTTTAAAAATATGGAATGATTTTCAAAAACAAGCATTTTCAACTCAAGATTTAAAGAACCTCTTACTTGAAAAAGTCGTTTTGATTTCGTGCTATAACCGCACTACATTTTTACCGTCCAGTAATAATTTATTATAAAATAAACATATAGTCTTAACACAAATAAAGTCATTTTGGTCATATCTTGCTATATCATTCCTTATTCATTCCATGGAAACTATAATTTGTAACATTGCTTTGGCATTAATATTTAGTAAACAGTCTGTTGTAGATACAAGCTCGAATTTCAATACTTGTTACTTTCAATTGAGTTAATAGTTTCTGAGTTAGTTTTGAAAGTTATTTATTGTACAATAGTTGGCTTGTGATTCCGTCGTGAATCAATATTTGAATATAATTCAACTGCTGATTGGGAATTTCAGGAATCTGGGTTACCTATAATTATATTAGTTAGTTTTGCTTAGGATTTATCTTATTATTAATAGATATTAAGATAAAATATAAATTATTTATAGATAAAATTGGATGAATTTTAATGCAACTAATGTATAAAATTGTTTTAAATATTTATGAATTTTATTTTTATTTATCAGACATAACTCTGACTCCATCAGATCCTCTAATCGCTGATACATCTAATGTTAAACAGCTAAAATTTAATAAAATGGTATTGGGTTTGATTATGTGCGAAAATGGCGAGCTATAGTCGGCATGTAAGAGCGATTGGATGCAGGTTCCGCTTGAATGATACATGAGATGCGACCACACACATGTGCCGTACGCGCTGTCTGTTCCAATATCACAGTATCTCTGATACGTATATATAAGTGTGTTTGTGAATTTAGGGGTTTTCAGTTAAAAATCAGTTTACGCAAAAAATCAATAGATCGTATTGTGAATATTTTTTTACTTGCAGGCTTTGGCCTAAATAACGTTTGACGTGGGTAATACCGCGCGGGTCAACTAGTAACGTATGTTTTGATATGCTATTAAATGTTAATATAGGTAATGTTGCCAGCAAAATAAATGATTACGCACAGATTTTCGATAAAAATGCTGTAAAAGGAATTTAAATTATAAATTTGTAGTGGTATAATTATTTCACATTGAAGATATTTAAGAAAAATTAATACGAGGGGTCGTTATAACAGCATTAGAAGCAAAAAGTGGTTCCTAGTTCATATGGGAAGTAAGTTAATTTTGAAAGAAAATTGCACGAGTATTTCCACGTTGGTTTCTTACACGATATAAATTTTCATAAAGATATATTTTTTGGAAATTTCAATCTCCAAGGAGGTAATTTTGGGGTTGAAAGTGTAAGGGGTAAGTTCACCAAATTGTGTAGGAAATGGCATTGAAATTTCAAAATTTCAAGTCTGTACATACGATCCGACCGCGGCCGCGTGTGAAATTTGCATATTTTCATTATTCTTCGTCGTGTCGATGGCTGGGTCAAATTTTATTTTGACTTGCCATCGTGGTGAAAGGATTAGCTAATTTTAATATAAAAAAGATGCGCGTGCAGTCGCACGACTGCGGCCGCAATTCACGAAAAGAACATCATCACACGACGTCAGACATGGATCAAGAGGTTATTTCGTTAAAGTTTACACTTGAATTCTGGATACAGTTGCATCCTGCGGTACTTGGCAGAGATCCAGAGAATATCGCAGTCGGCACGTCGACGTTTCAAATTATTTTATCATTTCATGACATCGGTAAAAAACATTAAGTGGTTCGGGTTCTCCGCCAAATCTTATTCTGTGTTAATTTATGGGTAACAAAGCATTGTAATAATATTTTGTAATAATATTAAAATTACAAAAACTGATTATTCATAATTTTCATACCAAAATTATTAATATTAAAATTACAAAAACTGATTATTTATAATTTTCATACCAAAATTATGAATAATCAGTTTTTGTAATTTTAAATGAAAATATTACAAAATATTATTACAATGCTTTGTTACCCATAAATTAACACAGAATAAGATTTGGCGAAGAACCCGAACCACTTCTCCTTAAGGCGAGGGTAGACATGAAATTTGATAAAATTGAATTTTTTAATAGCCAATTTTACCTGAAAAGAGTTAAATAACGAAGTAAATAAAATACAGTACATCATTCTTCAAATCTTCTTTAAAGTAAACTTTGTAACAGAAACGTTTATTTTGGGTATACTAAACTCTTTACATTGTATTAATGAAAGAACCTTGCAATTCTGCAATTAAGTCTTTTTTTCGTTAAATGCTGAAAAATGCATTTTGACACCAATTTACCTTCATTACGCTTCCCCCGGCCCGATTTCAAGCACCTTCTGCCATTTAAACGGGGAACGTTCTTTCATAGTTTAGTATACAATTTCGTAAAATAAATGACACTGATCTATGATGATAAAAAGAAAAAAAAACCTGGGAAATATAATTTTCAACACTCCTGCCATGAATAAATAATAAATTACGGTATTTATTATTTAAGTAATTAATAAAGCAAAGAAAACGTAAATAAAATTTAATTAGTCTGTCAAAAAAGTTACTTGTTTATCATGATGACATATTACTTTTTAGAAAATATATCATAGTCCAGCCATAATATTTATTAACTGACAGGAGTTGATAAAAAAATGCAATTAAAAGTTATTACGAAATAATTTAGTTCACATTTTTGCCGTTTTACAAGAAAAATAGGCAGTCCGTGATATTAATATCCATATTAATGGGTTATTGTAAATTTGCCGCATTGTCGATTTGTCACACAAAAAAGTATGTGTAAATTCGTCACACTCACTTTTTACGTAGGAATAGTAGACTTACTTACGACACCACTTTTCTAAGTATATATTTTTCTCTATACGTAGTAGTATAGTGCTGCTTCGTGACGTTTAGGCTGTGATCCCAACGGTGACAATGCGGAAAATGAGTACTTATCACGAGGGGTGCGGGGGTAAAATCTAAATTCAAACTGACTCAGAAGCTCGCCTGAAGATACAAAACTGTATTGTATTAAACGATAATTTATTGTGTTGTATTTTTTAAAATCACAAAATATATCATTTAAATAATATCTATCACAATCAATCGTGGAATTACAATACAAATTGAACACTAAATGTTAAATCGCAAACATTTGTAGTTAAAATCAACTAACAAAATTGGTTCTCCATTTAATTTAAATATAATTGCCACAACAACACGATTAATCTTAATAATGACTGGTATAAATACGTTCGGTTGTTTTCAGTGCGCTTAACAGGCCAGCCGGTAGTAATTATCGACGTCAGTAAAATGTAACGACCTTTGCTTAATTTCCCTGCAGTCATTATCTATTCGTTGGTCAATGTATGTAATACCGAGCAAATATTGGGTTTAGATTTATTTACTGTTTTCGATATAATTATATCTTTTTCAGTACTTGTATTACCAGCTTTATGTTTATTCCAACGTTAGGTCAATGCACACAGTGGTACATTTTACAGTTGATATTAAGTTAAAAAATAATTTAGATTGTAATTAGCTATGACTTTAAAACCAAGAGATTTTTTTAGGTACATTTTTTAAGGTATCTTTTTACCTTCTTCTTTTGTCTGCTTCGAAATTTCCAAATTCTTTTTTCCAAAGGCTTCAATCGTTATTATTATTTCATTTATACTTTGTTCTAAAAGATCCGTATTTTTAACATCCAGGCAAAAAAAAATATTGTACGGACCTTCAGTTACAACAAAATGTGAATTCTTAAACTTATTGAATGGCTATTACATATTTTCAGATCAATCGATTACACATTCGTACCATTTAACTGATGTCTTGAATTGCATCTCGAGTACTCTGCCCATTGGATAATTTGAGAACGATCGTCCAAAACGCCGGCATTCTCTTAGCGTAGAACGTGATTCGCATTTTCCTCCGCAGGGAATTGCAATGAGCCTGCACACACGGTCTACACTCCTAGTACCCTCGAGGAATCTTGCCAAAAAATTTTTGCAACGTCAGCTTTTTAATTTGGCTTGTGAGCCAAGCTTGTGCTAGTCCAAGATTGTCCAAGTTTACGTCTATGAAATTGTCTCAGAAAGTGAACTCATTTTTAAGTTCCTGCAGCGGTTACAATCATGCCTACTGTTTACATTTTATTCAGTTATTGCTGAAAATGATTTCCTTACAATAAAGTTTCAAATAACTGTTACTGAATCAGTTGCAATTTTGAATTTCGATTTAATACTGGTATAAGAGCCTTATAGCAATGTTACACTTCAAAAGTTTGAACACCAATATCTGACATGCAATCTAAGGTGGTGCAAAGATGAATGAGGATGATTGATGCCTTTGATACTAGTGTCAAAGAGAAATATATGTCTGGTACTTCCCTAAAATACAGAGACGCCATAGCACTATTGTTCAGTGATATTCAATTGCGTGAACATAACGTTTCCTCTTGATCTATTGTTGCTTTTGGCAAACTAACGATTATTGTGTATCCTCTTGAACAACCATCTCTAGGCAATGTTTTGATGGCATTATTCAATGAAATATAAGTATAAATTGCATCACACGTATTATTAAATAATGCATGAATATAATATATTTTTTTAAATGATTGCCAGATTACTGGTATTAAAGTATGTCTTAAGTACATACTGTTACTGTACGAAGTATGAAGCATGAAGTAGGTACGAAATCATATTCGGTAGGACCCGCAGTAACATAATTGAATTCAAATCGGAAGACATGAAAAAATATACGACTTGATCGCAAAATCCTGACCCACGTCACGTCAGCGCTTGCAGGTAGTATGCTATAAATTATTTCTGACCAACTTGCGATCATGAATTTTTTACCGCCTTCATAAATCTTTATAAGGAATTTTTCGGGTGCACAGTGGGAACGTCCATAATATAATAGAAGATTTCATATGCTGTTATGAGTCATTTTCAGAACCTTTATTAATTCAAATTCTAATTGATCAAAAATAAATTAGCGAAATACTGGTACTAAACAACTTACTCGTTGTTCTTTTAGCGTGTACCGCAACCAAGCCCACTTCAGTTTTTAACGCTATAAATAACGTGACATTCATCATCCTGCCACTTGAATAACGTTAGCCTCTCGTCCATTAGCCTTTGACCAAACAATGGCTTGAAGAGGACTATATCTGCATGCCCATTATGTAAAGTTCATAGCAATGATTATTACATTGTTGACCTAGTTTTTGGTTGGTCGCTGGGGATAGTTGACCAAATTAATTTGCATCAATTCAGTTGTATACAAAATATAACTACTTGATAATTATTAAAAATAAATTAATTTTATTTTACAGAAGGTAAACAGAGTTCAAAGTAATGTGAAAATTAAAAGGTTGAACGTTGAATTCAGTTAATAATCAATATTATTTTTTAGAGACACTAGTATAACATTATATACACAACGAGTTTAAATAGTATTGTTCCGAAGTAAATTGTTATATTAATTACAATCATGAATTTGAAAATACGTATTAAATTTAATTAAAACTGATTGTTTTCAACACCGAACGTTTTGCGCTATATTGAGCTCACACGTGTCTTTTTTTTTGTATAGGTATATCAGACAATCCCGTACTCATGGAGCTTATCCCATAAAGCTGCGGTTTTTGCAGTCTCCACGTTTAATGGTGTGGAAATTGTGATAAATTATACCTTAATGCTCTTTTTACCAACGAGCCCATTGCTAAGTAGGATTATATTTAATGTTGGACAATGCATGCGGACTGAAACGTAAAAAATTGTATATGAAAAATGTAAGTAATAAAATTTTCGTCACAGCTTTTCCATTTTAGAAAGTTACATTGATATAATAGACCGGTAACATAAGGCATAATAACGAAAGGTTTTCCATTTAGTAGTTAGTGATGCTGTATTACATTGTCATTGTACGTACATGAATTTCTGCCATATTTTTTTGGTAAATATGGACGTCGATGCTATATTTTGTTACGCATGCATGTAAAATAGCTACTCAAACTAATTTGAGCCGAACCGAACCGCAAAAAGCGTGAATTTATTTGAAGATTTGTTTGTATCTCCCTCTTGTGTTATTGTATAAAGGTTAACACCATGGTCCAAAATTGCAGAATAATATCTATCCATGATATATTTTGAAGCAATTTTTAATCATTATCTGATCGCGTGTATAAATATTGTTTATAGTAACCCATCATTGCTATAGGTGCGGTGTTCGGACCTTTATTTCCATAAACATCAATTTTCAAAATACGTGGCCCCTAAAAACTCATACGGTCCAGGTTTTTGTAATGAAATATTTTTCATCGCCTGAATATTAAAACGGTATTTCATGCGGATGTACCAGTGATTTGAATTTTACCGAAAAGCTTTTGAATATTCTTCTGAAATGAAAACCTTCTGACTATCTTGTTTGCCTAATAACAAAGCATACTAACAATAAACATTGAAAATATGCTAATGAATCCTCCACGTAAAAACATTTATTTGAATACCGCAAACATCACCTTTCTTGGAAATACAGGCTTGATATTACTTAACCTGTGCGTTTCAGTCAATTTTAATTTGATGAAAGATTTTGAACTTTATAAAGATCACTTTTAACAAAAGTGTACCTTTTTGCAACATATTCGTGTCTTAACGTTGGCAAACTACTACTAAGCTTGCTCGGTTTAGTAATTAAACGGAGTAGCAGTGAGTGCCATGAGCAGTCTTACAAAGCATCGTTTACTTGAACACGCTATATCTTTTAGTACTTAGTAGTCAGCATCCTGTAGCTGATGTTTAGACTGGAAAGGATAGCTATACAAGTACTACCATTTGCTCTCTTCTCGTAGTGCATATTTATGGCTTTTATATTTTCTCGTTAGTCAATTTTCGTTTTTATTGCTTTTTATGCCTGAATCAATTCACAGATGTGTCTTGATTGTCAGAAATTTATTCATTTGTTTATTAAACCATTCACAACAAAACTTATAAATGAAAATAACAACAACAACATGTAACATAAACCAGTTTAGGTTTTTCCGTAAAACAATTCGTCGACGGTACATGCAAGAAATATCCATCGATCTACACACAACGCAGCAATAATGATTCAATTTCTCAACTCAAACTTATGTTATTCACGATATTAGGTAGTAAGCACATGCACTCAAATGGCAAGTGACTTGTGATAGAATAACGTGAATAACGGTTCAAAATCCTTCTAATTATGTTCCTACTAGCGATGGGGCGGTTGAGTACCGGGAATTCCTATGACTAATAATCACGTGTTATAATGCTATTACATTGAACCCCTCTGTTATTACACGCATGACTAAGGTAATTGGTGCAATGAAATATTGAGAAGGCTCTTGAGCTTAAAATTGAGAGACTGTGTAACTTCTTCTTCTTCTACTTCTTACGAGTCAATAGTCAAAGTATTTATACCACCCCGGCCCAGTAGGCCGCTACATTAATTGCATTCTCCGTGGCCTTATTCAGATCACTCAGGGAGCAATTGTCAGGGCAGTTGGGGCATTCAAGGAGATGTGTCATCTTATATAATATTAAAGTTGAAAAAATTAAGAATCCAGCAGGACTCGAACCTGCACCCCCTGGGTATACGCAAGTGCTTTGCCAATTCAGCTATGGATTCGTATGCTGCCGGACTCGACATTTCTCAACTCTTTTTGTGCCAGCCGAAGCTAGACGAACCATTACTTGGTTTTCATTGATGTGTCATCATTTGCGGAGGAGCACTACAGTCACATTGTGTTTTGCCTGGCTGGATTAATCCCCATTTTTCCAGGTTATATCTGCAGCGGCCAACCTGAGCTCGCAACCGATTCAAGGATTTCCATATGGGCCACTGCAGACCAGACCCAGGGGGCAGGTGTTCCTGCACGTTTATATAGTTGGGTGGTGGAGGAAACTTTGTTGCCACAGTTCTGTTTTGGCGATGGCTGGCTGATCTTTAGAGTTCAAACTATAATTATATTAATACTAGGTTTCAAAACGATTATAATTATTGTAAAATTCCTAATTTGCATCAAATATAGGCATAGTTCGATCATATTTTATCAAGAGACAACAAAGCAAATAGGTCACTCCACTTCTGTTAATTTGGATATTAATTTATAATTAGCATGTAATTATGTAGTTCATCAAGATGCTACCTACTTAAAATGTATTTTTTATTAACCAACTAAATTCTCATTGAAACTTAAATTAATTCATAAAACATGTAATGATAATATAAAACTTTAAAAATATATGAACCCGCGTTTTATAATAAAGTTATTTATAGGAAATTTACAGCACTGTGCAACATAGAGGTAATATGTAACATTTTCGCCAAATAGATTTGATTGAATTGTCGTTTCCGTTCATTCAATCGATCAATATATTTATTTTCAAACAAATCTACATATAACAAAATTAAATACAAACACCAATAAGAGTTTGTAACGTGGTCTACAAATGACTAGTTAGGTAGGCAGAATAAATAGAAACAATCGATAGATTAACAAGGGTATTATTATTCTATATATTTATATCTATTAAATACAAGGTAGTCTCAAGGCGTAGGTTGGTAGGTAGGTAAGTGGTTTGGTAAGTCCTGGGCAGCGAAGTGAGGAACACTTAACTCGGCGCTGGTGACCGCAGGCAAGAAGGGCGCGACGCGCACGCAGGTCCTTTATATACCCCACAGGGGTCTGCAGTGGGGGGCGCATCTTGAGGTTGCGGTGGCCGTGCGGTTGCGACGTCACACACCCCCTCCGTTAGGGCAGAATTTTTCTTAAAAAATTCGGCTCCTGGCTGACATGGAAGACCTCAGGAAGCAGTTCTTAAGCAGCACCGGCAGCTCGATCCGGCTTTACTGAAATCAGAACAATAAGTGTATATAAAAAAAAATAACTAGAAAAAATATGAAGTTACGATACCTAAATAAAATTGAAAAGAACCGGAGTGATCGAGCCAAACGCATTCAATACAATAACAATGTCATGATGTCATTCAAAAATAACACTACGTGCAACCTATTAAGATTGAATTTTTACTAATTAAAGAAGATTATTGAAACTCATTCTTATCTAACGGAACTAAATATAACTAAAAATGTAAGTATAACAACTTGTTTACCAAGTAGCGCGTTAGCGAAGTAGTATTGGGTGTGCGCGTCTACACAGAAGGCATGACACATTTCAAGATGAATGAATGAACAACATCGTATAGTTGAAAATAATAGAATTCGACATCATTAGTAGATGTGATTCCAAAGGAATTATGAGCGTGAAGAATATTAGCGAACAAAATGGTATACCCGATTCGACAATGAGAATTTTAACCACTGAACCATAGGGTAAAAATTTTTTTTTTTTTTTTTATACCATTATTGTTTATAGTTTATTTGTTTAATATCCTTTATATGCCATTCGCCAAGTGGCTTATCAGACATATCTGCTAGTTTGTACACTAATGGAGACTTTTTTGCTACGATTTTACATTTAATAAATTTAGGAGCGAGTTTTTTACAAAAATATTTATCCTTATCGCTCAAGTAAAAGGTACGTTTCCAAACAATATCACCAACATTGAATTCTGCCGTTTTACGGCGAAGATTATAAGAATGACAATTACGCTTGTGTGCACCTATTAGCGCTGCCTGTACTCTCTCGAAAATAGAGGATAAGTAGCCTAGTGACTCAGCATAACTATCACGTGGCTCATGAATTATATTAGTATCAGATTTACTAGAAACATAATGAGAACCACAGGTTACCATTTCGCGCCCGAATACGATCATAGATGGTGTAAAACCGGTTACTTCGTTTACTGCACAATTCATTGCGAACTGAATTTTAGGTATAAGTGTATCCCATATGCGTTGATCGTTTGAAATGAACGTAGAAACAGCTGTTATTATAGTTTTATTATATCTTTCTACCGTATTTACATGAGGTGCATAAAACGGTGTGTAATGTAAATTTGGAATTTTATATTTACTTAACAAGTTTTTAAAAGTTGCGCTTATAAATTGTTTGCCATTGTCTAGTACTACGGTAGATGGAATACCATGTACCAGAAAAACTTTTTCCTCTAAGATTCTAGTTATTACGTCAGCAGTCGCACGTTTAATAGGGAAAAGTAAACAATATTTTGAGAAACAACAACAAACGACAAAAATAAAATTGTTCTGTTGCCTTGTAGGAGGCAAGGGACCAATCAAATCAATACTTATCATTTGAAAAGGTTTAGAACAAGACTTAGGTTTTTTTTTTTTTTTTTTTTTATGGTGGATAGGCTCGCGTTTGACCACGATCTCACCTGATGGTAAGTGATGATGCGGTCTACGGTGGAGCACGCTTACCTATGAGATACCTATTGACTCTTGCTTTGAAGAGATCCAAGTTGTACTCATGCGGAAACACAGACTCGGGCAAGGCGTTCCACTCTTTGGCAGTTCGCATAAGAAATGTAGAAGCAAAACGCTTAGTGCGTAATGGTGGAATATCTACCGTGAAGCGATGCCTGAGTGCCGTTTGTCTGGTAGTCCGATGGTGAAACGGGGACGGAGGGATAAGTTCGTGTAGTTCCTCGGCACACTCTCCGAAATGTATCCTATAAAAGACCGATAGGCTGGCAACCTTGCGACGGTGCTCCAGACTTTGTAGTCGAGCTTCCGTCAGATCGTTATCGCAGATAATTCTCTTGGCCCTCCTCTCGACTGACTCGAGTGCCTCAAGTTGGTATTTTGCTGAACCATCCCACAGATGAGAACAGTACTCCACACACGACCGGACTTGTGCTTGATAGAGGTCGAGCAACTGCCTCGGTGTAAAGTACTGTCTCACCTTGTTCAGGATGCCCAGCTTTTTGGCGGCTAGTTGAGCTTTCGACTCGATGTGTGAGCCGAAGTTGAGTTTCGAAGTCAGCGAGATACCGAGGAGCTCAAGACGATCGGTAATTGGAAGGGATACATTTCGGAAGGTAGGAGTCAGAGTGAATGGACTCCGTTTGGCGGAGATAAGACACGCCTGAGTCTTACTAGCATTGAACGTGACTAAGTTGGCTTCGCCCCAATCGGAGACTGCCTTCAGAGACACGTTCATGCGTTCGACCATTGCCTCCCTGAGCGACTGTATTTGGACACCACTAGCTCGTGCGTTGGGTATATAGCTCTCAACAACCGTTGTGTCATCTGCGTATCCAAACGTACCTGGTATCAGTAGGTCGTTGATGTGTAGCAGGAAAAGCGTTGCTGAGAGCACGGACCCCTGAGGGACTCCGGCATTAATTGCCATTTGATCGGACGAGCTGCCATTAATGACAACCCGAATCGATCGGTCCCTCAGGAAGTCTGATACCCAATCACAGAGACTAGTGGGTAGACCGAAGGACGGTAGCTTGCTAATAAGGGCCTCGTGCCAAACCCTGTCAAAAGCCTTCGAGATATCGAGAGAGACTGCTAAAGCCTCTCCATTCTTCTCTACGGCTTCGCTCCAGATGTGCGTGGCATACGCTAGAAGGTCTCCAGTAGAACGGCCTCGGCGAAACCCGTACTGCCGGTCACTGAGGAGGTCGTTCGCTTCCAGGTATGCCAGGAGTCTGTTATTAAGTACACGTTCCATACTCTTACAGAGTATGGAAGTGACCGAAATCGGTCTATAGTTGGCAGGGTCGGCACGGCTACCCTTTTTCGGCACTGGTTGCACATTAGCAAGCTTCCAAGATTTCGGGACTTGTCCAGCAGCCATGGAGAGGCGAAAGAGGCGTGTCAATATGGGAGACAATTCAGGTGCACAGGTTTGCAGAACTATGGCTGGAATACCGTCAGGACCGCTTGCTTTGTTCACGTCTAGACTCCGCAAAACCCTACGAACCTCTGTCTGACGAATGCGTATGTCCGACATAGATGTCTCGCAAACTAGTGGACGAGGGGGTATAGCACCAGTTGCATCTAGACGCGAAGATTCTGCGAAGATGGAAGCGAATAAATTCGCCTTCTCCTCAGCAGTGTGAGCAAGTGTCCCATCAGGTTTCAGCAGTGGAGGTAGTGAGGGGCGGCAGAAGTTCGATTCGACTGATTTCGCTAGGGACCAAAACGCTTTACTCCCTGTTGGGTGTGTAGCTAGTTTGTTCCCAATGCGGCGAATATGGTCAAATCGAGCCTTCCGTAGAGCTTTTTTGCTGGACTTGGTTGCCCTGTTATAGGCTCTCTTCTTATCTGGTAAGTCGCTAGCTTTGCGGTTTCGAGCATCAGCCCAGGCAAGGAAAGCCTCATGTTTCTGTGCTTCAGCACGTCCGCATTCAGCTCCAAACCAAGGCTGTGCTTTGCTAGATGTGCTTGCATCGGAAAAAGGAATAAAATATTCCATACCTTGGCGCAGCACATCTGTTATAGCATCCGCGCATGCTGAAGGATCACCCGAAGAGAAGCAAATGGGCAACCACGGATAGGATGCAAAAAATGAGCGCATCCCATCCCAGTCTGCTGACTTATATCGCCATATCCGTCTTTTGCCTTTTGGGCTAAAGTCGGGTGGAGAATACACCGACACAGACTTCACTAGACAGTGGTCAGAGCTGCCTAAAGGTGCCGACACTGACACTGCATAGTGATCCGGGTCGGTTGTCAGCAGAAGGTCCAAGCAATTGGCTGTTTGGCCGTCAACATCTGGAACCCTTGTTGCTCCTTGGACCAGCTGAGTGAGATTTAAACCCAAAGCGAGTTTGCGTATCTCTCTCCCAGCATGGTCAGTGTGCTGGTACGGGAACAGCCACTCCTGGTGGTGGGCATTGAAGTCCCCCAGCAACACTAGTTGGGCAGTCGGGTATTTATGTTGAGCGGCTTCCGCCGCCTCACTTAGGTACTCTGCGAGCCTGGTTGTCTCCCGATCTCCGCTGTGCGACCGATAAACACAGGCATAGAGAATCTTCTCCGTGCCCGTGTCTACCAGTACCCATAGGGTGGAAAAGTTGGGATCTTCATAGCATCGGAGACGCAGACAGCAAATGTCGTCGCGGGCGTACACGCACACACCAGCACGGGGCTTAAAATTGTGCTCCAGGGAGTATCCTGGGTACGAGAGGTACGCCACGTCAGACGGACACTTTATCTGCGTCTCCGAGAGAAACAAAAGAGCAGGTTTTTCAGTCTCAAGGTGGTGGTGGACTGCGTCGAGATTTGAGTGCAATCCTCGGATATTTGAGAGGTGCACTTTTAATGAGAGGGAGTGCAGCCGCTGTTTAACATGTCTCTTGTTTCTTTTTAATGCCATAATTTTTTGAAGAGAAGTAGGAAGGAGGACGGCAGTGAATTTAGGCTATGAGCCGCTTACCTTTGAGACGTACACTGCGAGGCCACACCAGTGGCATACTAGTCTGGAGACTGCGGGGACGCCCGAGCCCCCCCGAAGTTGTCCATAGGGCCCTCTCATCCGGTCGCCAACCGGCACTATGGCGCAACCCGGGATTTTTCGCTAGTTGGCGGGGCAGCCTTTCCCAAGGGGCTAGTTCGGTACTTGGGCCCCCTACTAACTGCGGTCGGCCAGCGGTGAACCGTGCCTCGGATCCCGCTACCCTCCACGACTAGCAGCCTAGTGTGGGGAAAACAGCGTACGTCAGACCGGCTTGCAGGCTACAAGCAACCAATTCGACCCTTCCTCTCTTATGGCAACACCGACCTTCGTGCCGGAACACGGCAAGGCCGCTTGGCGACACGGCTTAGATCGGTGGGTGGTCATAAGCCGCGGCCGAAGCCTACCACCATTGTCACCTGATTGGCACCACCCAGGGACCACGTGTAGGGATTCTCATTTCAGGGTAACCTCCTACGGACGTGGGTGACTCGGCCCCCAAGGTTCACCCATAAGACCCAAAGTTGCATGATTCTGATGCTTATGTGCGATGCAACTATCACAAGAATTTAATAATAATAATAATAATAATAATAATAAAAGCTTTATTGCACACCATGGAAAAATAAAAATACAGAAAAAAGAAGTTAAATAGTACAAATGGCGGTCTTATCGCAACTTAGGCAATCTCTTACAGACAACCATTGGATGGAAAGTAAGAAAGGGACACGAAAGGGAAGTTAAAGGTGTACTAGAGAGAATTAAGAATGAGGAAAGAATATAAATGCTTAAATATATTAATTAAGATGAATATACCTACGTATAGGTACAATAATAAAATACTTACATACATACTTAATATATATAAGTAATATAATAATATATATAATATATAAATACCTAAAATATATATTATAATTATATAATGGACAATATATGGTAGATTTCAAATGACAGATGTAAGAGAAATAAGAACAGGTCAGATATTATTGAGTGAGAAAGTGTTCTTTAACCAAAGTTTTAAATATTGGTAACGATTTAGCACTCCTTATGGATACCGGTAACTCATTCCAAAGTCTAATTGCTTGCACTGTGAAGGATTTGTCTAAAAACTTGGTGCTGTGTTCCGGCATTTTAAGTCGCAAATTCTCTGATGAACGCAGGTACCTTGTGTGCGTATCATGTAGAAAAGGAAAACGTTTTTTTAGATAAGATGGAGTGGAAGGACTGAAAAGAATGTTGTAAAGAAGTGATAGAATATGTACATTCCGGCGAAGGCGAATAGGTAACCACTTGAGTTTAGTGCGATATTCGGATATATGGTCATATTTGCGTAAACCAAATATAAACCTTATGCAGAAATTTTGAAGGCGCTCAAGTTTGTTAAGTTGGTCTTCAGTGAGATCTGGATAACTGGCATCTGCATAATCAAGGATGGGAAGAAGAAGAGATTGTGCTAGAGCAGTTTTCGTAGTAATTGGTAAAAGGTTTCGTAGCCTACGCAGAGATCCAGCAGCAGCAAACAGTTTGCGGCTCAGCTCCTTCAGCTGTGGGCCCCAGGTGAGTGTTCCATCTATGTAGATACCAAGATCTTTTACTTTGTCGCTGTATGGTATGTCGACACCGTTGCATGACACAGATGGAATTTGCTGCCAGTCAACTCTTGAAATCATCCTGGGGCTACCCACAGTTATTACTTGGGTTTTAGTGGGATTGATAAGCAATCCATAGTCCTTACTCCAATTGCAGATGGTTCTGAGATCAGAATTTATTATGTTAACAGCTTCCGTAAGCTGATCTAATGGACCCTGAGAGTAAATCTGTAGATCATCAGCATATAAGTGGTAGGAAGAATTAAGTTTGTTAGAGATTGTATTGATAAATACGCTGAAAAGCAATGGAGATAAAACGCCGCCCTGCGGTACGCCAGCCGTTGTAGTACACCACGAAGATAGATTATCTTCAATGCAGATACGTTGACGGCGACCAGACAGGTAACTACGAAACCAGTCAATTGCCGTTGGAGATATGTTAAGAGAACGCAATATGGCCAATAGGATATCAAAATCAACAGTGTTGAAGGCATTGCTGAAGTCAAGCAAAGCAAGAACTGTCAGCTTGCCCTCTTCCATGCCAGCCCTAATATCATCCGTAATATGTATCAAGGTAGTGGTGGTACTGTGGCCAGGACGGAAACCAGATTGGAATGGGTTCAGGAGTTGGTTTTGGGAGAGGAATCGGCTAAGTTGATGATGGATAAGGCGTTCAAGAACTTTGGAGAGGAAAGGTAGGATGGAGAATTTACCGCTTTTACAACATCGGAATACATTCCAGGCCAATAATAATTGAGGGCTAAACGTTTGAAAGTTTTGAAAATACCCATATGACCCGCCGTAGGGGAGGAATGGCTCTGAAGTATTACTTCGTTTCTCCGTTCAGATGGAACTACTTCCTTCCACTGAAATTCTCTGGTAAGAGGATTAAGACTCTTTTTGAAACGATATAATTTATTACTGATCACTTGATAGTCAACAAAGGATGTAGGAGACTGCGAACAACCATTAAAAATATTCAAATACCAAGTGTCATTAGTAGATAAGGAACTACCATCTGGGAGGAGATTACTATCGATATCCATAATATTAGGTGATCGAGAAAGAAAATCTGGTACAATATTATCTGAACCACGACGGTGTCTTATTTCAAAGTTATAAGAGGAAAGACGAACTCCCCACCTGGCTAATCGCCCTGTAGGGTTGTTCAGTTTTAAAAACCATTTCAAAGCAGCATGATCGGTGTACACAATAAATTGTTTTCCGTTTTCAATATAACACCGCCAATGTTCGATAGCAGATAAGACAGCAAGCGCTTCGCGCTCAGTAGCACTGTAATTTTTTTCCTGGTCCGATAAGGATTTACTATAAAAGGCTATGACTCTTTCCTGTCCCTCCTTGACCTGGCAAAGTACAGCTCCAATGCCGTAATCACTAGCATCGGCGTGTATTTCAAAAGGCTGATCAAAATCGGGACAACATAAGACCGAGGAAGAAGATAAACATTTTTTTAATTTATTAAAAGCTACATCCGCCTCTTGCGACCATGCGAACAGTGGAGCCTTTTTGCCGTTAGAAGTTAATTTATTTAAGGGAGCCGCTAAAGTACTAAAATCGGGTATGAACCTTCTATACCACGATGCAGCACCCAGAAAACGACGTACCTCTTTTTTATTTGTCGGAGTGGAATAACTTGTAATTGATTTTACCTTCTCAGGATCTGCATGAAGACCTTCTGAATCCACTATATAGCCCAAATATTTAAGTTTGTCTTTGAAAAAATTACATTTTTCTAAATTTATAGTTAAGTTTGCATATTTTAATTTGTTAAGTATTTTAATTAGAAGTGAAATGTGATTTTCAAAGGAATTTGTCACACATACGATGTCATCAACGAAACAAAAGACCTTGTTTTCAAATTCGGGCCCGTAAAATAAAATATCTGCTAAACGCTGTTGTGTCGCAGGAGCATTTGTTAAACCAAAAGGCATGGATTTAAATTGAAAAGTTCCACGTGACGGAATGTAAAAAGCAGTTTTACAACGGTCCTCTGCCCTTATTGACGTCTGCCAGAAACATTTAGATATATCTAAACTAGTTAGGTACTTAGCGTCTCTCAAGTTATCCAGAATCTCAGAGATATAAGGCAAATTGTACGCGTCTTTTTTTGTTACCGAATTTAGTTTACGGCTGTCGAGACAAAAACGCAATTCACCATTTTTTTTAGGCGTTAAAATGACGGGATTAGACCAAGGGCTTTCAGATGGTTCAATGACATCTTCTGCCAACATTGCATCGACATGTTTTAACAAAATACGCTGTTTATCGGGAGACATACGATAGTATCGCTGACGAATAGGTGGACTATCACCTGTATCAATCGAATGAGTAATGAGTGAAGTTCGGCCGAGCCCTCGCCGTTCATAAGATATATCGGTGAATTGGGCGATGATGTCGTTAGCAGTAGCTCTCTGCTCATCAGACAAATGATCAAAAGATACCAAGTGACTGGTAGAACTAGGCTGTAGTTCCGAAACAACAACGTCGTTATTATTTTTCGTGAGTAAAATAGATTCCAATTGATCAGGGAACAACCCAAAACCCCTCCAGAAATCCATACCAAGGATTAAAGTTTTCTTAATACCCGGTACAATATGAGTAACAAGAGAAATAATTTTATTTTGAAATTCAAAAGGAAGTACCACTGAGCCAAGTGAAGAATATTTGTCGCCACCAGCGGTGATAAAATCCAGAGGTTTAGAATGTAATAATTTAGATTTATCCAAAAAAAGTTTGTGGGAATTATTACCCAAAATAGTTACACATGAACCAGTGTCTAGTAAACCAACAGTGTTCTTCCCGTTAACCGTAACGGGGATAAATGGAGTATAATTAATGTTAGAATTAACGATTGAGGAAAGTTGATATGAATTGAAAAATTTAGATACATAATTTAGCCAATTATGCCATTCATTTTTACATGTTTTCACAATTACTTTTGATTTTCCCCAACCGTATTTTTTACGTTTTTTGAATTTTTATTAGTTTTATTGTTACAACTAGGACAGTCTAAAACTCGATAGCCAGGTAATCCGCATTTAAAACAAACCAAAAAACGAGGTTGACGACAATATTTTAAAGAATGTGAATCTGTTCTGCATCTCGGACAGTATAATTTAGGTATAGCAGTACTAGTGACAGAAACAGCATTGACGCTCGGTTCAGCAGAATTACTATTTTCTGTCGAACATTGATCTGTATTTAAAACATTGTAAGTAGGTTTAAAGTACTTATGTTTTTTGTAAGAATTATTGCTATAAGAAGTTTTTTTCGAATTCGTATCATTGGGATATCTATAAGCAAAATCTGGCGCTAGAGTATTGGCAGTAATTTTAGGTGGTTCCGAAAATTCCTTGCTACGACTGTCATACTTCTCAAAATTTCTACAAACACTAATTAAAGAAGGAATATCCACAATATTGCCAGTTAAGAGTGAATTTGTATAACACGGCCTGATATTATTTAATAGTATTTCTAATTTAATAGACTCGCTGATGGGTACGTCCAGACAGGAAAATAACCCTTGCATTTTAGATACATAGATGGTTATGTTCTCTTTTTCACCTTGAGTACGAGCCCTAATTTCCGACATTAATTTAAAGTCATAGTTATGAGGACTGAAATCGCGTTTTAACAAAATACACAAATCCTTCCAGGAACGAACACTATCTTTAATTGAACGAAACCAATGCAAAGCATCATCACAAAATACCTCAAAAGCAAAAGAAAATATTCTATCTTCGGGTATACCTCGACACGACATGAACTCGTCAACCTTCTGAATAAACGCCCTCACACAGGTTCGACCGCTATATTTAAACTTGCAGATTTCAGAAAACATTTTGCGTTCATTTATAAAATCCACGTGTTGAACTTCACGTGGTAATGAACACGTTGGCTCGACCACATGACACGGTACATTGGTAGGAACCGACCACGTGGTAAAAGATGCTAAGATTTTATAATTAGCGTGAAACATATCCCATACAACTTGAATTGATGATTTATCAGTAAGCAACGAAGTATCTATTCTTGATAATCTATGAAAAACATGATGCATAATAGATTCCGATCTAACAAACAGGTTTTTATCATAATGAGTTTGCAAAGTCAAAAGGTTATTTGAAACGCGCAACAATGAGCCATTACATGCGGTAATATCAACATCTGGCGAAAAGCACGACGATATTATTTCATCAAATGCCAGGTCTGACAATTTAGCAATTTGTTTACGCAATTCCTCAACCGTAATTGATTTTTCAGGCACAACACCACCTCTTACAAGCACTTCATATTCGAGCTCAGCCTTACTTAAATGATTAAATTTGATAGCATAAGCCATATTTAAAAAAAAATTGATTGGGAATTACGCATACAAAGATACACAATTATTTGAAAAAAAATGAATCCGTCCAAAAGGTGATAAGAATGTGTTTCTTTTTTTTTTTTTTTTTTTTTTTTTTTAAATCAAAAACATAAGCACATAAAAGTAGAAGTTTTTGTAGGTTATTTAAAACACGAGGTGAAATAAGTGAGATAATAGAATAAAAAAAAACACCGTACGCACCTTTCGGACGAAGAAAAGAAATATACACAGAAATAACACACAATTAAATAACTGCCAAGACTTAACCAAACCATGTACCATATAACCTCTATTGTTGGGCGCCGCTGTAACGTGGTCTACAAATGACTAGTTAGGTAGGCAGAATAAATAGAAACAATCGATAGATTAACAAGGGTATTATTATTCTATATATTTATATCTATTAAATACAAGGTAGTCTCAAGGCGTAGGTTGGTAGGTAGGTAAGTGGTTTGGTAAGTCCTGGGCAGCGAAGTGAGGAACACTTAACTCGGCGCTGGTGACCGCAGGCAAGAAGGGCGCGACGCGCACGCAGGTCCTTTATATACCCCACAGGGGTCTGCAGTGGGGGGCGCATCTTGAGGTTGCGGTGGCCGTGCGGTTGCGACGTCACAAGTTCTCTACCGTAATTGAAGTGTTAGCGGCCGGACAGCTCACAGCTATTTCAATTTTGTATCCACTACGGCACGTCTATTCTGTTTAAGGAGTGAAAGCCTTTGCACCAGACAGAAGCTCCATTACAATGCGTTTTTATATATTTTTCAAAATAAGAAAAGTATTTTATTGGCAAACACTATTTCCGGAAGAGCTCGTGGCTAAGTTTAAACTGCACGGACCGACTGATCTGAAGGTTAAGCAATGTTAACCACGGTCATCTGTTAGATGAGTGACCATCATAACAGACCGAGATTTCCTTTCTGCTTTGGTGATCACGTTTCTATTTAAAGATTTATGGCAGTTATTACGGGTAGTCAAAGGCTTCCTTAAGAACTAGTCCAAGAAAAAGTATTGTATCACCTTGTACTAGGTTGTGGAGGAATAATGGCATTCGCTAAATGTAAAATACTTATTCAAGCGAATCCATTAGACTGAGGCCAAACCCAATGTAATTATAGAAACGCTCGGAAGCTATGTGATTGTACATACCACAGAGCTAATAGAGTCAACCTAAATCTCTATATACATTTTGACATTAAAACTACGTAGCCTTATTTATTATTTTTAAGTAATTGACAAGCAAGGCCAACTGCAAATCGTTATGCGTTTAATTTGCGATATAATACGAAATATGAGCTGTTTTGGATGAGTTTAATTCTTGATGATATTCATAAAATAAAGTGGTAAAGAGCAGTGAATATATGCCTGGATCGACCAAAATTATCAGTAAGTTTTGTTTACGTTCTGTGGTAAAATTGATTTACTTTAAATGCGTTTGGCCTCCATTTATAACCAAAAAGAAGGGAAATAATGCACAATAAAGGAAAAATGTGAACAACTGGCAGAAAATGACAGCTCATATACCTATTAATTTAGTCAGGAACGGATTTGGTAACAAAGACGTATTTTTTCCTTTAGTTCCATTAGTTTTACGTGTATGATATTAACACTTGTTATACTCAGATAATAAAAATTTTCACTGTTTCGAAATCTTTATTAGATAAAACCGGCAACCGGCCCTAGTCCCGCTCTGTAAAGACAAAATTCATTATGTGCGGGTATCGAGTACGCCTTACTTTTGGTCTTCTACTATTTACAAAGTCTATGGTACATACATACTCTTTCATTATAAATGTTGTTTACACTAAATTGTATAAAATAACTGACTGCGTTTGCATAGTATCAATATAACCACTTATTTAATTTGAAGAGGATAATTCTTACTGCTGCAGTGAAATGTAGTAGTAATATTAGAGTCAGGATAGTGTTGTAATTGCGTTGCAGCCTCTCAATGGGACCATTACCGCTTAATGGGTCATTGAAGTCCTTAAAGGAAAGGACAGTGTTCATTGCAGAACGCTCACAAACGTTTAGGTAAGGGTAATGTCCCCATGCTTAAGATTAACCATGTATTTATACTAAACTGCTATTATTATGAATAGAAATTATTATTAAGAATACGGGTTACTCACGTTGCTTTAGCCGGGATATGCCGACTAGTTTCGAATCTAGTACGTAGATTCATCAACTGGGCTGTTATTCGCGTGTCGTCAACTCCGCGCGACGTCTAGCACTCACGGGTTACTCAGTAACGTGAGTAACCCGTATTCTTAATAATAATGTCTTCACCTCACGTCGGTTTTAATAATATTAAACTGCTATTTTTAGTTCCAATAAAACTGTTTACAATAGTTTTGCTTATTATTTACCCTAAGCATTAATTGACATCTTCATTTTGAACGTAGACTTTTCATCTTCGTCGTGTCGATGGCTGAATCAAATTTTATTTTGACTTGCCATCGTAGTGAAATGATTATAGCCAATTCGCTTTGGAGAACTCGCGAATTTCCCAGGGTGCGCCGGACGTAGGGAATCGTTGTGGACGTCACTCGGGGAGGCTTCTTTCATGCACCCCACGTAGACTTATGTGGACAGAACCAGAAATACAACAATACAATTCTTGTACGGCTTCGTTGGTCTAGTGGTTAGCGTATGCGCTTCTAACCACGAGGTCTCGGGTTTGATGCCCGGGTAAAGTGTTATTTCTGTCAGAAAATTTGCAATAGCAGCACGGAGTTGGAATTGAGCTCGGTGGATAGCGATTGGCTCACCCCCTGTGAAATGTGAGTGTTGTACACCTCTGCCACACCCTTCTAAGTAATATAGGCGTGATGTTATATTATGATGTTATAGTTCTTGTATTCAATTTCTTATCTCAATCCATGCATAAAACTCGAACATAAATGCGAAAATAAACGACGAATAAGGACACAGCGAGTCGTTAAATCAAAACAAAGTCAGTGCAGCATTCCAGTCGCTTACCTTCAAGTCTCAGCTCTGGTTTATATTATCATTATGCGACAGTTATTTCAGCCAAGAGAGTGCTGAATAGCCCTCTAGTGAATTTCCTGCAAATGAAATGTGATATCTCCGGCAGTGAGCTCTTGCACCGCTAACAATTTATAATCCACATCCGTTATAACCAGGTTTTAATTTTATTTTCTCACGATTAAAATCTCATATCTCACGGGCAAGTAAAAATCCACATCTACATGTCGTTACCCGGAATTCCATTTCATGTAATTCGATGGGTTTAAGAGCGTTGATATTTCAAGAGGACTTGACTTTTTAACGAAAAATGAAATATGATAAACAAAGAGTATTTAAATGATATTATTATGTATTTAGGTACATGAAATACCCACAAAATACATAAGGGCTTAAAAGGTATTTGAGATTTAAGTCTTGATGGACTTAAATCTCAAATACCTTTTAAGCCCTTATGTGCGTTTTGAATTATAGTCAGGCGGTTTTTGGTATTCAAAAATGCTTTGTTTAACGGCCTTTCGTCGTACGCTCTTGTGCGTAGTATATTTAAATCTCATCCTTTTTCGACATAAGTCAATAATTTAAAAAAAGCGATTAATAAAGAACATTTTAAGCATAATATATAATATTTAAATTCAAAATTAATGTTATTTGGTTTTTGGTACAGGGTCCATACAGTCCAAAAATGTTAATCTATATAAATAAAAATGAATTGTTGTTCGTTAGTCTGATTAAAACTCGAGAACGGCTGGGCCGATTGAGCTGATTTTGGTTTTAAAATGTTTGTCGTAGTCCAGGGTAGGTCTAAACGGTGAGCAAATAAGGAAAGTTTGAATTCTTTATTTTCTCGATGACAGACGTAGTTCTTCTTCTTTTCTTAACCATGGCCACCGTCAAAAAAAAAACGACAGATGTAGTTTGATAGTTATAGTGTAAATATTTGTAAGTATTCACTCAAAAAAAAATTGTCTATGGTAAAATGTCACTTGAAATGTAAACGTCTCTTTGCTGTGCATCTATACTATAATTCTTTAATATTCCTAAAAATCTAATAGCAACAAATTTCAATAAAATTAAAAAAGTGTGTTTGTGACTTACTAAATATGCCTCCAATAATTAGGCGGTACGAAGTTCGCCGGGTCAGCTAGTATTATATATTTATAGCAGCATTGTAACATCAAGTTTATTTGATTTTGATATAAAATGTTTAAAAATTCTTCAATAAGCTGTATAATCATGTATGTTAAACACTCTACAACATAAAAGTTCAAACGTATGACTTCAATACCTACAAATTTTGCATTTACATCCTAATCGATTAAGAGCCAGTCAGACTATCAGACATGTCATTGTCAGCATCGGATTAATCCCGAATCACATACTAATTGGGTTTCCAACACAATTGCAAATCAAGATTACTAAAACAACCACTGATTGACACTCAGATCTAACCAGAAATGGTCTTGTTTCATGCTACCAATTAACAAAATAATTTTGTTTTTGTAGACATGTTAAAAATTACTCTTTAACTATTGTTATAGCTCAATAAGTTATAAATTTAAAGCAGGTATGTCGCAGATAATATAAATCTCTAGTCACAAAATAAACGTTTAGTCACGCATCTGAAGCCAATTAAAATAATTGTTTCGGCACGCCACCCGGCCAAATACTCATTAAAAAAGTAATAAGACCGCCCACCATTAGTTACGATTTACTTAGAATTATGGGCATATGGAATAGGGATGTGTAAGAATAAAGGAAAATAATGAGGTTTCCTTGAGTTTTGTGATATTATTCCTTGTATTGTTCAGCAGCAGAACTCACTCGGTAATTATTATAACAAAAGAAACAATTATGCGACAGAAATAACAAGTTATTCGCCGTACACAGGCTTCTTTCGTTTTAGTTTCTAGTAAGTAAAAGTGAAACACTAAGCTATAACACTAAGGTATTCTGTTCCAGTGGTTATCACCAGAGTCTGGACTTGTCTGAAGTGTCTGTCATACTGATATTTTAGTCTTAGTACAAGTTCAGTCTCTCACTCAGTTAGTTGTTGTAAACATAACTTGTTCCGTGTATCGTTTCACTAGCTATGCTATGCTATTTACTTACTATGTGAGAAAACAAAATAAAGTTGGTATTATATATTTTAGTATTGAAATTTAATTCGAAATATTCCCAGTAAATAAGAGACATTCAGATGGGATTAATAATGGCCAGGAAAAGAGAGAAATAAGAGACATTCAAAATATGAGAATCAATGCTAACCAATGAAAATAATTTCAATTACTTTGCACTATGGCAGCACAAAATATATACTGTGTAAATGAACAAACTAATTAAAAATATTTTACTCAGACATTTTACCCTACGATTGGATCGTAATTGACTGTTGGAAAAGTTAATTAAGGGTGGTGGCGAGACAGACGCCATTACGTTATTAAAACCACGGATCGCGGTTTTTGCGTGTTCGTGCTAATGTGATAATATCATCGGTGATAAGTTAAATACTGCGTTTAGTTTTTGGCAATCAGATAAAGAATGTATTGTAAAACTTTTAATACGAGCCCGGGCCGGCCATCTACATAACGTTCTTACGTCTGTCAGCTCATTTCTTATAACTTAAAGATACTGAAACGAAACATTTTCTGTAATGAATCAACCGGCCATATACTTACTTTATTTTTATTAAAATCTCGCTTCTGTGCGCGGCATCGCCCGCGTGGTACGTCACGTAGAAAAGGTCTCTCCAGCAGATCCGGAGTTTTACTGGTACACGAACAAACAACTTAAAAAATAAATGATCAAATCCTAATAATAATAATTATTATCCCTTGAGGTTATCTTTATACCACATACTAGTATTTAGATCGTCTTTGCACATACTTAGGTATTTTATACTGCACTGAATACAATATGAAGCAACCAAAGCGACGTTAGAATACAAAAGGCTTGAAGCTTGAGCTTGATGAATAATATTCCTGCATATGGCATTTGGTATTCAAGCATTCCATTTCATGGTTGTGAAATAAAAGTATGCAAAATCGGATTTAATTCTCACATTTGTATTTAAATATTAAAACTCAGAAAAATGTATCTTATAAGTGTAATCGTGTTGTATTTTTACATTTGTAATGCGAATAGATCGTAGATATTTACTTCAAATAAGTATTGTTTCCTATGTGCTACTCGCATGATGCATAACACATTGTATTTTTAGTTTTTTAGTATGTGTTTATTTGTCTATACATATATTGGAGCGTATCGTTCGTGGTTGATTTTATCAGTGCTTGAAATAATTTTGAAAAAAAATAAGCAACGATGTACTCAAATGACAATTTTACTCCATACAGACCATTAATCACAGAAGCGATGGGCTTGTAACCCGAATGTAAGAGCTATTGGATGCAGGTTCTGCTTGACTGATGCATGAGACGCGATCTCACAAATATGCCGTACGTGCCGACTGTTCCAATATCACGGTATCTCTGATACGTATAATTTAATATGCTGAAACATGTGCCAACTATTGGGGTAGCATATAACTTGCTAAAATGTATTTAGCGACCAAATAGAATGGGTATTCACCGAAACCCAAAAATGCAAGTTTCTAGGGCATAATAATGTTAAACAACAACACATTCAGCTCGTAATATGGCTCAAAACGTGCGAAAATGTATCGAACTTCTCATCTACAATTACTTCGATATTTAATTGATCTAACATTAGTTTAAATCATTGTACTCATTTTTTATTAACCGTTTTCAAAGGTTAAGTTACAATGTGACGGAGATATTTTTAAATGAAGTTTTGACACTTTTATTAGTCATTTCCAGAACCTATAATTTCACAGGTTTGTTTTATAGTTTTAATTTAACCATATTTTATCCTCAATAAATCTACATTCTCAGTGCATGACTATGGTAAGAGTCGTTGGTACTATGGGATTTGGGACGTTGTCATTGTGCTTGAAAGAAGATCACATCATATTCATTTAAATTAATCTTATGAAAAATATACCGAAGTACTGGTATTTTTTTATAGTTTTATAAACAACTTGACTTCTTTTTTACTCATTGTCCCTTTAACGTGTACCAGAACCGAGCCTGCTTCAGTTTTTATCGTTATAAATAGCGTGGCATTCATCATCCTGCTACTTGAATACCGTTAGCCCCTCGTCCATTAGCCTTTGACCAAACAATGGCTTGAAGAGGATTATATCTGCATGTCCATTATGTAAAGTTCATAGCTATGATTATTATATTGTTGACCCAGTTTTTGGATGGACCCCTGGTGATAGTTGAACAAATTTATTTGCATCAATTCAGTTTTAGACAAAATATAACTACTTCATAATTAATGAAAATGAATTAATTTAATTTCTCGGAAGGTAAACAGAGTTCAAAGCGATGTGAGAATTAAAGGGGTGAAGATTCTTCTTCTTCGTCGTGTCGATGGCTGAGTCAAATTTTATTTTGACTTGCCATCGTGGTGAAAGGATTAGCCAATTCACTTTGGAGAACTCGCGAATTGCCCAGAAGATCAAGTTTAGTTAATAATCAATATATTTTGTTCCGTGGTAAATTGTTATTTACTAATGACAGTCACTAATTTTCTAATACGTATCAAATGTAATTCAAAATTATTGTTTTCATTACCGAAACGTTTTGCGCTATATTCAGCTCACACGTGTCCGTTTTTTCATATATGGCACACAATCCCGTACTCATGGAGCTTATCCCATAAAGCTGCGGTTTTTGCAGTCTCCACGTTTAATGGTGTGGAAATTGTGATAAATTATACCTTAATGCTCTTTTTACCAACGAGTCCATCGCTAAGTAGGCTTATTTTTAATGTGGGACAATGCATGCGGACTCAAACGTAAAATATGTACATGAAAATCGTAAGTGATAAAATTTTTGTCACAGCTTTTTTATTTTAGAAAGTTACATTGATATAAACTACTATAATGGATCAGTAACATTAGGTATAATAATGAAAGGTTTGCTATTTAGTAGTTAGTGATGCTGTGTCGCATTGTAATTGTACTTACATGAATCTCTGCCACATTCTTCTGGTAAATATGGACGTCAATGCTATCATGTAGAATACCTACTCAAACTGATTTGAGCCGAACCCAACCGTTGCTAAAAGCGTGAATTTATTTGTAGATTTGTTTGTAGCTTTGCTTTGCTGTCCTTTTGTCATGGTTAAAAGGTTAACACCGTGTTCCAAATTGGAGAATGATAATTATCTTCACTATAATGTTTGAAGAGATTTAAAATCATTATCTAATCGCGTATATACATATTGTTTTTAGCAACCCATCATCGCAATAGGTGCGGTGTTTGGACCCTTATTTCCATAAACATCAATATTCAAAATACGTGACCCCTAAAAACTCATACGGTCCAGGTTTTTGTAATGGAATATTTTTCCTCGCCTGAATATTAAAACGGTATTTCATGCGGACCATTCCTTTGATTGAGGCATATTTTAACCGAAAAGCCTTTGAATATTCTATTGAAATAAAAACCTTCTGACCATCTTGTTTGTCTAATAACAAAGCATACTAACAATCAACATTGAAAATATGTAAATTAATCCTCTACGTAAAAAAAACAGTGGTAAACCCATTTCTTTGAATTAACATTTTGATACATCGACGAATGGGGCCTAACTATAACAGTTGTTGTTAATTTTACATAGGGATATATTATATTGCATATCAAATAAATAATCGCCTATCAATACATACTCATCATTTATATTCTTTTTTGCATCAAATAACTTACTTCACTACGGATAAACTAAATGTTTAACAAAACTCAAACTGCAGATAATTCGAAATTACACATCAATATGACATTCCTTTTTTCCTCATAATGCAATACAGTTAAATTTATTTTTGTACAAAAATACTACATGCATAGCATAAATACTGACTGCACATCAAATTTACCATATTTCATAGCAAAATAACTATCCCAGTCGCATATTAACCAGTAAGTACAACAAAATCTGTTCATCATATTTGTCTTAATTTTCAAGAAGCCATGCTCGGTAAATTTAATGATTATTATAACAAAAAAATCCTTTTACATTGCATTATTTCTAAAAGCAGAACAACTTAACTGAAAAACTTCGCGCGTTTTTTCGTCACTGGAGTAAATAATATAAAAATAAAAGCTATAGTTATGGCATAGGTCAATTATGGGTAAAGTAGTAGGTTAGGTTAGGTTAGAACTGCGACCATAACATAGCTAATCTTTGTGATACTCCGACCCCTTTTTGAATCTACCCACTAAATAAAATAATATTATACTACCTACCAATTTCTTATTATCATAGATCGTAACAGACGACAGTACGTGGCGCCACCTGCAGAAGCTAAAAATGTGCCTATTGGGCAAAAAAGGAAGCGTGGACGCCCCGCGAAAGCAAGACCTGCTTTAATAATTCAATAAATTACAATTTTGTATCTAATTTTATATTTTTTTTGCTGATCTCATTATGTGATAATTAATAAATAATAAGATGACTGTGACTAATAAAATGTTGTTTGATCTAGAAAAACTGCTGTAAATATTATAAAAATAGAAGCTATATTTAAAAGAAAAAGAGTTAACATGTATAATGTGCATTAAGATTATTAGTTGTGCATTGATAAAAAAGCTTTTACTTTAGGAAAAATTGCTGTGCGCTGTGAAAATAAATTGTAGTGTGTTTAGTGATATTTTGAGTTGAATATTTTGTTGTGCAATCAGTAATTTTGATGGGAATTCGGTATTTAATTGCATAGAAAAAGGATATTTTATGATTTGCGTTTAAATACTACCCTTTTACATATCTTTTTTTTTTTTTTTTTTTTTTTTTTTTTTTTTTTTCGCGGGGAAATGCATTTACGCATACCACCCTACCCGTGGGGGGACGGGCAGAGCGGCTATGTGGGACTCCCGTGCCTACGATGTTAAACGGCACAGAATACCCACTAAAACCCCGCGGTGTGCCCTCGTCGCCGAAAGATGGTGGGTCGGCGAGCCCCGGATCGATATTATATCCACAGGGCTCGCCGCGGCGACCGTGCCCAGTCCGACCTCCGACCGGGCACCCGACTCTCTTCAGTCCTCCTCTCGTAGCGACGCCCCGAGCACACCCAGGGCGTCACTCCGTCGCGGAAGGCATCAGCGGGCGGCAGAAAATCCCCCTCCACCGCCCGCGGCCTCGCTTAGGGCGGCATTAGGCTCGCGGCGTACGCGCGCCTTCGCCGCCCAGCTCGCCGGCGACGGAGCGGATCAGCCAGGAGTGAGTCCTCCCTGATCCGCTCCGCCGCCTCCTTCTGCGAGATGACGTCCTCACAGAAGGATGCGACCGCGTCCCACGACCTCGCGCTGCTCATTGCCGCGACCACAGCCGGCAGCGAGAGGTCGTTCCCAATGACCGCAGTGAGATCCCGGCGCTGCACCTCCCAAGCAGGACACTGCTCGAGAGTGTGCTGCGCCGAGTCCTCACCGCAGTCGCAGTGGTGGCACATGGGGCTCGCCTCCCTCTTCAGCCTGTGCAGGTACTTCCCGAAGCAACCATGCCCGGTCAATACCTGCACTAGCCTGAAGGAGAGAGTCCCATGCTGCCGCCCCGCCCACTCCTCGAGAATCGGCCGGAGCGCCTCCACGGTGCGAAAACCAGCACGTGGAGCCTCCAGCCGATTCCCCCACCGGACCATCAGCGTCCGGTGGGCCTCCTCCCGCCACGCACGCAGCTGCTCGGGCATGGGGACAGAACCCTCGGCCCGAGCAGCCGCCCTGCGCCTGTACACTTCGGCGAGCACTTCCGCATCCAAATCCCACGGGGGTGTTCCGGCCAACGCACACGCTGCGTCGGTCGACACCGTGCGGTATCCACGAATGGCCTTGACCGCCAGGACGCGCTGCGGTCTCCACAACCGCGCCCTGTTCCCGGCGGACAAGGCCTCCGCCCACACGGGTGCGCCGTACAGTGCCATTGACCGTACCACCCCCGCGTAAAGCCGTCGGCTGGCGACGCTGGCACCGCCCACGTTCGGCAAAAGCCGACCGAGAGCGGCAGCCACGCCTTCCAGCTTGGGCACCAGAATGCGGAAGTGCTCGCCAAAGCTCCACCGCCTGTCTATCACTAGGCCCAGATACTTGATCTGGGCCCCGATCCGTACGAGGACCGAGCCGACGGTAATCGAGGCGCCAGCAGGTGGCCCTCGACGAGGTCCGTGAAACATCACGGCATCAGTCTTGGCAGGGGCCACCCTAAGCCCCAGCGCCTCGATGCGCCCGACCACTTGGGACACACCCTCTGTGGCCAGGCGCGCCGCCTCCTCGGAGTTTCGCCCCCGGGCCGTGACGAGCGTGTCATCCGCATAGCAGATGACGTCTAGGCCCGGGGGGAAAGCCCCACGCAGCACCCAGTCGTAACCGATGTTCCACAGGAGCGGTCCTAGGACCGATCCCTGTGGGACACCGCACGACATACCCTTTTACATATCTGCCTCAACCTCATCTTTTTTGGTAATACAAACTTTGCATTTCGATCAATTTCAATTTGATCAAAGCTTTTGAATTATAAAAAGGGCACTTTTAACGAAAATTTACCTTTTAGCAACATATTCGTGCCAAAACAACAGGATTGGTGCGGTGGCTGCGGCGTTTGGCAATATGGATCGTTTTTCTTATTGTGCCTGTATCAATTCACAGATGTATCTTGATTGTCAGCTGTAATGATGCTGTTCTTCAACTCATGCTTGTCTCATTCACGATTTTACGCAACAAGCACATTCACTCAAATGGCGAGTGACTTGTGATACAATCACGTGAATAACCCTTAAAAAAACCTTCTAATTATGTACCTATGGGGCTACCGATAGGGTTGTTGAGTACCGGGATTTCCTATGACTAATAGTCACGTGTTATAATGCTATTACATTAAACCCCTCTGTTATTACACATGTGTCTAGAGAAATTATTGTTACCATAAAATATTTAGAAGTGTTTTCGCTCATATACCTACTTTAAATTGACGGGCTTAGTAACTATATTTATATTACAATGGTAAGAAGTAGTAAGTTTGACAACTTGTCTAAGAAAGACTATTCCATCTCCCCGTCTAGTACGGGGAGATATGTGGAGGCCGATGGCAGCCGTCCCATGTTAAAAACTGATATTTAACTAAATTAGTGAAATTAGAAACCCAACCTAATGTTATTGAAAACGCTCGAAAAATTATGTGCTTGTAAATGAGTGATATAATTGTGTATACATACATGATAAATTTCGTTTACATTAGATCGTATAAAGTAACTGACTATATATGCATAGGTTTAATAATAGCACTTATTTAGTTTGAAGAGGATAATTCCTACTGCTGCAGAGAAATGTAGTAGTTAGATAAAGTCAGTTAGTGTTGTAATTAAGTTTCATTCTCTTCATGGGGCCATTACCTCTAAATAGGTCATTGAGGTCCAAAAAGGAAAGAACAGTGTTCATTGCTAAACGCTCATAAACGTTTAGGTTAGGATAATGTCCACATGCTTTGAATTAACCATGCTTTATATTAGGCTGGTATTTTTATTTTATTTGTTTATTTATTAACTTATGACATATCAAATATACATTTTTAATTTAAAAAAAAATTAATATTATAAATACAATAATATGCATAAAATAAAAAATTATGATAAAATATTTAGAAAATTTGCTTAACATTTTTTTTATGCATTTGCTAAGTTTTGTCAGTAAATCGGTTGTTGCATATTTTGATTTCAAGTGGGAACGCACTACAGAGGATAACAGACTGAAAGAAAAAGAAAGAATTTACGAAATGAGAAGTATGGACAGGATATAAGAGTAAGTGATTATTAGCAGAGCCGAGATTTTATCTTAGGCACCCTGGCTATAAATTGATATCTGCTTTTTGAACGGAGACAAAATGTATGTGGACAGAATCAAAAATACAACAATATAATTACACATGATAACAATACAATACAATTTCAATTTAATACAGTTGTACTTATACAAGAATTATATTGTTGAAAAGTTTATTATCCATGCAAAAAAACAAACATAAATAAAATAAATAAATATCTGACAACTTACACACAACGCCATCTAGTCCCAATCTAAGCAGAACTTGTACTATGGGAACTAAAATAACTGATACTAATACATATATACTTTTCTTTTGTAAATACATATCTACTTATTATACATAGAAACACCCAGTATAAGACAATACCCCATGTTCATGCATACAAAGATTTAATTCAAATGCTAAAATAAACATAGAATTATTATGACATGATAATAGTAGGACACAGTAAGCTGTTAAATCAAAACAAACTCAGTTCAGCATGCTAGCCACTTACCTTCAAGTCTCAGCTCTGGTTTATATTATCATTATGCGACAGTTATTTCAGCCAAGAGAGTGCTGAATAGCCCTCCAATGAATTCCCTGCGAATGAAATGTGATATCTCCGGCAGTGAGCTCTTGCACCGCTAATAATTTAATATTCCACGTCCACAACCAGGTTTTTATTTTATTTTCTCACGATTAAAATTTCACATCTCACGAGCAAGTGAAAGATCCACATCTACATGTCATTTGTTATTTTAATTCATGTAATTCGATGGGTTTAAAAGAGTTGATATTTCAAAAAGACACGACTTATAAGCGATTAGTGTAAAATGATAAACAAAGTGTCAACGTAAAAGTCGTTGCTAAACATTTAACTTTTTATTTTTAAGAAAAGTATTTAAGTACATCAGATACCCAAAAAATACATTATGGTAAAAAGTTTTTTCAGATTAAAATTCAACAAGCAAATTTAATTATGGTCGGTAGGTTTTTTATTTGTAAAAAATGCTTTGTTTTATGGCCATGCGGCAGACAATCATTGGATACGAATCTTTTCAATTTCCGGTAGCTCTTGTGTGTTGTACATAAAAAGCTCATTCCATTTCAATTAAAATGATAAACTGTAACGTAAAATAAAGTGCTTCGTTTTGTAAAACTGTAAATATTTCAGCATTGATTTTAGAATACTTCAGCAACTTAACTCAAGAATGTGCGACAATCACTGAAACAAATGTGATATTTTGACAGATAGTCACTTAAACTATAAAATAAGAAACTAATTATAATAATAAGTAAATAATATAATAAGTTATTTGTGCAACAAAAGAGCAACGTGAAAGATTCCATAGAAGAATCACGAGCGTAGCGAGTAATTATATGTTAGAATCTTGAGCGTAGTGATAAACTCAAAAGCAAGAGTCGTAAATAGGTTTGATCTTGGGCCGCACGTAACTCAGTATTTCTCACAGCCTTATTCAACTCTAAAGAGGTTAGTATAATTACGTCGTCAACACTTTTTTTACAAATTTAAGATATTAAGTTATAAATAAACAAGTTTGCGATTACAAACATTACAAAGTAACAAACAAACTGTCGAAAACTTATTATTTTATATATATAATATATATAACGAAAATGTTTTCAATATAATGTAAATATATTTATATATGTAAACATAATTTCAAACACAAATGTGTTTTTAATTAAAATCTAAATTATTATTTTTATTTTTAAATAAATACGTTTTAAATAAAATATTTCATTATTTGTATAAATCTTTGAACAACAAGATTTAGTTAAAATATTTCAGCAAATAATACACATAAGTTATATATTACTAAAAGAGTTTCTGAACCTAGTTTCAACTATGTTTTGGGGCCTATTGAATATATATTTTTATTTCTTTCTTTTCACTACCGAAGTAAAAGAGACAGATACTAGAACTAACATATTTCACATTTTCGCTATGCTTGTTTATGACTATGACACCGCACACGCTGAAATTACATCACGCTACCCGATCAAATACTCATTAAAAACGTAATAAGACCACCTACCATTAGTTTTGACATACTAAGGGTTTGGGCATGTAAAAAACGGATGTAGAAGAATAAAGCAAAATAATGAGGTTTCCTCGAGTATTGTGATATTAATCCTTCTATTGTTTAGCAGCAAAACTCACTCGGTAATTATTATAACAAAATAAACAATTCTGCGATAGAAATAACAAGTTATTCACCGTGCATAGGCTTGCTTTTGTTTTAGTTTCTTGTAATTAAAAGTGAAACACAAAACTATTACAATTAGGTATTCTGTGTTTGGTAAAACTGCATAGTATTGGTTTTACCAATACTATGCAGGTTTAAAATTAACTACTGACTACCAATTCATCACACATAGTATATTACCAAATCTCTACACACCACTCTACATCACAACTCTTCACACCACATTTTAACCACTACAAACCATATCACGCCACATCACACCAAACCAATCCATCCATACCTTCTCTCAATATGTCTAGTGATGAATGGTTCATTCACACTTATCCAAAGCCTGGGCTAGTAGCTTTTCGTCCTAGGACGAGTCTGATGTCTCCCCACAGTTAGTCGTTGTTGATCCTCGATCCTTGTATCGATTCATTAGCTATGATATGTATTTACTCTGTGAGTGAACAACATGAAGATTATAATTCGAAGTATCGCTTGTAAATAAGATACATTCAAAATTTGAGACTCATAACAATCCAATATAAAATATGTTTCTCAAAATTACTTAGCACTTTTGAAGCACAAATATGTTGCGTAAATGAACGAACTAATTAAAAATATTATATGCAGACATTTTACCCTACGATTGGTTCGTAATTAACTGTTGGAAATGTGAATTAAGGGTGGTGGCTAGACAGACGCCATTACGTTATTAAAACCACTGATCGCGGTTTTTGCGTGTTCGTGCTACTGTGATAATATCATCGATGTTAAAAATAAAACAAACCTATTTTATTAAGTTGAATACTGCGTTTAGTTCTTGTCAATTAGAGAAAGGATGTATTTTGGCGCTTTTTTTTGTATGAGCCCGGGCAGGCCAGCCAAATAAAGTTCTAATGTCCATCAATAAAAAATTGCCAATGGTTATTTCTGGAGTCTTAAACTATCCCACATCAGTTTTTAAAAAAGATTTGTGAGTGGGTGAGAGGTGGATTCGGCGCTTAACTGGTACAGTCAAACAGAAAAATATTCGCTCTTCATGATATTAGTATAGGCAAATCCTTATAATAATTATTATTATCCCTTGAAGTTATCCATATACCGCATACTTAGCTATTTCATACTGCACTGAATATATTATAAAGCAACCAAAGCAACGCTAGAATATAAAAAAGCGTGGCTTTATCAGAGCTTAGAAGAATACCAGCACTGAATAATATGCCTGCATATAGCATTTGGTATTTCAAGCATCCCGTTTTGTGGTTGTGAAATAAAGGTATGTAACATTTTTATTTAATTACCACATTTGTATAAAAATTTTCTCTATTAAAAATCTGATTAGTATAAACGTATTGTATTTTTACATTTTTTAATGCGAGTAGATTATAGATATTAACTTCGAAGAAATATCGTTTAAACGTCTTACTTGCTGATTTATAACACACAGGTCTGAACTACGATACCATAGAGCATGTCACGTTGCAAATGACTGAATTAATAAGTCATTATAAACACCATCGTATTTCTTTAGACTGGTAACGCCATCTAAAGTTTCGTTAGTCCAGTTACATCGATTGACCTAATGGTTCGATGTCACGTAGTAGTTCTAACATATGACAACAGATGTCGCTAGGCGCTCGTTTCGCTTTTATTCAAGATTTAAATATTTAGCGATTATAAATTTAAATTAGTTATAATTTTAATAGTCACATTTATTGTGAGTATTTGAGATTTTCTTTCAGTCTCAATATTTGTTCCAAATTCGAAAACCAAATGATAGAATCGATTGTTCTGGAATCATATCGTTTTGTCTATGGTATTGGGCTGTCAAAGACAAGAGAGGTGACGTAGTTTTTCTGAGAAAAATGGTGTCCAGTAAAGATGTCCTTTTAATATTCTCGTAAAAAGAATATTGTGTAGGCCTCTGAGTATGATGATGAATATATTATCATAACTCTTATGAGGTTATAATATGTACACAATTGCCAGAAGATATTATATGCTTATCTAATGTGATTTAAGACTAAAATCGTCAGGGTGGATTGGGAATGTCACTCGATTAACCAGGATTCCTGTGATTTGGGTTGATAGTTATCATAGTTGATAGTTATCATGATTGATAGTTATTATATTTCATAGTTTATGATTTAAAGTTTATACTTAAAACGACTTCGTCTACGTTTATGTTAATAGTGCAGATTTCGTATCTCACTTCTACCGATTATGACCAAGGTGTATAGAACCGGTCGACCACGTGCCTAACCTCGTGTCCGTCGCGGGTCGCTGAGCCACGTGAGAAACTAACCTCGCTCTAGAGTTGGGTCCGGAGAGTCTTCATTCCATGTGAAGTTTGTAGAACTCAACATTGATGACCTGCCCTTAGAGTAAGGTCCGGCTTCAGGTATTTGTCATTATTCAGTATAACATACGGACGAGCACTCGATCTATCCATATTAGAATCATAGTAACTAAGGATAATGTAATTTTTCACTTTAAATAGAACCGTTCACAACCGCTCTGGGAAAAACATTGTTAGTCTCTTGCTCTCCCAACAGAGGGGTCTGTTGTTAATTATTTTATTTCTGAGTCCCGGATACATAACTTAATTTATGTAATTTTAAATACTGGTGGAAGGGAAATTAAATATAATATAATATATGATATCCTGTCATGTTTTATTTTTTTGTTACACCAACCAAAAGTGATTCAATGGCGCCCATACTAAATTTTATTTAAAGAAAATTAGGGGATCAGTGCTCGCTCTGTGTACTAGGGTAATTTAAGCTCGCTTTATTATACCTAGTATATAATAATATCTTCTGGTAATTGTGTTATTTTGTATTTTTTTTTGTGTGTATTTTGTGTACAAAATTTTAATTTTCATTGTATTCTAGCTCGCTAGATACATATATGTTGTGTAAACACCTATGATAATGCTTGCATTATATTTTTAATGATTATTGTGTATTGGTAGTACCTAATAGCTTAGGCCAGGTACTTGTTGTAATAGGTTCATAGTAAAACTTATGTTTTTGGTCAAACAGTATTTCATCTCCGCAGTGAGTGAAACTGATTAATTGCTAAAGTCATAGTTTGGTTACCTACAACTTTATAGTTATTTTGTTATGCTAGCATACATTTAACTGGTTGTCCATGCACATAGCAAGCCTATAGCTTAGGCTGGTTTGTTGATAGACATTAAAAATATAGGGTTGTTTTTTTTGTACATTAAAGTTTAAGGTTAGAAGAAATTCTGTTGTATAAACCTTTTTAGATACACGCATATTGTTATTTAGATTGTTAGCCTGGTACTCTAACAAAAATTTAACAAGAATTTAAGGAATTGTTGTGTTAGTACACAAAATTTTTTTTTTTGAAAACTCATTAAGAAAGTGAGGTTAAGTTTTGTTGTTTGGTGCATAATAACAATCACACTTCTCTTTCCATATCTTTGATCTAATAGATAACTGTTCAATAAACATTTATAGTAAATATTGTAAAGGTCAACAAACTTTTGATATTAAGTTGGGTGATTTCTCAAAAATTAGAAATTTGGGGTCATTCTAAAAAAAAATTTTTTTTTTTGTTTTTGTTGGAAGAGTTATTGTAAGTGTGATTGTTTATTACCTTTTGGTGTTGTGTGCATAGACTATCTCAGGTATTATTTAGGTAATATCACAGGTATACAAGACATAGTAATTAAAATTAAGTTTTGTAAAGATCAATTGCTCGGACGGTTTTTTTATTTTAAATTTTTCTTAATTTCAACAACATGGATTTAGATACGGTTTATTTTCATACTCTTCTTAGAGATGAGCTGATATATGAGGTAAATATTAGGGCTGAAGTTCCTGAGAGTACGGTACCTAAACTGAAGAAGCAGTTAAAGCATTTGTGCTTAGGTTTTAGTCCTGCTGACTTCGTCGACGATGAGTTGGACCTTGAGGCAGAGCTGTTAGCGGTGAAGGAGAAGATCTCAGAGCTGAAGACAAAGCTTGATTTGGTTGAGAAGACTCGTGAGCCTTATGTTTTGTCTAGGGTTAAAGCTTTGTTTTGCCACCTGCATCATAGAGTTCAGCGCTTGTTGTATAGAGGTCCAGCGGATAGCTCTTCCTTTCAGGATTTCAGGACGGATTTCAGTACCATTAGTACAAGAGTACATAGATGCTTCGGGAAAGGCTCAGAAGAGGTGAAACCGAACGAGGCGGACCTGAACATGGAGATGCAGGTCTCAGGCAACAAACATTTTAACTTCGCTAAGTGGAACATTGTGTTTGATGGCCAGAGCTCTCCTCATTCTTTTCTGGATTCAGTCAATGAACGGGTTTCTGCTTATAAAGTCCCTGACAAAGTCATCTTTGATTCAGCATTTGTGTTATTTAAGGATCAAGCATTGTTATGGTACAGAGGCGTTAAGGGACAGGTGTCTAGTTGGTCCGAGCTAAGTAAACTTCTTTTGGAAGAGTTTGCACCTGTTGATTTTGATTACCGTTTACTGGGTGAGATTCGTGCACGTACCCAAGGTCAAAGTGAGCCCATTCACATATACTTTGCAGTTATGAACTGCATGTTTTCACGTCTACAACGTTCATTATCTGACGAGGATAAGCTAGAAATCCTCATGCATAATATTAGGCCGGTTTATACAGAACAGCTTGCGTTAGTCAATGTTACTTCAATAGCAGAATTGAAGGAGTATTGTAGGAAGATAGAGGCTGCACGTCTAAAATCTAGTTTGTTTGCTGAGCCTAAGGACAAGTGTTCGGTGGGTTTGGAATTTGTGCCTAAAAGTGTGAAACCACAAAAATCCCAAGCTGCAGCTGTACAACAGTCGCCTGTTGAGCAGAATAAGCGGAAATTTTACAAAAAGGGAAATTCTCATAAGAAGGACTCGCACAAACTTTCTGACTCTGGTCAAGGTGGCAATAAGCCAGTTAAGGGTTCTAAAAAGGCATTAAAATGCTATAAATGCGGTAAAGCTGATTTTACGGTTAAGACGTGCCCTGACTGCAATAAGAACGTTCCAAAAAACGCGTAGCGCAAAACCGAAGTAAACCATCTGCACAGGTCGATGCAGATGAAAAGAAATCTTGGTTAGATTCTGTTTCAAATTTTTTTAAGAATAATAACTTTGTTTCGGTTTTGTTTAAGCCTGATGATAATGACGTTCGACCATATTTAGATGTGAATATTTTTGACTTAACTGTCAGTGGTTTATTAGATTCTGGCGCTTGTGTTTCTATTGTAGGAAATGGAGCTCATGAGAAGCTATGTGATTTAGGTTACAATATGGATACTAACTCTGATAAAGTATATGTAGCTGATGGTTCAGAATGTGACTCCTTAGGTGTTTTAACATTGCCTATCACTTTTAATGATGTGACTAAGGTCATAAAGTTTTATGTAATACCAGCTATAACTTCAAATATTATCTTTGGTGTAGATTTCTGGAAAGAATTTAATTTAATGCCTGAAATTTTTGATAAAATTACTTATAGGCAAAAGCCAACAACTTTTGTAACTGGTTCATCGTGTTTAAATAAATCACTTAATTTTGTAGAATCTTTTGAAAATATGCGTTCCGAAGATAGGGAATTAGCTGAATTAATAGTTAAACAATTTCATGATATTTCTTTTGAAAATAAAGGTTTAGGTAGGACTCATTTGACTGAACATGTAATAGATACAGGTGATTCGCCACCAATTAAGTGCAGACCTTATCCTTTGTCACCTGAAAAGTTGAAAGAACTACATAGGGAATTAGATAAGATGTTGGATCTTGATGTAGTAGAACCAAGCGAAGGCCCTTGGAATAATCCAGTTCTTATGGTTCCAAAGTCTGACGGTACATTAAGATTTTGCCTTGACTGTCGTAAGCTGAACGCGGTGTCAAAAGGAGATGCTTATGCAATACCATACCTACCTCAAATTTTAGATAGTCTCAAAAATGCAAAATATATTAGTTCTGTAGATTTTAAATCTAGTTTTTGGCAAATAGGTTTAGAGAAGTCCTCTCAGGAGAAAACCAGCTTCACTGTGCCTGGAAGAGGTTTATTTCAATTTAAAGTTATGCCTTTTGGACTTTGTGGTGCACCAGCCCGTCAACAAAGGTTGATGGATGAACTTTTCGGTTATCCATTTTGTAGTGACATCACCAAAGGTGTAGTTTTCTGTTATGTTGATGACATTTGTGTTGTTAGTGAAGATTTAAGTACACATTTAATTTTATTAAAACGAGTTCATGAAAAAATTAAAAATGCAAATTTAACGGTAAATTTTGAAAAATGTAATTTTTTTAGAAAATCTTTAAAGTATTTAGGTTATGTAGTTGACGAGTGTGGGTTAAGAACTGATCCAGATAAAGTTCGCGCTATTTTAGAATTTCCAACACCAAAAACAGCGAAAGAAGTAAAAATGTTTTTAGGAACATGTTCATGGTATAGGAGGTTTATTCGGAATTTTGCAACTATAGCAGCACCGTTAAATGCTCTTACAAGCACCAAGGTTAAATTCAAATGGAATCCAGAAGCAGAAGTCGCTTTTAATGCTTTGAAGAGAATATTAGTATCTGCTCCAGTTTTAGCTTGCCCGAATTTTAATTTACCATTTTCTGTTCACTGCGATGCAAGTAGTTATGGTCTTGGTGGCATGTTAACCCAGAATATTGATGGGCATGACCATCCAATTGCTTTTGTTAGTAGATCCCTTAATAAGAACGAACGCAATTATAGTGCTACCGAACGTGAAGCGTTGGCGGTAATTTACGCGTTAGAGAAATTTGAACCATATTTGGGTACTCGACATTTTACCGTTATCACTGATCATGCCTCGCTTAAGTGGTTCGAAAACTTGAAAAATCCGACTGGGAGATTAGCTCGTTGGGGATGTCGTCTCTCTCAATTTAATTTAACTATTGAACACCGTAAAGGTAAAGATAATGTTGTGCCTGATACTTTGTCTAGGTTGCTTAAGTTAGATGCAGTAGATAAACCTAATGAAATAGCACCGGAAGATGATACGTGGTTTATTAGGATAGTTGAGGGTTGTAAATCGCATTCGGCGAATTTTCCAAATTTTAAGGTCGAAAATGATATACTCTACAGATATTGTAAAGGCAAATACTCGTTGATTCAGGAATTTGACTGGAAGGTAGTTGTCCCGAAGTCAAAGCGTACCCAGATTATCTCGGATAATCATGAACCTCCAACTGCAGGTCACCTAGGTGTCTTCAAGACGCATAGAAGGTTGGCTTTAAGATATTTTTGGCCGGGAATGTATCGTGACGTTGTTACTTTTGTTAAAGAGTGTAACGTATGTTCAGCGTATAAACATAAAACTACTTTAACACCAGGGCAAATGGGTCAACCAAAACAGTGTTATAGACCGTTTCAAGTTTTATCAGTAGATTTAGTAGGACCTTTACCTAAATCACGTTCGGGTTTTGTGCATTTATTAGTAGTAACTTGTTGTTTCTCAAAGTATACTTTACTATTTCCTTTACGTCGTGCTACAAGTGCAGCGGTAGCGAAATGTTTCGAAAATTATGTTCTTCTCAGCCATGGAATTCCGGAAACCGTAATTACCGATAATGGGGTTCAATTCACGGGATCTGAATTTCGTAGCTTATTAGGCAAATATAGCATTCCACGTGTACACTACGGTCCTCGGTACACACCGCAAATAAACACTGTAGAGAGGTATAATAAAACTGTTATGACAGCAGTAGCAGCGTACGTTAAAGAAGATCATAGATCTTGGGATCAGAATTTGTTCAAAATTCAATTTGCAATAAACAGTGCAGTGAACGAAACTACTGGATTTTCTCCATTTTTTCTTGTCCACGGTAGGGAACCGATTATTAATGGCAATTTTTATAAAGACTCCAAAGAGTTGGACTATGATATAGCCATACCTAGAGAGGAATATGCGGGAGACTTTGGGATATTGAAGGACGTGTTTGCCAAAGTTCGCGAGAAAATTGTAAAATCTCACGAGGCAAATGCCAAACATTATAATTTGCGTAGGCGTAAAGTTACCTTACGAGAAGGTCAGGAAGTTTGGCGTAAAACTTATATCCAAAGCGATGCGGATAAGTTTAGGACTTCAAAGTTAGCACCTAAATATCAGAAATGCATAGTAAAGAAGGTGCGTTCTCCTTTAGTGTATGAGCTCATAGGGTTAAATGGGAAAGACCTTGGGACGTGGCACATTAAGGATATTAAAATATAATCCTGTGCCCGAATTTCTGTTGTCTTCATTTTGTTTTTAACCATGTCTTTGCCAGGTTCGCTACCGTAGCCCGTTTAAAACGTGTTGTGTGAACGCTTGTTCGTCACCAACGATGGCAAGGTAATTTTATACTCGTTTAACGAGTTATTCTTTTGCCGTAGTCCACTTTTGTGTGTTGTGTGTGTGGCTAGCCACCACCAACGATGACGAGGTACACTGTATTTTCATTTCGTGTATTTTCTCGTGTTTTTTATTGTGGATTTAACTGTGTATTATTTTTATGCATGTTAGTTTTAAGTTCATGCTTGAACTTGTTTTCTTTTGTTCTTCTAGGAGACAAATTGTTTAGTTGTGTTACAATATTTTTATATTGTTCCGCTTAGGCGAGACACTAACGTTGTTGTGTTGTTCCTTTAATTAGGACTCACATATACATTTTTTTTTTGCTTTAGCAGTGTTAACAATGCTCGCATTGTTTCTATTAATATTTATTAATAGACACATTCTGCTAATAGGAGCGGTTTGTGACTCCTTTATCAATAAGCCTTCACAGTTTGTTAACATCTCGCTTGTGCTAGCACAGTGGTTGTTTTGTGTGCGATTTGGATGAGACCGTTTAAGGCCTTCCATTTTGTTTTTACGCGGGTTCGAAATATAACCTTGCGCTTTATGCAATATCTGATTTCATGGCTATTGTAGTCTGTCAGTATTGTTTTGTTTAGTTGTCTTCTGTGGATTCAGAGACGCTTAGTATTCTATAACATTGTTAAATATGTTCACCTGAGGGGTAACTTTAGGGTGAAGTAGGATAATGTTGTAATTTAAGTTGATTGTTTCTAATTTAGTTCAACGTTTTTTTTTACCTAGCTAACTCGGTGTTGTTTTAGCTTTTAGCTTAACACCGGGGCGGTGTTTTTCCGAGAGGGGGGGGTATTGTCACGTTGCAAATGACTGAATTAATAAGTCATTATAAACACCATCGTATTTCTTTAGACTGGTAACGCCATCTAAAGTTTCGTTAGTCCAGTTACATCGATTGACCTAATGGTTCGATGTCACGTAGTAGTTCTAACATATGACAACAGATGTCGCTAGGCGCTCGTTTCGCTTTTATTCAAGATTTAAATATTTAGCGATTATAAATTTAAATTAGTTATAATTTTAATAGTCACATTTATTGTGAGTATTTGAGATTTTCTTTCAGTCTCAATATTTGTTCCAAATTCGAAAACCAAATGATAGAATCGATTGTTCTGGAATCATATCGTTTTGTCTATGGTATTGGGCTGTCAAAGACAAGAGAGGTGACGTAGTTTTTCTGAGAAAAATGGTGTCCAGTAAAGATGTCCTTTTAATATTCTCGTAAAAAGAATATTGTGTAGGCCTCTGAGTATGATGATGAATATATTATCATAACTCTTATGAGGTTATAATATGTACACAATTGCCAGAAGATATTATATGCTTATCTAATGTGATTTAAGACTAAAATCGTCAGGGTGGATTGGGAATGTCACTCGATTAACCAGGATTCCTGTGATTTGGGTTGATAGTTATCATAGTTGATAGTTATCATGATTGATAGTTATTATATTTCATAGTTTATGATTTAAAGTTTATACTTAAAACGACTTCGTCTACGTTTATGTTAATAGTGCAGATTTCGTATCTCACTTCTACCGATTATGACCAAGGTGTATAGAACCGGTCGACCACGTGCCTAACCTCGTGTCCGTCGCGGGTCGCTGAGCCACGTGAGAAACTAACCTCGCTCTAGAGTTGGGTCCGGAGAGTCTTCATTCCATGTGAAGTTTGTAGAACTCAACATTGATGACCTGCCCTTAGAGTAAGGTCCGGCTTCAGGTATTTGTCATTATTCAGTATAACATACGGACGAGCACTCGATCTATCCATATTAGAATCATAGTAACTAAGGATAATGTAATTTTTCACTTTAAATAGAACCGTTCACAACCGCTCTGGGAAAAACATTGTTAGTCTCTTGCTCTCCCAACAGAGGGGTCTGTTGTTAATTATTTTATTTCTGAGTCCCGGATACATAACTTAATTTATGTAATTTTAAATACTGGTGGAAGGGAAATTAAATATAATATAATATATGATATCCTGTCATGTTTTATTTTTTTGTTACACCAACCAAAAGTGTTTCAAGCAATTACTTTACATTCCATCGTATATCGTGTGTTTTTCCAAATAAAAAAAACTAATCCAACACACACATTTACTCACATATACGCACTGAAACACGCTACAATACACACACGCATACACAGACACATACATTCGCTCAGCTATAGTAATATGCCGCACAAACAGCTCACGTATCCATGTAAATAAATGTGTTGATTAACGCTCGTCAATTCCGGGTAGGAGCCTGCGGTCTTCTTCCTGTTAAACAGGGTTTTCCCTAGTACAGACTCCAGTCTCTCATAAAGGAACATAGCATTAATGTCACTAGGATTTTTGCAAATCTTTGTGATAGAGAAATAAAGGTATTAATAATATTTGCTGATTACGGTTTCTCATTTCTTATAGTTGAAGGCATGCGTGGGAACGAAGCCAACAGCGCCTATTATTATTATAGTAAGTTTTGTTTTTTGGTATGTGTCTATTTGTATTGGAGCATATCGTACATGGTAGATTTTATAAGTGTTTGTAATCAAATCAAAAAATAAAAGGAAACGGTATAAAATGACCAACTCGTGATAATAGGTATAATAAGTTTTCTCCATACAGACCATTTAGCACAGGAGCGATGGGCTTGTTACCCGAATGTAAGAGCTATTGTATGCAAGTTTTGCTTGAATGATGCATAAGACAATCCAACCTACAAATATGCCGTACGTGCGACTGTTCCAATATCACGGTATCTCTGATACGTTAATTGAATACGCTGAAACATGCGCCAACTATTAGGAAAGCATATAACTTGCTAAAATGTATGAAGCGACCAAATAGAATGGGTATTCACCGAAACCCATGTGCTATAATGATAGTAGTGACAGTAAAAATTTGCGAGTTTCTAGGGTATAATATCGTAAAACAACAGCACATTTGCTCGTAATGGTGACTCAAACGTGTGAAAATGTATCGAACTTCTACTCTTACAAGTGCGTTATTTCATGTGCCTAAACATTTCACAATGACTTCGATATTTAATTTTGTAAGGTGTACATTTAATGTTACAAATCAATGTATGCATTTCATATTAACTGATATCAAAAGAAGATTAACGATTCGTCGATTTTTTTAAGAATTTAGTTATGACACGATTTGTAGCAGTAATATGTGATAGGAAGGGGTTGCATAAATCAATGCAATGTGAATCTTGAATTTAAGTTAATGATGTATCTAGCGGTACTTGGCACAATTCCAAAAGACTTTGCAGTCTAAAAATTGAAGTTCTAAATCATTTTATAATTTAACTTCATCGGTATACTGTGCTATGCGCGGTCCTCGTATTTCATCATTCTAAAAACTTAATAAATAAGTATTTTGAAATATTTTAATTAAATCGTTTGACTCATATCATTGTATAAAATAATTAGGGTAACCTACTTAAACATGAGACTATTATATTGACTATGTTTCAACACTCACATATTAACCTCAAAATGTATGCGATTTATTTTGGATTCGTTGATAATAATGTGCAGTTCTCACCATTTTGAACCTAATTGTTATTTATATTCTATGTCTTGAAACCAGTAATAATGACATTAAACGGGATTTGACCTCACTTAATAACTTTGTATAACAAACGAACAATGCCACTAATGCCTGGAATTGCATCTCGAGTGCTCTGTCTATTGGATAATTTGAGAACGATCGTCCAAAGCGCTGGCATTCTCTTGGCGTAGGACGTGATTCGCATTTTCCTCCGCGGGGAATTGCAATGAGCCTGCACACACGGTCTACGCTCCTAGTACGCTCGAGGAATCTTGCCAAAATATTTGTGCAACGTCAGCCTTTAATTTGGCTCACGAGCCGATGTAACGAGCCTGGCGTAAGAATGTCTAAGATTACGACTACGTTATGGGTTCAAAAATAGGACGCCTTTTTTCATCAGAAATATTTATTTAGATAATTCCTCCTTTGATCAATTGGTCTTTGGCATTTATTTAAATATTTATTTATAATAATTATGATGAAATTTTAAACGAGAAGAAGAACAATAGTAAACACAAATTTATTAAAAACTAAACTAATGTAAAAAACTAAAAGGTTTTCTGAAATCTTAAAAAAAATCTACAAAGAACGTTAAATGTTATAACGAGAAAGCATTTATATTACAAAGCTAATTCTGTAAGTTAATAAAGATTTATGAAACTGATAAAAACCTATTATTTTAAGCTTGCACCACAATGATTTAGGGAATGGATTTGCTTTGAAAACAGTTATTATAATTATTTACATAATAAATGAGCGCAGTGTTTGTTTTTCTTTTGTGCGTTTGTTATAAAAATATTTTTTAAACAACCTGCTTGTGGGTAACGTAATCATAATTTAATAGTTTAGCGACATTAAATTCATTAGCATTATAAACCATGTATATGTAATATTTAAAGCAAATTTTAGCTTTGCTATGCATTTATTTTTATGTAATATTAAAGTTGAAAAATTAAGAATCCAGCAGGACTCGAACCTGCACCTCTTGGGTATACGCCCCAAGTGCTTTGCCAATTCAGCTATGGATTCGCATGCTGCCGGACTCGAAATTTCTCAACTCTTTTGTGCCAGCCGAAGCTAGACGAACCATTACTTGGTTTTAGCGCCATCTATGCGTTACTCCGGCAGCATGCGAATCCATAGCTGAATTGGCAAAGCACTTGGGGCGTATACCCAAGAGGTGCAGGTTCGAGTCCTGCTGGATTCTTAATTTTTCAACTTTAATATTACATAAAAATAAATGCATAGCAAAGCTAAAATTTGCTTTAAATATTACAAGTATTGATAAAAATGCGTCATCTCTCGACAGTAATGAGTTGATCTTAATTCAAACGTACTGTATGCTATTATGTGAATAAGTAACGCATAGATGGCGCTAAAACCAAGTAATGGTTCGTCTAGCTTCGGCTGGCACAAAAGAGTTGAGAAATTTCGAGTCCGGCAGCATGCGAATCCATAGCTGAATTGGCAAAGCACTTGGGGCGTATACCCAAGAGGTGCAGGTTCGAGTCCTGCTGGATTCTTAATTTTTCAACTTTAATATTACATAAACCATGTATAGTTATGTTCATTTATACATAATTATATAGAGATCGAAAAGTATAAACGCAACACAAAAAAAAATGATTGATGTACCTTCATGTATACAAACCACCAACAAAATCGAAAGGAACATAAATTTCCGGTTATTTTTATACCTACAATTTTGCTTAAAAACTATATTTTGGTAGGAATCGACAAAAAAAAATAAGTATAGTGACAGATGAAAAGGTTATTAGAATTTTTTAACTTACTCTGGTTTAATGCAAAGATCAATAAGGATAAGACAAGCATACGATGCCTTTGATGTGAAAATCCCATGGGAATACATCTCCCCCAAAATATATCTATTGTACACCAATATCCTATTGTGATAGGACACACAATGTTCCCTTTGCATCTATTGGTACTCTTCCATTCTCCCATTGGGTAAACTAACTGATATTGTGTAACCTATTGGAAAAGATATATTCTATACATATTTGGTAATCTGTACATTGCATGACAAGTAAATATTATTATGATCGTCAAACTTTTCAGGTCCAGCGCTTCTAGCTTTTATAATTAAAACTTTAGGTGAGCCAGTACATATTTTTTAAATCCAAACCGTATATGGTACACACAATAAAATAAAAGTTGAAAATTATATAAAATTTCAGTGAGGCTCGAACCCACACCTCTGGGATCTACATACCCAGCACCTTATCGGTTTTGACCAAAGAATCGAGGTGTGGCTTTAATACCCACTGAATCATAATTTTTCGACCGTGATTTTGTATAATAAATGCTTGGAAAACCTTAACATTGTTTCAATATTACAAGTATAATATATATTGCTTTGAATATATTGTTTTTACCTAAACTGCTGTGAGAAGTAAATGTCTTTACATTTTCTCAATAGATGGCGTGCAGGCGATAAGACGAGGCCTGTCATTCATGACAGCAATAAGTTGACAAATTCGATTTCGCTGGGACTCAATTCCATGACCGATGTGAAGGAATGGAAGGCACTGGGTACGTAAAACCCAAAAATGTAGGGTGAACCTACACTGGAGTCATATTTTTTCAACCGTAATATTGAACACACTATATTTTAAGTAAAATCTAATGAGAATTAACGCGACCATTATTTACATTTAAGGCTTGACGTTCACGGTACAACGCATACCAATTGGTATATGGTTTAAAAGTTAAAACTTTATTTTGCACCATTAATTGCTTTTGAAGACGTGAAATAGGAAAACATCTTCATCACAAAGCCCTTTCGCCTTTCGATCAGTATTGACGCAATTTATCTCGGCGACTGTGTTTTACTGTCGAATCGGTATGTTGACTATACAGAATTGTATCTATTCTTTTTATAGTCCGTTACAACGTAAACAAAAAGAAAACAAAGGACATTCCTAGTTCTGAAAGGCCCAATTATTTATTTATTATTTATGTCGTAGGTTTGACTACAGGCACCTTTAAAGTATACCTATATTTCACCTGCTGTCATCCAGTTTTTAATTTTATATAAAATTAACAATTCAGAATTTATACCATAAAGCTGCGGTTGTTCAGTCTCCACGTTTAATGACCTGGAAATTGTAATAAATTACACCATAATGCCCTTTTTCCACAATGAGCCCATCGCTAAGTGGACACTTATTTTATTGTTGAACCATACATGAATGAATATTTAAAAAAAGCTTAAAATGTTTTTGTGCAAGATTTATTTAAAATAGTTTTATTCAGTGTTTCTTGATCCATATGCTGCTTATGTTTTTAATGTTCAAGTTTCATTTTTCACTTAAAATATATACCTATAGATAGCATTGAAATTTAAAAAGTCCACCGAAATGACAAAAAAAAATCGCTTGTTGAAATTCACCCATACATTAAATACGTTAATGTTAGGTAAACATATTATTAAATGTTTATGCAACCGCATTATTTAATAACCTATGCTCGTAATTATTATTCTTATAGTGACGCCTCATTACAGAAAAGGTACGGTGTTCGGACCCCAATTTCCATAAACATTAATATTCATATACATAGCCTGGTACGCATATGGTTCAGGTTTTGGTCAGGCTTGAATATAAAAACGGTGTCCCTAGCAGATTATAATAATTTCGATCGAGACATATATTTTTTTGCTTTTTTAATTATAATAATGGGGGTAAAATATTAATTTATTTATTTATTATTTACACAATATACAATCGTCCTTACAGGCAAAACCCAATGCGACAATGAACACGTAAAAATATTGATGTCTACAGCTTCCTTATTCATAGTCCCTACGGCTCTTTATTATGAATATTATTATGTGATAATAGTCAAACAAACTAATAATATAATGCGTCATTAATGCTACTTTGTTAATTTAGGTAAACATGAACATTTATATCAGTTACATCCCAAGAGATTGTCTAGTAATTAGAACTTGAAAGTTGGCGATAATTAATTGAAATTAATCATCCAAATTAACTATTAGGGAGAGCGTATGAACTTTACTTGCTTAAGAAATCTCGATTAAGAATTTTAACAGGCGCAAATTTTTTATTTGGAGATTATGTCTATAACAATGTTATTTTAAAAATAAACTGATAAACAAATTAACTATTAATGTTAAATATTCAGTATTTTGTTTTAAATAAAGAAATTGAAACAAGCTTTTTCAAAAGAAAAATGTACCAACAGGTATAAATAGAAAACTAAAATAAAAATAAAATAAAAATATTACAGCAACTAAACTCGTTACACATCCTTTGTAAAATATTTATTTCATTCCGTGAAAAATATTTTTATCATAAGTTAAAGTGTTAACATTGAGTTGTCGTGAAGTAGGTAATTTATTACAATTAATTCAGTGACGAGACGCTATGACGCCCAAAAGGTTCACTGAATCATTTTTCTCCCCGACGAATAGAAGACGTTGACAAATGACCAAATTATTAGGTCACTTCACTACTTGTCGAGGTAAAAACTAGTCTGTTTTTTGTTAATTTAATATGTTCTGATGTTCTGTGTTTTTTGAACTCAGATAATAAATATCTATAGAAATACCTTCGTTTGTGCTATTTTGTCCATATTGATAATTATGATATAAAATACATATGGGAATGTGAACCACGAAGCAGTTTAAGTAATATTTTTAACTATTTTGAAACCCAAGGAGAAATTGATCGTTGACACGTTGACAATTAAATCAATAGATTTTTTTTATGTTAACTTTACAATAGTCTTATAAGTAGCTACCATCTTCTTTGAATGAAAATATATTTTGTGAAGGAACGAAATTTCAAAGCCTCCCAAGATGTTAATTTTAAGCCCTAGCACTGAGCGAAGTGAGCGTCAAGAAAGCGCCGTTTCCAGGTCACTGCAGGAAAATAACTACTTGAATCTCGGGCTTCTATCACTTTTGTTTTACTTTAAATGGAAATATGCACAAAGGTACAAAAATATATTAGAACACTGCATTAAAATTTTAAAGAGAAGTAAGACAGTGATGCGGACGAGTATTTCGATGCCTAATCTTATTATTATTTTTATTATCTGTTGAAATTATTATTATTATATTTTTATTATTTTAGTTGTGTAAATATTTTAACCTATTGTATTAATTTCTGGTTTATAAGAACTAAAGGTGTCGAATTGTGCAAATAACTAAATAAATTTCCAAGAAAGATTAAAAAAAAAAAAAAGAGAAGTAAAACAATGCGCGAATTAAAATCCGCGCTAGTAGGTAATTATGATTTTTTAGATGTAGTCACTTTGTCGCCTGTTCCTTGTTTTTGTTTATAGCTTTTTTTAAATTTTTAGAACTGTATTATTTTTTAGTTCAGAAATGTACCAAAGTGGAATAATATAATTATTTTTTACTTAATATTTAATTTTTAGTTTATTTTTCTTGTATGTTTGGTTGTAATATTTCTTTGTTTATATTTTTTGTGAGCGTTGATCTACTGTGTTATTTTTTCTCGCAGGGACTAACTCAAAATCAGTGCTGTGCATTACGCGCAGCAAATACTAAGCTAGATCCTTTGCCGCACATTTTCTGTGTAGGTACTATTTTTATTTTCTTTAAATTGTTTTTGTTTTTTCTAAATGTAAGATAATGTATGGTTAATAAATGGTTTAAATGGTTTATAATGCTATTTGCCGTAATCTTTTATAAAACTTTTTCTTTACAGCGTTGAACACAATGTACAATTTAATATTAAACGTACAAAAGCAGATACTGTGTTATTACAATAAATAATGGTCTTGAGGTAAAACAGCGATATTAGAAGTAATAATGAACAGTGGACGCCTCAGTAATGAAAACAGATGACGCAAGGGGAAGAAATTTTTCCAAGTAAATTAAATTATTCACAGGGTACAAAACCTTGAACGTTATTGTAAACTTTATTTACATCGCATTAGGGTTAAAAATTGTGTTTTCTGTAGTTGAAATAGCACCATAATGGTCCTATTACAACTACAGAGAACTATAATTATCATACAATCATCTTAACTAGATATAAAATCCATCCATCAATTCATTTAAGCCCTTTAGGTCTTTTTATTTTAATAAAAATACTTGTCTTGACTTTTGTTCTTTTAGAGGCAAGCATAGACTATAAATACTCGCACAGTCTTTAATAATAAGCTAAAGAACACACAAATAAAATTTGTTCAATAATGGCAAATCTGTACAAAGATTCGCAAGCATAACGCCACGTTTATCATTTCTCCACAATGCGTGTGTGACGTCATTACATTCATTAGTCATTGTGACAGACATATTGAACGCCTCCGCTATGAGTAAATGCGATGAAAAGGGAACTGCTAGTTATTGTTTATTCAGTTAGTAGGTGGTATTTGGTTTCTTTATTGGTTATCTTTTCCAATGCGTGATTGACGTGACATGTAAGTTTTCATTGAGACATTTAGGTAAAGCGTGTGATGCCAAAAAATAAAAGTCTTCTCCATTTCTACGTAGCTGCAAAAAAAAGACGGTTATCTAGTTTGTTTATTTTTTTTATTCATGTTAAATGAATAAAAAAAAAACTTATGCACATATGAAAGTACAGAGGCGGACTTAATGCCTAGTGGCATTTTCTTACAGTCATAACCTAGGGTGGTGCAGAGAAAATTAAGGGAAGGTGCAATACGAGAAAAGGAACGAAGTGAAGTGGTGATGTGAATATTTAGAAGAAACGAGTACAAATCCATACATAAGCCAGATAAAAACATACAAACTGACATAGATATACAAAACTTCATAAAATATATAACGTTATATATTTTTTTACATACATGAATAAATACAATAATATAATACATACACAAATAAAATACATATTTACAAGATGATAAAAGCTGAATTTAACATATTATTGTTTGGCGCCGACTCAAAATTAGTAAAGTATAATGTTTTATAGTTTATGTAACTAATTTCAATACCCAAGACTTAAAATGTTTACAAATTTTTTACTTTTTAGTTCTTTTAATAATTTTATGTAGATGAGTATAACCATACTGAATGACCATCGTACAGTAACTATATACCAATCCAGTACCATTTTCTGATAAAAAAAAGCATAGGTTTATGCAAAATGCAATTAACGCTTAAAACATTAACAACTAATTCAAAGAAAAATATGCACCTACTATAAAACTTTTGCGGAACTACATTTCATAAATAACTATACTCTGTCCATTCCTTTATTTTCTTTTTGACAGATCACGCCTATGAATTACCGTTTTTTTTTGTCAGATTAATGTACTACAATAATAATGTACTTTATTGACAAGCGACACTTTTTAGGGAAGTTCACTGTTTGTAACAAACAACCACAGACTATAATTCAAATCGTGAAATGCAATAAATCGATCATTATGAAAAAGAATAATTTGACTTTTTTATGTGTATTGTCTGTATTTTTTATATAAAAAAGAATTTAATAATAGTATCATGATTCCATGAATAATTATTTGCAAGAAATTAAGTCGAAATCTTGGAATGACATATCAAAATGTAAACAAAGGTAACTAGGAAACCGTCATAGACTAAGTATGTGACATTATTATTATATTATTATTTTGTATATTTATTTCATCGAATAAAAACTACTAATAAACGAATAATTAATAATGAACTAAAACCATTTCGATGTAATTAATCGATTGAAAGTTCTTCTTAGACAACATCGATTATAATTTCAAATCGAATCAGTAACGTCTGAAGGCATCCCTAAATGTAATCTGTCAAAAAGAAAATAAAGGAATGGACAGAGTATAACTCTATTTTTTGATTATTTTTGTGCAAAAATCGAACCGAACCTTTCGCAACAAAACACGATCTAGCAACGATGCTACAATTACTGCAAAATATTTCGACAGGCCATCTCTTCCGTACGGCCATCAATAACGGTTTTACCCTATGTATCGTATTATTATGATATGACGTCATCACCATTTACTGTCACGAAAGTGTTCAGTGCATGTTGACGCATTATAAATTATACGTTTGGAAATGAGCTCATGCCTGGCACAAGGGGTGCATAATCAAATGAGATCATTATATCGTGCTCTATTACAATAAAATTATACCCTTTTCATTGTTGCTATACCATAGTAGCAGCAATAGCCAAGTGGGAGACAGTAAGAATGTCTGTCAATATATCATTAAGATTAATCTTTTTGAAGATATGTGTGTATTTATCATTAATATAAATTATCGCTAGCTAACGGTGAAGGAAAACATCGTGAGAAACCCTACATGCCTGAGAGTACCTAATAATTACTCGAGGTCGTGTGAGGTCTACCAATCCGCACTTGGCCAGCGTGGTGGACTATGGCCTAACCCTTCGCATCATGAGAAGAGACCAGAGCCCAGCAGTTAGGACATGTGTTTGATACAGGGCTGCTATTATTATATGATATTATGAGGAGTTTATTTTGAGAAAATCAAGTAATACATGTTTTTATGAAGACCGGCATGAAAAGAAAATATTTAAGTCGTCATCAAAACGGAAGAATAACTTTGTGGGTCACTCACTTGATACTAAGTATTTTAAAGTTTTGCATCATTGTATAAAATCTACTAACATTAAATACTGCGGCAAATATGTAAAACTTTTTCGACACTTTTTTGATTAATCGATTTTAAGTAACGACTACATAACCACAAATAAAAGTATCTATACTTGATGCTTGGAAAAGTGCTGTCGCTTCAATTCGTCACGGAATTACCGAGTGATTTCAGTCGAAGCTTGGCTGAGGCAATTTGCTTCCAATTAGGTTCACGTTCTGTCCATCTCCGATTACTTTTTAAGAGCACTAATGGCTTTGCTCGTCTATAGATTTATGCTACATGGCTTGATTGGGATGACGATAGTGGATAAATTGATGATGAAAAGCAAAAGTAAAATACTTTCAAAACATCACAGTTTTTTATTCAGTACACATAACAATATAAATAAATCTGTAATGAAAACTGCCCATTTCATGGTATTTTATCATCGGGGAACGCTTTTTTTATGTGTTAGACCAAATGGTATGTGGTTTGCAACTATTTTACGAAGCGTCATAATGACAGTGTGATCATCTGGGAATATAATAAATACGAAAATCAATTTAAATATTTCAAGAATACAATGTTTTATTATGAAATAACATTTAGGTTATATAAGGTAAATAAGGTTCGCAGCAAACGGCATTGGACGCCAAAGTCACTCGTGTGATCGACATCCGATCCGATGCGCCGGTGTACCTATACCTACTAGGTATTTCGTAATATACTATGAGAATAACAAGTAAGAGCATAATGCGTAAAACGAAAACGTGATATTATTTAGTTTTAAGAACCACAGAAGATTATTAATTTTAAACATTCAAAATTCTTCGAACTTTAGCCATACAACATATAATTCATTGATAAGCAATGGATCTTGGCGTAAACGGCGGGTCAGCAAAGCATTGTTGAAGGCTTAGGGCGGTAATAGAGGTCAAGGATATTACTGGTCAGAAACTGCATCCAAACTTGTCTCCAATCGTAGCGATATTCCGTTCCATTGGGTCTAGATAGGTAAGGACGAGAGAATGTACCTGCGCCTGCGCAACCGCTTGTGCATTAAAACAACGTTTCTCGCGCATAAGACTGCTTCTGTTCCCTGGATTTTGAGCATTTTAAAGTCCTACGGCGATGGGTGGCGGTAGAGAGCTCGGGTAATGGTGCATGCTCGGCTTTGTCCAAAGCCTGCACGTAGGCGACCTAAAGATAAGTGGTCGTTTCCACATCGCATTACATGCGACGGTGTGGATTGGGCAGCACTTTAGGTGACGAAGCAGCCCTATTTAGGGAGGCACTGCTTCCCCCGCTGAGCCGGGGAAGGGACTAGAAAAGGTGTCCTAAAAATTGTTCGCATTACAATAATGGGGGAGTAGCAACCGCGGCTGCTCAAGCACCCCAAACTCGCGGTCGAAGTTACAATAATAAGAAGAAAAACCAAAAAACACCGGACATGATATTTGGCGCGTGGAATGTGCGTACTCTAATTGACAATGCAGGAAATTTATGCCCAGAAAGGAAAACAGCTGTGGTAGCTCGAGAACTTGAACGCTATAATGTTGATATTGCGGCGCTAAGTGAAACACGTTTAGCTGATGAAGGCGAGATAGTAGAACATGGTGGTGGCTACACATTCTACTGGAAAGGGAGCTCCCTAGCTGAACCGAGGAGAGCAGGCGTAGGGTTTGCTATTAAAAACAGCATTGTCAAGAAATTGACAGAATGTCCTGAATGTATCTCGGACCGTATTATTTCATTGCGCCTTCACCTGGACAACTGTAACTTTCTGAACGTCATCAGTGTGTATGCGCCAACAATGGGAAACGAAGAGAGCATCAAAGAACAATTTTATCAACAGCTTGAGCAATGCCTTAACAAGGTTCATCCTAATGAACAGATTTTGTTGCTTGGCGATTTTAATGCAAGAGTAGGTCAAGATTACGATGCGTGGCTAGGGGTGCTTGGTAGACATGGTGTGGGCAAAATGAATGAAAATGGGCGGATGCTCCTAACTTTATGTGCTCAATATGATCTCACCATTACCAATACACTGTTTAGGTTACCGCATAAATACAAGACGACCTGGATGCACCCTAGATCCAAACATTGGCATTTGATTGATTATGCTATTACTAGACGTCAAGACATCTCCCAAGTGCATATCACGCGTGTAATGCGCGGCGCTAATTGCTGGACCGACCACAGGCTTATAATAACTAAACTGAAACTTCGCCTTCGCTTACCACGCAGGGTCTGTCGGCCTAAACCAGTAGCATATAATTTAGAAAAACTAAATTTGCCCGAACAACGTGAATCCTACATCCGATCCTTAACTGATAAGCTGGCAACTTTTAACATAAATAACATCGACATGGAAACTGCATGGCAACATCTAAAGTGCACTTTGCACAAAGTGGCCGCAGAGGAACTTGGTCCACACAAAATAGTCTGCGAAGATTGGTTTGACCAAAATGATGGGACTTTAGTTGCAGCACTGGAAGAACACCGCAAGCTTTTAAGGTCAAGTCATGATGTTAGACAAAACCTGTCCGTTGAAATTAAGCGAAGTGGAGCCGAATTAAGAAGACTCACCCGGGAGCTGAAGGATAAATGGTGGCTCGAAAAAGCTGTAAAACTTCAATGGCTTGCAGATACTTATTAGCTGGGTGCATTTTACGAGGAGATACGTAAGCTGATTGGCAGTACCGTTCACAATGACGTGCCGCTTAAATCACATGACGGTTGCCAGCTTTTAACTGCCAAACAGGATAAGCTGGACCGTTGGGCGGAACATTTCAACATTCTGCTCAATGTTGATCGTGTAGTTGACCTGGAACAAATTCAACTTATGCCAGTTTTACCGGAAAATGTTACCTTAGATACACCTCCTACCCTAGAAGAAGTTACAAAAGCCATTAAAGACCAGAAAAGCAAGAAAGCAGTTGGAGTTGACAACATTGCTGGAGAACTGCTTAAATATGGCGGAGAACAGATACACACCCTTATCTGGCAAATGTTTGAGCGTATATGGCGTGAAGAAAATGTGCCTGCAGATTTTAAAGTCTCCCGTATACAAACGTTGTTTAAAAACAAGGGTGATCGCTCGGAGTGTGGTAACTATAGAGGTATATCGCTGCTGTCTGTACCTGGAAAGATATTTGCCAGAGTTCTCCTCAATCGTCTAATGCCACTGTCCGAAGCGTTGTTGCCAGAATCCCAATTTGGCTTTCGCCCAGAAAGAGGCACATGTGAGGCTATTTTTTCTATACGCCAACTGCAAGAAAAGAGTCGTGAACAAGGCCAACCACTATACATGTGTTTCGTTGACCTGGAAAAGGCCTTTGACTCTGTGCCACGTGAAGCCTTGTGGGTAATACTGGCAAAACTAGGATGCCCATCAAAATTTATTCGTTTGATCCGACTTCTGCATGATGAAATGACGTGCTGTGTTACCGTTAACGGTGAACAGTCCAAGTCTTTTCCTGTCACCTGTGGCGTTAAGCAAGGCTGTGTTCTTGCTCCTACTCTGTTCGCCCTATATTTTGCAGTTGTGATTCGGCAAACACTAGAAAGATCTACTACTGGCATCAAAATACGTTTTCGGACAGATGGTGGCATATTTAACCTCGCTAGGCTAAAAGCTATTACAAAAGTGTCCTATGCCGTAGTTACGGAAATAATGTATGCTGATGACCTTTGTTTTGTGGCTGATACAGCTCAAGAACTTCAATACTTAATTTGCAATCTACATGAGGTTTGTTGTGCTTTTGGTCTCAAAATTAATGTAAAAAAGACCGAGGTTATGGCAACAAATCAGCATGGTGTAAATGAACCACTGTTGGTTCACATAAATGACACACAATTAGATCAGGTTGAGAAGTTCAAGTACCTGGGGAGTACGATCACATCCAAGAATGACCTTGAAGCCGAAATCAACCACCGAATTGGAGCGGCAGCTGCTGTATTTGGTAAGCTTCGAGCAAAGGTATTCCGGTCACACGATTTAAAGCTGACTACGAAGGTATCTGTGTACGTGTCCATTGTTTTGCCCAACCTACTATACTCTTCGGAAACATGGGTATTATACAGAAAACATATCCGTACTTTGGATAGGTTTCACATAAAATGCCTACGTGACATATTAAACATCAAGTGGTCGGATCGGGTGAGAAACACCGATGTACTTAGACGAGCTAATGTGTGCGGCATTGAGGCCTATCTAATGCGGCGTCAACTCCGATGGTGCGGTCATGTTTTGCGTATGTCTGAAGATAGAATAGCTAAGCGCATATTCTTTTCTGAACTCGAGAACGGAAAGCGAAAACTGGGTGGCCCGTTCCTACGTTATAAAGATGTTCAGAAAAGACATATGAAGCGATGCGATATCGACCCTAAAAAATGGGAGGAATACGCAACTGACCGATCAAAGTGGAGACGCTTTATACGGATGAGGGTGGATGATTTTGAGGAGCGGAGGAGGTCCGATATGGATCAAAAGCGTGAAGTTTTAAAGGCCAAACAACCGAAGGCCATAACATATAACTTCGTGAATGGTGTCCTAACGTGTCAACAGTGTTTGCGCACGTTCACTCACAAAGTTGGCTACTGCAGCCATATACGGGCACACGAAAGGTCTAATCACACAGTCCACTAGATGCAGTCACCGTAGCCGAAATCAGCATGGGATATATAACCCTTTATTAATCAATAAATGGCAATGTCACTTTTTGCTCCTACGATTAATATCATGGAGTTTTTAGGTCACCGCCCGATAAAATAGAAACGTCTAGACCTCTTTGTTATGATGACCCAGTAAGGTTATAATATTAAAACAAAGGATTTTATTATTCTATATTAGACTATATTATATTATTCTTTATTATTATTCTATATTAAATACTATTCTATTTATTTATAACTAGCTATTGCCTGCGAGTTTGTCTGCGTAGAATTTAAAATTGTTATAACCTACAAAATTGAACTTCCCTCTTATACTTTTAACCCCAAATTTACCTCCTTAAGGCGAGTTTTTTTAGACATCAATCTTATTGTTCATTTTATTGATGTCGTGTAAGGAACCTAAGTGCAGAATTTCGAATTGACTAACTTCTCTAACTCCTCCTTTTAGAGGGTGATATTTATTTATTTATTTATTTAAGAAATATGGAAGACTTACAGCTAAATTTACAGTATTGTATGTAGTAGTACAGGAATCTGGCAGCCAATTACAAGTCTTCACTTATATAAAACAGAATAAAAACAAACGTAAACAGTAAAAAAAAAAAAAAAAAAATCAGAACAAAACAAATCTAAAGCTAAATTTGTAAGTACCTATATAAACACTTACCACACACTAATGTTACCATATACTGACCAATCACACCTCCACTGCACCCTTAAAAATATATATTTCAAAAAAATCTATCTTACAGTTTATTCACATCATAAGGAACCTATAAGCAGAATTTCATGCATTTTCCTTTAAAATTGATGAACTTACTATATAAACTTACACCTCTTATATAAATTTGCCCCCTTGGGCCATAGGATAAAATATATATATAAAACATATATATCAGTTTTTAAGTTAGACTTCTAGCTGTGAACACAACTGTGAAGACCGCATCCAATTCCATTAAGTAGTTTTTGCGTGATGGGCGTACGAACATACAGACAGATATACAGACGGTCAGGCGGACAGGCGGACAGGCGGAAAGGCGGACAGACGGACAGACAGATTGACAGTCCGACACACAGACAGACAAACAAAAAATTCTCGTATTATCTTCTACGTAAAGACATGGCAAATCTATACTTATAATCAGGGCTCGGAATTAGGTAGAGTTTTTCATGTACTTACACTGATTTCATACAGCGAAAGAATAAAGTGGATATGCCTCAAATCCCGAGATTAATTTTAAAGAGCAGAAAAAAATAATTTTAATTTTTTTTTTAAATAAAAAGTTATTTACTTTTTACACAATTTAAACTATAGCACGCGCGACTAAATATTTTAATTCTCACAAAATTTATAAAGTAATGTCGGATGCGAACACTTCAAATCTTACTGGTAATGAATCGGACAAGGAAAATGATTCTGATGGGCCGTTTGAATAAGCAAAACCTCACGAGTCTAGGCTAGAAGCAAAAGTATTTGCTCGTATTTATAAAAAAGGCGAAATATGCGTATGAGAATTTACTAAAGACTTTCAACAATTTGTATTGTGAATTAATGTAAACTAATAAAAAAAATATGTTAATTATCTTTGTTTTATTTGTCTATCTCTGAGGATTTTATTATTATTTATTCGTGATATTGTTGGCCATACGGGATTGTCCATTAGAAATCCCGGGAAGGTCCATATTAATATCAACATTTCGATGCAAGTACATAAAAAACTCTACCTAATTCCGAGCCCTGCTTATAATATACAATATTATTATATGTGTTGAAATATTAGAATTGAATACTTGCTAATTGGTTGTTTGGGCTTGTCTTTATTTCCAGTTGCAGAAATGATTTAATAGATAGAATCGCTGTCTTCTTATTTTGGTCGCGAGCAGAAAGGTAAAGAATCAAAATGTGTGTACTCTCATGCTATCATGGAATTTTCAAAAACTGGCATTAAGGAAATAAATATAAATAAAAGTTTAAGCTCGAGTTAAAATTATTGGGTAATTTGCATTTAGCTGTTTAAAACAATATAATTCAACACTCTTTGTTTGATTTGGAAGTTAATTTATTTCATTTTTATTTTAGGTATTATGACGAGTGTAATAAATAAAGGACTCATTATTTCTTGCTAAGACAAAGCTTTCCTCTAATGTAATATTTAATAAGCCGTACCGCGTTGTCTAACATTAAGCCCGTGAACTAACAGTATGTCTGGGTATTAGGCAAATCCACAGGGGCCCGACCTAATCTCCATTTAGATAATAGAGGGGGGAACATCTAAGTTAATATCATCTTTGTTCATCCACCGCAAACTTGCGTGTAAATAGAGCCCGGATTGAGGCCAGCTTATACATTACTTGACTCGTTAATAATTTACCTTATTTTGAGTTGTGTCAAGTACTCAAAATTAGGTAAATCACTTACTTGATTAGTATAAACTCTTGCTTACACGGTGTTTATCTATGAAGTTAATATACCGCCAGTAAGAGTTAAAGCACACACGCTACTAACACTTCAATTTTATGGATTTTATCGCGATATTTCACTTCCAGTCTACCCGCGACCATGAATGCTGAAATAGCATTTGAAACGTCGGGAAATCAAAGTAAGTGAAAATTAAGTGAAATATCGCGATAAAATCCGTAAAATTGAAGTGTTAGTCATGTATAACATTCGCGTAAACCTTAGAAAATATTATACACACACGCTACTTTTAGCATAGAGACCGGCGATTTTGCGAAGTGTATTGACGATGCCTCGCGTTTTTTTAACTCACTGCGTTCGATCACAATATCAGATTTGCGCGTTTTAGCGACTGAGTTCAATAAAAGGCGTGTTTTGTAGATCCAATATCGCTGTTACCAGCATGAGAATGTGTGTGGGTGTAGCGATCTGTTGCTGTGTCATGCTTCGAAAAAGCAATTCAACCACCGCGTATGGCATTTTAAGTGTGTAGTGTGGTGTAGCTCAGTCAATGCATTTAGTTTCTAATCAGCGACCAAATCGTCAGTCGCAAAACTAAAAATAGTCTTAGACAAAACCACAATGTTATGGCCGAGATGATATTTTTGTCCCAGAACCTCACTCTAAATAACATCGAATATGCATGTTACATATTGCGATACAGACAGATACTGACACCTGTCACCATTGATTAGAACGGCCGGAATGACGACACGGGTAGCGGATATGAGGTGTTCAAACACGGCATCTTGGATGAAGGGAGCACGGCATTGATAGCCACCTGACAAAGTAGCTGTTCATATTTAAATGACAGTCATGACATATTTACAAGATTTTTTAAATTTTTATTTGAATAAAATGCTACATTTTATAATTTGTTAAAGGTATGATAGTTAAAAATATCAAAATCATTGAAGATAATTTGTCACAATAAATAACCTACGCACAACGCATGAAACGGTAAAAATAAGAAATGTTTCAATCAAACGTTCTGGAAAATAGCTGAAATGAAATCAATATTATCTTTAGATTCCACCATTGTAACAGGAAATCTTTTACCTTTTCCTCCTTCTTTATATCAAAGGGAATCTCACTGAGAAATAATTACGGCAAGGGGACCTTCTTTCCGTCATAACTACGCATACATTTCATAATACAGCTGGATATTATTTGGGTGGTGGTCAGCGGGAAAAATATCGTAGCGGTACATTCGACCGCATCCGTGCACATGAATATTTCATGAGACTCGCCGTGATCACAGTACCGGTGACAGACTTTGTACTTAATTTGTGGGCCGTTCAATCTTACTCTTGTCAGCCGTTGTTTTTGTGGATCCACTATGATGGAATGTGTTCCGGTTTCTTAGGGTTAAATTGACCGAAAATGTACCGAGTCATTGAATGTGTTGCGGTTATTTTTGGGTGTATTTTATTCGTGTGCTGACTTGCAAGAATGTCCGATATTAACATAATGAACCTACGTGCAAGTTTTTTCATGGAACGTTTTTACTCTTAACTAGCTCATAGCACACTATATTAGGTAATTTCTACTGACAAAAATGCAAATATACTTGAATTTATAGTAATTATTAAATTCATATTCAGGACACTTTTCGTGACGTAAGACTACCTCATGGTCTAGTGGTATGATTTTGCGATCGCTCACCGTGAGTGGGTCTGGTAAAAATGTTATTCGGGACTTAGATTGGTGAAAAAATATGAAATAATAACGATAGTTAATATTATTTCATTATTACAATTTTATATTAATCAATTCTAGGTCTGCTAGAGAGGCATCTGTGGGATATGGGGACAAATCTCATTTCGCAGGCCTCGCGGGAGACAAATGCGGAAGCTCCAGCCTCCCCCGGTCGGAACATTGTAATAATGCTAGTTATTATCGTGAATTTTTTCTATCTCAGCTATTCCGTTTGAAAATTAAAATAGTCAGCGTTCAATCTAGAAATATTTTGAATTCCTATGTATATTTGTTTTTATTCTGGGAAGGAAATAGCAGTAGATATTAAATATAATTTACTTTGTTTCTTTTTTAGTGCTAAATACAAGCAGAGACGTAGACGGGTTTGATACAAAAAAAAATAGTTATACCTACTGGAAGAATACTAACGGATAATATTTATAACAAACGACACGATATACATTTTGCTTGTTATTGTGCTAAAGACATATTCATTAAAATTCAAATTTTTATTCAGCTGGCATTGTTAATCAAAATTTTGTAAATTTTTAAATTCACAAACTGAGAATTGGTTTTGTTACAGATTTGAATTCTCTTCCATTTTCAACTGACAATTCTAAATGAATTATCCCAAAACATTGTCAATTCTACGCATCGACTGCGATTCTATTTACTCCGGCCAAAAGAATTAGCATAATATAGTTATCCGAATCGGTAGCTAATCAACGTTGCAGACACATATAGCGGAGGGTCGCTAGGGAGTCTATACATCTGCGGTTCGCGAGGACGAATCTCGTTTCACTCCCCTTGGGGAGAAACGCCGACGGGCTCGACGTGCCGCGAATACAGCATGAAACATTGAAATAATGCATCCGTATTGTACTGCAGTGGCTGTGACATCGATATTTGTTTCTTTGACTGTAGTTTTAAATATTACTACTACGTTGATGTTTTGTTACATAAAGTTAGCATTTTTCAAGTGATTGTTTAGTTATACGTTTAGCTATTAGTGTAAGAGAAGAGAAAAAAATTTCAATGACGGTTGATAATAACATTTCTATAATAATAGATCTTTTAATTGTCAGCTAGTAGCTGTAAAAATATGTAAGATACTTAATTAATTACGTTTTCTGCTCCGTTTAAAATAAAATTACATTTCATTAGAAGATGTTTAAATGATAATAATATGAACGCCTATCTTTATTATGATTTTCACATTCTTATGTAGTTACTACATTATATAGCAATTTTGATTAGGATTTACAGTAAGTAGTAGTAGTAGGTTTCAGTAATATACCTACCACGTTGTCACTGACGCTTTGTCTCTTAGTTTTTTCAAAAGAACACTACCTTAGCTTCAACCTTTAGATTGTGGTCTGCCTTGGTTAAGTAATACATTTCCTTAGTAACCTTAGGCTTAGACTCTGAGAGATTCCATACATTTGCGCAAGCTACTGATTGAGTATAAAGTATAAATCAAGTCAACCATTTTGGGAACATTGCACTATTTTCTGATGACATTAATGCAAAAAAAAATCTAGCTATTATTTTGATAACTGGTTACAATATAACAACATTAACGCCTGCCAATATCAGCAACTATCATTTCAAAACCAAATTATGGCTATACTCAAACCACAGCACCAATTTAACACCCAAAATTGAATTATAGAATTATCGTGGGATATAACCAAATCATTATTGCGACCACAACGTAAATCACTATGTTTAGCCGTTGCTGTGTCAATAATATTATTGAATTGAATTATTAAGTCAGACGTATGAAAACGGTTGTTATTTTACATTTCTACGCATATATAATTTTATATTGGCTCTTATATAGCTTTAAGTTTTTTTATAACCTATATTTTTTAAAACCAATCTGTAATCACCATATTTTAAAGAAATCTTAAATCTTAATATAGAGCTTAAAAAACAATATGTTATAAATTTATAGACTTCATAGACAAAAGAACTAAGACTCTTTGAATGCCTATTAACTAATCAACTCCATGTCCATTTCAGTAGATGTGAATATACTTTTTTAATGCGAGTCCCAGCCCGAGACTGGCTGTATCTAGGCCATATTTTTAGTCCGCCTGAGTCTGGACATAAATAACAAAGCGCCCAACTCCACCACAGTTATTTAATGGGTCCGATGTCGTTGGTGTGGTCATATTTTTGGAAATACGGGGAATGGGAATGAATTATTACGTAGGAACGGAATTTCTAGATTGAAATCTATATGCATGGACAGAATTATTCACGTTTTTTGTGCTTCGCTGAGAGGATTTTGTGTTTTAATATGTGTAGTATTTTTTTGTTTAATTTTTAAGCCAAGCTACCTGATTTATATGCCTAAGTGTAAAAGGACGACAACTAAAAACGCGGACGTGGTTTGTGAATTCATATTCATGAATATTTGTCTTGTTCAGATTTAATTTCTTACCAAGATCGCTCCCTCATCTTGTTCTTACATTTTCCATTTTCAAACATGTCAAGATTACCTCTCCACGTCAAATAAATTCAGAAAATACCATTGCAAATACTTACTCGTCGGCGAAAATCTCCTGTGACAGGAAGACTCCGAAGTGATTCCAAGAGTTTTCCGCTTGCCCAATTTAGGATTCTCCAAATATACCAGCAAAGCAATCGAGGAAATGAAAAAGGTGCCTGCTTATTTATTCACGGCCATTACCAGCACATTGTACACACGTCTACCGATCAACCTATACATTTCCAGTATAAGCTGATTTCCCGTTACACGGGAAGCCAACACAACTCGGGACCATTTTATACTGGCAATGTACAGGTGGATCGGTAGCCGTCTGTACATGGAATTTCATATCAGACGATTTATAGTCGATATAAAAATGTTGCCATGGATACCATTTAACCGTTACCATCGCAGCCACTCGCTTCCCCTCGTTTGCTTTTCGTTGCTATGCTTCTAGTACAGTCGATGGGGGCCCACCAACTGATGTTTGCTGTTTATTTCTGCTGGCGGAATAAAACAAAAAAATGGTCGAGTTGTAAAATATTCAAAGTGGATGCGACTAAAATAAAACCCAACCGACAAATTCCAAATTGAATATTGAAATCAGGCAATTTGTTCAGAAAACAGTTTTTTTTTCTTTTTTTTTAAACTTTGGCAATGAGTACTGACCATGTCTTGAACCTATTGTTTCAATCAAATTAAAACGAAATGAAATTGATAACCGCCTCCGTTTATTTCGTAGGTTAATCACATCGACCCTTTGTATAAAATACTAGTTTCTAATTATTTTAAATGAGATTTAGGGTTTTGAACTATCTCCACTCCAGTTTTCATTAAGTTTGGTTCAGTAGATTCGCAGTTCTGGGTAAAAAAAACTATAACAAAGCAATGTGAATATGGTCGATGGTCCAGTATGCGCATGCGCCTCTCACCGCAAGGTCTCGGGTTCGATTCCTAGATCAGACAAAGTGTTATTTGTGAAATTTCCGTCGGAAAATTCACAAAAGCAGCATGGAGTTGGAATTTTCACCGCCTATCCCATGAAACCTAACCATTAAAGGTGACTATTTAATTATGACATTAATTGTAATATTTTGCTGTTTCTGTTTAGTATCGGACTTTATAATGTTAAATTAATTTGAAATTGAATTAATAATTTTTGCATGCCATGTAAATGTGATAAAAACATGTTAAACATTATTTAATTGTAAGACCTTGATGTACCATGTTTTAGCAAATTAAATGATCTTATCTTATCTTATCTGAAACGTGGGTGTTGTACACCTCTGCAACACCCTTCTAGGTAATATAGGCGTGATGTTATGTCATGTTAGTGAATACATAGTAGGTATATTACGAGGCTAATCAACATCAACTACTCGATTCCCTTCCAATTATCGAACCCTAATCATAGTGTGGCTTCAATGTAATAACGCGCCATGTAACATGATCCGGGTTGTATTACACATGTGGGGTTCTATGTGTTTATTCATGTCATGTAAATATTTACACATAATTTTCATTGCGTAAATGCATAGAAATCTTAATAACTAGTCAATAGAAATGCTATCGACTATCTTTTAACACTGGGACGCATGTCGCCGTTTTTCAAATACCACTTTTTGTATTCCTACAAACAAAATTATTCTTTTTGGCGATGACATTAAGACGACAATTCCTCAACTCGCACTTTTGTTCGATTAGACAAATGCGCTTGTATTCCTGCAAACAAAATTATTCTTTTTGCGATGACATTAAGACGACAATTCCTCAACTCGCACTTGTGTTTGACTTGACAGATGCGCGGCGACAAGGTCACGCGTCTTTGACATTTCTATTGCCTTATTATTAAGATTTCTATGCGTAAATGTATTTGAAAAATATTAGGCTGAAACTTATTGTAAGATTTCAAACCATGCAATCTATGCTGATATTATAAAAATGAAAATGAAATGCCGCCAGGAAACTCACAATAGCAGCACGGAGTTGGAATTGTGCCCAGTGGATAGCGATATGCTCACCCCACATATCCCGTTGGACCTCAACAAAACAGGTAAAATATGGGTTTTGTACACCTCTGCCACACCCTTCTGGGTAATATAGGCATGATGTTATGTCATGAAAGATTGATGACTTCAAAGTTGAAGACCGCAGAAACAACATAGGCTATTCTTCTTTTTAACTTTTTTAGCGACGTACTACGTGGGCGGCGCCGCGGGTGTATACCAGTATCTAAATGCATTCACACTACATGTTGGGCATTTAATACAGAAAAAAAAATAACTTTAACCTACTATAAAAGATAAAAAAGCATCAGTGGTATTATGCAGCGATCAATACAGCGACCAAGGGTTGGCATAATAAGGGCGTGATATAAATAAAATGAGTCGACATTTTGTTGAAGTACAGGTTTTATTATAAGCTGCAGTTTACAACTCTTAACAACATGGAGTTTCCATGAAACTTAAATGTTTCCGTTTATATTAATACCTTAATAAATTTATTTACACTTACGTTATAAAACGCTTATACATATTGATTACAATTTGCCTCAATTATGAGACACACACTTCTTTGAAGTAGGCATTGAATGGTTTTACCGCAAAATGACCAGTGTGGGTTAGGTTACTATTCACAGTTTACAAACGATTTAATCCTAATTTTTACAGGATAAATAGTCGTATAAAATTATACAAGCAGTTTAAATTGTAGTATTTAAAACAAAACTATAGAAAAATGTATACTCAAAACATAATAATATGAGTGAGTTTAGATGTTATCATAGCGGAGAAGTCAGTCTTTACCTCGCTAAATTAAGAACAGAGTGTGAAACTAAACTTGACTATGCGTTAGTGTGTTTAAGTTGTACATATCCGGACATTTAGGCAATTTAGCAACAGATTTATTCGAAAGCAGTTTTGCCTTAGGGTAGCGACTCGATTTTAACATGTCATAATTTGCAATGTACTTGCCTTTGTTCTTACTATCAGACAAGATAGCAAATAATTTTTCCCAAAAATTTATTTCTTTCCACACCATTGATGTCTTAATATCACGTTGTTCTTCCAGGAATGCGTAAATTGAATTTTCCGGACCGATGTCAACGAAAACATAAATCGTTTTTTCTGCTTTCAACATTTCGCTGTGGATTTTCTTTATGTCTACGTGACTGTAAGTAGACGTTAAGTAGTTCGATGAGAACACGACCAGCGTCGTTTTGCAGAATTTGTTCCCATCTTTGACACAGCTCGTGAAGTTACTGATAAAACTTTCTTTGCTACTGGAATTTTTAATCGGATTTGTATGAACTTTTAATGCCCTGTTGCATTTTAATACTGGTAAAATCTCTTTGAAAACAAATTCTTGGTCATTATCACAATATTTAATTACAATGTTCCGTTTGTTTGGTGTTTTTGCGCGCTTACAAAATACAAACTTAATGGTTTTATAAAAGCGTTTTCTGAAGGCTAGAAATATAATTAATGAAGTAATGTAAAACACTATTACAATTGCTACAAATGCACCATAAATGGTAAATGTCAAGTAACATGCATCTTTTGTCCACAACGGACAGTGAACTTCCCCAAGATCGAACATCTGAAATAAAACATTAGGTTAATTTCATTATGAAACAATAAATAAAAATGTAACGAGTTAAACTCAAATAAAGGATGTTTAACCTACCTTTGCTCTCAAATCTTGTTTTAAGTAGTACAAAAATACGTAATTTCGACATTCACAAGTCATTGGATTTGCTGCAAGCCAGATATTTCTCGTCGATTTCTTCACGATAGTTTTATAATTTTCCAAAAACTCTTTATCAACCTATAATAAAATATGATTACTTCAATTAGCTGATTAGGTCTTATAAGATAGACAGAGAGACTGGAAAATAATTAAATTTTTGTCATACTCACCCAAAAATTATATATTTTATTGTGACTGATATCTAGGTTTTCATGTCCATTGACCCACCAGTCTTCAAAAGCATGTTTAAATTCGTTGTGGCTCAGGTTCAATAGCTGCAAATTGTAAGTGTGGGCAAAGGGCGATGCCCTTTTCACCACCCATGAATTATTTGCCAGCTCTTTGTCCTCAAAATCAAGTCTATTGTACGCTAAAGTTATTGACATTCTCTGTTTATTGTTGCTGAATAAATACGACGAAATTGTTTTTAATTTATTATGGGCCATGTTTAAGTACATAAGACTTAGTAAAGACGAAAACGTTTGGCTGTAAAAAAAATATACGTTTAATTTTAAAATTATTATATTTTCTTTTAAAATGGTTTGGAGCTGACACTCATAAAATTTTACTTACCCAGATATTGTTACCAAAGAATTAGAACATAAACTTAGTCTTTCCAATCTTACTAAAGAAGAAAACAGCTTCGGTTCTAGTTCGGTCAGTCTATTAAAACTCAAGTCCAATTCAAGTAAGTTAATTTGATCATTAAAAATAGACTCAGGCAGCATTTTAATGTCATTATGTGCTAATGATATGTTCGTAATTTGAGCAGAATTAGCAAAGACATCATAGGCCAACGTCTCCAGTCCACTTCTCTGAATGTATATCACTTTCAAATTTGGCAAATCTCCAAAAATATTCTTTGGTAGCTCTTTCAACTTAACGTCATTGTTCAAAATCACCACCGTCTCAAGTTTCTCATTATTTTGAAATAAATTCTGTGGCAATGACGAGAACTTGTTAGAAAACAGCGTCAGCTTCTTTAATTTCTTTAAAGGCTTAAATATCGCTGCAGGAAGTTCGTTAAGACCGTTAGAGCTGAGATCTAATTCTTCGAGTACGTCAACCCCCGTGAAAAGGTCTTTAGAAAACCAGGTAACGTTACTTTGCCACAGCGAAAGTTTCCTTAAGAAAGATAAATGAGAAAATAAATTCGAAGATATATTGGTCATGTGGTTGTGACTAATTTCTAAAGTTTCTAATCTCTCTAATGGCTTGAATAATTCTTCTGACAGATTAATACTATTCGATCGTATGTTCAACCACGTTAGCTTATTAATATCCATGAAAAGGTTATCTGGTAATCGAGTAATCCCATTTATTGATAAAAGTAACTTGGTTAAATCTTGCAAACCTGCGAAATGTTTTCGGTCAAAATATCCTGATAGATTTTTGGCATTTTGGAATATCAAAGCCATAGTTTTTGATACTCCTAAGCTCTTCAAAACATCATTAAATGAAGATGATGGTAATGGACAATCCTTAAAACTGACTGATTTGAATGAAGTCATGGTGTTGGCACATTTTGGTAATTTGCTATAGTCAAGCCTTGATGTGTTCTCACATTTAATATTTATATATACGTCTGGTAATAAATTAATCTTCACTGTATGCCCTGAAATAAAAATCTTGAATTAAATAACGCAAAAATGTTACTCTCTGAAAATTGAACATGAATCAATAAAATAAAATGTTCAATAGGATTAAAATTACTATTGAAAACGGAATTAAAGATTCTAGGTAGAGAGAGAACTCAGAAATGGAACAGAGCTGAACGGACTGGGCTGTAAAAGGCATCAAACGTCAACATTTAAGTGCACTCACCATCGATGTTGCAATTGAGTTCGACGGCGAGCGTGCCACCGCAAACGCAGTTAGGGTCACTCGGACACATCAGCCGCGCTGCACCAATTATTTGTAGTGTCAGCGCGGCCGCCACCGCATACATTACTTTGCGATACATGGTTTAAACCACGTTATCTCCACCAATGTTTACGTCATTCGCAGTTTTGCTTTGTATGTTCTTAGCTCCTTTATTTCCAGCATCGTCGTCGATCTCATATTTCTATTTTCATTGAATCTGTGAACAATTAGAAAACCAATATGATTGCTGTTGTATAAATCGATGTGCACATAGACGTATTCATTCGTATTCGATTGCTGGGTCTGGAATTGATTCCGCTATTCATAGTTTACAAGCATCCACAACAAAAAGCGCTGGGAGATAAATTGGCTCGCAGCAAATATAATGGAACTGTCTGTGCGATAGCCAGTTATATCGGTACACCGCACACGCTTATTTTCGATTATTCATGACACTGGCATCGGATTATACTGAAATTATTGGGTTATTATTTTAAAAGTAATTAACTGATACGTTTTATAATATGCGTTCTGTAAAAACATATTTAATATTCCTGTAAATTCAATATGGAGGTCTAGTAGTTAATTTATTTGAGCAAGTTATTTTAAATGAACACTTCAAAATTAAATCATTAGGAATTCGAGGTCTTTGCTACGGCTTCGTTAACTATTTCGCTACTCAGGGTATGCCCTACCCAGATTATGTATGGATAATCTAACAAAGCATCTATATCGCTCCTATATATAGCCCGTTATAAATAGATTAAGTAACACGACTTTGTCATATCTGTAAAGATTTATTCTGTCAATTGTCACTTGAGAGTAAATTATTATATAACAACTGTTACGATATGAAAGTTATTTATAAACGAGGTCATAGTGGATCTCGGGGCGGATGAATATAAACTGCAGCTTTAACAATCTAAAGTAGAGTTAGCAACAGACGATTAAATTGTTACTCAGATGAGTTTACTTTAAAGCGAGAGTGGCGGAACCGCGGTCTCGACCGCTGCGACACCGTCCGGCACCGCACGAGGTTATCCGACCCGGCCCGACACGCCACTAGACCGTTATCACGAGTTCCGCAATAGGATTACCGTACATTTTAACGAACCGCTTTTAGAGGCCATGTTTTTTCAACGGATAACACGACGTCATTGTTATATGCGACAGTTTTTACAAATAGCTGATGAATCGAATACATGTATCGGTAAATTGGGTCGTTAAAATAATGAGTTTCAGTTTATTTAACGCAGGATGACTTTGATGAAGCGTTTTACTGACTTTTTGTTAGAATTACACTGTATTACATATTTTTCTTAATATTATTTGTCAGTTATATAATTTTTGCCAGTAATATTCTTACTGTATTTAGATTAAATCATTAAGATTAATTTACTATTAATGATTTTTATATTTCAATGGTGTCATTTTTATATTTGGTTAATCTGTAGTTTATTTACTTGACAGTTGATACTCAAGACGTACAAAAGGCTGAATTCATTAGGTTAACATGAAAAATAACGAAACTACGTGGCATTGTTATTGGTATTCATCCCAGTTACTGTTTTCATCTTCTTTCCGCATCTATTATTTTTTTTTGTTTTAAATTTCTTTTGCCTAGAGCATGACTACAGCGTGACGAGAGCATATGTATATATACTGTTTTCATAACCCATCGTTATTATTTGTGTTCCAAATATAATATAATATTGAACGTAAACATCTCAACAGCAATCCAATCCAATAATTTACTAATTCCGCAAAATGACAGAGCTATCTGCATCCAAATCTCTCTGAGCTATTTATGTTGTGTAATAATTTCAAATGTCAAGCCGGAAACTATCCGATAAGTCGAAGTAGAGCTAGACAGTCCGGTCCCCTCACCCACTTGGGAATTTATCGAGTAGGGAAATATCTTGCGTACCAAGATCTGTACTCTCGAAGACAATCGAAATTGGATCGAGGATATAGTGGCTTACGTCAGTATTTTGCAGCACAAATCAGTTTGTGTCGATAAAACAGGATGAAATACAAAACTTTACCCTCCTTTATCGGCACGTTTTAAAATTGTGATTTAAGGATATAAAGAAATACAATTTTTTCAAATAAGTCAAAAGCGTCACGTATTAAAATGGGTTAAGAGTAATTAAATATAAATATAAATATTTCACAACTCACACACAACGCCATCTAGTCCCAAACTAAGCAGAGCTTGTACTGTGGGTAATAGAATAACTGATACTAATACATATATACTTTTCTTTTGTAAATACATACTTATTATACATAGAGACACCCAGTCTTAGACAAACCCCCATGTTCATGCACACAAAGATTTGTCTTAAGCGGGAATCGAACCCGCGACCTCGGCGTCGCAGGCAGGTACACTACCCACTCCGCCATCCGGTCGTCAAACACAAATGACACGGCTGGCTCCATCAGTTTTCCTGGCAAGTTATGTGATATAATATAACCAATATCAACCAATATATTACAAAAAAATCTGTATTTAATTAAATTTTAAACTATCGCGTAGTACGATCGTGCATATTACTTACTTTATGGCTATACTTTGCGGCAAACGGGTTGCATCTATAGCTACCATATTTTACGCAAACAACTATTTTATTTCCATTTCTGTCATAAAAATAAAAACTGGTCAAATGCATGTCAGGCCACACGCAAAATAGGGTTCCGTAGGTAGCCGTAGCATCATAGGGACTTTGAACTTTAAGGGGTCTACTACCAGTATTGAATACGTAACAACAACATACTAGTCATAATTTTTAATTGTTTTTTGTTTTTGTACGAATTATTCCAATTACATTACATTTCGGAACCTTATAACTCTTTAAATTACAAAGTTAACTCAGGCGCTTTAGTTATATTTTAACACTTCATGACACATAACACAAGTGGGGGACGCCCTACTCGAACTAATATTTGCTCTTTAGAATTAATTATTTTGTAAACGGATCTCTGAATCAAAAAACTGTCATAGCAACCCATCAATGTAAAAAAAACCTATTTAATGAGTCCTAAAGTTATAGTAAGAAATATCTCCAGTTGTTCTTTAAATAACCGAAACCCTTTTAATATATAATTTCCTATTGAATAAAAAATTTCCTATGGATTCGAAGGACCAGGTAATGATATCTATTTCCCTTTATAAATCAATAAATGTAAAACAGAATATGAAATAAACCTTAACTAAAGGGTAAAACAAACAAAATGTAAATATGAAATTAAGGGTCTTGGTCCCTACATAAAAGCAATTTAAAATGGCCAAACTTGTTTATCGATACAAACAGTTGATAGAAAAAGGTAAATCAAATTTACTGAACCAGCGTTTAATCTCCAAGTTCCTTATTTGTAGTCTCTATGGGAATTTAGAACATGATAGAGGTAAATTGTGTTTGCTAACAAGATCGCGTGGAATTTTGATAACTTATTTGCATGTTTTTGAAATCAAAACCAATAATATAATCATTTATAAGGTAGGCGGAAGGAATAAGAATTATTTTAACTGCCTACCCAATGAAAAAGAATACAAAAATGAGTTTATGTATTATATAAATTATATAATCTTGAGTGCACGGTTGGCGTAGCGGTTAAAGCGGTCGCCTCGCCGTTTTCAAATACGCTGGTGTATTGGGTTCGATCCCCACATGGGAAAAATTTTTGTGTGATTCGCAAAGATTTATTCTGACTCTGGGTGTGCTTTGTGTGTGTGAAATGTATGTTTGTGAACACCCTCGCGACACAGGAGTTATTCCTAGTGCAGGCGTCGTTTTTAAAAAAAAAAGATAAAAGAAAGAAAAGATACCTATGTATTGCACGTATAATACATAAACTCATTTTTTTATGTATTGTATGCTTATATTAAATTTATGTAGCTTTTGAACCTTAAAGTTTTAGAAATAAACCCTTAGTAACACTTATTGTTTCACCCTGTATGTATCAGCAGAATGTATAATTAAGTTATTGTAATGTATTGAAAAATCAAAAACTTCTAGTACAGTTTATATTTGTGATTGTTTTTAATGCAAAGAGATACACAAAATAAACAACAACATTGAAAGCGCACCGCATTGCATAAAGCCGATTATCATAACGGCACAGGACAGATATAGAACAAACACAATATAAAAGCAGAACGGCACATGCGACTGGCGTTCGAGATAAATGACCACTGCATTACACAACTTTTTCATGGAAACTAACTTACTAAGTGACTAAGTAGCGCACCAGCAGTTTTTGTTTGGTAGTAATATTTTTGCCTAACAGGCTGCCTACGTATGAGTTCCAAGCAATTTCGTTTACCCGTCGTTTTTATTTCTCTTTGTAACATCAGTTCCAATTACATATATTGCTAGTTTTGGTTACGTTTATTAGCAAGCGAAAACATTAATTATTATATAGTAGCAGTTGGTATGTGAACGAAATAAAAATGACGGCAATATTCACTGTACTCAAATCATACCGCATTAACTTATTGATTTTTAGATAGCGTTACCCAGATTTTTGCAAGACAGCCTTAGCATTTTGTGTTACCGAATTAATGACAAATCTGAAGGAAATTTTTAATCTGAGAAGGTTATCAAACTGGGTTGAGTATCGTTGCCTCTCAGGTTTTTTTAATGATCGTACTTATATTTAAAAGTTTCATAATTAACATACAAGCAACAGATTTGATAAATGATAATGAATCAGCTTTATTATGCTAAATTCATTTAGAAATCTATGCCATCGATATCAGTGAATCGTTTTGTAAGAGGAATGCTACGAAGCGTTTGCATCTGTCCAGATCAACTGAATGCATTGATCTCAGCCAAGCATGACGTGAAGTGAGCTTATACCGTTCGTACGTACTACATACGACTAAAACACTATCTCCACATTCAAGAGGAATATATGAAGACAACTTGATAGATGGCGTTGCGCACTTGGTTGCGTTTGCCACTCAGTTAAGATGAGAACTACTGGAGGGCAATAAACACAGCAAAATTAACTAGCTCTGACATTTATATAGATGATAACTTAAGCCAATATAGATGTAGTTCTAGTTTAATATTATGTACGCACTTAATCGTTCGTAAGTACCCCACGTAAAATTTTCGAATGTATACTTTATGAGACAGTGTAAAATATTGAGTTATTCAAGAATGAACTGTGTTGCAATGATACAAAGTATGTTTTCGAATGTATTGACTAGGTGGGGTGACTAGGCAGTCTGAGAATAAAGTCCGGGTATCAGGTGCGGTGAGGTCGTAAGCTTGTCGGATTTAAGGCGTCGCATTCCAGGTGTTACGTTGCCGGGAGAAGCACTTTCACAATTAGACGGGTTTCCCCCCAACTGATGTTGTTTATTAGACGTTACTTTTGCTTACCGCGTAATAATTAACTTTTTAGCTTGGCTTATTAAAATTAACGAGTCGTGTAATGTTTCCCTGTCAACAGATGTTGTGACTTGTATTTTAACATAATTAGCTCTTTTGTACAATTTTGCTTTTTTGTTCTACAGCAGGTTATAATACCGTTCAAATAAAATGTTTTTACTTGGGGGTTTACAGTTTTTATAGGTAATAACAACAAGGTACTACATGTTTGCTTCATATTGACCAAAGAAGTAGGAAATAAACAAACGGCTAGTTAATCAAATATTTATACAGTTTTAATGCGACGTAAGTCAAAAGATTTCAAATGCGCCACTACATATTATCTGATAACGACGATATCATGTCTTATGAAACAATTTGAATTAATGTGTGTATAGTTAAGTTAGTAATATTTTTAGTACATGCAATATAATTTATAGCAAATCATCGTTCGTAAATCACTAAGCATCAATCAAAATGAGTGTCATTTTTTTATAGAAGTCCAAAAACGTGATTGACTTTGTTATTTGAAACGAACTAATCTCATTTATTTTGTTAAAATAAATTACATTGGCAATCCAAACTCATCAAAAGTTTTTAAAAGATCTGAAGCTTGGCTACTTAGATATTAAAATGTCACAGATTTGTTTTTACGTGAAATTAAAAAATTGCCTGTATGGTCTAGTGGTTAGCATATGCGCCTCTCACTGCGAGGTCTCGGGCTCGATGCCCGGGTCGGGCAAAGTGTTATTTGTAATATACTGTGCGAAGGTGGATGGCAATAGGCTCACTTCTATCCCATGGGACCTAAACATAACAGATGAAGTGTGGGTGTTGTACATCTCTGCCACACCCTTCTGGGTAATATAGTCGTGATGTTAAGCATGTTTCGTTATTGCTTTTTGACGAGAAAATATGCAATAACATAACATTTTAACATTAAGTGCGTTTTTCGATTAATTGCCACGAGTATCTTCTTGACCTTGTCGTTTGAAGGTCGCTGGAGGGGACTGGATGCGGAAGGCGCAGGACCGGGTGTTGTGGCGCAAATTGAGAGAGGCCTATGTCCAGCAGTGGACAACGAGAGGCTAAATGATGATCTTCTTTACCTTGTATATAAACCCATAAACGATACTTCTATATATTCTATCAAGCCTGAAAATGCGGTAAAACGCGTATAAAACGCCTACGTACATACATTGTTTACCTTTCTGTCGGGGCCATTTATTGGTGAGTTTGTTTACCAAAGCGGGGCGGCGGGCGGGTGTGTGCCTGGCCTTAAAACCTTTGCCTTTTTCATGCCCTGCATTTAGGCGTGAACACGATCATTTTGAGAATACTTTTAGAGCCGGTATTGGCATTAGTTTTGAAGCTTCGTATTGGTTCATTGCTTGGATTAAGTATACCTAGTAAGTAGTAACTCAATAAAATTGTTGTTTTCATAAAAAAAAAAGTTTTTTGTCATTTTTATTTCGTTATTATTTTAATGGAAATACAGCAGTTGTATAGTTAAAGATATTGCTAAAGGGTAGGATTTACAACAACCTATAAGTTTACTTCATGAGAAACATCCTTACTAATATTATAAAGGCGAAAGTTTGTAAGTATGGATGTATGGATGTATGGATGTTTGTTACTCTTTCACGCCAAAACTACCGGGTCGATTTCGATGAAATTTTGCACACATGTAGCTTATAGTCTGGATTAACATATAGGCTACTTTTAATTGACATACCACGCGGGCGGAGCCGCGGGCGGAAGCTAGTTATCCATAAATAACAAAAATATATCGACAAAAATAAAAATATAAGGACAACAGTATAACAATTGCTTACCATAGCGTTAATAGAAAAATCTATGATTTATGACATACGGCCTCTACGATATTATTTTCTATCATTTTGAATTATTCCCCTGAAACATTAAGGTAAGCCTGTCAGCGACACGTGCCTTGTACCGCCATTTTTATGAATGTCCCAGAATTATAAACTGCGTTGTTTATTTATGATTGTGGTACATAAATCAGGGAGAACGCGCTAACAGTTTAGACATGAAACTAGAATGATTTACTTATTAAATAGTACATTTGGAAAGCACGATGGATGTATTGCAAATGTCATATAGGTTTTCCATTTTATTTATAGTTTTCTCAACAAATAAAACAGTAGAAATCAAAATATTTTATCAGTGTGTGATCGCTGTTTAAAACTATGTTTTCTTGATTCAAAAAAATTATACTTCAATCTAATCTTCATAAAATTTACATTGATTTTAAACTAGAAAATGAGGCCTTATAAGCAATACACCTATGATTACAAGTAAAACTTTACTATTTTCTAGACCTTCTTCCCTAGGCTTAAAAACATACATACATAAAATCAAGCCTTTATCTCACGGGGGAGGCAGAGACAATAAAACACCACGTGCTTCGCTCCACACATACTTCTTTCGCTTCCTCGACATTAATACATCTCGTCATACATGCTCGCCGGTTTCGGTACATGAATGGAGCCTCCCCGAGTAACGTACACAACGATTCGCGAGTTCTTCATAGCGAATTGGCTAATCCTTTCACCACGATGACAAGTCAAAACCTTGACGAAGGCGCTCATGAACGCAGATGAGAGCGCCATAACAGTGGTCACTTATTGGGTCAATAAAATTTGAGTCAGCCATCGACACGACGAAGAGAAGCCGGTTTCGTGTACTACGTACATGTCCTTTCTGATAGACGCCATTTATCTGGTCCCAATATGTCTTTTGTAGACGAATCGACGACCTCTTCCGGTACTTTCAGTCACATCTGCGTTGTATATCTCTTTCACTAATCTAATTACATTAATTTATTCAACATGACTAAACCACCTAAGCATACCCTTCTCAATCGTAGGGTTCAAAACTTATGAATAATTATTATGTTACAACCAGATACTAAAGTCTGGATACTACTCCGTATTTTGATAAGCAGCTGCTAACGTTAGACGTAAAGTTTCACTTTAACTTATCACGTAAACTGACGTGGAACTTTCGTTGAAGTTTTACAAGTTTGTTAGAGAAGCAACAATTCCCAAGATGTCCAAACAGCAAAACTAACCCTACTCTTGCCTCGACTCTGGCATTAAAGCAAGATAACGTGAAAAGGAACGGAAAACACCCTTCCTGGGGCGCTATAAAATTCTACTTACGTGATAACACAATAAAAAACTAGGACGGTACAGCACATAACACAATTCTATTACAAACATAAAAGTCCCATCAGCATTGTTTACAGAAAAAAAACTGTCGTAATAATTTTATTTCTCTTGCCTTTGTGAAGCCACTATAATACCTGTTGTTCTTTCTGTTTGTTGATCACTCAAGTGATAGCAATGAGGGAACAATGGACTACTCGGCCGAGTTTAGGGGTTGGTATTCCGGACTTTATTGTTTGAGAGTCATTCATTTAATTAATTTGTCATTTAGGGTACCAGAGTGACAAAAGTGCCGCAGGACCCTACTTATTTGCTTATCTCCAGCTAAATAGTTGGAGTTGGTGTGCCGCCAGATATTTTCATTAAAATTAACTACTTCAAATTGCTGTTCTATCTTTTAGTGGGAAATTGTAGCTGGTTTTGTTGCCAAATTAACTTTTGGCTTTTGTTAGTGGTGCTGATAACGTACCTACATAAATGTTGGATAGGTAGAAGTAGTGTATTTAAAGTTTAATTGGTTTTAAAACTTACTTAACTTATATTGTTAAAGGTGTAATTATAAAATGAATAAAAACATTAACACGCAAACTAGACTATTTTAAACATTTAATTGGTAACCACTAAGCTAAGGGTAGAATGAACCGTAGGCAACTTATTTTTACACATTGCTTCTCAAAACATGTTTTATTTATTAAAATGTTATAAATTTTTTTGAACACAATCAACGTACACTTTTTTTTATAAATTTAATTTGACGCGAATTGAGTTTACGAAGAAAAATCGTTTTTATACTTTATTCTGAAACTTTATTATGAATTAAATTAAATCCGTGCGAAAACTCTTGAAATTGCTTTACTAATCTTCAATTACAAACAATTTATTATCGATCAAAAATTGTTTATCATAACGTGACTCAAAACACCCCATTGAAGCGACAAGAATACGACGACGTGACGTCATAGTACTAATGTTGTATTAAAAGAGCGTCAACTGTGGCCTCGGCACATGTGCAGCAAACTTATCTGGCTCATTATAACTGCTGTTAATTTTTCCACAGAAAATCTGAACTTTCCATACAAAATTTGACAGCTTCACCGGTATAGAGAATCTATTTACACTATGCTAGTACGGCTAAAAACGAATAGCTCCGAATAAAGTCGAAAAAACTTGATTAAGTGCGAATAAGATTGATGACGTATGTATACTGCTTGTCAAATGATGGCGTGTTATCTTCTTCGCTTCAAATTTATAAAATATTTTTAACATGATAAATCTCTATAATTAGACAAGGTATAGAAAAACTAATAAAAGTTTTGTTAGAAAACTTCTATGTGATTTATCTATTTATTTCAAAACAAATTCAAATAGTCAATTGTAGAAGAAGTAATGTTGTACTGTCAGTTTATAATCTCTTAAAGCCTACGCGTTATCACAGTGCACAATTTTATTAATAACATGTCATTCAAATTTACTTTCCTTTAACACTTATACCAAAGAACTTCCTTGGGATATTAACTTTCATGTCAGTGTCATTTCTTAAAGGGTTGTAAATGTAGGTCGACCTTACCGAAAAAACATCTTGGAAGTCAAAGTACGTAATACGATACATCCCTTACAGTCCCTGGAGGCAATACTCATACTCTATCTCAACATGTCTTTTTATAAAGAATATCATGGCAAAATCCATCCTCCACGCCCCTTATTCCCTTATGTAATTAAAATGGGTATCCAATTTGTTTATTTGAGTGATCCTTTTTACGTTTGACTTTCAGTTTTTCTAGAAGTAAATCAATACAATAAATTGGATACGAATTTTGTTGTAGGTAAATATTTTCTTACCTTGTATTGGTTTTACAATATTATTTGTTCAAATCGAGTCTATGTAAAAGAAAATTTAGTACAAATTGACTTGTTAGATCAATGGTAATTTAGAAAAAAAAAAACAACATTTTAAAAGTGACTAAGTGACTCATCACACAGGTGCTGCTGAAACCAAGTAAGATTCGTCTAGCTAAGGTATATATACCCATAACGCTGGCACAAAAGGTTGATAAATTTTGAATCTAGCAGGTAATATAATAGGTAGGTATTACTTCATAATCACTACATTTCTTTCGTATGATTCGTTTTTGTCAAATTATTATACCAATATTAAGATAAACAAACTAAGCAACGAACTAATGACGCTGTGAGTTTTAGTTCCGGTAAATAATCATGACATTACAAATGCAGACTTATCTTCTATTCAATTAATTCTAAATCAGAAACAAGTAGTGAAATTTATGTAGGCCTGACAATGGCCTTAACCCTAAAACCAAGGTTGTCTTGTTTCAAATTATAATTTTATCTCAGGGTTGGGTCGAGGCCGTAAAATGTACCCCAGGCCTAAATTCTCCTGAAATAATTGTGCAAATATTGGTTCAGTTTCAACAACATCGAAAATTATTATAATGTGCATTATTAATTAACTTTAAACACACTTGTGTAAAATGATATACTTAAACAGCAAATAATGGGCAAATGCCTGACTATGTTTTTTAATATTGTGTAAAACTGTTTAAGTGTACAGTTTATTGCAAATATGGATTTCAAATGATGAGAGAAAAAGTAAGAAAGAACTGCTATAAAACGGAGCCTAAGAAAAATCAAATCATTATGTACAGTAAACGCTCAGAAGTCCATAGCCACGCTAAGGATTACATTGCTATGAACGGTACGAGCCCGATACAGCCAGTACACACACTAACGAAGTCGCTTGCGTGTTGAGCAGTTTATAAGATAACACACACTAATGAAATGTTGTCGCATTCGTACTAAACGCGTCACAGTGGCGACCGGTTCTTTGAATTCGCATCTATCTATCATGAGCAGGTAGCTATATCGGGTAAACATTGGGATCACTATCAACTAAATCTGAGTTTGAAGCTTAGTTGATTTGTGGTTGTATTTTGTTTTTACGAAATCATAATAATATTTGTAATATTTTAAGCACAAACTTGTTAGGTAATCATGCTTAAATTGCGATACAATACATGTATACAATACATAAATAATTACATATTGATATAATAACTAATAAGTTAAATATGTTATTATTATTTAACTATTTACGTAATTTTTTATTTTTATTTTTTATTTTTGTAAGGTAGAAATAAAAAAAGTCACGCTGAATGATGATAACAATGTTTATTCGTTTTATTTATTTATACAAATAATAAACTTTTAATAAAAATGTGACGTCACATTCCTACCTAAATTAAAAAAAGTGCCTTTGTAACCGTTTATAAGATTTTTGATTAATATAATAACTAATAAATTAAATATGTTATTATTATTAATCTACTTACGTTTTTTTATTGTCATTGTTGTAAGGTAGAAATAAAAAAGTTATGTTGAATGATGGTAAAAATGTTTATTCGTTTTATTTATTTATACAATTAATACATTTTAAAGAGAATTGTGACGTCACATTCCTACCTAAATAAAAAAGTTCTCTTGTAACCGTTTATAAGATTTTTTATTGTAACCCACTTAGTCAATTCATAACATTGATAATACCTACAAATATTACTAAATTGATTCACAATGACAACAAGGACAGGATGTTCTAATAACAAAAATATAATTGTTGATACCCACTTATAATAGGTATTGGTATACAGCAGCGTTTATTGAAGACTAATATTATGATTTACACTTTATGACGATGTTTTTTTTAATGTAACGTCACAATAAATGTATTGAAGTTACAGCTTGTCTTGACGAAAAGAAGAAGGAAACTAAACCTCCATTAAAGATCATTAAATATTTATATTCAGTTACAGCGTCTTATTAGTAAAACCACAACATCTTAAATTAATCTTAAATAATTATAACATTATTCATATTTCGTATAACCCCCATTATTTTCAATGCAGTCAAGTAGACGTTTACGCATGGACCCTAAAATATTAGCACATATACTGGTTCCTCTTAAGTTTTCCCACACTTCCATGCAATGGGTTTTTAACTGTTGTATACACCTTTCATCCCGTGACTCCCACCTTTGCACCATCAAACCCCATACATTTTCTATATATTTACAAATGTGTGAACAAAGTGAACAAGATAAAGAATACTATATCCCATTCCTTCTAATCGAGTAAAAACTTCAAAAAGTATAAAAGTAACCAAGTGAGATTTGAACCTGCGGTGAATTGATAATCGCATCTATTTTAACTGCATGCCTTTGGCCATCTTGTCACTTACATTGTGGATGAAATTATGAAATACAATTATTTGTTAACAACATGTATGTCTATTTCTTGGAAATAGAAGGTCGTAAGTCAAACTACACTTCAAACTATTGCCTTTTGAGATTGCTTATGGACTTTTGGTTGCGACTGAAAAAAAAACTCATCATCAAAATTCACTGTAACATTTAATTTCAAGTAGTTAAATCAATTGACTTAATACTGTAATAAACAACTAATATACTATATGAAATAACAAAATACCATACGAAATTACAAAATTGAAAAAGAAAATGTTTATCTTTTTTCTTTACAGAACCGAGCAAAAGAGAAAATCTCAGTAAATGGATGAAAAGTTTTCGTAAAAAAGAAATATAATTTATCACGTCAACGGGCTGAAAGGAGAGAATAAGGTCTCAACAAAAAGAGCTTATTATTTGGCAACGTTGATACCAAGACCGCGAAATTAGCCTACCTTCTTTGTGTACTAAGAATACAAAAGACTTCATTTTAAGCTAATCCTAGCGTTAACCTACAAAACATGCTCACCATGTTTATTTTTCTTTTTTCTAAGATTTAATGTACACAAATACAAAAAGAAACGTTTTTTTATCTCGATAAGATAATAACGAAAATATGATCAAAGATGAAACATCATGTAGTGATGGTTAAAAAAAAACTGTGTGAGTAAAATAAGAAATAATAACAATCAGGCATTAGGTACTTAGATTCAATATAATTAAGACAATTATTTTTCAATATAATAATATGATTAATTATTCAATGTAACAATGATTAAATATAAACAAAATTTAAAAAAAAACTTTTATTAATTATTTAATATTAATGGTAATACATATAAAAAACAAAAATTAAATGAACTGCCACAAAATGTAGTGACGAAGAATTTGCATTATGACACAAAGTTAATTACGGTTACCTGTGTAAATAACTAGAAATGACAAAACAAGGTCAATGTACAGCGGGCCAAGCAATTAGGTATGCAGGCCAAAAACATTAACGTCAGAGTAAAGATTGACTAAGTGTCATAGTTAAGAAGTGTAAAATACTCACTATTTAGATATATAATTCACATAGTCATAACTGGTGTAGTCAGTCTCCACTATGAAAAAAAAGAGAGTTGCTTGGCCCACTGTACAATGTTAGTTGGTTAGGAGTTAATGAAACCACGGTGTTTGTCCTTTCGACCTGTTAGCTCAAAATATCCAACGATGCAGCAAAAGAGTCCCAGCAATAAATAAAAGTAGCCCTGTATAAATTGTATATTATAATAATATATATAAAATTCTCGTGTCACAATGTAAGTTACCTTTTCCCCTTTCGAAACGGCTTTACTGATTTTTACCAAATTTTATATGCATATTCAGTAGGTCTGCGAATCGGCTACTATCTATTTTTCATACATTCACAAGGATTGCTTACCCTTAACAATTTTTTTTTAATTTTGGACAATTTTTTTTTATTATTCCATAATGTAGCATTAAAAATACAGACAACCCTAAATTGTTACCCTTTTATCACCAACCTCTATTGTTTAACAGCCATTATAGTAATTTAATCATTTTTCATCCCACTCGATAACTGATCAATTATCGTTTTTTTTTGGAAGTGTTTTTCACTCTATTTCGATTAAAATTTCCCTGAGCTTAACAATAATGAATGATTAATGTACTTTATTTTTAATTTGTATTTTCCGGGTCAGCTAGTAATACATAATCCACTGTTGAGCTCGGGCCTCTTTGCATGAACAAGCGTTAGGGCATAGTCTACTAAGCTGGCCAACTGTGGGTTGGTAGACTTCGTATACCCTCGAACACTTTGGGCAATGTCAGGAATACAGGTTTCCTCATTATGTTTCATTTACCTTTAGCGAATGGAAATGTTTATTATAAATAAAATAAAAAAGCTTTAAACCTTTTAAAAAACGAAACTTTGTGGTTATTGAGAGAAAAGGATGCCATTAAAAAAAATTAAAAACATTTTTAATTATTGTTTTTTTTTTTATTACTTATCAAAACATTTCACACGTTGCGAAAAATTTTACAAACAAAAAACCGACGTCAATTACAAAAATGTAAAAAATACAGTAGTTATATTTTTTTTTTTAAACGACGCCCGCACTAGAAATAACTCCTGTATCGCGGGGGTGTTCACAAACATACATTTCACATACACAGAGCACACCCAGAGTCAGAACAAATATTGCGAATCACACAAAGATTTGTCCCGTGTGGGGATCGAACCCACAACACCAGCGCAGTTGAAAGCGGCGAGGCGACCGCTTTAACCACTACGCCAACCGTGCACTCACAAGTCAAATATTCAAAGTCTCGCCTCAACTGTGTATAACTTGAAAGAATACAAGTAAACGGCCTTAAGAATTTTCCATTTACTTCTAACCAATATTAAATTTCTCTTGGAGCCCATCATCAGATCATGACCTGATGAGTATAGGACCACATGACAAGTATACCCTTTAGGTCAAAAAAAAATCTCAAATCGGTCCAGGCGTCTTCGAGTAATTTGGAGTAGTTCGAGAAACAAACATAAAAAAGTAAAAAGATTTTAAAACCTCCTCCTGTTTTTTGAAGTCGGTAAACACATTATAAACACAGAACCGCAAGAGAAATAAACTGACTCAGCTAATGAAAGTTTAAGTACGCAAAGAAAATAATTCATCACGACTGAATAAAAAGAAAAATAAAAACGGTATAAAAAGAGAATATTCCTTAGTAGATACTAAAACAGTAATACTCATCATCTTTCTCTGTGTACTAAGGCTGTAAAACCCTCTGCTTTCAGTTATTCCAAGTATAAGAAAAACAAAATAAAACTGTACTAGAATTCATTCAGCTCACATGGACTTGCTAAATATTAATTTTGACAAAAATAATTGTATGACTTGTCAAACTGCCTCTTTGCACCGCGATATCTTGTGTTCGGTCGAGGGCCATTCGGCTCACCATCTATCACATGGAAACTAAATATAACAGATGAAAAGTGGGTGTTATCCACCTCTGGCAAATCCTTCTAAGTAACATAGGCGTCATGTTATGTTATGTCAAAGCTTACAAACCAACACATGTCACTTGAATTATTAATCAATCAAGGTCTTCAATTGTTATCGCATAACCATCAATATGTCTGACTAAGTCCATTTTAAGACAAAAACATTTGTCTGTTATTTTTCATAGTTTAGAAACACATACCTACATATTACATCAGTGAATCTTCTAAAGAAATTAAGCTAAAACAGAATCTGACGATACTACGAAAAAAAATATTACAACAGAGCGGAGGCAAAGCAATAAACTGGCACAAAATATAATGAAACGCGAAAGTACGCTAGAGAAATAATTCATTACGACTGTGCAAACAGCCTGAAAGAAGAAAATAAGCTCGGTATACAAAAACAGAGCATTCTCCGAATAAGATCTCACGAGGAACGATGCCTATGGCGGTATCAAAGGAGCTAATTAATTAACTGGAGCGCTCGCGACGCTATAGAATATGACCCTCGGGTGTGAGCGAGGGTAAGCGCAAATAGACACTTGTACATCCGTAAGCGGAGAGGTAATTCAACCGTATTGTGCACATTCCCGTTTCACTTACAGTTGCTAATGTTGCCATTTGTATCAACACTCACAACAAAATTGAAATGAAGAAAAAACATCGCCACCAGAACGATGGTTATCAAAATAAATTGTGTCATAAAACCTCCCGCGACTGTCTGACTGAAATGATGACGTCAAGATAAAGTAACAATTGAAAAAGCAACCTCGTAAAAGACTAGCTCGCTTTAATATTTTTTGTAATTATAGGAATCTTTGTCTCTCAGAAAACGTATTGTTTCACAATTGTTTCAAACTCAAACGGTTTAGTGGGTTTGTGTGGTTATTGCGCTGAGCGTTTAACTCGTTTTATAGCATGAAATATTGCTCACGCATTCACGCAAAACGACCTACACAATATATTATTAAACCAGGTTACGTGTATGTAAATATCACGCACCATACTGAGAGATTTTATTACAGATTATAATTAAAAATGTAAGAATTGCGTCACGAAAAAGCTTAGCCAGTATTTTTATTACTCCCGGCATATTAAAAGGAGAATGATAAAGCAAGCTCTAATATTTGAGCGCGAGATTTAGTGAGATGAAAATGAAATCCATAAAATAAATTGATTTTCTTACCTGTTGCGAAATATCCGTTTCTAATCACTTATTAACTAGCAAGCAATAATTACACTAATCAATTGTCCAACTGTTTATGAATTATTATTAATAACACGTTCTACAGTACTCCTTGAAATGAAACTGAGACAAATCTGTTCGTAATTAATGATTAAGAGCGCTCCGTAGACATCAAAGCGCTACGAGGGCTACGACGCGACTGCCGTGCTACGCCACCGATGGCTACGGATTCGAACACCGACTGCAAATAAAGACAGCAGAAATCGTTCGGGAATGGCGGAAACACCCGAACGGGTACACGAAGTACGAAGTTATTTAAGGGCGTTTACAGAGTAGCTTGATTTTGGTCGGAGATTATCATCATTATAAATATTATTATGACTAACTCATAAAAATGGGCTAACGAAGCAGAAAGGAAACTTATTAAGGAGTCAGTTACTAATGAAGACTATTGTGTATTTGTTGCGTTTTAATTTAATCTTTATAGCAATAGCGTGCTAAGCAGTAGTTTTCAAAACTTAATTTACTTTGCTTGATATGATTATTTCCTCCCATTATTCACAAATGAAATTCATGTAACCTAAGGTTGCGACCGCGCTTCTGAGACAATTGTGACGCGACGAAGATTTCGTGACCAAATTGCTATTGCTTGTTGTTTTTGCAGTGCAGCCACCAACATAAGTATTTATAAAAGTTTGTTTCTACCAAAGATGCTACCGCACTATAGATGCCTTAGAAAAATAGTGCGACCGCAGCCTTAAACTCTTTAATTTTGACGTGAGTTTGAGTGAGTTAAACTCTTGACGTGATTCTTATTACATATTTAGGTTAGGTTGTCGTGAACAATTATTTTGTCTCAGTTATTGAAGTATTCTAAACCCTAGGATCTGTGGAAGAATAAAACTAGACTATTACATGGATTAATTAAATTTCTGGCCTGGATATAAGAACTAATAATTATGTGCACAATCAATCTCACCTGTATATAGGTATTTTAATAATATTTTGTGAATTCATTCGTTTCATTGATTTTTAGCTTTTGAATAATGAATTTAACTAAAGAAAATGTTATCATGGACTTTCTCAGCTCTGTGAGATCTTCTAATTGATTATTTTTAGAGCATTTAGCTATGTTTAGCAAATTATACTAAGAAAAAGTTGGAAAAGATATGGGACCGGCAGGATTTGTACCTGCGACCTTACTGCACACTGGGCAGCCGCTTTAGCCATCCAGCTACGGTCGCTTATTACCAGAACCCTACATTTCTCAACTGTATGATACGTCATTTCGTGACGTCACGCTCATCTATTTGTTCCTATCTTATGTAGGATACAAACCAACATGGCGAAGTTACATTGAGCACAAATAAATGTTGTAACTAATGAACTTGTACGTTATTTTAACTTCTAATTGATTATTTTTATAGCATTTAGCTATGCTTAGCAAATTATACTAAGAGTTCTCTGAGATCTGTACATACGGTTACACGTCAACCTATACATTTCCAGTACAAATCAACCTATTAAATAAATAAATATTTCACTACTCACATTAAACCACCATATTCATGCACACAAAAATTTGTCTTAAGTGGGAATCACTACCCACTCTGCCATCCGGTTGTCAAAGTCAAGTATAGTTTAATAATATTTAATGAATTCATTCGTTTCGTTGATTTTTTAACTTTTTAATAATGAATTTTACTAAATAAAATGTTATCATGGACTATCTCAGCTCTGTAAGTTCTGTACAGACGGTTACACGCATAGAAATCTTAATAATAAGGCAATAGAAATGTCAAAGACGCGTGACCTTGTCGCCGCGCATCTGTCTAGTCAAACACAAGTGCGAGTTGAGGAATTGTCGTCTTAATGTCATCGCAAAAAGAATAATTTTGTTTGCAGGAATACAAGCGCATGAGTCTAATCGAACACAAGTGCGAGTTGAGGAATTGTCGTCTTAATGTCATCGCCAAAAAGAATAATTTTGTTTGCAGGAATACAAAAAGTGGTATTTGAAAAACGGCGACATGCGTCCCAGTGTTAAAAGATAGTCGATAGCATTTCTATTGACTAGTTATTAAGATTTCTATGGTTACACGTTAACCTATACATTTCCAGTACAAATCAACCTATTCATTTCCAGCTTGAGATGGTCTCGCGTTGTTAAGGCTTCTCGTACAATGCGAGAAGAGCTTATACTAGAAATGTATAGCTGGATCGGTAGCCGTGTGTACATAGGTTGGTTTATGCTGAGTAACGCTACGTTATTGTGTTGGAGTGCGGTGACCAGAAAAGTTGGACGTCATAATATGACATAGATATATTATATCCCGAGAACGCCCGACTTTCTAGTATATCAAACATGTTTGGACTGATCAAAATATCCACATGTCATTGTTAGGGTTTAAAATTGACACAAAAGGAGCGGCATAATTGCAAAACACCTATCTATTAATATTAGTCCCTTAGTTAGGTAAACAAATATTTATTTTGTTCTTAATATTATTTGAAGGACTAAATTAAATACCAACACCCAAGTTAGGTAAGTAACCCATTTAGCAACACTGTTTCCACAAAGCTGTTTCCACTTAACCCGCTTCGATCCTCAAGGATCCGACAACGCCAGGCAGCACTAGATAATTGACTGTTTCTTTCCACAAAGCTACTTTGTGTCTAACCTAACATTATAAATAGATATGATAAACGAGGTTGAGAAAAAATAACGCCCTGAATAACTTTTAAGGAATTTTAATAGAGGTATTTGTTAATAGTATAAGATCCCTTAAACAACGACCTTCACCGAGATGTTTATTTGATGAAACGTATTTTATATTTAATTTAATATGTCAATAGATATATTGCATATGGGTTGCTTAACAAATTTCAGTCCATAATATGATTAATTAATACTTGAAAAAAATATTTTTTTTAATCATTTCACCGGTTTGATAATTAGACAAATTCTATACCAATCGAAAGTCTGAAGCCTATAGAATATGCAAACGTTGGGTTGCCTATTCTTTTCCGGTCACAACTCCTGGGTAGCCAGGTATAAACAGGTAAATCGATATACCTACCATTTTGCACCGGTCTGATTATTGAATTAAAATTAAATGACAAATGACAATAAAGATTATTTCATTATGAAAACGATGGTATAGGGTTGCCTGCGAAAAATCAGTCCCGAATGACGGTTGTCGAATTTTGAAAAGTGAAATATTTCTGCAATTCTCAGGCTGAAGTTTCACGCATGATGGATCCGTTGCATTAACCCACATGGAATTTACGAAAATAGTTCGTAATTTTTTTTGAGTTAATGATATCCAGCAGGGTGGTATGGAGTTGGAGTCAAAACCTTTTTTTTTTTTTAACTGCTCGCTGTCTTCTTTAGCAGAGTAATTTTTCATAAAAATGCGATATCTCGCATCATTCACGTTGGTGCAGTTCTTGATATCATACATACTAGCCGTAAATTCTTGAACGGTCTTTATTTTTTATCAATGAAAATATCAGCAGCATCTGTTAATGATGCAAAAACTGTTTGTTATTTTTCATTTTCCGAAAATAGCTGAATAGTCCTTTATTATAAAATGCTGCCGTGTAATCGCAACCTGTAAACGCATGGAAGGCGGGAAGACTTTGGCATAATTTAATTCCTAACTTCAACGCTAAATCAGTGCATTTAATGCAATCAACAGTTTGATTATTAGTCTTTCTAGTTGCTGAACTGGCAAGCTAAAATTCTGATTCAATAAGTTTGTGCATATTTCCTAACAAAATAATCAAAACGTCAGTATCAGAGGCTTTAATTAAAATTTTTGAGCCTGGCTTCGCTTTAGAAGCATAAAAATAATCCTTGTATCTGCCTCTTCGAAATGACATTAATAATTAGTTTCTTCAGTTTTTTTTACAGAAGTTGCCTGAACTTGATAAGAGTAGCACTGATGGTCCACGGTTAGTAAGATTTTTATTATCTACATGTCTGCCTCACACGTGTTTAAAACTGCACCTACTATCTACATCTCTGCATCACCCAAAGGTTGTAAGGTAGAGAATACTTTTAGTATTAGGCCCGCCTTTGTACATTTTAGTACATAAAGTATAAAAAAATTGAAAAAATATATTCACTCGCAGAAATATTTCACTTTTCAAAATTCGACAACCGGCATTCGGGACTGATTTTTCGCAGGCAACCCTATACCATCGTTTTCATAATGAAATAATCTTTATTGTCATTTAATTTTAATTCAATAATCAGACCGGTGCAAAATGGTATATCGATTTACCTGTTTATACCTGGCTACCCAAGAGTTGTGACCGGAAAAGAATAGGCAACTCAACGTTTGCATATTCTATAGGCTTCAGACTTTCGATTGGTATAGAATTTGTCTAATTATCAAACCGGTGAAATGATTAAAAAAAATATTTTTTCAATTATTAATTAATCATATTATGGACTGAAATTTGTTGACCAACCCATATGCTATTGCATATGGGTTGCCCAACAAATTTCAGTGTTTATTTGATGAAACGTATTTTATATTTAATTTAATATGTCAATAGATATATTTATCTATTGACATATTAAATTAAATATAAAATACGTTTCATCAAATAAACATCTTGGTGAAGGTCGTTGTTTAAGGGATCTTATACTATAAGTGAAATGGAAATTTTGTTAAATATGATGCCAGCCTTTCTCACAATTTACTTTAAAACATTTTATACTTAGTTAATTTTGACGTGGAATGGTCAAAATATCCACATTTAAGATGTTTTTTGACATAAAATAAGAGGCATAATTGCAAAGCAACTACTTACAAGAATTTGTCTCTCATATAAGTAAACATACATCAATTTCGTTCGTGAAACATATTATTCTAAGGATTAAATTGAATACCAACACTCAAGCTAAATAAGTAACCAATTTAGCAACACTTGCCGCATAAACACTGCAAAGCTGTTTCCACTTAACCCGCTTTGAGCCTCAAGGAGCCGACAACTCAAGGCAGGACTAGATAATTAACTGATTCTTTCCACAAAGCTACTTGGTGTATAATCTAACTCTTTGTCTGCACGTGTGGTCTAGTGGTTTTAGCGGTTGCCTCGCCGCTCTCCACTGCACAGGTGTTGTGGGTTCGATCCCCACATGGGACAAATCTTTGTGTGATTCGCAAAGATTTGTTCTGAGACTGGTTGTGCTTTGTGTATGTGAAATGTATGTTTGTGAACACCCCGCGACACAGGAGTTATTCCTAGTGCGGGAGTCGTTTTTAAAAAAAAAAAAAAAAAAATAGGTATTATAAACGAGGTTGAAAAACAAAGGCCCTAAATTACTTTAAAAGGAATTTTGAAAGAGTTATTCGTTAAGTTAAAAACAACTTTTGTATGATATCAGATTCTTATTACAATTATTTACTTTGAAACATTTAACACTTAGTTAATTTTGACGAGGAATGGTTAAAATAACCACGTTTAAGAATTTTTAATTGAAGTAAAATGAAAGGCATACTAGCAACTACTAACAAAATTTGTCTTTAAGATAAGCAAACATACATCGATTTGGTTCGTGAAACATATTATTCTAAGAATTAAATTAAATACCAACACTGAAGATAAGTGAGTAACCCATTTAGCAACACTTGCCGCATAAACACTGAAAAGCTGTTTTTATTTAACCCGCTTTGAGCCTCAAGGAGTCGACAACTTTACTAGATAATTGACTGATTCTTGCCCCAAAGGTACTTTGAGTATAACTAATTCTAAAAATTGATATTATAAATGAGATAGAAGATACTAAATCTGTTATTATTACCACCTAAAATAACTTTGAAAATAATTATTATTAATGATTGAGATACTGCAAACTCTTTGGAGTAATATAACATTAAAATAAAATAGAGGCTCTATTAATATAGTTTGTGTTATTTTTATCCTAAACTTAAGTAGATACTGTTACTGTTACAATTTAACCGTCAAGTATGAGTTACTGAACAGATAAAAATTATAACTTGAACGATTATAAAAGTGGCATAAAACAAACATAAAATCGAACACTGCTGTCCCTTTAAATTGTTTGTATTTTAGCCGACTTCAAAAAAAAAGGACGAGGTTCGCAATTCAATTCTTTTTCTTTTTTTTGTTCGCCGATTTTTCGAACACTCTTGGACCAATTTAAGAATTCTTTTTTTTTTGCTTGAAAGAGTATACTTGTCATGTGGTCCCATTTTCATGAAGTCACGATCTGATGATGGGATCCTAGAGAAATCGAGGGCAACCCTCAAATTTTAAGGGCTTCTATATTGTTTTTGTATAATACCTAAAGCTACTTGAATATTTGCATGTAGCAGTCAGAATTGCATGTTGCTGAGCTGATGCTGGAAGTTACAATTCCTCAAAGGTAATAAATAGAACATAAGGCCGTTTACTTTATTCTTTTAAGTTATACACAGATGAAGCGAGTCATTGCATATTACTTTAGTATTTCTTACTTTTTATTGCATTTTATTTTATCATATTATATTTTATTCTTTGAGTAACGTTTACTTGACGATTGTGTAACTGGTCTTTATAGACGTATTTGTTAAGTATAGATTTGTGGCAAAAGTAGGCAGTCAAGCGTAGATTGTGCCGAGTAACGATTCGTTATTGTATTGGAGTGCAGTGACCAGAAAACTTGAACGTCATACCCGGGAAAGCCAGCCAGTCTTATGTTAGAGCCATTTGAAGATGTTGTTATGATTGGAAAATATGATTCACACTAACTATATCAAATAGGAATTTTCCTTGACTATAGGTTTTTAAGTATCTTTATAAATCTGTAAGGACACTAAATTTGAGTTATGTTAGATATTAGTCAAGTCTATTTTAAATGTAAATAAAGTAAGTGATATGTCAACATATTTCAATAATTTGATATAAGAAATACGAGCCCAAAAGTTAATTAACTAGGTTGGTTAACAAAAATTCTGAGTGTTTAATATAGTACGGAATTTTAGATTTATGTTGTTGAAAATTACTTGTCAGTAACATTTGAATAGAAATATCCAATACTCGTTATATATATATATATATAACGAGTTTATATAATTTGTATATAATTTCAATAGTAAGTATGACGTATAATTTTTAATAGAGTATTTTTATATTTATGTCTTATTCTAATTACAGCTTATTGACAAACGGAGACATTGATTCATTAACTATAAAAAAGCCAAATGAAAAGAGCATGATTCAGTAAAATCGGATCATGCATTATTTACCTTTTAGGCTTGGCGTTTCGACAAACACATTACACTGGCCGTGGTCACAAGCAGGCTGGTTCTAGCGGCACGCCGCCGCGCCGTCTCCGTTCGCGAGGGCGATGATTCTCCGTCTACCCTCACTTCTTGATTTTTTTCATTATAAATTCCAGTACACACTGACCGTGTCCGGATTCGCGGATTTCGCCGACTGTGAATCAAAGCGAGTTTTTGCTTTTGTAATCACTGGATTCCACGCGGCAGACGATTTATAACCATCATTCCGATTGAAATTTTGATGTTTACGAATTTAATTGCTTCACGCACAACTCTCGAGTAGAAATGGCGATCGGTGGAGATGACTTGTGGTCGATGAAATTATATCCAGTGATTAGTGCCTGATCTGACGGTTAAGGTTATATGGTTATATGTAGATCTATTAGTCACAAACGAAGTGACGTAAAAGTCTTGTATTGTCACTAATACATAAAACAGGTTTCTAGGAATACCTGCCACCAAATTAACGTAGCAGTTAAGGTGAATTATTTACAAAGATATTTATTGGAAGGCTTCTGTTCTATTCGGCACTGAAACCAAGTCCTTTATTTAGGAATGGGATGACATTGTATCAACGTACCTACTTTAATAACAAAGTAGTACCTCGATTTCGGTCTTATTTATTGTAGCATAAGAGAAGGCCCAAGCAACAGTAAGGCATCCTCGGCTCAACCTCAGTAAATCAACTTTTTGGACTGAATTTTAAATAAACTGCGTCCACACAGAAAACTGTATTCTTTGTGAAGTTGATTTACAAAAACACAGTGGCCATTTTGTCACAGCTGTGTTTCATAAATAACTTTGTAGCCTCCGTAAAATGTTTATGTTAGTAATAAATGCAAGTTGAACACGCACTTGCCGGCTTTTAGAACCACCGCTTTAGGAACATAAATAGTAGTTTTTTCGCCGTAGTAAATGAAATCTTAGGTAAAAATACTAGTTTAACTACTTAAAATAGTTGTTGTTTTGTTTTTCATCTACTTGTCATACAGGGCGGATGCGATAAAGCGACATTTATTAAAACCATAGCTTCCAAATATAGTCAGTAGTCGTTTTGCATCGGTAAAAAAAACACGTTTGCCTAACAAATTAAACATTAAGATTATTCAAATTGTTGTTGTACACTGTTTTTTTTTTCAGAATAATACAAATAGCTACTTGAAGTGAATTTGATAGGTAACATAAAATCACGCCTATTGTTGGTGACCTAACTGAGGTCTATAAATAAAACTGATATTGGACTGTATAATTATAAATTTGGAGAGTAACAAAAGGTAATACGGAAGTAAATACGCAAGCGCACGTCACGGTGTTCTGCTCGGAAATGGATGTCCGCGGGCCCCCGGCACCCGCTCGACGCAGTGTCCCCCGCGATGACGATAGCAGCCGACAGCGGTCGAATTCGCCCGAACACCTATATTATCTATAAGAGTGTGGCAGATGTTGTACACATCTTCCACACCCTTCTACCCCACATTTTACCTGCTATATTTAGGTCCTATAGGATAGGGGCCTATCGCCATCCACCGCGCACAATTCCAACTCCGTGCTGCTATTTTGAATTTCCTGATGGGTAACGCAGTCCAATTTTAAGATTCGTAACCCAATAAACAAAACTGATGGTAGGATATAGCTGAGATTTCGATAATCTGTTTTTGCTTTCCGAAATCCCCTCTAACAGATCGAAGCTACTATAAATCATTTTCGTATGTTTTGCGGGTAGGTGAATATTTTACGACGGTGAAGCTTTGGTTTATCTTGTTTCGATTTAGGATTCAGGACGAGGATTTGGTTCAAATAAAGATTTATTATCATGCGACGATATATGAGTTTACAATACATTTGTGAAGGTAGTTTACTATTCCTTTCTTATATGTTTGTATTCTGATTTGTGTCAATTCTTTGAATGATAAAATTTATAGAATAGATACATCAATCTGATTAAATTAATATTTAATGTAACTGTTTATATACTTCTGTTATTCAACATGTAGCTGTTACCTTTAACCTTTATGTGACTCTATCAAAGCACAACCCAAATAAAATTTATGGAGTGGTCACGTGAACCTTATAAGCGTTGTTAAAGATTGTATTGATATTAAATTTGTATAGCTATTGTAGATTGTTACCCAAGTAATATTCCATATTTCGCAACTTTAGGTTCATTTTATAGTTATATGGTGGATCTAGGCAATGCATGAGAGCTAGCCGTAGTAGAATTACAATTTCAATTCATTTCAACCACAAAATCAATTTTAAAAAATTTAAATTTTTTTATTTGACATCCATAAACTAATATTTTTTGTTTACTGCAACCTAGACTAATAATATTTTTAGCAGATCTGTATCTAAATGTTAGGCCAAATGCCATCACGCTGGCTAAGTGCGGGTTGGTAGACTTCACATACCCTAGCAGTGATCAGGTGTGCAAGTTTCCTCACGATGTTTTCCTGTAACGTTAGAAAGCATTTATAAGATAAATACAAACATTTCTTCGAAAAGACGATTCTTATCGATTTTATTGACAGAGGTGTGTGCAGTAAAAGAAAAAAGAAAGAAAGAAACGGTTATTTTGGCAAATCCCAAGCTTAGTGATACACTTCTAAAACTACTTATAATAATAATTAAATTGCCAGAAAAGGTACACACCTCAGCATAATACTGCAGCACATCAGCACTACAGCGCTGGTATTCTGGTGCGGCCTGATTGCGAGTAAGGTAGTGTGACATTCGTCCTAATGATGACAATTCCACTGTCACAACACTGTCAGGCACTTTTTTTACAGAAAATACAATATAAGTTATAGAAAAAAATACTCGCGTAGTATAGTAAAAATACGTACAGTGGGAACTTTGACTTCGCAGTCCTACGGTTCACCACTCGCTTATAGCTGCTGACGCCTGCTGCTGCTGCTGAAACCTGGATTTAGATATCTGTTTTTGCCATCAATAATCATCCTTACAGATTAATCTAATACAAATATTTTTTGCTGTTTTGTGGTTATAATATTATGTTAATAAAATACATTACATATATAGTACATTTGCGCATAGTATAATAGTACATTTGCGCGCACGTACTAAAAATACTAATTATGTTGCTTGCTTACAATTAAGAGAACTGCAAATACTTTGTTATTTTATGTGAAGTTACACAGCCTTAATTTCTTTAAACAACACTTTTCTTGTAACAGTTGTATTTAAAAAATAACTCCGTAGCCTCCGTAAAATGTTTACGTAAATAATGAATGTGAGGAGAACACGCACTAGCCTTGCTTTTATAGAAACACAATTATTATGCTTTTTTCTTAATACGAAGTTCTTAGCGTACGAGTAGTCTATTGTACAGTCCACCTGATGGTTAGCGATAACTGCAGTCCATGGACATGAACAATCTACGGTGTTATGCCTCATGTACCAGTTATTTACAGTGTTACGACTGAATGGCGGAATGGGTAGTGTACCTGCCTGCGGCGCTGAGGTCACGGGTTCGATTCCCGCTCAAGACAAATCTTTGTGTGCATGAACATAGAAGTTTGTCTTGGTCTGGGTGTTTCTATGTATAATAAGTATGTATTTACAAAATAAAAGTATATATGTATTAGTATCAGTTATTCTAGTTCCCATAGTACAAGCTCTGCTTAGTTTGGGACTAGATGGCGTTGCGTGAATGTAATGTGATATTTATTTATTTATTATTATTTATTTTAAGGCTTGATCTCACTACCAACCGGAACAGTAGCAGCCCTCAAGCTCGTTTAAAAGAGCTTTACCACCAACAGAATCATTTAACGGTACAGAGATAAAGTAAATTATTTTTGTGTTTGTTTGCGGATTTATGAATGTGAATATTTTATGACGCTTTGGTTTATTTTGTTTCGATTTAGAATACAAACACGTCTAGATTAAATCACATGAATACTTTTATGTATAATGGAGAAAGATTTTGTATATGGTAACAGGTGAAATGTGGGTGTTGTACATCTCATAACACTTTTTTTTTTATACCACGCCCACAGCGAACGAACGTGTAGTCCACCTGATGGTAAGTGGAGTACAGCCCATGGACATCAACAATCCACAAAAGCAGATTATAGATGCGTTGCTGCAGCTTAGGACTACGGTGTTATGCCTCATGTGCCAGTAATTTCAGGGCCTGATCTCACCACCAAACCGGAACACAGAAATGGAAGCAATAATATTTGGCGGCAGGTTAAAGGTGAGACGGTGGTGCTTTCGCCCTCGAGCTCATTCACAAGAGCTCTACCACCAGTATTCTTCTGTAATTCTGAGTAATATAGGCGTGATGATATGATACGTTATGTATTTTGTATATAAACGGTGGGTCAACCACCTCATATAAATACTCGTAATTAAGTATGCAGTTATGGATATCTCCATAATAATATACTCACTATTTAAGTATATAACTCCTTATATACTTAAATAGTGAGTATATTTCACTTTTTATATATGTCACTTACTCAAGCATAACTATTGCAGTCAGCTTTCACTGTGAAGTAGAAGTTTTTGCCCTACATTCCTAATTGTTAGGACACTGTACGTGTGTAATTTATTTACAAGCTCGAACGGATGGATCTATATTGATGCAATTTGGTATCTAAATAGCTTAGATCCATGATTAACATAGAATCTACAAGTGGTTTTTTTATTTTACAAGTGCTTCTAAGAGCTAGTTTCTAGGATTCCGGATAGTTCTTATGTGACCCATAAAAAATAATCCAACCGAATTTAAAAGTTCTACAGGTTATAAAAAGAACACAGCTGTGACTTTTATTTATGTGTGATATATGCTTATCCTACAAATAAGATTTTTCTAAACCTCAGAAATGGAAGCTAGGACCCAATTTAACTAGTTTTTGATAAGGTTTCTTCTGGGTGCTAGTTAATTGTATTACTTAAAATTTTCGCTTCGAAAGAATCGCGTGCACATTTTACGCGCGCTCCCAAAATAATCATAAAAAAACCCTCGTTAGGAGATCATGGACTGATAATTGGTGGTTTCAAGTATCGTGGTGACTAGTGATAAGTGGAAAACAGGTTCGTAAGTCTGGAAATTGGCCGATTCCTCTCAAGAAGAAACCCCGTCGTTGCCAACGAGCGTCAACCTTCAACCGTCCTGTCACCATTCCAGGTTAGTGTCTGTTTGTTTTCTACCGCTGCTGGGAGCCACAGTTCTAATCCAAACCAGTTGTTGGGGAAATGCTGAGGCTCCTTCAACGAGTTTCATTCAACCACTATAAAACAATTCAAAAAAGTTCCGAATAGGAAAAATAAAATTGTTTCTAAATGTGAGTTTGAAATCCAATTATCAGAATACCATATACATAATATACAAACACACTTATAAAATGCAAAAAAAGCAGTCCAAACTGTCTCTTTATTTGAAGTCGTTGAATAACATTGAAACACTTTACTTGTACAAACTATCTACTCTAATCGACAGTTAAAGCGATACGATACAGATCCCATTTATTCTAATAGCGTTTCTATTTTATAGCAATCGATTGTTATCTCAGCTAGATCCCCTTCAGCCCAGCTTCATGTTACTTTTATGGCTGTAGTAACTACGCAATAAATAAGAACCAGCCGTTTTATGTATCACCCCAATTACGAAAACCAATCTTGATTACTCAGCCACGTTTTTCGCTAATAATCCGACATTTATTAACATGTCTTTATTACCCAGAAGACTGTGTCAAAAGTACACATGATAAACATAACAGGTAATATTCATCATTTTAGCCTAACGACGTCCACTGTTGGACATAGGCCTCACCTAATTGCCGCCACAACGCATGGTTTTGGGCCTCCTGAAGGCAACGGCTCCTCGTTTGTCAATAATAACATCACGATTTTATTATTCAGAAGGGTGTGGCAAACGTACACCTTTCAAAACATAACAGGTAAGAACTTTTAATTCATTATTTTTATAGCATTTAGCTATGCTTAGCAAATTATACTAAGAAACAGTTGAAAAAGATATGGGACCGGCAGGATTTGAACCTGTGACCTTACTGCACACCGGGCAGCCGCTTTAGCCATCCAGCTACGGTCGCCTCTTACCAGTACCCTAAATTTCTACTGTATGATACGTTATTCGTGACATCACGTTCATCCATTTGTTCCTATCTTAAGTAGGATACAAACCAACATGGCGAAGTTACATTCAGTACAAATGTTGTAACGAATGAACGTGTACGATTACACGTCGCAGGTTAAAATCCTGCCGGTCTCATATCTTTTTCAACTGTTTCTTAGTTTAACAGGTAATATGTGGATGTTATATATAACACCTACACCTGTAAACAAATCTTGATCACGTTTTCAGCTCATAGTCCGTCAGTAATAACGTCACGATTTTATTATTCAGAAATAACAGGTTATATGTGGGTGTTGTACATAACAGGCGCTCATATATCTATACTAATATTATAAAGAGGTAAAGTTTGTGTGTTTGTTAAATTGTCAGGGGTAATCTCGGAATCTACTGCACCGATTTAAAAAATTCTTTCACTAATAGAAAGCCACATTATCGCTGAGTGTCATAGGCTATATAAAAAACCAAAAAATTAAAAGGTTTTTACGTGGTAGTCCGTTTTGTAAAGAGAATCGGAGAAAAACTCATCGTTATACGTGAAGGCCACAGCAGCGCGGCAGCGGCGCGCGATGGTTTCGGCTTATTTCGGTTCGCGTTCGTGCTCACTTCGGAAGAAGGAGGCGTGACCTTCCTTTTACATCTGAGAGGTAGGTACCCGCGCGGCTCTTTACGCAGCGGACGTCCCCAAAATTGAATTTTTCGTAACACACTTTCGACATTCATTAATTTTATTTTCGGTACATTAAAAAAAAATCTTTTATGTTTATATAGTTTTCATTTAATTTAGGTTATAGATAGGCATTAAGTTTGTTTCATGTACCTAGATATTAAATTAGGTTATAGGTATTAAGTTAGTTTCATGTAGATATTAATTTAGGTTATAGGTAGGTATTAAGTTTGTTTCGTGTAGATATTAATTTATTTCTTACGAACACTGCCTTAACTATGAAAGATATATATTTTTGAACATTATGCCCAACGAAGTGGGCACGGGTCAGCTAGTTGTTATATAAAATAATACCCACATTTCACCTGTAATGTTTAAGTCCCGTGTGATAGGTGTGAACCTATTGCCATCCACCAGGCACAAATACACCGTGCTTCTACTAAGAATGGTGGAAAATCCCAAACAACATTCGACATTCATACATCAATAAACTAAACCGATTGTTGGATATAGCCGAGATTTCAATAATGTTTCTGGCCTCGAAAATCCTCCCTAACAGATAAAGGCTGCAATAAATCCTTTTCGTATGTTTTGTGGTTCTATGAATGTGAATATTTTATGATGGTTCGGTTTGTTTTGTTTCCATTTACGATCCTCGATCGAATAATAAATATAAAGTTAATACTAGTATTATATTTATATATTTACTGCCTCGACGGTCTAGTGGTTAGCATATGGGATGGTCGATCTAAATACTTTAGAATTCAGGCGGCAATTTACAAATATAATGCATTATTATTTTTTACTTAATGATCAAGTGGATAACCCATCGGTACGGAAATGCATTAGTTTATATGTATGTTCGACACCAGCTACTCGTCTACCCAGTATCATGGCGGTCATTCCGCGCCAGTAGTTGCCCTACAGGTAGAGTAGTTGAATCAATTAATAACTTTTTACAAAACACACCGAATGCTGATATTTTCTTTGATCAAATTGGCAATGTAGCTGGAGCTGTCGCGCTTTATTTAAATAATTTTAATTGTAATTAATTTATATTGTGTCTAACATTTATTAATATAATTCATTTTATTATTTTTCTAATCCTAATGTATTCTAATCTATTTCTTATTTAATGTGATATAATATTTGACTAATTTTAATGTAATAATTTGATGACTTATGTTAGATTACTTTTTTATGATGTTTTAATTGTATCTTCAATGTATGTAAATTTGTTTTTATATGTCTTTATTTTTTCTTTCTTTTACTGTATGACTTGCATGTAAGCGAATTGGTCATTAACTTAAGCTTATAATGTGTGAATAAATGAAATTGAAATGAAATTGAAATATGCGCCTTCTATTACCGGGTCGGCAAAGTAATATTTGTAAAAGTGTCAGGAAATAGCAGCACGGAGTTGGAATTGTGCCCGGTGGATGGCGATAGGCTCACACCCTATCGCATGGGACCTAAACATATCAGGTGAAGTGTGGGTGTTGTACACCTCTACTATATCCTTATGGGTAATATAGGCGTGATGTTATGTTATGTATTTAATTATAATATTAAGTAGTTGGTTGTGTGCCCAATGGATGGTGATAGACTTCTCGCATATGTCGCATGTGATCTAAACATAGCCATTAAAATGTTGGTCATACACCTCTGCCACGACCATCTGCGTAACATAGGCGTGAATTTATGTTGTCATATCAAATAATTTTGCCATATGAATATACAAATGAACAAAGTGACTTCTCCTTAACAAAAACTAAGGAAAGTGTTAATGGACGCATTCTTAGATTATATTATAATGGAGCAATTTAGGTTAACATAATATTACTTATTAGTCTTGATAGGCTAGATTGTAATGTAAATAAGATATCATAATTTTAATAATAGATTTCTTATAATAAAAAAAATATGAATATAAAAGGGCATAGAATAGTTTAAATATTTCGTCGTAGATTCAAAAGAACAGTTTCAAAAGAAACAATACTTCGTGAGAAAATCCTTTTATTTTAATTAAGACGCCATGACAAAGTTACCACAAAATTATGACCATTCATTTCTCACCGAGAACTTCACAGTGAGTATGCCTGCTGAATATTTAAAAGATAAGTTCACAGGGAAAAAAATGCAAATAAGATAAGTATTACAAGCTGTGTAAGCTTGTAATACTTATCTTAAGTATTACAAGCTTACACAGCTTGTAATACTTAATACTTATCTTAAGTATTACAAGCTTACACAGCTTGTAATACTTATCTTATTTGCATTTTTTTTATATTTATGAAATTGAATAGGTAGGTTATATCGTCGTTGTCAAACCAAAATCTGCTATGTGCACTTTTGTAAGATTTCTACTTTAAACCTCTGCATATAGTTCGCTGCTATATCCTACCATATAAAAAACTGTCATGTGCTTATGACCATTATATGACGATCTACGACCTCTTATTGACGACCTCTTACCTACAATCCCTTGAATGCAGGAGACCTTTTTTTGTCAATTTCTCAAAACTATGATTTCTGCACATAGCAGATTTTGGTTTGACAACGACGATATAGGAATAGGTATGTTAGCTTTTTAAATTTTGTAAACTTAAATTTTGTAGGCTCAAATTTTGTAATTTATCTTTTTCATTTCTGTCGTCAAATCGATCTAATAAAATGATTGTGCAAAAGCAGACATCTTTAATTCTGATGACAAAACAATTCATCATTTTTATACATATTAGCTTCGTGAATCCAAGATGGCCGCCGAAACAAAGATCCCTCCCTCAAAATGAAGGACTTAGTTTTAGTACATTTTCTTATAAAACTGTTTTTTTTTTTATGGGCCTATAGTGTCCCACTGCAGGGCAAAGGCCTCCCCACCCTTTTTCCACTTGTCTCTGTCTACGGCTTATAGTGCCCATAAAACTGTTTAGGTGAAAATATTTTTTATTTATTGCTTGTTTATCTTTTTGGTTAAGTTTTTTTCCTATATAGGTATGATGTTATATTTGTAACAATTAATACAAAAAAAAAAATATCACACAACATATCCACAACGCCATCTAATCCCAAACTAAGCAATGATTGTATTTTGGGTACTAGAATAACTGTTACTAATACATAATTTATTTTTCTTTTGTAAAAACATACTTATTATACATAGAAACACCCAGACCAAGAGAAACCTCCATGTTCACGCACATAAAGATTTGTCTTGAGCGGGAATCAAATCCGCAACCTCAGCGTCGCAGGCAGGTAAAGTATCCACTCCGCCATCCGGTCGTCATACTTCCACTACAATTCATGTTCAAACTGAATGTATTGAAGCCACAATCAAACATTCTCTAAATGCGACATAAATCCCTTCAGACACGTTGGGTTTCTCGTAGCAAAGTGTTTGCTGGTGAATAAATAATGGTCGGTCTCTCATTGTAAGCTTAAGCTCTGGTCTACAGATGCAACAGTTTATGCAATTCTGGCAACTGTTGTTTATTATGCTTAGTGTTATTTGTCGTATTGTTTGTGGTCTTAGTAATATATTCTTTTTTTCTTAAAATACGACACCCGCATTAGGTATAACTCCTGTGTCGCGGGGGTGTTCACAAACATACATTTCGCATACACAGAGCACACCCAGAGTCAGAACCAATCTTAGCGAATCACACAAAGATTTGTCCCGTGTGGGGATCGAACCAGCGCAGTTGAAAGCGGCGAGGCGACTGCTTTAACCACCACGCCAACCGTGCACTCTCATATTCACTTCATATTATTTAAATATTGTCAGTAAATATCCTAATTTTCATTGGAACTTTAGGTTTAAGAATATTTATAAAATCATGATATCATTGTAAAATACCTACTTCTACTCAATGTTCTATAACTCAATTAAAAATCATTTGAATTATATTAATTACTAGCGACCCGCCCCGGCTTCGCACGGGTACAATGCTGATACTAAATACACTACAGAAAAACTGAACGTTGCTTGTATATAAAAACACAGCGGCCCGCTCCGGATTCGCACGGGTATATAATATATAGCTTATGTCACTCACTGAAAAAATGATTAAAATCGATCCAGTAGTTTGATTTATTCATTACTGCCCGTGGCCCGCACGCGTTAAATTTGGAGTAAAACAATTCCCCCTTTCCCTATACCATGAAGATTGCCTGCTATCTTTGGAATATACACAACATTTTTACTTATTTACTTTTTACATTTCTCAGCTCTATATCTATCCCGAAGCTGACTGAGTAGAGCCTCACGCACTACTGACGATTCTCTGTCCCTCTGAACAGGCTCGCTCCCGCCGCCCCGACCGGCCGATACCGCCGCAAACGCTACGTCCCGCAATTTTTTAATCTGTAATATCTTCGAAAATATTCATTTAAATCACATGCTGTAAAGGGCAATTTTGATCTACGTAAAATGCACAACGTATCTAATGTATTTAATTGGATAAGGAATGATACTGTATCGTTTAAAATAGCTTGGTAAATAACCCATATTTTTTTTGTAATATGTAAAAGATAAAAATGGTTACTGTGGGATATCCTTAGGAGATAAACATATGCTGTCGCGGACATTTTTATTTATCTTTTTAGGATATACAATTCCGTAGTACATAAATTTGATCTATCTCGTAAGGTTAAGCCAGCGTTTGCAATGTAAGCGCAGAAAAATATGTTTGTTACGACATCACATTGCAAATCTTTAAATTTCTCGGCTTTTATCTACTATAATATGCATGTATTATACATAAAAACCTTCCTCTTGAATCACTCTATTCATTAAAAAAACGGCATCAAAATCCGTTGCGTAGTTTTAAAGATCTAAGCGTACATAGGGACATAGGGACAGAGAAAGCGACTTTGTTTTATTTATACTATGTAGTGATGATGATTAATGACAGCGGATGAAACTTTACAACTTGAGCACGTATTTTTACCCGACTGCGTCAGAAGGAGGGTTATGTTTTTCGAGCGTATGTATGTATGTATGTATGTATGTTTGTATGTATGTATGTATGTATGTATGTATGTTTGTATGTATGTATGTATGTATATATGTATGTATGTCTATTTCTTTGGCACGCCCTACAGCCCAAACGGCTAGACGGATTTTGACAAATGAGGTGTCGTTGAATTCGTCGAAACAGTGACATAGGCTATATTTTTTTCAAAATCTTGAAAATGAAAAAAAAAGGGGGGGAGGTATGGATTTTCTTTTCATAATAGTAATATGGGTATCAAATAAAAGGCCATGAAAAGACCATTTCAAAAATATATACTTCTTATCACATTTATATTACTGATTAAACACAATTTACCAATTTATATATCGGCACGCTCGCGCGCCCGAAGTGGGTGGAAGTTAGTTTGTATGTTCGCTCACGCTAATCTTGGAAACTGCCGGTCGAATTTGAATAATTGTTTTTGCATTTGATAGTTTAACTCACGATTAAGGCTCATTGATCTCAAAAAGATTTGATTTCTACAAATTAATAGATATAAAAAAACATGTCGGTTAAAAAAACTAAAAAGAGTGAAATAAAAAATAATTATTAAAAAAACAAAAAACCCGACTGCTAAAAAAAAGAACTGAAGAGATAAAAACAGGTATAGCATTATCTACATTAAATTCATTAACAACAAATGAAATATGTCAAACTAAATTCTTTATGATGTTGCAGGCGGGGACAAACAATACTTTGTTACTACTATATAACTTCGTTTGTCACCGCCTGCAACATCATAAAGAATTTAGTTTGACATATTTCATTTGTTGTTAATGAATTTAATGTAGATAATGCTATACTTGTTTTTATCTTTTCAGTTCTTTTTCTTAAGCAGTCGGGTTTTTTGTTTTTTTAATAATTTAAACAACTGGTTCGGATTTATAAAATCTTGAGACATATTATTAAACAACATGCTATAACCCTCCGCCTCAGGTACTTAATAGCGAAAAATATAGAAATATAGAAATAAGAGTGCACGGTTGGCGTAGTGGTTAAAGCGGTCGCCTCACTGCTTTGAACTGCGCTGTTGTTGTGGGTTCGATCCTGTTCAAATCTTTGTGTGATAGGCAAAGATTTGTTCTGACTCTGGGTGTGCTTTGTGTGTGTGAAATGTATATTTGTGAACAACCCCGCGACACAGGAGTTATTTCTAATGCGGAAGGAAAGAGGAGAAAGGAGTTGTTTCTAACCCACAACACTCGCAATTTGTCTTCAAAATTAACTAATTTCATGTTTAAATTATTATCAAAAAGTTAGATTTATGGCAATTACACACCTCAAGAGGGTTAATTTGGGATTAAAAGGTATGACGAAAGATCCTCAATTTTTAAGGAAAAACATGAAAATATCGACTTCCACGCCGATGAAGTCACGGGCAATAGCTAGTATTTAATATGCAAAGACGCCAAATATTATATGAAATCGCTCTCGTTAAATCTGTAGCCAGCATTTCACGACCCTAAACTTCATTAGCGATCACGAACCTTTTATTGCTTGGTTTTACGACGTAACGTGAGCAATATCATATAACTCCCGTAATATAATATTGCAGTTTATTGCCTGAATAAGTAAGTAAGAATTTACGACAGTAATAAAGTGTACAATTTTAAGATTTATAGCTACAAACTGTGTTGAGCTTAAGATCATTTTATTAAAGTGCTTTGTATAGTTGATGGCAATAATGGATACAACTCAATGGGTCTGCAAAAATTAATAGATATTATATATATTTTTATTAAAATTGACGTGAGTTTGTAACATTACTCAAATTATGAAATACTTTTCATTAAAATTTTAGGCATTTTCAAGAGAGTGCAAGACTGACTGCGACTTAGGCACTCTCTTGAAAATGCCTAATACTATAGGTAGATGAAACCGCGGTCGACTAAATAGACCAACATTACGTAACACCTGTATTTCATAATTTGAATAAGATATTATATATTTCTAATAAACAACATAATCTATCCTTCTAGTAAACTTTGCCCACACATTATTTAAAAAAAACTATACCAGTTTAAAACTACATTTCTACAATTACTTTCTAGGAAATGCCGTATTGTGAAATGCTCAGTAAAGTTTTGTAACAACAGCTTTGATTCTAAGCGCAGTGGTTGAAATTGAGTAATTTGAATAAGCCCGCATTGAAGTAATAAAGCCATTAACTTAATCACATATAGAATCGGCACCAAGTACTTATAATTGCAAAGCACAGGCAATAATTGTATCAATTATTCCAAACAACTACCTGCCTCGTATGGTTAGCGTATGAGCCTACCACCGCGAGGTCTAGGGTTCGATTCCCGGGTCGGACAAAGTGTTATTTGTAAACTTTCCATTAGAAAATTCACAATAGCAGCACGTAGTTGGAATTGTGCCCAGTGAATGACGATAGGTTCTCCCCATATACCACGGCACTTAAACATGTGAAGTGTTGGTGTTGTACACCTCTGCCACACGGCGTGATGTTTTGTATGTTATTCCAAAACAATTTTGTTGTTTGATACTGGTAAAGAACAACGTTTCACGTTGTATTTATATAAAAACAAGCAAAATCTAACAACTTGCCTTAACCGGATCGCGGAGTGGGTAGTGTACCTGCCTGCGACGCCGAGGTCGTGGGTTCGATTCCCACTTAAGACAAATCTTTGTGTGCACGAACATGGCGGTTAGTCTTAGACTGGGTGTTTCTATGTATAATAAGTATGTATTTACAAAAGAAAAGTATATATGTATTAGTATCAGTTATTCCAGTACCCATAGTACAAGCTCTGCTTAGTTTGGGACTAGATAGCGTTGTGTGTGAGTTGTGAAATATTTATTTATTTAATACCACATACGGCAATTGATCACATGAAATAGTCTCAAATTTGTTCCAAAAATGTGAAAATTTTAATTCGTTATTGCAATAGAAATTTTGTGAACATAGAGATAGTATCGAAGCCACATACCACCAAGTTTATGTGCCATCGCCTTCTACAAGTTTTTAACTGAGGTCATTAAACGTACGCTTGGGAGTATTAGACTTGCTGCACTAATTAAACTAAACAAAGCGTGTAGGCAGACGTATGCAACGTAAAACCGGATGCTATTCTCGCAAACTTTTTAATGCTGATGAGTTGTTCCTCAAGGCAACAATTTAAACTTTGAATTTATAGTGAATTGCCCAACCGAAGATGTTATGTCATGAAATCGCTATAGCTGTTCTCGCGGGATACCGTGATTAGAGGATATAGCGATTCATTTTAATTGATTGAGTTTGTTAAAATTATTCTAATTGGTGTATTATGTAGTATAGCCATACTTAGCTAATACTAAAAACAGTAGATTTTGTTTTTGGATTTGAAATGAGAACCCACACACGCTACTATAGGATTCCAGCCTATCGCTTTATCACTCAGCCATCCAAGACCTACTTCAAATCCACCAATCTTTTGACTGTATGCATCGTCTTTCCGGACGCCTCGCGTCATCTATTGTGCCTACATATTAGTAGGTAAAAACCTACATGACTGAAATTACAATCAATACAAATGCTGTTTCGATGAACAAGATAGATTTTTCAATTTCTAAATTATTTATAAATAGCATTTAGCCATGTTTTGCAATCTAATACTTAAAAGATTTATGGATTTAGAATAAACTGTCTTGTCTTTAGGTCATGAAATTATAATTGACTGCTAAGCGTTTTTTTTTTAGTTTCGGAAAGAAAAGTCTTGCAAATATAAATTTGGCAGTGTACCCACTAGTCACAGGGTAATGTTAAATGGTTACTATAGGTTCTTTTATTAAGCGGCGGAGCGGATCAGGGAGGGCGGCGGAGCGGATCAGGGAGGACTCACTCCTGGCTGATCCGCTCCGCCGCCGGCGAGCTGGGCGGCGAAGGCGCGCGTACGCCGCGAGCCTAATGCCGCCCTAAGCGAGGCCGCGGGCGGTGGAGGGGGTTTTCCGCCGCCCGCTGATGCCTTCCGCGACGGAGTGACGCCCTGGGTGTGCTCGGGGCGTCGCTACGAGAGGAGGACTGAAGAGAGTCGGGTGCCCGGTCGGAGGTCGGACTGGGCACGGTCGTCGCGGCGAGCCCTGTGGATATAATATCGATCCGGGGCTCGCCGACCCACCATCTTTCGGCGACGAGGGCACACCGCGGGGTTTTAGTGGGTATTCTGTGCCGTTTAACATCGTAGGCACGGGAGTCCCACATAGCCGCTCTGCCCGTCCCCCCACGGGTAGGGTGGTATGCGTAAATGCATTTCCCCGCGAAAAAAAAAAAAAAAAAAAAAAAAGGTTCTTTTATTAATGTCATCAAACGTACGCTTGGGAGTATAAGACTTGCTGCACTAATTAAACTAAACAAAGGGTGTAAGCAGACGTATGCAACCTAAAACCGGATGCTATTCTCAGAAACTTTTTAATGCTGATGAGTTGTTGCTCAAGGCAGCAATTTAAACTTTGAATTTATAATGAATTTCTCAACCGAAGATGTACGGCATTTGTTCTTGTGACATGTAATTTTGGTGAATTTCCTTCAGGCGTTCCGTATGAAATAAACATTTGAGGAATTCAATTCCAAGTTTTCGACGGTACATTGTTTACCTTTTATCTTTTGGCGTACATGTACATGATATAGCCCTGTTCTGCTGAAAATGTAGCATATCGCTTTTCACTGTTAGTCATCGATATAGGTATTGTTAACATAGATATTATATTACGCAATGTATACACAGTGAAGCAAGAAACTTCAAAATCCCTTCAATGAATATTTTTACATCATAAAACTTTACACAAAATATACTAAAATCTATATAAAAAGTTTGGTTCTGCATGTTATGACCCTGAAAATATTGTAATTGTTTTAACATATAAAAAAATACTTACATCATAACATATCACAAAGAGTTTCGTTATCTTTAATAATAAGTAAAAAGTTTTTATCTTTAGATTAGCTGTCTCGGTTTTGGAGTTCAATTGTAATTAATGTATTCCATTAATCAAGCAAAAACAAATCTGTAAGTCGTTAAATATGTTTTAATGGTGTCATTAATACTTATTAATTAAATAATCCTTCTTCCATCTTTAATTTTAGAGTTGTTGACATTTAAGATTGAAATTACAATTCTTTTAATTCTATACCAATAAATTGTTTTTGAAACTACGAAGGTTCAAGGTTCAACAACATTTTATTGATTTGACGCTCATTGATAGTATTACTTACATTGCTCGAAAACAATAAAAAGTTGATGTTTTCAAGATAAATTGTTAATCAAATTATGTCAACTTTTACAATTTCATGCCTTACTTCTATGCCACTACTTTTGTTATTACAATGTAATTTTTTTGAACTACTAAAGTTCTGTTTGTTGTTATTTCTCAAACGAACAAACTAAAAGTAAAAAGGTATAACTTTCATGTGCTTAAGTAGATAAAAAAACCCTTCAGTGTAACCTTAATGGCATCTGAGAACTCAATATTTTTCAATAAACTAGTTTCGGCAAGTTTCCTTTGATCCATGGGATACACTATTCAATAAGTTACGCTGAGTGAATACATATTTTTATAGAGCGAGCCGTGTTTTATTTCTGTGAAAGTTTTATAAGGCCTACCTGTGCCGAGATGCTTTTAGTAAAATCACTGTATCGCGTGCCTCGGGTAATAAACCTTACTGGAGAGTGTTATTAATTGATGTACACGGCTACATATCGAGCTATTGATTTCGAACATAAGATGGACTCGCATTGTACAGGTTTCCCGTGTAATGCAAGACCAGCTTAGGCAGCATTGTATAGCTTTATGTGTAGTTGTATGTATATATAGGATTACAAATGACTTTTCTTAACAACCTTTCTGGTTTTAGTAAAAAAAAGTCCAAATTGATGTTGTTTTAATTGTTTTTAGAGCAGTTACGTAGTGTTTCTACTTTCTTCATTAAAAATAATTAGTGCTAATAGATGTTTGTATAATATTGCGTTCTTAGCAAAAGGCGGAAAGAAATGACCGTGAGTATAATGAAATTAAGTTAAAACAGAAAATACCTTTTTTTACAATGTTGTGCCGGATTTTCAGGTAAATATTCAATTATTTAAAAAAAATATTAAAAAAACAGCAAAAGTAAAAGCATGATTTTATACTGACATTAATGAAACAAAATAAAGTAGATAAGTCCATTGTTTTGAACTGCTTTGTTTTATGCGTACCTGGCTCAAAATTTAGGAAAGGATCTTAAAAGATAACACACATCATGGCGTCGAGGATCGTAAATCCATTTGCATATAACTCGTTTATTGTTAAGCCTTTTGGTGATACAGTGACATGGGCAAATTTAGAGGGGCTAGCATACGAGGGTGAGATAGACTTTATCACGTTTTTTGTAAAAATGTTGTATGAGGAAACATGACTAATGTGCGACAAAATCTATCTCTCTATGGTAGCCCTACATGTCTGCTTTATAAAATTGGATGATACATATCCGCGGGAAAAGGTAAATCGTTCTTTATTGTATTGCTTAAAACCAGTGAAATTTGAATACTAGCCATAGCATTAATAATTGCAAATTACAAGAAGCTCTTCAAAATAAAAATTATACACAAAATACTGCTGAAATCAGATTGCAAATTGTGCAATGCAGAAATTTTAACAGTCCTTTTGGAAGTATAAAAATACAATTTCCAAAACTTTCAGATGAAATGTGAGTATAATTTTCCAAAGACGAATGTGTCACGAAGAAGCTCGCACTCGCTTGCACTGTGGAAAATTCCCCGCGGGGTGTTCCCGACACTGAAGAATAATGCGCATTGGATACTTTTACACTTTGATCTATAGAGCCTCTTAACATTGTCCCTATGTCTCCACCTGCTTCCTAAAAGATTTATACTGGAAAACAAATACCTTCGAATTGTGGAACGTCTTTGTGGTCGTATTTTATTGATCGGGTACATTAAAGGTTGCGAAATAGTTGTAACTTTGCCGTTTTTATACTGAGGCACTTTAGAATTAAGGTACAGTGGGCCAAGCAATTAGGTATGCAGGGCAAAAACTTCTATGCCATAGCGCAAACTGACTGCAATAGATATGAATGTGTGAATTACATTTTTAATAAGTGCAATATGCCCACTATTTAGATATGTAACTCACTTATCCATAACTGGTGTAGTAAGTCTTTACTATGACTTAGAAGTTTATGCCCTGCATAGCTAACTCGTTGGCCCACTGTACATTGGCAAGAGATTAGCCTCACGAGCATTGCTTACCGAAAAAACTGATTTTAAAGAGCAAACTAATCAAAACTGGTTCATTTTTATATATATTTAATGTCGGTCCGGTTTTATAGTAGGTATAACCTCCATTGAGTAAATGTAGTTCCTACGTATTGTATCGTTCAACAAACATAAACAAGAAATTATTCAGCCAAATTTTCATATCCTGAACCCGGCATTTGTACATCAATAAACTAAACGGATTGTTGGGTAAACTGGGATTTCGATAATGTGTTTTGCCCACAAACATCCCTTTATACAGACCGAAACCATTGTAAATCATTTTCGTATGTCTTGTGGTTTTATTATTAGAACATTTCACTATAGTTTGATTTAGGGTTCGAACTAACTTATAATTAATATTTATTACTGCTAGTATTGGAGTTTACATTATTATGGTTGGCTGAATAGGTTATTTATTTAAGAAGCAACTAGGAATACAGGCAATTCGATATGCTATAAAATAATCTGCTAAACTAACCAGTAAAAAATGATTGATTGTGATTTTTTATTTTAATAACTTTCTTTGGTGACAGCAATATTAAAGTATGCATTTTTTTACAATATATAAGCACTCGCGATTACACATAATTACTAATTCCTGACACTAAACACAGTCGGTTTCGCTAACTTGATCAAAGCTTTTAAGGTTCAATGAGGTACTAATATAATAAAACATTTATGCGATTAAGACCCGTGTCAATATTAGTAATTATATATTGACAATATCTAGGACCATATCGCAATTCTTCTTTATATTTTTTCTTACTACCGTTTTTTGTTCAAAATAATCGTTCTTCATATTTATCATTTGTATGTAAATAGAACATGCTGACGTAACTTATTTCTATACTATGGTCCAAATATACGTTATTTTAAGAATATGTGGAAACAGATATCCCTGTCTTAAAGGTCAGATAATAATTACTATTTTGGTGGTAATTTTTAGTTTTACCCGTAAAAAATGTTTATTACATTAAATGGTTGCAGATCTTACATAACCTAACCTACTTTTATAGTAGCGATTTGTAACTTATAATTTATAACATAATTTTTTTGTCCTAACAAAATATTTGGTTTAATGGAATTCATTTTCTAAAATTGTATGCCGTAATATTATATGTCTAGGTAATATTCTGCCAAGTAAGGCAATTCAGAAAGATAAGGATTATCGATCATTAAAGTACCACAATACAGAAAGACAAGGATTATCGAAAAAAATAAAGACAAAAAGAAGATAAACGATGTGTTTGAAAAACAATATTATTGTTATGAATACCGATGATTATGACTGCCGATCGTAATAATTCAAAATAATTATGAAAAACGATCATTATGAAGAAAATGTTAAGAAGAACAAATTCATCCCTGTGATTTTATGAAGAAAAAAAGTATGAGAAACGAAGCGCGCCTACAATATCTACGTTCACGGCTTCCTTTATTTGAACAGAAAAGAAAAAGTATGCACTAAGACCGTACATCCTATCTACTAATGTGGTATAACTATAGGTATAAGATACAAAGATGAATTTTAATTTGTTAATTAGATACAAACATGTCGGCCCTCCATACATTTTGTTTGTTATTTATACTCAGCGAACGTAACAAGACAAACAAAGTTAAAAGGGTCCCCCTAATATACTTACGTCGAGAAAGGACCTTTCAGCGACACTTGAATAGAACCAGAGAACCCAATTTTATTTCCACTAAATAACCTTTTACAATGCTTATTCTAGATGTTTTTTATTCGAAAAAGGGCTGATACGATTATTCAAATATATTTTAAAAGCGATTTTATTGACATAAAAAAATAATAGTTCCATATCTGAATGTTTGGAATTTGTTGTATTAGTAGTAGCTGCTCCTACGCTTTGACTCACGTTACACACGTACAGCTCCGCTCCTGTGGAATTTAGCGTAATATTAAAAATCTAATGACCTTTGCGACTGGGTGGTAGGAACATCGGTTAAAAGTAGCCTATGTTATGCGTCTTGTAGTCTGTTACCTGCATCTAAAATTTTATTAAAATCGGTCCTGCCGTTTCTAAAATTACCCGACACAAACAAACATTTAGACAGACAGATAAAAAAAATAAAATCTGTATTTTAGGCAGAGGTTTCGTGCAAACAACTGAACAAAAAAATTGTTATTTTTACATCAAAAACAGACACTATTGTTATATTATTGTGAGCACATTTCAGTACATACATTATATTTCTTCGAGTACCTGCTTCTGAATTCAGAGTACGATTTAAATAGATAACCCACATCATTGCATCGTGAATTGGACATAAATCTTCGTACACGCCGTCTTTTGTTTAGCCCGCCAGTGAACGGGGCTTAGGAACATTCAAATTCACTTTATAGAAATTGGACGGGGCTGGAAGGTGCTGACATACTTACAAGTATGTATGTAAATATAACTGACTTATTTCGAATAATATTATTTTTTTGTCAAGGAAACGGAAACCTCTAAACTTTTTATACGTTTTTATGTGTTGTTTAACGGTAATTCCTAATTATTTCTTGAATGTGCATTCATCAAACAAAATAATTCAATTAAATTAATTCACAAGTTGTCCGCAACACCAGCATTGCTATAAAACAATTCTTGGATCTTTGAGTCTTACTTTTAATGTCATACTCCAAATTATGAAAGAATTTGATATTATCAAAGAAACATAATGTTGTTTCCCAAAAGAGAAAACGAACACTGTATTGTAAGGACATGCCTTGCCGATCCACATTATGTCTGTCGTACAATAACGTGTCATGTTTTTGCTGATTATGTACTAATCTTTAAGCTTACTGTTTGTGGGAATCTTTACATTTATTAATAAACTAGACTTCAAGATAAAAACTTGTTTACCTTAACAACCCAATAATCAATGAGTTATTACATGGCGACCCTGCCTACTAAGAGCCGTAGTCTGTAGCCGTACCTATCAATATCAAGAAAAAAGATCAACATCAATAAAGAAGAAGATGGGAAAAACCTATTCTAAAGAAGAAGTTGTCATAGCTCAAAACGCCAACGGAGAAGCCAGTGCCACTTCCAGTCAAGAAGTACCTCTGATCAGTATTGAGAAGGTGCTTTTAATAGTAATACTGGTTGTTTTACTTTCCGGAGCATTTTACTTCATAGCAAGAAAATGCCAAAGACACGCACTGAAGACTTTAAGAAGAGAACTCAACGCAAGCACTTTTAGCGTTGTATCACAGACCCACGCCACATCGTCAGTTTAGTGTGAAACAGCGGAGTCCAGGGATTTTCCCGGCCCACGGAGTCCAGGGTATAGCCCGGCCCAGTAGCAGAGGAGTCCAGGGACTATCCCGGCCCACGGAGTCCAGGGTATAGCCCGGCCCAACACAGAAATAACCAGTCCATCTCTCTTCAGTAGCCTCCATCATCGAGGGAAAACAAGCTGCAACTCACGTCCTCGCGACGGCGACGCGACGTTGTGCAATCATCGCATCGCTGGATAACAGGTGCAACAATTTATGTATGAATTATTTTACTTTGAATTCTTTGTTATATTAGGACTATGCCTTATCTATAGATTACTTCAGTATGATATATATTAAGAAATAAGAAATATAATAGGTAAATAACTTTAATTAATGCCTTTGAAAGAGCTTTTATTAATATTAAATAAGTTAAGAGATATTAAAGAATACCTTATTAAAATTGGCCCTGTACGGAGACAGACATCCGATACAGCACGTCAAAAATTTTTATTAGCTCAAGCTGAATATAGAAAATTGGAGTGTATTTTGCATTCAGTTCAGTTCAGAATTAAATACTGATAGCCTAAAGGCAATTAATTCTATAATAAGCAATATACATATTTTGTATAATAAAATTTTATGTTTAAGCGATATTAAGTTGCCAGAAACTGAAATTAAAATGGCCACCGCTAATTCATTCGATTTGAAAACAGCGATTGCTCTTTTGCCGGTTATGACCGACAAAGAACCAGATACATTACGTCTGATAGATGCGATACGATTATACAGTACAATGATTAGTGACAGTTCTAAAAATAATTTAATAGAATTTGTTTTAAAGACACGACTATCGGCAAGTGGCAAACTTCGCTTGAAAAAAACGTATGCCACGGTAGACAGTTTAGTTACGGACATGTTATTATATTTGATACAAAAAAAATCTGCTGTAGCTCTCCAGTCGCAAATCTTGAATAGTCAACAAGGTCGTAGGACAATTGAGCAATTCGGGCATGAACTAGAACAACTGTTTGTTGATTTAACTATCGCGCAAGCTGAGGGGGATGATTCTAAGTTCAATACATTACGACCGATCAATGAAAAGTTTGCGATTAAACGTTTTTCAGACGGTCTAAGTAACCCGCGTCTAAGTACAATAGTTGCGTCACGCCAGTTTAATTCATTGCCGGAAGCTGTTCGTGTAGCAATTGACGAACATGCTATGTCACCTGTTGAAGACGTTATGGTCTTCAGAAACTACTATCAAAATAGGCCTTACAATAATCGCCGCGGAAATATGAATACAAATAGATCATATAGAAACGTAAATCAAAATGTTCCAAAAGAAAATCAGGGACAAAACATTCCCACGCTCAATCATAGCAGTAGGTACATGGGCAGAGGCTCACGTGGGCGTTGGGAGCCGCGCGGTCGTAGTTTCGGATTTCGTCGCACACCTGCAAGCGATGACAATTTTCCGCGAAGTAATGACCAACCTCGTGTTCAACATGTTTCGCAAGAATCACAAGAACAAGAACAAATTATTAATGAACCAAGTAATGAGTTTTTTCGTTCCCCTAATTAACGACACTTATATTTCAAATCCCAACAAATCTTACATGATTTCTTTCGATATACCTTCTAGTAACTATGCCAGATTTATAATAGATAGCGGTGCAACTATATGTGTTTTAAAATACGAATACTTAAATGATTTTTTATTAAGAAAACTTTGTTTTGATAAGATACTTATAAAAGGTGTAGGTGGACAGTTAACGTCCGAAGGATATGTTTATTTAGATTTAGTTTATAATGGTTTAGTATTTAGTCAAAAATTTTACGTTTTTAAGAATTTACCTTGCCCGACTGATGGTTTGATTGGGCATAATTTTTTAAAACAGTATAAGGCTATTATAGACTATAATAAAATGTCTTTAAGTTTGACAAATAATAGCAACGAAACAATTTGTATCAGTTTTGACCCTGATAGCAGATTTCGACAGGTAATTCCACCCCAATGTGAAGTGATTAGGCATATTCCTTGCAGTTTTTGCAAAGATGTAGTCGTACTAGCGAAAGAAATTGAGCCAGGAGTTTTCATGGCAGGTTTAATTGCAACACCAATTAATAATTATATACCTGTGAGAATTTTAAACACCAAAGAAGAAGAGATCATTGCAGATTTATCGAGATTAGATATTCATCCTCTGAATACATTTGATATATGTCAATTTATGGAAGATAATCAGTCTGCGAACCGCGTAAAAAATCTTTTTTCGTTACTAGATCTTAGTAATATGAATAAAGAGGAACAAATAAGTATAGAAAACATTTGTGCAAAATACGCTGACGTGTTCCACTTGCCCGGAGATAAGTTATCTGTTACTAATTTAATGGAGCACTCTATCACTTTAAAAGACAACGTGACCCCGACTTACGTAAAACCTTATAGAATTCCACACGCACTTAAAGGTGAAGTCGAAAAACAAATTCAGGATATGATTGATAACGATATAATCGAAGAAACCACATCCGAGTGGTCAAGCCCAGTGTTATTAGTACCTAAGAAAGCCAACAAAACAAATGAAAAAAAAATGGAGATTAGTAATTGATTATCGCAATCTTAATACCAAACTTCAAGATGACAAATTTCCATTACCCAATATAACTGAGATATTGGATTCATTATCAGGTAGCATATATTTTTCAAAATTAGATCTTTCACAAAGTTACTACCAATTATCTCTTAGTGAAAACTCTAGAAAATATACATCGTTCAGTTTAAATAAAATGTATCAGCTTTCTTTGGAACAAGACTCGCGTAAATGTACTGCGTTTACGGCCGGTAAACAGTACCAAATGAAACGTTGTCCTATGGGCCTTAAAACAAGTCCCAGTGTATTTTCAAGACTTATGACCATAGCAATGGCCGGTCTTAATTACAAAAAATGTTTCATATATTTAGACGATTGCATAGTGGTCGGAAATTCATTGCTTAATCATAATAAACACCTCATTAGCGTATTAAATCGTTTAAGAGAAGTCAATTTAAAGTTAAATCCCATTAAATGTGATTTTTTAAGACATGAGATTATTTACTTGGGTCATAAAATTACATCTCAGGGCATTTTCCCGGATCCAGAAAAAATTGAAACGATGCAAAAATATCCAGCGCCTACATGTGCTGATGACGTCAAACGTTTTGTAGCGTTCGCTAACTATTATAGGCGGTTTATACCTCGATTCGCCGACATTGTGTACCCCTTAAATATATTATGCAAAAAAGGAGCAAAATTTGTTTGGTCATCTGATTGTCAGCTCGCTTTCGAAAAACTAAAACAGGCCCTTATGAATCCTCCAATATTAGAATATCCAGATTTTAGGGATAAAAATACATTTACTGTACAAACTGACGCCTCCAAAGTTGGTTTGGGAGCTGTACTATGAAATAGCAATGGAAAAGTTACCCAATAATAGAGCTAGAATTACTTGCCATAGTTTGGGCCATAAACCATTTCAGGCCTTATTTATATGGCAGAAAGTTTAAAATCTACACCGATCATAGACCTCTTATCTATTTGTTTAATTTAAAGGAACCTTCCAGTCGGCTAACAAAGTTCCGTCTATATCTTGAAGAATATGATTTCGAGGTCGAATACGTTCCAGGCCGATCTAATGTGGTTGCAGACGCATTAAGTCGGATTTCGGTAACGAGTAAAGACTTGAAAAATATGCACGAAAATGTTGTAAATGTTTTGACCAGAAAACAACGGCATAATCTTACGGTGAAAGATAGTAGTGATAGGCCTAAGGAAGACACCCCCAACGCGTGCGGCTCCGATGAACCGGTTGCTGTAGAGTTACTTAAAAGGCCGGACCAAATAGTGGAAATTATATTTACCAATTTCGAAGATTTTTTTGTAAGGGAATCAAATAATATTATGTCAAACGCTAAGCTTTGTATTTATGTTCCATCGCATTCCGCGATTTATCTAGATTCCCGATCATTATCGACCGTGGAGGTGTTAGTGAGGGATTTAGATCAATTTTGTAAAAGATTAGCTATAAAAGAGGTGCTAATCATTAAAAAACAAAACGATAGCGTTATAAAACTTTTATTAAATAAAAGTAAAAAGTTACAAATCGAGCTACCTCGTTTTATAATTATTAAAGGAGTCATGAGAATTTATAATAACGACGACAAAAAGGTTATCTTGAACGATTTCCACTTATTGCCAAGCAGTGGGCATGCTGGGGTAAATCGAATGATAAATAATATTAAGAAACGTTATTTTTGGCCTGGTATGTCCACAGACGTAGCTGAGTATGTCAGGAAATGTAGAAGTTGCCAGTTGCAGAAATATAGTAATAAGTATATTAAGGAGCCAATGGTGATAACGTCCACGCCTTGTTCAGCTTTCGACAGGGTTAGCTTAGACTTAATGGGCCCGATAGAAATAGATAACTATAGTAATAAGTACATACTTACGGTACAATGTGAATTATCAAAGTTTGTTGAGGCGTAACCCATACAGCAAAAGGATACGGTAACTGTATCAAGGATGTTTGTCAATCAATTTGTTTTACGCTACGGTGTCCCACGAGAGATAATAACTGATAACGGGACCGAATTCATGTCGTCAGTTTTGAAAGAAACGTGTGACTTATTAGGAATAAAAAAATTGAATTCTACTCCGTATCACCACGAGACATTAGGCTCCATAGAAAATTCACACAAACATTTAGCAGCTTATCTAAGAATACAGTGTAGTAATAACAGAGACAGCTGGAGCGATTGGGTGCCCTTCTGGTGTTTCTCTTATAATAATACAGTACATTCAGAGACAAAATACACTCCATACGAATTAGTGTTCGGAAAAAATTGTTATTTACCTAGCAACTTAACTTTAGACATTGATCCATTGTATAACTTCGATAGTTATCCGAAAGAATTAAAATATAGACTTCAAAAAGCTCAACAAGACGCGAGAGAAAATTTGTTATCCAGTAAAATATCAAGAAAAACTATTTATGACCAAAATGTTCATAGTGTTATGTATAGGCCAGGTGATTTAATTTTAGTTAAAAATCAAACGGGTACAAAACTAGACAACATTTATAATGGTCCATACAAGGTTATAGTGGATAATCCACCTAACGTAAAAATTATAAAAGATGGTAAAGAATATGTAATTCATAAAAATCTCACGAAAATGTTTCATACTTATTTAATTATTTGATAAGTAACATTGTATCCTTTTTTTTATTTTTCTTCCTATTCTAGTTTATACATATTTTTAAGATAATGCTAAGTGGAAATTATGTAAAAAAAAAAAATGAATTTATATTCAAATAACTGTATGTTGGCAAGTTATTGTACATCTCATTTTTTTTTTCTCCTGTTGGGGAGGTGTTAGTGGTAACTTTTCAGGGAGGTGTAAGGACATGCCTTGCCGATCCACATTATGTCTGTCGTACAATAACGTGTCATGTTTTTGCTGATTATGTACTAATCTTTAAGCTTACTGTTTGTGGGAATCTTTACATTTATTAATAAACTAGACTTCAAGATAAAAACTTGTTTACCTTAACAACCCAATAATCAATGAGTTATTACAGTATATTTATCTATAGTAATATTATGAAGCTGAAGATTTTGTTCGATGGAACGTGTTAACGTTAAAAAAGAAAAATATATTCGATATTTAAAAAGAATATTTCAGTGTTAGGTTGTTTATTTATTGTGAAAGGCGTAAAACACAGTTGGTTAATATTAAATTTAGAGCAAATATTTGTTGTAATCAATCTTTTGGCTATGGTAGTAATTTACATCGTTAAGGTTTTAATTGTTATTTTAAACGATTAGAAAAGGTAAAGAACAGTTGGTTTAATAATGAAGGTAATTTTGACCCACAAACGAAACCAATTATTCTTAATTATTTCCTTAACACTGTTACATTTTCCATCTCACAGTTTTAAATTTATAAAACTCGCAAGTTTGCGTAAAATTACCTTATAATTTTGCGGCAAGACTTTCGAATATATTTGATGCATGAATTTGCAAAGGAAAGTTGGCAGCATCTTTTTAAAGTCCAATACTTTTCACGTTAGATATTATTACTATAAAGCCTCATTTACATTTCACGTGTAATCAACTTTAATCATGTGTCGTCAACTTCATACATTTTACTTAGTACCGTAATGTAAATTAAGCCTGATTGTAATATTTTTATACTATATCGTTATGCTGCGTATTGTTACTTAATTATTATTTCTTTTATATTAATGTAGCCGAGTTCAGAACTTTTGTACTACTTAATTCAATTTTTACTAAAAACAGTCTCCACGTATGAAGCGGCCGTGGCTCAATGGATAAGGCAACGGTATTTCAATCGAGATAATAGCTGTAATTTATGTCTTAATTACAGGTGTCAAAATGACAGCTAATGTCTTAATTACAGATGTTAAATTGACTGATGAAAATATGCTGATTCTTTGAGCCAAGTAAAAGCTAGTCTTCAGATCACGTGAAGCTTCAATTAACCGCTTAGAAGTATCATTAAATAATAAGTGGGCACTCGGACTCCATGAACCTAGCGTCTCGACCCCAAACGACCCAAATATGTAATCCCTGAAAGATTAATATACTTGCACTACTTAAGTGTCTTAATATTTTCAATTTTTTTTTAATCGTTTTAACAAAATATAGATAAATAATTTGGCGGTTTATTCTAACCGACCGTTATCATCTTTGTTAATTGTTTCTGAAACGTTGTAAAACTTTACTTAATACTACTTTAAATTTTTAAAACAGCTAAGACGGCCAAAGTTAGCATCAAATTATTATCATAATTTCACACGAAGACCTTCCGAATAAGTTTGCGCCATGAATATGCAAAGAAAGATTCCAACAACTTTTCAGTTCTGTAAGATTACTTGTAATAATGTTGAAATTTACATTTATAAAGAAAATTATCAAAATTTTCGTGTTCATATATAATTATATTTGAATTTATGAATTTTAATGTCTTAGGGGCAATCTGACTTAGAAAAGTTATTTTTCCTGTGAGTCTAGTTAGCAAAAAATTGCGAGCTATATTGAAATAAAGATAACTTGTTATTAGAAATGTATTAAAGTACATTTTTACATTAATACCCTTTTTAGCTATCCTTCACCATCATTTATTTTATCAGGCGTAAGTTAAAGGCGTGAAAGCTCAATACATAGGTTTGAGCCTACCCAATAGCAATTACTAACTAATTCACATAGATCTTTGAAACAAAATAAGATAGTTTCACCTTGCGCAAGCTTATGTGAAACGTACTTTTAGAGTTTTAATTGCATTTACTATTAAACTAGGGCAAATTCACCTTGTAAATAATAGTTGTTTTAGAACGAAGTTTCATGTTGTCCAAAGTACTGTAATTATCATAAGTGTAACAATTAAAATAGTAGGTAGTAAGTTATGTGCTAGCTAGCGCGCCTAGTTTCACAACTATGTTGTAATAAACAGAAGTTTATTAATATAGTAAAAAATACGTCATATTTCCTTATTTATTACAACTTTATACTGCTTCTACTGCGTATTCCATATAATTCCATTCAAGGTTAATAATTTTTAGTGCCTCTAGTCCTAACAAGCAATAAATGGGACACTTTTGAAAATAAATCAAGAATATCAGTCTATTGAAATTAAAATCCCACAATTGTGCTAAGCATTACAAGCAAATACTTGCGATCTGTAGAACCAAAACATGTGCCTATTAGTATCCATTATAAAATGACAAATAACAAAACCAAATATAAATAAGTGTGAGTAAAATTCTGTGAGAACAGATCTGTCACTAGGAAACTCAGGCTTAGGGTCGACACACACCAAAAGCGCGTCGAAGCGCAGCAAATCGAAGCGCAGTTTCAATGTTATATGAATTCCAACTCTATTCTCACAACCATAATACTCATTATCGCATGAGAAACTCAAACGAGTCGCGCGGATGCCCGCGGCGCCGCGGGAATTCCGGCGAATTCCATAGTAGTAGTAGCGTAGAGTTTCTCATGCGATAATGAGTATTATAGTTGTGAGAATAGAGTTGGAATTCATATGACACTGAAACTGCGCTTCGATTCCCTGCGCTTCGACGCGCTTTTGGTGTGTGTCGACCCTTACTTGCACTAAGGAAAAACTCCCTAGGGTCTTCCCTACGCTGAAGAGTAATGGTCTTGAGATACTTTTGCACTTTGATCTATAGAGGCTTTACAAAAGCCCCATGTCTTCCTATGAGGTTTGTATACCAAACGCTAAACTTCTTCGAGGCTCACAAGCGAGAGCGAGATATACGTAAAGCGTAAACCACACACGAGTGACTGAGACAGTGCATTTTACGTCCCGCCAAGATCTTTGATTTTATCTATACTATGAAACGCATACATAAAATATATGAACTGTGGTTAAGTTTTAGAGGTGTTATAGTTTGTCAGGTTCAATGTGTACCCAAAAACATGTTTCTGCTTCTTTATTTTCACACAGCTTTTTCATCAATAAATATATGATCATAATCAACACAGCCATTCTCATTAAATATCCCATCATATTAATAAATCTAAGCTTATTCTTGATTAAACTTTTATAGCCACTTCAAAACAAGCAAAGTACTACAGGCAACGTAACGTTTGCTTGACTTACCTAAAAAATAATAAAATACTTTAAGGTTTTGATCCGCATGCATTCGAAGCCTCATTAAAGTAATAGAGCCATTAAATTAAATAAAGACGGCGGTGACTCCAATGCCTTATTAAAGGCAAACCACTTGCAATAACCCCATGAATAATTCATAACACTCACTTACACCATAGAAGAAAGGCGTTTTACTCTTTGTCGTTTTGTCCCATAACGCTGCATAAACACGCTGCCTGTAATAGCAGGAAAATTATTACTCATATCTAAAATTGCACTGTATACGAATATAATGAAATTAGGATTGAAAATACTTAGATTGACAAGTATTACTTATTTTATCTCGCAGGTTTGTTAACTGTACATATTATTCCTTGATAATAAAATTGTAAATTTGCCATGTATATACATTAAATATATTTAGGAGAAAGTAAAGGTTTCTACAGTCGAAGGTTGCAATAAACACCAAACGCAGTTTATTTAAAATAGGATTTAAATTAAAATTAGGCAAATACAATTAAAACTTAATTAACATGATTACTATTCGAAGTGTGAACATAATAATAATGTTTTAGAATATTCCGTTCCCACAGTCGCGTAATTGACGTCATACGCTTTAAGTTTAGCTGACAATGCATCGAGGGCCGCGCGCAGCGTTGAGCTTGGTGACCGCTACCGTTGCATGTTATTAGGGTTCCGTAACAAGAAAATATACGACTGATCTATATAATGGCATTAGAAGCCAAAAAATATTTTTTTATAGATTTTTCGTCTATCTGTCTGTATGTTTGTACGCATAATACACAAAAACTACAGCGTGGTAGCATAATGTGTTGATACGATCACTAGAAAAGAGAAGAACGAAAATAACCTACTTAAAAAGTTACGAAAATGCCCTTTTAGTAATCTTAAACTAAATCATATTTTTTTTTATTCACTGGAAGTCAAAATATATATCAAAATATGTACTTTCTATTATAAGCACGTCCAAGTTCAGACGAAAACAATAAAGCTAGTCTGCTATAAGAAAGGCGCGTCGTAAATTATTCTGATTATAATTTTATATAGCATTTAAAGCCTACATAAAATGTGTGTTTATGTATTCTCGGTCATGACGTGACTAGACAAACAAACGAAAAGTTAAAAAAAGGTAACCCTTTTAGCTCTAATGTACCATGAGATGAAAATCGACCTTCGGGTGACACTTAAAAACATGGGTAAAACCCTTTTTTGAATTTTTTTTTGGCAAAACAAACACACAATAAGTTATACGAGTTAATTCAAGCAAACTGAATTTAATTTAAAATCAATTCAATTGCGTAATTGACAACGTTATACACCAAATAATTATTAAACATAACCTAAAAGTCGTACATAAGCTATATTTAAAATAAAACTATGAAATAAACCGAACATCAAATATATTTGAGATCTACAAAAAAAAACCGAAATATGTGAGTGGAAAGGGCTGGTTTTTATGCAATTCCTTGCCTTTGGATTTATAAATATAAATAAAGATATAATAAAAATCTGAATTTCTGAAATTAAAATGTGTTTTTTTTTATAATTAAAAACGACACTCGCAATAAAAATAACGCCTGTGTCGCGGGGGTGTTTACAAACATATACATTTGTACATATACCTATATATTTCACACACTTAAAGCAAACCCAGATTCAGAACAAATTCTTTTTTTTACAAATACTAATACAAATTTGATTTTCAATTCATTTCATTTCATAGATATTACATATAGTATTCATCTTTGCTAACTTGAAGATGTGGCAAGTTGTTGCAACGCTATCCTGTTAACAAATGATCGCGGTATATTCACCCCTGAAGATAAATAGACCCTAAGCATGACTGAAGCAGCTTTATATCTTTAAGTGGTCACTGCATTACGTGTTTCACAAAAGATACCTGAGACTAGAATGACGTCACAGGCAGACCCATCGTACATTTTATACTCACACTTTTATGTGATGTACGTTATTCAAAAAGGCTTTACCAGCACCAACTGAAATGTGTGTGTGTAGGTATTCATAAAACGTTACCGATTTAAAAGTAACACAACTGAAATACAGGGTGTAATGACATCGTGACAAAACTGGTTACCAGTGATTTAGTACATGATTCTGACGCCCAATTTTGCACCCTTGGGGAATCCCAAGGAACATTTTCCGATGTATGGGCAACCGATTAAACGTTTGGCACCCAAGTTCTCAGAATTAATCTCTAGTAAACGGCTACGTTACGATGTCATTTGCATACAGTATTAAAATCAATCACACCTGTCAGTTTGATTAGAATAATATATTCTTTTGCATTGTTAAACCTTACCTGATTTGCTACTTCTATTAATGTTTAAAAATGTGTACCTTAAGTCTAGTAAAATAAGTTTTGTATTCTAAAACAGAGAAATATATCTATTTGTAAGAGTTATATGGGAATAAAAGTTAGGTATAGTTCTGAATATTGTTACTTTGCTCAAATACATTCCACGAAAATATTTCTTTCAGTTATCCGAAACACTATTTCAATGCGATACGTTGGGTGAATAATAAGATTCTTTATAGAAAATGCGTGTTTCATTTTTCGTGAGAGCACTGTAAAAGGCCTACCTGTGTCAAGATGCTTTTAGCGGAATCACTGTATCGCGTGCCTCGAGTTATAAATATTTCAAAGAAGCATTATACTATTAGTATATGTACAGTGGGCCAAGCAATTAGGTATGCAGGACAAAAACTTCTACGCCAAAGTGAAAACTGACTGCAATAGATATTCATGTGTGAATTACATATTTAAGAAGTGTAATACCCACTAGATAGATATATAAATCACTTATCCATAACTTGTGATGTAATTATTTACGATGACTTTTTGTCTTGCATACCTAACTCGTTGGCCCACTGTACCTATCCTTTAAAAATTGGTTGCTTTTGCATTTGGTATTTTTGCCATTGCCAATATTAACTCCACAGTCGCCGCTTTGTTTTAATTTAGTATTTCATAAAAGTACACAAACAATTAGAAAGGTAAATGAAACTATAATTATGCGTAAAAACTGTGCAAAATATTTACGTGACAATTTTAAATATTTTCTTCAATCTGTAGGTTAAATATTTTAAGGGCCCGTTTCATAAATTAAATAGGATCCTGAACGACCTGAACGTATAAACCAATAGATTATAGAATCACCTATAAAAAGCCAATTCAATAGAAACTAGCAAACTGGATTTGAATGAGCCCATTGTAATGTATCGTGGGCATACATCATTTCTGTTCGAGTACCTGTTCCCGAATCCAGACGATTTGAATAGATACCCCACATCATTGTGTCGTGAATTGTTTATAAATCTTCCTATATGCCGTCTTTTGTTTAGCCGCCAGTGAATACCCTACGAGGCTTAGGCAAATTTGCGTTCGCTTTATAGAATTGGTTGGTATAGGACGTATCTAGCGTAATATAATAGAAGGTGCTCTTGAATGTGGATGATGAATACGCTTTATAAATTATAGTTAGAAGTGGGTGAAATTACGGCTAGTTTTCTTATATGTAGGGAATTGTTAAAACTATAAATGTAATATTCTATTATATAGAATACTACCGTTTACTCTTTGACATTAGGAACACATCACATTGTTTAAACAACAGTGAGTGCTTGTAATATGATCTTTATACAATAGGAAAAAAGGTCAAAATTGACTCTACGTTTTAGTTATAAAACTTTTGTATGTGAAAAAGAAAAGGGCTGTTTTTAGGGTTTTTTCGACAATTATTCGATTTTTTCTCGCCGTAAAAACCATCTCTAAACTTCAACGAACATTTAAAAAAAGAAATGGCCAAATTGGTCCAGGCGTTGTTGAGTTATGTGCTTACCAACACATTTTGCGATTCATTTTCAGATATATGTAGGCATGTATAAAATATTTATTTTCTTACCTAGTTATATTAATCTGTAGATAATAATAATTGATAATTTGGTGATATTTGGTCATGTTATTAGAATTGGTGATGTTATTGGAATCTACTGATACAATAGCTTAATAGTTCACATAAAATAAAAGTCCAAGTTTATCGTCAACTAATGAGATAACGCAAAAACTTTGAATAAGAATAAAAACATTTTATGAGGAAAAAACGCTCAGAGTATATCTTCAAAAACTGCATAGTAAACTAACAAAGAAAGAAGTCTAGTTCCACGCTGCGGTAATGTTCAGCTCAATAGCAGTACGTCATTGGATTCGTGTACTGGAAGTCTCTCTAAGTTTTTTATCGAGGCCATTAAATGTGCACTTGGGAGTATAAGACTGGCTGGTCTAATTTAACTAAGCAAGGAGTACTAGACGTACTTACGCTACATAAAACTTTTGAACGCAGTTGAGTTGAAACTCCGACCAACAATTTAAACTTTGAATTTATAATGAATGAACTAAAGACGTACGAAATTCTCTACTTGTGACATGTAATTTTGGCAAATTTCCTGCAGGCGCACCGTTTGGAACTATATACTAAGTTCCTGCAACGGCAATTTGTTCGCTTTCTACTCACTAAAGAAAATTATGTGTATAGTTGCGAGAACCACAATTTAGCCTTGACATCAAAAAATATAAACAACCGGACAAGTGCGAGTCGGTCTCGCACACAAAGGGTTCCGTACGATTATCTATAAAAACGGCAAAAAAATCATATTTATTGTATAGATAGGAGCCCCCCTTGAATTTTTATTATATTCGGTTTTTAGTATACTCAATACTCAATATATTTATTGCATTCCACAGTGTTTAGAGGTCTTACAAAATAGTGAATACAGATCTTTGTGGACCCTGTCGGGCAAAGCAACTTAAGAGAGAAGACGGCATATCTTTTATAAACAAACTTAATATTTTATATATGTTTTATTTAATTTAAATAGTACTTATATTAAAGTCTTATCATACAGATATTCATTAATATTATAATATCCTTAACTCTCTATTTTTTATTATAGCGCCAACAATTATTTGTATAATTATATTAATTACTTGTAATATTTTAAAGTTAATTTTAGCTTTGCTATGCTAATTTGTATATTATATAATATTAAAGTTGAAAAATTAAGAATCCAGCAGGACTCGAACCTGCACCCCCCGGGTATACGCCCCAAGTGCTTTGCCAATTCAGCTATGGATTCGTATGCTGCTAGACTCAAAATTTCTCAACTCTTTTTGTGCCAGCGTCTCTCAAATTACTCGACTACTTACTGTATCTTACGAACCGTGATAGCAACACCGTTCTAGCTATCACGGTTCGTGAGATACAGCCCGGTGACAGAGGACAGATAGGCGGACAGTTAACTCTAATCAACAGGGTTCCATTTTACCCTTTGGGTACGGAACCCTAAAAAAGACAAGATTTATAGTTTCATTTTACTTTCATATTTTTTCAATATTCTCTCTTTTGAAGCATTAATAAAGTTGAAGGTTATAAAAGGCGACAATGTGACTAGACACAATAAAGATAAGCGTAGCTCTGAAAACAAAGATTCCAATATACAATTTTACAGATAAGCTTGTGTTTTAGCTAGTGTCTATTTTGCCACGAAATGTCTGTCGCAGTATTTTTTTAACGACTGTACGTAGGGTGAACAAAATATTCCTAAGGCAATAAAACTTTCAATAAAATATTAGTCCATTTCTTGCGATCTTGTGATATAATAAAACGTGATGAACATGGGTTCTGTTGGAATGTAAAACGAAACGCAACATTGTGCATTTGATTCAATAGAACAATAAACGCATCTGACATAAGATAGTTGTCTCCTGCTCATCTATGCTGTCTCGCTCTCTCTCGTGTCGGCTTTTATAATGCATGTATCTGTTCTCGATTGTCTAAAATATAAATCTACTTTAAACTCTGAAATCATCTATTATTTTGACCCTAATCCTTCAGGTTCAGCAAGTATCTGCCCGCTCACATTCTTACTACATTAAGAAAATACTGTTTACCAACTATCTATGTTACGTTTGCATTGTACGTTGTATAAATACAAGAAACTTATTTTATTGTTGATCTAGGCTATTATTTATTATTTAACTCGATCATGTCATTTTTAAATGACAGACTATCAAACATCCATATACCTTCTAAAAACATTGCATTTAAATATCAAAAAGAACATAATATGTCTTCAATTTTCATTAGCAAGAACACAACTGAGATATGAATGTCTTCTAACAACATCGTAGATCCATTTTTAACTCAATTCTTAAAGTAAATTAATTTGACGCATTATCAAGCAAACAATTTGTGCTGAAAGACGAAAAATATATCTACACTTTTAAGGTTTGTATACGTATACTCAGTACATTACATTGTTTGTACGTAATTTGACAGCTTAAGTCAGTTGCTCTGACTTTACGATGCTTTGCACGGCATATTATTGACCAAAATATTTCTTTGAGTCGACCTAAAACACTATTGAATGAGCTTCGTTGAGTGAATAATAAGAATCCTTATAGATTTATATTTGTGAATCATTTTTTTATGTAGGTAGTGTATGTGGCCTACTCGTGTTAAGATGCTTTTAGTGGAATCACTGTATTGCGTGTTCTGAGCCATACACATTAAAAGTGACGGTAAGAGCATTAATATTAAATTCACGCAGAAGAATGTAGGGTTTTCACGAATTTCCTTCTACCCACCTAGTTTTGATGACAATAAATCATAAAACAACCCCGAAAATTCATCGGACCAGATAAACACCATAATTTCTTTAAAATAAATCTGAATGCTAATTACAACAGAATTATAAGTATTCGGACAGAACTCATAAAAACACTGCTACTGTGAGCTTTCCTGCATATTCATAGTTTAACTTTACCCCTTACTTGGTGAGAAATTATGATAACAACTTATTATTTATGGCAACTTTATCCTCCTTGGCGCTTTTATGAAATAAAAGAAGAAAATCAGGTTGTTCATGAAAAAGGCCTTAGATAGATAGATAACTCTTTTTATTGTACATAAATTTGAAAGTCAGTTTCATAAAGCAGATCTTTTAGATAGTACAATGGGCGGCCTTATCGCTATAAAAGCGATTTCTTACAGGCAACCTTTGGATGGACAAGAAAGCTTAAGAAATTATAAATAGGTAGTTTTCTTGGTGTACTAGAAATACCTAATTGTATAACGGATTTAATGGGTATATTAAGCTAATACTAACATATTACAATAAAAATAAAATTACATATTGTATACTGTAGATAAGTAAGCAATATAATATAATACACACATATTTATACAGATATATACACTAAACATATATAATTATACATGTAAATAATACACTAGATCGATTTGAGGCACTACTGAGAAGTAATATAATAAAGACTTTATTTGTTCTATAGCTTCATAAATATTGAAAAACCCGTTAGTAAACTTCAAAGAAAAGAGTTGAAATAGAAAAAGTTTGCATTCACGTAACTTTCGTCGTTTCGGCAGTACGTCTCCATATCTCACCGTACCGTCGCCACTCCGTTTAAGTTTTTTATTAACGTCATTAAACGTGCACTCGGGAACATTAGACGGGTTGTACTAATTAAACTTAGTAAAAGGTAGGCAGACAAATATTATACGACATAGCCCGGATGCTATTCTCAAAAACTTTTTAACGATGATGAGTTGTAGCTTCAGGCAGCAATTTTAACTTTGAATTTATAATGAATTTCTTAACTAAAGATGTACGGGCTTCTCTCTTGTGACGTGTAATTTTGGTGAATTTCCTCAAGGCGTAGCGCATGAAATAAACATTTGAGGAACTTGATTTCAAGTTTAAGCAATATTTTGTTTACCTTTCATCTATAGACGTATTATGAATGTTAAGATAGCGAGTTACATAAATTTGTTTAATTAGCTCCTAGGATAGTGATAGGTTCACCATAGGCTACTGTAACGTGGTATTTTAATGACCATTTGGATAGACGGAATAAAAAAACAAAACTAAATTTACATTACACGCCGCTTTATACACCTCATGTGAATACGGTCAAAAGATATAATAAAACAATAATAACAGCTATTTCTACGTTCATCGCAAACGATTAACGCATATGGGATACACATAAACTTAAAATTCAGTTTGCAATTAATTGTGCAGTAAACGAAGTAACCGGTTTCTCACCATCTATGTTCATGTTCGGGCGTGAAACGTATCCCATACGAATCGAATTGATGATTTATCAGTAAGCAAAGAACTATCTCAATTTATTATCTTATAAAAATATTGTCTACTGGGTCGAAAGAGACTGGACTCCACGACACAGGTTATCCTAGTGTGGAGCACAGGTAACAAACAAAACTGTATTGATTTTTGAGACAGTAAATGATTTTTGATTTTTTTTTTATCTATTCTTGATAATCTATAAAAAATGGAACCTAAACATAACAGGTGAAGTGTGGGTGTTGTACACCTCTGCCACGCCCTTCTGGGTAATATAGGCATGATGTAATGTTATGTTATGGAACTCCTAGCAGACAATTTTAAGTAAATGTGTTATACGTCTTGACAATTACGATACGCAGAATATTAATATCGATCAGTTCCTAGTATAAAGGGGTTTGGTTGCCAATAAACCGTAATTTATACAATGTTGCGGCAGAAATAGTAGGTTGGAATTGTTTTTCGTTAGAATCGTTTAGGCTATCTGGAATAGTTACTTTATAACTCGAATAGACTTACTTTGTTCATTTGAATTCCAGTTTGACTTGAGTTCTTTTCTGACTTTATTTAAGCTTATTAAACCTACAATACATGCTTCAGTTAGGTACTTAGTAGTTATCATTATAATTATGCAGTATGAGTCCATATGATTCTAAACAACTATTTGTTTATTAAAGGCCAAATAATAATTAGTTATTATTTGATGATAAATTCTCGATGGTCTAGAGGTTAGCGTATGCGCATCTCACTGCAAGGTTTTGAGTTCGATTCCCAGGTCGGGCAAAGTGCTATTCAAAAACTTTCCGTCATGAAATTCACAATAGCAGCACGGAATTGTGCCTGGTGGATGGTGATAGGCTCATTCCCTATCCCATGGTACTTAAACATAACATGTGAAATATGGATGTTATACAACTCTGCCTCACCCTTCTGGGTAATTTAGTCGTAATGTTATGTTATGCTCTATTTGTAGGTACAATGTAAAAGCAAAAGACAACGTTGCGTTTCTGTATGAAGATGAACTGCCTTCTGTGTGTCTAAAGTCATTATTTGCCTTCACACGTTTACCTAATCAAATTATGATTACGTGTTTCATAAAAAGACACCTGAGACATCAATTACGGCTCACGCAACCCAATTCCACTCTTTTACTCATACCTTTAAGTAATTTAATTCTACACCTTATAAAGTAGCGAACGTGCTCAACCCAGAAACTTTCGTGTATTTGCATAAGTTATTTGAGAACAAAAGTCAGACATACTGTTCTGAATATATGATGTCTTGCACGGAGTAACTTCCACTAGCCAAAACACTATTCTGCGGCCACGTTGAGTGAATATAAAGATTATTTAGAACGTAAAGTACATACTTAATGTGTTTTACTTTCAGTGCTGGAACTGTAAGAAGCTTAACTAGAATGCTACTACACGAGATGCTTTCAGAAAATCTCGTGTAGTAGCATTCAACCAATTGTTTTAATGTGATTGTTGTATTTTGTATCTTTTTGGTAGCGTTTAAGTTCTTGAAGATATAAAACGATGATCTGAAAATCAATCTTCCAAACCTTTTTTCCAATTTTATTGCGGTCAATTTGTAGTCTTACAGATTTAGTTGAATGTGCATGAAAGAAGCCTCTCCGAGTGACGTACACAACAATTCCCTACGTCCGGCGCACCCTGGGCAATTCACGAGATCTTAAAAGCGAATTGGCTAATCCTTTCACCACGATGGCAAGTCAAAACCATGACCACCTTACTGACTGTCCAAAATGCCCTACCACCTGCACAAGAGAGGCGCTCATGAACGCCGACGAGAGCGCTATAACAGTGACCCCTTATTGGACTAATCAAATTTGACTCAGCTATCGACACGACGAAGAAGAAGAAGTTGAATATCAGTATTTTACGTAAAGCGACTGCCTCCGAAGACCACAACAGCCCAGTACGAGTTAATACGATACTCTTTGTTAGAGCAGTTTTCAGACTTTCTGCCTCTGAATACCCGTTACGACTGCCTTAGATCCTAAAATGGCAACCGAGGCCGACGGCTTTACGTGCTTTTCGAGGTACTCTTCTTCTTCGTCGTGTCGATGGCTGAGTCAAATTTGATTGGTCCAATAAAGGGGTCACTGTTATAGCGCTCTCGTCGGCGTTCATGAGCGCCTCTCTTGTGCAGGTGGTAGGGCATTTTAGACAGTCAGTAAGGTGGTCAAGGTTTTGACTTGCCATCGTGGTGAAAGGATTAGCCAATTCGCTTTTAAGATCTCGCGAATTGCCCAGGGTGCGCCGGACGTAGGGAATTGTTATGTACGTCACTCGGGGAGGCTCCTTTCATGCACCGCTTCGAGGCACTGAGGTAAACACTTTATATTAAGATAGTTACCCATGAACGGCCTACCACAGATAGCATTACTTGACCTGCAAGATCGATTGGTCCACGTGGCTTCGACTTAGCCACGAGCCTCCACCAAATTAAGTTCCTGATGATAAACTATTATAATTCTGTTGGCTTATCGTAATAGCACAACCTAACTAAGTTTATGCTGTAGTAAAAGTGAGATTTCAATAAAGAAAATAATAGTAAATGAAACAACTACATTAATTAAAATAGTAGTAGTAGTTGGCGAACGGTTATATCCAAATTAATAATTAATTTAAAATTGGCATAAAAATTGTTCAACAAAAGAAAAATAAAATTATTCTGCTAAAGTATAACTGAGTCTTTACCAATATTTTACCAAATTTTCCTATATTTATGCATATCATTCAACGACCCTTTTAAATCAAATTCAGTAAAAAGGAACAAACTAATATACAAGCCCATTGTAGTGTATCGCGATCATACATCATGTTCCTACGAGTACCTGATCTCGAATTCAGACGATTTGAATAGATATCCAAATCATTGTTGCGTGAATTGTTCATAAATCTTCCTATATGCCGTCTTTTGTTTAGTTGCTAGTGAATACGACAGGGCTTAGGCAAAATGCGTTCGATTTATAGAAATTGGTTCGTATAATACGTATGTAGCTCATAGTGGTTACTATACTTTGTCCATTCCTTTATTTTCTTTTTGACAGATCACGCCTATGAATTACTTTTTTTTTTCGTCAGATTAATGGACTACAATAATAATGTACTTTATTGACAAGCGGCACTTTTTAGGGAAGTTCACTGTTTGTAACAAACAACCACAGACTATAAATCAAATCGTGAAATCAAATATATCGATCATTATGAAAAATAATAATTTGACTTTTTTTTTGTGTATTGTCTGTATTTTTATAAAAAAAAGAATATAATAATAGTATCGTGATTCCATGAATAATTATTTGCAAGAAGAAGTCGTCATAGACTAAGTATGTGACATTATTATTATATTATTATTTTGTATATTTATTTCATCTAATAAAAACTACTAATAAACGAATAATTAATTATGAACTAAAACCATTTCGATGTAATTAATCGATTGAAAGTTCTTCGTAGACAACATCGATTATGATTTCAAATCGAATCAGTAACGTGTGTAGGCATCCCTAAATGTAATCTGTCAAAAAGAAAATAAAGAAATGGACAGAGTATAACAGCAAATTGACTGATCTAGTTTAGTTTAGTTTAGTTTAATACTTTATTGTACACATAAATTACATTAATAGAATTACAAAAAAGTGGTGATTACAAAAGGTGAACTTAACTCAAAAATTAGTTTTCTGCCAGCAAACCTTTGAGGGCCAGAGGAAAAAGAGACTTGTAAAATGTGAGCGTGAAGTGTACAAAAAGAAAAAATAGAGAGCTGAACTAAGCTATGTATATACTTACATATTCCACATAACAATATACCTAATGTAACCTAAATTATTTACACAACATCCATAAACCATACTTACGATACAACTAAATTATATTATTATAATATATACTCAACATGATATATATACATACATTTTAAGATATATGTCCATACATAATATATAAATATTTATCTTCAAACAATCTAGATTACGTCATTATGTTTGCATTAAAGCATAATGTAAAATAAATGTTTTATTAATTTCAAATACTTTAACTGAAAAAAAGGGATTGAAAAGATTACGGATTTGATACCCGCCATTAAAATATCGTTACAAGAAAGGAGATAAAGTATATTTACATTTAAAGCAAAGGCTTTATTTTGACTTACCGAAAGAAAATTACTTAGCTTTAGCTTTTTAATTTTAGGCAAAGAGCAGCGTATTCGAATTTTAAAAAAGACCAGAGTATTTTTTCTTGTTAACGGCAGAGCAAGCGGAAATTTCAGTGCTTAAGAATTCTTCATAAAAAGGTACAAGGCCACTTTATTTTGTTCAATACAAAAAAATATACTGAAACAGAATATTATGTCTGTCTCCTTATTTGTTCATCTGTTACGCTTTCACAAGTAACACTTAACTGATTGATTATTTAAATGGTAAAAATAAAAATGTAAGTCAAAACAACTTCTCGTAACGTATGTTTACGTATGTTGCTTAGAAAAAGTGAAATACTAAATCAAAAACAAATTTACAAAAAAACCTCTATGAATTCTTAAATTTCAATAATATCATAAATCTTACCAGTACCATACACTGTACTAAAAAACAGTGGTCGTTTCAGTATACAGTAAAAAAGCGTGGGGTCCTTTTATGATATTATCAAAATGATAATCCTTCTACTCATTTCTGTCAATGAAAATATTTATATCTAACTATTGACCCATGCACCCCACACTTTTTTTGAAATATTTTTTTTCTTATTTACACTATTATTCATTTATATTTAGAATAGAATTTTTTACACTATTCTTAATTCAAAATTATTAAAATTTATTTTATATTTTTTAGTTTGGTTTTCTATATAAAGCGTGTTTTTTAGTTTTTTTAAACTATTATTTATTTTCTACTTTTTAATTTGGTTTATTTATAATAGCGTTTCTTTTAATATTTTTTTTTTTTTAGTCGTATTATTGCATTGTCATCGGTCTTTGACAGGTGTGCAACATTTAAATGAAATCTGAACGTTTAAAGTGGGTCAAAATAGCGTTCAAAGGAGTCGGTTACATACAAACAAACAAACAAGTGAAGCTAATATAAAGCGTGTAAAATCGATCACTGTGCCCAACAATACCATACCAATCATTTTATTAGCATAATAATGTGCTTTAAAAGTCAATGAACCGTAATTCAGGTAATGCTACCACAGAAACCACGAGTTAAAGTCGTTTTTCCTAGGAATCCCTTCTGCTATTAGAAATAAGTAATAGGTCTGTTAAACTAACTTTGTTCTAAATCGAGTTTTATTTCGGCGTCTCGCAGGCTTTCTATTAGTCACCGATGTTTTATTGGTAGTAAGCGGTCGTAAAAACCTAAATATAAATACTTATTTTTTTTAATGCCAGACTACGTTATTGAAATTAATGGTTTACTTTATTTAATTTATAACGGTGATTATACAGGTCCATATTTTATTATTGAAAAATAAAGTCTATAAGTACAACATTGAAATATAAATTGCCACTGAACCGTGTGTTCAATATTCTAGTCGTTTAGATTAAATTCGAAATCTTAATATTTAGTATAAATTCACTTTTTGCTTTTTTTCTCTGCTAAAATACAGCCTAGATAAATTCGTTTAGCTAGAATATTTTTATTTTATTTAAATTGATCCAGACAATATCAACAAGCAAGTTCAAAATAAATAAAAAACATAATTTCTCAGAAAACCTTCATATTACAAACTAAAACACACTAAAGCTTACCAGGGTGTACCGCTTTTATCACGTGTGAAATTCCAAACTAAATTATCAACAACGATAGTTGAGGAAATAGGGATAGTATATATAAATAATGTAATATATAACAGGCGCACATATGAAATCATATTTGGGGTGGGCTGCGTTTATCTTTTGTATGTAATGAGCTCCGTTCATAGGATGTGGTAGAGCGGAGAATGCAGCCAAGCAATATATTAAGGTTTATAGGGGTTGTTTGAAATGTACACAACCGTTCTAAGCTCATAAAGTTTCTATTAAATTTTCAGTTTCAGCCAGCCTCACAAGGGCAATGTATGTTATTGGGTTTATCCGACGAGAAAACTTTAAGGAGGATATTTGGAGTTTAAAAGTTTTTACTTTACCGGTGGACATAATGTATGTATAAATGTATGGACACTTTAATTTTGTGAATTCTAAAAAAAGGCAAATTTAAACTAGTTGTGTGAAATTATATTTTAAATTTTTCAATGAGGATAAAAACTTAAACTTAATGACAAAATAATCATAGCTACAAATAATACGAAAATGTATTCTCTGTGTGAACACAAAGACATGACGAATAGAACTCAATAAAACAAATGTTTGATATCGGACGCTAAGGGTTACGTACAATTATCTATGAAATAAATTTCAAAACAATAATATGAAGGTCTATAGTAAGGCCAACCAGACGAGATAAAAAATGTAAACAAATAATGTTCAGGGGTTCAAAACATTTTTATTTGAATAAATTATTATTGTTGTGGATTGGGTTTGAGGTAAAGAAACCAGGCGAAAAGGAAATAAATAATATTATTATGAAAATAGGAAATAAACTAAAGAAACACTAGATAACTAAAAGACTGACAAGGAACTTATATTGTCAAAAACATAAAAAATATAACATAAATATATTAAAACTAAGTAATAACAGCAAAAATCAAAAATAAAACTAACAGAAACGGAATAATAACAACAAAAAACCAAGCAAATACGGAGACGAAAAAATATGTATCACTTCCAACGCAATCCAAACAGGAATGAACTTGATCACAAAATGGCAGACCAAATGTTGACAACTGCGGTACTGACTGCTTTCCTGTACCACGAAACACACAACGACAGCTGTTGTCGATCAATTGACGTCAACTGCGCGTACGAATGATAAGGACAGAGATAATAATCCCTCGCTATCGCAATGTAACTCAGTAACGGTCCGTTTGTTTACATTCTTTATCTCGTCTCGTTGGCTATACTATAGATGCCCCGCGCGGTTTCACCCGCGTCAAACGTTATTCTGGCAGGTGACCGCAAGTTAAAAAATATTAACAACGCCATCTATTGAATTTTTGCATCAACTCACTTCTTACCGAAAAACCCTAAATTCCCCCTCTTGGGAATATAATTTAGAAAATCCCCGGTACCGAAATTATTTTATTTTAATTCAAGTTTAACTTCATGCTAGTAACTTCAAAAATGACGGACTTTCATACAGCCGTTCATCCTTCATTCATCAAGGGGGTAACCCCTTTAAATGGAATTGCCAAAAATCTTCTTAGTGCGCCCCCACGCCATGTAAGCAACCTTCATAGAAAATGTCAAGTTTCTCGCTCTAGTGGTTTAGGCCCTGCGTTGATGAATTGAAAGTATAGATTATTATTGATCAATGTTTAATACTAGTTTCATTGTTCAATGTTCCCAGGAGTGACATTGAAATAATTTAAAAATCTTTATAAATTACTACTATTTTATTGAATGCTACTCGACATTCTATTAATTAATTTAATTAACATTATTACATATTATCTTATTGAATTTTTAAAGCAATTTCTAGGTAATTATTTCATTGACAGCCCTGATTTTAATTTTAATTTTATTTTAATTTTATTTTTATTTTTATTTCAATGATTGTAGCAATAATATATTTTTTGCATGCCTTACGGCAGGATCACTTGAGACATGTATATTAAATAACACCATTGTAACAGTGTTTTCAGCAAAATAAATGATTTGATTTGATTTGATTTTGATTTGATTAATTCGATTGATTGGTGTTGAAGTTTGACACTGATTTGTGTTTTCCATTACCGAGCGAACGATTAAACTGCAAAGTCTTGCGCTGCTCTTTAACGATGCCATAAATACTTTCGAACGGAGTGTTTATTTAAATCGTGAATTGTGAAAGTTTTAGATGGATACCTTAACTTAGTAACTTTTTCACTTCAATTTATGCAGCGTTCACAAATGATAGGTACAGGGGAATAACATGAAATGTCATTAAGACATCGTTCTGAAAAATTGTCAAATTACTGTTAACGTTTAGACGGCAACAATGGACTATGTGTAGCTTATTTTTTTTCATTATGTTTTTCAATATTAAATATAAAATGATAAATGTTTATGAATAAATTTTATTGTGAAACTTTTTTTTTAAACATTATGGTCTCTGCATATTCGCGTTAAGGCTTTGATTTTTATTTATGCAAGCGGATTTTTTCACACATCAACAAATTCTTCCAAAAATGATAAGAAAGGACTTTTACATTATTACCTTATTTAATATTTACAGGGTATATCAAAGAGATATGGAAGATTCTACTTAAAAAAGAATATTTTATTTTTTAAATTAATTTGACTGCATTTAAAGATTTTTGAAAATTTGCTTGTATCGCCGGAGAATCGAACTAGCTAAAAAATATATTATTTTACCTATATACTTATATATGTTATTTTTTAATGTTATACATGTTATTTTACCTGTACTTAAATATAAGCGACCGATAATCATAATAATTAAATATCTCTAGCAATTTTAATTACCTAATTTATTATTAAAAGACATTATTTTTTTACTATGTGTGTTTTATATGCTGTGATAAATGTTAAAAATGATGTTATGTTACTAATTTACTGAATTCATTGAAATGTTTATTTTTTTGCTTTCATGGGTTTACTTGCATTTAACCTGCCATGTTTGTTAAAGACATTTGGTCTTTATTATTGACGCTACCGATTTTTGCCATTATAGAACAGGATACTATTTACTAAAATTTAAGCTAGTTCGCATATATTCAACATCTTTTTTTTTTATAAAATAAAGGTTTCCTTCAGTAAAATCTTCTATACATAATATTTAGGTTACTTCTCCTTCATGTGGCATGTCTGTGGGACACCCTGTATTTTGCTAATGTAACTGACATTAGAAAAATACAGGGTACAGAATATACTTACAATGCAATAAATTAATGTTTAAATAAACTTTTTATTACTTTATATTGCTAAATTCCGGCATCCCTTTCAGATTTGGAATTTGGCTGTTAAGTTGAATTGCTAATAAATAAACCGAGTAAAGCATCCCAGGAATCTTGCAAATATTTCAACTGCCGGTCATTGAAAGGTAGTTTTCAGTAAAGTTTATCGAATTTGCTTGTTAGTTTATTTAACGTTCAGGAGCCACCAAACTTCTTAATTTACGCACTTGCAGTTATCTCTCTAACTCAATGTTTAACCTGTACTGTTTGACGGATTTAAGAGAAAATGAATTTGGACTTGGGTGAATGAGCGATGTGTAAAATGTCTTATGTATGCAGATGACCTAGTATAGAGTATAGTGCTACTTGCGTCGTCTACTGAAGAATTGCAAGAGATGGTACGTATGGCAAATGAAGAATGAGAAAAGTAATGAAAATGAATGTAGGGAAAACAAAGATGTTTGACAGGGATGAGACTGTGATCGAATGCAAGGTGTGCATAGAAGGTAAAAAAGTAAAACAGGTGAACGAATTTGTATATTTGCAAAGTACGAGTATGTTTACAAGACGACACAAATCGAAAATATCGACCACGAATCGTTTAATTTTTATGACCCGTTATTAAGTACTCGACGAGAAACGTTTTTTTTTGCTTTTATTACTTAAAATATTACCAGGAAAAGAATAATCTTACTTTTACCTCCTCAATATTACCTATAGCGAATGACATTTACAAACAACACAAATATTGGATACCCATATCAGCGCTCCAGTCGCCTACTTAAAGTTGCGTCGCCTGTCAAAGTGTCCAACTCATAACGCAGGTACATTACTATGATATCAACTGCAGTTTCGTAACGTCTTATTCCCACCACATAAGGTAGATTATAGGTTGATAATATATTTGTAAAGTTGCGGATTGGAGGCGATGTTATTGCCTACGTGTCCGTTTGTCGGTCGAGAATCGGACTGACACGTGACACGCTCTTTATTGAACTTGCAACGTCTGCTTCCAATGAAGTGGAACTGAAATTTGCTCAGTTGTGTCATAAGATTTTCGTTGGTTCTGTAATTTGAAAAGTTGTTTGAATGTTATTGCTTTACGTGACTCTGTAGATGATATAAGCTGAAGCAAGTCGTTCAAAGTTTCCATTTTTTATACCAGCGAAAATATGGAAATGTCGTAGTTCAGTCTGCGTTTGTGAGAATTTGGCAAGGAAATATTGTGTTTTAGTATACTTTATCATAATGTGTTTTTACGAATTTTAATTTCTATTACAGGCAAGAAACTAACAGTATAAATACCGAGTGATATTTGTCAAGTATTTGTACTGCTTTAACCTCCTTAAAGCAAACTAACTGTAACTAAAGCTAAGTGTTTGACTGAGCAAGACGAAGCTATTCCAACACAGACAAGCACTTAGCTTATTTGAAAGCAAACATTAAGATCAATTGCACTAAGTAAAGTAATGTGACTTGTGGGATTTTAAACTTATGTTTGCTTTTGTTAAATGTATTTTCTACAAATTATAAAAACGTTGACTGCTCATGGAGTGTCTTAGCTACATTAATTAATTTAAATTATCAGGCACTTGAATATTTTGCCACAAAATTACATGAAATTACTAGTATGTAAAATTTACGTTATGCTGAAAGTTAAACACAATTTATGACTTTATTTTGGGGCACCAAAAAATGTTATTAGTAAATTTCTTACTTAACTTTTTCCAATTTTAGAATGTAGCCCAAAAATGAAGTCCTTAATTGTAATAAACTTTTAGTTCAATATGCTTTTTGAAGAGATTATATTCTTAATTGGGACACGTAGATTATGATATTAGTGCCGTAAGACAGAGAATAAGCCGCTAACTTTATCAACACTGAATATTGTATAAAACTTAAGTTGAGATCGAGTTTTCATTGTCTTCGTCGGATAAATACGTGAACTTCTCAAAGGGTTATCTAAGTTTTGGGGACCACGTGTCTATTAATTACCCAAGTTTGAGCTCGATCGATATTAATTAATTAGGAACTTTGCTCTCAAATTTGTTTGAAACTGTTACTTTGGTTTGATGGGTTCATTCAATCTTGTACTTCTTGTCGTGTCGGTACCGTTGCCATCACGACTGCAGGCGTTGATTTTCCATTGCAATCATTTATTTTGTTACTTACATACAATTAATCCCTTCATGGTAGTTAGCTCGTGGAAACAATTACATTCATTACGTACGATGGAACTGTTGCGTCAATGCTTGCGTATAAAAATGAAACCAAATAAATTTTTCCTGCTCTTTCAACGAATTTGATGCTATTCATTGAATTCGTCTATAAAGCGCGTTTTATTAATTACTCTCAGAGTCAATAGAGCTAATTGCGTGGCTGACAGCGAAATTATAGTTTTGGTATTATAAGATTTATTATCGTTTTTTAATGACTTCTCCAATTGATTAATTCTATTGTTTCAAATTGAAGTAACTATGAAGTCGTAAACTTATAAGATTAAGCGACTTTTTTAAAGTTTTACTTACAGACAAACCCGCAAAGGCAATAAGGAACCGGCGTTTTTGGCTCTTTATCGATTATTATTACAATATAAACTTGAATTAATTCCAGCTTCATTTCAAATTATTTTCGTAAAGTCTCGTAACAGTTACGTAATACCAAATTAAATAACGTAGAGAAATTAAATTTGCCATTGAAACTTAAACACTAGCGTCGCCGTCGCTGGAAGTTGGTAAATATATACGCGAGTGCGTATAGTAGCGATCCAAGTTATACGGGTCTCTTCCAAGTTCAGTATTAACTTTGAAACTTAGCGTACATGTAAATTAAGTACCTACAGTCTAGTCTGAATAAATTATCCAGTGTTGTTCCATGATATTCTAAATAATTATTATTTTTTTGTAGTGGTTGAATATAAAGTTGACTCACTTTATCTATTCTTATACTAAGATCTAATAAGAAAGATGTTTTATATTTACAGATTAAAATTCAGTTTTCAATACTTGTCGTCAAAATATAAACAATTAATTTACTTATTTTATTTTAAAGCCTCAAAGGGCGGAAGTATAGCCTCCTCGATATTTTCTATATGGTTGTGTCTTTTGGAATAGAGACGCTGGGCGTTATTGAAGAATTTCTAGAATTGGGTTTTTGTACTAAGTCTTGTTTTTAGTTAGATTATGTTTATATATCTATATATCTATATTCAAAATAAAGTTCTATCTATTTTACTAATTTGTTGTAACATTTTATGACACAGCAATAAAATCTATCGTACTTTTTAAAGATATTAGTTATGACTTTTAAGAGGAAATATAAATACTTACAAACACTTACAAACTTTACTCGCAGGATAGCTAGAACTATTCAAAAGACTAACATCCAATGGATATTTGATTTCTTCGTTTTGTCAGCGGTATTCAAATTGGATTCGCGGCGGAAATATTGCCCCGTAGCCTATATGCAAATTCTATTTGAAATGCGAAAGTTTCCTCAAGTGCTTGGGACCTTCAATCGTGAAAGCAAACAGTTTGTATAAGATTAGCCGTGAGATGCTCCTTCTGCAGTCAATATTGACGCAGGCTGTTGCAGACGGGGACGGTTTACATAGAACACAGAAAAATACTAGAAGAAATGTGACTCGGTTTGGCTTTTATGTCGATTGCGTTCCGAGGATTCCATTTTTAAATGGAGTATACATTTAAAAAATAATATTTGACTACTAAATAAGTAAGTTCTACAAATATACTTCAAAATGAAATAAATAGCGTAAATAATTTTAAAAAAATCCCAAGATCTCGTCATTTTAGCAAATATAACCATGATCTTGTTGTGAATGAAGAAGTCAGAGTTAGCTTAATATTCGAATTTTAATATTTAAAACTCACACACATTGTCACATTGTCACACATTTAACTATCGAAGTCTACCGAAACGACTAGACTGATTCTCATGTTTTTTTCCTGTATATTTTAAGAAAGAAAGAAAGAAGAAAGAAAGAAAGAAAAATCATTTATTCTGGCAAATAAAAATACATAATAATATAACGTCTAAAACTAAATAATTTAAAAATCATTCTTAAAGCCAGAAATGGTACGCATCTCAGCACAATTACTGCAGCGCCAAAAAGCACCGCAGCGCTGATAATTCTGATGCGCCCAGAGAATGAGTAGCAAGCAGTTTTAAGTGTTTTTATACGCATAGGTACTAAGTGGGCGGAGCCGTACTAAACAGCTACTTAGCTCAAGATATAAATAGTGCTATGAAACATCTTTGCAGCATTTAATATCACATACCACTCATATTGTTTTAATCACACCTCATAAACTAAGCAAGCAATGAATCCTAAATATTATTATGAGAATTCACAATTTATGCATACATCCACGTTACCTTATGCTGAGTAAATTATGTTTCCAAACGATGTTTTAATTATTATTTCAAATATTATATGTATAGATATAGTGTCTTATAAATGTTTAATTTTAATTTAGCCAGATTCAACATTACAATGTACGTTAAAAAAGAACAATAAAATATCAGTCATGTGCACGAAGGGTTCCGTACCATTATCTATAAAAACGGCAAACGAATCGTGTTCGTTATGTGGAATATTTATTTCATTAAATATATAACTAAATAGTCTGTGCATATTTCAAGTGTCTAACTTGTTACCGTTATCAATATCGAGCTGAAACGTTAAAAAAACATGTAAATTTAATGGGCAGCCCCCTCCCCTAAATTATTATTATATTTGGTTTGTTGTATTTGTTGTCATATTGGTTACAAAAGTTAAAGAGTATCTGTAAATTTCCACTGTCTGGCTTTCACTGTTCATAAGATATAATACAGCCTGGTGACAGACGGACAACTAAGTTTCGGCAATAGGCGAATTTACCCTTTGGGTACCGAAAAGCATTTAAAAAACTTAGGCAAAAGGGAAAATTGTACTAAAAATAAATTGGTATTCATTTAAAATAAGTAGAACCTCTTTACTAAATAACATCTATTTTGAGTGAGTAGTAGCTCTTTGATACTCCAGTGTACAATTAGTATGGTCTTGCAGTCGTCGAATAACGAAGCACGACGCCACTCTTCATGTGCAACTTGATGACGTACTTTTATTTGAAAACGAGCCTTACTGCCTAAATAATAACAGACAAAAAATAACCCTTTCTTACACAAGATAGAATCGAGATTTCTATGTTTTGATACATATTTAAAATTAATTTTTCAGGTACAAAATATATTTTGAAGATGTTACACTTGCCTAGATAACGATAGTGGATATAGTTGAGGACCCTCAATTTCAAATAGGCTTATATGTCACACAATTTTTGTTATTTCGAGAAATTCAGGTTAATTTTGTTAATAACATTTATATTTTCTTTTATACAATCTACTGTTCAATTTTTAAAGATATTTTAGTAGGTTTGTTACAAACATAGTCATTTTTCGCACTTTAAAAATAAAATATTTGAACTAATAAAATTATTGTATTATTAGATTTGAAATCCTAAATAGGTATTGACTTGGAATTGATATTATTGTTATTTTTTTGTTGTAAAATGAATTGTTTTCACTACGTCCAAAAAACTTTATGTGAGTGAGTTTTAATAAACATATATTGTTTCTAGTCAAATGTCAGGATCAATCAAAACCAAACCAAACGTTTTTTATAATTTATATTAAGATAGAGCAACCCTGTCGATGGCGGTGCCCTACTTGACTAATGACGTAACTGCAAATTAGGCAGCCTTCCAACTTCAAACAGTGCCATTGATTACGTGGCATAACCGTTACATTGTCTTTTCATCATTATCTCGATGCAGCTTTGCGGGACATTATCAGCACAATGTATTAATGAAAATTAACAAGTCAAGTTTTTAATTGCAAATAGGATGGTTTGTTTTTTTTGTTTATGTACTATTATTTCTAATTATTATATTATTACTTTTGCGTTTTACAGGTGTCGTAAACTCGTGCAGAAAGACGCGTTATAAAAAATATTTACGTTTTTAAATTAAAATTGATTGTAATTTTTTTTCGGAAATCACGACAATCGCATTGTGTTCTTTTAAATTTTAAGAGAAATACTTGCAAAAGCAGCTTAAAAATCAATATATATCGAAGCGCAAATAAATGTCTTATTGAGTATTCAATCTAATTATTATAAGAAAATTATCTTTTAAATATAATTATTATTAACCTATGAATATAAAAGACTGCGAATATAATAGGTATAAGAGTACGAAGTTCCTTGTGACTGAAAGTGACAACAAAAGAAGAGCATTTCAATAAAATTTGCATTAGAATGCAAAGAGATTGGTGCAACGGAGCCTTTGTGGTGAAAGTGAACCTTGGAGCGTGAATGTCAGTTTTAAAAGTTTAAAAATAAAATTCTTTTTTTTTAATTCAAAAGTCCTTGGTATCTTTCATGAATTTTGTTATTCTTACTTCAAATAATAGCAATTTTCATTGTTAAATAAGTGTTTTTACAAAAATATTGAACAGTAATAGCAGCTTAAACAATAACATTGTAACCTTATTTTTCTCTCCTACATATCATCACGCCAATATTACCCAAAAAGGTGTGACAGAGGTGGGTATTCCATGGGATAGGGGGTGAGCCTATCACCATCCGCCGGGAACAAATCCAACTCCGTGAAAAAATCACGATAGCATCGTGAATTTTTTAAGGGAAAGTTTGAAATTGAACCTCGCGGTTGAAGGCGCTTATGCTACCACTAAACCATAGGTTCTCTCCAATTCTGAAATTAATACGTGTGTGTCATAAAATATTTACTTAATTTGTTTAATATACCATTATTTACTGGCACCCAGAGTAAAATACTACGTCATATGCACAGAATTACAAAGGCAAAATGGAAATTTCAATGAAAATATTTACCTTGTTAAATTATCGACGCAGGCTGCGATAGCCGGGTAATGAGAAACAAATGTTAGCTCGTACAGGCTGGTCGGTGAATATTGTATTATCTGCTCTGAATAATGTTGTAGCAACGGCACGTCTTTATGCAGAATAAAACCATCACATACGATACGGCTGAATATTCTGTTTTAAAACATTTTTATTAATATTTTAAAACGATATTTTTTTAATAATCATACGTTTTTAACCAGTGCGTGTTGCCAGTGATGACTTACGGAACGGAGACATGGCCGCTCACTATAGGTGTCATTAAAAGGCTCAAGGTCGCTCAGCGAGCGATGGAGCGAGCTATGCTCGGGGTTTCACTACGCGATCGAATCAGCGAGTCGCTAAGCTGAATTGGTAGTGGGCCGGACACATAGCTCGAAGGACAGATGGCCGTTGAGGCAAAAAAGTCCTTGAGTGGCGGCCACGAACTGGCAAACGCAGCGTGGGAGGCCCCCCGCTAAATGGACGGACGATCTTGTCAAGATCGCGGGGAATCGTTGGTCTGCATGGGCTAGTAAAAAAATGAACTATCTATTGCCTACCAACCATATACTCATCTCTTAAAATAACACAAAATATTGTAAGGAAATAGTATATATTTTCTGTATAAAGGCATCAAACATAGTTTGTCTGGCTCATTTTGAAAGCGGTAATTCTGACGGTTTATTTATTTAAACTTTTTGAAGAAACTGCACATAAGAGGACTTTGTGCGAATTGTGTTTTTAAAATTTACTGTTTTATTTGAAAAATATTTAAATAACAAACTACAGAAAATGGTTGGTCCTGTTTTGCATAAGTATCTAGACTTTACTCTCTCTGTAAAATGTCTGTTTGTATTATGACGTATGACAAGCGTATGTTTAGAAATGTGTTTTCTCTGAAATTTCTCGGACAAGCCATCAGTTATGAAAATTCTGTGTTCATTTTGTAGGAGAATGTAATATAAAGTTAACATGTGATATTTACCTTAGATATATTTATCAGTTAAAAATCTAAGATTTTGACTAACTTATAAAGCAGTACTTAGTTACTGAGATAACGTTGTAGTATTACAAAATTTACAATCCGCAAGTACAACTGTTAAGACGACAGCTTTAATAAATTAGCTAAGCAAGTAAAATTAGAGATAAATTGTCAGTGTTTTTCTGTTCAGGTTCAGTAAATCACAATAGTAACAACTTGCTCGGACACTAATTAAACGAAAATGTACTTAATTACATCACTGTCCAACAAACTTACAAGGAAATAATTAAAAATTGGTAAAAATCTCACACATTGTACTAACTTAATACTTATATTTGACTGTCTTATTAGAATAACAGTAATATGCGACTAATTACCGTGAACTCTCTCGGGTTCGATCCCAGGTCGGGCACGTATTTTAACAGTTCTCTGTAGGAGCAAGGATTCTGGCATTGTGGTGTAAGGTTGCGCGTACTCTCGTAATCTCCCACTCTTATAAATTTGCCGTCTCTGCAGAGAAGTAAACGAAGTCAAATGAGACCGCAACAAAAAATAAAGAGACATTTCCTCGCAGTTTCCACGATGACGCGACCTTACTGGAATTATTTCAATAATACTGATAAATGGGTTTTATAACAGAATTGATGGCAGGATACGTAACGAGATGTAATAGTACCGGCGGGAATAGAGACAAATGTCGTATTGGTTACAGATTTACAGCGCGGCGCGCGCCATCTGGCGAGTCAATTTATGAGTTTAATCAGGGATTGGCGTAACCACCGAGTGGGATCACACTGAGGTGGCGCGCCATAGCAGCTTGTTCAGCTTTATAATACCGCCCACGTACGCCTACGTTCCCTGTTCACTGCAAGTATATTTTATTAAAGAGCTACGTTTTCATACATAGTTCATCAATATTTTAATGTAATAAATTTATTTAAAAAGAACTTATCTTACTTATTCAGAATTAACTTAAGTTGGTTTATAATGGTACTAAAATTCTGACTAATTGTTAGGAAAAAAAAATAACCTACTTAATTTAAATCTGCAATACGTGTCTTTTCTTAATGTACTCGTTTAACCACGGATGAGCACATGGTTAAGTCGAAGTCACGCGGACCGATTAATCTGGCATTGCTAACCGCGTTGGCCTTTGAATGGGTGATCATCTTTATGTACCAAGTTTTCCTTCATTCCTCTGAGAGCACGTTAAGTCATCGGTCTCCGTCGCCATTTTAAGATCAATAGCAACCTTTACGGGTATTCAGAGGTCAGAAAGTCTGACAACTTACCTAACAAAGAGTATTGTATTACCTCGTACCGAGTTATGGCGATCTGATTGCAGTTTTCACGTAAAATACTCATATCCAGCTGAATCGGTTAGACTAGAAGGCGACCCCAAAGTAATTGAAAAAAGGTCAGAAAACGGAAAATGGATGGTCTGCCACACATTCTCTTTTAAAAACAGTCATAAAAATATATTTACTGCAGGCACATAAACAAACTTTTAAATTACTGTAATTATGCCTTTGATGCTTTTGTTACCGACATTATAACATACTTTATCGGTTTTTACCCTGTTGTGACAACAGTGTGAATAGAATTTTCCCAAAGTTCACGCATAAAAAACGTTATAGCTGTCAGGAGAGCGATACGCCGCACAACCTCTATAGATCTTTTAAGTGTTATCTTAAGGAATATTTATGCCTAACAGCCTTTGTGTGTTTATCGTCTATTCAATGAACTGAATAAAAGTAAAATTTTCTCTCTGGTGGGCTATATTTTTTATTACATAAGTACCTGAAAGCTTTACGGGACGACCTTCCAAACAACAATGTATTAAATCTTTTCCCAAAATAAAATTGTTGATGATTTTTGTTTTGGCTCGCTCACCTTCATAGAACAGTGTACAAAAAGTGTACTTTTTAACCCACAGTTACCTTATTCTAAAAGAAAAAAACCGGCTAAGTGCGTGTCGGGCCACGCGCAGTAGGGTTCCGTAGCTAGTCTTAACAACATATTTCGACTTAAAAGGGATTTACTATCTGTATTATTTATGTTTCAAGAATTTTGAACGAAATATTCTGAGTAACTGCATCTGACATTTCGGACCCCTATTCCTCTTGAACTAATGAAGTGAACTTATCCGCTATAGTTTTCCTTTAAAGTTCATTACATGTACTACCGACACTATTTTTTTTCAGATTTTGGGATCCAGTAGTTTAGCTTTTAGAGGGGAGGGGACGCTCTACTCGAACAAAAATTTGCTCTTTAAAGTTAATTATCTCGCAAACGGATCTCTAAATCAATACCCCACACTATGGGGTAGGCGACAAAAAAAAAAACATCCCTACTTTACATGTAGGGGAGCTACCCGAAAAAAAAATATTTTTCCAAATTTTATTCTACGACTTTCTTTGTATAGTTAACATACATGTTTATGCAAAATTTCAGTTTTCTAGCACCAATGGTTTCGACGCTATGCCTCGGACAGACAGACATTGCGAAACTATAAGGGTTCCTTGTAGGTACTACGGAACTCTAAAAAAGGAGATTAATAATAATTAAACAATATTTGTATATAATTAAAATTTTAATTTCAAATTTCAAATTTATTTATTTACCAAAATAACATTAAAAATAAAATATAGAGTGCTTGCAAATATTTAAAAATAATTAAAACTAAAGTTGTTATTTTCATATTATTATTAGTCCGTACTCTATGAACTAGTGAAGACTGTATATCAAAATATTAATATTATTAGTAATATATTAAGAAATAAATTTAAGTCAATAGTTATTATGACAATCATAATATTTTTTTACACTACATTTTATTGTTGCAAAAATTGTTTCATATTTTTTCAGACCGATGGAGTTTTTAATCGACACAAAATGTGTTTCTCTCTGCTAGCTTTTAAAGCAAGTACTAGCAACTCTAGCAAGTTACAAAGGCAAATCGTTGCCTCTCATCTCTTTACTTTCAAAGGGAATAAGATCCAAGCAATTTAACTGTGCGCTTCGGATAAGAAAGGTTTATAATGACATGGAATGGATTAATATTTTACAATCCTTATGTAGTTAAAGATAAATACATCTAGTACGACCTTAAAACATACCTATTTTATACAATATTTAGGTTGAAAAATTAAGAATCCAGCAGGATTCGAGCCTGCACCCTCTGGGTAAACGACCCAGGTGCTTTGCCAATTCAGCCAAAGTTTCGTTTGCTGCTAGATTCGAAATTTCTCAACCCTTTGTGTCAGCGTTATGGGTATATAAACCTTAGCTGCTCGTAGACAAACCTTACTTGGATTTTATTTTTTTTTATCTATAATTTGCTTCAAAATATTAAAACTACTTATACTTATCCTATAAGTATTATATTTTTTTTTCATCATATTTAAAAAATTAAGTATATATGTATCCATATGCCTGTATGTAGGTAATGTGTGGATGTATATAGGTATGTTAGGATGTTTGTTACTTTTACACATAAAAAAATAACTTAATACACAAACAACAAATACATTGGTTACTATTACAGTAAGAAATAATGCAGTCAAAGTGGTATCATATTTTCACAGCCAGCTGTTACACTGGCAATGCTGCCTGAAACTTAAATCGGAAACATCTGTAGTTGAAATAAATTCAAAACAAAATATCTTTCAACGAACCAAATAACTTGTAAAATATCAAAAATACATATTTTAACTGTATTGCCGAGCAGGAACTTAAAGAATCGCTATATTCTTTCAATTTTAATATTCGACATAAAATCATTAATATAGTATCATTTTCATATTTTATTACATTAAACATTAAATAATTTAAAATTTGTAATATTTTAAAGCAAATTTTAGCTTTGCTATGCTTTTTTGTATTTTATACATATAATATTAAAGTTGAAAAAATTAAGAATCCAGCAGGACTCGAACCTGCACCCCCTGGGTATACGCCCCAAGTGCTTTGCAAATTCAGCTATGGATTCTTATGCTGCTGGACTCGAAATTTCTCAACTCTTTGGTGCCAGCATAGCTGCAGATTCTGTAAAGAGGAACCGGAAACACCGCTGTACCTCTTTTGCGACTGCGAGCCACTGATCTATAGACGAAGCATCATCCTGGGACGCCATATCTTGGATCCGGATGATGTCAAGTCACTCCCGATCGGCCGACTGCTCCAGTTTATGGAGGCTATTGGCCTAAAGGAGAGTCTATAATGAGGCTATAATCACAATAGACCCACGGAGGTTGACGTGAACACCCAAAGCCTCTTCCCCAATAATAATAATAATTATTTTTATTATTATTATTATTATTTGTACTCGGCTATTATTGTACCGATAGTCGTATCCGTAAACGGATTGATAGCAAAGAGTCTCGACAAACATCTAAAGAGACTCGCGTTGGGTGGCTGGATCAAGGGTCTGATGCAGAAGGCGGTACTACTGGACACGGCACGCATTGTGAGGAGGTTCCTCTCTCTGGAGCCCTAAGCATCGGTAGTTTGGTCCCTGTATCCGATACCGGTGAAGTACTATTTTTTATATTTTTAAATGTACTTTACTTTTATAATTTATATTTAAAGATATAAAAAATGAGAAAATGGATTAAATGAGTGAATAATAATAATGTACCCGCTGTAAGGAACCTTATTAATTTCCTGCGCTATAATTAATTAGTCGCTAATTAGTCTGGACCAATATTAGTACCGAAACTGATGACTTGCTAATATATTGGCAAAGGAAACAATGTTAATAAACGATATTAGATTCACAGTCAGTGCTTCAGTAATGCTTGAATCAACATCAATGCGTTTAGTGTGTGAACATACATAATTACGTCAGCGTGTTTACTTTGATCTGAATTGCTAATAGATCAATATAATTATTTTAGACCAGGCACTTTAGCAAGCAATTTGAACATAAATATATACTAGTGAAGAATGAATTTATTTATTATTTTAAAAACACTAAAGAAATATAAAGTTACATTAAATAAATTGAAAATATATACATAGGTAAAAATAAAAAGGCAAATATTTACATTAAGTTAGGCGTCATAGTATTCCTCCGCATCGATCTCGGTTGTGGGGACCGTGTTCAGAAGGCTGACAGCATTGCCACGTTGTATGGCAATGCTAATTCTTTGTACTAAGTAAAAGCCAGCCTTCTGGTCACGGGAAGCGTCGATTAAGCGTTTGGAAAGATCTTTATATAATAAGCGCGCACTCGGACCCCACGGACCTAGCGTCTCGACCCCAAACGGCTCAAATATGTAATCTCCTGAAATAACATAATGTGTTTGATCAATAAATAATTAGAGTAACCTTTAATATTACATTGACATAATATTATCAACCACATGTTCTTAGTTGAACATCTTTATCCATTACAAGTATATATCCGCTACTATCACAAAAGCATAAGTAGCAAAATTATTATAAATGTAGGTCATAAGCAATATTTTATCAACATCCGATCAGTAGTGTTTGCGTAAAAGAGAAGCAGTCATTCACACATATTCACAAACTTTAGCGATTATAGGAAGAACGATAAGATTGTGCCAATTGTCTAAATCCATAAAGCGTGGACTTTGTCACTCATATTAGCATATTTTTATGTTTTTTTTAATGATATTCACTCAATTACAAAATTGTTTATTATAAGATACGTACGCGATAAAAAAGGTATCATAACAAAAGACACACATAAGAAAATACGGACAGACACATGAGTTAGGTAGAACAAATGAAATTATTATGATACCCTTGGAGCACAGACACTACATTCGTAACTCAAAATAACGTCGGTGGTAAGGTCAGAAGGCAGAGATATATTCAGAAGTCTAATAACTATTGAAGGTATATTTTGTTTTTAGGTATCTTATCATTATATGAATAATATACATTATTTTTTTTTGCACCCATTAATGATAAATAGTTATTCAATAATAATATAATGTAGATTTACTTTATATAATTAATAGAATTATGTGTAACTAAAATTTAGTTCGTATTGTAACTTATACAAATGTGCTTGCTGTGGCCTTCTGCAAGTAAAGGTACACATACAACAATGTGTAAGCCTAGATTAATACCACAAACTGTATGACACCTGTGTATCTTTGTTGATGATCTCAAATAATAAATAAATATAAAAAAGTGAGAACAAAATATGTTGATGTACATGGATATCGGTTATAATATATATAAGTGCCTGACAGTTTGCGACAGTGGAATTGTCAGCATAAGGACGAATGTCACACTATCTTACTCGCAATCAGGGCACACCAGAATACCAGCGCTGTAGTGCTGATGTGCTGCAGTATTATGCTGAGGTGTGTACCTTTTCTGGCACATCAATTTAATTATTATTATAAGTAGTTTTAAAAGTGTATATAAGCTTAAGATTTGCCAAAATAAACGTTTCTTTCTTTCTTTATTCATGTACTCGATGAAGCAGTCAAAAAAAATAACGCATTTTTGGTATCAATAACGAATTCATCTAAAAAACTCATTAAAACGGTAAAACAAATGTGAGGAAGGCTTTTTAGATACCGGCTATTTGCAGAAAACACTGAGAAATTTGTTCCATCATAGTGTAGTAGTATAATTAGAGTAATCATTTAACTTAAATAACTTGTTTTCATTAAGACAAAAGTTTAAACAATTTATCCACAACAATAAAAATGTCGGCTTGGATGGAAACTTATATTGGCAATGAAACATTACAATGTAAACCCTAGTCGCACTGTTACCCAAGGCGGCAATTCCAATTCCACATTAATTTGTACACATTCAAAATAACGGCCTTTCTAACAAGACTACTAATCGTAAACATAAATACAAGGGCCGAATTCAACTGGTGGGCATTAATGATGCATTTGTTACAATATTGTAATTTTTTTATCACTTATCAGGAGAGTTCTTGTTTCTGTACCCTATTAAAACAAAAGAAAAAAGTTAGGTGTTTTTTCGTCTGGTTATATCAAAATAAATAAATAAATAAATATTTCACAACTCACACACAACGCCATCTAGTCCCAAACTAAGCAGAGCTTGTACTATGGGTACTAGAATAACTGATACTAATACATATATACTTTTTTTCTTTTGTAAATACATATCTACTTAATATACATAGAAACACCCAGACTAAGACAAACCCCCATGTTCATGCACACAAAGATTTGTCTTAAGTGGGAATCGAACCCACGACCTCGGCGTCGCAGGCAGGTACACTGCCGACTCCGCCATCTGGTGATCAAGATGATTTATCATTAGCTTACCCGGTAGATAACGATAGGCTCACCCCCTATCACGTGATAAGTTGGTAATAACAGTGAAAATACACCATTCTTTTCAGACGATAATGGCGTGATCATGCAATAGGTAATTTAAATAATGTAAATATGAAAAATGTATTGTATGCATTTTAACTGAGATTGCCTAGAATTCACATAAAAAACTGATGTCCACCTTTGGGGCTCGACCATGCAATGCTTGTCAGTCACGAAACTATTTCATAAAATGAAAACATAAAACGTATTCCTTTGTAGTGAGGCTGGCATTTATACCGTGACGTGACAAACGTCGACGTTAACGTCGCCGTCGTGTTCACGGCACGCGTATGACGTCACTCGCTTTGTGCGACCGTATAAAGTTTTGATTTTATGGTATGAGTACTAACCGCTATAGCTTTGAAATATTTTATTTGACAAAATGAATTGGGGTATATCAAAATATCCCTCAGTACAACTCAGTGCTCTCTCAAATGTATACTTTTTCTGCGCTTGACTGATTTATTTTTAAATAAATACTTTTTACTATAAAAAACAACAGTATAAAAGGTACACAAACTTATATAGAAATCAAATTGATTAAATTGAAAATATCACAGATTTAATGAATACCTTGTTAATTGACCACTTGAGAACTTGATCAGATTTTAAAACCGCACAGTAAAATCGTTCCTTCATTTCCAACCAAACTTATGCGGGTATAAATTAATTATAAATTAAGTTTGAGTTGAGGTACTAAAGCGGCACCGTTACAACTTCAATTGCTCGAATTTCGGGTCGCCACGCCATGGATGGACCCATTTAAAATCATTACCATAATTTCTTATCAAAAACTTTGAACTAAATTACATTTATGAATATTAAGTATGTTTATATCCACTGTATAATGTTTGTTTGGACCTATATATTCATGATCCAGGAGCCCGTGTGTGGCTAACTAACGTCATTTCATAAAACACTCTTTCATTTTCAGAAATTATGAAACTTGAGGGTTTCTTTTAAAGGTTTGTACTATGCCAAGTGTCCACAAATGGTGGAGGAAAGTTCCTACGATCACCTTGAAAACACTTAGGTGTATTTTTTTTTCAAAGCCGTCACGATGAAATTTCGATATTTGGATATCATTCTTAACTTTATTAGAAGCACACACTGGGAAACATGCAGTTTTTATTAAATTACATAGGTTGGCTCCGCCCACGCCCTGACCCTCTATCAGTAAGTGTTATGAGAATTTATTTTAAATGATAATTTTCTTTAAAATATTTCTACCTAATAATTTACCTTTTTATGTAAAATAATGATTTTGTCTGACATACATAGTGGATTTTTATATTCATACAGCACTTTTAAAACTTCTTACAACAGATAAAATACAAAAAGTAGTCCTTTTTTATTTATTCAAAGCACACAGGATCCTATTTACATATGTTGGTAAGTCTTTCCTCATATTCGCCCGAACGGAAACGCTCTCTCAAAGATACAACGTGCCTGTTTTTGTTAAAGATGTAGTAGGGCCAGTTTGAGAAGAGCCATAATTTGCTGAAGAAAGGGGCAAAGACAAAAGGTCGTCGTAGTCAAGATTTATGAAGATTGTGGTCCCATAAAGTTGAGTCAGCGCTGTACGAAAACTAGAAAGAGTGTTTTTTGTCTGTACCACTGTAGCTACGAACCAGAAAAAGGTTTTCTGTCGGTATTAGTGTATCTCTGTATCTCAAAATCAGAAAAAAAACGTATTCATTCTTGTAAGTATAATAATGTAAATGATAGAGGTACTGTCAGCAAAAATAATTGCGCATTTTGATGATAAATAATCTAAAATCGAATAAGGTTCTTACGAAGCATCTGAGTAACCAGCAGGTTCAGGAGAGAGCACCAAATCTCTGTTGCCTGAATCTATTTGTGCCTGCAATGACTATACTTTCAGACAAACGGTGCCTACTTGCATTTACGCATCTTTTTTTGTTATTCTTGCAAAGTGAATAAATAGCCATAAGTGTATTTAATTATAAATATATTTGTTTTGTATTGACTTCGTTAAGATGTTTCGCAAAATCGTTAACCAAAAATTATTCAATACGTGCATTTTTAAACAACAGTTTTATAACAAAAACAAACCATTATTTTCAGAGAACAGGAATGGCGCTTCCACAAAACCACACATGAAAGTTTTCTCCACCATATTGAAATCAGCATTTAAATCTTTATGGCATGTAATTTATGCTGCAGTTACGGCCACCAATGAACGGTTTCACATTAACTCTTGTTAATTCGATGGTGGACGCGTTCGATGGGATTTGCGATCGAGTTTATCGAGTGACGATATATTAAATAGTGAAACCAACACGAATTTGTACTGAAAAAGATTACGGATTACATACCCACATTTTTATTGCAAAAACAAACCATTTTTTTTCAGACAACAGGAATGGAGATTCCACAAAACACACATTAAAGTTATCTCCACCATATTGAAATCAAAATCAGCATTTAAATCTTCATGGCATGTAATTTATGCTGCAGTTACGGACACCAATGAACGGTTTCACGTTAACTCTTGTTAATTCGATGGTGGACGCGTTCGATGGGATTTGCGATCAAGTTTATCGAGTGACGATATATTGTAATGGCATTTGATATGGTGAAGTATGTTTTGTATAAGTTTTACTGTAATTAAAATATATGAAATACATTTAAGTCTGCGTATTTTAAAGCGCTTTATATATTACTTACTGATCCGGCCAACTACACACGCCTTGAAAATTTAATGATATTTTTTGTAATATATGCTGTGTTTAAGTTTTTACCTCATTTTAACACTCTTTTATAAGCAATAAATAGTGAAATCAACACGAATTAGTACTGAAAAAGATTACGGATTACATACCCACATTTTTATTGCAAAATCAAACCATTTTTTCAGACAACTGGAATGGAGATTCCACATAACACACATTAAAGTTATCTCCACCATATTGAAATCGAAATCAGCATTTAAATCTTTATGGCATGTAATTTATGCTGCAGTTACGGCGACCAATGAACGGTTTTACGTTAACTCTTGTTAATTCGATGGTGGACGCGTTCGATGGGCTTTGCGATCGAGTTTATCGAGTGACGATATATTACAATGTATCGTGGCATTTGATATGGTGATGTATGTTTCAAATGAGTTTAACTGTAACTACAATTTATAGAATATACTTCATCTTCGTATATTGGAGCGCTTTATGTATTTTCAATATTTTTTTAGATACATAAAGTTTTGGGAGTAATTACACTACTAAATATAAATACTAAATATATAAATACTATAGAAATATAAAAGGTGTGATAAAATAGCATAACATCACACCTATATTACCCAGAAAGGTAAGGCAGAGGTGTACAACACCCACAATTCACCTGCTATGTATAAGTCCCATGGAATAGGGGGTGAGACTTTCATCATCCACCGATCACAATTCCAACTCCGTGCTGCTATAAAAAAGTAAATGACGGATGAAATATGGTATGGTACTAGCATCAATTTACTACCTATGCCAATATTACTTATTTTTACAACATCATGATAAATATATAATTAAGTAATTTACTCGTACTCTTATATTATGCACCTACCAATTATCTCTGCACCATCCTAAGGGTCGACTGGTAGAAAATGCCTTCGGCATTAAGTCCGCCTTTGTCACGTTTTGTGCAAAAAGTTTTTAAATAAATAAATAAAAAAATAAAATATAATCGTAAAGAAAGAAATACGCTTCAACGTTTAGAGAAAATTTGAACATTGTAAAGTATATAACTTCCATTCCATTTCCACATTCCAAATAACGTCCTTTCTAACAACACTACTAATCGTGAACATAATACTAGGGTTGAATTCAACTGGTGGGAGGTAAAGATGTTCTTGTTTTGTTACAACAGTACAAAATTAAAGGTTTCTAGTATATTTGAATGTTTTGTGTCTTTACTCATTGTTTTTAATGAATCGTCATCAAATAAATATTGGATAGGCTATTATTAGAAACTCACGGTTATATTTTTACTATGTAACTATTTATTTATATTTTGCTACTTTGATAGTTTTCAATTTCAAAAAGAATAAAACAAGAGGGATTAAAGAGTAGAATTTATTTTCTTTATTATTATTTATTTATTTATTATACACTTTATTGTAATACATTAAGTTGTAATAAGATATATAAATGTATATTAACTAAATACATACAGTATAATAATATACTTAGCATATTACATAACATTAATATCATGAACACAATTATAATACACAAATGAATATTGTGACATATACAGGGTGTCCCATATTTAATGGATAATCCTTTACCTGCAGATTGGGGGCATCACGCCTGATAGGAAAATGCAAAATTTGTAGAAAAAAAGTATCATGGATTTTTAAATATCGAACATTTTAGATTTTTTCACAAATTAGCCACTTTCGTCCACTCTTCTTGATGCCATGTTCGTAAATCTCAGATTTTTTCAAGTCTGTTTTTGGAATTCAATTTTTGAATAGATGTACTATCAAATTTACTATCTCATTATTGTACAATTATTTCATTTAAAAAACTACAAAGATTAATAAAAAAATAAATTACATGACATTTTTTTTTACAAAAAGTTTGAACCCTCATGGTGTAAAAAAAATGTATGAAGACCTGTGTGCCCATCACGGAAAAAATATGCCAGTTTCATTGTGATTCTAAAATGGTATAAAATATTTTATATTTTTTTTTATTTAAAAAAATAATGTGAGAAATTATGACCAGGGTCCGATTTTTTTTAAATCACTTTCTACCAAAATGTTATCCTAGTTGATAATACTAACTACTTAAGCGTATTAAACTAAACTAAATAATTACGAATCGTTCCAAATACTGTTTTTTGTAAAAGTTATGCTTGATAAATTTTACAAAAAACAGTATTTGGAACGATTGACAGCGATTATAAATCTTATAATACCTATCTATGAAAGTATCGATTAAGATCAAAATACTGAAAGTAATTAAACAATATTTTTTTTAATTTTGCTCGTCACTTATCTGGGTAACGAAAAAAAAAACGCTGACACTCAAATGTGTTCTGTAAAAAAGGCGCGCAAAATTTTTAAATTTGCGGATGCGAAATTTTCAGTTTTCTCTAAAAGATTTTATGATATTGTGCTGTGACTTCAGACTTGTTTTTTGCTACTTGAATTTGGACTTATCAACATCGGCAAATTAACAAAAAACGTTCGGAAACCTTTCTCGGTAGAGCAAAGCATTTGTGTATACTCTCCTGGTGTATACAGATATCGCGGCATTTTACGAAAGAAGATAACAAGTCTCAATTCTCGTAGCAAAAACAAATCCAAAGTCACAGCACAATATCGTTTGTTAATTTGCCGATGTTGATAAGTCCAAATTCAAGTAGCAAAAAACAAGTCTGAAGTCACAGCACAATATTATAAAATCTTTTAGAGAGAACTGAAAATTTCACATCCGCAAATTTAAAAATTTTGCGCGCCTTTTTTACAGAACACATTTGAGTGTCAGCGTTTTTTTTTTCGTTACCCAGATAAGTGATGAGCAAAATTAAAAAAAATATTGTTTAATTACTTTCAGTATTTTGATCTTAATCGATACTTTCATAGATAGGTATTATAAGATTTATAATCGCTGTCAATCGTTCCAAAAACTGTTTTTTGTAAAAGTTATCAAGCATAACTTTTACAAAAAACAGTATTTGGAACGATTCGTAATTATTTAGTTTAGTTTAATACGCTTAAGTAGTTAGTATTATCAACTAGGATATCATTTTGGTAGAAAGTGATTTAAAAAAAATCGGACCCTGGTTATAATTTCTCACATTATTTTTTTATATAAAAAAAAATATAAAATATTTTATACCATTTTAGAATCACAATGAAACTGGCATATTTTTTCCGTGATGGGCACACAGGTCTCCATACATTTTTTTTACACCATGAGGGTTCAAACTTTTTGTAAAAAAAAATGTCATGTAATTTTTTTTTTTATTAATCTTTGTAGTTTTTTAAATGAAATAATTGTACAATAATGAGATAGTAAATTTGATAGTACATCTATTCAAGAATTGAATTCCAAAAACAGACTTGAAAAAATCTGAGATTTACGAACATGGCATCAAGAAGAGTGGACGAAAGTGGCTAATTTGTGAAAAAATCTAAAATGTTCGATATTTAAAAATCCATGATACTTTTTTTCTACAAATTTTGCATTTTCCTATCAGGCGTGATGCCCCCAATCTGCAGGTAAAGGATTATCCATTAAATATGGGACACCCTGTATAGCAATTTAAATAATTTTGAATGGTAGACACAAAATAAAGAGAAATTAAGGTTTATTTAATGAATAACAACCTAATTGATACTAGAAACCTTCGTCAGATTTAAAAACCGCATCATAAAATCTTTTTTATCATTTCCAACAAACTTTTACTCAGGTATAAATTAATTAGAAAACTGAGTTGGACTTGAGGTATCTGGGTGCCGACGGAACAGATTCTATCGCCTACATTTTATGCCATTCCCCGCGGTATGAATTAGACCCATTTAAAATCATTACCATAATTTCTTATCAAAAACTTTGAACTGAGTCATGAATATTCCGACCTTATTTGACTGCTCATTCCCCGCTGTATTATATTTATTAAGCTGAAAGTTGACTGTTAATGAAACAACCCTTAATATTTACATTTTCCGGTGGTCCACTTAAGTATCAAAATAATAATATTATAGTGCTTTCTCATCATTTAGGTATAATAGCATTAATTTAAAAAAAACTTATTTTAAATAAGTTTTACATGTAACTTTCTGTGAGACATAATATTATTTATTAGTTGCTCGTGACAAAACTACCTATGTATTTTTAAAAAAATATTAGAAACAAGTAAGTAAGTCAACACTTAACTTAATCATTAAGACAATGTATAATGATTTTTAGTAAACACTAAGAATTATATTATTATACTTAAATAAATTTTTGCAAACATTAATGCCGAAACATTTTTAATTAAAATTTAAAACTCTACAACGCTAAAATCACTATTCAATTCCTCTTTAAAAGCTTTCTATAAAAATAAACTGCCTCTGTAAACCTAGGATAAAGCCGCAAGGACGAAACAAAAATGTGAATCTTGGGTTAAGTCAACGACAAATTACTTGTTTTAATTAAAAACTGTGCGCTGAGAGCCTCCTCGCAGATAACAATATAATGTAATGGTTACATCTACACATTATTTTTGGAGTTACTCTCTTGAGAAAGTATCTTCTTTCGGACATTTATTTGCAAACTGAAAATGAAAGTAGCATTGAAATCAGTTTTGTGCCTAATTATTCGTATGTCAAATTACTTTAGTAGGATAGAAATAAAAGTAAGCGAATGAAAGCTGAATATAGTAATAAAAACCGTTAAATTGTAGTATTAGTTATTAAAAAAGGTTGTTCAAAACTTAAGTGAGTATATGACATACAATTATCATAGGTGCATTGTGTACCGTGCAACTTTATTCTATTATTTCTAGGAAAGTCAGAATCCTGCGGCGATCTTCTTCTTTGCGTGTCAATGGAAAACACATGGAAATGCATGGTATTTAAATTTTGTTTGACCAAAACTTTGCCACAAGATCGGCATTATCGGTGGCGCTCCACAGGTCGTCTATGGTACAATATTTTATGTCTGTAAAATTGCCTACATACCACGAGCTTTAATTGTTTATTAATTTATTTATTTTATTTATTTATTTCCACCCTGACATCTTTTTTCACAGGGAAACTCCAATACATAGTGTATGTGTGATTTAACTTTGTATCAACTATGTCAATCTAAAATTACAATAGAAACATTTTATACCTATAGTTTATAACGTGTTATATTATCTTTTTGAATTCTCTTAACGAATATATCAGCTATGTAAGGTAGAATGTTCTATTGAGAGTTTTCCAAAAAAAAAAACAACTTCCAATTTCGATCATTTGATTTGCTTTGTAAAGCTTGGTTCTTCTTCCACTTTAATCTATATATTCAAATCTGTGACATCACATTTCATTACATGCGTACGTTTGCGTACTGGGGCCAATTTTAAATCAGACAGTTTAAGATTTATGAAGTTCACGGATCTATAAACTAGAATCAGTGTTGTACATAAACTGGAGAAAAACGCAATGTTTATGTGACTACAGATACAGGCCACAAATGGAAACAGTTTCTGCTATAACAGTGGATCATTGTCAGATATGAATTATTACTTTGCTACTGTGTCTGAATACAGGCGGATAAAAAGAACACAATATGCTACTATTGTGGTCCATTATTCAGCCTTGTGATATTCAGATTTGCAAGCATTTATCATTTTAAAGTACTGCGTTTATTTAGCATCGAAAAAGGTATGAATAGATAGTAGACAAACAGCCCCGTGAAATTTTAAAAATATTCATAAGAATTCGGATAAGCGTATAATCGAGAAGAGGGAAATTAAATTACCCCTAGCAGAGTTGTTCAATGTATCGTAGATCGTCTCAATGCCTCAATATCTGTCTAAAATATTGACATATAATTTGAAAAACGAAATGAGTGTCATGAAATATTATTTGCAACTTTAAAACAGTAGTGTGAAGAATAAAAGTACTGCCAAAAAATACCCAGTACAAAAAAAACTTGCTCATTTTATTACAATCAAAATAAATGATGCAATTGCATCTACAATGTGCCTTACTGAACATTGTAGCTATGTATATGTAGTGGGGGAATGCTACGTAGGAGAAATCATGAGCATTGATACGATGCTGCAAATGTTCTACAAATAATATTATTTTGATAAATGCATAAATTAAGTTACTAGTCAATAATAAACAAGCAATTCGCTGTCATAATCTGATGTGATTGTAAATTATTCCAATAAGCACAAACACTATTAGTATAGCAAATACAAAATGTAAATGGTTTTTAACGTGTAAATATGTGAAATAATATTACATAATTTTTGAGAGGTGCTATGAACGTGGTTTGTTTCAAAGTCACAATTATTGAATGATGTTTTCTTATGATAAATATATTTACTAGAAAAGTGAACATTTAAAATACACGATCAAAAGCATGATAGTGTATTTTAAATTTTCACTTCACTAGAATTCCGTAGTACCTGAACCCGTATAGTTTCATCATGTGCGTCTCTGTCCGTCTGTCCAAGTAGTAGTAGTAGATTCCGTAATCCGTCTGGAGTAGTTCGTACCTAATTATTATTTTTTTTAATTTTCACTTTTTAAAGATGTGATTTGTTTAATACAGATAACAAACGCCTTTTCGGTCCAAATATGTTGTGGCAATGAACTAGGGAACCCTACTGCGCGTGGCCTGACAAGCATATGGCCGGATTTTTTAATTATTAGGGTTCTGTAAATAAAATGTTTTCGCGTATAAATAGTAAAAATCGTCTTAAATAGTAAAGTCTAACTCTTTAATAAATATTATACACATGTTTAAGTTTCTGCACAATTTATATCCAGGGCAATTAAGTACAAAAAACTCAATTTATTTACCAACCGCTGTCTCCACACAAAAACACAATAAATAGAAAACAAACGGAAAAAAAAAAACAACAATCCGCCGCTTTTCTTTCCAATTTCCGTCGTCCACGATACGAGTACGGAGAGGAGGATGGAGTCAGGCATACGTGAAATCAGTAGTTAACCCTCTGTATCTGCGAGACAGTCTGATTTACTGATTTAATCGAACCGAGACAAGCTTTATTACGCAGGTTCCTTCGGCCCTGAAATCTTGTTGTGATCATGGATTACCGGTTCAAGTTCTCCAATTGTAAAGGATGAATTGGGTTAGTTTGATTTATCTTTAAGATATCGTGGCTATAGTCCGCCGCTGTGGTTCCAATGACAAAGGCTTATAATCTTATTTCCGGTGGGGTAACTTGAGGCATAGCTATGACTTTACAGGTATTTCTAAACAAATATATAATATTTATGACGCAGATGGAAACCGATTCCTTTCAAAAATGTGTTCTTCAACCGCCATTTTGTATGCGTACGAATAAAAATCAGTGTGTGTGCCACTTAGTCAACAATTGAGCTTTAGTCACGAGTGAACTAAGGACCAGCTCAATTACCGAGCGAACAAGTGAACTTGTACTGTCAATTACTTTACTTGTTCAACCTTCATCAATACTCACTCATTCACTAATGACGTTGACTGCCGAATGAATGTGCAAACTACTGACTCAGGGAAATAGGTAACTCTTAGATGAATGAATATACTACAATTAATATTTTTCATATATGTATACATACATGTATATTTATTGAATAAAACAAATTACGAACGAGTTTACCTTTATTCAGTGTTTAACTTCATAATTCACAGAACTTGCGCACGGCATTTCAAAATTAACATTTCAAACATCGATAAAGTTTACATAAATTCTGGGTCTTAGGTATTTCTAATGTTAGCATAGCGTGCGTTTAGGAATGAAGGAAAACCAATGAGCATTCGGATTGCTTTATATTACGTCAATCCAAATTAACAAAATGTAACAAAAGTTCAAAAAGCTAATTTGTATTCCTGTATTTGAAGTCTGTCAATCCGCATTTGGCCAGCGTGGTGGGCCTCATACTTCTCATCATGATAAAAAGCCCGAGCCCTGCAGTGGGAAAAGAATTAGATATACGGCTGCTATCTTAAACCAGTAAATAAAAGTTTAAGTCATAGTTTTTCACGGACTTGAAAAGTTGACAATTTGTTGGTAACTTTAAAATTACAATAACAAAATTCAATAGTTTTGTGGATATGTCGTTCATAACAGTAATTAATACACGTTAGAACAGGGTAATAGCAGTGATATGTAATAATAACGTTCAGTACAAATGAAGCAATGGCGTACAAGCCAGGAATGGTTACCCACAATGCCGTGATTTATAGCCTCTACGCCATTGTTTGATTTAATCAGATTGCACTGTCACCACAATCAGTCGCCAGGCTTTGATTATTGTACACAAATGTATTGTTCTTAGAATTACGTTTCTGCGCTATTTTTACAAAATAATTATTGTCTATCAAAATTTGATAAAGTATTCAAGAAAATATGCAGGGTGAAAGATGGAATTTTATTGCACCCAGGTGCTCAAAATCATGTGATCTGAATCACTAATAAACAGCTTTGTTAAGATGTAATTTACACCCAGTATTTAACAAGAGAAATTGCAATAATATGTCATAATAGCTCGTAGCAATAATGAGGCTATGGCGTAGGTATTCGCCACGAATGGTTACACACAATGCCGTGATTTATAGCCTCTACGCCATTGTTGATTTAATGAGATTGCACTGTCACCACAATCAGTCGCTAGGCTTTGATATTGTACACAAAGGTATTGTTCTTAGAATTACATTTCTGCGCAATTTTTTCATAATAATTAAGGCTTATCACAATAATCATGTGTACTGAATCACTAATAAACAGCTTTGTTAAGATGTAATTTACACCCAGTATGTAACAAGAGAAATTACAGTAATATGTTATAATAGCTCGTAGCAATAATGAAGCTATGGCGTATTCGCCACGAATGGTTACACACAATGCCGTGATTTATAGCCTCTACGCCATTGTTGATTTAATGAGATTGCACTGTCACCACAATCAGTCGCTAGGCTTCGGTATTGTACACAAAGGTATTGTTCTTAGAATTGTGTTTCAGTTATACAAATTAATGACGAAATAACAAGAGTTGATATTACGCTTTATCAAAATATGATTGAGAGATATTTATTTTTACTATAAAACTGATGAATGAACATGGTGAATGCAACATATCGATGATTATTAAAACAATATAAAATATGCTAAACGGGGAAAGTGTTTGTTTCCAACCGTTTTAATTGTTTTAGTTAAAAACAAACGTTTGACGATCAAATTGAAACATGTCAAAGTGTTCGGAAAACGTAGAATTTACCATGTTTTTAGTCTATGTCAGTAAGCATTCACATATCTTTTAATACAAGACTCGGTCAAGAAAATCTAAATAATTGTATCTAATGATAAGTTTTGTTAGGGTTTGTTATCTACTTTGGAAATTTAAATCACTTAATATGGACGCCCATATCTGAATTACAGCTGATCACAATCGATTACTGAGCTAAATCACTTTGTAACACGCTCAGGTGAAAACGCTTCGCGTAATTGCTGAAAATGGGAACAGTGAATAAATATTTCAGCTGCTACATGACATTATATATGACAGTCGCTCAACGTAAAATACTGATATTTAGCAATAACCGTGAAAGTAGACCGACCCCAAAATAACTGGGAAAAGGCTTGGAAGATGATTCCGTTTCAAACTGTTTTTTTTTTTCATATCTACATTCTTAGAATGAGTAAAAAAATTAAAAACAAAAACTTTAATATTATTCGTGGATAATAACTGCAAGATTTCTCCTTAGGGTAGCATTGTTGGCGGGGTATTATCAAAGCGGTTTCTAAGATATATGAGTTGTTCCTCCGCCTTCTATCTGTACAATGAACTTTAAATCCCTGTTACACCTGGGTACGCCCTCTGAATACAGTTGTTGTGGCAAATAAAGACGATATGTACAGATTTTATAGCATAGTTCAGATACACATAATTCTTTTACAAATAAATGTGCAATTTTAAAATTTAATAAGCCTCGTGTGAAGATAATGATCAAATAAAATATACACGGTTGACAATTATTTCTGAATAAAACTAAACTATATAAACTTTGCTCATTACTTACCTGTCCATCCTAAGGTTGCCTGTAAGAAATCGCTTATAGCGATAACGCCGCCCATTGTGCAACATAATTTTAAGGTGCATTTGTCTACAAAATAGCCTTTGTTAATATTGTTCTACAATAAAGATTACTCTATCTAGGTATATATCTATCTGAACTATGTGAAATAGATAATAAATTATGTAAAAAAATATTTACCATTTGCATTTCATTATGAACCTAGAATTTAATTTAAAAAAAGATACAAAAAATAATAAATATCCAGGTAACTGCTGACAGTTTTGCATACATTATGTTTGTTTCGTCACGACCAAAGTCTTTTGACTATCAGATGTTTTCTGGTGGCACAGCGAGGAAACGGCTAGCATTTGCGTAACCCCATTAAGCTGTGGTCGGACTAAAAGCGATACGTTAGCACGATTTATGAGTACTAAGCTGATTACTTAGTGCCATACTAGATATCTGTATATCAGCACATTGGATAAATAGTTTTAGTGGGTTTTGAGGTTTTTGATAAACATTTAAGCCTTTTAAAATACAAAAATAAAAGGATTTACTTCATGTTCTATATGAAATATTTAGTCCAAACTTAACAAATATTATCTAAAAGCTACAACATGGTAATTATATTAGTAAACAATATTTACGAGTGAATGTCGCTGGGGGCTCGCTTTGTGAGGCTTCACTTTCTCAGTAGTTTAAAAAAACCATTTAATTTTAATATGCAGCCATAAAATATTATCTTAAATACTTTAAGTCGCCAATCGCTGTCACTTGGCCCTTGCCGTAAGCAGGAAACATATTAGCATTCCCATCGGATAACGTCAGGCAGCAGTAGAAGCCAAACGCGACTGACGCGGATACGAATTGTTTCCTTTAAATTTTACAATGTAAAGAAAAGCGCCGGAAAATCGTCCCAAACAACAGTTCAAATAAATAACTTTTTACGTTTACATTAACCATGATAAAAAGGAATTATTAAAATTAAAACGCCTAGAGTTGCATAGCACAGCTACTTATGCAGCGAAATTGTATAGAAGAAGAGAAGAAGAATAGAAGGTAATCCCAGGAAAAAAATATTGTTCATATTTTTGGTTTATCACAATAAAAATGTTAAATAAATTTTACTAATTTTCATAGATTTAAAAAGCAGCTTTGTAATGTTCCAGAAACTAGTAAGACATTTTACTAGAATTAATGACTTTCTTGAACTTACAAACATCTCTTAGCTAGAGATAAAGTTTTGAAATTTTTCTGTAAGCTGCAATGAATCTACAAGCAGGGTGTTATTAAAAAGTTCTCTGAGTAAGATTATTCGTGCTGTCTTAAAAGCCTCGCGAAGAATATATTATAGTTATTGAAAACTTGTATAACGACTTAGATTATCTTTATTTTTTATGTAGCTTACCTGTTTTGTTATATAGAATACACGTATGCATGCTATAAGCAATTCACCTTTGAACTTGTTATTTTTTAGGATTATATTGCTACAGAGAGTGGCGATAGCCAAAGTTCGTTCCCATGGCACACACCTCTGTCAATAAATCGTTAAGATTTGGCTTTTCGAAGATATGTGTGTACGCATCATGTAATTATCGCTCGCTAACAGTGAAGGAAAACATCGTGAGAAAACCTGCTTACCTGCCAGTGCCTAAAGAACTCGAGGGTGTGTGAAGTCTACCAATCCGCACTTGACCAGCGTGGTGGACTATGGCCTAACACTTCTCCTCATGATAGAGGCCAAGTCCAGCAAATGTTTACACAGGTCTGCTACTTTTATTATTATTATATGCTTCAGGCAAATTTACCACGATTCACATCTACATATTTAAATTATATTTTAAGAGATTGAATTTATCTTTTTTTTATCTCTCGAATTTCTTCACAAAATATTAAAAATGGAATGAATAATTAATTAATGTTGCTAATTCACTACACAAAATTTCCCAGAACAATTAAAAACAAAAATTAAGAAATGTTAATTATAAAGACTTTATAAGATGTCGCTCACACCGCTGGCGAATATTTATATTCAACATTGATATATTATTATTCATGAATTGTATAGATATTTAAAGTTGATTTATTAAGCGAAGTGATACTTTTTTCCCCCATGATTTTACTGCCTTATATCTTCGAATTCTAGCGGTATCAGATTTAGACCGCTAGAATGCGGTATTCTGTAACTTATAAAGGTAGTGTCTTCATTAATAACTGTATAACTTAATTAATATTCGTTGTAATTAGGTTACTTTACATAATCTGGCATAAAAAGCGAAATAGAACAGTTTAATAAATTTAAGATTAATGCTATTTCAACATTTACCATAGGAAGGGTCGGAAGGAAACTAAAGTACTATCGTGGATCTAATTACAAAGACGCTCGCTAACTCGATCGTAACTCAACTAGAATTATTACAGAAATTTTTCACTCGAAACTTTTACGAAAATATTTTTAGAGGAACATGAGACTGGAATGCTTCAGTGAAGAAGATTTATTCTTAAAACCATTAAAAAAACGAATTGAAAATGTTGGTTCTATGAAAATTCAATGTTTTGATTTCTGTTGGTTGGATAAGTACGCAAAAAAATATTCAAGAAAGGTGCAAATTATATTATAATTAACGCCTGCTGCTCGGTGCCCGCAAGTTCTAATCAATATGAACAACGCCACATATTGATTTTTACTTATAATTACTTCTCACTTCAACCCCTGAATTCATTCTCTGGAAATAGAATTAGAAAAACCCCGGTACAGCAATCCATTTATTTTCTTCAAGTTAAACTATACGAAATTTCGTGCTTCTAAATTTAAAAATGACTGATTTCCATACAACCGGTTAACCCTTATTTGAACCCTTTCGGTGTGGAATTACGCCATGTAAGGTACCTTCATGCAAAATTTCAAGTTTAGCCCAAGCGATTTAGGCTCCGCGTTGATAAATCTCTTAGTAAAAAATAAAAAATAAAAATAAAAATAAAAATTGTAATATTTATTGTCGCCAAAATAATACATATTTTGTTCACAAAAGAAGCTTATTGCTAGTGACAAACGGTGATGTATTGCTCTAAAAATACTGGTACTGCCTCCCAAACTAAGCGTCTGCTTGTATTTTGGGTGACAGTGTACAGTCGTGAAAGTGAATTGATTACGTTTGATCATGTTAAGGTGCGTTTGAGTGAACGGTTGTCGCAGCGTAAGTAATAGTAATTAATTCTTTAAGTAGACCATTTCGTGTGTGTGTGTGTATGTGTGTGTGGTGTGTGTGTTTGTGTGTGTACTTGTTGGTTTTTGTTAGATTGTTGTGAGTTATATTAGTGCTTCTTTTGTTTGTGTATGCTAGGTTACTCGATGTATGTCAGCAATGCTTCAGTTTTGGTGTAATCCATGTCCAAAAGCCAGTCTGTGATGGTATTTTTAAGTTCAGTTCAGTTAGTCGGGTTCACAATTATTATACAGTGTGGCTCAGTTTAGAACGACAAAACTGGTACAAGGAATAAGTGTAGGTTAGATTCATGTGAAGGCTATCTTGTTTAACTATCAGTAAGCACATTAAATGCCTGCATGTGCCTGTACGCTCCATTTTAATAATTAATGAATATTGCGATACTGATAACAAAGCTGTTTCGTTTTCGAAAATTTCATATTATTATATAAAATAATTCGTATGTACAAAATTAAGAAAGCTTTACAATACCTAGGTATAAAATTTCATTCTGAAAATAGCTGCAAATATGCTGAGCACTTGAACTCCGCGCATCGAACAAGCTCAATAATGCCAGTAGAAATTATATTACCATCAAAAATGGCGGCGGCTTATTAAAAGCGATAATTTAATTCTAAGGAAAATTACTTTTAAAGCGTATATTGAACTGAATGAGGTCAAGTTAATTAAAATAAAAGTCAAATGCTTTCAACATTGTAATAAGAGACAATTAGAGCTGATGAACTTTTACCGAATAATGGACAAGATAAATGAAGCATGGCGGCTGACCTCGTCATGAACGAATATTAATTAGTATTATATATATGCGAAAGACACTCTGTCTGTTTGTTATGCTTTCAAGGCTAAAATGCTTAACTGATCTTGATGTAAATGAGTATCAAAGTGGTGTAAAACATGAAAAAGGGCCACGCGCAGAAGTGTGTTTGGTATATTTAAAACGCCAACATTATAGAAAAAATGCATTGAAACTGAATTTAATAGTTAAGTAACTTATTTGTTTTGTCGTGTAAATTATTATAGTCCTTTCTAATCGTTTAAGTTACAGGGTGAAAATAAAATCACATTAACATAGCTGATATAAATGAAAAATAAATCAAACAGCCAGCAATTTTATTATACTTACAAACTCCAGCTAAGCAGTAGTATAGTAGCACGACGATGAATATATTGTATTATTTTTCTTTATTCTTTAAAAAAAAACGACGCCCATGCAAAGAATAACTCCTGTGTCACGGGGGTGTTCACAAACATACGTTTCACTCACACAAAGCACACCCAAAGTCATTATGTACTTCTTGACTTGATAACCATCAAGTATACCAGCTCCAATTGATTTTACATCTCACAATACGGTTGTACAAATGATTTTTCGCCACATTTAGATGAATTTTCAACGTTGCATAAAATAACGCGACGTTAATTCCCCGGCGCAGGATAAATGCTGGAATAATCTCTGCCACAGTATAAATAAATATTCAAACAAAACACTCAGCAAAGCACTGAGGGATATGCATAACTTAATTTGGCTTTCGCGTGCATAGAAAACGTTAGCTTCAAATTGTGAAAATATTTAAATTGTACGTGCATGTGGTTCAGAGAAATTCAGACCTGGAACTCTCAAATTTGTTGGGTAATTCCAGAGTTGTTATGATTTCGTGGTAAAATTTTGTTATGTTTAAGGTCAAATATTAAAACCATGATTGGTAATAGTTTGAGTGCATTTTCACTCACCACATATTGAAACAAATAAAAATATGCTTTTATCAAACATACACCTAACGTTACAGAAGCAGTGGCTTTCTTTCAGTTGTGACTGGTAAATTTATTAAACCAATTAACAATCAGCAATTTTAAAAAATAGCCCGATTATTAATTGAATAGTCTAAGACATAGACGTTATGGAAAGTCTTATGTACGTTTGTTCCTAAACTATTCATCCGATTTTTAATTCAAATTCTTTTATTGCACACACAAAATTACAGATGACAACAATAATAATAAAGTTTATGTACAGTTCATTAAACATTTTTTTATAGCTTGTTATTTTTTTTATTGCTTAATTTCCTGACAAAAGACAATGTTAAAGAGAAATAGAGAACATTGTTTTTTCTTTCAAATAAAGTTCTGTATAAACCAATCGTGCCACTGTTTTCGTCAAGGGGATTTAATATTCAACTCAAACTGGAAGGAACTTAACTGATTAAGAGAATTGGAAAATATAGTAGCATTACTACTAGAGAATAAATGGGTTACTCACGTATTATTGTCGGGATATTGCCGACCGGTTTCTATATTTCTTTAAAAAAATATTTTCATCAGGGCTGTGAGTGCAGTAAGCTCGGTGCAATCAGTACCCTAGCTCGCGCCGCACTCTATTCCGACAATAATACGTGAGTAACCCGTTTATTCTCTAGTAGTTATGTCATCTCACGTAAGTTTGAATAGAATTATAGTATCATTATTTAAAATTGAATTATAAACTTACAAAGCATAAAGGTTGAAACTGTAGTATTATTTCTTAACTCTTTTGCCCAAAGACGTGTTATCATACAAACGTGAGTTAATAATAAAAAAATGTAATAAGTCCCACTTATAAAAAGCCAAAGTTATCATGGGCGTGAAACCGAGTGGCACGCGAGAAAATGTTCAGTTTATGCCACTTTACGCGCACGAATATTGACCAACTTACCTTCAAATTACTATTTACTGTAGATAGTTCATTCAGTATTACGTACAAAAGGTTTGGTAAAAGCCCTATTTATATTACTTGCACAATGAAATACACACAGTTAATCATGGAATAATAACACAAAGTATAGATTAGCTCATACCTACAATATCTGTCAATAAAATGGTAAAGTTTTTTAAAAAATCCTTTTGTTACGATTTGCTTATTACATTTTATTTATTATACTAGCTATATTTCACTACTTCGTCCGCGTGGTCTTTGTTATATAAGGTAGAAGCTGCTCCCGCGCTTTGAACTACGATAAATCTTACTGATCTGCTCCCGTGGAGTTTAGCGTAATGTAAAATATTAAAAAACATTAATTGATAGTTACACTATCAAACACAAAAGTACTAAATAAAATCCGATTAGTAGTTTCCGAGATTAGCGCTAACAAACAAACAAACTAACTTTCACCCGCGGTTTCGTCTGCGTGGTAGGTATATCAATATAAAGTAGCCTATGTTACGCGCCTTATAGTCAATTACCTGCATCTAAAATTTTTTTTAAAATCGGTTAAGCTGTTTAGTAGACAAGCCGATACAAACAGACAACATTTTTAAAAACTGAATTTTAGGCACAGGTATCGTGCAAATAACTATATCAACTGAAATATCATTGTTATTTTGAAATTAAAAACAGACATTTCAATTTTAATTATTTGTATTGTTTGTTTAGATTGGAGTTTCCATTGATCTGCAATGAATATTAATGATACTTGAGCCATCTGCATTTCCAAGTAATTTTGGTTGATTCAGCGAACCTTTCTAATTAAGCCATTACGTAAATGACGGGTGACGTAACTTTGAGTAAATATTACCCTGAGTTGTTTTGCAGGCTGTAATGACCCGCGGTCCGACTATTCGTGCAACTTAATGGTCGCAAAGCAAATTGAACATGAAGTTAAACGAACATAAAATGAGTTTCAGACAGATTAGCCGGAATTGCTAAAAAACACAATGATTTGGCAAGACTAAGTCACGTTCTATAAGTTTTAGACAGGAGGAAATAATTGTCTTATAATGATTAAAACGAATGGCGTTATTAATTTTGTACCTTTTTTAATAAAATATAAGCGGTCGCCTCGCTGCTCTCCACTGCACTGGTGTAGTGAGTTCGATCCCCACATGGTACAAATCTTCGTGTGATTCGCAAAAATTTCTTCTGAGACTGGGTGTTCTTGTGTGAGTGAATGTTGTGTATTTGGCCTTGTCATTGGGACCATTGTATAGTGTGATTGCTTCTGGCGTTCTTTCTAATGTCAAAAAAGCCATATTATTTATTTATTTATTTATTAATCAGGTATGTTCAAGTTAATAATGATGATATGCTTTAGTAGATAAAAAATTGGTATTGAAGAAACGTTTCACGATTTCTTCCTTCATGACTTCTCATACTAAGCTTGTAGAAACTTTTCTTAAACGAGCTCAAAATGTTTTAGTTCGCCCGTTCACCACACAGTCTAAATGAGTGTGTCCCGAGCATGTAATCCCAAGCGTCTAGTTTAACGAACCGTTGTGAAACTTTTTAGTCTCTATACACGTAAACAAGTGCTACGTGTAAACAAAAATAATCCTTAAGCCTTTGCAATATGATATACTTCACAGTATACGCCTTCGGGTGCATTTTCATTTGCATTTTGGATGCACTCGTTAGTTCCAGTGTGTCTTTAATTATTTTGCAGTTTCATTATTTGGCATATTTCTTACATACCTGGATAGTAAAAAAAATGTTTCGAAGATTATCCGAGTAGAACTAAAAGTTATCAAACTTTCGCGATTTGAGAACATTTTCAAAAATTAGACAGTGGTAAAAAAAAAATTTGTGACGATCAAGTGAGGGTAGTGGACAATATCCGCGCTTCACGGCGTCAACGCTCAGCTTCACCAGTTGGCTCATGAAGTCATGACATCGAATGATGCAAGTATTTCGAAACGTCGAGCATAGGTATTTATTAACTTTTATAATAATTATGCGAGTCAGATCTGTTGTTTAATTTTTTAACAACTATAAGAATCAATCTTTTTTTTGTCTAGTCTACGAGTGTGTCCCACGGTGGGCAACGGTTTCTGCCCTTAATTAAAACATACGAAAATCTATTATTACCTAAATCTAATTACCTAACGGCGTAAATGTGGAGAGACGACTGCCGAGCCGAGCAACTGCGCATTTGCGCCTAAGTACAATTTGTAGCGTCAGCAGTCGTACGCTACACAATATAAAAAAAAAACACAAATCTACTATCCATTGTACTTTAGGTATAAATATAAAATAAAAACAAACTCAGCATCATCGCTTGTAGACTTAATGTAATTTTAATTTAATTGCCACAGCGGAATAAATGAAAAACAATGAAACAGCAAATTACTGCACAATTGCTGAAATTATACTTGACTGCCGGGTAAATTAATCAATGGCGTTCGTTCATTCTATTCATTAAATTTTTAATTCAGCGATTTGTGTTTTCAATTGATTAATAAATTGCCAGGCTTATTTGCTATATAATTGTGTAAAAATAATACAATATCACTGAAATCTAAAATTTAAATATTATTGTATTATAAAAAGTTTAAAAGTTTCATCAATTATTTAATTTATGAGATTGCAATATACTACGATTAACTAACCATAAAAAATCCGATATATTTTGGTCACTGCCCACCACTCACTGGATCGAGTTTACGTGAAAAATGATACAATTTCACGTGGACTCGCCAGATATCGATTTAAGGAGAAAATTGGATTGTAGCCTGCTTTAAATCAATTAACGTCACGGTGTCACAGAATATTTCCACGGGATTATCGGAGGCGATATTTTTGATACAGCGCGTCAATTTTATTATCTGCGGGTGCAAAATGAATTTATCAATTATAGTTTGCTATGTATGTTGATTTTCAGTTGGTAAAGCGAAATATTTGTTACTCGTTTCGACCCGAGCTTGTATTTCTCGATTGGCAATTTTTGGAAACATAGTTGTATTATGTTTTCTCTTAATAAAACTGTCCTGTCCAAAACTGCCTTATTACAATATTCTAAATCATTTTATCCTTTTTAAATCCATTGTTTAAATAATTATAATAAATGATTGTCATTTTGATAAAAACTTTTCATAATTCATTGTATTCTTGGGAACGACAAAATTCTGAGAAAGAAGTTTCAAATTAGCATTGATTCTGGTAGCCATTAGTTCAAATACGATTTGAAACCGCAAAATTCCGTAAAAATAAATCCCATTTGCTAAATAATAAGTAAAATACTTTTGCGGGTAGCTTATCTTAAACATAAAACTAACGCAGCATAAACAAGAATAAAATAAAAAATAACGTATAAACATAATTATTAGGGAACAAGCTGCTGTTGAATATGATACCATCGTTTTCCAACAAAAGCATTGCTTGTTGGGGACAGAGCCCAGGTGTAGTAGAGATTTAAAGTTCATTGACCAGTTACGTGAAGCCACCAGCCGTTTATCTTTGAAAGCGCTTTGATGAAACTTCGACTTAGAGAAACCTTAGTACTTACGTCTTAGAAGGGCTATCAACGTTCTTGTATCTTTTCCATAATAGGTTGACTAGAATTGTATTATACTAAGAAACAGTTGACAAAAATTTTGAAATATAAAATCATGAATTATATTAATATAATTTCAATTAATTAAAAAAAAACACACATTTAAAAGCAAGTTCTATAATAATTCTATTAGTTTTTAATTGACATTTATTCATGTCTGTTTGCCAGAAAATGACAATAGGTGAATCAGGTCGTATATAAGTATGACATGACGGGTTATTTTTAAATGCCTTAGCAAATATTTATAAGTTTAAAAAATGATGTAAACACACAATAATCAAACCATTAGCGGGCCTGAATCAGCTCAAACGTTTATATTAGGCGTGTACTGAAATGAATGAATCTTGTAACAATTTACCATTTTAATGTTGTACTATTTTTACCTTGTTCATTCGTTCATTCTTTTCATCAGCCAACAACTATAAATTACCGGTTTTTATTTTAGAATAACATTTGACAGTAATATTGTGTTTTATTGACAGGCAACACTTTTTAGTGATGAGGATGACCGTGTGTTATAACAAAAAACTCTTCTCATTGTCTGATTGAGGTCTTAAATAATATAAATCAATCATATTTTTTTGGTAAAATAATACGAATACAAACGGTTGGTCAAGCTGTATCTCTCTTTATATCGTCTGTTCATTTTGTATTACGACATTTGCAAGACACGAAATAGATTATACTCATTCATCTACTTACTTAAGGAACAAGAAGTCATTATTCCAGTTACACCGTAAATAACTACCGACAAAACTAATTTAGTACAAACGTAACCATTTCAGCAAAATATTTTTTTTTGGATTGTGAAGTAAGAACTTAAAATAAGGGCATTTAGAGTTAGAAGCATACATCAACATTAAATCTGATAACTTTTTGTCACTGTGGTCCACAATATGACCTCGTCTGGACAACATTTTACAGGAAAATGTTTAAGGTGGAATTTTACTCCTTTTTGTCAGTGGTGGTGTATCGCGCCCCCAGATTGCATTTTTTATAACACGGAGTCCCAATTTTAATTTTCTGACCTCTAGCATCAAAACTTGCTTAAGATTATAGAAACTTTACTCTAAGAACTCATTAGGAGGTTATGGAGGGAGGGCGGAGGGGGATTACGCTCAGAATTTGATGCTTAGATTTATTTCTTTTTTGTTATTTCTGTACTACATAACTACTAAATTTCAATTACTCAATGAGTTCTGATGATTATCAGGGGTTTTCAGATATCAATAAAATCTTAAGTATAAGAGTTATTCAATATTGAAACTTTGTATATTCAATAAACCTGGTTCTGGTAACATATCCTGAGAATTTCGTTTAACTGTTATATTTAACCCAAATTTTAAGAAGTCAAAAAATTTACTATCAAAAAAAGGTAGGTAGTGCTCTGCGCTTTGCTGGCTCGTCTTGGGAGGGCTACTGGCCCCCGATCTATAAAATGTTTTGTCTTAAAACGTTACTCGGTGACAATTGCGTTTTCTCTAGCAATATTTTATTTTCACAATACCATTACGAGTAAAATGAAAGCAAACGGAACGTGACGAAGTTGAAGCAGCTGGTTTTATTGAGCGGTGGCAGTTGCATGACTTGAGGTAGCCAATTACGTAGTGGATTTTTATTTTATTTTAAGACCGCTTTTAAGTATTTATTCAGTGTTAGAAAATAAGTAAAATACAAAATACATAAATTCTACACTTGTTTGTACAGAACTATGAATTATTAACAAAAATAATATATTCTATAGGGTCACGTTTTATAAAAAAAAAGGAACATAATTCTAACTTAACTTTGGTATCTATATCCTCTATACATACATTTTCAAAAAATAAGTATTATTATATTTGATCGTCTAGGAATCACAAAGTAAAAAATAATAATAATGGTATAATAATAGCAGCCCTGTATCTAATACATGTCCCACTGCTGGGCTCGGGCCTCTTCTCATGATGAGAAGGGTTAGGCCTTAGTCCACCACGCTGGCCAAGTGCGGATTGGTAGACTTCACACGACCTCGAGTATTTTTTAGGCACTCTCAGGCATGCAGGTTTCCTCACGATGTTTTCCTTCACCGTTAGAGAGCGATAATTTATATGATAAATACACACATATCTTCGAAAAGACGAATCTTAACGATTTATTGACAGAAGTGTGTGCCGAGGGTTCAAACCCGAGACCTTTGACTTCGCAGTCCTACGGTGTCCCGCACGGCTATCGCTGCACAAAGTACCTAAATAATGATTATAAATAAGTACACAAATTTAAACTTTCACGACGCTTGTTTGAGTTGTTAAGTAGCGTATACGGAACCAAGTTATACGCGACGTACACAGACAAAACAAATACACACTCATGAGCCCGACGAGTTCTTTTCAAAAGAATCTCTCTTTTTTTCGTGTTTCGTTTAGTAAAATAGATTTGACTTGAGCTAAGAAGGCAATACTAATATGCACCTAATGTGCTGTCAATTCTGCTGTCCTGTCTGAAAATTGATGCCCTCGTAAAGTTGAAGCAAACTAGCTAGAATTATTTAGTAATACTGACGAATGAGTGTCATAAAGGAATTGATTGCTCAGTAGATAACGAGATGTAATAGTACCAGCGGGAATAGAAACAAATGTCGTATTGGTTGCGGATTTACAGCGCGGCGCGCGCCATCTGGCGTGTCAATTTATGAGTTTAATCAGGGATCGACGTAGCCACCGAGTGGGATCGAACCGTGAGTGAGTGGGTGGGATTGTTCAGCTTTGCCATGCCAACACATTTACCTCTACCTGTGTACTGTATCGGCTTTTAGCCGCTACAAATTAATTTGTAGTGCTTTCACTTGATACTATTAGTGCTATATAGAAAATCAGGCGTAAAAAAATATCCCCAAAATGCTGCCTACCATAATACTAGATAATAAGTTTAAATGATCCAATTTTAAATAGGCATTACTCCTTATGAATAATTGTCAAATACTCGGGCAGAGTCTAATATCAACACAAAAAAAAATACTACTTACGTCACGCAAGATTGATCAGAAAATGCCATGGTTCGGTTTCGAGCGACACTGTTTGGCGTAGTATGACCAAACTAATTGGATGTTAGATCCTTTTTGCAAAAAAGTAACTTTGGCAAAAAAAAATACTGTTGTCATTCATAATATTCTTATAGTAATAAAGTTTAAAAAGTAATAAAGTTCAATTAACAGAAAATAAATGATAGTGAGTTAATTCGGCAGAACAGACAAGAATGTATGTATGGCACTCAATGGATATAGAATCTTTATGACATGACATCTGTGTTCGATATTTAACATACAATTAACACTAAACATATGTGCCCTAGATCTATATGTACAGATCAGTAGTTGTATTCGCTAACTGTTTGACCATCGATGCAGTAGTAGTAACCCATTTAAGATTATACCACAAATTTTACTTACTTCACTGCTGTCCAACGATTTAGAACTAACACGTAGTTATAAATTTTCGGATACGCCACTGGAAATAGCTGTGCGGTGAAGGCCTGGTGCGCAGCCAAACAGATGAAATGTAGCCTGTCGACGCTACATAAGAAATTAATGGCCCGATATGAGAAATGTCATCTTCCGGTAAATACAATAATTCATGAGTAGTTGACACAAACAGAGTTCGGTTTTGGATGAGGTGCTCATAAAAGCAAAATTAAATGCGTAACTATCAGTGACAGTAATTTAAAAACCAAATTAGTAATTTGCTATGCAGCTCCTTACATATCTTTAAGGCAATACTCTTCACCCGTTGTCCTAGGTGAGCGACATTACGCTACGCGACGCGACTAATACCACACGAAACGCTTCGTTTTGACAACGTATGAATCGACATAGTACTTGTAGCTTTACATTTCTCACGATAAACCTTATAGCCCAGTGCAGTTAATTTTTAAGACCAAAAAAATTAATAGTAGGATGAAACCCATTAGAAAAGGAGAAAAATATTATAAAAATTTAAGGAAAAATAATTTACGGGCGATCTGAGGTCGGGAAGAGGGGGAGGGGTGGGGTTTTAAGGGTAAAAAACGTATTTTCTCGATTTCCGGCAAAATTAAAAGTCCTATGGAAAAAGTCGAATGGCAAAGTTGTTGGTAATAAAAAGATCTAAAACTTTTGTATTTACACTTTTTTCATATAACCTCAAAATTTATGTGAAAAATTCAAAAAACCAAGTTTTTGGTTTTTTATTTTTATCTTTTACAAACAAAAATTTTTTTTCACGAAATTTGGTGAATTTTGATTAGAAATATTTATTTTTTCACCTTTTTTTTTAAATAATATCGATTTTTTACCCTTATTTTCGATTGAAAATTCACCCGTCAAAATATCAGCTTTTTTCAAAAAATTGGTATGTTTTTTGTTCGTTGAAATGTCTTCTTTCTGATGGTGAAAAAATCTATATAATGTTACTCTAGTAAATCTTCACAGAAAATGCAAAACAAAGATCGGAAAAAACTATTAATATATAATTAACATATACAATTTTGAGTTATTTATTAAAATTTACACTTTAATTACTCGAAACATGTAAGATTACATGTTACATTGATAAAATATTAATTTTATTAACTTATTTGTATGTAAATAGCTCAAAATTGTATATAGTGTATATATTAATTATATATTAATAGATTTCTACGATCTTTGTTTTGCATTTTCTGTGAAGATTTACTATAGTAACATATATATTTCTTCACCATCAGAAAGAAGACATTTCAACGAACAAAAAACATACAAATTTTTTGAAAAAAGCTGATATTTTGACGGGTGAATTTTCAATCGAAAATAAGGGTAAAAAATCGATATTAATTAAAAAAAAAGGTGAAAAATTAATATTTCTAATCAAATAAATTACAGCGTATTTGGGACATAAAAAGGTAAGTTTTCACCAAATTTCGTGAAAAAAAATTTTTGTTTGTAAAAGATAAAAATAAAAAAACCAAAAACTTAGTTTTTTGAATTTTTCACATAAATTTTTTTAAAGTTTTAGATCTTTTTATTACCAACAACTTTGCCATTCGACTTTTTTCCATAGGACTTTTAGTTTTGCCGGAAATCGAGAAAATACGTTTTTTACCCTTAAAACCCCCCCTTCCCTCTCTTCCCGACCTCAGATCGCCCGTAAATTATTTTTCCTTAAATTTTTATAATATTCTCCTCCTTTTCTAATGGGTTTCATCCTACTATTATTTTTTTTACTTTTTATCATTTTTTAAGGGATCTACCCTGGGCTATTAGAGACATGGAATAACAAGGCTTTCAATTTCAATAAATAACGGAATCTATTTGAAGGTATCTTTATATAAAAAGATTATTTTATGAACATTTTTCACATATTTTAAAGTAAATTATAGATTTGCAACGCCTTTTTGTATTTATATAATACTAGCTGACCCGGCGAACTTCGTACCGCCTTAGCGTAAATTTGATGCACTACTTTATTTTGTAGAGGGAGAGAATTTACTGAAATCACCCTACAAATTGAAACAGAAAACAGCCAAAACATCTGATTATGACACTGTCGATCGCAGATAAAAGGAGAAGAAAAATGAGAGATATGACGCTGGCTCAAAAGAGTTAAGAAATTTAGAGTCTAGTACGAATCCATGGCTAAATTGGCAAAGCACCTTGAGTGTTTACCCAAAGGGTTCAAGTCCTGCTGGATTCTTAATTTTTAACTTTAATATCATATTTTTAACTTCAACGTTCAATAAAATGTTTCACAAACATAACAAGGCATATTATATATTCATTATTATATTATTGTTTTCTTAGAGCTACACTTAACTACTAGAATGCTCCAAGCAAACATACTGTGGTAAGCATCTCCACAATTATTAAATAGCCGATAATTGCTTCAGATCAACATTAGCGTTAATCTATGAATTGTTAATACGTTGCCAATAGAATCTACGTCAATATAATAATATTAGTTCTACAGCTATGGCTTTGATAATGCTTCTGTGGCAATCTATTTAGGGTATATTGAATCTGAATAGTTTATTGTTGTTTACATTTAAATTGATTCTTGACTTAAATGTTAATATTATTTGAAGCTAAACGCTCAAATATAGTTAAGAATTAATGTAAATAAAGCACTTATTATACCTTTTTTACATTGAAAAAACATTTAATATAGGCCTGGAAACTTTTATGTGAATTATACTTAGAAGTAAGAGGAGCTCGTGGCTTAGCCAAAGCCGCATGGGCCGATCAATCCTCCAGGTTAAGCAATGCTAGCCGCGTTCGGCCGTGGATAGGTGACTATCTTCCCAGAACAAGTTTTCTCCGTGCCTCGAATAACACGTTAAGTCGTCGGTCCCGTTGGCCATAGCTAAATCCCATGAAAATAATCAATAAGTACCTACCTTTAATGTGTATCCAATATCAAAACTTACTCTTGTAAATGAGCTCGAAGGCGGCAGCACCACCGTCTCACCTTTAACCTGCCGCCAAATAGCAGTGCTTCCATTACTGTGTTCCGGTTTGGTGGTGAGATCAGGCCCTGAAATTACTGGCACATGAGGCATAACACCGTAGTCCTCAGCTGCAGCGACGCATCTATAATCTGCTTTTGTGGATTGTTGATGTCCATGGGCTGTACTCCACTTACCATCAGGTGGACTACACGTTCGTTCGCTGTAGGCGTAGTATAAAAAAAAAATGTATCTACATAGTACTGATCTTAAAAATATGTAACATGAAAGTACATCACTAGGCTTTTAAACAATGACGCGACAAACGTCAACGTCGTGTTCACGGCACGCGTTTCACGTCACATTTCTACACATATCTAAAAGCTTTTAGTCGAGGACGTGTCATATGAAAATATAAATACTCACGCAATATTTTATTTTGTCTTTCATTGGCTTCTTGCTAATTACAGTACGATTTTGTTTTATTATTATTAAACTTTACTTTACTATCACATTAAGACATGATTCGTATGTATTGCGGCATACCTATATAAACCTATATAGAATTCTTTTCAACTATAAAGAAGAATTCATACCATTTCTATCGATCGCATTCAATATTCAGGCTGTATTATTTATTGCTAAGCAGTACGTGGAAACTTCTCTAGAGCTGGTATAAAATTTGTAGTAACGCATCAGAGCTCCGATAGCCTCGGGCTACTTCGGAAAACTTTTCCATCCGTCGATACGATGAAAGTAGAGGAGAACGCCAGCAGCACGTGCCACTCGATAAATCGCCTTGCTCTTGTTAATGTCCCTGTCCTCGTATAATATTATATTTTTATATTTGGCGGAACCAAAGCTTTAAAATATAATAAAAAATACTCTTCAAACAAATGAAACTAATTACGTTATATTTAAGTAAACTATGTACGTACGTATTATGCCAATAGGGTAGGGCGCAGGTTTATTTAGAAAATAAAAAAAAATATCTGCTTGTGTAGAAACAGTATTTGTGAAAAGAGATAAGACAAAAGGTCGTCTTGTTTGAGATTTATAAAAATAGCGTTTCTATAAAAGTATGTAAGTATATGTGCTCTGCGTAAACTGAAAACTAATTCGATATTTCATGTACACACAATCCCATATATCATATTTAACAAAGCAATTTTTTATTATTTATTCGAATCGAAGTTGATAATTAAAAAAGTTTAGCTGCGCTGCTGAACTGAATTTATTTTAAAACAATTGCTATTAATTTCACGTGGATGTACAAAAACACAAATAACACACGTCCGATTCAACCAGACGAGCCCTGAATCTCGTATCCGCAGTACAACCTCAATTTTATTACCAACAAACAATCGTTATCAAGCTCCACAGAGGTAGATTTGTTCAGCCAACAAAGCTATCTCAAACATATTGAATTCCAAATCGATGTTTAAATGTATATATCGAGTAATGAATGTTGCAGTTCGCGTGGCTATCGGACGATTTCGCGTTAACTCTTGTTAATTCGATATTGTATGCGGCCGATGGGAATTGCGATCGACTTATCGAACATGCGATGTAATGGCATGTGACAGGATACCATCTGTGACGTCACTCTTTATTAAGCGCTGCGGAATCGTTTAATGATGTTGGTTTTGCGCCGTCATGTCAATCCTTATGAACGTGTTTCAAATTATGATAAATATTTAAAAAATACTCTGTTTGTATGCCTTAAATTATAAATACAATGATGAAATTCCACTGACCTTACAAACACCTTTGAATTAAATTGAACTGAGAGCTTTCATTCTTTGAATTACTGAAATATTATATTAATTGAAAGTGATTAACAAATGGTAAAAGTTTTATTCCCCTTGCAATGACTTCGGCAAACAAAGGGAAGGATTAATCTGTTTAATTCCAGTGAAAGTTGACAACAAGTATACTATACTTTATTCTTAATAATTCAATAATAATATTCAGATGATTCTAAAAGATTTATTTACTAACGAATCCAACTTAGAACTATACTATCTTCATTTAATCAAAGGTCAAATAGTGTTTAATTTTTTAAACAGGTATGAAACCCTAATTTTTGTTTGCTAGAAACTTGAAAACTGATTTTTCAGAAACACTCATACGATAAAATACAAAATAAAACACTATTTTATTTTGTCGTGTTTATTTTGTTGAGAAAATGTTCATATTTTTGGTATTTCCTCTTAAAAGCTAGTGAAACGGATTTGGTTTCAGGTTTCTGGTACAGATCAAATAAGGTTGTATACTTATTCTGCCAAGCATTAAAAATAGAATGTAACTAACAAGTCCTATTTGCCGCTAGTCGCCTTCATTTCGCAATTTCTTTGGTCAACGATTGGATTCAGGCACACGTGAAAACTTCTAAAGTCCACCTGTATTTTCGAAACAATGCGGCAACTTGATTAACAGACTTAATCAAACCAAGGTAGGCTTTATTGCAAGAATCCCAGGTCTCTGAAATTCTGTGCCGTAAATATTGATTATTATCGGTTCATGTTCTCCAAGGACTAATTGGTACTTTTAGGTTAATTTGTAAGATATAATAAATAAATAAATATAAAATAAATATTTCACAACTCACACACAACGCCATCTAGTCCCAAACTAAGCAGAACTTGTACTATGGGCACTAGAATAACTGATACTAATACATATATACTTTTCTTTTGTAAATACATACTTATTATACATGAAACACCCAGACTAAGACAAACCCCCATGTTCATGCACACAAAGATTTGTCTTAAGTGGGAATCGAACCCACGACCTCGGCGTCGCAGGCAGGTACACTACCCACTCCGCCGAATAATATAGATGGCTAGAAGCTTTGCAACCTCAGTGATTCTATTGACAAAGGTATTGAGGGTAGCGAAGCGTTGATGCTATCTATATTTGGTAAAATAGGTAAAATGACTAAGAATTAAGCTGAGAGCTATTATAACCTTGTACCTTATATATTCATAAAATGGATTTTTAAAATTGTTGTTGTTCTATCTAAAATATATTCAACGAAAAAAAAACATGTAAAATGTTACCCAGACACGGCCATAATTACATATGGCCTGCAGTTTTATAAAAATATCAGATCTCATGTAGAGTGTAGTTTCTAACACTACATGGCCCCTTTTTCCAAGCCCTTATACTTCACAAATTCTGCAGCTTAGTTAAAATATGTAGCCTAGCCGTTCTGTTATTACAAGAACTTGTATAACAAAAGGGGGAGTTGTGGGAGGGTTAACATTCGATTTTGTTATTTGTATAATGATACTAGATTATTATTATTTCAGCTTTCTCGGTGAGCGTTCTCAACAGTGAGGCCATGACGAAATCGAGGGTTTGGATATTTCAATAAAATCAAAAGTATAGGAGTGATCCAATTGAAACTTTGTATATCTAATAAGTCGGTACTGATACGAGTATTATAGCCTGAGAATTTCGTTTTCTGGTACAATCCTAACCCATTATAATTCCCAATCCAATCCCCCTTATAATTGCTCAAAAAGCGACAAAGCCCTTCGAAAATATGTAGGTAGGCTCGAATTGGCGGGGTTACTGCCTCGGCCCCAGATAGCTAATACTAAAGTATTTATATTATTTTATATATCTGACTTTAATATTTTTGTTTTACACAAATCGGCTTTTGTAAAACCTTGTTGAACCTGACTACATTCACAAGTAAATGAAATACACCTACATAATACCCTTTATACACACATATAAACTGAATTAAGTAGATCGAAGTTCAAACAATGTTTTAAAACAATTAGCAGCAAAGCCTCCACGAACGCACCACGTCATTAGCGAAAAACAACGAAAGTTTCACGGTAAGACTATTTAATCCCTTCTTATTGTTACTATCTCCATGTTAATTATTGGCTTACCTAAAATGCTACTTTACTTAATCTTCTTAGTGCCGAATTTAAACTGAAATGAACTCGGATCAACACGTTAGTTACGTGTTGATCCGAGTTCAACGCTGAACACGACGATCGATCTCTTTCTCACATTCAATGTTTGAACGGGGCAAAAAGACCTGAAGCCAGACTCTTCGTTGAATGAAGGCCGGTGAAATTGGACCTTCATGAATATGTTATAATTCTAACTTTATCACTAGCTTATAATTTCTAAAAACTATTGCAAATTGTCGTTATTTCCACAGCATTAAAGCTGAGCAACCGCCACTGTTTTCTTACATTTTGTTTATTACTTACCTGTTTTTGCATGTATGTGTTAGTTATGTAAGAAAATAAAAATAATTTTCTTTCTTTTTTTCTTTCTTATTTAGTAATTTTGTTATTTTAATTAGTTTTTAATTTAAAAAAGTATTTAATTTGACTTCTGTGTTCTCATTGGTCACAGTAGTAAAATCGCGGTAAAGTGGGTTAGGAAGGTATAGGGCGGTGGCAAGGGTCATTCGCTGCCTGGATGTCAAAAAGTAAAGACGTTTAAAAGTGATAGGTAAAAGTGTTTATTATAATATTAGTACTGCAAGAAGTAACACGTGTCGTGTTAAAGTGATAAGTGCATTAAGTGTAATATATGGAATAAAAGGTGATTCTTATAAAGTTACATTGTTTCGTATTGTTATCCCTGACTTCTGAGGTAACGGCAAGGTATCGCCACAAATAGGCATTAATAGTATTTTCAAACTAGTAAATATGTAAAATTTTAATGCTTAAATAATTATAATAATAACTTTTAAACATTTGCGTTGCATTTTTATTAATATGATTTGAACGGGCATTAACGCGATTAATTTGGGAGGGTGGTTTTAAAAAAATCATCAACCTCACGAACTGAGCCGGGGGGCTGCTGAATCAGTCTGCTTGCGACCATGACAAAAAGCAACCTTGTCGAAACGTCAAGCACCGAAAGCTAAAAAATTATCGCGATAATGCCCGTTCAAATCATATCGATAAATTATAAAATAAAAAAATAAAAAATAAAAAAGCCTTTTATTTCACTATTAGGATCACATGGTTTTAAAAATAATAATAATTTATCAATTCATTAAATGATACAATAAAAAAAACATTTCATTTTCATGCAGTAATTAATTAATAATAAAATATCACAATAATAAAATTTCAAAAAAATACTTTTGATAATTAAAAAGATTTAACAAAATAACAAAACAAAATAAATAATTTAAAAAATTAAAATTAAAATTATAATCATTTTTATATAATATTATTGTGGCAGTTTTGTGCATGCCTAGTTAGACTTTTTGGGTGATGTGAGGTATAATATAGCTCTTCCAATCTCTTTATATGCTTGCAAAAATATACCAGGCTAAAAAACAACTATGTTACTTGCTTACAAGAAAGGCAAAAATATTTTATTTACGAAAAAACACAGGTAGTGAAAATGTAACTTGGTTTTACGACAGGACGTCATAACTACCTAAGGGTTTTATTTATACAGAGACTTTGTTTATGACTTTTATATGGTTTCAGGATGCTTTATTTTTGGCAAACAGAATAATTTATTGGATGGAAGGGTAAATAACTTTGTATCGGGAAGGAGAATTTGACGAAGGGAATAACATACTTGATTTATGTTCGTATCGTTTAACGGAATGGCACAATGCTTTGAGTTTATTGTTGTTGAATATGATGGCGTGCGTGCCCAATTTTGTTTTTTGGACTTTTTACCAAAACATAACAGGTGAAAAGGTGTCTCCTTTTTTGATAATATGGTGTGATGTTATGCTTATGTTTATGTTTGTTAAAGCCTACCGAATCAAATTTTGTTATACTAAAAACAGATTAAGAAGATTGGCATTGCTATCCTGCGAAACCAATGAATGAATTTACAACTTTAGATGGTGTCAATATTAATGGCTGGTTTAAGTCATATTAAACGTTAATCGGCAATTTAGCGATTGAAATCTTGTATAGTTATTTTTTGAACTGATTAGCTCATTCATGTCATTAAGATAAATATTAGGCCAAATATTGTTATTTTCGGCTAAAACACTAATGTATAAGCTTTCTATCTTAGAAAGTAAAATACTTAGCCCCAATTCCACAGGTGTTAGATAAACCTTATTGGCAGGATAAGCATATAACACACATAAATGAAAGTGACAGCTATGTTCCATTTTCAAGTGTAGCTTCGGTCACTTCGAAACCCAGTCAGGTTTATATTTTATGGGACGGATAAGTTATATCTGTAACCTCTGAAACTGGCTCTTAATCTACCATTGCTAAAAGAGAAGCAAAAGTAGGCGAGTTATTAATGAACTATTCTCGTAGAATCCAGCTTAGGTTTAAACTTCCAGACCAAAGCCGTGGTATCTCTTCTGCTTGTAACGTGTAGATTTGTTCTCTGAGGTAGCGAGGAATTGTTTAAGTTCATGTATTTTCTCAGAGAAACTTTGTTCCTTGCTTCTTTAAGCGTCTTGTAGTTATTCATAATTGAATATTATTTCCTTTTACAAAGTTAGCGAATATATATTTTATAATGATGTTGCTCTGCTATCTTATTGTTTCGTGCCTATATGCTTTCCTATAAGCTTTATCCAGTGATTCTTCTTCTTGTCGTGTCAATGACTATTGTAATTCTGTTTAATATTTTCCATTTATACAGTTTTAGACCAATAGGAGTGAATATCTATTGATAATATTATAGTCCCATAAATAACGTGACAGAAATGCTGCTATTATTATATGACGATATTGAATTATTTTTAACGGTTCGATTTTGTATTCTATGCAGTGTTTTTTTTTGGAAAATACGATCAGTTGCTGCAGTTCAATTATAAACGTTAGTGGATAAGCGGCATATGTGGCACAAATGTGGCGTCAGTTTTCGGAGTTATCTTACCTGTATGATTCTTATATCATGATCGATTCTTAGTGGAAATTCAAACTTAGAATAAAAACAAAAAAGAGTGAACGAATTACTTTTATTTTGGCTTTCCGCATAATTAGTGCGATTTTAGATGCAATGAATAATGAATATAGGCGTCGGTTTAGGTTTTACTTATTTTCAATATTTCGGTTAGATATTTAATAAATTAAATTAAATAATAAATAAATATTTCCCAGCGTACACACCATATAGTCCCAAACTAAGCAGAGCTTGTACTATAGGTACTAGGATAACTGATACTAATACATATATACTTTTCTTTTGTAAATACATACTTATTATACATTGAAACACCCATAATAAGCCAAACCCCCATGTTCATGCACACAAAGGCGTCGCAGGCAGATACACTACCCACTCCGCCATCCAGTCGTCTAGATATTGAGAAGCTAATAATACCACTGTTATCTAGATACTGTAAGGAATAATTATATGTATGTAGAACACTACTATACGTCACGAAAAAGCTAATTGTCATAGTGTTATATTCTGAACAATGCTGAGATCTAGTAATGATTTATGCTATTACATTTGAATCAAATAACGTTGTCGTAATATACGTTAATTAAATAACGAGCTTCCATCGTCTAGAATAAGAAGATATAATTAAATTTGTTCCCTGAGGGTGTCGCAAAGACATGATGAAGAGACAACATAAGGTTAAGAACAGAAGCAGGTAAAATGTTCTTAAATTAATTACTGTATATTACGTACACGCTACTTATAGTCACGGGGCTCAAGGGAATGTGCAAGAAATTAATGTTCTTTGTTTGTTGTTTGCTAGTTTAGCTGCTAGGTAAATTCCTTGCTGTAGAGCTTGAAAGTTTCATCAATTAAGTGAATATTTTTTTAATTAATTGAAAGCACTTGTTTGAAATTATTTACTTATTCTTGATGTTTATCGAGTCATCAAATAGTTTTTTTTTTTTAACAAAGTTATAACTCCTGTGTGGCGAGGGTGTTAACAAACATACATTTTACACACACAAAGCACACTCAGAATCAGAACAAGTCTTGCCGGATCACACAAAGATTTGTCCCTTGTGGGGATCGAACCCACAACACCAACGCAGTTAAAAGTGGCGAGGCGACCGCTATAACCACTAGGCCAACCGTGCACTTAGTGCACTCGTGCACAGATGATAAATTTAATGGTTCTGTTTATCAAACAGTACCATTATAAAAGTCTAAATTTTTAAGCAAAAGCTCTAAAATCAGCACTTATATGCAAAGTTAAACGAGTGTTGTTCTGCAGTCGTGAAAAAGAAAATTGTATGCCTATTTTCCCTTATTTTCGCAAAGTTTGTTACCCTCAGACATAAATTTTCTTATGAAAAGTTTACAGCAAAATGACAATAATTTATTCTCATTATTTCGTAAAACAAGGGGAAAAGGCTGTGAACACTTCGCAATTTGTTAAAGTACGTTTATTATTCTCTCCTCTTTTCTGTTTGCCGTTTGTCTTGTCTTCAATATGTTGAAAGTCGTGAATGGAATGGGAAATATATTTTTTGGATTATTTTGTATTCAAAAATTGATAGTTGGAAATTAGTATTGCAAATACTATTTGTGAAGGTTTAGCTTAGCTTTTACTTTGAAGATTCAAAGCATGGATTATATCGATTATATATGGAGATGTAGGTAATATAAACAAAGAAGAAAGTAAGTTATCAAAGTTTCCTACTAAGAGAAAGCCAGTAGGAAACTGAAGCTCAGTCGTGGATTTAATTACAAAGCTGATGTTCGCCAAGACTTTCACAATTCAACAAGAATGATTACAGCAGTTTTTTATGAGAACTACTTTCGTAACGTGAAGATGGAAAACGAACTTTAAAAAAAACATTAGTATTTAAATAAATACATTGAAAAATCCCTTATGATGTTTATTTTATTGAATATAATATCTATCTTATATCCATTAATACTGATAACTGTTTAAGTGTAAAAGCGCAGGTCACATAATTATAATGATTGTTGTCGTCCTATATGCCGGTTACAACTTTCTTTGAAGGTCCACTTTTCTTCATCACTATCGTTCACTTAAGAGCTCAGCTCATGACTAAACTAAACTTCCTGATAAGACACCACAACCATTTTCATTCATAATGCATTCTAAATCTTAAAGGACAACACGCACAATAAATTCGCCTTGAAAGTTTAGAGGACCAAAAGGCTTAATTAAGATATCGTCCCCGCGGAGGAAACTTGAAGTTTAGCAGTTTCGTGTTTGTCTTAGACAACTTGGACAGTGAAGTAACTAGTCAAACAAACTGGGCTCCCGTCGGCACCGATTTAAGCTGAGCGTAACATCCAAATTAAATGCTGCTTCACGTACCGCTCTACGGATTGTGGAATGCTTTAAACACACTCACACAGCCATTCGCAAACTATTATTAAACCATTCTATGTGAAAACTTTCTGTTTGCACAGATTTTAGCAGAACGTTTACATAGTCGGTTTTGAAATGTGAAAAACATTTCCATGCTTTTCATGTTCGTCCATTGTTCAGCTTCAATAGTTGTTGCATCGGCGGGAAACAACAATACATGCAAATTAAGTACTTTACATCGTCCATTTTATCTCAAAACTTGAGTGGTTTCATTGAATTTATTTATAGTGTGTTGTTCTAATTACTTTCAGAGTTGAAAGTGCTAACTGTGTATCTGGCAGCAAAATTATTGTTCTAGTGTTCAAAGATTTATTGCAGTTTAGAAGTTGACTTATTGAATTAGGTGTTTTAGTTGGAAATTGGGAAAATGAAATAGAGGCGAGAGATAAAGAGAGAGAGATACGCTATCATTTTAAAAGTTGTAAAACTATGAATATAAATACAGAATGGATGCGGGCGAACATGTGTCGTCGCCAGGGCCGGCCCAGGACACGCTGAAGCGAGGACTTGGACACCTTTCTGGAAAGCTGGCAGGAAAAGCTACGTTTAGGGAAGAATGGAAGTCTTTGGGGGAGACCTTTGCCCAACAATGAGACAATATAGATTAACAAAAAAAACTATATGTGATAAATTATTTGTAAGACAGAGAAGGTTATGGAGGTTAAATTATTCCTACTAGTTAAAAACATGATCACATCTACGCTTATTACTAGGATAAAGGTAAGGTAAATATACTTTCAAAAACTATCTCACATACTTTTTCCTGAGCTAGCATCAACACAAAAGGAAATTCTATTTTAGTGTTACAGAAAGTAAATATATCTGAGAAACTTAAACTTAGTATACAGAAAGTTTGCAACTATGTAGGATCTAAGTTATACGGGTCTCTACCAAGACTCATATTCACTGTTAAACTTAGCAAGAGTATATGTACAAAGAGCTCGTGCAATTATACAGGGTGGATATGGCGACATAACTATATTTGTTTAAACCTCAGGTTCTTAACATGGTCGGTGTTCATTTACACCGCATGAATTGGTTTTACTTACGTTACGTTTTCCGAACAAATATAAACAGTTTTATTTTTCAATTCATCAAATCATTTAATTTGTTCGGAAACATTATAGAAATGAACTAACACTAACCAGTTTAGTATCTGTGGTTGCAATAATTGTCCACCCTATATATTTTCAGGTGCTTTTTGTACATATTCCTATGCTAAGTTGTGAGTATAGTGTAAAGTGAATAATTTAGTCGAGTAAAAAGTTAGAGGCCTTGAAATAATGACATAAGATAAAAGCTTGAAACATATACATAATATATTTAGTATTACCTTCCACCGACGCGACAATGTCATGTCATAAAATTCTGTTTAGTATTATTTGAGTTTATTGCAATTAGCTGGTGGACTTTGTTTTGTAATAAGTAAGAATAAGGATGTTTTGGAAACTAAGAGACATGCCTCCAAAATTTGCCGCATCAAAATTGCTCGATATCTCCTAGCTCTTGTCACTTTACACTAGGTGCGCGAGCCGTGAATTGTCAAAGCGACATATCACTGCAAAGCCCCAAACTCACCTACTGTCAGTTTCAATAACTAACTTTATCATATTGGCTGTCTGGTTATAGAAAGTGCTCAACTCGCTTTAATTAAATGTTTTGTACTAAAATGTATTTAATAGTTACCATTTACCTTTAAGGTGACTTTTGACAATCGTTATTTATGGTACAGTGATCCATGAACCTGCTTTCAATGATACACGAACCCAAGTTGAGTAAAACAGAAACCTAAGTTCAGTGATACACGAAGCTGAGTTTTGTGATACAAGAATCTGAGTCAGTGATACACTAATCGTGTTCAGTGAAACACGAACCAGTGCTCAGTGATACACGAACCTAAAGATAAGGGAAATTTAATATTTTCTTTGAGTGTGGGTTTTAAATATGCGTTTCCAAAATAGTCTAGAAATGAATAAAACCACATTTAATCAAAATATGCCAATCGCTGACTGTTCTAGAACTGCTCATGGTTTCTCTTTTATTTTTTTCAGAGCCAATTCATGATGAAGATATTGTTTTTCGAAACTACAGTACAGTACTTAAATACATAAGAAAATCCCCACACGCAGCAGTTTAGAAACTAATTATACCAGAGAAAAGTACGATGATCCTTCGGATTAAGTATTACAGATAAAGATATAAGTAATGAACATTGAACGTTCTCTTTGTTGCCAACATATTGATTAGTCTTTAGGCCACAGACATATCTAAAGCAATATCTTCGTTCTAATGAAAAACGAATTCATAATCTTCTAGGTATTACTTGTGCGACTTACAAGAGAATAAAGTATTTGAGTGTTAAGCTTCGATGTTGACTCAAAACCATGATTAATGTTTGAGTATTAAGGAATTTATTTCACGGTTCTGCTGGCATAGAAATTCATTGCATTAATTTAAAAACTTCTTCAATGTAAATTTGGCTTTTTTTTCATTTGGCCAATCTGTCTAAAAACGCAATTAAGATACACTACTGACCCTGTAATATGACCTACTAGCTTCCACCCGCGGCTCCGCCCGCGTGGTATGTCAATTAAAAGTAGCCTATATGTTAATCCAGACTATAAGCTACATGTGTGCAAAACTTCATCGAAATCGACCCGGTAGTTTTGGCGTGAAAGAGTAACAAACATCCATACATCCATACATCCATACTTACAAACTTTCGCCTTTATAATATTAGTAAGGATTACGGCTCCGCATATTCTAGTACTAGACTTTTTTTTATATAAACATAAAAATATAATAATAATAATAGCAGATCTGTATCTAATACATGTTCCAATGCTGGGCTTGGGCCTCGTCTCATGATGAGAAGAGTTTGACCAGAGTCCACCACGCCGGCCAAGTGTGTATTTGGTAGACTTCACACACGCTCGAGCACTTTTTAGGTCCTCTCAGGCATGTAGGTTTCCTCATGATTTTTCCTTCACCGTAAGCGAGTGATAATTTATAATATGATAAATACACTCATAATCTTCAAAGACGAATCTTAATTGAAAGAGGTGTGTGCCGTAGGACTTTGCAGTGATACGGTCTCCCACTCGGCTATCGCTGCTTATAAAATAAATATATAAATATAATATAATACTTGTTATTTATTTAGTTAACTCTGAAAAACATTACCAATAAATTTATTCATGGTTAATACAAGAATAAACAGCAAAATAATGCATTAAAGCAACATCATTAAACATGTAAATTGAAGTGTGACGTCACAATATCGGGTTGATAACCAGTACGCGATCGTTGATGGACACAGATTGTTGATGTTGTTGTTGTTAATGACATTAATATTATGCGGATGACACTACATCATTCTACGTTACACTAAAGTTCATACGAACTCAACATAATTCATACATTACCACGTTTTGCATTGTGCTAGCAACTGATGTGTTTACACTACAAATTCGAGTGTTAGATTTTGATGTTACAGCTAATGTTTGCGCTTCAATCTGTGTAAACTGAATGTTTGGCGTAGTTTGTTTAGTATCGAGTAATTACCCTATATATTTATGATTCTATATCGTTATTTTAGTAATACGTGCTTAAATTAGATTAAAACATAACATAACATCACGCCTAAATTACCTAGAAGGGTGTGGCAGAGGTGTACAACACCCACATTTCACCTGTTATGTTTAGGTCCCATGGGATAGGGGGTGAGCCTATCGCCATCGACCGCGCACAATTCCAACTCCGTGCTGCTATAAGTAATTTTTTTGATGGAAACATCACAAATATGAAGCGGCCGTGGCGCAATGGATAAGGCATCGGTCTTACGATCGAGAGGTCGTGGGTTCGAATCCTGGCCATTACGCCACGGACTTGAACTTCCTCCTAACACAAGCGAATTAGCCTAGCTGGAGGGGGTTAACATGAATACTAGTAATTTGTATTTGCAAATTACTAGTAAGCTTTAAAAAAAAAAAAAACACTTTGCTCGGCAATCGAACCCGAGACCCCACAGTGAGAAGCACATACACTAACCACTAGACCATTGAGGCAGTAGTAGTAAGTTTTATAATAAAAGGGAATATTTCTAAATAAAGTTAGAATCGTTGTAAAATAAATGAAAATTAATTGTAATGTTTCAAAATATTATGTCCAAATAAAAATTATTTTATTAAATTCCTAACACAAGACACCTTGATCATAGTGGTGTTGATTAAATCTTAATATCTTAATCTTAATCTCTAAAATTAAAAAAAAACTTTCATGTTTTAAAATACTGGCAATATTCCAAAAAATATTTTATACCTAGATATTTATATTTTTATTTTGTTCTATGATTTATATTAGATTTGTGTGGAAAATATTGCCTTGTATTCCAAATATAAGTTTTTACAGCGTTCAAATGTAAAGACAAACAATTTTTATAATATTAACCGTAAGGAGCTCTTTCTGGAGTCAAACTTTACAATTTTTTTATAGTTTTATCTTATTACTTACAGTTTTTATACCTAAGGCAATATGAATTTTATAAAATACAAAATCAAAACAAAAATAAGATAAAATAAACGTAGGTTGTAACCTACAGAGACGATTTATTCATAAAAATATGTAATATCGTATAGTATGCCTTTGTCTATTGCGCCGCTTGAATGATTATGTCTTAGCCTAAGCAAACGAATCTAGATTGTATAAAAGATCTGCGCCAAATTTCAGTATAGCCTCTTTTCAGATTGCGTTGCTATATATCTAACAATATGATACATTTAATAAATCACGCATAATTATAATCAAAATATATATTAATCATAAAGCTAATCTCTTCTCTCGTTTGATTAATTACGCAGCTTAACACACATTAATCACATTGTGTCATATTAAGAAATAAGGATTAGTAAAACGATTACACCGTCTAACATTTTCAAATCTGTAATATATTTCAAACCCTGGCAGTCGTAAACGGCATTTCTACTATACACACACACATTGACGTGGATTAAAAAAATGTGTCTTTCCTCAGGCAAGTCTGTAAAAGAAAAATCATTGCTGTTTCATTCACGTTACATTTTGTACCTATATCAAGTGTCGCCGCTAAAGCGTTTTATACAATATTTTGTGAAATTTGAAACTGAGTACCATTGTTCAGTAAATATGAACAAAGGCCAAGCAAAAGAAAATCAAGTAGCTGCAATTAATGGAAAAGGCGGACTTTTTGTTACGACGATAAAGTTGCAGGCGAAGATCAAAAAACTTCAAGGCGTTTAACTTTCCTTTTAATCTTTAACAAGTTTCATCGATAGGAAATTTTGTTTTAAGGAAATCGAAAATAATAAGTTGAAAACAAACATCGCCTTCAAACTCATACAAGATTTTTGTAAAAGGAATCTGATGAGTGATTTTAAATATAACGTAAGGACTGGATGAACCTAACGAAGTAATTTCAAATGTTTAGTAGTTGTAGTGTATAGTACTTTCATCACAATGTTAAAAAACTATATTTCTTTGCTGTCACAAACTTTAACAATAACAGCGTTCTTTGTGATAAACTGTACAACTTGAAGAACATAAATAAAATGTTCATGTTTTTCTCTTGTTTATAAGTCTCCCTTGTCTTCAGATTTAGATTAATGATACCTCAGCCTTTCGACCTGAAAACTGATTCATGTGCTATGTTGAAAAACAACAATTAGGAAACTATTTTCTTTTGTTACTTCTAACATAATTCGAAGTCGTGGCAAAAACAAGACTGTTGCAAATAGCTTATTTGCCAGATTTATTGCAAACTTTTTATAAATGTCGTAGAAGTAAGTATGCCTAAAAAGTTTTTGAGGAAACGTGAAGTCAAATAATCAGCACTTGGCCAGCGTGGTAGACTAAGGTTCTTTTTTTATCGCCTGCAGCTAACGAACGTGTAGTCCACCTGATGAAAAGTGGAGTACAGCCCATGGACATCAACAATCCACAAAAGCTGATTGTAGATGCGTCGCTGCAGCTGAAGACGTTGTTATGGCTCAGATGCCAGTAATTTCAGGGCCTGATCTCACCACTAAACCGGAACACAACAATGCAAGCACTACTATTTGGCAGTAGGTTAAAGGTGAGACGGTGGTGCTGCCGCCCTGGAACTCGTTCATAAGAGCTCTACCACTTAAGAGGATAAGGGTTTAGATTAGTAGGGCTCATGTCCAGCAATGAGACATGTTTATATATACGGGTTTACTATTTTATTTTATAAAATAGACCACGAACAACATTATTTTTTTACATAATTACTACGCAATTCGATTACATGCAAGAATTGGCATAGTATTTTTTTGTTATATGAAAACGAGGTCTGATAAAGAAATATTTATTTACCAATATCCACATAGAGCTGCTTTAAACGTACCGAATTACAAAGGCAAATTACATGGAAATTTTAACGGAAATATTTACCTTGTAACAGTATCGACGCAGGCTACGATAGCTCGAATAATGAGCAACAAATGTTGAAAAAATACCAGCAGCTTGGTGGATTGTTAAATTTGGATAAAATAAGGGTTTTATTCACTGACAATAATAAAGCACGCCCTAAATGTATAGTCAAACAGTAGCTTTGATTAATTAATTATTGTTGACTCGAAAATATCCAATCATATTCTCTTGATATTTACATGCTTTTCCCATCAATATTGAGGAATTTCCTTCATACACTTTAAACCCTTAATGCACCCTGTTGGAAGAAGAAATACAAAAACCTATGTGCTGATTTTCTTTCAAAATTGACCAAAGCTATAAAATGCCCTATCAAATTAAACCCCTTGGTGAGTGGTATTTTCAAAAAATCTATCTTTCTGTTAGTATGCGTCATGTAAGGAACCTATGTACAGAATTTCATTATAATTAATAAGTACGCCCAACTATATAAGACCACCAGCTATACAATTGTGAAAATCACATTCAATTTAATGTAATAGTTTTTCTTAATGTGCCTTAAAATCATACAGACTGCTGTTATCAAGTCCTATCGCGTCGTAATTTTATTATATGTATAGATTTTATTTATTTTTGATCTATTCGATTTGTTTATCAGAACGTCGACACGTGGTCAGAAATGTTGTTTGCTATTCTTCTACGAGTATCTTAATAATATTGTTGCGAAATTCATCTCATAAAACGTATACTGATAATGCATACAAACCACATCATTAACAGTTACATTACGCATCTCTTAATACAGAGTACCGTCACAGCTTCCATCTTGTCACACGCCATTACACTGTTCAATAAGTTTAACGCGATTCCAATCGGCCGCATCCACCATCGAATTAACAGGAGTTAACGCAAAACCGTTCGATAACCACGGTAACTGCAACATTCATTATTCGCTATATACGAGTACATTTTAAACACCGATTTCAATTTCAATGTAACAAAATATACCTCTGAATTGTTTGATAACGTTTGTTTGTTAGTAATAAAATTGTGGTTGTACTGCGGATACAAAATTTAACGTTATTTAGGTAGAATTGGACATGTGTAATTTGTTTATGTAGCATTCACGTAAAAGTAATAGCATTTGTTTTCGAAACCGTTGGGTAGCTACAGTATAAACACATAATTTTATACTAATACATTGTAAATTTAACTTGCTCAAAATAACTTCGTATGTACCGTTATTTTAGGCGACCGCAGAATTATTAGGCTTGTCTTTTTTACATATTTTTCCAAATAATTTACACGAAAAAGAATGAACATTCAAAAACCTAAAATAATTATATAGTATTTTAACCGCCGTATTCAAAAGACTACATAGATCATATTACACACTGTCAATATTATTACACGTGTGTTATTCTGCGTTGACAAGAAAAAGCACCCAAAACCATCAAAGTGCGAAATTTTGACAGTTATATTGCAAGTAGCCATTGTCGTCAGCTGATCGTCAGCGGCCGCCATTTTCACACATAAACATGTAATTGAGTAATGTATCTATTTACGATATGATCAAACTAATCTTGACCATTTCATGAAGTAGCTGCGCGTTTAGATGTCTATATCGAGAAACGATATCTTATCATCCATCTGCCCAAGCCACATCACGATGTGGCAAATAGACAATGAGACACTTTATAAAATACGATCAATCGTTCTACTTACAACCTTCTTCTCTTTTGTCCTTCTCATATCTATTCTTTAGTTAATTCTTAATTCTACATTCAATCCATTCTTCTTCGGAATGCACTGCCTCTTGAGATTAGGATGTGCACCACCCGGGACACTTTCAAAACTAAAGTACGTCATCTTCGCCTAGGTGAAACGACAGCAGTCATTAAAAGCTTAATATCTTCTGTGTAAATATATAGTATATTTTTAATGTATATTATTTTTAATGTATAGTATATTTGTTACCATATTTGTGAATTTAAATGGTTGATATAACATTATTCTATGTATGAATTCACATTTTCAGTACATTATTTAAATTTATTTATGCACCTACCTTTGATCTCTCTGCATCACCTTATGGTTGACTGGTAGAAAATGCCTATGGCATTGAGCGCGCCGTTGTATTTTTTAAGTGCAAAAAGTTGTAAAATAAATAAATAAATATCAATCTACGAAATTCTTGAGAATATCGTGAAGTGAGCAAAATAATATGATCACGACACATACATGATTACCGGAAACAACAATAACGGCATCTTTTGTGTGATTTATCACATCACTGAGCCTCGACAAAGGAGTTTGAGTGATGGTCGCAGATACCTGATGACTTTATTGTGCCCGCACGCGCCTCTCCACAGCATAATGAACGAATGAATTTCGCATGCGGGTCTGTAAACACCGCCAAAGCTCTGTTCTATGAATCTGTTTGATGCTGCGGCGCGATTACTAATATTTACTTTGATTGACCTGGATAGTAAAAAGGTTTTCAAATCTATTAAAATTAGCACAAATATATAGGTATAAGTAAGTGCTGAACTCTGGAAGAAATGCGTCGAAGGATATATAGCGCTGAGTCTAAGTAATTGGAATGAAAACAAGCAAATGTAAAAAATATTATAATAATAGGGTATATTATAGCATTTTATTAACGGCATCTTGGAGAAATCACTTTATAGTGACTCTTTATCACAACTATGTGTACAATATCGAATTCTCTATCTTATAATCCCAAACTAAGAAGGCAAGTGCAAAAAAAACCTACTTTAAGCTTCTGTAATGCCTATTCATATTTCTTTAGTCCCACAGTAACTGGCTCGTTTGTCTAGTGGTTAGCGTATGTAATTCTCACGGCGAGGGTTCGATTCCCAGGTCGAACAAAGTGTTATTTGTGAACTTTCGGTCAGGAAATTCTCAATAGCAACACGGAGTTGGAATTGTGTCCGAAGAATGGCGATAGGCTCACCCCCTATCCCATGAGCCTAAACATAACAGGTGAAGTGTGGGTTACATCTCTGCCACACCCTAAGTAATATAAGCGTTATGATATGTTATGTAGTTACACTGGTTATTTACATCGTGTAGTTTTTATTCAAATATCGTCCAATAAAAAAGCATAAATATTCAGTTATGGATTTGCCAGCTACACGTTTCGGATAAATTAATATGTATGCATATTCACATACATGTTGTGCATATAATTGCATCTTGGATTTACAAAGTTAATTGTGCAGGTGGACAAATAACGAACAAGTAGGTAAGATATATGGACAGTTTTAAATCTAAAATTATAGGCCAGAATAAAATCTTTGCCTTGTTACTCTTTAAAGCTTAACTTCTAAACCAATGTAGACTAAAATCGGCTATTTTGGTTTTTAGTGGCATATTATTACGGCATATACAATACAATATATTTTTGACGTACAATCCACATGGTAGGTGAAAGAACTATCTCAGTAAGTAATCCAGTAATACCCATCAATTAGTTTCCAGTAGTCCATCTTAAAGTCAACAACTAAGTAGATATTTAAAGAGTACCTTCTTTTTCTTCTTACGTGTCAATGGCATTATGGTTTCTCATTTTTTATTTATATTGTTTTTGCCCAGTAGGTAGCAACATCTACTGTACATTCTGTATCTAATTCTTGTAATCTATCCATTCTTCCTACAAATCCTACTCATCATTTTCCAAATTCAGCTCCATCTCTTCTAGACCTCATTATGGTATCCGCGAAAGAGCGCGTCGCCATACATGGTCAATATCCTGCTGATTGCTTCTCCTATCATGACTTACTTTTTCTCTCTTATAAAGTCCGCCCTCCTAAAGCTAAACCTAAAATTATTATGCAGCGCAATTTTGGTGACATGAACCTGAGCCAGTTACGAGAAGATGCTAGTAACATCGACTGGACTTCACTTGTAACATCTGGGTCAGTAGATGAGCAAGTCTCGATTTTTAATGCTAACGTTACTACTCTCTATGATAAGCATGCACCTATTCGGGCTGTTAAAATCAAACACCCACCTTCACCATGGCTTACTGAAAAAATAAAACAGCTCATCTTCAAAAAAGCCGCAACTAAGTTCAAGTTTAAAATAAAGCCTGATGACCTAAACCGACAAAAATATAACTCGGTACGTAATCACTGCAACAGAGTGTGTAGGGATGCACAACGCCAACATATTCACAGTTCCGTTTTAAATGGAGATCCAGCTAAAGTCTGGAAGTTTCTCAAAACCTTAGGAGTTGGAAGAAAGCGTCAAAACACGATCTCAAAAGACCTAAATATGGATTTGCTTATCCAACACTTCTCAGCTTCGTCCCATCTTGATAGGACTATTAAAGCAAGTACTATAAACTATCTTTCATCTCTTCCAACTCCCGACTACTCACCGTTTGTCTTTAATCTCTTTACCGCTTGTGGTGTTAAGAAGAGTATTGTATCAATCACATCCAAGGCAATTGGCAGTGACAGCATAAGTCGTAACATGATCGTTCCCATCCTGGACGAAATTCTTCCCATCATTTGTTACATCCTTAATTATTCCTTATGTAGTGGTGTCTTTCCATCTCAGTGGAAAGAGGCCCAAATTGTTCCTTTGCCGAAAAAGACCTCTCCCTCAGACCTCTCCGACTACCGTCCTATATCTATATTACCCTTCCTCTCTAAAGTCCTTGAACGTCTCGTCCATGAACAAATTACCTCATTCCTCTGTAAAAATAATCTCCTCAATCCTTTCCAATCCGGTTTCCGCCCCGGTCATAGTACGACTACAGCTTTAGTAAATGTGAGTGATGAGATCAGACTTGGCATGGAGGATGGTAAGCTTACTGTACTGGCGCTGCTAGACTTTAGCAATGCCTTTAATATGGTGGATTTTGATATTCTGCTATCGTTACTCTGCTCTCTTAACATATCTCCAACGGTAATTGATTGGTTTCGTAGTTACCTGTGTGGTCGCCGACAACGTATTCAAATTGAAGACAAATTCTCTTCATGGTGTAGTACTACTGTAGGCGTACCCCAGGGTGGCGTTCTATCTCCATTACTCTTCTCTATTTTTATAAATTATATTTCTAACCAATTACTTTCTTCCTACCACCTGTATGCAGATGATTTACAGATTTATGCACAAGCGTCCTTGGCTCAATTGCCAAGTGCTGTGGAGTGTATAAATAAAGATTTAGCTCGGATAGTTACTTGGAGCAAATCACACGGTCTGAAAGTGAATCCTTTAAAAACACAAATTACTATTATCGGTAGCTCCCGAACCACTGCTAGAATTGAATGGTCACAGGTTCCCCAGGTTGTGTTTGATGGCATTGTAATTCCAGTAAGTGATAAGGTTAAGAACCTAGGCATCACGCTTGACAATAGATTAACTTGGGCTCCGCAGTTGCAGGAGGTTAGTCGAAAATTATTCGCTTCTGCAGGATCTCTCAGAAGATTACGCAATTTTCTGCCGACGGCCACCAAAACTGCGCTAGCAAATTCCCTTCTTCTTCCAATCCTCGATTACGCAGACGTCAGCTATCCAGATCTCGCCGAATACCAATTAGATAAACTTGAGCGTCTCCAAAACTTCTGTATTAGATTCATATTTGGCCTCCGCAAATATGATCATGTGTCACATTTTCGTAAGCAACTCAAGTGGTTACCAATACGACATCGCCGGAATGCTCACATCCTTTCACTGCTTTATAATATACTTTTTAACCCTTCTACTCCTTCCTATCTTAAAAAACGTTTCGACTACCTTCATGATACTCACAATAGATATCTTAGATCATCGGATAACCTGAAGTTAAGAATGCCATCGCATTCCACAACGTTCTATGATAACTCCTTTACTGTCACAGCTATTCGTCTGTGGAATGCGTTACCGGTAGATATTAGGCGTGCAAAGTCACTACCAATTTTTAAGTCATTGGTCAAGGAGCACTTTTTATCTTTAACTTAGTCGTTTTACTTCAATTTATCTCTTCAAATTTATTTAAATTGTTTAAAATGTCATAAAATTTAGTTGTTGCTATAATTAGATATGTTTATGATAATATTAATATTTTGTAATATGTTAAGTATATATGTATTTATTTAAAACATGTATTTAGTTTATATACATTTATATATTTTATTACAACTATATATATAATATATTATATAGTATACTTTTCTATATTTTTTTTTTTTTTTTCGTGTACACAAACAACCACCAAATTCTAAAATTATTTCCATCCTAAGGTTGCCTGGCAGAAATCACTATTAGTGATAAGGCCGCCCATTGTACTGTTTTCACTAGAAATAAGTTAATACTGTAAACTCCAGGTGTACAATAAAGTGTATAATAAATAAATAAATAAATCTACTCCCTTGCTTGTGGCTTGCATAAGGTCTTCACGGGCACATGTAGACAACGGGCACGAAAACAGGTGAGCCATGTTTGAATGAGGAAACCACAATTGCACGAGGTGTCATTGGTGTTTGTTATTCCCCATTTGGCCAGGTTTTCCCTAAAGAGTATCTTTTTAATAAACAGTGCCTTTATTATTCGAAAATAATGGTCAGTTCTCACTGCATTGTTTTTCTTTCATGTCGTTCGAACGGAAGCTGTTGGTATGCAAATATTTCAATGAATATTCATGGCTCCCAGCGTAGCACCGCCATCGATAATTGTGTCTTACCTGACAAACGGTGACTTTCGTATTCACATTCATTACTATTTTTTATAGACGATCATAATTAATTTTATGTATGGCAGCAGCGATAGCGTAGTGGGGACTACAAAGTCGAAGGTCTCGGGTTCAAACCCACCGCACACATGTGCGCATGTGTGTATTTACGATAATACGCTAAAATTCGTCTTATTAAATATATTAATAATATATTATGTTTATTGGTCATGAAAATGATCGCTCGCTCAAAGTGCCTTATATTATTTGAAATTTACCAATCCGCACTAGGCCTGCGCGATGGACCGAATTTCTTCGTCTTATAATAAGATGCCTAACTCAGCAGTGGGCATGCGTAATATGTATTTAGGCTGCTATTAAAATGACTCCATGATTATTAAATATATCCCCCGCATTACGATAAAACGTTGACTTCTTGCGAAGTTTGAATATCACTCAGTTGAATAATAGACGACTAAAGGTCGCATTTTGTGTTCTTTGCAAGCCGTAAAAGTAGGCCAGTAATAATTCATAACTGACAATGATCCACTGTTATAGCTGAAACCGTTTTCCGTTTGCGGCCAGTAGCTGTAATAGTACACAAAACATCGTGTTTTTCTCCACTTCACGTACAGCGCTGACTCAACTTTATGAGACCGCAATCTTCGTAAATCTCTACTAGAACGACCTTTTGGCTTTGTCCCATTTTCCTAGAGCTTAAGCAAAATTCAAATCTTGGCCACGCAATTTTATCTTGAACACAAACGTGAAGATTATTAACATTTTTGTGTTAGTTATAAATATCCAGAAAGTATTTCGCTACAGCTCAGACTTCATTCATGTTTTAAAATGTTGTACATCATATTCTACATTAAAATGTCAGTGTCAGTGAGTCTCTAATCAATTTCACTAAAAGAGGTGAACAACCAAAATAATTTTGGCGCGAAGCACACAAAAACGAGCAAATAACACATGCCTGAAACTGAAGGACATAATGTTATGGAATTCAATGCGCGTAATAACGACAGTGACGGAGAGACACATCCACATGAAGTTTAATCCGTGAAATTGATATAGGAGTGTCGGGCGCTACGTCGTGGAGTCTTCATCATACAAGTATACAAAAGAAACAGAAGTTCCACTCACGCTCAAGATATTAACCTTTTTTGACTGATAACATTGTCTTGCCTCATAAGAAATTTTAAGAACAAAGCTACGTTTTTACGCATTTTTTTATGCTTTTTGTTTTTGTTTGTACGTAATCGTCATTAGTTTTATATTGTTAAACGAAAGAAATATTATTTTAAAATCAACTAGCATACTATGAAAAAGTATATGATTGTTGTAGAAGAAAAGAAGGTTTATAAAAATCGAAGCACATGGCGTTCAATTGGTGTCCGCATCTTCATTTGATTAGGATATACGGCTAGTTGACGACACATACATTTAAGCGTCTAACTGTACTATATGCAATTAGCGGAAATTTTGATACTTAAAAGATAATTATTAAAATTGTGTTTTGTCCCTCAGCCAGTAGGAAGGAATTAGGAAATGTATCTTCTGCGGGTATTATTTCTTGTTAGTTCCAGCTTTCCCCCGTCACGCAGCGCGACACGCCAATGTTTCACCACTGGAAACGCGACTCCAGACATTCTTATTCGAGGGACCTTTTGTTTTATGAACCTTTAGTTCTGTTATTGGTTTTGCACTACATTATTTTCAAGATAATCGTCAATTTGCTCGAAATCAGACAAAAATTGCCAGTTATACATTTTTTTTTAATATTTCATTCGTTAAAGTCTTGAAACATTGAAACATTTTTTTTATAGCAAAATTATTGAATGGTGTTTTGTACTCTAAACACAACCTATTCTAAAATACCGACAGGCTCAGTATTGAATACTATTTCACGCTAAAATCAAATCTGTATAATTAAGTTACATAAACATAACATAACATTACGCTTTTTTATCTAGAAGAGTGAGACAAGAGTTGTAGAACACCTACATTCTTCACCTGTTTGTTATGTTTAGGTCAAATGTGATGGGTGGTGAGCCTATCGCCATTTACCGAGCAAATCTGTGCTGCTACTAAAATTTTCCTGACGGAAAAATTCTTAATACAACTTTTGCCAGATCCAGGATACAATCACGAGAACTCACGGTCAAAAAATGTACCACTAGACCACGAAGGAGAAATATATTATGTATTCAAGTATTATTGATACAAGCACCATCAAAGCACTAATGAGGATATTAATATCGTTGTATTAACTTTGTACTCATCGTTAATATTATATTCAGTAGATAGATTTAGCACTAATCCTGTTTTGAACTAATTAATGATTCATTATTGATATTACGTACTAAATTTATGTGGGGCTTTTAAATGTGTGTTATTAGAATTATAATTTAATCATACAGAGATACGCAATATCAGGTTTTCTTAAAAAAATAGAGTGAAATTTTAAACATTGTACTTCAGTTAGTAAATGTATTACTACGTGCTAGTTTAAAACCTTTGGATATGAGCAAAGTAAATAGAATTTAAGGTATGGCCAAGTCGGGCAAACAGGCACGGCCGTACGATCCTTTTCTTAAAACGGGCCATTTTCACCCCTCTTCAACTGCTTTGTAAAAAGAACTAGATATTTGAATTTTAAGTTGTCAAGAGAACAGTACATAACTAGATACATTTTTGAATAAGATTAAATTTGAGCCAGTCGTTTAAGAAGTATTGCTTCTCAAAGTACCTTAATTTAGTTACTGACTGAATGATCTATAGATCATCAAATTTGTAAGGTACTTCTAGCAATTATACACAGAGTTATTGTTTAGCCTACAAAGCAAGGAAAAAATGTGACGTGTCGAAATGTTTGTCTAGTTTTCTAGACATACAGGATGTCTTCTTTGAAGGCCAACTTGAAGAAAAGAATTTGAAATAATGGAAATTGAAAATTTTATTTAAAAAAAGAACTTTTATTTCGAAAATGAAGTTTTACTACTTTCAAAGAATTTAAAAAATATTTTTGCTTCACTGGATAATCACACCAGTAAAATTAAAAAAAACACACTGTCCTTTAATGCCATAAATCTAAAGAGTCGATTATCAGGCTTAAATCTCTCGAACAAACATGGTAGTATAAATTTGAGTTTTGAATTAAGCACGGTTGGCGCAGTGGTTAAAGCGGTCGCCTAGCCGTTTTCAATATCGCTGGTGTTGTGGGCTCTATCCCGACACGAGACAAATTTTTATGTGATCTCAAAAAAAAATGATCTTACTCTGGGTGTGCTTTGTGTATGTGAAATGTATGTTTATGGACACCCCCGCAACACAGGAGTTATTTCTAGTACAGGAGTCGTTTTTAAAAGTAAAATTTAATTTAACCTTTTATTTCTTAATCAATTCCCAACGTGTGTCAGCCGTGGTGCATGAAAGAAATTTAAACGAAAGTATTACGAAAAGAAATGAAATCCTATCAAAACATTACATTATAATGTACTAAAAGGGCCTATTACGTACGTAATTCTTCTGCCGTAAAAAGTTGTGAAATCGAATATAAACAAAGTCAGTCAATTCAGTTCCTTTGACCAGTTACCTGGCTGCTGCACACGGCCATAGATTTTATTCGTTAAAAACATAACTTAATCTAACCCAACAACTAGTTATGAAGCTAGGATAAAAATTAGTTTGGAAGAATATATTTTAACTTGTAATTCTATGTTCTTGTAAGTTTGTTCCATTTTATCAAATTGTCAGTCTAAATTAACGGAGCAACGAACTGCAACCATTTGTTTTCATTAATCTGACGCAGTGCATTTCCAACTTGAATAATACTAACGACAGCACTAAATCCTCCGCCAAAGGTTCATAAAGTATCTGACATTCCATTAGTTTGGTCTCTGCGGTGCCAAAGAGATATAATTTCGAAACCAAGCTAACTAGATATTACTCATCCAACTTTTCTAATCAAACTCGCGTGGAGTTATATATTTTCGGTTTAGTTTGTTGTTGTTTCTCTTTGACAGTTTTTGCGATAAATATTTTCAAGTGCCTTATTATTCATGGTTTTGTCGATATTATAACATAGCACGCATATAATATTTGCAACAGCAAAAATCAATACTGTATGTAACATTAGACTCTTACGGGTAAATACGTTTGTACCATTGCAAAGATGAACAGCCTCGCAAGTTCACGGTACGATCCTTTTCGGTGGCTGCGGCGATCCCTGATTGAACTCATAAATTGACACGCTAGATGGCGCGCGCCGCGCTGTAAATCTGCAACCAATATGACATTTGTCTCTATTCCCACCAGTACCATTATGTTATTTTATTACAATCAATTCCCAAGTAAAATCCATTCGTCATTATTATTCAAATGATTCTATCATTCTACATTAAGGCTACTTTTTCAATTGTGATGGAAAGTTCGTTTTTTTATTATTCAAATGTTTAAGACGAAAATATATGTGCTCTACTAAAAAGAATAAATAATAATAATAATAGAAGCCTTGTATCTAATACATGTCCTACTGCTGGGCCATGGTAGCACGATGGAAAGGACCCATAGTCCACCACGCTTGCCAAGTGTGGATTGGTGGACTTTACGAAACTTGGAGCACTTTTAGGATCTCTAGCATGCAGGTTTTATCACGATGTTTTCCTTCACATTAGCGAGAAATAATTTGTTTGATAAATACACACATATTCTCGAAAAGACAAATCTTAACGATTCATTGACAGAGGATTTGGATTTGAACACGAGACCAGAGACGAAAAAAAAATCAAATTATTTTTTATAAAAATACTATTTAGCTAAAACTATAACAAGGAATTTAATTTACCAAAACAAAGAAGACGAAAACGTAGAGATATAGAATTACAAGAATTCACGAAACACGTTTCACGGGCTCAGGCGTTTGTATTTTTCTTATAACTTGGTTCTGTATATACTTTCAACTACTTAAAAAGCTCTGTAGGAGGTTCAAATCACACACTTGGTTTATGGCTACATAATTATTATGTTATTTGCCTTTTTTTAATTTACTTATTAATATTTCTTTTAATTTCAACAACTAAAAACAGTTCTATAGGAGTTTCAAATCGCACACTTGATTTATTGCTACATATTATGTGTTATTTTGCCTTTTTTTTAAAAAAAAAAAACTTGTTGTAATTACGTATTATGATACTTCATGAAGAGGAACCTAGTTGTGTTTATCGCCTCAAAAAAACGGAGGAGGATCTCAATTTCGTATACATCTTTTTTCTGGATGAATGAATGAATTCATACTCTAATGACACTTTACTTTAGAAGAGGATCATTATTTGATGAAGAGATAGATTCATCATAATGTCTCTATAGAGTTTTAATTATTTTGTTTTCAAACATATGGGGTCCTAAAATAATTAAACCTTTCTATTTGTAACCAATAAGAATCGGAAACTATAATTAGTTTCCGATTCGATCATCACCTAAGCGTAGATAGTTTTTATTGCATTTTTGTAAGGAACACCAATTGTGGTACTGTATTTTCTGTAATCATCGTAAATAGGTAGTTACTTTAGTTTCCGCTACTGAACATGGAAGCTTACCCTATTAAATTTTTCTTGCTTAACAAGAATGAACTAACTTATGAAGTGCTTATTCGCAGTGGCTTTGGAAATTAGCAGCGCTGCTAAGCTTGAGACATTCAAATAGACAATATACTAATATTAACTTGGTAAAAATGTATTTTTAATGACTAAAGTTACCACGAAAAGAAAAATGTGAAAAAACTTTCATTCATTTCTTCTGACAGACATTTAAATCAAAACTCCACCGCTGGATTTATTAACTTCCCATTTAAAGTGGTACCCTGAGCAAATAGTTTTACAAGTGTATAATGATCGAAGAGATGATGACTGCAACTGGTGAAACGCTCTTCAGGCAGGCAAAAACCGCCGTTACGCTATGATACACAATAAACGAGCCTATTTGGCAGTGCCTTTTCTTTTGTCTTTTCTATGAAGATATCTAATAAATTTACGTTATAGTCGAATCTAAATAGTCTAAACTTGAAATGCTTTTTTGCCTTTTACAAATAAACATCATACTTAATTAAAAAAAAATATATATCACCGTTTTAATTCAGTTATAAATTGGAGACAGTAGATTGTTTAATAAATTATATAATAAGCCGTTTATAAATCAAAACATATTTTTTACTTCGTCACTAGAAAGCACGTTATGTTTATTTTTTCAAGTCGGCTTAAAAGATGCGGACACTTTAAAATTAAATCCATCTCAAGTAAGGCAGCAAGGCTTTATCTACTCTGTAAGTGAAACCAGCTGCCTCAATTTCGTCACGTTCCGTTTGCTTTTATTTTACACGTAATGGCATCGTAAAAATAAAACTTTACCAAGGAAGGCAATTGTCACCGAGTTACATTTTAAGGCAAAACATTTTATAGATTAACTATTTCACCGACGACGTTGTTACCTTTGTACCAAATTAGATTCGACGAATTTATGTTGTAGCCGGAATAATGAGTCCTCGTTACTTTGAATGAATTGGTATAATCTATTTTGTTTCCTTGGAGTATCGTAGTACTAAATGAAAAGACAACACCAAAATGAAAAGAAGAAACAGAATGAAATGTTTTTAAACTTTCGCGATTTGAAAACATTTTTCAAAAACTGAAAATGAACTGCATCATTCATTAGTCGGCTCGTGACCAAGAATGATGCAAGTCATTCGAAACGTCGAGCATAGGGTATTTATTTACCTTTTATAATAATTACGCGATTTAGACCCGTTGTCTAATTTTTGGCAAAGAATGAAATGTTTATAAATGAGAAGTAATAAGTGAATTTTCAAAATTAATATATATATTACCCTCAAAATTACTATGTCAGCCACAGGCTAGCTTAGGTGACTTACTTTGTGGAGCTTCGACGAGCACTTCCGCATTTTGGTGCCCAAGCTGGAAGGCGTGGCTGCCGCTCTCGGTCGGCTTTTGCCGAACGTGGGCGGCGCCAGCGTCGCCAGCCGACGGCTTTACGCGGGGGTGGTACGGTCAATGGCACTGTACGGCGCACCCGTGTGGGCGGAGGCCTTGTCCGCCGGGAACAGGGCGCGGCTATGGAGACCGCAGCGCGTCCTGGCGGTCAGGGCCATTCGTGGATACCGCACGGTGTCGACCGACGCAGCGTGTGCGTTGGCCGGAACACCCCCGTGGGATTTGGATGCGGAAGTGCTCGCCGAAGTGTACAAGCGAGGCGCGGCTGCTCGAGCCGAGGGTTCTGTCCCCATGCCCGAGCAGCTGCGAGCTTGGCGGGAGGAGGCCCACCGGACGCTGATGGTCCGGTGGGGGAATCGGCTGGGGGCTCCACGGGCTGGTTTTCGCACCGTGGAGGCGCTCCGGCCGATTCTTGAGGAGTGGGCAGGGCGGCAGCATGGGACTCTCTCCTTCAGGCTGGTGCAGGTGCTGACCGGGCATGGTTGCTTCGGGAAGTACCTGCACAGGCTGAAGAGGGAGGCGAGCCCCATGTGCCACCACTGCGACTGCGGTGAGGACTCGGCGCAGCACACTCTCGAGCAGTGTCCTGCTTGGGAGGTGCAGCGCCGGGATCTCACCGCGGTCATTGGGAACGACCTCTCGCTGCCGGCTGTGGTCGCGGCAATGAGCAGCGCGAGGTCGTGGGATGCGGTCGCATCCTTCTGTGAGGACGTCATCTCGCAGAAGGAGGCGGCGGAGCGGATCAGGGAGGACTCACTCCTGGCTGATCCGCTCCGCCGCCGGCGAGCTGGGCGGCGAAGGCGCGCGTACGCCGCGAGCCTAATGCCGCCCTAAGCGAGGCCGCGGGCGGTGGAGGGGGTTTTCCGCCGCCCGCTGATGCCTTCCGCGACGGAGTGACGCCCTGGGTGTGCCCGGGGCGTCGCTACGAGAATAGGACTGAGTAGAGTCGGGTGCCCAGTCAGAGGTCGAACTGGGCACGGTCGCCGCGGCGAGCCCTGTGGATATAATATCGATCCGGGGCTCGCCGACCACCATCTTTCGGCGACGAGGGCACACCGCGGGGTTTTAGTGGGTATTCTGTGCCGTTTAACATCGTAGGCACGGGAGTCCCACATAGCCACTCTGCCCGTCCCCCCACGGGTGGGGTGGTATGCGTAAAAGCATTTCCCCGCGAAAAAAAAAAAAAAAAAAAAAAAAAAAAAAGGTGACTTACTTTGTAATTAAGAAGGCAATATGGATTTTTAGGAGCGAATAATAATAACCTTCCGAGCCGTTACCAAATCGTCGGGGCCGGCTTCTAGTCTAACAGATTTAGCTGAGTATCAGTATTTTACGTGGAGCGACTGCCATCAGAACTCCACAACCTAGTACGAAGTAGTACGATACTTTTTGTTAGACTAGTTGCGTGATTTTCTGGTCTCTGACTAACCGTAACGACTGCCATAGATTTATTTATTTATTTATTTATTATTATTACAACCTTACAACTATCATTACAGGCCATAAACCTAATGCGACAGTGCAGCTATCAACTTAACCTAAAATCACTTATTTTTAAGTCTAACCTAACCTAATTAACACTAGTATGTAGGTACAAAAATTAGTACTTAATAAAAAAAAATATATGTATTTCTTATTTTCTAACATAAGTAACTATATTTAATAAACTCTTGCGAATTCACTCAAAGTGCACGTAATAATATCCAGTCGCTCGTGAACTTCGTTCACAACGCGAATGGTTCTGGTGAGGGGTGTTTTCGACAGAAGATTGGTTCTGGCTACGGGAACATTAATCAGTTGAGGGCGTCGCCGCCTCTCAACGTACCAAAGATGTTCAAAAAGAATGGCAACGTATCGACATCTTAACGAGCTCTCCGAGACACGTAGGAAAACTAGTTATGTAAAAGATGGTCTCCCATCTACGGCCGACCGCAGTTAGCATTGTTTAACCTAAAACATCGATCGGTCCGCACATAGCTAATGCTATCAAGAAAGTCAGTTTAATAAGCACTATTGATAAAATATTTACTTTTATTACACGCTAAATATGTCACGTAGCTCGTTCGAGTGTGCTGCAAAAACGATTGTAATATTGTATTTAACAGTACAGCAGCTCATTAGCTTGTAAATTTGCAGTTGATTTGCAGAATTAAGTAGGTACTGCTTTGGTTTATCATTTTTATGTGGTTTTATTGCATTTTGCATACATCTCATAAATGCAACTGCTAGTGATTATGTAAAATGTAGATATACTCATATTCTTATATAGAAGCTGTTTTTAGATCATGCACACAAAAGTTAAATTTTCCTTCTCTTCAAACTTTAAAACAAAAAACAAAAATAGCTAAGCAAAAAAAATTCAATGAATATGACCATTACAAATATTTTAATTTTTTCTCTTAATATGATGTTTTATTTTTCAAGCTAGAATTTTGTAGCACAGTTGAAGAAAGGCAATACTCGGGCCGTATATCTTTTTGAAAAATGGTTGTAAAAATTGCAGATGCTAACAGAAAGGTAGTGTCAACGAGACGGGTACAAAGCTTTACAAAATGTTGTAGCCATAGCCAATATTTTAATATGTAAATTGGTTAAAACTGTAAAGTGGTTAGCGTATGCTTACCGAGCGGTCTCGGGTTCGATTCCCGAGTCAACGTTCCGTTAGGAAATTCAGCATTGCAGCATGGAGTTGGAATTTTGCCCGGTGGATGCCGATAGGCTAACCTCCTATCCCATGGGACCTAAAACATAACAAGTGAAGTGTGGGTGTTGTACACCTTTGCTACACCATTCTGGGTAATATAGGCGTAATGTTATGTTATATTATGATTTGTTTTAAAAGCACTTGAATTTGGGTTAATACGCAATGTTAAGCAAACGTTTTTCGCCCGTCTGCAAAAAACACATTTTATTCAAATTCCTGTTATTCCCTTGTTTTTTCTTTTTAAGAAGTTTGTCGACCCCAGAGATAAATTTTCTTATAAAAAGTTTACAATAAAATGATAAGCATTTATTGTCATTATTTCTTAAACAAGGGGAAAAGCCTGGTAATACTTTGTAATTCGTGAAAGTTTCGTTTTTCGCTTCCCTTTCTTGTTTTGCTTTTTCCGTGTATCCAATATGCTATAAGTCGTGGATAGAAACAATCAACTTATTTAAATAGGTGTTTTGGGGCGCCTCAAATACGTCATACTAGTAATAAATTTATTTACTTGTTAAAAAAATAATGTTATAAATAAAATTTAGGTTTAAAATACATTTTTATGTGCCAACCTTAGATAGGTACACTATTTTCAAAGTATACAACGTCCGGAAAGAACATTCGTGGATTTGGAATGTGGCTTGGAGCTCAGATGAGCTATCCAAGCCACATTCCAAATCTGGAGAGCGATAGGTCGGAATCCTAGGGTCGCGGGTTCCGGGTCCCGCTTTAAGTCCAAAAATATTTTCGACTGTTTCTTAGTATACAACAAATGATTTCATCCATAAAAATATAAAATGTGCATAACAAGTCACTTTTGATTACTTTCTGTCACCAATTGAAAAACTTCTCAAAAAAGAAATACAAAACAGTCAAGTTTGTCGATATAAAATTGTTTAGTTATTTGTCTAAACTGGATTAAAACTGGTATTCTATAAAAATTCGAAAAGTGACTTATAAAATTGGTAAATAAATAAAGTAAATAAATGTTATCTCAACTCCATCAATCAAGAAAAAAAAACTTTTTCGTAATTTATGGCATGAAAAAAAATATATTTTAGGTTGATGACCTACGTTCACAAGTCGAACAACCTAATTAGAAACTTAGAAATAACATTCAATTTCACTGTTGATCAAAGTAAATTAATTAAATAAAGTGTCTGTTTTCCTAACTTTTGCTCATTATTTTTCCATCTTGCTGAAGTCGGCTCATTCGACGATTTATTGCCTATACTAGATAACAAGGAATTCTGTTAGCAGAAATTCTTACGAGTGATAAATGTTCATTACAATCCAACGTAATTAATGTTGCTAATTAACAGCGCTAACGGAGACTTCTTTAATAATATTTGGAACGATGATTAAGAAATGTTAATTAAGTCCTATGTACTAAAAGACTCTAAAGATATTTATTTAGCTTTTTATACATTCGGCACAATTAAAATTTCTTGGAGAAAAGTAAAATAAAGGTAGCGCAAAATTTATCTTGCGAAAATACCGCAAGCGAAAATTTTACTTTTGTGTTTAATTGACATACTTTTGGGTTTCCGTACCTCATAAGGAAAAAACGAAACGAAGAAATTGATTTCAAATACGTAGATCAACAGTTTCTTTCAAAAGATAATCGCAATAAACCCTCATAATGTGTAGTAACTAATTGTAAAATTAACATACAATTATATTAAATGCATGTATTATTCTAATAGGCCAAGTTTTTTTAAATTTTATAGTAAACTAAATTGCTTTGCAATATGACGACAGCTAGGTAATTGCCAAAACTAAGTGACAAAATAACATTAAAAAAGAAGAAAATATTTTGCTTAGCCATGAAGATAAGTTATATAATAAATGTGAGACGTCTGGATCAATCTAATTGAAGACAATAAAAGATTATATTTTTTCATAATTATAATGGAACAGGTGCGTGATGTGAGGTGACATTTTACTATGTGAGAAAAGAGGGAAATATTCCTTTTTATTTTGAAAACTACATTTTAGTGTTTCACATTTTTTACTTACACAATTACATACTACTACATTATTATTTTTATTATTTTACATTATGTTTGGATTTTTACATTAGATAGAACGCCAGAAGCAATTACACTACCCAATGGTCCCAATGACAAGGCCAAATACACACATTCACTCACACAAGCACACCGTTGGGAGTTGGTTTTATTACAGAAAAATGTATGAGCTCAGTTAACCATTTTAAAATATTGAAGCACTTCAGAATATGCAAATTTATTTTGAATAGGTAGTTTTACAAACAGGTGAAATTCCAGTCACGCTTTTAATAAATTAAAACGAAAATAACTACCACTTTTTATTGCTTGAATAAAAATATTTTCAAACGAATAAACACCAATAGATACGTAACGCGTTTTGAATTGCTGGCATTCCAACAGTTTCATTGTTATGTAAAAGTTGTTCAGTTGTTGAAACTCAACCAAAATATAATTCAAACCTTTGTGCTAGTGAAATTTTTGTTGGTTGTTTTTGGCTTACAATTTATACATGATAGTCTAGTGCTAAGCGTATGTCTTCGGTTCGATTCAGGTTTTTTCATCAAAGATTCAGGTCAAGCAAAGTGTTATTTGTGAATTTTCGTTGGGGAGTTCACAATAGCTGGAGTTGTAATTATAATTGTGCCTGGTGGATGGCGATAAGCTATCCCATGGGACCTAAACATAACAGGTGTAATGTTGGTGTTGTATAACTCTACCACACCCTTCTGGGTAATATAGGCGTGATGTTAAATTATACATATAATACATATTTGAACTAAGTATTTTACACGAAATTGTAGCGTCCAAGCGATGATACGAATCTTCAATTTGTTAACAAATTATAATCGACCCACCTCGATGTAGAAAACCCACAAAAGAAAGAATTCACAAAATAATTGTAGACACGCTGGAACTAACGAGTGCATCCAAAATGCAGATAAAAATGCACGTTTAAAAAAACTATTAGAAAATACATCATATAGCAAAGGAGTAAGGTATGATTTAGTATAAAGGTAACACTTGTTTACATGTAGGTACACAGACGAAAAAGTTTTACAACGGTTCGTTAAGCTAGACGCTTGGGATTATATGCTTGGGACACTCATTAAGACTGTGTGGTGAACTGGCAAACTGAAATCTTTGAGTTCGGTTAAGAAACGCTTTTGAATGAAAAAGTACAAAAAACATGTACGTTCTCTTGTGAAAAAATATACAAAACTACTTTTGTTAATGCACTGGTGAAAATTTGAATGAAATTGCCAGACTTTCGAATCAGGGTAGTTCTTTAAACGGACTTACTTTTAGATGACTTTACATGTACATAATGTAAATATAAGCAGTGTTTTTGGTATTTATCTATGTTAATTCTTTATTGTTAGATACAAATCAATCGAGTTATGCTATAACGCTGCATTGTGTTTTATTATTTCTAAAATATATGTTCTTATTAAAACTCATCTTACACTATTTATAGGCAAGAATGCGTATGCTTGAAACAGTTTGTTACTAAGTTGTTATAAAATATTAATGAAACACAATTATATTAAATACCCATAGACATAAAAATTTTACCTCTGAAGAATGACTCATCAGTAAATATAAAATACAGTAGTAGAGTCTTAAATAGATTACATTCAGAATCATAGGACGTGACTTAAATTTGATTTTTTTACTATTCAGTCGCAAATTCTATGTTGAAATACTCCTTTCATGTCTGTACTACATCACAGAGTTTCGTGTTTAATTTACTTTGTGGCCAAAGTTGCACGAAACGTCGAACTGTGGGTCGTTACAGTCTACAAAACAACTCCTAGAAATATTTACTCATACGACACCCGTCATTAACGTATACTAGGAAACACGGTGGGCGTTAGTGATTCACTCAAAATATTCTAGTATTTTTATTTAATGTGTGTTAAACTAAAGAAGTGACCTTGTCTTTTAAATAAAAACTTATTAAATAACTTTTAGATGAAGTTTACGTGGTGTTTGAAGCTTTAAAGCCCAAATAATAGAATTTTGGAGTTTAACTTCTTGGTTCTTTGATTTCCCTGTGAGTTGTTAATGCTACTAAAAATATTATTTTATTAATTTTGGTAACAGAAAATAATAATTCAATGTAATCTGAACGCATTACATTAAGAAATCGGCAAATTAAGTAAGTAACATAATATATTCTACCTAAGACGACTGGATTGCGGATTCGATTCCCATTTAAGACAAATCTTTGTGTGCATGAACATGGGGGTTTGTCTTAGTCTGTGTGTTTCTATGTATAATAAGTATGTATTTACAAAAGAAAAGTATATTATGTATTAGTATCAGTTATTCTAGTACCCATAGTACAAGCTCTGCTTAGTTTGGGACTAGATGGCGTTGTGTGTGAGCATTGAAATATTTATTATTTATTATTATTCCTCTTTATTTATTTTTAAACTTATTTTATATATTTTTAAATATGATTTATAAAAAATACAAAAAAAACATTTAAAAATATAAAAAACAGTGTCCCACCGACATCAGGTGCAGGGACCAAGCTGCCGAGGGTTAGGTTATTATTATTATTATTTATTATTCTCATTTTAGACTGACTCCACATTAGGCGCGCTAATTGTACACACAACACACGACGCCCGCCCGTGCCGCGCGCATGAACATGTAGGTTTGTCCTGGTCTGGGAGTTTCTATCGATAATAAGTATGTATTTACAAATGAAAAGTACTATATGTAAAATATCAATTGTTTTAGTAGCTTTGCTTAGTTTGGGACAAGATGACGTGGTAAATTGACTGTGTGAATATTGTGTGATATTTTTTAATTTATTTATTACTGCCATCGTTAAAAGTCAAGTAAATCAAAATATTCGAGCCCTAAAGTATCGAATCTTAGCATATCACAACACACGAGGTACCTTAGCTATAAAATAAACTCGCTGACAGCCACAATGGCGTGACTTGGAACGACATGGCTTATCTATACACGAAACGGAACTCGAGCCGTTCTAAAAAGATTTTCTCACATGTTGTGTGCAGTGCTGCCCCACATTATATTATTTCTTACATAAAAAGTGAATTAATGGCTTATATATTCTAACATTTATAAAAAAACCGTTAGTATGATTGCACTCAACAATTATGTTTAAATATAAACACAAAGTCACAATAATTATTAGCGCTGACAATTTGCTTTATATTTTTTATTTATTTATTGAAGCACGTCCAAAATGAAATGTCCGCATGATTGTCATAACAACGTAAAAAAATAAATTTATGTGACAGCAAATTCCCCATCTCAAAAAAGTTTTTAGACAAAATGGTCCGCCATTTATTGAATTAATTTATTACAACAAATGTGATAAATGAAGAACCACTCGACAGATTTTAAGCAAACTTCACACACACAATCTGCTAAATAGTCTAAAGCCTAAAAATTTGGTTTGGATAGGTGAGCCCGTTCTTGAGTTTTTTTTTTTTTTTTTTTCTCTTTATTTATTTTTAGGGACTTATAAACAAAAGTACATGCCAGTCCCAGTTCTTGAGTTATAAAATAACAACAAAAAGTGGCTTTGATTTATATATATATAGATTGTTAGCACTTGAATTACGATCAGCTATTTTGACTCACTGAAACTATGTAAAAACAATAAATAATTAAACAAGGGTTTTTGAAGTAATGTTATTTTATTTGTTTACTCTCTGAATCAGTAAATACTGTCTTCGATTGTATAAATACCTTAAATTCCTTTCAATTTATATTTAAGCCTCTTTGTGAAAACTGAGGCACGGTTTGTTTTGGTTTGAGTTTCAATTGAAAAGGTCACTGCAAATATTTTCTATAGCATTTGAAAATAACGTAACAATAGTCAAGTGATGAATAGAAGCATGTAATGTTTTAAATAATTATGTATCTAGAGTTTGTTTTTACTACGACAAGGGTCACCCGCAGGTCAACAGCGGCGATGGCCGAGTGGGAGACCGTAGGACTGCGATATCAAAGGTCTAGTGTTCGAACCCTTGGCACACACTTCTGTCAATAAATCGTTAAGATTCGTCTTTTCGAAGATATGTGTGTATTTGTCATATAAATTATCGCTCGCTAATGGTGAATGAAAACATCGTGATGCAACCTGCATCCCTGAGAGTGCCTAAAAAGTGCTCAAGGGTGTGTGAAGTCTACCAATCCGCACTTGGCCATGAGAAGAGGCCCGAGCCCAGCAGTGGGACATGTATTAGATACAGGGCTGCTATATATTATTATAAAGGTCGCCTAGAGTCATTGAGTATAGTTTTTTCGTATTAATGTTCACTATTTTCACAATGATGCGTTGATTCTCCTTTAACCACGTGTACCCTAGAGTTGAGCATACATATTTGCAAACAAGTCAAGGGTTTTGTCGACAAATTTACGTACATTTAAAATATTTTCACAATTTGAAGCTAACGTTTTCTATGCACGCGAAAGCCAAATTAAGTTATGCATATCCCTCAGTGCTTTGCTGAGTGTTTTGTTTGAATATTTATTTATACTGTGGCGGAGATTATTCCAGCATTTATCCCGCAGGGGAAATTACGTTACGCTATTTAATGCCACGGTGAGAATTCATCAAGTGTAGATATATTTTTTTAAATGACTTTGGTTCATATTATGTAGTGTGGAATGGTGTTTGGCATTCCAAACACCATTCCACACTACATATTATGAACCAAAGTAGTGTTATTTATTTTGGCTGCACAAACAGTTAAAAGAATAAATACAATTAGGTACATGAAGAGATAAAAACGTGATTTTATATTGACTTGATACAAAATTCATAATCAAATTCTGTTGATGGGGACCATTCAAGAAAATTAAACTCCCCAAGAATAATATAAAAATGATGGCCACCCTGCCTCATTTATTTTAGTAATTATTCGTAGAAAGATCATCAGACTTAATTGTCTCTAATGACAATGTTGAAAGCATTTGACTTTTATATTAATTTTCTTGACCTCATTCAATATAATGCGAGTACGCGCCTAAATTAGATTTTCTTTCAGAATTTCATTACCTTTATTAATAAACTGACGCCATATTGGATGGTAGTATAATTTATATTAGCGTTTTAGAGCTCGTTTTATACGCGGAGCTCAAGTGCTTGGCATATTTGTTTACTATTTTCCAATATATAATTTTGTACTTATCGTAAAGCCTCTTACTTTAGTACACATGAAGTACCTTATATTTTGGAGTGGTTTTCGAACGATGTAGCGATAGGAAGAATTTCAACATTTTCTATATTTTTTAATTAACAAAATTGAGCTTTGTAACGGGTACAGTAACACACTGTAAACTGTTATGTAAAACTTGCCGTGCCTACTTTTGTAAGCTTAATTAGCATATTGGAAAAAAAGATATACAAAATATTTTCTTCAGCATTTCGGATGGATAATGGAAATAAGAATTTTATTTTGATATTTTGTGCCGCGGCAGCATCCGCCGAAAACCTCAAACGGCGCAAATATAATAATCTCGTCAGTGGTTATATATTTGAGTCGTTTGGGGTTAAAACTTTAGGACCATGGGATCCGAGTGCTCGGGCTTTATTTAAAGACATATCAAAAGCCCAATCGACGCATCTTCCGACCAGAAAGCTAGTTTTTACTTCGTCCAGCGAATAAGCATTGCCATTCAACGTGGCAGTGCTGCCAGCCTTCTGGCCACGGTATCCGCTGTGGACAGCGATGTGGAGCAACTTTGTGACGCATAACGTAATTTATTATTTTATTTTATTTTATTTATTTATTAATTGTATGTATTATTTGTCATTAGTTGTTTTAGTTAGTTTATTTTTCTGTAAATTTTTGGTAATGTTATTGAATAAATAAAGATTATTAATAAAAGTTTTGTATAATTTCATTATTAACATCATATTGAAACAATCAAAAGTTTTAATCTTTTACATAAACATCGTTCTCAGTTTGTAATTTTGTTTATTCGAGGATAAATCTTCTTTACCGAAGTTTTCCAGTCTCATGTTCCTCCAAAGTTGTTCTCGTGAAAGTTTAGAGTGAAAAATTACTGTAATAATTCTAGTTGAGTTGTAAACGTCTTGGCGAGCGTCTTTGTAATTAAATCCGCGACTGAGCTTGAGTTTCCTTTCTACCCTTTCAAGAGCGTTATAATAAAGGTTATATGATAATATATCATTTTATGTGCATTTTTTTTTATAAAATATAAAGATAAAGTCAATGCTTTTTTTTATTTTAATAAAGATCAAAAATGTTATACGACTAATTTAATAGTAACATTACATAAAACAAAACATAACATACACGTCTATATTATCCAGAAGAATATGGCAAAGTATAAAATACCCACGTTTTACCTGCTATCTACATAATAATGAATAGATATGCATTGAAAGAAAAATAAATTAAGGTTGATTAAATTGTCAAGATTTTAGTTAGCAGCAAAGTAATATTTAATTCCTCTTCAAACTAAAAGCGTCGGGAGCAACAGAAAAAGATGCCAAAGAAAAAAAACAGCCAGTACACAAGTTTTCAGTTATGGAACCATTATATACTTCGCAAGAATTTTCAGACAGAGCATGAATAATCATACTTCCAGAACTTTCTAATAACGCTCTGCTTGTAGATTCATTGCAGCTTACAGAAAAATTTCAACTTTATCTCAGGCTAAGAGATGTTTGTAAAAGTTTAAAAAAGTCATTAAACCTAGTAGTTTTACAGAGCCGCAGTGACCTTTTTAATTTATTTTTTTGCTACAAAATTAAAATATACTAATGCATTTTTATTACAATTTCTTTAAATACAATATAAAAGAGTAATTAAGATTAATCAATTTTCATAAACAACTGCCCGTAACTTTGCTCATTACTAACTTGTCCATCCTAAGGTTGCCTGTAAGAAATTGCTTATAGCGAAAGAAAATAAGGCCGCCCATTGTGCAACATAATTTTAAGTGCAATTGTTTACAAAATAACCTTCGTTAATATTGTTGTACAATAAAGATTTCTCTATCTATCTATCTATAAACTGATGTATTAAAAATATTAATCAATGCTTATCGAAGTTATTTCTTCTGGTATACTTAGAAACTCAGTTTAAGACGCCTGTACGTATATTACTAAATATTTACTGTAATTCTCATAGCCTTGCCGGTCTACATAATTTATCTGCTAAATACTAATAAATCGTTCTAATTAATCGTTTTCTGACCACAGCTTAATTGGATCACATGTTTGTCGCTTCCTTGTCAAATGAAAAAACTTGCGAAAGGCATTTCCTTGTGATGAAAAAAAAAATTGTTTGCCAAAGCAGTTATTTTTAAAACGAACAAAAAACTATGAAAGAAACCATCTCACCTGCATTGAATTCTACTTTGACTAGTTACTTAAAAATAAGTTCGCTCTCCGTATAATAAAACAATCATTACTAAATAAAATACCTATGCATACACAAACGAACTAAGCTCACCTTCGCCAGATGGTCTGATATTGCCTTTATTCTCACAACAACTGTATTCAGAGGACGGACCCAGGTGTAACAGGGCTTTAAAGTTCATTGAACAGTTAGAAGGCGGAGCAACCACTCATATATCTTAGAAACCGCTTTGATAATACCCTGCCAACAATGCTCCCCTAAGGGGAAACCTTTATAGTTAGGTATATCTTTGAAGGTAAAACACGCATTACTTTAGGTATGATAGTTACCACACGCATAATTAATTTGTGTAAACGTAAAATAATTTTTCAAATATTAGACAACGGGTTTAAATCACGTAATAATTATAAAGGTAAATAAATACCTATGCTCGACGTTTTGAAATGACTTGCATCATTCGTGGTCACGAGCCGACTGGTGCAGCTCAGCGTCGTCTCCGTGAAGTGCGGATATTGTCCACTACCCTCACTTGGCCGTCACAATTTTTATTTGGTTCGGAACGTGAAAACGTTACTGGTGGTAGAGCTCTTGTGAATGAGCTCGAGGGCGGCAGCACCACCGTCTCACCTTTAACCTGCCGCCAAATAGTAGTGCTTCCATTACTGTGTTCCGGTTTGGTGGTGAGATCAGGCCCTGAAATTACAGGCACATGAGGCATAACACCGTAGTCCTCAGCTGCAGCGACGCATCTACAATCTGCTTTTGTGGATTGTTGATGTCCATGGGCTGTACTCCACTTACCATCAGGTGGACTACACGTTCGTTCGCTGTGGGCGTAGTATAAAAAAATCGTTTTGATCAGCAATAAATCTGAAATAAGCGTTCATATTAAACGAAAAAAAATAAACAGATCTCGTCAACATACCGATACAAAATAACACGTATCTTAATTTTGTCACACCGTCCTTTTTGCGTAGGTAGTTTTTATTTCCTCTATAGTAAGGCAAACCAGACGAGATAAAAAATGTAAACAAATGTTCAGGGGTTCAAAACATTTTTATTTGAAAAAATATTATTGTTGTGGATTGGGTTGAGGTAAAGAAACCAGACGAAAAGGAAATAAATTATATTAAGAAAATAGGAAATAAACTAAAGAAACACTAGATAACTAAAAGACTGACAAGGAACTTATATTGTCAAAAACATAAAAAATATAACATAAATATATTAAAACTAAGTAATAACAGCAAAAATAAAAAATAAAACTAACAGAAACGGAATAATAACAACAAAAAACCAAGCAAATACGGAGACGAAAAAATATGTATCACTTCCAACGCAATCCAAACAGGAATGAACTTGATCACAAAATGGAGGACCAAATGTTGACAACTGCGGTACTGACTGCTGATAAGGACAGAGATAATAATCCCTCGCTATCGCAATGTCTCGTCTCGTTGGCCATACTATACACAAACTTAATGTTTAAAATAAGAGAGATTACTTATACAATAAAAGCAAAACCTCTAGAGAGGCGTTTACAAAAAAGCTAAAAAACACAATTCACCAGTCCTCGCTACGGCTAATAAGGCTAATAATAAAACGCCTACGTGATTGTTATTCGGAGCTTATACACAAGAACATTAATTAAATGAAAACATCTACCTGTTTCTGTTCTCACCTTTGTTTGCCTCTTCATCATGTTATGACGCCCTCGGGAAACAAAAAGACTGTATTCATTTGAAACAACAAGGGCTCATTATTACGCCACGTGAATTACTAGAGTTTTCATTAGGTACAAAGGAAATAAAGTCAGATAAATATGCTATAAAATGTTTTATCTTGAAGCGTAACTTAGTGATAATTACGATGACTCCAGTATAGGTTTATTTTAACGACGTCATTACAAGTGTAATGAAAACGGTCTTAAAATTTAACAGCTTGTAAGTATTACTTCCAATTGGTAACTTAATCTTTACATATCACGTCTATTTTACCCAGAAGGGTGTGGCAGAGGTGTACAACACCCACACTTCACCTGCTATGTTTAGGTCTCTTTGGATAGGGGCCGAGCCTATCGCCATCCACCGGGCACAATTCCAATTCCGTGCTGCAGTTGTGAAATTCCTAACGGAAAGTTCACAAATAACACTATGCTCGACTCGGGAATCGAACCCGAGACCTCGCGTTGAGAGGCGCATACGCTAACCACTAGACCAACGAAACAGTTTTAAATACGTTGATTGTTTATATTTACGACTAGATATGCGACAAAAGCAGAATAAGAAAGGTAAGCAAATAACTAAAAACTATACTAAGAAACCGTTGAAAAAGATATCGGACCGGCAGGATTTGAACCTGAAACCTTACTGCACACCGGGCAGCCGCTTTAGCCATCCAGCTACGGTCGCCTCTTACCGGAACGTGACGTCACGCAATGACGTATCATACAATTGAGAAATTTGGGTTCCGATAAGAGAAGACCGTAGCTGGATGGCTACAGCGGCTGCCCGGTGTGTAGTAAGGTCGCAGGTTCAAATCCTGCCGGTCCCATATCTTTTTCAATTGTTTCTTAGTAGAATTTGCTAAGTATAGCTAACTGCTATAAAAAATAATCAAATAGAAACTAAAAACTATCTTCCGTATAATATTTCCATAAAAACTTCATTTTCTTTTGTCACATTATTATTGTGTTAAAAGTAGCACTGAAACACAATTCTAAGAACAATACCTTTGTGTACAATACCGAAGCCTAGCGACTGATTGTGGTGACAGTGCAATCTCATTAAATCAAACAATGGCGTAGAGGCTATAAATCACGGCATTGTGTGTAACCATTCGTGGCGAATACGCCATAGCCTCATTATTGCTACGAGCTATTATGACATATTACTGCAATTTCTCTTGTTACATACTTGGTGTAAATTACATCTTAGCAAAACCGTTTATTAGTGTTTCAGTACACATGATTTTGAGCACCTGAGTGCAATACAATATCATCTTTCACCCTGAATACTTTCTTGAATATTGTATTAAATTGTGATAAACCTTAATTATTATGTAAAAATAGCGCAGAAAAGCAATTCTAAGAACAATACCTTTGTTTACAATACCGAAGCCTAGCGACTGATTGTGGTGACAGTGCAATCTCATTAAATCAAACAATGGCGTAGATGCTATAAATCACGGCATTGTGTGTAACCATTCGTGGCGTATACGCCATAGCCTAATTATTGCTACGAGCTATTATGACATATTACTGCAATTTCTCCAGATTACATACTGGGTGTAAATGACATCGTCACGAAACCGTTTACCAGCGATATAGTACATAATTCTGAAATCCTAAAAGTTAAAAAATTACACGTCATAAAAAAATAACAAATGTATGAGAACAAGCTCGCAAAAGAACTTTTCAGTTCATAATTTTAAAGCTAGATGCAAACATTTTCCATCAAAAAATTCTATAATTCAGAAATGCAAAAATTGGATACGCTAGAGTGACATTCATATTTCGCAATCAGTCAGCATATGCGAAAAATGTAAAATCCTCTCGCAATATTCATGAATGAACCGGACAGTTCTTTGCTCCTAAAGTCTCAGAATTATGAAGATACTGAGTCATTAATAAGCGGCTTAGTCACGATGTCAATAAGATTACACCCTTTTTGTATGTATTACTAATGGACAAGCAAGTAATTCAAAATTAAGAATGCGGAAAACCGACCATTTAAAACTTTTATTAAGAGGAAATTTCAAAATAAATACCTTTATTGTGATTTATTTTTGTAAAAAAATTAACTGCTTATATCGTACATAGTATGTGCGATCCGCTTTTTACTCCAGGAAATAAGCGTAGATTACTAATAATGTTTATGGATTTAAACGAATAAAACAACCATTTGATTCAAGATGTCAGAATATAATGTCTCTAATTTAATCACATAACAACAAAAAAAAATTAAAATAGTGATGCCACAATATAAATCATAATCAATTCAACCATAATATCGATATAAAAATAGTAAGGGTGATATAACTATTTATGAATCGACTAATCGGTACAACAGTTTTAAAAAATATTTTTGAGTATTATTACGGTATTCTAATAAATTAACCTTAAAAGTATAAAAGTAAAAACTTCATTAATTGCATTGAAAGTTTTCATTGGCTTACCTCATTCCTAAACACACGCTATGCTAACATTAGAAATACCTAAGCCTCAAGATTTACGTGTACTTTATCGATGTTTGAAATGTTAATTTTCAAATGCCGTGCGCAAGTTCTGTGAATTATTACGTTTAAATGCTGAACAAAATGTGCTTTTGTAAATAATATCATTAATTCATAATGATTATTAAACCAGATCAAGGTTTGTTTTATTCGATGTTTCATTTTATATACAGGAAGGATGTAGAATGAAACATCAAATATACACGTGACATAGCGATTGAAGGCGTGTTAAGTGTTTGTTTCTACCGGTTATTTTTTTTACAAAAAAAATTAAATAACACCTTTTCCGAGCAAATTAAATGATCTCAAAATTTAACCCTGTATTATTATGACGATTTCTTTCGGAATATTTTATAAGACATAACATCACGCCGATACTACAATGAAAGGTAAGTTAGAGGTGTAAAACACCCATACTTCACCTGTTATGTACAGGTCCAATGGGATAGGAGGTAAGTCTATAGTCATTCTTCGGACACAATAATAACTCCGAGCTGCTATTGAGAGTTTCCTAATGGAAAGTTCACAAATAATACTCTGCCCGGCCCGGAAATCGAATCCGACACCTCACGGAGAGATGCGCACACGGTAACCACTAGACAACAAGGCAGTTATTTAGCGGAATTTAGATAAATTTAGCACACCCCAGTCTCAGAACAAATCTTTGTTAATCACACAAAGATTTGTCCCATGTGGGGATCGAACCCACAACACCAGTGCAATGGAGAGCGGCGAAGCGACCGCTAATTGGAGAACATAAACCGGTAATCCATGACTACAACGATATTCTGAGGACGTATGTAAAAGAAGTTTGATTAAATCAGTAAATAAGTATTTATTTTACACTCAGCTGCTCACTGTGCTTACAGTTACTGTTGTTACTACTAGATGAAAAATCACACACAGATAAGGTACATAGATTATAGGTAATCTCTTAAAAATACCAAACATATACATATAAATTGGCTAAATTTTGTTACAGAACACGTCTACTTCTGAGTTACTGGTCAGACCATTCAGTAGCGAAATTGCTTGATTAGTAGGTGCAAATTTGGCAGTACAAGTTATACAATGCTTCAGAAAGAGCAGTTAAAGTGGCCACATACTGTGAGTGTGTGACATTAAAAATAAAAATTAAGGCCTAAACTTGTAGCAAAATCGAGTTTTGCTTACTGTTTTAATACATAGAATAATACAAATAACGACTTTTCGAGCTGCTGAGGTGAAAATGTATATTACCGTTCAATGTTCATACATTTATAATATTGCTTCATAATATTCGTAGAGCATTCGTAGCCATTACGTAGCATATTTCTGCTCTCACGTAGCATTTCTCGCTACGATTACGTAGCATATAATATTGCTATTGTGTTTAGTTGTAAACATTAATATACAATACATGAGCTTGATGCACTAATGCGCTTTCCGTCTAATGAACATAGTTATGTTCTGTAAATGGAACATTACATTAATTAATAATAGGTTTCTTAATGGGTATGTTGAATAGAAATTAATATCGCATTCATGTAATTATATTAACAAGATTAAACAAGTTGAACAATGATGTCTAATTTTGGTATTTAAAACGAAAATTTTTCAATCTTTTGGTAATTTGATTTTTGAATACTGAATACAATATAGTGCAGGACTCATGCAAACTCTAACACTGGCATAATATTTTTTTCCTTTTTCATAAATGTAATAAAGATATAAACGACATAGAGAATAAAATCCAATAAGTATGGAAGTTGAAGTGGAAAAGTCTCACAGCCAAGCAATCTAGTTTTTTTTTAAGCCTACTTGTAATTTGCAATTCAAATTACTAGTATTCTTGTTAACTCCAGCTAAGCTTCATTCACTTACGATAGAAGAAAGTTCACGTCCGTGGTGTTATGGTCAGAATTGCAACCCACGACACCTTTTTTATAAGATCGAGCCATATCCATTGCACCACGGCCGCTTCTGTTGCATATCTTTCCTCCATTCTTCGAGACAGGTCATCTTCAACTTTCTAATAAAAAAATAAACAAACACAACATTTGTAAATAATCAGTGCTTGCGGATTGCAAGCACTGATATAATGGAGTATCACAGATGAAAAGTGTGTGTATCGTATTATATTTAATCACTTGTATTTAAACACAGTTAGCAATAATTCATGCCTGACAATGATCCACTGTCCGCAGGAACTGTATACCATTTTTGGCCAGTGTCGATAGTATCACATGAACAAAGCGTTTTTCTCGAGTTTATGGACAGTGTTGTTTTTCTTTTATAGAACCGCAATCTTAATAAATCTCAACTAAGACGACTGTTTGTCGTAGTTTTTGCCCCTTTTGTGACCGATTAAAATATGTCTCAAACCACCACCATAGTTAAATTAAAGATATTCATCGAGTAAACTATAGTTAAATCGAATATAATGGTTAAATCGATTCAATAATTTTAATATAACGATCACAGCATGACTCTTATCCTAGAAAGACAGAATAATCATTATTGCACAGCAAAATGATTATTCTGTCAGAAAAATGAGTATACATAAAGAATACCATTGAGCATAAAAACATGTAAAATGGGCGGTCTTATGGCTAAAAAGCAATGTCCTACAGGGAACCTTTTCAAGATTCAAGATTCAAGATTCATTTATTCGCAGGAATATGGTACAGTAGATGGTATACATGTTTAAGCAGCCCGACATATTCACCTTTAATAGGCATGCGAATTTTTGTTTAAAGAAGTAAACATGGACAATAAAGTAGCACTAACAAACATGATAACTTATTTTTTACAGGAATAGAATTCATTAAGCGTATAAAAGCACTTTTCAAGTAACCAAGACTTAAGTTTTCTTTTTAAAAATATGTAAAGGTAATTCTCTTAAAGTTTGTGGAATGTGGTTAAAAAATTTTATTGGATTAATAAATAGATGATTACCTTGTCTATCTACCTTGCATAGTCAACGATGAAATCAGCTTAATACAACATGTTAATATTGTATCTTCAGTACACTTTCATTGATATAAAATAACACAAAAGAAAACATTTCCACCTTATGCAAATCGAGCCATGTATGTCTTGAATAAATAACGTGGCACACAATAGAACCTCATTCCTTTCAGTTTTTCTCTAGTTAAGCAGACGTCCCTAAAGTGCAATATGAATACAAACATTGTTGTTTGAAGCTTTCTTACTGGAAGGTGGTAAAGGAAAATAAAAGTATTATCAAAACAGAAATTCTTTCTCAAAAAAGTAACTTCATAATAATGCTTTCAGGGTGCTGGGCTGCTTCGCTTCTGTAGTGCATCAGGGATGTTTGCAGACATGCATGTCGATTGTTTTTATAGTACAATGCGTAAATAGTGCGCATCTCTAGTGCGTAGAGTGCGGGATAGCTCAAACAGCATCCTAGAAATGATATCAAGCAGAGAAGACTGCCCGTACGGAGGTCGCTGCGACGCCATTTCTCATGGCATGAGAACTATGTGGTGATCTCATTTTCCTAAAAAAGGTTTCAAATTGTATCGTTCACTAACATAGTATACAGGGTGAATTTTTCAAGTGGGCCTTCAGGGCTACATCCGAAAGTATAAGGAATATCAAAAAGTGTTCAAAGGAGTCGCCAGCTCGATTTTGATTAGAACAAAGACTGCATCAAGCTTTACTAACATTATAAGTCATGGACACTTGAATAAACAGATTTTTTTATGTATTGTTATAAAAACTAAAATCCGACTCTTTGCTGAGTGAATTTTACTATGCAAGAACCGTCCATAAAGGATTTCTTTGGCTGTCACCATTACATTAAATTGTTATCTGCGAGGAGGCTCTCAGCGCACGGTTTTTAATTAAAACAAGTAATTAAGGGTTGACTTAACCCAAGATTCTCATTTTTTGTCCTTGTGGTTATAATCCTTTGTGTACGAAAGGAAGATTATTTTTAAAGCGAAGTTTTAAAGAACCGAGATAAGGAATTTAATTATTAATTTTATACTTATGACGGATGTTTTTTCTTAAAAAGGTTATGTGTACAAAAAATCGTCTTATGAACAGTAAAAATGTGTTCCGCTTATATGGCTGTTCTTAATATGTGGTTGATAATAAACATGTGTTATTTTTTAGCTGCTTTCTCTTTCTTCACAAATGACAATTAGGTTCTTTGACTTAATTTTTATTTCTTAATTTGTCGAAATGAACTACCCGATTAATCTTGAAATCTAAATAAAAGTTTGTTTCCCAAACCGCGAACGTTCAGTTTATAAATATAATACAGCGGGGAATGAGCAGTCAAATAAGGTCGGAATATTCATGAATGTAACTCAGTTCAAAGTTTTTGATAAGAAATGATTTTAAATGGGTCTAATTCATACCGCGGGGAATGGCGTAAAATTTGAGCGATAGAATCTGTTACGTCGGCACCCTGATGCCTCAACTCCAACTCAAATTTATACATTAATCTATGCCCTCAGAAAAGTTTATTTGCAAAGGTTTAAAAGTTTTATATTTTACGATGTTAAAATCTAATCTGACGAAGTTCTCAAGTGATTAATAAGATGGCATTTGGTAGAAAATATCAATATTTATTTTTCTTTATATTTAATATACTTACACATCATACGTATTGTACTTATACATACTTTCCAACTCCAACTATATACTTCTGATTAAATTCGTTGCGGGTTTCAAGACAATTTTAACTTTCGGGATTGCCCGTGTGTCATGCACGGTGCCTTTCAGTTGGTTACCGCTGTAGATTCTGGCGTCACAGGAGTCACAGTGGTGGGCGTGTAAGTGGGATTATATCCCTTTTAAAAATCATACGTAGTGTTTTTTTTTTTTAAATAACAAATCTGTGTTACCTAGGCGACAAGTAACTTCAGTGCAGTCGCACTTGTCTATTTCTCGCATTGATCGGTTAGTATGAAGGTACATATTACTACTTGATAAGTAGATAATATTACAAAAAATATTATAATAAAGCTTGTTACCTCCGACAGCACCTGATGCCGATGAGACACTGCTTTTTGTTGATTTGTAGTAAGAAATTTTCCCTTCCTTATCGATTGGCACAACTGCACAACACTAGTTCTTAGGATCTGTAATTATTTTTACTCTATGGTGGATCTCTCAATAAAACCACATTCATTAATCACAAGTGCTCTTTATTTCTATATTTCACATTAATTACAACAATTTGAATATATAGCCTACAAAGGTAAGTTTTACTTTTCAGTTCATTGAATGAGCTATAAACACAAAAAGGCTATTAAGAAAAAAAGCGACTTATACTAATATCGCTTAAAATATCTAAGGAGGTTGTGCGGCGTACCGCTCTCCTGACAGTCATTACGTTTTTATGCGTGAACTTTAAGAAAATTCTTTTTATGTAGACATTGTTGTCGCTAATGCGAATGTACAGATCATCTTGATGCAGCAACTTGTAGTCACGCAATCGAATTTACACGACTTTTAGAGATTTTTCTCGAATCTAAATTATAAGGTCAATCAATCATAGCTTTGTTACATAATCTTATATCTTACTAAATACTATGCTTTGTTATCATTATAATAATAACATTTTTTGAGTAATGCAATCCAGTATTGAATGATAAATATATGAGGTAAAAGCGGCCATGGCTTAATAAATCAGGCATCGGTCCTACAATCGAGAAGTCGTGGACTCGAATCCTGGCCATTACACCATGAACGTGAACCTCTTCCTAACATAATCGAATTAAGCTAAGCTGGAAGGTGTTACAAGAATACTAATAATTTGTGTTAAATTAAATTTAAATTACTGGTAAGCTTATTAAAAAAATATATATATGAAACCATTTTGATCAAATTGCTGCAGCTAAAATGCTATATTGTTATTATTACCTATACCTATTATGCCTGCCTTCGACGATTATTATAAAGCTAAATAAGCTCGCACTCCGTTGTCGGTACGATCCCACTCAGTGACTACGCCGATCCCTGATTAAACTCATAAATTGATACGCCAGATGTAGCGCGCCGCGCTGTAAATCTGTTACCAAACCGATATTTGTCTCTATTCCCGCCGGTACTATTACATCTCGTTATGGACACAGCTGGGTGGTTTATAAAGTAACTGATAGCTGTCAGTAACGTTTTTAAACCCATTTTACAATATTATATAAACAATGCCAGCAATGTCCAACATTGCTGGCATTGTTTATATAATATTGGTCATATTTTAGATACCTGGTCATATTTTTCATTTCTCTTCGCGGATTATTTTGTATTTTTTTCAGTCCGGTCGTTAATGTAGTGGTTCAGTTTATAAATACTTTTCCTGATAATTTTCAAAATAAACTGATATTCAATAAAAGCACGTTAGGTACGCTACCCGCGGTCAATATCGATGCGGACGTATTTTTTGATACTAGATCTACTAGATTAGATCTATTTTATTTAATAACTTTGTATTAAATAAAATATAACGGGAATTAACGCGATTATATTTTATTTAATCATGCAACGCGTAAGTTTAAAAGTTAAGTTTGTATTATTTTAATTTCATGTATATATAGTAAGGTATATATTTAGTTTTTAAGTTTTTAATAATATAGTGTAATTTTAAATGTTTAATTGTATCATAAATGGCTAATATAAAAGCTAAAAAAGGGACTTGTAACAAATATAAATCTATAAAGAAAAGCAATTTTGTGTGTTCATGAAACTCGATCAATCTTCGTTGTATTGCTATTGGTTCATACAATGCATCAAACTGCAATTTTGAAAATATTGCAGTTTACAAAATTACATTAGATAGACATATTGACTTTATGAAAATAGAGAAAACAACAGTGAATCGTTTCATGTAAGGCTTCGACCTTCGTATTTTACTGGACTTATAACAAACTTTCGTGATTCTGTATGATCATATCCGTATTTTTAATGAAGCGATAAAACATGTCAAAGCATTGAAAAAATGTTTGTCCTTTTGCTTAAACATGCGCTGTTGGTACAAACATTATTGAGAGCATATATACAATATTCAGCGACCGTATATTTGTTTCTCATTATCGGGCTATCGCAGCTTGCGTCGATGTTTAAATAAGAAAAAAAATTTCATTGGTATTTTTATATTTGACGTTTGTGATTCGTGCTTTAAAATGAGACCGATGATGACGACCGGATGGCGGAGTGGGTAGTGTACCTGCGACGCCGAGGTCGTGGATTTGAACATGGGGGTTTGTCTTAGTCTGGGTGTTTCTATGTATAATAATATGTTTGTATTTACAAAAGAAAAGTATATATGTATTAGTATCAGTTATTCTAGTACCCATAGTACAAGCTCTGCTTAGTTTGGGACTAGATGGCGTTGTGTGTGAGTTGTGAAATATTTATATTTATACCTTTATAAATTAAAAATTCCTATTTACTTAACTAAAAGGTGCATTATTTAATTAAAGCTAAAATGCAATGGATAAGGACATAATAAATTATTGGACATAAAATTGCAAATATTTGTGAATAAAATACGGTGAAATTAAACAGTGTCGTTGAAATTATCATTTTCAAGTATGAATTATTATCAAGAGATGAAAAAAAAGGCCATAGGGTCACATACTTTCATGTGATACCTGGACATGACCTGACACATGATGACATGATAAACCGACAACCGCTTATGTAAGCGTGTTCTGGAGTGGAGACCGCGTCAAGGCAAACGTAGTGTGGGGCGCCCCCCGGCGAATATTTTAAACATGATACGAAAACAAAATAAATATGTGATAATCGACTTTAAACATGAGATTTTGCATAGTTATGTTTAAATACAACAGTTTAAAAAAAATGTAAAGGAGAAAGTGCCTCTGTAAAAGTTCATTAAGATTAACAATTCTCAGTTACCCTATAGAACAAATCTAAACGGTACAAGTAGAAGAGATACCGCGTCTTCGGTCAGGAAGCTTAAAGCTTAGCTGGATTCTACGAGAATAGTTCATTAATAACTTACTCGTTTACTCGTTTGACGACCGGATGGTGGTTTGGGAAGTATATTTGCCTGCAACGCTGAATTCACGGGTTCGATTCCTGTTCAAGACAAACCTTTGTGTTCATAAACATGGATGTTGGTCTTGGTCTGGGTGTTTTTATGTATATTAAGTATGTATTAACAAAAGAAATCAAGCTCTGCTTAGTTTGGGATTAGATGGCGTTGTGTGTAACTTGTGTGATATTTATATGATAAAAAATACTGGTGGGTTATTAATTAATATATTCAATTATTTTTTTACTAAGGCAATCAAATAATAGGATATTTATAAAACCACAAATAAAAATAATTATCTTTTAGACATCAACAAAATATTATAAGCATTGTGTTGCCACGCTAGCAATTATTTGACATAGAAAAGTAAATTTTATGCTACAAATATAACGGTTTATTTGAAAACAGGCCTTTATTAAATTACTAAAAATATATTTGGCTAACAACACCAAGCTTTTGATTTAGTTTACATTTCTAGTGTCACTATTCACCTACTGATTTTATTTGTCGGTTCAAAATTATGCAGTCCAAAGTAAAGTAAAATTTTATTCTAAGTAAAAACAAGGACAAATAATAATGTCATGTTGAAATCAATACCAGTCAATCCGTTAAATGATTGGAACATAAATCAAGTAACTTTTTTTTTCCTTCGTCAAGCTACTTCCTGGTAAAAAGTTATTTTTATCCCTTTTACGTCATAAATCATTCTGTTTGCTGTAAATAAAGTATCCTGAAACCGTAAAAAAAGTCATAAACAAAGTTTTTGTATAAAAAAAAACCTTGAGGTAGTTATAACGTACTGTCGTAAAACCAAGTAATCTTTTCACTACCTTTCTTTTTCCGCATATAAAATATTTGGTATTTCTTGTGCATTAATAACAAAGTTCACTAACATGTTATCTCAGTGGGATTGTGTGTTTTTGAGAGATCAATACATAATAATGAATTATTTTTATTTTATCTTAATTATTTGGACAGAATTACACTCACTTTGAGGTGTTAAAAACAAAGTAATATTGCAACAAACATTTTTGAGCGGCTCGGAAATGAAATCTGATCTCAATCAACTCGTTTGCAATACTAAAATATTGATGTTGCTCCACCTTCTATTTATCAGCTTGTAATATTACACTTTTGAATTAAAAACTTTGTGACAAAAAATAAAATACTTATTTGAATGTAAAAAAGCAGCCCTGTATTCTATACTTGTCCCATTGCTTGGCTCGGGCCTCTTTTTCAAAAAATAACCACGTGTTTTGAATATAATGTTTAGAAAAAACACAAAATACATTAATCAAGTTACATTGATCCCACATAGAAGTTTACTTCATCATTTACCCCATAAAGTGATCACATCCCTTAAGTCACTCTACCGCAAATAAGATTATAAACCTTTATCACGGCGGTGGACAAAAGATATCTCACTGATAAATCAAAGCCTCCCAATTCGTCCTTTACAATTGGAGAATCACACAGGATTTCGGGGCTCTGGGACCTGCAGAATAAAGCTTATCTCGGTTCGATTAAGTCAGTAAATCAGACTGTCGTCTAGCAAATATAGGGGATTAACTTCTGATTTCACGTGTGCCTTACTCCTATTACGGAGGACGGAAATTGCCAAGAAAAGGCGGCGAAGGTTTGCTCGTTTTTCATTTGTTTTTTATTTGTTGTTAGAACACAGTGGTTAGTAGATAAAATGTTGAGATTTGGATTCCTATCGAAAATAAATTAATACAAATATAATATACTAGTGGTTGGCCGCAATTTCGTCCACGTAGATTTCATTATAGTGAACAAAAAAAAAATAAAAAAAACAAATAAAAAAAAAAAATAAAAAAAACTAATTAAAAAAAAGAATATTCTTAACTCGAGCGTATTCTAAATATTATAATTATGTACTAATTTTTTTCAAAGAAAAAGGAACCGCCTTCAAAAACTCAAAAGTAAAAAATAAAATATTCGCTAAACTTTGCTTACCTTTATATTAATTTGTTTAAAACAATAAACCCAAATAATTATATAATACCAATTAATTATATTTTTTTGAAGTCGGCGCCAAATTACAAAATTAAAACCGTATTTACCGAATTAATTGTTGAAAAATTCACAAAATCAAATACCAATTAAAACCGTATTTACCGAAATAATTGTTGAAAAATCATAAAATCAAATAACAATTAAAACCGTATTTACCGAAATAATTGTTGAAAAAATCTCAAAATCAAATACCAATTGAATTGGTATTTGATTTTGAGATTTTGTAATTTGGCGCCGACTTCAAAAAAATATAATTAATTGGTATTACATAATTATTTGGGTTTATTGTTTTAAACAAATTAATATAAAGGTAAGCAAAGTTTAGCGAATATTTTATTTTTTACTTTTGAGTTTTTGAAGGCGGTTCCTTTTTCTTTGAAAAAAATTAGTACATAATTATAATATTTAGAATACGCTCGAGTTAAGAATATTCTTTTTTTTAATTAGTTTTTTTTATTTTTTTTTTTTATTTTTTTTTTTTATTTCAAGCTTTTTAGTGTCTTAGTTTTTTAGATTTAACGATGGGGTTAGGAAGAAATACTAAGGCATCATTACGCATGAAACACAATAGAAACAATCAAAATAATCAAAAAATTATTTCTGAGATCTTCATGATCATAAGTTATCACTACGATAATAACAAATGTGCTGAAACGTAAGCCCCGTCCAAACCTAAGCAGAGCTTTCGGTACTTTAAGGGTAGGTAAGTAGGCTGTCTCTGCTTACCCTTCAAAGCATACACAGGCATGATGTTATGTTATGTAGTGGTGAAAACAATACATAGATACACGATTGCACAAAACGTGGTTCATTAGCTATTCGTTTTTGAAGAGTTCCGTTGCCTGTCTCCAAAGATCTTCATCAGATTCTGATAAACTATATACTAAAACCTTCCTTGAAACACAAGGATTAAAATACCGAAAACTGCATTCAAATCGGATCAGTAGTTTCCGAGAAAATCGCGAACATAAAAAGGTGACATACATACATACATACATACATACGGATCGAATACAGAACCTCTTTTTTTTTTGAAGTCGGTTAAAAACTGCTTCGTTGGGCTAGTGGTTATCGTATGTGCTTTTCACTGATATGCGATGTCGCGGGTCGAAAAAAGTGTGATTTAGATATATTTCGTCAGGGAAATTCCTAAGTTGAACTTGTAGTCCAAATACAGATTTCAGCATAAGAAAAAGAAAACTACTCTGCCTCACCCTTTTGAAAAATTCTGGTTTACCCGCTTTACTACTGCTCCACTGTCGTTGTTTGTTTTTGCAACTTATTTCACTGCTACTCCGCTCATATTAATGGTATAGTATTTTATATAAACTCACAATTTTGTCAAATCATTGACAAAGGTAATAAGTTATATACAATTTTGTCAAATCATTGACAAAGGTTATAAGTTATAAAAAAATAAAAATATATATAAAGTAATAGATATTTATCATGACAAATTATCGCTCTCTAACGGTGAAGGAAACATCGCATTGTAAGGAAACCTGCATGCCTGAGAGCTCCTAAAAGGTGCTTGAGGGTGTTTAAAGTCTACCAATCCGCACTTGACCAGCGTGATGGACTATAGCCGAATCCTCGTCATTATTAAAAAGGGCCAAGCCCAGCAGTGGGACATGTTTTAAATACAGGGCTGCTATTATTACATTAAACAATATATTTAATTCTTGTTACAAAGTTTTCAATTTAGCGTAATATCAAGCTTAATAAAAACCGGTCAAGTGCGTGTCGGGCCACGCGCGGTAGGGTTCCGTAGAAAAATATTTTTAATTTTACTTTTTAACTAAATGGCGTCCTTCAGAAAGGAAATGTTTGTAGTTCACGAAACCAGCTAGCACGTATGACGAGATGTATGAATGTTGAGGAAGCGAAAGAAGTATGTAAGGAGCGAAGCACATGGCGTTCCATCGTCTCTGCCTACCCCCGTGGGATAAAGACGTGATTTTATATATGTATTATGTATGTTTATTTATGTTTCAAGAATTTGAACGAAATATTCTGAGTAACTGCATCTGACATTTCGGACCCCTATTCCTCTTGAACTAATGAAGTGAACTTATCCGCTATAGTTTTCCTTTAAAGTTCATTACATGTACTACCGACACAATTTTTTTCAGATTTTGGGATCCAGTAGTTTAGCTTTTAGAGGGGGGGGGACGCCCTACTCGAACAAAAATTTGCTCTTTAAAGTTAATTATCTCGCAAACAAATCTCTAAATCAAAAAACTGTCTTAGCAACCCCTAAACGTTTTTAAAAGGCCTATCTAACAATACCCCACACTATGGGGTAGGCGACAAAAAAAAAAACATCCCTACTTTACATGTAGGGGAGCTACCTGAAAAAAAAAAATATTTTTCCAAATTTTATTCTACGACTTTCTTTGTTTAGTTAACATACATGTTTATGCAAAATTTCAGTTTTCTAGCACCAACGGTTTCGTCGCTATGCCGTGGACAAACTATAAGGGTTCCTTGTAGGTACTACGGAACCCTAAAAATGGTGGATTGCGAACGTTAATTACTGTTGATTGCGATCAGATTTTTACAAGGAAGTCGAGCTTGACGGAGAAAAATATAAAGTTGCTTGATTTATGTTTGTATCATTTAATGGAATGATATGATAATAGACAGTTGTTGATTTTTAGATATGACACTATTATGCATAATTTCAAAATTTTCAAATAAATCAATTTACTTCCACTTAAGATTTAATTTTATTTTATTTTATTTAATATTGGAAGTGTATTATATAACTGTAATATTACTTAACTTCCATATTTCAGATAATTATTATTCATATTTTTTTTTTACTGAATATTGTCTACTATTTTATTATTTTGTGCATGCCTTGAAGTAATTGTTACACTTATGTAAGTATTTTAAGTTTGTTAATATTGTAATCGCACAGTGTAAACAATTGTTGGTTAACCGTAAATAAATAAATAAATATCTTACAACTTACAATCAACGCCATCTAGTCCCAAACTAAGCAGAGCTTGTACTATGGGCACTAGAATAACTGATACTAATACATATATACTTTTCTTTTGTAAATACATACTTTTTATACATAGAAACACCCAGATTTAGACTACCCTCTATGTTCATGCACACAAAGATTTGTCTTAAGCGCGAATCGAAGCCGCGACCTCGGCGTAGCAGGCAGATACACTACCCACTCCGCCATCCAGTCGTCAATAAATTATGTGTGCTTGTTCAAGGTTCTTCTTCTTTGCGTGTCAATGGAAAAACACATGGAACTGCATATTTAAATTACCAGCCATTGCCAGTGACTTTGACCGCGTGGCATTCCTTGATTCTTGCGTATTGTTAATTGCGATAAACAAAGCAAGTATAAGCAATACATTGCATAACTAGCGTCGTGTAATGGGCCTTAACAAATCCAGGTACAATTACACTTGGGTATATTTTACTTTTGTATGTGCGAGTCGAATCTATTAATACGGCAAATAAATCATGTATGTTGCATGGGAGCTGCCCTTTATTTTTTTTAATTCCTATCAATTATAGATAGATAGATAGATAAAACTTTATTTGCATACCATTCCATTACAAACTAAAGATAACTATTCAAAGATAATAACAATATGCAAAGGGCGGAATTATCGCTTGACGCAATTTCTGCCAGGCAACCTTTTTAGACTTTTAAATTATTTATTTTTAAACTTAATATTCAGTGAATATTTAAAGCATGTTGACGTTATTAATATAACAAGCAAAAATAACCTTTGATGTAGTTATATGTAGTATGTATATATTATGTTGTTTGTGTGTAGGAGCCCTCCTTTTTAATTAGTTTCTAAATCGGCAACAATTATTTTATTATATATTTTGTTAATATTTAATCTGTCTACATTTTACGGTTCATGAGACACAGCCTGGTGACAGAAGGAAACGGACAGTGAAGTCTTAGTAATACGGTTCATGGAAAAAATTATCAATTTTAACTATATTCTTTGCTTTTTTAATTCATTAGCACTTAGTAGCAATTCTTTTATGATTGTATTCCAAATATCAACAGCTTTAACTTCAATAATATCAAATTACTTAATGACTTTTCTCTTGTAACCAAAGTTACCTATTGTTGACTCTCTCTGAATTAATACAAATTAAGCCCTTTTCGTTTGCTCAAGTAATTGGAATAAACTTTTGCCATTTATGAATCACTTTGAATTAATGTAATATTTAGGAGTTCAAAGTACTGAAGTTCGCTGAATCATTCCAAGTTATTTATATCCAAGGCATTGTCACTCCAAAGTACCATTTCACGAATATTTGCTAAAGGTGCTTCCATTGTTCAGGGCTCGATCCTTATCGTATTAACAGATCGTGTATCATATTTTGTCCCACATTAATTTTTACTTTAACATAATAATTACATACACTGCTGTTAATGAACTGTAATGATGTCTTCAGGCAACTTGTGGGTTTTTAAGTGTTCAGTAACATTTTTAACGCTAAATTTATTTATTAGTATTCAAATATGGATATAAATAAATAAAAATAAATAAATAAATAAATACTATACAACAGACACACAACGCCATCTAGTCCCAAACTAAGCAGAGCTTGTACTATGGGTACTAGAATAATTGATACTAATAAATATATACTTTCTTTTGAAATACTTACTTATTAGAAACACCCAGACTAAGATAAACCTCCATGTTCATGCACACAAAGATTTGTCTTTAGCGGGAATCGAACCCGCGATCTCGGCGTCATAGAAGGACATAGATAGATAGAAAGAGTAATCTTAATTGTACACCAATATTAACAAAGGTTATTTTTTAAACAGTTGCACTTAATAATTATGCTGCATAATAGGCGGCCTTATCGATAGCGGATATAATATTTAATTTAAAAAACTATCAAATACTGGTATTTTATCAGTATTAATATTTAATTGTCGATTATTTCAACAGGGATAAAGATTGACGTGACAGTACAAAAACAACATCATTAAACGATTCCGCTGCGCTTAATAAAGAGTGACGTCATAGATTGTATCCTGTCACATGCCATTACATCGCATGTTCGATAAGTCGATCGCGATTCCCATCGACCGCGTACAATATCGAATTAACAAGAGTTAACGCGAATCTGATCGATAGCCACGGGAACTGCAACATTTATCAACTTGCTATATGGTTACTGGTGGTAGAGCTCTTGTGAATGAGCTCGAGGGCGGCAGCACCACCGTCTCACCTTTAACCTGCCGCCAAATAGTAATGCTTCCATTACTGTGTTCCGGTTTGGTGTTGAGATCAGGCCCTGAAATCACTGGCACATGAGGCATAACACCGTAGTCCTCAGCTGCAGCGACGCATCTATAATCTGCTTTTGTGGATTGTTGATGTCCATGGGCTGTACTCCACTTACTATCAGGTGGACTACACGTTCGTTCGCTGTGGGCGTAGTATAAAAAAAAAGATAAATATTTTAATGATAGTAACTTGAATGTAAGTAAAATCTAACGGGAATTAACACGATCATGCATTATTGCGAACTGCTTGCGACCACAGCCAGAGTAATCTGTCTGCCGAAACGTCAAGCCTAAAAGGTAAATAATGCATGATCGCGTTAATGCCCGTTAGATTTTACTTAATCATTTTAAAAGTTAACTTGAATGTGTTCTTTGCCTTGGCTCACAACACAACAACACCCTGATAAAACACCCTGACTAAAGACAAACCCCCATCTTCATGCACACAAAGATATGGCTTAAGCGGGAATCGAACCCACGACCTATTTATACTACGAACATGTAGATTAAGTAATTTAATTTACACCTATAATGAGGATGCGGATTATGGGCTCATTTTGATCCAAGCAGGTGTATTACGTTTTATATTATTTATAAACTGCAGTTTATGTTTATTTTTTAACTGTTAAGATAACCATAAAAGTACAAAAAAAACTGTTTCCAAGCTTAATCTGTGTCACTTAAGAAATCGTGTTAGATTTTCTGTGCACGTACAGCGCCACGCAACTTATATGGTACCGCAATCTTCATAAATCTCAAACAGGACGACCTTTGTCTTTGTCCTGGTCTCTTGAGTTTGCGCACATTTCTGTTCGCCTCATACAGGCTTTCTTATTTATTTTCAATAAACCAGCACGTTATTACATGAAAAATACTATATAATAAAGAATGTAGTGGTGAAAATGTTTTTAATGTCAAAATAACCATGTTTTTTTTTCATTTGATATATGTAGTTATTTGCACGATACCTATGCTCAAAATACAGTGTTTAAAATGTTTGTCTGTCTGTCTGTCAGTCTTTTTTTTTTTTAACGGCATATAATCCCATCCACACGCCTACCACTGTGACTCCTGTGACGCCAGGATCTACAGTGGTAACCAACTGAAAGCAGCACCTTGGCACCGTAACGCACGAGCAATACCAGGGAGAGTTAAAATTGTCTTGGAACCCGCAACGAATTTAATCAGAAGTATATAGTTGAAGTTAGAAAGTATGTATCTTTACTTCCCTCCAAAGCAAAGACTGAGGAGACTGAGTAATGCCAAGTATAGACAAAGTGTCTATACGGAAAGAGTATAGACACCACGGACAGTGACGAAACTATGGGGCTTAAATTTGATTGCTATAATAGGTATGGCAGAAACGGCTAAATGTCTGTCAGTCTGTCTGTCAGTCAGCCTGTCTTTTTGTTTGAATCGGCTAATTTTCTAAGCGACTTAACCGATTTAAATACAATTTTAGATGCAGGTAACTGATTACAAGGCGAGTAGCAACGGCTACTTTTATCGATCGGCTATCGATGTACCTACCACGCAGACGAAAACGCGGGTGAAAGATTTATATATATTTATATATAATAGCGCTAATCTCGAGAACTATTGGTTGAATTTTGATAGTTATTTTTGTCTTTGATAATCTAAGTCTCAATAAAAAAAAATTAACCTTACGCTAAACTTCACGGAAGCAAAGGTTAAACGCAGGTCAAAGCGCGAAAGCCGCTATTACTTCATCATCGCGGGCAAAAGCTAGCTTTCAAATAAAATTCTTAATATTTACAAGTAATGAAGTGTATTAGAGATTTTTTTTAAATTACTGTTTCACATTATATAAATTTACAATATTAATATTTCAGTTCGTGAAACAGGCGTTGAAAATGATTCTGCATTCTTACTATAGAAGAATAGAATAATTATCGAGTGGCACGTGCTGCTAGCATACTTAACTATTTTCAAGGTACCGACAAATAGAAAAGTTTTCCTCAAGTAGCCCAGGCTATTGGAACCCCGATGCGTTACAACAAATTTTAGTCGGCATTGGCAAAGTTTCATTGTACTGTTTAGCAATAAACAATAATACCTATATGAATGAATTTAATTAATTGAGTTACACATACGGGCGCCTTAAAATAAGCATTTTTGTCGTTCAGATATGATTTGTCTATAATAATAGATAAAATCTTTTAAAGTTAAACCCATATTACTTATGTATGAAAAACAGCTAAGCAATTTTCCCCTTAACAATTTGCCACGAAACTGAACTTCCTTACTGAATCTACCCACATATTGGTTCATAAACTTACTAAGTGAAACATTTGTATGTTCATAATACCAAGAACGTGCTTATAGCTCTCGCGGTTCATTTTCACGTTCACGGCTAAAAGCTTTTACGTATGCGCAAAAATGTGACGTAAAACGCGTGCCGTGAACATGACGTCGACGTGGCACACCACGTCATTGTTTAACAGCTGAAGCCTGGCTACGTATGTTCCATATTTTCATTGGTATTTATGAAATTTCTCTCTGGCTGACGGGTAGCTCATATAAGCAAAAACAAGAGCGATTCTACTTTAAAATATGTATCGAATATTTTTGACTCATTCGTTATCATATTAATATTTTCTCAAATTATTTTTTAAAGGTTTGCCGAATTTTGCTTTTTCTACTATCTTTTTACCTTACTGTGATGTGTATGTTGGCTATTTACAATGTTTCTAATGTTTCTAGTTGGCTATCCACTATTGTACTATGAGCAAATTTAGTTCCTGACCCATTTAATAAACTGACTTTAAAATTGGCAAAGTCGACCAAACGAATTGAGACCTAAGTGTTTCGAAATATCTTTACAAAAATAGTATTATGGTGGATCATGAATTTATTGGATCGAAGTTCCTTATCGCGCGTTGCAAAAGGGGGCTAGACGGAAAAAATTGGGACGAAAAGTTGTAACGACACATTTCATAGCAATTCTCGTAGCGGCGTAGTAATTACATGCTACGTTACAGCTACGGTTACACAGAGAAAAATACGCACGCCGCACATAATATTATTATAACTTAAAAAAAGATTTTTTTTATAACTTAGAAAAATAAAAATTTCTTTACTAATTAATCGAAAGGAACTTTGTTCCATCCGGGTGTCCCTTGACACCTCGGTAGTTTTTTTTTGTTCAAACATTGCCTCTGAAATTGTCAAAGTCTATAAGGTTAGCATTTGTTGACGGAACAAGCGAATGCAGACTGGCGAAGTGTTTTCTAATGTCTATACAAAAATAGTATTATGGTGGATCATAAGTCTGTTTTGTTGTACCTGACCACATTTAAAAAATAGTTGTTTTTACTCTACCTAAACACAACTTCATACATTTTTTATCCACACATGAACGTTTTGTTCTACAAGCGTTTATTTCTGATATTGGATTCACATCACGTTTTCTTCTTTTACAACACTTATTGAATTCCACCCGCGCTGCTTCGAGTTAGTGTTGTCTTTCTTCAAAGGTTATTATGTAATTTCTTCGAGTGAACATCTCAGCTCAAGAGTCTGTGCGTATTTTTTTCTTTGAAATAATTGTTAATAACGTCTGGTTCTTGAACTTGCCGTGCTTTTTTGTCTTATGTGATTATGTTTACACACATTTTATTAATGAGCTAATCTATAGAACAAAATAATATGGATTTTAACAAACGAGACAACATTATAATTGCTAAGAAATTTGTTAAATTATTATTGACATCAGAAGAAATTATGTTTACCATAGCGAAATACAAATCATTACAACAAGAATAGAGCATTTTATAATTTTCTTTATACATAACAATATAAAAGTTAACACTGTCCAACTTACTAGCATATTAAGAAGTTAGTTATTAAGTTAAAAAAAACGTCGCCCGCACTCAGAATAATTCCTGTGTCGCAGGGGTGTTCACTAACATACATTTCACACACACAAAGCACACTCAGAGTCAGAACAAATCTTTGCGGCATTAAAACGCTTAAATTACAAAACTGCCAAAATCTCGTTAAAAATTAAAACTTCAATATTTTCAATTAAAAAGTATTACTTATAAAACGAGATGGTTTGTCTCTCTGCATTTACGATACAAGATTTGCGCAAAGAAAATTACGTTATCATTTCTTAATTTGGTAAATTAATTGTTTCTACCGCTGCACTGGCAAGACATTGTTTTTACTCGAGCATCTCATCCGGAAACATCCAGTGGTGAACTATGAAATGAAGAATGGTCTGTATTTACCAGCAGATGACATTTTTCGAATCGGCCCATTCATTCCTAATGGTGCGGCGAAAGGCTACATTTCATCTATTTGGCTACGCACCAGACTTTCACCGCAAAGTTATTCTTAGTAGCGTATCCGAAAATTTATAACTGTGTGTTAGTTCTACATCGTTGGATAGCAGTGAAATAAGAAGAATTTATCGTGTAACGTTTCTAAGGGCTTATGATGGGCAAAAACTTATAATACCTCTGCCTCTTTGGTCTAATGGTCTGGTCTGGTGGTTAGCGTATGCGCCTCTAACCACGAGATCTTGGGTTCAATTCCCGGGTTGGGAAATTGCTATTTGTGATCTTTCCGTCAGTAAATTTACAATAGCAGCGGGGTGTTGGATTTGAGCCTGGTAAATGGCGATAGGCTCGCTCGTGGTACCGCTCGTACCTATTCCTTATAATAATATGATTATTTGATAAAAAAAAATCATACAAAACTAAGTTTAATTGGGTATTTAAATTCCAACCTAATGATACTTGCTTACTTAAGTAAGTTTATTTCATAAAACACTTTTTTTTTACTTTAATGAACTTTTAGTAAACACCGAAACAAACATTAGTTTAATCATACACAAATACAGCTATACAGCACAGTAGTAACAAGACGTAAGTAGCAACATTTCAAACTATTTCAAGATATTTTTCAGAAGCTACAAGTAATTCAATATTTAAAGGCAAGTGTGGTGTATACGCCTACTTGTGGTGGAGTTAAAATTCAACAAGCCGTTCCAGGTACGATCCCGCTCAGTGGCTACGCCCGCGCTGGCCGCTCATTAAACTCGTAAATTGACATGATTATGTTTTCCTTTACAGTAAGCGAGCGATAATTTATATGCTATTAAACTATTTAATGGCAGAGGCGTGTGCCGTGGGTTCAAACCTGAGACCTTTGACTTCTCAGCCCTACGATATCCCACTCGGCATAAATTGCTGTTACATAGGTAAATAGATAGAAAGATAATAATTATAATATTTTTTATTGACATAATAGATTTACAATTTGTAATAGAATCTCTGACACCCACGCTAGTAAAAACTGTGTTGCAGGTGTCAGTGTCTTCTCCTTAACCAGTTGACAAAGTTTTTTATATCAAAGAGAATAATAATACAAGTATAAATAGCTTTATTCATAAATAAAGCTTCACAAAACCGAATTACCTAAACATTAATTAACTATATAAACTACAACAACCTTTCAGTGTTAATACTTACGGACTTTAATATTACATTTTAATACCTATGTAATCTTCACTATCATAATTAATGCTAAGTATTTATTTTTATTGTACGTATTGAGATAATCTTTACATGACTAAAGTTAGTTCTATGACTCATTTACGTAATATGAATCAAACAAATGTTTTTTTATGAGCTATGGCAAACTTTCTTGTGTTTGATTCTAGTTTGCTGCATCACACTTTTTATTTTTAAATCTATGGTTTAAAACACATTTTCACATATATACTCACTAAGAGCACACACGAAACTTTTAGTCGCTAATATGTACGATTTTTACACCGCGATCGGACTGTTGCCATTAATAGGCCAGTCATTATAATTTTAATCATTAATAATTGTTTTTTAATAATAAACAATGTTGTTCCTATGTTGCAAAACGCTGCAAATTTGATACACGTTACAAAACGGTAAGAACAACCGAATTCCAAATTTACAGCGTGTTACAATTTGTTTTACCCATGTTTTTAACAAATTTCATTGATTTTTAATAATAAACAATGTTCCGTATGTTGCACAACGCTGCAAATTTAATACATGTTTCAAAATAGTAAGAACAACATAATTCTAAATTTGCAGCGTGTTACTAATTTTTTTGACAATGTTTTTAACGAAAAACAGCTTTCACCCCTTTTCAACCCTTTCTGTACACCCCAGAACGCTGCAAAATCACACGGTAAGTTATTCTACCTCTTTTAATAAAACCTCAAAATTTGAGCGGGTTACTAATTAATTACGGGTTTTTGCTTTAATAACTGGCCTATAAACAATCGATTGCTCGGATTGAAACAGTCACCAAATCGCAGATGCTTAAAGTTGTCTATTGCTAAAAGTCAAATCTCACTTTGAACATAATAAATTTAGAGTTATCCTAAATTCTCGTATTAATCTTAAACCCCTCACACACGTCATATTTAGCCTACACTGGGTAAGACAGCCCCATTTCACATTAAGTTACGTACAAACAACAATACACATAATTACTGCACACAAACAGCTCCGACATCCTTTGAGTGATTACCACTGAGTCTCGTCAAAGGACTGTGAGTGATAGCCACAGATACCTGACGACTTTATTGTGTCCGTTCAGTTGACACCGCATAATGAACGCATATCACATGCGGGTCTGTAAATACCAACAAAGCTCTGTTCTCTGAATCTCTTTGTAGCTAGATGTGCAGTGTGTGACGCACTTGGTTTGATTTACCTCGTTAATGATGAAACAAGTATAGCACTATTTAATGTATAATGAATTTGTTTAGTCTTTACGTTTACCATAGAAATTCAAATTGATAACCTAGTAAGCGGACTGACTATGTTTAAAATTGTTCTTACAGTCATATTTGGGTAAATTTACAAATAAAAATAAAGTATGAGAGATTCAAGTGCAACTATACTCCAAAACGATTACGAGTATTACAACCTAAAATGTCAACAATATAGCTCAACTTGCCAAACATCCAAATCGCTATCTGTTCTGGTTTCTTTAGGTTAGGCGAACGAATCAAAGTAGCTAACCCGTTTTTTGGCTCTCCTGAACATTTTTGTTAGAACGAGTTACTATGTTTTGATTTTACCAAGTGTCCATTCAGTTGACACCGCATAATGAACGCATCTCACATGCGGGTCTGTAAATACCAAAAAAGCTCTGTTCTCTGAATCTCTTTGTAGCTGGATGTGCAGTGTGTGACGCACTTGGTTCGATTTACCTTATTAAGGGGGAACAATTGGTTGGCTGATTGGTTGGCTGAATGTAATATGGGTTAAATTTTAATATTATTCTTAAGTTTTATCAATCATATTTAAAACACTAAAATGCATGTTTGTTGGCGACCATTTTTGCAAAATTATGTTTAATTTTTTTAGTTTGCATGTAACTTAATTAATGATTAAAACAATATTTAAAAAATGGCCACGAACAAACATACATTTTAGTCTTTTAGATAAGATTTGTCCAAAACAAATAGATAAAAACTGAATAATATTAAACTTAAACGTATGTTACGTAAATATGGACGGCGTTCGGGAGTCTACTCTTCATTATGAAAGAAGGTATAGCCATGTGCTGTTGTCTTAATGTGATTGTACGTATAGTAATTTAGTTTAATTCTCATTGGTATTTATTACTAAGTGTTTTAATATTGTATACCAAATTGCTTTCAGCAGTTGTTAGGCGAGAGCGCAAAAAGATTACCACAGTCTCCATTGATATATCATGTGCATTTATTGATTCACTTACAAAAGGTTGTAAATAAATTGATTAAAATTGATAGAAATGTATTCACAAACAAAATTAAAAGTATGCAATACCAACTTAACTTGGCGTTCGGAAAACTAATGAGTAACATAATAATATTTTTCATAAATAATGCCAATGCTAGTAGTAAAGTTAAGGTCACAGTAAAGTTCAGCAGAGATATACAAGTTTTCTAAAGATAACCACCCATTTAATAAATCATGAGCTTTTCGCTGTCCATGTCCATGTGTCCATGCGATAACCAAAAATCATACTAGAAGCCTTGCTGTGAGCAATCGCATATTATGCTAATAATTCAAAAGTTTAAATTTAAATATGCAAGTACAAAAATCGAACCAGAGTGCACTGTATGCAGAGACTGTTTTTTCTTTCGTATTGTTCGGGATGTCGCGGTGGGTATGCAAATATTTCTATCAATATTCATGGCACCCAGCGTCATCGATAATTGAGCCTTACCTGACAAACGGTGCCTTTGATTTTCGTTCTCGTTACCACTATTTTCAGACGAATAACTTCGTGCATTTTTACGCTGAGAATGACATGAATAACGTGCAAAATCAAATATACTCTTTTGATTTTTACAAGCATTACATCACAAATGTAACGTCCAAATAAAAAAAATGTTTTTGACAGTAAGTTATCGTTAAAAGCATGTAAGCATTCGAAATCAAAATCACGTAAAATAATCCTTGTTTGTATCAAAAACGTATACCAAAGTTCATTAGATTGGTTCAGTGGTTCAGCTGTAAAAACATAAAACCTGAATTCTATGTCAAATTTTCTGCACGTAGACAGAAGCAGTGAACATAATCGCAGCTTCAGTTCGACGATTTATAGCACCACTCGTGCTGTTGGCGTGCTCGAACATTTTCATCGTACCAGCAAATGGAAAAGTTTTACCGAAGTAGCCCGAGGCTATCGAAGCACCGACGTGTTACAACAAATTTTATACCAGTACTGGCAAAGTTTGAAAGTACTGCTCAGCAATAAATAATAATCCCTGAATATTGGAGGTGATCGATAAAAATATTTTATAGTTTTTTGTCATAGTTGAAGTGAACTGATTGAAAGTTTCCGACCGGTGAATTTGGATAACTGAATTCTAAATTAAATCTTACATACTTTTTTTGGCATTTAATATTTATCATAATGTCTTATCCGTCTTTAGTGATTTCACAAGAAATAAAACCTTCACAAAGTAAGCAAACATAAAACAAAATATACCTTTCTTACAAGAAAATATACAAGTCATACTATTCTTTCATCAAAACTCTACACACGCATACATTCAAATAATAGAGCACCACATTTGTGGAAGACATAATGTTATGGAATTCAATGCGCGTAATAACGACAGTGACGGAGAGACACATCCACATGAAGTTTAATCCGTGAAATTGATATAGGAGAGTGTCGGGTGCTACGTCGTGGAGTCTCCGCCACATAATGTATGGAAACAGAAGGACAACTTACGATGGTGTCTTATCAGCCAGTAGACTCATTTATTTAGATCCCCAGAGTTGTCAGCAGATAGTCTGACCATTTTATTCAAGTCGTTAATATAGTTTTACCGATTTCTAATATTTATTGATGATTTAGATTATTACTTATTATAGATTTCATTAAATAAAAGTGAGTATCATATATTTTCATTGACTTGTATAGGTACTATATGTTCATCACCTACAAGTTGAATTGAAAAGAAAAAGATGAAGTAGATTACTTAAGATAAGAAGCAAAGATCTGGTGACAAAGCATGTGTGTCGTATAACCTCTAAATGTATGTTTTTAGCCTTAGTAAAAATTGGCTTGTCTTGATAAGTAAATGGCTGAAGATAAAATTTGAAAGAATGCTGTTTTAGGTAAAATCATTATAATAGCAACATTATAATAGCATGAGTAAAGAATTTGAAGCTAATAGGTCATAATAATAAGTGAACTTTAAATTAATATTTGAGCAAAATAGACCTGCTGTGGTTACAGTTTAGAGTGTTTCTGCCTTCACCCCGTCACGCAGCGTGACACGCCAATGTTTCACCGCTGGCAACGCGACTCCATCCATTCTTTTATCCGCACATCAACCTTTTGTTCTACAAACCTTTCGTTTTGATATTGAATTCGCACCACGATCCCTTCTTTTCGAGATTTATTGGCTTACCGCCCACGCTGCGCTGTTTCGAGTTAGTAGTTTCTTCGCTCGAAGGCTATCAAGTAATTACGTTCTACCTTACTCATCTGTCTGTATTTTATTTATAAAAGTCCGCTACTACTCTATGCACATACGTATGTATGAGTAATTAAGTATCTAATAAAAAAAAAAATTGCCAACAAAAAAGTTTAAATTAAGGATATCTAGATCAAACCTAATTAAAACGTAATGTTATGTCGTATCGTAAGCAACTCTTGACTCATTGTTGTTTTCATTCAAATTGTACCTAATATTGTAACCGATCAAAGAAAGTTATGTATGCGTGTATATCGACAGATGGTATATAGATAGATACTATTTTAAATATCACCAGCATTAGTAGCATCATAGGTCTCACCAAATGAATATCATAAGCCTTTCCAACCCAATGTTATGTTTTTATTTCGTTGTACGAACAGGCAAAACAAAAGAAAAAACTGCTTGCGTTTTATTATTCCTACTGTCTCCTATGAAGCCTTGTTTAATTAGCGCTACTACATTAAGCTATACTTGGCTGACTTTTCTCCCAGCTCACTTGTAAGCAACCTTTGAACAGAAGAATTACTCAGCTCATTTGTGTGTTGTCATTCTTGTCCAGTTATTTGTTAAAAGCTGCTCAAGCGCTTGTGCTAATTGTATGTATTGTTCTGAAACATAATAAATTAGCCTAGCAATAACAAGAAGCAATTAGTACTAAATACCGAGCGCAATATATTTTATAGCAACGTGATTCAGTTATTATTGAGCGCAAGATTTTAAATAGCGCGTTGCGTTTTTCGGGCAAAAGTGTTATTTGGGGTTTTCCGTCGGGAAATTCTCAGCAGTACTCACTCCTTATCACATGGACCCTAAACATGGTTGGTGGACCCCAAACGGTGGTTTAATATAGCCGTGATGTAATGTTATGTTTTCTCCTTTTCGCATAAAATTGGAGAGCGGTTGATATAACATTGTTCAGAAATTATAATACATTATTCACCGACCAGGCCGCATGAACTAACATTGATTCTCTTAGCCCGAGCAATGGCAGCCTGCGTCGATAATTTAACATGGTAATGGTTATTTTTGCGACAAGAGAGCAAAGTACGTATTTGCTTTGAGTGCTTATTCTCTATTCCAAATAGATTATCTGAACATTTTGGGCAAATAATATCTAAGATACATATTATAATACGAGTTTCTGAACGTTGTTTTGACTCTGGGGCCACCAAGTCTGCCATAGACAAAAGATCATTCCTTCTCCTCTACCAAAGAGGATGGGATCTAATTAAAAAAGGATTTTTCTATGTCTTTCTTTTTACTACCGAATTAAAAGAAACAGAGATAATAGAACCAACTTACTTGTGTAAGACCCCGCGCACGCTGAAATGACATCAATGACTGTCAAATTTCAGTCATTTTTCTTCACGCTCGAGGCAATATAGATTTTTGCTCACCTTTTTCACACAACAAAGAACGTCTTTTCGAGTTCTATGTAGTGACATGACAAACTTAATGATAAAATGATAACCTAACTTTAATGACATCCTGTAGTTCCACACATATAATTTTGAAGGCAATATTTTTATTGTTTTTTTTTTACGTAGCGTAGACTACTATATCGATTAAATATATTTATAATCTGTGCAGTTATAGACAAGACGTTGGACATCTCTAGTCACCACGCACCCATTTGTTCTTTCTCCTTGATCGCGCCATTGCGACGACACTACTTTTTTGTAACATTTTATACTGAAGAAATAACACGAAATTCTGTAACTACCACGGACTTTCAATAAAATAAATATAAATATAATACTAGTATTATACTAGTATTATTGTTAAAAAGCGTGGGTTCCTCGATAGACGAAAAATATGGCACAGAGCGCCCCACGCTTTTTCACAATAATACTATATAGTATTTTTTCTTCATTACCATTTTCAGCTTTGGATAGGAATTATTTTTCACTTTTTTGTTGGAAGTACTTTAAAAGCGTGTTTTTTATTTTTTTAAACTATTATTTATTTTCTACTTTTTAGTTTGGTTTATTTGTAAGCATTTTTTTTTTTAATATTTTTTTGTATTGAATAATTGCATTGTCATCGATCTTTGACAGGTGTGCAAAATTTTAATGAAATCTGTCCGTTTAAATTAGGTCGATTACATACATACATACATACATACAGGTGAATCTAATAATAATATGCGTGTTAAAAAGCCCCACTGTATTATCAAACTATACAAATTTTATAATGTCTATTATTTCACACATTTTTGGTTGATATTAAATCACACTAACATAAAATGGAATTTATTACTAACTTTATGAACCCGTCCTTCATAAATTCTCTAGCTCGTAAAAGTGACAAAAATGTAACTACTATATTCCAGTTCTAAAAGCCTTTATATACTTTAGTAATAGTTCATAATAGTTGTTCTATTCTTTACACAGCGTTTTACGTATATATTTATATATGGTCTAAACTCACAAAGGGTCTAAATTACAATAAGAGATCACATAGCGTTCCATCGTCTCTGCCTACCCCCCGTGGGATATAGGCGTGATTTTATATATTATGTATGTATATATGTATAATAAGAGTAGGTATAATTAGAAGAATAATTAGGATTTTTGGTTGTTAACAAAATTAGGCATAATTTTATTGAATAATGAAATTTGATGTCAATGAAACTACTGAAAGATAAAATAAGAAAGTTAATCTTCTTCAAGATTTGATGCGGCGAGAAACTTTGTCGTAGTCACAAAGGCTCTTCCTTTTAATTGTAGCAACTTGATTTCCTTTTACTTTGCCTTTGCTCGTATTTCCTGAACAGTTGTGTTCAGCTTCACTCACTTTGTAGAGTTAAATACTGCTCGGCATTACTTCTCTGACAACTTTTAAAATGTTGTGCATTGAAAACACTTATAAATCATTTATTGTTGCTACAGTAATTTCCCTTCACAATAGAGTAAACAATTATCATTCCTCTCCTAACTTTAAATTAAAACAAGCAAAAAAAAATTGGAAGAGAGAAATAAAAATATAAGAAGAGAAAAATATTCATTCATTGAGCTCCTCGTGTTTTACTGCTAGGCTAAATTTATATGTTTTTAAACTGTCGCAATTTGAAAACATTAAAAAAAAATAGACAACGTGTCTAAATCGCGTATTTATTATAAAGATAAATAAATACCTATGCTCATTAGGTCTTTATTTACCATTATAATAATTACGCAATTTAGACCCGTTGTCTATAAATATAATTATTCCAAGAGATTGTGTAGTAGGTAAAATTATTAATAAAGTATTTATTTTTATTTTTAAAGTTAAAGAGGTCTATGAACACCAAAATATCCTGGCAGTTTTTTATCCAAGCAACACTGAATTGCGAGGGGTTAACGGAAACGCTGTGTAACCGATGACACTGTTGGAGTTGGAAAGCTGCCTAATTTGCGGTGGCGTCATTAGTCAAGTGGAGCATTGACTTTGTCGCTAATGTTCAATTCAATGTGGACTGTATATCGCCTTTAGAATAGTTATACATTTAGGCAAAAGTGATTTTCTTTTCTATACATTTAGGCAAAAGTGATTTTTCTTTTCACTCAAAGTTTGTGGTCGTTGTTCTTTTTTTAAACCATCATAAAAGAGGAATCTCACAAAGCGAGGTCCGGCAGCATGCACCCACTAATTTGTTTATATTTTTTTATAATTATTATTTAACACATTTACGAAATGAGTAAGGGATAATATGCATTACAATATTTACAATTCCTGGATTTCACACATCCTATAACAAATTTATTATACAACTATAACTGAAGTGTAACCAGTAAATAAATGACTAACGAGGTTAGACAATGCATAAAAATGTTCCATATTCTGATAAACATAAATATAATTGCATTTTATCTTCATAGCAATATTAGCAGTAGTTTTATGAATCATCATTTTCATCTGCCGAGCAATTACATTTTAGTTGGCTTCTAGTCTAACAGTATCTAAATATCAGTATATTACGTGGCTATCATCAAGTCCCCCTATCATGGTTTGAATAATGCTAACCCAAAAAAACTGAGCATCGTGATTAAATGTAAAAAGGTTTGGATCGTTGAAATAGCGCAGACACTAAAAATAATAAAATTGATCAGACTACTGAAATATAATATCATTATAACGATTCAAAAGCAATTGAAACTCTTGGCATGACGGGAGCTGTGGTTTGTATACTACTCAAAGTCGAGGGTCCTCAACCATATCTACTAGCGTACGGTACGGAAATGCAACTTCTACAAAATACAGTACCTGTAAAATTCACCCCTATAAACGTTTACTGAAAAAGGAATTTCAAACCTTAAGTACATTTACTAAGGTAGAAAATTCTTTAGCATTTTTTAGGTTGTAAGATAAGTTTTCTAATAAAGAGAAGGCAAGTTGTATGTGAAGAGTGGCGTCGTGCTTCGTTATCCTACTGCGGCTGCAGGACTATACTAATTGTACACTCGTCAACACAAAGAATTTCTACTTGGTTAAGCTAATATTACTCAGTTACTCAGGTATAAATTACTTATTAATATTATATAACAATAAATAACATTTATTATAAAAAACTTATTTTAACACAGCTATTGATTTTTTTCGTTCACTTGCAAAGATCAGTTTTTTACCAATTAGTTATTTTAGAAGTAAACTAAGAAGTCATCGGTAATGCATTATTTTCTTGAGGAAATACCAAGTGTTTTTCTTGGGACAATTGATCTTGACAATTGTATTATTTATTATGTTCGCCCTTTTGAGTTAAGAACTATGTCGCTAAGAAACAGTGGCACTGAAGCTATTATTTATATATATCTGACCTAATTAATTCTTGAGAACGATTTTTAGATATGAACGTGCTTGCGACGGTTTTGCGCAAAATATTTTTAGTGACAGACTATTGTATTTTAGTTCAAGCTTTGTTTATAAACATGTTATATTCATAAACCGTTTGACAGACATCAAAGTCTTAGTTAAAAAATAAACACTAAGAAACCTTCAAACAAATAGCGAGACGTTTTTATTTACTTCAGTGCAATATACTGTCGGAAGTCGGGCTCCACTACCAATAAAGTAAACACTTGACTGCCCACTAGACTGTAAGACAACCAGCAAGAGAAAAATACACAAAGACAAAATTGCTCGAAGATTAAAAAAATCACTTGAATGTAATTGGCGCAGTCGATACATTATTTACCTTGTAAGTAGGTTAACTAAAGCTACGCGACGCGACAGTCAGGACAACAACAAGTAAAAAAAGAACCTTATCGACTCTATTTTATTCAAGTAATAACGCAATCGACATAAAAGCCAGTCTACGTTACATTACTGCTCGTATTTTTGTATGTTAAAGCCGTCCCAGTCTGCAACAGCCTGCGTCAATATTGACTGCAGAAGAAGCATCTCACGGCTAATCTTATAGAAACTGTTTGCTTTCACGATTGAAGGTCCCAAGCTCTTGAGGAAACTTTCACATTTCAAATAGAATTTGCATATAGGTTTCGAAGCAATATTTCCGCCGCGAATTCAATTTGAATATTGCTGACAAAGCGAAGAAATCGAATATCCATCAGATGCTCGTCTTTTGAATAGTTCCAGTGTTCTCAGAAATGAAATTTGTTGCGAAATATGAAAAGTTTTCAGTCGTATCGTATGTTCTTTAAAATGTGTGTTCTGCCAATGTTGCTAGTAGAAAACTTTATACCAGCGATGCTGAGAGCAATGAAATCTTTTTGCAGCGAAGAAAGTTTCGAAAGAAACTCGTAAGCGCACTATCCTGCTAGAAAAATAAAACTTAGTTCTTCAAATTGATAAACCAACATATTACGGAACATTTTTAAATCTTTTCAGCTTTTTTTTACCTGTTCAACCGTTTTACTATGTGCTCTAGACATCATAATTGCGTTTGATTTGTGCAAATTATGCAACTACATTAGATTTCATATTGGGTCTAACGTCTTTAGTTAACATTATAACACAGAAATATCAAAATATAACACAATACAAAGTGTGGTAACGTATAAATAATGTTGTTTTCGTACGTACTTCATTGTAACGTAGCCATGATGAATTTATCCGCATAATGGTAACGCATCAACAATCTGTCCACATCACCGATCTCGCCCTTCCTATCAACCCGATACTGCACTGAAACAACAATTTACATGTATAATCAAGTCGTGAATAAATTGGTAACACGAGAGGCGGTTTTTCATGTTTAAACATTGTTTCACTTTCGCGATTGCTTGACACAAGTATTAAATGATGCTAGATTTGCAAGGCAATGCTTTCTTTGTTTATCGTGATTAAAAAGACAGATGTCAAGAAAATTGCCTCCTAAACCTTCATTGTCTAAATGTGCCTTTAGTATTATGATTGTTAAAGTCAGGCATTTAATTAGAGGTCAGTGATTTAAAAGACCTGAAAATACAAACTTAACAAAAACCAATATTTGAAATGATTTTAGTTTGGAAAATATTACCTTGTAAGTACCTTGTACAAACCATTTACATACGTTGATAAATTAACTAATCTACATCCATGATGTGCCAAAACCGGATTATATGGAATTATTTACCCATTCGATGCTTCAGAATCGTACATCTGAAAACTACATAGCATACATACCTACCGGCATCAGCATTAGTTCAACAGATCCGACGTCATTTCTTCATACATATCATTGATGATGATAATACAAAGACAGAAACATTATATTATTTTCTACCTAGATTTTATTTAGCTTTGGGTTTATCTCAAGAGCCTAAGGCATCCAATTGCTTGCGACAACTTACAGTTACTTATGGGTCATTGAGATTGTCTCCAAGATTATCTTCAGACATTGGGCCCAAAGAGTTTACATAATCCTTGAAGAGAGAAGCATATTGCTAATCTTGTCTAATGGTTCTTGTACTCGTGCCAGCGCTGCTTACGTTCTAGAATTAACAAAATTACTTGTATCACGTTGGCTTATAAAATAAAAATACAACCACTAAATCGGTCGAAGCAAATAAACCTGGTAAGGTGGGGATTTTAAGTTTTTAAATCGGATCTACATTGTGTGGTGCTAGTGTGGCGCTGTACAGAAAAACCTTTCCCACTTGCTCCACCACCTGGACAAAGGAAGCGCTCATGAAAGCCGATGAAAGCGAAATCCGCGTGGCCACGCAATGGGCTTATAGAATATGACTGCAGCTACGACACGAAAGAACCACTAAATGAGTGGTTATTAGTTATATGGCAAACATTTCTATTTCGTTCATAAATGAATCATAACATCGAATTTCATAAAAAATATCAGTAAATATAAATTAAATAAATTTTAATCATGTTTTTACTGAATTCTGGAGCTAATATTGAAATGAACACATTTTCTTCTTACAAGTGACACAATTCTATAGAAGACAATGAATTCGTCTTTCATTAGTTCGAAGAGATAGCTTAAGACACGCTTGAGGCTTCCAGATTAATGAATATGTTGCCAACAAAGACATTGGAGAAAATGTTCTATGTTCATTACTTATCTTATCTCTTTGTGTAATACTTAATCCATAGGATCGTCGTACTTTACTCATGTTTTAATTAGTTTGTGAAAAGCGAGAATTGTTACTATATTATCATGAATATAATACTGCAAGTGTATTTTCTTTTTGTTTTCTTATTCATATACTTTTGTAGCCTTATTTCGTACTACACATTTATAGTAGTAGTAGTGGTTTATAAAAAGATATTGTCTGACATTAGTATGTTGAACAAAGTTATGGTTATAGATACTCGTATATTATATGATGTCGCTTGCAAATATTTAGCGACAACATCTGAACTGCGATTCAAATTTAAACTACTTTTCAATGATTATTGACATCATTTTATTCTAGAGATCAATGTTTAACATATAATATAATGAGCAATTTATATTATTTATATTCTTTTTTTTATTGCAAGAGCTATAATAAATTAATATTATTTATAAGCCTTGCACGTATTTAATTTACCAGACTGCTACAACTCCTTAATGTCGACTTCAAGTGAACGTAATTCACGTAATAACAATAATCTATCAACCATTATTTTTGTTATTTTCAACAACCATAATATGGGTATATTATTTAACAATCAACAACCAGTTTTCAATCTGACACCACATTTCAAGCATCTAAATAATTCAAACATCATTTTAGGTGTGTTTTGTCCTCAAATTCTAAGTTTCACAGTTTATAATGAAACTTGGAAGCGACCCGTAAAACTTAGATCGCTACGACACACAACCGCTTACATATTTACAAACTTCCAGTGTCTCTTGCGTTTAAGTTTCTCAGTAACATTTATTTTCCGCTGTATTTAATTTAATTTGTGAGTTTGAGAATGCTAGACAAATATACACGTTTCAACATTTTACAAATAGTTTTTTTACATTTATGCTAGAGTCTAATGTAAATTGAATATGCTATTTCACCACTATAAAAAATATGCATATTGTAACCAAAAAAAATATTTTTATATTAATTGACTGGCCTAAATGCCCTACCGCCTACACAAGAGAGGCACATAAGCGCGGGAGAGAGGATGAGAGCGTCGTAACAACCTATTGGGCCAACTAAATTTGACTCAGTTATTGACACGTCGAAGATGAATGCATCGTACACGTACACATTCTCATTAAGCAAAATTGTGTATATTTTCCACGTGCCAGATCTCACATGAAACAATAGATTCAATAAGTTTGCGGAGCTGTAAACTGCAATAAATCTTCGAACACTAGAACAATAATTTTGCTGCCAGACACAGAGTCAGCGCTATCGAGTCTTTAATTAATTAGTACAACGCGCTTCATGAACGAATTGAATTAGTTCGGTTTTATTTTAGTTTTCTGCTGGTAAAACTGCTATACAAGCAAATTTTGGCAATTTCCTGGCAACACCATTATAAATGTCATTCATTCAACCAGTCGTCGAACGACATCTGTCAAATATCGAACGTTTGAACGCCAGGCGAACGGTAGCGATCGGCAGTTCTTGTTTAATTGTCGAGCGAGTAACATCTCCTAAAGTGAACTGTGGTTTGAAGGGGTGCATGAAAGGAGCCTCCCCGAGTGACGTACACAACGATTACCTACGTCCGGCGCACCCTGGGCAATTCACTAGTTCTGCAAAGCGAATTGGCTAATCCTTTCACCACGAGGGCAAGTCAAAATAATTTTTGTCTCAGCCATCGACACGACGAAGAAGGTGATAAGTTTTATTATTAGAAATAATAATAATAGTGGTTAATTTAGTGGAGTGAATTGGATAATAACTGTGAACGTGTAAGTACTATTTTAAATCTGATTGTTAACTAGAAGTGTTGAGATTTGTTTAAAACCCATTTCATTCTAAAAGGTGTTCTACTCAAAGTATGAAAATGATTTTCACAGTTTAAAACCGACTGGGTACTTATGTAAGCAATGAACCAAAATTTGTGCAAACGAAAAGTTTTCACATAGAATGGTTTAATAATAGTTAGCGAATGGCTGTGTGAGTGTGTTTAAAGCATTCCACAATCCGTAGAGCGGTACGTGAAGCAGCATTTAATTTGGATGTTACGCTCAGCTTAAATCGGTGCCGACGAGAGCCCAGTTTGTTTGACTAGTTACTTCACTGTCCAAGTTGTCTAAGACAAACACGAAACTGCTAAACTTCAAGTTTCCTCCGCGGGGTACCGGATTTCTCACCACAGGGACGTTATCTTCATTAAGGCTTTCGGCTCCAAGTTCGGTGACGAATTTATTCAAACTTGCAGTTCTTAAGAAATAAATAATTAAGCACAAAGCGCTGTCATGGATAACTCTGAGTTCAAGAAACTTCCGAATAAAAAGTAAAATTGTTATTCATATTGCAGTGGAAGGTTTTAAATTTTACGTAGCACGAGCAGCCTGACAACGGAAATTTCTTTGTGAAAATACCTATCAGTTTTTATTTTGTAACTGCAACTATATTGTAATTGTAACTGCCTCGATGGTCTAGTGGTTAGCGTAAGCGCCTCTCACCACGAGGTCTCGGGTTCGAATCTCGGGTCGGACGAAGTATTATTTGTGATCTTTCCGTCAGGAAATTCACAATAGCCGCATGAAATTGGAATTGTGCCCGTTGGACGGCGGTAGGCTACCCTATTCCATGGGACCTAAACATAACAGGTGAAATGTGGGTGTTGTACACCTCTGCCACGCCCTTCTGGGTAATATAGACGTCATTTTATTTTATGTTATGTTACTTGTAATGTGTACTAATCGTAACTATGAGTTTGTATATTACTAAGTGTTTTTTAAATACCTGCATAATATATATCCTATTTTTAGAACTTATTACTTCAGGATGAAAGAAAAGGTCTATTTGTTGATCTACCCTCTACTACAACACGCAGATTTTTTCGATATTCATGTACATTAACACATTTAATAAAAGTCATTTAACACATATTCTGAATTGAACTATATTTTGGTAAAGCAAATTCGTATAAAATATAAATCAAAATACGTATAGAGTTACGATAATGCGGCTATATCAAAGGTTTAATTCAACCCACGTATTAATAGTGGCTTTATGGAAATCAGCTATTGATTAATTGCTTTTACATAACAATGCAATCCATTTGGCTGGAGATAATGGTTTCTGTGGCCATTTTATTTTGGGTTTTAAACCGATTATAATAGCACAATTGTTGAAAATATCCTATTCAACGATGTTGCACAGACAATATGACATCACATTTATGTTCATACAGTCGAAACCGAATATAACGACAGATCGGTTATAACAACCGAACGAAAAGGTCCCAGCTGTATCTCTATATAAACTAATAAGTAAACATACCGCCTACAACGACATCGTATACAGCGACATATCGCTTAAAATGACGAAATTTTATCGATATTCATCAGCTTTAACGATCAACCGTTCACTTGTTGCAGGAAAATAGAACAATAAGAACACTTTTAACCTTAAATAAATCTTTAGAGGAATATTTTGTCTTGAATTTTTAAAACTCAGTTTAAAAAAAAACGACTAAAATTACTGATAACTTTAATAACGAAATGTACTGTAGGATCTTTATTTTCCATAAAAAAAAATATTTTTTTTCCCCGAATTTTATTTTAAAAAAAGTTCATATGCATAACCTATACCCATATTACAAACATACATATGACTATTAATATGATTACTTGTGTATATTGGTTATAACAACTATCGGACATGACGTTCGAAGTATATGGTCCCTCCAATGTCGTTTTATTCGGCTTTGCCTGTATATGTATTAAAAGTGTTAAAAAAAGAATGTATCTAACTCACTAACAATATAGCTCAACCATGCTTAACGATAACAAAATATTCACGACTGAAAACGAAATAACTATTCTCTAAAATGTTGACGTATGATTAATGTAGGTATGTTGTTTCAGCTTTCATTGTATAATTAAATTTCTAGGGATTCAAATATAGTCTTGTTTGAACAGTTAGTAATAACACATTCCAGGTATTATGCCGCACTCAGTACCTATAGCCATTGCACCTTAATAAATTGTATTGAACGTTGACCCTTAGCGCTGAATTGCTCAATACTCTTTTTTTTTATGGTGGATAGGCACGCGTTTGACCACGATCTCACCTGATGGTAAGTGATGATGCGGTCTACTGTGGAGCACGCTTACCTATGAGATACCTATTAACTCTTGCTTTGAAGAGATCCAAGTTGTACTCATGCGAAAACACAGGCTCGAGCAAGGCGTTCCATTCTTTGGCAGTTCACATAAGAAATATAGAGTCAAAACGTGATGCTTGAGTGCCGTTTGTCTGCTACTCATACCATACACCTTAAAACGTGTGCTGTTATGATTTAAATAATCACGTGTTTTATCCTGAAACGCCTAAAAAAATACCATAGCAACAATATCGTAACAATGGCTATACAATTTTCAACAGGCGCTTAAGCAAAAAGGCTTGTCCATTTTCAGTAGAAAAATGGCAAGAGGTCGCTTGACTGTACTTTCTAATATATCTAACATATAATGTTGAGCAGTACGTTGGGCGCCACAGAGGGCAATATAGATGGAGCGCATAAATTCTTCTTTGCATTTGTGACACAGGCCGCATATTATTATGACGACGGTTCCAGCGTTAAGATGTCCGTATTTTGTCTTGCCTGCCGCGCTTATGAAAATGTCTGAAAATAGTTCTATTATGAATTTGATACAAAATATGAATTTAATAAAACGGTAAAGTTTAAAGCAAATTTCAGAATGCATAGTGAGTGACTATCCTAGTTAACATTATTAAGCGACTTATCAAAATACTCAACATACAAAAAAAACACTACAATAAACTCAAGGTGTACAATAAGTGTTACATAATAAATAAACAAATAAATACTTCATAGCATAGTATATACAGGATACTCCTTTGTGATTATTTTTATAGCATTTAGCTTAGCAAATTAAACTAAAAAAACATTTAAAAAATTACAATCAGTCACAAAATGATGTAACACATAGTTGAGTAATTTAGGGTTTTGGCAAGAGGCGACCGTAGCTGGTTGGTTAAAGCAACTACCCGGTGTGCAGAAGATCGTAGGTTCAAATTCTGCCGGTACCATATTTCTTTCAACTGTTTCTTAGTATATACAGGATAGTTTTAAATAAACATAAAACTTTTAGGAAACAAATCATAAGTTTCAAAATGAACTCACCGAAAAATAATCTGCCGGTGAAAATGATCGATTTTCTCAAAATCTACAAAGCTGATTTTTTTACGGTTTTTATAAGAAGATAGTGTAATTCTTGAGGAAGGTTTAGGCTGCTATTACATCGCGACATACATGGCGGGTGGAGCCCCGTGTGGAAGCTAGTTACATAGAGGGAATAGGCATCAGACTCATTTCTGATAGCGCAGCAGTTCTCAAAGCTCTTCTTAACAGTAAAACCAACAACAAACTAATCATAGAATGTCACGATGCCCTAGAAAAAATTTGCTCCAGGAATCAGGTCACCCTGCAATGGATCAAAGGGCACAGTGGATCTCTCGGTAACGACATTGCAGACGAACTAGCGAGAAGGGGATCAGATACGACAGTACAAGGCCCGCAACCTCTTCTTCCAATCCCCTTCACGCAATACCGGACCTGGATCCGCCAAAGATCAATAGAGACCCAAAACCAACGATGGTCAGAGATCGCTGAGTGTCGGCAAGCCAAACTTGCAATACCGCAAGCGAATCATCGACTCACTAAAAACCTCCTAAGACTAAACAGAACAAATCTAAAAATAATGATAGGGTCAATAACGGGTCACTGTCCCTTGAACAAACACCTATACACCATAAAAATCACTGACAGTCCTCTCTGTCGAGGATGTCTTGACGCCGAAAAAACGGTCTCCCACGTAGTTCTGGAATGTAGGGCCGTTGCTTCTCAACGGGAACAAATCCTCGGAACAATGAGGTCACTCCGCGAAGCCCGTGAAGTCCCCAGGAAACTTCTGTGCTTCTGGGCGGAGTTAGGCTGGCTATGTTAGCCAGGACTCTCCACGCACAATGGACCAAATGAGAGTCTAAGTGCGGAAAAATGAGTCCACTTTCCATTCCATTCCATAGTTACATAATGAATACGATTGCAAAACTGGGTAATCTCAAGTAGAACAGTGAATGGCCTCAAGCGATAATTGCGAACAGTTTACTAACAGCCCCGTAGATATCAGATGCAGCTTAAACAGACGCTTCCGTCGCCGCCACCGCCGAAGGACCGTTTCCGCCGGAAGCCGGACGTGGAAGGGAGAGGGGGATGAACGCAGCACTAAGCGGATTCCGAACAGATCGTTGTTGTATTTACTGGTTTACTGTAAATAAATTAGGAACATAGAGCTTAGCCATTAGGGAGGTTTGAACGCATGTGTAGATGAGGATTAAATTACTTAAGAAAGAAGTTGTTTATATGTATAAAATATATATTCCCCGAATATCGACAATAGGGTAGAACCATTTTTCACATTTTTAACATCTCAGTTACTTGGAACCAATGCAACAAGTTTTATTGGACTACACAATGTAATTTTTTCTTTACCAAAAACCTAAAAACCATATTTAAAGAATTAGTAACCATTCCACTAATTCATAAAAAAACACGTTATCTATACATTTATACTATTTGGAATGTTTAATTTGTATGGTAAGCATGTTTTCTTTTTCTTATTTTAAACAAGTGGAATGGATTCTGTAACTGTTTATATACAAACTTCTTTCTCGGCTTCGCTAAAATAAAATAACCTTGCACGTACATACATAATATTTGATACAACTGCAATCATTTCAGCATTTATAATTCAGAGATATCCTGTAATTTTAAATGAACATCGTGCTAATTAATATCTTACACTTAGGAATGTAATCTTTGCTATTAGAATTTTCTATGCTGGCTTGGTAATGTGTACATTACTATGTCTAAAGTTATTCATTTTTTCACGACTAGCTTTCTTGATTAAGGAGTTAAGACAATGCATAAAAATATTGAATATTCTTATATACATATATCTAATTGCATTTTTAGTTTCATAACAGTATTAGCAGTAGTTTTTAGAATCATCATCTCCATCTACCGAGACTTTTCAATTACAATTGGGGCTGACTATAGTCTAATGGGTTTAGCTAACTATCTGTATTTTACGTGGAGTGTTTGCTATCAGACATCCGGTAGTTTGAATATTGCTAGCCTAAACAACTCAGTTATTTGGGTATGAATTATTTAATTCCTGATTAAATATTAAAAGGTTGGAATCATTAAAATAGTGAAGAGGCTAAAAATGATGATGTAGATCAGACTGCTGAAATATAATATAATTATAACGACGGTAATGTGTCCATTAATATGTCTAAAGTAATTAATTTTTTCACGACTAGCTACACGTTAATCTCGGTCCTCATTTGACATCAATGATAATTCTGATAAACTTTTGGTACAACCTTTATTCCCCTTTTAGCTCAATAGCGTGGTGAAATCAGATAAGATACTGCTGTTGTTTCCTGTAGTTATGAAAAATATATTTATGCTATGCTGGTAGTGACTCCGATATAAAGGAAGACTATCAGTCACAAATTATATTCCATAATTACTAGGATTTTTTACGTATCCATGATGAAAAAAAAGATTGAAATGCGAAGAAAATGTTACACTAATCAATAAACAAATGACTTCTTTCGGAAAAAGAATGACATGTTTTTAAAATAAAATTAATTTGAAATTAGAATTCTTAGCCAAACAAAAATGATTTTGATTTGAAATGGCCAGTACCGCAGAACGGCAATTTCTTAGGTAAAGACCTATTATTAGACCAATATTATTATATTAACTGAGTGCACGATTGACCTAGTGGTTAAAGCGGTCGCCTCGGCGCTTTTAACTGCGCTGGTGTTGTGGGTTCGATCCCCACACGGGACAAATCTTTGTGCGTCAAAGATTTTTTCTGACTCTGGGTGTGCTTTGTGTGTGAGGTATGTATGTTTGTGAACACCCCCGCGACACAAGAGTTATTACTAGTACCACCGTCGATATCGTAAAATAAAAAACTGCTGAGCTGTCAAGGGACACCCGGATAGAACGAAGTTCGGTAATTCCAAATAACAACAAATCAGGATTCGCACCCGAGATTGCAGTAAAAGGTATGCGACCTTAAAAATAAAACAGTCTATTAATAAACTAAATATACGGTAACAAAAATTTAAACCAAATTAAAAAAAAAACAAACTTTAAGACAATTTAATTATCAAGCGTAGCAAGCGTACACACGATCATTCAGAATCACTTAATCATTCTCTTAAAATAATCGAATGATACTTTTAAAATCATTGTGGTGATATTATCACAATACTCCTATAGGCTGAATGGCTACATAACAATATTTCCTGTGCCTTACACACTCAATTTCAAAATAATTCTTATCTTCGAACTTTCGCGCTATTCGAATTTCAAAATATCAAAAGCGAGGTTCATTCAAACACACGCATAGACTTATAATGTCTAGATCAATAAACTGCTTGTATGAATTTAAGTATAAAGTTAGGCTAAAAACAGATTGATTGAAAATTATAATGCGTCGCTTGGCGAACAGACAAACTAAATGAAAATCTGATAAAAACCAGAGAGTTAGACTGAACTGAAACGGCACAATTTAAGTGGCTTCACATTTCATGCGTGTACTCGGTTTCTAGGAGTAATAGTTCTATGATCACACATAACAAACCTTATCTTTAACATTATTTTTCTGCGATTATCTTGCTTTCTTTTAAATTGTATTCGCAAGTTTACTCGCGATATAATAATATCAGATCTCATTATCAATAATCTCATCACCAATCCCAATGACATAATTAGATGTGTTCTAATCGGATATTCCATGAAATGTTCATAACAAAATTAATAAACATTCTGGGGTAATATTAAAAAATAATTTGCTTTTGAATTTTATATAGTTATGACGCGTACACTTGCTAAACACACAATAATGGAGAGATTATAAGCGTATGACTTGGTTAGCACAATAGTAAAGAAAGGTTATAATGCGTACTTGCTAAAATACAAAAGCATTTATTACTGTCTGTATAAAATCTCTACTTTTAAATCCATCAGCAATATCCGGAACTTGTGCTGAAACACTGTCAGGATTCATTATTGTTACTATTTTTAATTATTTATTTGGTACAAAACACCTATACACTCAACAAAAGGCAGGAATTGTATTTTTTTTTAAGTTATGATAATATTTTTTTTTAGTTACTTTTTTATTCATAGAGAGACAAAACGAAAATATCTCGCTTGCTTTCTCTATGCGAGAGAGATATTTAGTACTGTAGCACCAATCAGTTCCGAAGCCGCTCGATAGATGGCGTTGGGATCGAATTAGATCGCGCTATGGTTTCGTTACAAAGTCCTATATATAAGGTCCACCGATTTATAGTTTAAGTATGTTCTGCAGATCCAATTGAGGATTAATGTGCACGATATCGAGCTATTAATTCACTGTTATTTGACTAGAACAGCGATCGTGTACGCCTGCGCGGTCTTTTGCAGCGCGCCAGGTGCCCCCTATTTTTTTATAAACTCAACTCTAGTAATTTTTTTTCTTTCTTAGTTTTTTGTTTTAATTTAATTTAACTTTTTATTTCTATAAGCGAGAGAGAGAGACGGACATAGGAAAAAATGCGCACGCCGCAAGGTGTGCGCATTTTTCTCTGGGTGTCTGTTGATGTAGCACCGTAGCTGTAACGTAGCATGTAATTACTACGCCACTACGAGAATTGCTATGAAAAGTGTCGTTACAACTTTTCGTTCCATTTTTTTCCGTCTAGCCCCCTTTCGCAACGCGCGATTAGGAACTTCGTTCCAAAAAAAAAGGTAAAGAAAGGTAAAATTTACAGGTTGAACCAGGAGATGCTCCAATTTGGTCCTCCTCTCCAATAAGTTACAATGGCACCAAGTTTTAAATGTTAGTCTGTTCAAAGATATTGCTTAAACTGATATGCTTAAACTGTGATGTATAGTGTGAACGGACTAACATGTCGAATTGAGTGTCATAGTAACTTTTGTTCAATTTAGAAATACTTATCCAACGATATATTTCATGTAGCTATTAGAGATTGTTGAACTCAGATTTTTACGAATGTAATTATGAAGTGTTTGTTTCAACGCGTTAATTTCTGGAATCCATGATTAGATCAGAATAGGTTTTTTTAAAAAGAATAACTAAAGTCATAAATTAGGCTATAAGCTATTCAAAACAATGAGGTAACCACCAGGGGGAAAGCAGTAATGGTTAACGTTGGTACCCGTTGCTAGTTTTTGAGAACGCATAGCTCTAAACAGACTAACATTTAAAATTAGCGCTATATTTAGTTATTTTTATTCAGCTCAAAAATACCTATCTAACTATGAATCACATGTACACTGTAGTACATTACAGTGTTATTATAACAATCTAATCGTAAGTTAAGATAAATTTGTCGTAGAAGAATACCTACGGATATTACAAATAAGTTAATATTTTTGAATTTGATATTTTTGAGCTCAATTTTTGACTCTCTGATTTTGGTACCGAGTATAAGTCAGGTTGACATAAACGTAGGTAGAAGTATGAATAACTGCATACATTTTATGACATTCAATGTTCAATTTAGTTGGACGATATAGGCTTTTAGCGTTTTGGAGCACTTTCAGTTGGGACGTTTCTGAGCGCGGACCCGAGGTACATTTAATTTTATGACAATCCAGAACACACGTAGGTAATGACCGGAGGCTACAGTGATTTTTTTTCCATCCAATGTATTGAATTTTCGGAACTCTTATCTGAGCGATAACATATATCGGCCTAGGGAGTGGAGATAAATAATAGATTAGATTATGCCCACGATGTTTTGAATCATGGAAAGACTCACATCACGTTTTGTTTTACTTTGATAATCCGGTGATATTTAATTAGGACTGTAATTATTAATGAGTAGGCAATTAAACAATTGTAGTCTAAAAATGACACCCCGAGGCGCTTATTTTTGAATGAAACTTACGAAAATCTTGATATGTCTTAATGTCCTACATTGCAGGCTTCTTTCTTAAACTAAAGTAAGTATTGCTAAGAAAGAAATATTGATATATTTCTTGTTATTAGTATGTCGTCTCTCAATTTTTTTATGTCATACTGATAATAAATATCATGAAAGTTAGAGATGTTAAGACAGGTTTTTATACGATTCGGAGTTTCATAATAGAATTGTCATGGATGTACAATTTGCCATAAGCCCATATAATATTTGGACAGCATGATCTATGGGTTGTGTCAGAGACACCAGCCAAAACCAAGCTAGTTTCATAACATATTCATAAAGAATCATGAATCATATTGTACACAAAATTATCTGTAATTATATTGGTTATTGACGTAGTTGGCAAATATTGACGTAATTTCTAATTGACTGGTATTACGAAGTCCGAGATCATTCAGATAGTACCTAGCTAATGGTGAGTCAATATGTGACAAGGTTGGACATTACACTAATGTCGTATGTTCAGTTATTATTAGGGTAATTATTTATTTCAGTTTCAGTAAGATTGAATCACCAACGTAAATGTACAATGAGTCATTTGGTTAGAAAACATAACATGAAAAAACCATTGAAATAATTCTAACATGTATTAAATTTGCAGCGTTTGGCAACATACGGAACATTGTTTATTATTAAAAAACAATTAAATTTGTTAAAAACAAGGGCATAAAAATTTGTAACACGCTGCAAATTTGGAATTCGAATGTTTTTACCGTTTTGTAACGTGTATCAAATTTGCAGCGTTTTGCAACATACGGAACATTGTTTATTATTTCAAAACAATGAAATTTGTTGACGCTGCAAAATCACACGGTAAGTTATCCTACCTCCTTTAACAAAACCTCAAAATTTGAGCGAGTTACTAATTACTTACGGGTTTTGGCTTTAATGACCAGCCTATAAGGCTAAGTACTTCACTGAGAAGATTCAATAAAATTATTTGTAACAATAAAAAATTTGTTTTGAAAAAGACCTAAAAATTTAAAAATAAGTGAACATTTTAAGTCTTGGGTATTTAACTTAGTTACATAAACTATAAAATATTATATTTTACTAGTTTTGAGTCGGTTCTTGAGCCAAGTTCTTCATCGTCGGATTAATGTTTTGTTACAAAAATAATTTTATTAAAAAGTCATTGACAAAAAATGATAGTATGTAAGCTACTCCACTTAAAAGCTATCGAATTTCCTCACTAAAACACTAGCATAATCCGAGCGTATTTTCACCCCTATCGTCAATGCATCGCAAACGCATTTAATCAGAGATCTATGTGTGTTTGGTCTTACAAGTTTGCAACTGCATCTAAGTTTGCAACTACCAAAGTACCTTCAGCAAATATTAATTGGTGGGAACTTTCCAGCCGTATGCTCTCGTAGTCTATTCAAAGACAAATACGTACTTACTTAAGTATTAAGGATGACTTATAGTTTGAGTTTCGGGCTGTTTGAATTAGAGAGTTGGGTCTAAGTTGCTATCTCGACGTTTTGATGAAGCTTAGCAAGAAGAGGTAAGATGCTGTAGTTTAAACTGTGATCTTTCAAAACCAGCAGCGGTTATGTAAGTTTCAGATTTTATCGAATACCAGAAAAAAAGTTAAATAATAATGGAATTCTACTAATATTTTAAGTGAGATAGTTTGTAAGGATGTATGGGCGTCTGAAAACGAACATAATATATTATCACAAGAGAGAGAAGTATGGCAGAGGTGTACGACACCCATACTTCATCTGTTATGTTTAGGTCCCATGGGATAGGGGGTGAGCCTATCGCCATCCAACGGGCACAATTCCAACTCCGTGCTGCTATTGCAAATTTCCTGACGGAAAGTTCACAAATAACACATAGGCCTACTCGGGAATCGAACCCGAGACCTTGCAGTGAGAGGCACATACGCTAACCACTAGACTATCGAGGCAGACTGAAAAACTAGTAGGTAAATGTATTTTGATGAAAATTGGCACATATGTAACTTATGGCCTGGATTCACATAGACATAGACTAGAATGGTGGGAGGAGCCACAGTGAAAACTAGTATCATAATATAAGGAAGTGTTCTCGAGAGGTAAACAACTGAACAGTCCGGAGAGTTCCAGAGACATTCCGAATCTTGTAACCAACTTTTTTTTTTATACTACGCCCACAGCGAACGAACGTGTACGCTGTACTCCACTTACCATCAGGTGGACTACTTTCTGATGGTAAGTGGAGTACAGCCCATGGACATCAACAATCTACAAAAGCAGATTATAGATGCGTCGCTGCAGCTGAGGACTACGGTGTGATGCCTCATGTGCCAGTAATTTCAGGGCCTGATCTCACCACCAAACCGGAACACAGTAATGGAAGCACTACTATTTGGCGGCAGGTTAAAGGTGAGACGTTGGTGCTGCCGCCCTCGAGCTCATTCACAAGAGCCACCAGTAAAAACCAATGTTAAACTTCCTAAAAAGACAAGCAAGTTTATTACGCTCAGCTAATTTTTTTCATAAAAATATGTGTATTATTGAGTTAAGTTGTTATTTGAAAGCTACAAGCTAACACAATACCTCAATTCAAATACTACCGTGCATCACACTTCCAGGAAGGGTTAGTTTCCATCAAATATAAATGACGTAATTCATAGATATAACACCATTGGAAATCCCTATCGTTAACTAATTTGTTTGATAATTAGATAATGATTAGATAATCTTTTTGAGTCATACAAACAGGAAATGAATAAATTATATCAGCTTTAAAAGATAAAGTACCTCACGTACATCTATCACAATGTAGATTGATCCGTATATAACAAAAATTTTGTACCTTTGGTTTTTTTACAGACATTAATTTAATAAAAGATTTTTTCAGTATTAAGTATTAAACTTTTAAAACATTTAATTTGACTTTTTTCTATATTGGAGAAAATAATTTCATGCCTGTTTCAGAATTGTCAAGTAAACGTTACTCATATGATAAAATATACACAATTGAACGTTTCAATTGTTTTACTTTAACATTCTGAAACAAATCGAATAACTTAATCTAAACTTAGTAATTATTTATTTACATTTTACTATGAAGACTTCAACTATGGCCTATTTCTATATAATGCATTTATGAATGTAATTGTCAATTCTTGATCGAGGTAAATCAAATGGGAATAAGTTTAAGAAAAGCATATTTTTGTGATAAGGGTAACTCCCGGGCGCCGTGTTTTCATACTAACGTAATATCTATACGTGGTCAATTTGTCAAAATTGTTTTAATCATTAATTGAGTTACACAAAAACTGATTTTTATTAATAATAATTATGAAAAATGGGTGCCAACAGATACTGTTTTATATATATGATTTGTCTATATATTTTTTTATAACAAAAAAATGAGACTTTTAGAGTGGTACAAACGAGACTCGAATTAAAGTCTCACTTATCCAAAACACACCCTCTAAGCGAAAATCTCTTTCTATCTTCCTATATCAGATGTGAGCTAAATTCAATTCGGCATTTTAAACCTAGAAATCCAATAAATCCCAAGCTTTATTAATTCACTTCGGAACACGTTCCTGCCGAAGTTGTGTCTATATTTTCAACGTAGCGAACAAACTGAACGGACTGACCAAAGTAATATTTCATTTAAAGTCTCATCGTACGGTCCGTGAACTTCTCCAAAACTTGTAAACTATAAAGTATTTGCTCAAATGTTCAAGATGGGGTGCAATCACGAAGGTTCGATCGTTGCAGTTCAAGTTACGAATCGAACTTGCGACCGGGCGAAGTCTTTTTCATTTCTGGACTTTGATGAAATTTCAAACTTAGCATGAGTTTCATTTTAAAATGAAATGTGTTTTCAAAAGTTTTGCGATTGAAATTTGAATGGATTAAAATTTCAATAACTTGTTCACATTTTACGGGATTGTTGTCCTCCTGATAATAAACGACACTACAACCCAGGCAAATACGTAGGTTTTGCAAGGCAATCAAATCAAATCAAATCATTTAGTTCCATGGGCCCCAAGGGGCGCTTTAACACGTCAAAACAAACATCAAAATACAAAAAATATAAAATTAAAATAAAACTTAACTAATTAAATTATAATACTTATTGCAAAAAAAATATTTGACATCGGAGCTTAGACTGACTTTAATTCAAATTAAATTAATACCTTAAATCATAAATCTTACATCCTTATGTTATCTTTGTCTTTGCCATCGGGATGAACAAAGCAATCATGAAACTTGCTTTGCAAAACTCGCATCGTGGAAATAAGCCTTTTATCTTCAAAATTTTGCAAGGATACAATATTATGCTTCATTGCTCGGTAAATTCAGGGCAAATCAACAAACTGGAAAACAAAGGTGCAATGACGGTGCTTTTTCTTCGAGTTCATTCACATTTCTATCATTAATTTTTAGAATTGTCGGTACAAAAGACTTAGATGTGTGACAGATAATAATTATGTTAATGCCAAACGACTTATGCACAAGTAATAAACGGCTTATACCTAGTTGATTAATACCAGTATGTAGTCAGATTAGATAATAATAATTAACACGAACTCGGACATTGCGGTTTGCTATTCGATACAGTATCTTTTAAATCGTTGATTATATTTTATATTAAAAATATTTATTAGTACCATGGCAAGAAGGGTGATAATCGGTACCGTATCTTTCAAGTCTTAGATTATAATATATATTATATTTAGAGATATTTGTTTGTACCAATTTATAAATTAAGACTTTATTCAAAATGTGTGTAGGATGTAAAGTATACTTACATCCTACTATCCTTGAATTTTAGATAATTACTTCAAACATGCATTATAGCAGCCATGCGCAATTATACTACGTGAAAAGAAGAGCTAAGGTAGCTTCACAACATTAAACAAAACAAAGTTATGGGGTATGATTTAAGGTTCAAAATCGAACTAATTCGAAACGTCGTTCTTAAATTTAGAGCTTCATTTTCGAGCACGAAGATCCGAGCATATTTGTCTAAAAAGTTACAATTCATTCGCCGAACGCAGCGCCAGTATTTCGTCCTTTCAATAAAACTAAAGAGGTGCCATCGCATCGGCATCGTTACGAAAAAGCTTGGCTCGCTCGCTCAGGTGCAACTGACTTAACACAATTGAGTTCGTTATTCCAGCGGCGCATTGTTCGGGCTATAAAGACTTACGGCCTCGATCTGCAATCAACCCGATTTATAGACTGTAGAACCAACCAAAGAAGGCGACTGCTGCTTTAGAATTGAGGAAATAAAATAAAGAACGCTAAAAGATGGTAATCGATTCTTCACTCAACAAAAAGGAAAATCTTTTATGAATTTCTAGAATGTAATTTTGTTTGCGGAACAATACTTTTCTTGTGCTGAAATTTCGTCTAGAAAATCTAAATGTGTAGTATTGTATTCATATTAGTATACACTCAGTTTAGCATAGACATGATATTTAATGTATGTAGTCATAGGTAGTTTATTTTCTTTTCTATTATTTTCACTTTATTTTACATTTCCATTTATCCTCCAAAAGTATCTCTTTTCTCTGTCACTTAAAGGTTTGCTGGAGGACAACCCTTTTTAGTGGTTAAGCTCGCCTTTGTACATTAATTTAAAATTGTATTGTGTTTCTTTTCTTTTGTACAATAAAGAATTAAGAAATGATGGATGATGATCCTAGCTCCTGACGGCAAGTTAAGACTACCGCTTCCATAGATTTAACACGCCATCAATATTCGTAACACAATTTTTAAACAGAACTGATATTTACATTTATTACTAAGAGCCCGAGTGAAACACGTAAATCAGGCTGAATTTTTAATATCTGGGGCGATGCTTCAATAAAAAGAAAAGGGAAAATCGACGGCTGTAAAAATATTGCTTTTTCTTGCCGCGTACAGGGGCACCATTGTTCTTATTTTCAATTTCATGTAAAGCGATTCTATAAATTTTAAAATCGCTGCCCAGACAGGAAGTCAGATCGAAATCGTGGCGGTCGGGAGGAAATTGCTCATTCTCACGCGAACGACCGCCGCCTCACTCCGGGGAATCCGCTCTAATGGAAAAAGTTAAAAAAATATACAAAACTTTTTATTACAAAGCCTCGGTGGACCTACATACCGACTACCAACTATGAAGGGGACTGGAGACCTGAGTGGAATAAATGTTTATGACATCCACGGAGAATTATGGCGAACCTTATGTATAATATTGCTATTGCATTTAGCTAATATGCTGGCCAACAATAGTCCACAAAGATGTACTTATCTTTAGCTACAATAAAATTAGCTTATCTACACGCAAATGAATTAGAATAGTTGAAATAAGTTAAAGAGATAATTTTAGTTTCGATTATTACATTTTGTAGATAGCGAATGGCTTTTGAAATTCCTAAGACCAAATTTTGTTACATGTAATTTGCTTTTAACTTGAAATTTGTTTGTTCAAATTATTCAGTACCACGTTATGCATTCATTATTTACACTAGGGCTCATAAAAAACCAATGTAAACTAACATCAAGAAATTACAACTAACCATTTGTGTGTTTGTTTGGTCTAGAGGTATAATTTTACCGCATTTCGTTTAAAACTGACAACATCTTTAAAATAATTGAGTGGTAGTCTCAATTGATTTTAAAGATGTTGTCAGTTTCGTAAGGTGTCGTCAGTCGGTAAGGTGTCATTTATTTTTATCTTTTTCTTGCATATCTATAAGTCCACTGTACTTTGGTTGGTCACTGCAATTAGCTGGTATTATTAGACTTCGTCTAGTAGAATATAATTTAATAGTACAACTTCATTAGTCATAAATAAACCTCTGATCATATAAAAATAAAATAAGTAGAGGAAAGATTAATGGAAGATAAACAAAAAGAAACAACAATAATAAATAGATAAGTTGCATTAATTTTAAATATTCCACGCGTAGACGTTATCGATGAGAAATAGATTAATAATATAATCATTAAAGTTTGTTTTTGCTGGTGGTAGAGCTCTTGTGAACGAGCTCGAGGACGGCAGCACCACCGTCTCACCTTTAACCTGCCGCCAAATAGTAGTGCTTCCATTACTGTGTGCCGGTTTGGTGGTGAGATCAGGCTCTGAAATTACTGGCACATGAGGCATAACACCTTAGTCCTCAGCTGCAGTGACGCATCTATAATCTGCTTTTGTGGATTGTTGATGTCCATGGGCTGTACTCCACTTACCATCAGGTGGACTACACGTTCGTTTGCTGTGGGCGTAGTATAAAAAAAAAAAAAAGTATCGAAACTGACAGTGAACTTAATATGTATAAACAACTTTTTAATTAATTTAATTTATGTTTTTGGCGTCTCTGTATTCAACAATGAAGGTACCTACCTACTTTGTATTATTATTATTTTTATGGTTATGATAAATGATCTACAATTTGACGATGACTGAAGCTTTAAGGCGGCTTGGCACCATTGTTCGTGTTTAGCAGAGATAAAATTAACAGGCGCTGAACCTATAACATTTTGATTTACTTTAAAATAAATAAACTTATATTGATGCAGAAGCGTCTTTCAAGCGCTTTTCCAATTATTATTTTGCTTGCATATGCCTAAATCGAAGTTTTTTTAGTTCATATCTGTCTGTCTGTCTGTTTGTTTGTATTGGCTTATCTTCAAAACGGCTGAGTGGATTTTAAAGAAACTTTAGAAGCAAGTAACAGACTACAAGGTGAGTATCATAAGCTGTTTTATCAATGTACCTACCATGTAGACGAGACCGTGGGCGATGGTTAAGTTATTTGTTGAATCACGTTAATCTCCGGAACTACTAGTTGGATTTTAATAATTCTTATATGTTTCCATAGAAATCTTAATATTAAGATTTCTATATATGTTTCATAGTCTTATTTTTAAGAGAGGATATTTAACATTACACTAAACTCGACAGGAACGTATATAAGGTACAACGCGAGTCAAAGCGCCGAAACAGGCAAAAGCTACATTTTAGGATTCTGTACCCAAAGGGTAGAAACGGGACCCTTTTACTAAGACTAAGCTGTCCGTCCGTCTATCCATCTGCATCAGGCTGTATCTCATTAACCGTGATAGCTGGGCAGTTTAAATTTCCACAGATGATGTATAATAACTGCATCGGCTATAACAAAAAATACTATAAAACGAATATAATAAATATTTAAGGAGGCCACCATACAACAAACGTGATTTTTTGTTCGTTTTAAAAACGGCAACATTCTTGAAACATTTTTTCAAATTATTAAATTAAAATGAAATTAAAATTTAAAAGTGTCTCCTATATCTACAACAGACATGATTTTTGTGCCGTTTTTATACAAGGTGTAAATGACATCCTGACGTAGCCGCTTAGCAGTGATTAAATACATCACTCTGAGACCCGGGGTTCAACATTTTCAACGGATATTACAACCCATATGGAAAAAAATTACACGTTGTACAAAAATCGCAAATGTATGAGAGAAAGATAAACCACTTTTCAGCGATTAGGAACACGATTTTGAAGTTCGAGGTACGAAATTTTTAGATCGGATAAATCTACAAATATGAAATTCTCATTGGAAAACAACCATAGTCAACTGGCGCATTATTATTATTTATTATAATGAATTAAAATTGTATTATATCAGGCAGTTTATGTGATATCAAAGTAATTCTTTTAATGATGTTTCTAATATCGAGAGATGTTTTAATTATATACAAAAATAAAAACTAGTCATCATGCCAATAATGAATCAAATCTCTCGACGTCAAACTTCAATAAACCAATAAATTGTATCACAATATTTGCCGCCAAATAATAGCTTGTTTACAAGCACTATCAAATCTCTCACTACCTTTAAATAATTTACGTCTTAAAAGGCAGGTTATACGTTCAAATTTTCCTCGTGCCCGCGACCTTGATTTTGCCCAATACGGTAGCATAATTGTTATTGCATCACTTGGTATCTGAGCATTGTGACCGTTGCAATGCCCGACCTTGCTAATCAATGGTACTACGCGACTGCCATCTTGCTTTGAATAACAAATGATTTTCCTTTTGCCTGTGACCTACTTTGCTTTTCTTAAGATCTTATCTATAAAGTCACAGAGTTTATGTAAATGAGTTTGATGTAGTTAGCAGTAACTACTTCAAAATGGCGATTATGTTATTTTACACGAGTACAGAGACAGAAACGTTAATAAATTAAATTAGAGCAAATAATATGAAAATCACTACCTCGATGATTTGTGGTTTGTGTGCGCCTCTCACCGTATGGTTTCAGGTTCGAATTCTGGGTCGGGAAAAAGTGTTATTTAGATTGTTTCCGCCAGGAAATTTACAATAGCACCACGGAGTTGGCATTCTAATCGGTGGATGGCGATATGCACACCCCCTTTCCCATGGGACCTAAACATAACAGGTGAAATGTGGGTGTTGTACACCTTTGACACACCCTTCTGGGTAATATAGGCGTTATGTTATGCGTATGTTATATAATATGAAAATCATAAAAACTCTCTTTAAGTGCTGTGATATACTATTGAGATGATTTCTTCTCACAAGCAAACGTACAAATTAACTTAGAAGTACTACCGTTTCTACCTCATTCCTCGTTGGTCTAGTAGTTAGCGCCTCTAACCGCAAGGTTCGAATCTCGGATCGGGCAAAAGTATTTTTTTATTACAATTGCAGCACGGGGTAGGATTTGTGCCCGGTGAGTGGTGATTATGTCAACCTCTATCACATGGGAACTAAAACATAGCAAGGGTAATTTAGTGTTCACACCCTTCTGGGTAATTTAATTTATTTATTTATTCGACAAAACAATACAAGCTTACAGTTTTACAACCAAATCGCTTATATGGTAGGTACAATACAATGTCAAAAACAAAAAAAAAATATATAAAATTATCATACAACTAATACACGTTTAACAAGTAATACAAAATTCATCACACAGAAACAATTCAAATAATTAGTATTCAATAATTCTGATAATATTAAGATGTATTTAGATATAACCTAATATCATGACATACGTTCCCGACTATGCCACAATATAAATCAGTATCGGGGCTATACTTTATTAATTTATTTAGAGAGTTGATAGCCTTGGCAGTAGGACTATTATTAACCCGAGAGATGGACCATGATGGCGGGTAAGCTGGCAGTTGGTGTCGCCTTCTACCACAGCCTCTCAAATATTGATCAGGTACATACAAATTAATGGATTCTCGCACCGATGGATTATCTACTTTGTTAGTCATCAACAAATAATAATGCATTAAAAGCATGAATTCTCGCCTGAATTGCAGAGTGTCAAGTCCGGCCATCCCGATCACAAATAATGAGGGATACATAAAGGGGTAGTATCCATACTCCTTTTTATAAATGTATCGCGCGAATTTACGCTGGATCTTTTCCACCATAAGGGTGTATAGTTTTTCGTGCGGCTTCCATACAATTGCGTTATATTCTAATTTGCTGCGTACGTAAGCATTGTAGAGTAGTTTTATGACAAGGACATTTGTAATATAGATAGATAGATAGATAGATAGATGAAATGCTTTATTCATAAATAAAAACATACATTTTTAAACAAGCTCCATAAAACCGAATGATCGGTTTGTCTGTTGAAATACATTGCACTCGAATTAGAACAACATTTCACTTACACTTTAATTAACATAATTAAGACCATTTGTATCACTATCAAATTTAAAGTTATTCAATATTTTATTGTAGGTATTAAGATAATCTTTACATAACTTAAGTAAGTTCTATGACTCATTTACGTTATATGTATCAAACAAATGTTTTTTATAAGCTATGGCAAACTTTCTTTTGTTCTTTTCAGATCTTAATTCATAGGGCATTTCATTGAATAATAAAGGTAACCTCCGATTTAGTGTCCTCCCTCCAAAATAGTTATTTATACAAAAATTTTATAATTTGCCAAGGGCCCTCTAGTACATTTCGGGTGTTGCATATAGGTGTGATGTAATGATTTGCCTGTTATGTTCACCACCATCTCATGTTTGATCTGTCGCCAAGTTCTTGCACTGCACTACTGTGTTCCGGTTCGGTGGTGAGATCATGCCCTGAACTTACTAGCACAAGAGACATAGCACCCTAGTCTTCAGATGATACGCCGACGCGTCTATTTACAATCTCCTTTTGTAGTCTCCTGTCTCTCTGTCTCCCTTTGATGATGTTCATGGCCTGTTTTTATCACTAGCACTGATTCAAACAAGTATTAGCCTTTGTACTAAGAAACAGTTGAAAAAGATATGGGACCGGCAGGATTTAAACCTGCGAACTCTCTCTTGTATCCTACTTAAGATAGGAACAAAAGGATGAACGTGACGTCACGAAATGACGTATCATACAGTTGAGAAATTTAGGGTTCTGGTAAGAGGTGACCGTAGCTGGATGGCTAAAGCGGCTGCCCGGTGTGCAGTAAGGTCGCAGGTTCAAATCCTGCCGGTCCCATATCTTTTTCAACTGTTTCTTAGTATAATTTGCTAAGCATAGCTAAATGCTATAAAAATAATCTATTAGCCTTTGAACTAAAATTCTGTTAAAAAACAAGATTCAAGGACAACATAGTTTTAGCAGTAAGTCAAGTGGTGTAAGTAATGTTCGATGTTTGTACTTCCTATCTAAAATGGTTCGCGAGATAACTAACTACTATCTAAAATGTATCAGATAGTAACGATAAGTTCCGAAACAACCTGTTTATTTTGCGTACGTGAGTCACATCCTTTCACATTGGCTGATATATGATGAATTGCAGAATGCCTAAGTTAGGTGGAAAGATTTTTTATTTATTTATTTATTTATAGGTTCGCCTACAATTATTACACATTTCTTACAAGTAATACAAGCATAATCAACTAGGTATGGGTGCAAAATATCAATTGGCAAACACAGAAATCACAATAAACATTCGGATATTAGTAAAAACAAAAATAACACAGGTTAGAAGTTAGGTAGATATTAAAGATACAATATTTTCGTGAAGGATGCATTAGTAAATCAACTTATAGCTAACATATTGATTTAATTTAGGTATAATATAAAGTTGCTGAAAGAAATTAGTTCTGTTGTGAACCAGACTCTTAAATCTTACAAGGTTGGAATTTGTTTGTTTGTACTCAATAAGCTCCGAATCTTCAGGACTGATCTTGATAAAAAGATGTGTGGAGATAGTTCTATATCCCATGAATAGCATAGGTTACTTTGTAGCGACGTTCCACATGGGGGAAACCATGGACGGAAGCCAATGAGATATATAGAAGCCCTCGTAGTAGTGGTAACATAAACAAACCCGTATAATGTGGATGTTAATATATCTCTGTACTACCTTACTCAGTTATCTCCGGAAATTGTTAATCTACTTAATCTGACAAATTTGGATTTGTGTATGTCATAATCCAATCTTCCAATACCGGAAAAGATTACACGCTGTAATTCACACACTTCATGAATATAGTACTTGGTATATTTGAACATGTATTATTTATTATATCGGTTTTTTATAGGATACATTTCGGAGAGTCTGCCGAGGAACTACACAACCTTATCCCTCCATCTCCGTTTCACCATCAGACTTCCAGACAAACGGCACTCAGGCACCGCTTCACGGTAGATATTCCACTAATACGCACAAAGCGTTTCGCCTCTACATTTCTTATGCGAACTGCCAAAGAATAGAACGCCTTGCCCGAGTTTGTGTCTCCGCATAAATACAACTTAGATCTCTTCAAAGCAAGAGTTAATAGGTATTTCATAGGTAAGCGTGCTCCTCCGTAGACCGCATCATCACTTACCATCACCATAAAAAAAAATGTAACCTTTTTCTGTTTTTGGCTGTACTGAAAATTGCTTTTTTGTCCTTTACGACAATGATCTTGAAAATATTGACCTATGTTTGACTGCTGAGCTTCAGTTGAGATGCTGGGGGTCTCGGCTTAATAAAATACTGCTTCTTCTAGTAGTACTGTATTCATAGGCTGCTGATATATTACAAGATTGCCGCGGTGCGTGCGATTACATAGAACGTCTGTATGAGCGCGTGTAAGGTTGCGACTGGTAGGCGACGGATTGCCGTCGCCGAGGGGGCCGCGCGCCGCTGGCCGGTGAAGAACCGGTTTGAATGCAGGTTGACGGCGCGCGGCGATGAGACGCAGGAACAACCTATGATGAGAAAATATAAAACATAAGTTCTATGCAAATAATATACAGTGTATAAAGACGGACGTCATTTATTTTCATGCAGATGCATGCCGCATTAAAATTGGGAAATATTCAGTTTTATAATTTGACTGGTATTATTTGAAATTGACTATTTAATAAAACGTTTTTAAATAACTGCCTCGTTGGTCAAGTGGTTAGTGAATGCGCCTCTCACCGCGAGGACTCGGGTTCGATTCCCGGGTCGGGCAACGTGTTATTTGTGAACTTTCTGTCAGGAAATGCTCAATAGCAGCACGGAGTTGGAATTGTGCCAGATGGATGGCGATAGGCTCACCCCCTATTCCATGGGACCTAAACATAACAGGTGAAATTTGGGTATCGCACACCTCTGCCACACCCTTCTGGATAATATAGGCGTGATATTATGTTATGTTAATGTATTAAAATGAACCTATTTACAGTTTATTATAAGTTTAAGGGAAGCTATGGTGCTAAAATAAAAAAAAATATTCTCCTGCCTAGCGCAGAAGGATGAAAACTGCCGCGAAAACTAATAATATGTATCGAATTATTGTATATCTACAAACTAAATGAATTCAAACACTTTAAATATAAACTTTTCCATAATATGTTTCTGTTCTTAAGTCTAGTCGAGTTTTGACTGCTATATATTTATTCAGCCATCAATTATAATTTTAGCAGTCAAACTATAATAACACGACTTTAACAACTGCCCGCCAGCATAGATTTCACTCAGTCAATGTTACACTGTTTTCTATCAGTGCTCGCTAAACAACAGAGCTGACGGCATCACTACAATAGCTGAACTATTAACCGAAGCCAAAAAAGTGGATCGTATCCTGTTACCGACGTCATTCTAAGGAAGACTTCAGGCCTATTATTCATATTTATTCGATACTATTGATACACGTGAGTGATGTGTCAAAAATAATATCGATTGGTTATCGCGGCAAGAGTTGATAAGTAGTGATGTACTATTAAATATTAGCAACAGTCGCTGTGAGTTGTGGACGTGAGCAACAAGTTGTCTTGGAATCAGTGAAGTGATAAAATTAAAGTAACAAAATGTGGTAAGTTTTATCTAAAAAAAAATGTGTTACATCGTGTGTTTTTAACATACTGTGCTGTGTTACACCTGCCTTGAACTTTTAATGGATTAGAAAAAAAAAATGTCACTGTATGTGCTTGGCATGAAATTAAATCAATAAAATCACACGCGATGTGAGTTTCAAATGAGTGAACAAATTTCAGGTATTTTTAAAGGTACAAAAGTGGTTCAAGGATATTTTTAACCTGCATGAGAAATAACACTGTCCATTAACATTAACACAACAAATTTATGTCAGCATTGTCAATGAATACAATTAGTGACTCAGAAAGAACGCGTTCTTAGCAAGAATAATGACTGTTTTTTATTTCACTAACAATACTTTATAATGCTTGTATTTTACTGAAAGTTAAGGTCGGAAGTTAAGTTAATATTTACTATCTTGGATCTAAGAAAAAAAATAAAAATAGTTTAATATAATTGGTCTTAATGTTGGACAAGCATCGCATTAAAATTTATAATATATTATGTGCAATATTATGACAAGTAATATATTTTAAAAATATTATGTGTTAGAAGATATTATTATTTTGACAGTTGAGTTGAGTTGAAGATAAAAGGAAGAAAGTTGATTGCATCTTAACTGTTGCTGTAAATGAATAATATATTTTTTTTTTATATCTATGAACTTGTTTCAATCAAGGTAATCAAAACAGTAATCAAGCATTGAAAAAAACATGTTATTTTTGTTTATAAACTAAACTGTTTTATTATTTTAAAAAAACTTTTTTTTCAACGATACCTTTTGGAGCTCGATTTTTGTCTCTGATTTTAGTACAAAGCATAGATCATATTTTAGTACATATCGTTGTGTTTAGCGGTTTCACGGTTCAATATTGATTTAAAATGTTTGGTATAACTCATAGTATAGTGCTTATTTGTCAAATACCATTCAATCAATATTCTTCTTCTTCTTGGCCTCATCCCATTCTCCTTTGTCAACCATTTCGCTATCACCCACTCCCATCTCTTCATATATTACGTTACTTCTGCCACGCGTTCCATCTACCATTCCTTCATCCTTGGTCTACCTCATCCTGTTCATCCATGGACATTTAAGCTGATTACATTTTTAGTCACATAGATTTTATCCCGTCTCATCACTTCAAGATAAACGATTCACGTTTCTCTCACTGGTGCAACTTTCAGGCTTCCTCAAACTTTCTCATAGTTAATTTCATCCCATATTAATCAATATTAAACCGAAATGGAATCTAGTATTTGGTTCCAGCTAAAAAAAAAATCTTATGAAAACCAAACTTTCAAAGACTTCGCAAAAAGAATTCATTGACATTGATATATGTTTATAGTACAAACAGAAGTGTATATGCAACGAAAAAATCAAAGCATTGATTGTATTGTTATTTTAGTGAACTGTTAACTAAGACGTTATTTATATAGACTGCAAATATACGTCACAAGTTTTACAGAATTTATTGTAACAACGAATTTGCTTTTATATTATTTTAAACATAATAATGGTATATTTATTATTTCGGTAGAATAACAAACTTTTGCCATCGGTTGTTTCATCGTTGTCGAGATCTGTTATTAGTCGATATTGCTAGAAGTAGGTTTTTGACTACCAAATGCGTTTGCTCTGTACATATATTTTCTAACTCAAAGGAAAACATTATGAAACTCACTTATGACACTACAGCTCATTACTAATAGCAAATGATCTGATATTAGGAGGTTATAAATAGCTCAAAATAGACTTCACAGTAGTCAGGTAAAAAGGACGACCGGATGGCGGAGTGGGTAGTGTACCTGCCTGCGACGCCGAGGTCGCGGGTTCGATTCCCGCTTAAGACAAATCTTTGTGTGCATGAACATGAGGGTTTGTCTTAGTCTGGGTGTTTCTATATATAATAAGTATGTATTTACAAAAGAAAAGTATAATATGTATTAGTATCAGTTATTCTAGTACCCATATTACAAGCTCTGCTTAGTTTGGAACTAGATGACGTTGTGTGTAAGTTGTGAGATATTTATTATTTATTTTAAAAGTAATCACACCATACACGTTATTTAACATTCCTTTTACCTTTTATTCTTCTTCTCGGTCGATTCCTCAAGGCTGACCACTAGGAGCGCTGCTCTTAACCATACTTTCCAAGTTCCATCGTTTTAGGCTAGCTGTATTGCCCCCTGGATTTTGGTTGGTTGGCACCCGTGGTGTCTCGTATGGCATCTGTCCATCGTGTATTGTACCTATTGCAATAGTGTTATTGACTGTTGAATTAGTGATTAGAATACTTAGATGCTAAAATTACTAATTTACTTTATTGTTCTTTGAATTTCGAAACGGAACTGCAATAATTTTGTGAATGTTCATGGGTATTACCACAGATAATATAATACTAGTAGTATTACTGATTACTCTAGTATAATATTTTACTTTAGTATGTAACGGCGTTTTAAAATGTACGCAATAGTTACGGCTTTTCGGAATTATGAGGTTTATTTGTTTCTATTGACTAATACCTTTATAAAACGTTTTATGAATCGATCCAGTTCTTCTTTTTATTCCGATCTTTGCCCTGCGAATAAAATATAGAAAGATTCTGATAAAACAATAATGACTCACAGTATAATATATTAAACATTCAAATAATAATTTAGTCCGTGTAGTATATTATAATAAATAGCTTTCGTTCACCGTATTAAGGTCCAAGTTGCCCTCTATGTGAAAGGTTTGAAAATAATTAATGATTCAAACATGCCTGTAATTTTTCAGTTAAACTACAGATTAAATAACTATTATTTAATAATCAATCTTTTGTGCAATAAACACTTAAAACAGCTTGATAATAAAGAAGTACTTTTAAATTCAATTAACGTGTATAGATATAATAATATAGATATTAATTTGCCGCGACGCAATTGATATAAGGCATCGGACTTACGATCGAGAGGTCGTGGGCTTGAATCCTGGTTATTTATTACACCACAGAAGTGAATTTTCTCCTACCACAAGCGAATTAAGCTTAGCTGGAGTGAGAAGCAAGAATAATTATATAATTTGTGTACTAGTAAACTAATTACCAATGTAAGCCAAGCCAAAGATAAACCTCATTAAAATATTGTTAACAGCACAAATTTTGAACTAAACATTTTGGAATAAACTTGGAATAGATAATGAACACGACTATAACAGACTTGCAAATCATCTATCTGATAATAAATTATATTATTATGAACAATCTTATAAATATTATACCTAGAAGTAGAGTACAAGCATAAAACCTGAAGCCTCTTTAGTAGTGCCATTTTGGCTCAATACGACCTTTTTTTTTTATTCATAAACAAATACAATTGTGTTTGAATATAATGTTTTCTTAATCTTAAAAATAACAGTTAGTAGGTATTATTACAAGAATCTTTATAAGAGGAATACAAGGCAAATAAAATATTGAAAACTTAAGTCATGAATACATACACAACTGATTTTGTTTGTGTGCGTGTCGGTCAAACAGGGCACGGCGTTATTTTTATGCACACATCAACCTGATTTGGCTTCACTTCTGACGAAGCGTTTGTATGTTAAAGACTATCATTATAGGCGTTGTTAATCTATGTGAACAATAAAATTACGCTGTTTCAATACATAGGAAGTATATTGACGACTGGATGGCGGAGTGGGTAAAGTAACTGCCTGCGACGCCGAGGTCGCGGGTTCGATTCCCGTTTAAGGCAAAGCTTTGAGTGCATGAACATGGGGGTTTGTCTTAGTCTAGGTGTTTTTATGTATAATAAGTAGGTATGTATTTACAAAAGAAAAATATATAAGTATTAGTACCTATCAGTTATTCTAGTAGGTATCCACGGTACAAGCTCTGCTTAGTTTGGGACTAGATGGCGTTGTGTGCTATTTATTTATTTATACAATAAAAACAATACATGAAACTGTTTTAACATTTGGGTTCTTAACATGACAATATTCTCTATAATTGGAACATATACAAACATAACATCATGCGTATATAACTCGTGTAACACACACAAATTTCACCTGTTATGTTTGGGTCCCATGTGAGTCTATCGCCATCTACCGGATACAAATCCAACTCCGTGCTGATATTGAGAGTTTTCTGATGGAAAATCTCAAATAACACTGTACCCGATCCGGGAATCAAACCCGAGACTTCGCGGTAAGAGGCTCATACTCTAACCAAAAGACCAACGAGGTAGTCATGCGAGAGTCTTATTTTAAAACCAATCAGAACACAGAGCATGTTTGTTTCCACATTTTTTTATTTTGCAGATTGAATGAGATTAAAAATCAAAAATGTTCACAATAACTCTACCTACCTTTTAGCCATACAAAGTTAAGCCAAGAACTTCTTTGTCGCGAAAACAATGACTCATGTCACGTAATTAAACAATGTAATACCTTAAAGTATTTTATCTGATAGTTAACAAGCACCTTATGTTTACGCTTATCTCTCTATGTTTGCTATTTTTTTTGCTTATAAGCCTAGAATGTTCTCAGACACGTTTGTACCTAAGTGCGCCGAAAAATCAAATATGAATTAGTGCTAACACAAACATTACTAAAGCAAGGTACGGAAAACAATGAAAAACGCTCTAAGTCTTGTCAATTTCAAAATTTCATTAACTTTGACATGAGATATTATATTTATAATTATTTATAATTTGTTTCACACACAAAATGAGCGATGTTGAAAGATTTATAAAGTCTGACTATTGTGGCTGACCGTGCCAGACTGTTTTGTTTTAAAACTAACCATATACATTGACTACGTTCGTCTTTTTCTCGGGTTTACTACAAGTAGATAGTTAATTTATTCTTTACTGGCGCAGCGACCTCGCTTTCTAGTTCATATTCTGCAAACGTTCTCCGTCGGGACCTTAATGAGTGACGTACCCGACTTCAACTTCTTTATACTTCAACTTGACTAGCGCAATCTAATGAAGTAATTTAAAGTACTGTCAAGGAACTTGCCCAGGAATGAGCTTGTCTACTTGGATCGCTTTTATTAGGTTTAGTGGTTGCGGCTCCGTAGATTGTAAATATACAAAAAGGAACATGGTAAAATTGGCAGTTCTATTTTCAATGATCTCTAAAACGCATTCAAAGCCTTATTAGTGCACTTTGTTAATTATTTATTACAAATACTATACTAATAAGTACATAATATATACTAATAATAAGTACATATGGTTAATTATTTATTATCTATTACTTATATAATGTATTAAAGTTAACAACAAGAACGCCCTATAACCTGCTGCTTAATAATTGTATACAGAAAGAATGCGACATTACCCATTTGCCCAAAAAACTGATTGATTTCTGTATTCTTTATATTTTATAATTTTATTTGTCATTATCATGACTTTTCATTTTATACTTTTATTTTTCTTTAATTAACGCACCAACAACTGCCCGTAACTTTGCTCATTTACTTGTCCATCCTAAGGTTGCCTGTAAGAAATTGCTTATAGCGATAAGGCCGCCCATTGTGCAACATAATTTTTAAGTGCAATTGTTTACAAAATTTTCTTTGTTAATATTGGTGTACAAAAAAGATTACTCTATCTATGTATGATCTTAATGATCAAATTGTTCTGAGAACGGGCTTATTTTTACATTAATCAGTGGAAATGAAGATGCCACCATGTTGCACTGAGTGTCTATTTTTTTCGCGAAGCTAGTTTCTGAAATAACTTTCAAATAGAGAAGTTATTAAGCTGGACTACAAGCTGGTCCTTACCTTCAATTTAGTAATCATTATGTATATTTACTTATTTATATTTAATGTTATTTGTTTTTCTTTTCAGCTGCGTGTGCAACCTGTTATGCAAGCTCATCAGCTTCGCTATCTCATTACTTTTCGTAGTAGCTGTAATATTACTGATTTTATGGGCTGTCGGAGTTATATTCCGTAAGTATCACAATGTAGATATAGAATCAGGCCGGTTACAGTGTACTACCGACCGTCACTGCATACGGTCAGTCCTGACAATACGTTAACGCAATATACTCTTACGCAAACCGACCGTCAGCCTGTGTGTATCATTTAATGCTATCTTGAACAACAAACTGACCGGATTGTTGCTGTAAGGAGACAAGCGTAAAGTTAGTGCAGCACTGTACGTATTCATTTGTGGTCAAACAAATCAATAGCGCGTCGCGTCGGTCAACCGACGTTACGCTTGCGGATGCTCTCGACTGACAATCCCCATACGCAGTGCGTAGCAAAATACACGTGCGTACGGTCGGTCAAACATGGAACGATTTATGATTTCATATAAATTACAAGCGTGACTGACATACACACCTTCAGCCGGTCGGTAGAGCACTGTAATATTACTATTTATATGTACTATTTAACTTCATCATATCCTCTTTTATTATTAGCGGGATTTCGGTTCTGAATAACAGCCAGCTAACGCAAGATGGAAGACCATTCGTAAAAATCATGATTTTTGTCGTGCCTCGAACAGCACAATTTACCAATAGCCTATATTGTAATAAGAAGGTCTACAAGTATCGCAGTGGTCATAAATGTGAAAAGTCAGAAAGAATAACATCTGGTCTTGTGTTAAGATGTGGAAATCAAATGGTATGGCTTTGCGTAAAATACTGATCCTGAGCTGCATCTGTCAGTCAAAAGGCCGACCTTTATGTAATACAGTAACGACTCGGAAATGATGAATAAGAATATTTCTGGTCTTGCTTATATATTATAACCTACCAATTTAGCTCTTCTAGGTACCTAACTAGTTCTATATTTTTTATACTTCATTCATGATATATACAGGGTGTCCCAGAGATATGGAAGATTTTACTGTATAAAGACTTTATTTTATTTTAAGGAACAATTAAAATTACATTAATTTTTTTTAAATACGCTTGTAGTGCCGCAGAATCAAACCAACTAAAATATTCGAAGGCGTCAATCATAAAAAATCAATGTCTCTAACAAACGTGGTTATTAAATGAAATTGCTGATATAAATAAATTACAGAGTTCCATTGATATGGTACTAATCTAGTTCGATTCTCGGTTGAGTAAGCATTTTTTGCAAAATCTTTGAATGTAGCAAGTTCTTTTTAAAATAAAATAAGTCTTCTTTTTGTAAAATCTTCGCCCTATTAAAAATACCCAAAATACTTACTACTACAAAATTAAAAATACATTCTCTTAATGTGGAATGTCCCTGTATATAAATATCAGGAGTGTTGCTTTGAATGTGCCATATACTTTTATTCAATAAATTTTATTTTTCAGACACAATAATATCATATTATTTGTAAATACCTAAGGCGTAAGCTATAACAATTCGATAATCCAATTCGCTAGATATGTCTGATTAGACTGATAAGAAAATGATAAAGTAATTTTTGCGCAAATTTAATCTTAATATGTTCAAATATAATTGTTATTGTTATTGCATTTACCTTTGCTTTGCATAAATATTATAATAAGAAACAGTTATCAGATCGGGACTGTAGCTTAGTTGGTAAAGTCACAGTATAGGCACTTGTCTCACCGGCAACGATTAACGAGTAACGAGTAGAGCGAGAACTAGAAACGAGTTAGCGAGACACGGGGAGCGAGTGCGTAGTTCCGATATTTGTGTAGCTCGGCTCTATAAGCGAGTGTGCGAGTGAGGCGGATACAGATACGCACTATATAGAAATGACCACTGGTTGCTCTCTCGGCGTGAGTTCTAATCGCTTGGCGAGTATCGCCGAGCGAGTATTATCCCTCATAGCTCTTGTCGCTCAGCGATAAACTAGTGAAGCGAGTGCTCGCCGGCAGTGTGAACAGTCAGCGATCAACTGTTTGTATATGCATCTCTTTTGTTCACACGGAAAGTATATCTATTGTACGTTTCTTGAGCGAGAAAATAGCCGAAAGTTAGTCGTTTTCTCGTCGTTGGTGGGACAACTGCCATAGACAGTCGGTTAACTTCAAAGAAATGGGCCGCTGCTGGTGTGAATGTGTGCGTGCGCTTCTAATATTTTGTACGCACGCACTCACACATGTCATTTAATCTCTAGGGAATTTAGGGGGTCGACCGCACGCTCCAAGTACACCTCACGCTAAATTTAGTTTGCATTAAATTGTAAAGTAACAACCTTACGCATCAACGAGAGTAGCCAATAAACTCACCGCACGGCCTTAGTTAAACTTCTATTCTTTAGTATGGTATAGGGACAGAGTTGCCGAGGTGTCAGGCCCAAGTCATGCATATTGTTTCAATTGTGTCTTAATATAATTAATTATTTACTCATTAAACCTTAATTTTGTTACAGAATCGGGTGACGGCAAAACTCTCAGTGATGTTACCAGCAGACTCAGCAGTTACACAGGCACACACCAAAAATTAATTTAGTATAGTCATAATGTACCTTTAATGTTTTATGTACTTATACATCTTTTCACTCTTTTTCTCACGAAAAAGAGATTACATTCCTTACTAACATCGGTGAATGAGAGAAAAGAACTTCAATATTGCATAGCAATATGACATATTTTTCAAAATATTATCTGTATAATAAGTAAAATATTGGTATGAGATAAATGAAAAATATGAGTTGTAAGACAATCAGTATGTCCTTGTCCTTATTCTTAGACCAAACGTAAGTATCTTATGCTAGAGTAGAAACACTTTAGGTTGTCCCCCTCTAGCGTTGAAGTCGCACTATGGTTATGTATCTGTCTCAGAATAACTACATGCAATTATGGTACTAATGTGAGATAGATATATTACTTCCTCGAAAATTTAAGAGGACATCCTGGACTATTTTGACTCTTCAATACTTAGCTCAAAGAAATTGGCGATAGGGTTATTATAGTAAGGCCATTTTAATAGGTGACATTTGACAGTTCATTTATGCAAAGCAGCAAAGTAGAGTCTAATTTTCTAAATAAATAATTGTATTAAAAAAAACTGATGTTGTTTTCTTGAGTTTTATTCCTTTAGCGTAAGGTATATTTTTCTTTGCATAAATGGACTGCCAAACGGTACCTGTTAAATTTGAAAAATAGTAGCCTAATTCACAGTCGCCAAGTATAAGTTATACATAGAAAAATATAATTTGAGCGAATAATAATATTGTCACAATTCGATTATGTAGTACTTTTTTATAATCTTGTGATTAACCTTCTTGCTTTCTACTTGGCAGTGGTGAAATATGCACTTATTGTAATTGTAGTATTGTCAATACTATTGTTTTTTTTTTTATGTAAACTCATAGCCCATTTGTTACCATATCGATGTCGGATTACAGAGGACGCTATTGAAAATTGCATAAAATATGTATTTATGATGCATATTACTTATTTTCAATATTATGTAGTCTGATATCGAAATTGTAACGATTAATTTTCAATTACTATTATTTTGTATACAGATCTAATCCTTATTAATTTTAATATTATATGACACACCCCGCGTGTTTAAACAGCATCAAATGCAAAGCTGAAACTAAATCTTTTTTCATTAGAATCATATTTCAATTTTTAATAGCTGTTGTTTTATTTAATATACCATTATTTTTATAGTAAACCTGTACGATGTGATATCATAATTGGTTTTTCATAGCCATTAATTAGGCAGTAATTTTAACATGTGTGAATTTATCACAAACGATATCTTTGAAATCTATTTCTAAGTCAGTTTATTCCATCTAAATCAAGGTAAGGATGTTAATGTACGTAATGTAACGTACGGCAACCTAAAAACTGAGTTTAATTCTGTCTGCCTGTCACAATAATTCATCTCGTATACTATTTTAAGCGGATTTCACAATTCTAACACACGAATAAACACAATCAAGTACAATGTGTCGGTTTGTGTTTCTTGTACACAATGTTTATACGTCTGTAGTTTGTTAAACTGACAATTTTCTTGCGCAATATTAAAGACATAAGGACATTTTTACCTAGACTATATTTAGCTTTAAAGACATTTATTCTCAAATAAGACTACAAGTCACTTCTATGAGAACATAGTTAAACTTAAAGTAAAATATCATATTTTTTTCCGTTTTAGCCTTAATAATATTACATTAGCAGAAAATATTTCAGTGTGCATGGGCAATGTGACCATGTTTCAGAAGACTGTTTCCTGATTTGAAAATTTGTTTGCAAATCAATAGTGACCTTATTGGTGTCCTCAGCAGTAATTGAGTCAAAATCTCAAAATTGAGTCATCAGGCAGTGTTGTAGTTACTACCAGTTGCCAAGAAGGTGATCACTTAATGTTGTGTCCAGCAGTGGACTACAAGAGGCTAAATTATGAACGATGAACATTTGAACAACTCATTACGTCGAGCCACTTAGTGAAAAGTATAGAGGCTGAATTATGATCTATAGGTAGAACAAAAATAAACCGTCTTCAAAATACTATCTAATCTAAGTTAATTGTTTTTTTACTTTTTATTTATCTTTTTATTAGTGAAATATCTTTCACTAATAAAAATAAAAGTCATTCTTGTTTACGACAAGCCGTCTTAAACGTAATTGAATTCTGAACCTCCTTTTTTTTGAAAGTCGGTTAGTAAATAAAAGGGCAACCACTAGATTAATAAAAATCGCAAAAATAACACAATCTACATCTACACGGTTCACCAATAGATAAAAATGATTTATGATAAAGTTCTAGTAGATATACTATGTAATTTGTCAAGATTATCGATATACCAAAGAGTATACTAATAAATTGGGGTATATATATATGCATATACTAGATGCCCTGCGCGGTTTCACCCGCATCAAACGTTATTCTGGCCGGTGCCCGCAAGTTAAAATAATAACAACGCCATCTATTGAACTTTTGCGTCTACTCACTTCTTACTGAAAAACCCTAAATACCTCCTCTTGGGAATAAAATTTAGAAAAACCCCGGTACAGAAATTCATTTTTTTATTCAAGTTTAACTATACGAAATTTCATGCTTGTAACTTCAAAAATGACGGACTTCCATACAAACTTTCGTCCCACTTTTCACCCTGTTAGAGGCTGAATTTCCAAAAATCCCTTCTTACTGCGCGCCTACGTCATGCAAGGAAGCTTTGTACAAAATTTCAAGTTCCTAGGCCTAGTGGTTTAGGCCCTGCGTTGATGAATCCGTCAGTCAGGCGTACAATTATATAAGTATAGATACGTATAATATGCGATATACGTAGAGCAGAGACGGAGCGAGCAATAGTTAGTCTTTGACGTATGGTACAGTACGTATATCGATAATCGAGTAGAAGCTAGTTAAATCATAACCCCAGAATTTTATTTATAAATCACCATTTAACCACAGGTAAAGTTAGAATCATTTTGCATAGGAATAATTATTAAGATGATTTTTAACACGCTTATATTAGCTTCACCAGTATGTATGTATGTATGTATGTAACCGACTCCTTTGGACTCGATTTTGACCCACTTTAAACGTACAGATTTCATTAAAATTTTGCACACCTGTCGAAGATCGATGACAATGCAATAATTAGATAAAAAAAAAATAATAAAAAAAAAAAAACCCTCTTACAAATAAACCAAACTAAAAAGTAGAAAATAAAGTGAAAAATAATTCCTAATATACACTGAAAAAAGCGTGAGTCGCTCGATAGACGAAAAATATGGCACGGAGCGCCCCACGCTTTTTTCAGCTTATATTAGGAATTATTTTCCACTTTTTAGTTAGAAGTACTTTAAAAGCGTGTTTTTAATTTTTTTTAACTAATATTTATTAAGAGCTGTTTCTTCAATGCCATGTGTTTTTTGTTTGTTCGCCGATTACTGGAAGACGCCTAACCGACCAATTTGAGAAATTCCTCTTTTGTCTGAAAGAGTATACTTGCCATGTGGTCCCATTCTCATCAAGTCTCGATCTGATAATAGGATCTTAGATAAATCGAGGGCAACTTGTTTTTCGTATATTACTAAAGCTACTCAGATAACATCTAGCAGTCAGCATTTCAAATCCTGAGCTGATGCTGGAAGGTACAACTCCTTAATGCGTCGTTTACGGTTTTAGTTCAAGATAAAAACAGATAAGGCGAGACGTTCAATATAACTAAAGTATTTCTAACACTTTAGTGCAGTTTTTAACCGACTTCCCAAAAAGGAGGAGGTTCTCAATTCAGCCGGTATGTTTTTTTCTATGTATGTACATCGATTACGTCGCGGTTAATTGACCGATTCGCGTGATTATTTTTTTGTTCGACGCAAAATAGCTAACAGGTGGTCCCATAAAAATTTATTTCAGTTTGGTTTAGTAGTTTTTATTTTATAAGCATTGTTATTTGGACGATGTCATTTTGACGATACTTTGTATATTAGAATGTCGATAACTTTCACATTTCTAATCCAATTTGCGTAATTCTTTTTTTGTTCGTTAGGGTACATATTCAAGTTTGTACCCTGGTCATCTAGTCAGCATAATATGATGATGGGATTCTAAGGAAATCAAGAAGAACACTCAATTTATAAGCATTTAACTGTTACGTTTCAGACAATATCATACAGTTTGTTCAATTATTAGAGATTTTTTTTGTAATTCAAGTCGGTTTTTTTGTTTAATTATTGTAATTGAAGTTGGATTTATTTTTGTAAAACTATTGAGAGGAATATTTAGAATTCGCAGTAACCAAATTAAAATAACGCACAAAGAAAACAAGTAAAGCATAAAATATTTAACGAGCAGTACGCAGATTAGTTTCTTCATACTGATGACGACCACCTGCTTTTAACAACAAAATGTAACTATTATACTACTAAAACTGCCGGCACTGGAACAGTTATTCTTAGAAATATAAAATACGAGTGGAAGTTCATAGCTAGTCTTTAAATAAGCAATATGTAAACAATGTACTGGTCAGGGACGATTTCATTTCAATGTTTCATGTTTGAAGGAATACCTTCGATCTACCGTATAAATAGCTAGCCGTAATAAAAACCTTTGAGATTAATAAATCTCAAAGGTTTTTATTACGGCTAGTTATACGAATCTATCAATTAGCAGCGATAGACGAGTGGGAGACCGTAGGACTGCGAAGTCAAAGGTCTCGGGTTCGAACTCACGGCACACACCTCTGCCAATAAATTGTTAAGATCCGCCTTTTCGAAGATAATGTGTGTATTTATCATATAAATTATCACTTGCTAATAGTGAAGGAAAACATCGTAAGGAAACCTGCATGCCTCAGAATGCCTAAAAAGTGCTCGAGGTTGTGTGAAGACTACCAATCCGCACTCTGCCAGCGTGGTGGTCTATCGCCTAACCCTTCTCATTATGAGAAGAGGCATGAGCCCAGCAGTGGGGCATGTACAAGATCATCATCATCATCATCATTATCAGCCTAGAGACGTCCACTGCAGGACATAGGCCTCACCAATCGATTGCCACAGCGCACGGTTTTTGGCCGACTGAAACCAAATTATAGAAACACATGTATAGAAACCGTATTAGATACGGGGCTGCTATTATTATACGAATCTTCAATATTTATTAAATTGTATGGTGTTGGTAAGCACTGTAAGTATAATGATAATTTGCTGAAATGACGACTGATACAAAGAAAAGGAAGAATAAAATGAAATAAGGAGGTAGACGGTAATGTTGATCGTCAACATCTGTCACGTTTTTCATTCCTTATCAGACAACAAACTTTTAAAATTTTGCAAAACTAGGTACACAATAAACTTATCAGGCCCTGTAGAAGTATAATTTTATTAACAGAGGAAAAAAATAAGAATTTGATAATATTCTAAACATGACGATTCCTGTTTTATAAAAAAAGATCGTAATCCATTAAAGCAAAGACTATCAAAAATAATGATAAAAGCCTTTCTTCTATATATTTTACCCAGAATAGAATAGTCACGTCTATGCTCTGCTAATAGTGGAAAGTGACAGATTGACATTATCAAAATAAACTCTAGCGTTTGCATTTTAATATTTTACATTTTATATTTATAAAAGCAATAGCGCTTCGAACTAAAGCCAAAATGGCGATGTTTGAGATGTGGTAAGTTATCTATGATATTATACTGTTGATAGAGCTTTTTTGAATGCGCTCAGGGTAGGAAGGACAACTATAGCTCCTTTTACTAGTCTCCAAACGGTAGTGTGTGTTCAAGTTTTGAGTCAGATTTGGCTTTTCAAACAAAATGAGTGCTGCCACAGACGACCAGATCGTGCAGTGATCGTGTACTTGCCTACGACGCCGAGGTCGTGGGTTCAATTCCCGCTTAAGACAAATCTTTGTGTGCTTGAACATGGGGGTTTGTCTTAGTCTGGGTGTTTCTATGTATAATAAGTATAAATTTACAAAAGAAAAGTATATATGTATTAGTATAAGTTATTATAGTACCCATAGTACAAGCTATGCTTGGTTTGGAGTTTTGAGTTATTTATTAATTTATGTATCGTTGGCCAATTTTGCCTAGGCGTACGCCTAAGCCTAGCTACGATGCAAATAATCATATATATTTAATATTTTTGGGCTGCAGCTACTACATAGTTACTATTAAAAACGTAAACTACCCCATCAGCTACATAACGTTTAATATATATTTTTTTTCTTTATACTACGCCCACAGCGAACGAACGTGTAGTCCACCTGATGGTAAGTGGAGTGCAGCCCATGGACATTTACAATCCACAAAAGCAGATTATAGATGCGTCGCTGCAGCTGAGGACTACGGTGTAATGCCTCATGTGCCAGTTATGTCTGGGCCTGATCTCACCACCAAACCGAAACACAGTAATGGAAGCACTACTATTTGGCGGCAGGTTAAAGGTGAGACGGTGGTGCTGCCGCCCTCGAGCTCATTCACAAGAGCTCTACCACCAGTAAAAAGTTATTCTATTTTAACTGTCTCTGTAACGCCTACACTGACTAATAATATTATCTGTCTAACTGTACTTAAAAATACAAGTGTGTTATTCATAACATTACTCTATTTGTATATAGAAGTATTTATTGATTTTACAGTTTTTGCAATTTTTTCACCAAGCTAACAAGAATACTTTTGGGTACATGCTGCGTCATTATTGCATTGGGATTGCTGATGTCCCTCACCGTGTGGTTTCTAACGTGTAAGTACTTGGTCCCAGGTCTTTACTCCTGATAGAGGCTTTGTCCAAATGGTAATAGCTGTATTCAAACCAAATCCGATCTAAAGGTTTGTTTGTGTATTTGTGTCACGATGGCCAACTGCATCGTGTATGTTATGTCTTGGGTAGGCAAGTTTCCAATCGATTTTATCCTAAAAGGTTAGCATATCTAATATTAAATACAGCTTATCGTCTTGTGTATTTCTAATTTATAATTATTTAATTTCAGGAACCCTTCAATCATCAGTTTTAGAAATATTTGCACAGTGAATAAAGATCTTCTGATTCTTTTGTATTATTTTACAAGAGATTGTTGAATTTTACCTTCGTTTTATACATGTTTTAAGTGTAACTTATGTTTTGTATTAAATTTATTTATAAAAATAATACTTGAGTATGTACTTTTGTTCTCCTATTTGCATGCTTAGTAAAAATTCCTGCAATGAGTTTGATCAAAACATTTACTAGGTGTAACAGATGTATTATCCCGAAGCGTGTACTATTCCTAACATCCAGTTCTATTAATTTTAATATCCACTATGGAATAATCTACATTTATTATGAGACCTATGAGTTGTTCCAGGAATAAAATTAACGCATTGGAGGAACATTTAAACTATTTGTGTCTTTGCTAATTTAAGCATTCAAAATGATGAAAAGTATGGCTATCATGAATCCTAATCACTTGTACTATAAAATCATTGTGGTTCATATAATCGTTAATAATAATAACTCTTTATGTATTCTGTACTAGACTAACCAACATTTATTCGGATAATCGGTTGTTATGTTTTTAGAAAGATAAAAATTATGATTTCACATCCTGATTAAGGTTATCCTCTTGATCTTGCTTGTGTTTTATAATCCGAGTAATTATATCAGCACCCACTAGTCCGACGTACTTGCCAACGACTAAACCATCTTTCACTTCAAGTATAGCAGGTACAGCCTTTACTCCAAACGTTTTGACAAGATCAATGTTTTCTTCGACGTCAACGACCGCAAGGGCCATATCGTCTAGGGGTTCGATTTCCTTTTTCAGTTTGTATGTCGTAGAATTACACGCCTCACACCATCCCGCATGGAAATCAACAATTACAGGCATATTGCTTTCTACAAATACTTTCTTGACAAAATCGTCGTGGTTTTTGAAGTTTATCGATATGTGCGTAGCACTTGATGTGGAAAATGCTCGTGGAATGTTTGAATTTACTAAATGTGTTGCTGAGCGCACAGAACTCTTCAGTAAACTAAGCATATTTTAACTCAACAACACAGTTACAATGTTACTCAGTTTTTTATAAATTCCATATCAAATCTCTTATGTTTGTTTAATATTTTTACCAGATTACAATCTGACTTTTACTTCATTATTTTTATAAAACTCTGCGATTTCACTGAAGTTTCAATTTGCTATGATTATGACAGAAGATTAGCATGACAATAACGTGAAACGAGAAATGTATAAAAGTTTCCAAAAAGTTCCTGTCAGTTGTAAGTAGGTATTGGACTCACCAAACTTGTGATCTCGCATTTACAGCGAAATCTTTGATTAAAAGTCTACAGTTTCCTAGTCGCTGATTTTCAAAACAGAGTGACGCTGTAATAATTGACGATGGAGACTAAAAAATGTACTGAAATCTCTGTCACTGACTGTAAATAGTGTAAATCTCTCGAACAAACATGGTAGTATAAATAAAAGACGAATACACTTTTCGTCATAATATGAATATTCTGAACGTGTGACGGCCGTGGTGCACAACTACCATTTTTTTTATAGATTGTGTGGTGCCCAAAAAGAACAAACCCATCAAAAATATTATTAACAATGTACAAAAATGTTGCATTCTTGCTACGTACTTAGTTCTACTGCCGTAAAAAGTTTTGAAATTAAATATAAATCAAGACGGTAATTACAGTTCCTTGGACCAGTACCCATCTTCTTCTTCTTCGTCGTGTCGATGGCTGAGTCAAGTTTTATTTTGACTTGCCATCGTGGTGAAAGGATTAGCCAATTCGCTTAGGTGAACTCGCGAATTGCCCAGGGTGCGCCGGACGTAGGGAATCGTTGTGTACGTCACTCGGGGAGGCTCCTTTCATGCACCCCCATGTACCCATGGCAAATGCAAACAAAATAGTCCTCCTTAAAGGTCCTTTTAAACGAATAAGCACAAAAGGACTGATATTGGTGGGTTTAGTTTTTAAACTAAAAATCTTTTCTTTTAAGTAATTTTTTTAAAGCCAATCCACTGGTTCTAGGAACTGAATTAATCGACTTAGTTGATATTCGATTTCACAACTTTTTACGCCAGAAGAATTACGTACGTAGCGAGACTGGGCCCTTTTTGTACATTGTAAATTAGTTTTATATTCTCATTATTGCAATCAGGCAAAATCATAAACGAGTGTATAACATTCCCTACTTTATACCTACAAAGAAATATCTACCTTGAATTATTCATACATTGGTATATTTATGTACCTATTTAAATTTGTTCTGAAGCAAAAATATTGCAGTGTCTCTATTTCCTTGGGGAGATATGAAATCCCAGACAAAAATATAAAGTCGCAGTTGGCAACACATAAATGCAACATTGTCCAACTACGAGCACGAGATTGCTTCTTTGTATGGAATGTTTTTATTGTGAAAGTTCAAGGAAAAGCGGCGTGTCTACTCTTTTGAAAATATTGCACAGTTGAAAGATTAAATGTTATTTTATTAAGATGCAGCCTCTTTTGTAGGTGTACAGAATAACCAACATAATATATAAAATTGGTTTGGCATGGTGTATATGAGCGTCGAAAGTATTAGAAATTATTATTACTATTTCACATAACAAAAAAAAAACATCACGCCCATATTACCCAGAAGGGTGTGGCAGAGGTGTACATCACCCACACTTCACCTGTTATGTTTAGTTTCCATGGGATAGGGGGTGAGCCTATCGCCATCCACCTAGTCAAGATCCTACTCCGTGCTGATAATGTGAATTTCCTGACGGAAAGTTCACAAATAACATTTTGCCCGACACGGGAATCGAACCCAAGACCTCGCACTGAGAGACGCATAATCTAACCACTAGACCATCGAGGCAGTTTTTATACATTAAAACATTATTATTTTAGAACCTTCTGCCACATAGTAGACCTTCCACTGCTGTTCCAGTTTGGTGGTGGGATTAGGAATAACGAGAACATGAGGCATTGTATCTCATTCTAAAATTAGCAACGCATCGGCAATATTTGGTAGAATATGAGCGTTCATAGAATGTAGTATGCTTTAGAAGCCATCAGAGTATGAGGAGCGCGAGATATAATAATAATAATCATTTATTTCAATAAAATACATGGAGTAATACAAAGCAAGTAATAATAATTATGACATTTTTATTGATTTTTAATAAAAGACCGGCTCAAACTTGAATAGTTCACACATTAGAAGAACTTAACTAGAAGATATTTTTTTTTAAATACTTATAATTTGAAGACTTCCTTTTCTTTTCCTTATTTAAGTCACTGATTATTATCGTGCATTTATCAAATAACAAATATGCAAAATTTTATTAATAACAATTAAATAATGAGCATACTACTCCCAATTTAATACGGAATGGCAGAATTTAGAATTTGTAAATGCGATTTCTACTATTTTTAATTATGCCCTTATATTACTGAGGGTGCGATATTACATTAATCGAAATATTACAAAAGGTTGTAACGTTGGCACCTGTACTAGTGAAAACCAGTGTATCACAGGTATCTTGTATATTGTAGCGGTTTTTGTCATATTTTTCTATCATAGACAACGCCGTACGTGCAGACATGTTTTCCCATGGACAGTCTATGGCAAAACATGTCTGCACGTGTGGCGTAGTGGTTTAAGCGGTCGCCTCGCCGCTCTCCACTGCACTGGTGTTGTGGGTTCGAGCCCCACATGGGACTAATCTTTGTGTGATCCACAAATATTTGTTCTGAGACTGGGTGTGCTTGAGTAAGTGAATATGTGTATTTGGCCTTAACATTGGGACCATAGGATAGTGTAATTGCTTCTGGCGTTCTATCTATCGATACCTCCTAAGTATACTGAGTCAACTAACAAATTTAGGTATTTTATGATTTTTATAAAAATGTATACAATAATTTCTATGAACTTAATGATAGTGTTAAAAAAAATTTAAAACGAGCAATATTATTGAGATAATTTCGCGTATACTAAATCAATTTCAAGATCCGATAGAATCGTAAATTGTGTACTGATCCAACTGACATCGTACCAGTGTACGCGGGGTGTGCGGGGGGACGCATTGGCGCAAGTGTATTGCGGCTCAGTATACGCTGCACGGGTGGTGAGTGTGCATGCATTTGCATTTGTTTGCAAACGAAATTTCAAGCTGTGTTTTTAAGTTTATAGAGGATACCGTAAGCGATGGTATCAAAGACTACAGTTTCTGGTCAGACAAATTGTGGAGGCCAAAACAGAAACAGAATTGTTTTTTTAATGTACATGTTAGCTAGTTTGAAGTTTCATGTCGATATTAGCCATCGCTTTTAATAGTGGGTCACACTCAAAATGAAGGCGATAGCATGCACGCTTTAATTGAAAGGCAGACTAAATATAAAATGCTTTATACGCCTGATCAATGGTATACAGCTTTTAGATTTGCCAAAACTGAGGAAAAACCAAAGAAGTATCTCAGGAGTTAATAAAAGACTTCAAATCAAAGTTAAAACTTATAAACCATTGGACAACGACTAATGATGGATCAAACATGCCTTGGAACAAAGTAACGGAAGTAGTAGTTAAAGCAGAAAATCCATTTAGAGTATTCTATAAAAGAAGATGCTTACAAGTGGTGAGATTGCGTAAAGAAACCTAAAGCTACACGAAATCGAAGGGAGTTGAACATTGATATAGACAGTATTCCTTTAGCTTATCTGACACCCATTCCTATTTACCATATATATTTACCATAACATATGGTGCCAGAATGCTAGATGTATGATTGTACGGAATATAAATAATAAGAATGGTGGTAATACTCGATTAAATAAGGCTGATAGTAGAGAATTGAGAATTACAACAGTCAGAGACACACCTTTTTTTTTTTTTTTTTTTTTTTTTCGTGGGGAAATGCATTTACGCATACCACCCCACCCCGGGGAAGGGCAGAGTGGTTATGTGGGACTCACCCGTGCCAAAGATGGTAAACGGCACGGGAATACCCACTAAAACCCCACGGTGCTCCCGCACTCGCCTTGATGGGAGGGTCATGGGAATCTGGCGCAGCCTTTACGTCCACGACCCTCCCGGCGATGCCCGCCGAAGCGGGCCCCTCATGGCCCCCAAAGAGGGGGCTGGCGCAAGCCACCGACCAGCGCGAGGACCGCGTGCAAAGCCATCGGACATTCCCCATGTCCGACGGCCTGGTCCTCTCGCGGCGAGACAGGTGGTCGGTCCCGCCGCCCACCACGCCGCAGTTCAACGGCTGCGGCCCCGCCGGGACCGCGGAAGGCAGGGAATGCGGGGCATCGAAAAACGACGCGCGCACCGACACTCCTACCCGCCGCGGCCCCGTAAACCACCGGGCCACAGTGCCAGCTTGCGCCAACACCGCAGCCCGGCCTCGCCCGCCGAGGCAGGCCCCTCATGGCCCCCAAAATGTGGGGGGGACCGGCACCGAGGGCCGCGTGCAAAGCCGTCAGACACTTTCGTATCTGACGGCCTGGCCCTCCGCGGTGAGACAGATGTTCGTCCCACCGCCCACCACGCCGCAGTACTGACGGCTGCGGCCCCGCCGGGACCGCGGAAGGCAGGGAAAGCGGCAACGGAACACCGACAGTCCTCTCCCGCCGCGGCCCCGCAACTCCTCGGCCGCAGTGCCGACTCACGCCGACACCGCAGGCCCTCCTGTTGCAGAGCCCCCCCATAAGAGCCCTGCAACATGGGCTGCTCCCTCATGGACTTCCAGCCAAAGCCCGAAGAGCAGCCCCCCTCTGGGGTCCACTTGGCTTCGCCGTGGCTCGGGGGCGCCACGGGTACTAAGCCCCACCGCGACGACAACGCGGGACCCGTTGGTGGGGAGTCAGAGACACACCTAGCGTAGCGTCAACTATTGTAGTGCATCCCAGAAAGTAGAAAACATCTCAATGAATAATATAAATGAGAGCAGATATTAAGTAGAGCAAATGAAAACTTTAATAAATAGTTTAGGGGCGAAATTTAGCACATGCTTATCGAGGAAGTTCGGCGAATGTGTTGAAAGTCTTAAATCGGGCGTTCTCTTATTGTTGATGTTATGTTCACCTAAAATCATTAAATTAAAAAAAAATTACTTGAGCAGGGTCGAGGTTTCCTATCTTCAGGAGCTGGCAAGGGCCCCGAGGTCCGGGGCCCTGGTGCACTGCACCACCAGGCCCTACGATAGCTACGCCTCTACTTAAAACTATAATATTTTAATACAATTTGCTAAAGCACTATAATTGTCAAAGCTTCTTATGTTATTCTTTTTGTTAATATTATTTAACAGAAATTACCATGTTTAATACTTATAAATTTATTTACCTACAAGAGAAGTCCTTGTTTGTTTTTATTATAAGTACCTGTTTGTTTTTTTTTTTTGCAATTTTTATGATACATTTTTAATTCTTATTATTTTTATTGAACTACTAGACAAGTCCTTGTTTTAGTTATTATTTTTATTATTTTTTGTTTCTTTTTTAAACTTTAATGATACTTTGATAATACTCTGTTATTGTTGATTTGTTCAAGTCACGTCTTTTAGGGAAGCGAAATAATGTTAAAAAATATTATGTTCCTACTTGATTACTTATAAAGAAAAATACACTGTGATTCTTAAAAAAGCGTTGTTTTTGTCTATGACTCTTTCTTTTCTTCCTAGCCTTTACTAATCCGACATTTCGTAAGGTATTCGTTATAAAAATAACCCTCGGTAAATTATATTGATCCAATATACGTGAATGCTCAAATACTGACATAGCTAAGTAGATTTTTATTATAATGAGTCAAGTGGTGTAATTTCATTATTTTTATTAAACTGAGTCTCAAAATCCCAAAAATAACCAAAAGTAAGGAATGATATTAACAAAATTAGAAGCATTTTTTATAATATTTTAATGTAAACCATGAATATTAATGTACAACGTACAGGAATATAAGTGGTAGTTAAACTATTTTACTATTGAGACCCGCCGGCGTATACCGAGCTATGTACATAAAATACAATTTAAAACAAAAATCATTAAAAACATTTTATACCAAAGGAATAGGTTCCCATATTTATTAAAAGAAGCATTTAATTCATTGTGATTAAGATTATTTTCATAAATATAATAATATTTAAGCGATTAGTCTTTAAATCGCTCTCCTGTAAAATTACTATGATGTTAGTTGACTCATTATACGTAGGAGGTATCGTAATGTAAAAAATCCAAATTACTTTAAACGTGACAATATAATATATCTCGCGCTTGTTTGTTAGCCGACCAGGAAATGAAAGGTATTAAGTAATTAACTGTTGGGTTTATAGTAGTCGTTCGATAAAAGTTGCAAAAAATAAAACAATAGGTGACCGTTTGTGGTTTTTTATCTATAAGGAAAATAATAGTTAAGCAAATACGGTTATAAATTAGGACAAATTTCGATAACGATAAAAGAAATAATGTTCTTATGGCCATTATCCTCATTTCTACTTAGTATTGAATTATTATTTAGTGACGTTGTAAATGAATAAATACATTAAATCATTCATAATAGAATACATCTTAGCAAATAAATTAGTATAATATACTATAATACACATATTATGTGTAAACTAGCTAAATAATAAATTATATGACAATATAATTGGACTGCCTTGATGGTCTAGTGGTTAGCGTTCCGCGAGGTTCGATTGCCGGGTCGTTGTTATTTTGTTAGTTAACTTTCCTTCAGGAAATTCATAACAGCAACACGGAGTCCGAATTGTACCCGTAGGATGGCGAAAGGCTCACCCTCTATCCCATAAGACCGCATAGTTACCGCATGGGCACAGTATAAATATGTAACAGCATGGAAACTAAGCCTATTTCAAAAAATAATTACCTACGCTCTATTGAAGCTATAGGGTTGACACTTTCAAACTTTTTGATATTGACTTTTTCTGAAAAAAAAAAGTGTTTTTTAGTGATCAATCAATCGTATTGGAATAACTAGTTAACAAATAAAATTTAAATAGGTAATCTCAGAGCATCGGTTAATCTCAACAAAATACGATACACAGTTTAATATTGACACATAACATCTTGTTGATCTTTGTTTTTGTTTTGTAGATATTTATCTAAATATTACAGCACGCGGCGTACAAAATGCAATTTAACATAACATTACAAATTAAAATAAAAGAGAGGGCTAAAAGGGTAAAAGTTACAAATTATTTACTGAAAAATACTTTCGTCTGCTACGACAGGTACGAAATTCTTTATCATTAAATTTAATTGTGTAAAAAATTCTCATTCTTATAAACAGCTTTTTTAAATAAACAAGGAAAGGGTACTATAAAAGTGATTTTGTCTAATTCATGTAAATGAATTCAGCTACTTTGCAGTCTAAGTGTTGATTTTTAAAGCAATAACGAAAAATTTCATCTATTTTCTCGACATATTGAATAGTATAAGATCCCTTAAACAACGACCTTCACCGAGATGTTTATTTGATGAAACGTATTTTATATTTAATTTAATATGTCAATAGATATATTGCATATGGGTTGCCTAACAAATTTCAGTCCATAATATGATTAATTAATAATTGAAAACTAAAATTTTTTTCAATCATTTCACTGGTTTGATTATTAGACAAATTCTATACCAATCGAAAGTCTGAAGCCTTTAGAATATGCAAACGTTGGGTTGCCTATTCTTTTCCGGTCACAACTCTTGGGTAGCCAGGTATAAACAGGTAAATCGATATACCATTTTGCACCGGTCTGATTATTGAATTAAAATTAATTGACAATAAAGATTATTTCATTATGAAAACGATGGTATAGGGTTGCCTGCGAAAAATCAGTCCCGAATGCCGGTTGTCGAATTTTGAAAAGTGAAATATTTCTGCGAGTGAATATATTTTTTTTATTTTTTTATACTTTATGTACTAAAATGTACAAAGGCGGGCGGACTTAATACTAAAAGTATTCTCTACCTTACAACCTTTGGGTGATGCAGAGATGTAGATAGTAGGTGCAGTTTTAAACACGTGTGAGGCAGACATGTAGATAATAAAAATCTTACTCACCATCAGTGCTACTTTTATCAAGTTCAGGAAACTTCTGGAAAAAAAACTGAAGAAACTAATTATTAATGTCATCAAGGATTATTTTTATGCAGCGAAGCCAGGCTCAAAATTTTTAATTAAAGCCTCTGATACTGACGTTTTTATTATTTTGTTAGGAAATATGCACAAACTTATTGAATCAGAATTTTAGCTTGCCAGTTCAGCAACTAGAAAGAATAATAATCAAACTGTTGATTGCATTAAATGCACTGATTTAGCGTTGAAGTTAGGAATTAAATTATGCCAAAGTCTTCCCGCCTTCCATGCGTTTACAGGTTGCGATTACACGGCAGCATTTTATAATAAAGGAAAAGTAAAACCTATTCAGCTATTTTCGGAAAATGAAAAATTACAAACAGTTTTCGCATCATTAACAGATGCTGCTGATATTTTCATTGATAAAAAAATGAAAACCGTTCAAGAATTTACGGCTAGTATGTATGATATCAAGAACTGCACCAACGTGAATGATGCGAGATTTCGCATTTTTATGAAAAATTACTCTGCTAAAGAAGACAGCGAGCAGTTTAAAAAAAAATAAAAGATTTTGACTCCAACTCCATACCACCCGGCTGGATATCATTAACTCAAAAAAATTTACGAACTATTTTCGTAAATTCTATGTGGGTTAATGCAACGGATCCATCATGCGTGAAACTTCAGCCTGAGAATTGCAGTTGGTTCATAGATGAATATTTAAAACCAGTAGGATTCATTGGGATCATACCTTTAAAAATAGAAGACATTGTCGAAAGAACTGAAACGGAGAGTGATGACGAAGAAGGTTGGAGATCATAGTTATATGTCCGTTTTCATTTTCAAGAACAAATAGCATGCGCAATCTCTTTCTTTAAATGGGCGGGCTTTAAACAGCTGCTATCTTGTGTCCTCTTCTAAAAAAACAACACTCGCAGAAATATTTCACTTTTCAAAATTCGACAACCTTCATTCGGGACTGATTTTTTGCAGGCAACCCTATACCGTCGTTTTCATAATGAAATAATCTTTATTGTCATTTAATTTTAATTCAATAATCAGACCGGTGCAAAATGGTAGGTACATCGATTTACCTGTTTATACCTGGCTACCCAGGAGTTGTGACCGGAAAAGAATAGGCAACCCAACGTTTGCATATTCTATAGGCTTCAGACTTTCGATTGGTATACAATTTGTCTAATAATCAAACCGGTGAAATGATTAAAAAAAATATTTTTTTCAATTATTAATTAATCATATCATGGACTGAAATTTGTTAGGCAACCCATATGCAATATATCTATTGACATATTAAACTAAATATAAAATAAGTTTCATCAAATAAACATCTCGGTGAAGGTCGTTGTTCAATGGATCTTATACTAGAACAAAATCATCTGGTGGTCGGCGAAATTTTAAACTTGACCACTCGCTTTCACGCGGCACTCGCTACTGACAGCACCGCGACAATCGCTTAGGGGTCTCGTCGATGTGCATGCTTATGTGTGCGTGCCGTTTCGAACGTTTGTAGGTAGTTTCCATACTGTTTGTACATATTTATACTGTGGCATGGGTAAGCGTGCTCTACCGTAGACCGCATCATCAGGTGAGATTGCAAACGCGGGCCTGTCCACAATAAAAAAAATCATTTTTATCGCATTTTAGTAATTATTTTAAAGCTAATAATAATATAGTAATCCACATTATAAATCAGAACAAATGAATAACTTAAAAGGTGAATACCTTTTACCAAATTATTTAATAATTTACAGTTCATTAAAGTATAATTCTTATTATTCTCATTAATATAATTATAATTCTTAAGAGGTTTATTTATCATTAGAAAGTAATTGTAGAAAGAGTAAGTTAGAGTAGATAGACTATAACACTTCTAAGACTGGTAACTACTACTACTACCATTAGTAGTAGTAGTTACCAGTATAATAATATGAACAGCTATAATATGAACTATCTACAATTTAGTTTGAAAAATTTTGTTTGCATAGTCAGAGAGATGTGATCAGTACCGGATTAAACTAGCGCGGGGCCTGTAGCAAAATCTGTCATTTATTTATTTTATTTTATTTAGAAGGTACAGAAACAGATGATAGATTAAACACTTCATACATTATTATGTTTTACATGAAAAAATTGCAAATCTGACGCCCAATTATATCTGTACATAGCACTTCAATTAAATAGCTTCAACAAGCAACGTAGTACGTTAAACAAAGAACAAAAGGAATTTAACAACTAAAATAAAATTAATAAGATAAAATTTAAATTAAATTATGTACCTAAAGTAAATAAGTTTATAACTATGAAGATTCTAAATTACACAATGGGGTCATGGGCCTCTCAGGTTTATTTAGTTTTTCAACATCTGTTTTCAGCAGCTCTGTGAACAGCACAAATTCATTGCCTAGGTTGTTCTCCAAATCGTCTTTGTAAGCACTGACCATTACTGAGGAATTTTTCAGAATATATTTTGTTGTAAGTATTTTTAGCTGCCGAAATACTCCAAAACCACTATACCACACGTATTTGTATGATATGCTATCAAATGTCTTTTAGGCATACAAGATATTTACGCTCCTATTTAAATTTAATTATTTTTACGGTCAGACAAGCGTTGAAGCGCGGGGCCCTCCAATTCGCGGGGCCCGTAGCATTTGCTACTATTGCTATATGGCTAATCCGGCACTGGATGTGATGTATCTTAGATAAAAGTATCTGAAATACAGATACAAGATACAAAATACGTATTATATATTTTATTTGAACTACTTTTTATTTTTTATTTTGTATCTTATATTTAGATACATTTTCCTGGTATCTTAGTATTTTGAAGATACTTTGTCCCCAAGCTACTTTTACTTAAATAAACTTCGAAATATATCATAAATAATAATTTCTTCTTCTTCGTCGTGTCGACGGCTGAGTCAAATTTTATTTTGACTTGCCCTCGTGGTGAAAGGATTAGCCAATTCGCTTTGGCGAACTCGCGAAATTGCCCATAATGCGCCGGACGTAGGGAATCGTTGTGTACGTCACTCGGGGAGGCTCCTTTCATGCACCCCATGAATAATAATAATATATACATATAATTAAATATATATATACATCTGCTCCTGTGGAGCTACAGTATGTTTGAGGAATTACTTTTACTCAAATCTCAACTAAAACTTAAAGATTAAAAGTCTTTTATTTTTTTATAATTTGAATACCGCCATATTTTGTTTTGTCACATTTGCCTGATCCTTGTTATTAACGTAACTTATTTAAAAATTGTTTTCTCGAACCTATGTCTCGAACATAATATAAACTTAAGTTCAAGTAAATGTTGTTTTCTAAGAAAATACTTTTTTTATCTTTAAAAAGTATTTAAAAGATAGGTTGGTTGAAGGATTTTGTATCTAATATTTCAGATACCTTTTTAGAAAATTATTTGTATCTAGTATCTGAAATGCTTTTTTTAAAGTATCTTGCATCTTGTATTTCAAATACTTCGACAGGGATAATGTAGATTCTACTATGACAATGCAAACGCATTTTTTAAGTTTTTCTTACAATGCCCTCTACATAGGTCACTCTAAACTAATTGTGCCACAAAGCAACAGAACTGCTTTACTATATAACCTGATTTCATAGTTTCTAAAACTGACACTAGATGGCGTTACTCGTCCCTAGATTGTAGAGTACTGAAAGCCATAATTTGTTTGTTTTAAGTTGTAACTGCATATCAATATTTTAACCTAAATAAGAAACGAGAAGAGCCTAGAGATGGAATTGATATATATTAATATATATTTCTATGGTGCTGAAGCATTGATTTATAAGCGTATTGCTCAAAGGATAATGTGTGTATTGTTTTGTTTTCATTTCTATGCTGTATGAAAAACACAATTTCATATTTCGTCACCTGTGACGTACTATCAAACAAATAAAATAAAATGCTATACTATAAACTTATGACTAAACACACTAAACATCTAACTTACGTCTGCAATGCGTGTCGTAAAATCATAGAGCCACGACACCATGACGCCAGAGAGAGTCGATTATTCTGTGGACGGCCTCCTTTTTGACGCCATAGTGCGACGCATTTCGTCATCTCCTCTACCGACCTTACAAACTTATTACTGCGTGCGGTATAAAACTAAACTAGTTTATATCGAACATAATTTTCATTTCTTTTCAAGTGTTTTTTTTGCCAGTAGCGATTCTACAAAATGCACAGAAGTTGTAGAAAAGTCAAACATTTTGTAATGTTTGATTGCCAATTCAGTCTCAGAGTCTCGATTTGTTGTTTAGTCTGTGGTTAGAAGGGGAAGAGTAAGCCGCGCTGATGGTTATTGTATTATTCTGTGAGATACAGTCGATTCTATAAAATATTTTCTTATATAACTGGTGTTATTAGCAGATATAAATCATGGCTGGCTGTAAGTATTCTTCAAATATTGTTATTAATAAATGATATTTAGTTTTAAGGTTATGTTTTGCAAACAAACATGATCCAAACAATGTTGTGTCGTTAGAAATTATTTAATTTTGATGAGTTGAAAATTGCTTTAAACATTACTACTACAGTAGATTGTATATTTTTTTTGAAAATCATCTATTAATAATGATTTTCCAAAAAAAATAATATGAGTAATATTTACTTATTTATTCGCAATAGAAATTTTAATCCTTGTGATAAGCAAAAATCTATTTTAGAAGATCGTTGACCCATGACGTCACCGCATAGATTAACATTCCGGGAAATTCCTTTGTTATGAAACTGCCTAGCATGTTTCGTATTTATACAGGATTTTAATTAGGATTTACATAACATAACATAACATCACGCCTTTATAAGCTAGAAGGGTGTGGATGAAAGTATATAACACCCTCTCTTCATCTGTTATATTTTAGTCCCATATAAAAGGGGGTGAGCTTATTGCCATCCACCGGGCCCAAATCCAAATCCAATAATGTAGATTTTCTTGGCGGATAAATACCAAATGACATTTTGCCCGACCCGGGAATCGAACCCGAGAACTTGTGGTGAGAGGCACTTGCGCTTATAATTTTTACTATGCTTATAAGTAGGATTTCTTGTTAATAAATAGGTACAATAGTTTAATCCAAGGGTCAAATGAAATTTGTTCGAGAATTTACTCATGTACCTATTTAAATTGTAACCATTGACGTATAAAGTATGTTTTAATTAATTTTATTTACGCAGCTCGTCATCGGTAGGTATTTAACTAATCACTAATTTGTTTTAAGTTAACATTTGTGCATTAGTATTCTTATATACCTACTGATAGTCAAGGCGTACTTGATTTGTTTACATCAAAACAAATTCTTGATAAAATACCTAGATAGTTTGCAAACTGATCGGCACGCGTCGATCTAGGTATTTTCTGTCTACGTATTTGACGTATTTCTAGAGTTTTCCATTATTGAATAACTAAAATATCAATTTAGCTACCTATGGTTCGTCGTCTAGCGGTATAATTAAAGGTACAGTTACACATGCACGTTATTAGCCCGAAAGCATGCTTCTTTTGAGCAATTGCTACAAAGTGGTATGTGTGTCGAAACATTGCTAATAATGAGCATGCTAAATTCGAGTTTGCTCAAAAATCGACGGTCGTGCGAATTTTGGGCATGCTTCCTGCAGCGCGGGTAGAAGGGGGCGTGCTTATAGCGTGTGTGAACAGGTTTGCTCTAATTGAGCATGCTAGTATCGATCAGTCGTTAGCAGCAGGTGCGCGTGCACAATTATGCGCAATTTGAAATTTCAATTTTGAAGTTTTTGGACGCATTGCAACGCCACCAAAAGAATAATTCTATACAACTCCATACGAATGGCTGTTTGATTGTCCATGGTTTTGTTTGAACTGACAGAAAGCACGCTATAAAATGGCATGTGTACCGGAGTGTTTGCTTTGAGCATGCTCTTTCAGGGGCATACTTAAAATGGGCATGCTTATATTTAGCAAATGTAGACAAGTGTAGAGCATGCTCGAAACAAGTATGCTGAAAATGAGCATACTAAAAAGCATGCTAATAACGAGCATGTGTAACTGTACCTTTACGACTGCTTACCACGAGATTTCGTGTTTGATCCCAGGATCGGGCAAAAGTATTATTTGAGATTTTTCTGGTAGGAATTTCTCTAGGCAGGAGTCTGCAGATGGCGATAGATTTATTTATTTATTTTAAAACTTATTGCACAAGAATATATACAGAGGCGGACTTATTGCCAAAGGCATTTTCTACCAGTCAACCTTAGGGTAAATTAGAGATGTGTTGTGTGTGCAGTAGGTGCTCTAAATAGGTAAAGAGACTAGTTCAACATTACATGTAACCTTAAAAATAACAGGTGAAATGTAGGTGTTGTACAACTCTGCCATACTCATCTGAATATTATTGGCGTGATTTTAATAGATAAGACTTCTGCCTGAAGACGTTATACTATGGTATTCATATCAATTGATACTATAATAATCAATGATATTATATAAAAACAAAAGCAGATATATGTTATAAGCGCTCGCGCTGTGAATACTCAAATACGTCCCAATTGGGACGTCTTGTGTTTAGTTTGCGTGTGGCCTGCGTCGAGCGCAGTCACGTGCCAGACGCCATGCGCCATGTTCAAGTTAAGAAAGAGAAAGCGATATTGTTTTGACGTTAGAGCGATAAGGATGCGTGCGCTGCGGACATTTGTCAATGTGTGCAATTTGGAATAGCTCGGAACGGATTTAAATCGTAATTTCTATGAACGTAACATATCTATAGTTCTATAATATCATTGATAATAATGTAAAACTATTCCAGGCACGCACTGTGTAGTCACACAGTCATCAACAAAAACTTCATACTCATATTTATTTTTGTACAATTCAGATACATGTAGGTAGATATGACATGTGTTGTACTAGTTACATGTATATTACACATGTGGCAGACCAAACTTGTATTATAGTATTCAATTTCAGTCATTGCATTGTGGTTAAGTCTGGCTTATAAATACTACAAGCTTCTGCCCGTGGCTCTGCCTGCGTGGTATGGCGATAAAACGTAGCCTATATTCTACTAAATGAAAGGTTAAAGCTATCATGACTAATCCTTCCCTACATTGCATTTGCTTATCTTTTTATGCGTTAAACAATAATAACATGAATCATGAGCAAATATCGTATTGTATAACCAAAGTCCATAGAATAACTGGTTTTTCACCACACCAGCACGAAAAAGATCGTTTGCTTGCGAGAATTCAGAGAGTAATAACGCTTATTACTCACTAGTGAGGCAAAGTGATTTAAATTTCGAAACACTAATTCCTTACAATGAATAGGCGCTAATAAAAACAAAACAGCCACCATGTAGGTTATAACCTACATGGTGGCTGTTTTGTTGTTTGACATCAATTTTATTAAAAAACTACAAACGATACGTTTTAATTATTTTAAATTACATTAATACACGCTTATTTAGTATTTTAATATTCGTGATTAACCATTAAATTTAATAAAAGTTAAGTATTTAATATTAGACTCTATACATAAATGTTAAGGAACAAACTTCCAAACGCATTCTTAAAAAAAAAGTGTGTCTGTGTCAGTGTCATTCATCGCAGGGAACTTTAAATTCTTTTCAGTTTATGTTTAATTTTTGACTACAATTTTTAACAAAAAAAAGTGAATCAAGTGATAAAGAACTTTGTGGAACTTCAGAATAGTTGAAACAACTTGCTAGTAGAAGCAAGTTAGAAGCTAGTACACAGAAGTTTGCTTTTTACCAGAAAAATCACGGGAGAAGTTTTTGAAAGCATACGACATATTTAATAAGTGGCGACTTTCAGAAGGCGCTAAAACGCATTCTGAATCGGTATTCTCTACTGTCGTATTACATAGAATTATCCAAAGTTAAGCAATCGAGTACGAGTTTATTTAAATCTTAATATTTTCTCACTGGAAGAGGTGAAAAGTTTTGTATGTAACGCGTAAGAAAAATTTAATTTCCAGTTCGTGACCTCTTAAATCTCTCACTTGCGAAGTAGTCTTTATTAGAATCACTCGCTACGCTCGTGATTTAATTCAAGACTACTTCGCAAGCTCAAGATTTAAAATTGGCACTCACAACAGAAATATAAACTTTTCCTCACTTGTACTATAAATAACTATTACCTAATGACCTATGATTTGTTACCTAATGATGAAAATGTTAAATTCGTTTCTTTTTCTGAGTTTAATATTATTATGCATTACCATGATAGATTTATTGGTCTTCAGGTTCGATTGTCGTTCTTCTATGTCTTCTTTTATAGTCAATGCCTTATAGGTACCTACTAAACCAACAGGTAAAACTATAAACGAAATCTATGAACAAAGGGTGTAGTATGAACATGTTTTAAATGGGTACTAGAATAACTGATACTACTACATAATATATACTTTTCTTTTGCATTTACATACTTATTATACATATAAACACCCAGACTAAGACAAACCCCCATGCACACAAAGATTTGTCTTAAGCGGGAATCTACCCACTCCGCCATGCGGTCGTCAAAATTATTTTATTATTATCACGTAAGTCATTCAGTATGATGACTCAAAGGTGATATGAACAATCGACACTTGTCTCGTTTGGTCGATTGTATTATGACTAGCGCGCTACCATGAAATGTTGACAAAATAGAAAGTGATGCATTTTGTAAAACGTTAAAAAAACGTAGCACAGCTTGCAATATTACTCAATCTTACCGCCTGTCGAGTCTACAAGTAAAAATCTAGAGAGATCTCTACCATCATCGACAAAAACACCAACCGTCGTTACCAGAATACCTCAGTTATACCTTGACCCTAATATCTGTTATTAAATATACAATAGCTGTACTTAAGGACAGAAGAACAATTTCAGTATTAATTCAACATCCCATTCATGAAGGTAAAAAAATGTAGTCGTATACGCGTTTGTGCAAAAAACCATCAAAGAAACCTGAGAAACATTTAGTTCATTCTATCGGTTTTGTAGAATTTATCAACATATTAAATCATAGTTTATGATAACGTTTGTTTTGAGATAACTTAAGTGTAGGTTGTATAGACTATATGCCTAAGGATCTCCTCATTCCTCAGTCAATCTCGTAGAAAAAAGCATAGAAACGCCCTGTCTGCTGAGCGCCTTTGAGCCTCCTTATGGTGCATATAGTGACCACGTCTAAGTGCCGTAAGTTATCGCTGGCAGCACGCAGCTCATACGAGTTGGATTCAGCAAGATACCACTTTCTCGAAGTTGGACCTACCTAATCGGACTCAGTCCGATAAGGTTATTAAAATGCCTATTAATAATTTTATTATTATTTCTCATCACAGATCCGTACGGAAACCCGCAATACCCACCACCACAGGGTCAAATCTACCCGCAGTTATACAACCCTGTAAACGCGCCAGTTCCACAGCCGGGTCAGCCCGGTCAGCCCGGTCAGCCAGGCTTCCCTTACCAACAGCAGTACCAGCCTTCGTACCAGTACCAACAAGGTCATCCTCCATCGGCGATGTCCTACCCAAATGTGACGCCAATGGGTCCTTCGGCGCCTCCCGGGCCAGGGTTCTATCAACCATACCCTAACATTACTCCAACTCCTACGTTTCCAGAACGTAAGTATAAACCTGATACTCCTCATGGATTTTTATGTGAGGATTTTGGTCAAGAGATGTACCTACACTTAGTCTTATTTTATTTTTTTTGTGGTCGAAAAGCATATTTAACAAGTTGGTTTCAATAATTGAAATTTTCAACTAAGCAAGCGCTTAAGCGCTTCTATTTCTTCAATATGCCATCATTACTTATTTATTTATTATCTTTATGGAGGTCCAACAGCTTATTCTAATTTGACTAAAAATGTTACTAGGTGATAGATAGCCAATTACAGGTCCTCGCGTTTAGTAATACATTAATTACTTTTTCCAGCTACAATTGAATGGGTACCCACAACGCCTCACAACGCAGCGTCATTGAGCGACAGAGCAATCGTAGCTGGCTATGAAGGCCACGACGGCAGTCCTCTATGGGTCATCAGGGCCAAGTTTGAAGGTGATCTGATTCCAGGCAAGCTGGCTATCAAGCATCAGAGTGCTTATGTACCGTGGGGCGGCAAAGAAAACAGCGTGCAGAGTATTGAGGTTTGTTTATTTTTATTAATATTTCGACGACATTCCAAATAAAGTTTGCGACGTAAGATGGATTATTGTTGTTCTTATAAAGTGCAAAACTCAAATAAATTTTGAAGTATAACTCAGTCCTACGTAATATTATAATTCTGTTCGTTTACTCTGCATAGCTTTTCCCACGAGTGAGTAAATAAATTTAGAACGAATAATTATGGTTCTACTTAATTTCTACATGAATTTCTAAATGAGTTGGCTTTGCACAGAGCCCATGCCTAGTCATCGGAATTACTGAAACATACAAAACATTATAACACCTTTCCTTCCTCATGTTTTATATCCTAAACCTTAAATTTCTTACTACGTTTTCCTCGAATCGTAATACTATGAAGCAAAATTAAGCGCTATACGTCTCGTTGAATAAACCGGTTCTAGTTTGGATATCTATTTATAGAATCGCGAAGAATAAATTCTTAGTGCAGCTGGCAAAAATAACGGGCCTCTTGTTTTCCTACTAACTAGGTATGTAGTTCAAAATTATTACAGGCCAAAATGTTTACGGATTGACTTTGTTGATAAAACTGTTATTTCAACGTCTAATTGATTATGTTTGTAGCATTTAGCTATGCTTAGCAAATTATACTAAGAAATAGTTGAAATAGATATGGGACCGGCAGTATTTGAACCTGCGACTTTACTGCACATCGGGCAGCCGCTTTAGCCATCCAGCTACGGTCGCCTTACTGGAGCCCTAAATTTCTCAACTGTATGATACGTCATTTCGTGACGTCACGTTCATCCATTTGTTCGTATCTTAAGTAGGATACACAAAACTGTTATGTCTTATCTCTTAGGAACTAATTATGTCAACGTAACAGGCCTTTTAGTTTAATTTAGTTTAAAACTTTATTGTGCACCTAAATTACATTAATAAAATAACAAAAATGTGGTGATGACAAAAGGTGAACTTAACTCAAAAATGAGATTTCTGCCAGCAAGCCTTTGAGGGCCAGAGGGAAAAGAGACTCGTAAAATGTGAGAGTGAAGTGTACAAACAAAGAGTGTCAAAAAAAAAGATACTTAGATATCAGAGCTAGGCTATTTACACCTAAATTATTCACATAATATATATACATACATATGAAGATAAATATATTTCCATACGTAATATATAAATATACATGTACTTTTGGTAGCACACATGGGATTTAGTAATGATTTCCGTACGCGATAAATATTGCCGGTCTTAACAATTGTTTTATGAATTACAGGTTTGCTGTGCCCGTCCTGAGAAAATCCGATGGGTACCAAACACCTCAGGTGTTATCGTACCACCAAAAGCTATCATCGCCGGTAACACAAGCGACGGAGAACCTCTATACGTTGGCAGGGCTAAGCAACAGGGCTCGCTGACTCCTGGCAAGGTGAGTCTCACCTAATAAAATAATAATAATATGTTAGTAGTTGTATTGCTCCTAATAATTGATTAGGTGTCCACCAAATCCAATAAGGTTAATTTAACATTACATAATTTGACAAACGAGACTAAGGTTCATCTCTAGATTAAAACGTCTTAGTAAATAATGACAAACAAACAAAAACAAGAAACCTATATATATGTTCGATTCCCGCTCAAGACAAATCTTTGTGTGCATAAACATGGAGGTTTGTCTTGGTCTGGGTGTTTCTATGTATTATAAGTATGTATTTAAAAACGAAAAGTTTTTTGTATTAGTATCAGTTATTTTAGTAGCCATAGTATATACACAAGCTCTGCTTAGTTCCACTAGATGGTATTGTGTGTATGTTTGTGTGATATTTATATATTTATCTTCGAAGTTCTATTTATACTTATAATAATACAAATTAAATAAATCCACGTGATACATAAATTTCCATGACGCCAATAATATGTTACTCAACATAAAACCTAGAGGTGTTAGATCTTTTCCCGTGGGAATTGGCACAGACAATGGAACGCCATTTGCTACATAAATCATTTGTCATGCTTGCTTTAAGGAAACATTGCAGAACATAGAACATTCCAGAAAATGAGAACACCGATGGCATGTAGTAATAGTATGCTTATACCTACTTAATCATAATCAAATTAGTTTCATAAACCCAATTTACATGTCATTTATTACAATATTCACGTATTGATAATTCACAATACACTAAAAGATATCATTTATATAACTTCATAGTTCATGACAATTTAAATTATAATATACATCCAAATTAATTAAAATAACAAGACCGAGAATTTTGTCAAGTATAACACAATGTCAATAAATATTAGAAAAATATTAAATAAAGTTTATGTCAAATTTTGTACACTTACTAATGACAATTTCAATACTAATTAATTGTCAAATTACTAACAAATTATCGTATTGTCAAATATTAGTTATGTATAATTAAAATTGAAAAGTCATTATAATCATTAAATGTTTGTTTGACAAGCCAGCGTTTTAGTCGGGACTTGAAACTGGCCAAAGTAGGTGCTGCTTATACGGGGTGGATGCGACATAGCGACATTTATTGAAACCACAGCTTCTATACATGGTAAGTATCAATTTCCACCGGATAAAAAGTCTCGGGCGAAAAAAAAAAAACACGTTCTCCGAACAATTTGAACATTGCGATCGTGCAATTTGTTCGGAAGACTTGGATTTTTTTTTTCGCCAGAGAATTTTTTATCCGGTGGAAATGCATACTGGCCATGTAGAGAAGCTGTGGTTTCAATAAATGTCGCTATGTCGCATCCACCCTGTATAACTTCATAGTTCATGACAATTTAAGTTATAATATACATCCAAATTAATTAAAAATAACAAGACCGAGAATTTTGTCAAGTATAACACAATGTCAATAAATATTAGAAAAATATTAAATAAAGTTTATGTCAAATTTTGTACACTTACTAATGACAATTTCAGTACTAATTAACTGTCAAATTACTAACAAATTATAATAATTATGTCAAATATTAGTTATGTACTTTAAAATTGAAAAGTCATTATAATCATTAAATGTTTGCTTGACAAGCCAGCGTTTTAGTCGGGACTTGAAACTGGCCAAAGTAGACCAGGTGCTGCTTATATATATATATCATATCGACTAGTCCTCCAGGGCACCAATGCCACAGCTGTGCCAATGCTGTGGGCTCTATGCCACCACCCGCTACACAGGACAAATCTTTAAATTGTTTGCCAAAATATGCTGCGTTTGTCTGCTACTTGTTCTAGAAGCCTTCTTTGTAAAATGCCTAACTTCATCTCTTTGGAATCCTTCCATAGGTCTTTTTTACTATTTTTATTTACATTTTCTTTTTTCTTTTTCAGGTCCATCCTAGCCACAAGGTGTTGTACATGTCGTTTGCCGGAAATGAAGTACCTCACAAGCACTATGAAATCATGTGCACAGTATAAACTATTATACTCAATTACAATGAATATACCTAAGGCTTTTAGATACATGGCTTTTAAGAAAAAAATATGTAAAACAAACTGATCTGAATATTCTGAATATCTCATATTATATGTGTCTCAAATTTTTAAGAATTATAATTTAATAATTAATAAAATAAGATATAACGTAAGACTGTAATGTCAGCAGACAATAAAAAAATATGTGAAAAGCATTTAATTTATGTATAATGTACTTTTTGAAATATACTTTAAAATTTGTACTTATGCTTATTGGGACTATAATTACTATTATCTATATTTTGTATTACATATAAGTATTAATACTTTTGTTTATTAAATGTTTTTAAAATGTGAATTGTTTTTGTAATAGTATATTTTGGAAAGCCACCACTTTGCTGGTATGTCAATTATTGTAACATCCATGTCTATGAAAGCCGATTAGTAATGATTTGGATATTTATTACATAAGTAAAACCAAAACATTTTAAAAATAACTTTAATTCTTCAAATAAGTACATAATACAATATAATCTAGGTACATCTACTTATAAATATATCACTTTAGAAGGCACGAAACTGGTGCTATTATTGCTGGTAAAATTCAAATGTTTTCTTTGTAATAAACTCGGAAACCGCCGTTCCGTAAATATTACAACTGTGTATACATACAGTTTTTCAGTCCCATACATTCATAAACAAAAATTAACAGTGTGTTTAAAAAGTTCATTACATAATATATTAGTAATATTGACACTCTAGCATGAAGACATAGAAACGGGGTTTAATTAAAAATAGGTACAATTGGATAGTTGTTAAAAGTTTATCGAACATGTAAGGACAAAAACAAATTATTGTAAACTATTATTAAAATGTATCAATCAATAGAAATAGAAACGTTTATTTGCCAAAAACATGGTAACAAAAAGAAGGTACAATTAAATATGAGGACACATGTTCCAACGGATAATCGGTATGCAAACAAACATTATGTTATATCTATCAACTATCAAATTCATTGCATATGTTTTATTAGGCTTATCAAATTGACGTATTTTTTTTGTATAAATCCAACTATTTATCATCAATAATCATCATGCTGTGTCATGAGTAATGTAAATAAATAACAACAGAGCTGAAGCAAATAATGATATGAAATATTCAGATGGAAGCTTTTAGGCAACAATTCAAATATTACAAAAAAAACATGTCTAACGTTACAAGTAAAAAGTTATGACATTAAGCACCATTTGAAAATCACGATGATGAAAAAGAAGAAAACATATTTCACACACAACACAATTCTTAAACGTCATAAAAATCAAAATGCGATTTAGATTTAGAAAGAATCTCAGCTCCAGCTCGGCGCTAACTTTATCCGAATCATCATCGTTCAATAACAGTTAATAGCATTATTTATTTATTTTATTTATTATGTTTTATTGATTAGTCGAAATGATCATTGTAAAAATCGACTAAAAATATTTATCGTGTATCCGCTGCTACGTTGCGCGACCAAAATGATTTACAACGTTGACTTAGACTAAGTATCAAACACAGATATTTTAAAGGAGGAACTTTTGCCAGTTCGAATCGTGAGTCAGACCTGATATATCACACGCTTAAAAACTATAAACACTAAGGTTCCCTCACGATGCTTTCCATCACCGTTAAGTTTTAAATATCACTGAATTACATCGCTTCTATTTTGCGAAAAAATCCCGCTTCTCCATTCCTTGTCTTTTATTAACCCTCCTTGTAGTATTTGACATATTTATGCCCGTGCAAACCGATTTAGAAAACATTGTCACACGATCGATAAATCTGTGCTTATCGATTAATCGCTACGATAAATCGTTACATATGTGGCATTAGAGGTTTGCATAAGGTGAAGTATAAAAAGGAGGACGGAAAAATTGCCAAACTTGTAGGAAATGTTAAGTCAATAAGATTATTGTCTCCTATAAAATTGTTGGCTAGTGTTGTACTTTGCTGTTGTTAACGATGCTTTCTATGAAACCCATTTCAATCTGTGACTGTGTAACACTATCGTCTGTATCTGTTGCTTGAATTTTATTTGTATTCTGTGTTTTCTTTTCAACATCTTCGGATTCGAATGCTTTGTTTGTGACACCTGATTTCTCTGTAACGGCTCCGGGCATTACTGTGTGATTCTTGTCAACATTGTGTTTCTTATTTGCTAGCCACAGCCAACTGTAATAAAAAAATAACTTAATTAATTTGGGTTTTTGTACTCATTAAACATTAACTTATCCGTCAGTAAATTCTCAAATTCTTGTTTTTAGCTGTATGGTGTCTAGAATCCGGTAAATAGCGATAGGCTCATGTTCTATACATTTATGTCATGTAACATTTAGATATAAAATATACTTACAAGAATATAACCACAGCCGGCATAGTCAGACCACCTCCAAGCACGAAGAAAGCGCCGGGGAACGTCTTCAAGGTGGCCGTATAAACTGAAGTGTACATCGGTGCGTAGATCAGAGGCATCATGGCTTCCGCCACGCCGAAGAATGAATTTACCTTACCTGGAATAATTTGCATATTTTTTTTATAATTAAAAAAAAGAGTATATTATAATTAACTTGGTAGATAACTATATCAAAGTTTCAAAACGTATGTTTTTTTTTCTGTAGCCAATCTGTATCTTAATCTGTAGCAAAGGTATCAAGGAAGTAACATTTTTTTTAGTGTGTTGTTGCTACTTTTATTAATGCTGTTAAAGCAACAACCGCAATAGTTCGATATTTCCATCAATAAAATCATTCATAACACAAAACAGTAAATTAAATTAAAACGTGATGTTCAATTTGCTTATTCTTGAGAAAATTTTGTAAACGAAAAAAGTACATCATAACTTGCACGTCCTCATAAACAATGAGTATTCATGTAATTAATGCATTTACTTAACAATACTATGTTAAAAATATAAATAAGCAATAATAAATTTAGTTCTCAACATGACCAACAGATGGCGCTAGGCGTATCTTACCTAATTCTTCTCTGTCGACCAATTTGGAGACCATTGACCTCATAGCAATAAACGATGTTCCATTAAATATTTCAATAAGTGGAGCTAGAATAAAAAATACATTAATTTACATTTATATTTCCAAACATAAAGACATTTTAAAGATTTTGACATCGATTTTGGGACCTGTCAAGCTAGCATAACGAGCACAATATATTAGTATACTCTTTAAAAATGAGCGCGGAATAGATATTGTCGCGTTTTTAAATGTTTTCCCATAGGTACTAAATATAACAAAAACGTGAAATCTATCTCGCGCTCGTAGCGCCTCTGGAGTCGTACTATGATCGTGAAAAGACAGTAGAATAACATTAAAAATTTAGTCATTTACTTTTTGTACTGTAAAATGCCACGACTGATATAAAACTATATAAATAAATATATTTTTAATAACTACAGGACAGGACTAAAAAACAACCAAAATGGAGGAAAGTGAATTAAGGTTTTAACTTTTCTTTCAAGTAGATAAATATATTTCGAATAGAATATTTAAAAAATATATGCTTTACTTATGTTACCAATCAGAGGAATATTAATTTAATACCCAAAAATAAATACATACCTATATAAATATGCCAGGTTTTCGTAGCGAAAGCATACATAAATCCGGACAATATTTTGCTAGTACACGATATTACTCCTATTATAGCATCATCAAACTTCAATAAATGACTAAATACTCCCACGGAGAATAAAGTACCTGGAAACAGAAATACAAACATGTTAGTTAAACATGATCAGCTAATTCAAACTGAAACCCACAGATAGCTGCTTGCCATATTTCAAGCGGTATAAAATACTGACACTACCGTGCCTATATACATTTTGGAGATTGCTTTATTTGTAAAATCGAATCCAAACCGATTTATGCGTCTATCTGACGTAATACCAAGAAACAGGCCAGACAGTAGTAAAATCTGCCTTCAAACTGCTAACACAACACTAATGCGCAAGAGTGTTTTCTGCATGGCCCCCAACATTTACAACAAATTACCAAAGTGTTGGAAAGAACTGAATTTTTTAAAAAAAGACTTCGAAACTTTCAGACTGATAAAGCTTATTACAGTTTATGTGAATTTATGAATGAAAAAGATAGTGCATTTTTGTAGTATATTATTATATTAGTTTTTAGTTAATTGTTTTATATTATTGTTTAAATTTATTTTTATTTGTTCTTTGTTAGTTTTGTAATATTTTATGCTGTCTGCTGCTTACATGTATTTTAACGGTTATGTAACCTTTCGCATGCCTATTGGTAAAATTTGGTGGAACTAATATTCTTTATGTAACATCATACTGTACACCCATTTTTGCGAAATAAAGTATCTTTATCTTTAATGGATACAGGTTATTTACGGTGGTAGAGCTCTCACGAACTAGCTTTTTCGCATACGAAATATCGCTTATACAAAATAATGTACATAATTATGATAATATGTATATGATTACTATTAGTTTTATTTCATTCAATCATGAAAGAAATACGATTTTTAGAAAAAGCGACATTGACAATTTATTTGTGTTGCTACTTCTATTGCTGACTGTACATTTTTTGTTTATCGGCTGTAGTTCTCGCTTACCATCTGATAGACTTCACGTCCGTTTGCTACAATATAAAAAAAAATATTGATCATACCATAGCAGTCGAGCTGTGCTAGCAGGCCTACTTAGGGCTGTCATATATTTAGTGTTGCTAGCACGAAGGAGAAAGCATAATTTTACCGTTAAAATATCGTTTTCTGGATTGTGTTAAAATATCACCTTTGTGTTACAATGGCTAAAACTAAAAAATATTGCTTTAGTAGATGGATAGATCAATAGGTTGAAAGTGCTCGGTTTCACGGTTGGCGTAAAAAAGCGTTCGCCGCGCCGCTTTCAACTGTGCTGGTGTAGTGAGTTCGATCCCCACACGGGACAAATCTTTGTGTGATCCGTTAAGAAATGTGTGTGTAAAATGTATGTTGTACGTGGTGCATGTGTGCACCCAGTACAACTAGCACCACGCATGTTGTACTGGGAATTCACAAACGCATTAGTACAAGACATTATCAATGTAATTTAGCTTTTGAGTTTCTTGGACACCATTAGCAAACTAACTAATAAACAAGTCCTTAACCTCACAAACTACATCATATCTTGTCTCTCCACCACAACAAAAAACACAATTCATATTTATGTTTACTTACCTACTAATGAAGTACACATTGCGTAAGTAGAGAACATGCTGTAATCGACTTCGTTCCAGTTAAAACGATATCTGGTGAAGAGATACAGCACGGACATTTCACCTGAAAACGAGAAAAATAGTATTAAATTGGATACTTATCTGCAATGGATATTGTTAACTGTCTAGCAAATATAATAATTAAGAACGCATAAAACAATTAACATAACGTAAATAACAGTACATGGTAACAATGTTATTAACGGTAGGTGTCTTAAATCTTAATTAATAAAGGATTTTATAATATTTTGGAGCCATTATATTTTGGTGTTCACTACATTTCCACCCTGAATTTACTTTCACCATGAGCACGGAAGCACGGAATTTTTTGTAATATTTTAAAGCAAATTTGAGCTTTGCTATGCCTTTTTGTATTTTATATAATATTAAAGAAGAAAATTTAAGAATCCAGCAGGACTCGACGCTGTCACAAAAAGAGTTGAGAAATTTCGAGTCTAGCGTCATACGAATCCATAGCTCAATTGGCAAAGCACTTGGGCGTATACCCAGAGGGTGCACGTTCGATTACTCCTACAACGTAATACTGGTATAATCAATCATGTGACTAGACACTTGTTAATTTCATGGATATCAATATTTGTATATAAAATTCAGTATTGCCATTTTTGTGACCCGATGTTATACACGTGCATTTTATTTTTACCGTAAACAATAGAAAAAGGAACAAACTGAATGAAAGCAGAAAAAGTAAGTAGACATTTCAATGTATTGATATGTATGCGATAAATGAAATTTCTACGGCACATTTTTATGATTGTTGATATATAATAATGTCTTGTATTATGAAAGTGAGAAATAAAGCGTGAAAGTCTTACGTAAGTGCTCAATATGTTATTCGGAATAATAACTTGAGATGTAATGTACCTACATCAGTATATAAGTATAGATGTATATTACAGCTCTCAAGTTATAATGTTATTATTGAGGGCGCGGATCGATTCCCGCTTAAGATAAATCTTTGTGTGCATGAACATCAGGGATTGTCTTAGTCTGGGTGTTTAGTAGTTCCCATGCAAGCTCTGCTTGGGACTAGATGGCATTGTGTTGTTGTGAGGTATTTATTTATTTATTAATATGTAAGCGATCGATCCTTATACCTAATGTATGGTTGTCCCAAGAATGTAATCTTATCGATCTTTGTTTCCCTATTTTGCACGCAAAAGGGTAAAAAACTTTAAGGTTGTTATTACATCTACATAGACCGACTGTCGAGTGTCGACCGAGACATTTGAAGTTTAAAAAGCCAATAAGAGCGCACCACGTATGCGCAGTACGCTATATTGCGTCGATCGATGCATCGATAGAAGATAATTATAATATCTGCTCTAAGTCTACGGTATCAGATATCGAAGTTTTTAAGCCCTTTATCTTAACACAAGTGCAAAAAGCATCTTCTAAATAAAATACAGTACTATTTACATATGAAAACACGCCTATTTTACCCAGAAAAATGTGGCAGAGGTGTACGACACCCACATTTCACTGTTATGTTTAGGTCCCATGAGATAAGGTGTGAGTCTATCGCCATCAACCGGGTACAATTCCAACTCCGCGCAGCTATTGTGAATTTCCTAACGAAAAGTTTACAAATAACACTTTGCCCGAACTGAAACTAACCCACCCAAGACCTTCGCGGTGAGAGGGCCATACGCTAACCACTAGACCAACGAGGCAGCCTACTATTTATTTGCATTAACATAAATTTACAAAAAAAGTCAGCGATGGAGAATACAAGAGTTATTTACTGTTAAATAGCTATACGATACATACGTTACTTTAACCTAACACCCGGGGTGCATGAAAGGAGCCTCCCCGAGTGACGTACACAACGATTACCTACGTCCGGCGCACCCTGGGCAATTCGCGAGTTCTCCAAAGCGAATTGGCTAATCCTTTCACAACGATGGCAAGTCAAATAAAATTTGACTCAGCCATCGACACGACGAAGAAGAACCTAACACCCGCCGTGCCCTAGTAGTAAATCATGATAGATTTACAAGCTTATAGAAAGCGAAACTAGAGAAAGCTTCGGCGTAACTAACGCGTAACTGCATCGTAGAAACGTCATTTCATTGCCAAGGGCGTGTGTATCTGCGAATACGAGATAAGTCCCAAGAAATCTTGCTATAGTCACTTTCGCTGCATTATGTTGATAAGCTTTAATACTATAACTGAGTCATCGAAGCTTACTTTAGTTGTGTTAGAATAACGAGCGCAAGATATTATTATATCTTATACCAAGAAACAGTTAAAAAAGATATGGGATCGGCAGAATTTGAACCTGCGACCTTCTGCTCACCGGGCAGTCGCTTTAACAAACCAGCTTCGGTCGCCTCTTGCAAGGACCCTACGTCCGGCGCAACCTGGGCAGTCTGTCAAATATCCACCAAGCAGACTGTGAAAACTTTTTTTTAAAACTGACGTGAGTTTGTAACATTATTCAAATGGAGCCAGTCTTGCACTGCAAGACTGGCTGATACGTGAGTAACACCCGTATTTCATAATTTGAATACAGCATATTCTTCGATATAAATTATATTGATTCCTATAATCATAAAAGCAAGCTGTAAACCAATCGAATTGTAATACGATAGAACTTTGTCACAGTTACCTTGTTTTGCTTAACAGAAAACTGCGACAAGGCCTCATCCCATTACCAATTGCCGGGGATAATATATTTGACTAAAGACTAAATAAAGAAACGCAAAGAAATTCAGACATACAATAGTATGGTACTACAATAATGAAAACATGGAACATAGGACGGTATTTTATGACTCAGTTAAAATTGATGCTCCTGTTCACTGACTCACGAAAAGAACTAAGAACATAGATTAGGAATAATTGCTACGGCGGAATTGTCTCCACCAGCAATTGCTCCTGGAATAAACGATTATATGAGCTGTTTCGCAATCAAGTACAAGTGCTACTATATATTAAGTATTTGAAAGTACAAAAGTTTCTAACGAGCACTTCTCAATGATGCAACAGCCATCAGAGCTAGTACTTAGACTGATTTTAATTCGAACCTACCTATACTAAATAGTTCTATTAAAATTGATCTAAGCTTTGGTATAATTTAGATTCATTTAATTATATAGGTTATATTATTTGCTCTGAAATGATTGTTGACGCGTTCAAGCACCTTTTGGGGTTTATAAAAGAAAAATTGTTTCTGTTTTCTGAGTTTTGTCTTATACAAGTACACTCCCGAGCGCCATGTTTTCATACTAACGTAATATTGGTTTAACTTAAATATTATTAAGTTCTCTATTTTATAGACAAATTATATCTTAAACACTAAAATGCATGTTTGTTCGTGGCCATTTTGTCAAAATTGTTTTAATCACTAACTGAGTTACATACAAGTAACCATCTAACATATTTTATTGTTTTAGAAATGATTTGTCTATAATAATAGATGAAACTTAATAATTTCAAAATTGAACCCATATTAGTTTTGTATGTAAAACAGCCGAACAATGCCATTTGCTAAAACGTGAACTAATCACCATAAAGATCAAATGTAAATCACCATAAATAACATAACATGACGTTGAAAAATCCCAAAACAGTGTGGTAAGGTGTAATAACACCCACATTTCATTAAATCAAATACAGAATACGTTTAGGTTCCATGTGACTATCGGTGAACATATCGACATCTACCCAGCGCAATATTTGACTCCGTGCTGCTATTGAGCAATTCCTAAAGAAAAAGCCCATTCTTTTTTGCTGAGCACTGGACCTTCTGATCAGCAGACGCATACCCTAATTACCATGCAAACGAGGCAAACTAAACTCACCATAAATGGGTCCAATAATAACACACATGACTATCACAAGCATGATGACCCTCAGTCTTCGGTTGTTCGGCCCTCGTTTGAATGCAACCATCAGCGTTTCTTTCACGTACCGGGTGTCGAAGAAAGTACGCAGCCATTCGCAACAGTTTGCTGCTGGTTTCTGAAAACAACCATTCAAATATTAAGTATGCATAAATTATTATAATTAATAACATTCACAGGTAGGCCCAGAAAGCGCTGGAGGGATGATTTGGACTCGTTTCAGAGGGATTGGACAGACAGAGCCCAAAACAGAAAATTGTGGTCGTGTATGAGACATTTACCTCAGCAGTGGGAAATAATGGGTTAGGAAAAACATATTTACTAGCTTTTGGCAACTGGTAGCTTATGGCCTTCTCCATGCTATGAACTATCCCCTTTAATACTTATTTTCAAAGCGTAAGTGACAGTCGGATAAAAATATTTTTAACCGACTTCAAAAAAAGGAGGAGGTTCTCAATTCGGTTGTATTTTTTTTTTTTTTTATGTTTGTTCACCGATTACTCGAAGCCGCCTGGACCAATTTGAGAAATTCTTTTTTTGTTTGATAGGATATACTTGTCATGTGGTCGCATTTTTTTCCAGTCACGTTCTGATGATGGGATCTTAGAGAAATCGAGGGCAACCCTCAAATTTAAAAGGCTTCTATATTGTTTTTTGTATATTATCTAAAGCAACTTGGATATTTGCATCTAGTAGTCAGTATTTTATGTTGCTGATCTGATGCTGGAAGGTACAACTCCTGAACGGTTAGGAGTACGGGGATAATTCTTTAAATATAGGCTCCTTGAGAAAGTTTACTGTATTCTTTTAAGTTATACACAGATGAGGCGAGACGTTGAATATTACTTATGTATATTCATAATATGAGGTCATGATTTAATGATGGGATCCTAGAGAAATCATGGGTCAATCAAGCTTCTATATTGTGTTTTGTATATTACCTAAAACTACTTGGATATTTGCATATTAAGTTGCAGAGCTGATGCTGGAAGGTACAACTTCTCAACGGTTAGGAGTACGGGGATTATTATTAATAAGTTTTCCGTCTCAAGTAACCGTCGTCTCCTCATTCGAGAAACATTCTTGCTCGGTCTACCCATCACTTAAAATCGTAAAATAAAATAATTTTTAACAAAAAAAAAAACCGACTTCAAAAAGTAGGTAAACTAAAAAGCATAAAATAAATTTACTTCGCACAAATAATACGTTTTTTCATTTAGTTAAATAGAAATTATTAAATAATTATTTTATAATTCTGAAGTCGGTGCCAAGTAACCAATAACTAGATAATAAGTATAAATCTTTCTAACAACTATTTTCTGACTGAATATTAGTTCTTAATTATCCGATTTACGTGGCACCGACTTCAGAATTATAAAATAATTATTTAATAATTTCTATTTAACTAAATGAAAAAACGTATTATTTGTGCGAAGTAAATTTATTTTATGCTTTTTAGTTTACCTACTTTTTGAAGTCGGTTTTTTTTTTTTTTGTTAAAAATTATTTATCGCATAGTTGCATAATTATATTATTTATCTTTTATATTAATTACTATGTCGCGTGTCAGCCATAAAAAAAATCATCACATTGGCGTTACTAAGACATCCTATCTTACTAAAGTTAATGTTTTAATATCATATCAATGAACTCTGAACATATTACGTATAATTATCTTCTTTTGTTTACATAACATTGCAAGAAACAATGTAAATCCACAAAATTGACTGAAGACATTTATATCAACATAAATTTTAATTGTGTAACGTACAATAATTTTATTAGCCATTGTTTTGAACACATAAAAGTCTGAATACTGCAATTTTATGTATTTTACTTGGGAAATACTGTAACTTTTACCCACCTTCCGTTTTTCGGATTGGTAACAGACGCGGCAGATTTATTAGAACGTACTTAGGTGAAATGTCTGCATTTCATAATTTAATAGGATGAGATGTAACTCTTCAACTGTTAAAGTTCAAGGCGTGGGTAATAGACCACACGCAATTGTGAACAATAGGTCGACATTGCGTTACCCTATTAGGATGTATGTTCCAATTGCTGACGCCACTTTGCAGTGCTGACCAAGAAGTCCTTTATACGATTTAGTTTACAGTGTTTTTATATTTTATGGCTAAAATCATTAGTTTTAGTTTGAACTTAGTTAACATATAAGTGAAAAAATGCTTTATGCCAGTAAAGTACGACTAAAACAAAATGTTTAATCGGAATTAGTTACATATATATAACTAAAAAAAAGCCACAAAGGCGGCTGAAGGTTTACAGAATTGCCTTTGAAAATTTTGTTTGGTTGAATTAATTAATTTAAGTAAACATTATTTAAAGAAAAACCGGCCAAGTGCGTGTCGGGCCACGCGCAGTAGGGTTCCGTAGCTAGTCGTAACAACATATTTCGACTTAAAAGGGATTTACTATCTGTATTAAACAAGTAACACCTTCATACAAGTCATTACTTTCAAAGGTTTTTGTAATTTGCATGAATTATTCTAAGTAACTGCATTTTACACTTTGAACCCCATTTCCTTTTATACCCTAGCTCGTAACGAAACCATAGCCATAACCGATTCAGAAAACGAGTACAACGCCATCTATCGAGTCCTTTTGTAAAATAATTTATATTTTTCACTCAACCTGTTCTAGTAGTTCGTCTTGAGATAAAAATCGTGATCTTATATATATGACCTAGATATGTAATGATTATTTTTAATTTATTTTATTTATGTTATCCTCGAAATTATTCATTTTATTATTTATTTTATCCTCGAAAGACATATAGGGACCAGATAAATGGCGTCCTTCAGAAAGGAAATGTTTGTAGTACACGAAACCAGCTAGCACGTATGACGAGATGTATGAATGTTGAGGAAGCGAAAGAAGTATGTAAGGAGCGAAGCACATGGCGTTCCATCGTCTCTGCCTACCCCCGTGGGATAAAGGCGTGATTTTATATATGTATTATGTATGTTTATTTATGTTTCAAGAATTTTGAACGAAATATTCTGAGTAACTGCATCTGACATTTCGGACCCCTATTCCTCTTGAACTAATGAAGTGAACTTATCCGCTATAGTTTTCCTTTAAAGTTCATTACATGTACTACCGACACAATTTTTTTCAGATTTTGGGATCCAGTAGTTTAGCTTTTAGAGGGAGGGGGGACGCTCTACTCGAACTAAAATTTGCTCTTTAAAGCTAATTATCTCGCAAACGGATCTCTGAATCAAAAAACTGTCTTAGCAACCCCTGAACATTTTTAAAGTCCTATCTAACAATACCCTACACTATGGGGTAGGCGACAAAAAAAAAACATCCCTACTTTACATGTAGGGGAGCTACCCGAAAAAAAAATATTTTTCCAAATTTTATTCTACGACTTTCTTTGTATAGTTAACATACATGTTTAAGCAAAATTTCAGTTTTCTAGCACCAACGGTTTCGTCGTTATGCCTCGGACAGACGGACATGGCAAAACTATAAGGGTTCCTTGTAGGTACTACGGAACCCTAAAAAATCTTGTTAAATTCCAAAAATATTCAAAAAAGAATAAAAATACTTAAGTAATCGTACGTCTAGCGTATTGCCTTATCTGCGTGAGGCAATTCAACTTGAAAGAATAAAGTAAACGACCTCCTAAACGTTGAGGAGTTGTACCTTCCAGCATTAGCTCTGCAACATGAAATGCTCACACAAATATCCGAGTAGTATTAGGCAATATACGAAAAAAATATTGAAGCCTTAAAATTTGTGGGTTACCCTCGATTTCTCTAAGATCACATCATCAGATCTTGATGAGAAAGGGACCACTAATTATTCAGACAAAAAAATAATTCCTTGCTTTTTTTTCGGTCGGTTTAAAATAGCTTTGAAGCCTTTACAATAACGTTAATTAACTAATTAGCACAAGTACCGATAACAGTTAAATACGGACGTTTATTTGCATGCAAGACGGAGCCTTCCGCCAAAGAGAAAGTTTGAATATGTTGGAAAGTCATGCAACAATGTAAGAATAAGTAAGTTAGTGGGTGCGTATTGTATTGATAATATCTCAGAATAAAGATAGTGGGTAGATAAATCTATAACTTAAATTAGACTAGATCTATAACTTAAATAAGACTTGATAAAAACATTGGCGCTCTCCACAGACTGATTAGTAAACCGTTTAGCAATGCCGCCAGCCTTCTAGGCACGTCACAGACATTTTTTTTTAATTTGTCTATTGTCAAATGTAAATATAACAATACATAAATTCTAGAAAAGATTGGTTTTGAAAAGCCTCCACAGTTAAATAGACATTTGGTCTTTGTTTTTTTCTCTTTTACTTTTTATTTGTCTTTTTGTTTATCTTTATTTGACATTGATGCAGAAGTATTTTTTGACGCATAACGTTTTACATTTTTATTTCCATTTCTCTTTTAGCTGTACATAGTTAGGTATGATTTTGGTTTAGTACATTTAAGGTTATAAATTTTTATTTAAGATTGTTTTAACAAAGTATATAGGTATTTCCATTAATAGTAAACCTTACCAGAAGTATATGTATAAAGGGTTTTAAGGACAGTCGTATTTTTAAAGTCGTTTACAAGATGAACTTCGTAAAAGAAAATATATGAGATGTTAAAAATAGTTAAAGTCACAATGAACTATTATCTAAATGTTGCTATATAAATGCGCAAATTAATAAACTAAAAAAAAGTAAGGTCTAACTAATTTCTTGTGATAAGTACGATCTTATGAGATAAATTCAATTCATTTACGATTCGTTTGTGTTTAAAAACTCATAAGTAAGACTTATAATTATATTATATGTAAAATTATCATTTATTAAGAAAAAGAAAAAGTTTATATGTATTAGTATCAATTATTCTAATATCCATAGTACAAGCTCTGCTTAGTTTGGGACTAGATGACGCTGTGTGAAAGTTTTATGATAAATATTATTTATTTATTTATGTCTGAAACTGATACTTCGTTAATAAATCAGTTCGAATTGAAAATCTTAACAAAGCTGTCCCAAGCACAGTAAATTAATTCAATCAATTATTCAAGGTCCTTATAATACATGGCAATCTAGACTTGTATCAGAAGCTGAAGTATTCTAGGAACGTACTGCACGCATATTCAGATACATACGAAGAAACTATTATCATTCTTTCGAAGAAGCCTATTGTATGGTTTCAGCATCGATTAAGGAATTAGTAGGAAAATTGAGGAAGAACAATCAAACTACTCGGTAACCACGATAAACTTACAACATTAGCTACTTTTCAGCTGTTCAAAATCAAATGTATCTTAATCGTTCTATCCTAATTAATAAAAAATATTTTTGCTATAGGTCAAAAAAATTTGACTTATATCTGGCATCGGTAAGATTTACAAGCTTAATTGAAATATATCATGAAAAGTATTTCGATGGTTAAGTGTATGCACCTTTCACCACGAGTTCTCGGGTTCGATTCCCGGGTCGGGCAATGTGTCATTTGTGGAATTTCCGTCAGGAAATTTAAAATAGCAGCACTGAGTTGCAATTGTGCTCGGTGGATGGCGATAGGCTCACCTCTTATCCCATGGGACCTAAACATAACACGGGAATGTGGTTGTGGTACAGTCGGCTCCTTATATAATTATAGTAACAGATAAAATAACCAGTTATATAGAACCGCCAAAACTGATCAATGATATTGGTACAACCAAAGTCTTCATGTTATATAAATCACCCATCTTGCACAAATATATCCGAACATAGACACCTTCAAATATATGAGTGCATTCTAAATCTCTAAATTGTCTCCACTGAACTGGTGTTGTGGGTTCGATCCCCACATGGGACAAATCTTTGTGTGATTCACAAATATTTGTTCTGAGACTGGGTGTGCTTGTGTGAGTGAATGTTTGTATTTGGCCTTGTCATTGGGACCATTGTATCGTGTAATTGCTCCTGGCGTTCTATCTAATGTTAAAAATCCAAATTTATTTATTTATTTATTTGTAGTAACCAACACAGCGCCAATGGTTTCGAAGCATACAAAGTATTCCAAGTATTTTTTTTTTTTTTTTTTTTTTTTTGTACACCTCTGCTACATCCTTCTGGGTAATATAGGCGTGATGTTACATTATACATATTACTTATATTATGTCAAATGTTAAAAATTAATGTAGAATTAATTTCCTACTACCTTCCACAAATAAATTGTACCTACTCTTACTAAAACCTTCCATGAGACGTTTAAAATTAAAATATATTTGTACGAAACATAAATAAATAAATAAATATTTCACAACTCACACACAACGCCATCTAGTCCCAAACTAAGCAGAGCTTGTACTTTGGGTACTAAAATAACTGATACTAATACATTATACTTTTCTTTTGTAAATATATACTTATTATACATAGAAACACCCAGACTAAGACAAACCCCATGTTCATGCACACAAAGATTTGTCTTAAGTGGGAATCGAACCCACGACCTCGGCGTCGCAGGCAGGCACACTACCCACTTCGCCATCCGGTCTTCAAACATACATACGGATCAACAAAAAAATTACATACAATTCCATACAACATGTGTCAACTTCACCGGCTCATACGACCGTATGGGCACAGTATAAATATGTACAAACAGTACGGAAACTGCCTACAAACGTGCGAAACGGCACGCACACATAAACATGCACACCGACGCGACCCCTAAGCGATTGTCGCGGTGCTCTCAGTAGCGAGTGCCGCTTAGGGGTCTCGTCGGTGTGCATGTTTATGTGTGCGTGCCGTTTCGCACGATTTTAGGCAGTTTCCGTACTGTTTGTACATATTTATACTGTGGTATGGGTCTAAATTATATAATAGCTTATCAATCACTTTGCAATAGACACTAGACATCGAGGTCCTTCCTTGCAATCGAGTGTGACACTAATTTAGGTCAAGTTGACGGACTTTTTGTTCTGTTACGCACGAATAGACTATTTTAGTCATTGAACTTGTAACTTGTTACCGTATCTTACGGTTATCTCACGGCCATTTAGATATTTTATTATTTTCATAAAACTGAAGTATTCCAGGTAAAAACGTTGGAGACTTTTTGTTGGAAACTTTGCGGAAGGATTATGTTATGGGTCAGTAGCTATGACTTCGTTTTTTAAAAAAGATACTAACGATGGAATCTTCCTTTGATTATTTAAAAGGTCAGTCGGTTATTAGAAACAGTCAGTATTTATCTAGAAGTAGGTTTAAAATGCATTTATTTATTCTTTTTATTTAAATTTTTATGCTATTTATTACCCTAGTATTCCAAATAAATTTTATAGGTAGGTTAAACGATGATGATTGGTCAATTAATCAAGATTTCAAAAAGCAAACTATTAATAAAGAAGAAAGATTTGTTTTTTTGTTTGTTACGATTTAACTCAAAAACTATTAGACATTTTTCAAAAAAAAAAATCATCATTAGTATGCTAGATTATTCCTGATTCACTAGTTTGACAATATCATGAGGTCTTTGGATATGACAGGTAATTTCGAAAGAACAATCGGTGAAGTGACAATCGATTACAACATTGTTAAATGTTAATTTTCGATCGGGTGATCTATTTATCACTTGCATTTTCGACTGGATTAAGGATTGTTGACTTGATCTAAACATGGGCAAAGATTATTAATAAAAAAAAATAGGTGTAAAACCTACGAACATAGGTCTGAAAATAATCAATTGTTACTGGTGGTAGAGCTCTTGTGAATGAGCTCATAGGGGGCAGCACCACCGTCTCACCTTTAACCTGCCGCCAAATAGTAGTGCTGCCACTGTGTTCCGGTTTGGTGGTGAGATCAGGCCCTGAAATTACTGGCACATGAGGCAAAACACCGTAGTCCTCAGCTGCAGCGACGCATCTATAATCTGCTTTTGTCGATTGTTGATGTCCATGGGCTGTACTCCATTTACCATCAGGTGGACTACACGTACATTCGCAGTGGGCGTAGTATAAAAAAAAAAACAGACCTACACAAACAGAGATACACAAAACAAAGTTTTAAAAATCGGTGAACCCGTTTTGAAGGTGTGTGGTAACAAACACTTGATACGACATTGTCATAAAATAAATGAAGTCATTTAACAAATATAGTAAAAAACAAGAAAATATAGGATGGGTTATAGCTCTGTAGTCACCCATTAGCAAACTATCATAATTATAAAATAACTGATCAATCACAAATTGGATATTGAATATGAAAATGGACAGCTTATTTATTCCACAGTTAATCATAATTTTCCTTGGTCACGACGCGTGAATTTGGACGCGTGAATAGCTGGATCGATTTTAAAGCAATTTGGTGTGGAGGTAGATGGGACCTTAGGGCTGGACATAAGCTAATTTTTGTCCGCGGGTGTAACCGCGTGGCGCTAGCTAGATATTAATCGTAAGTGGATTTTTTATAACCGTAGCAATTTCCTATTTTTTGTGTCAAAATTTTTTTGTACCTACTACTCGTGTTAAGTGACAGTAAAAACGTTGTTTAAACCAGATTTAAAGTAAATTATCCTATCATACTTTGTAAATCTAAGATCAAGCTGTAAAATATTGACGGTTTACTTTTTCTTCTAAATTCATCTATTTTGAACATCATACGCAAGAGTCACGTACCTACTAGGCCATTCTGAAGGACGATTCTCTCCGACTAAATTCATATACATTGTCAACGATGTTTATATACTCAATGATGAACATAGATGTTTCATCATTATATCAAAAACTAATTTATACGAAACTAAATATAATCTTGAATAGGTTGAAATAATTCAGACTTGGCGGACTGCAACGAACGACTGAACGTTCCAACTACACAGTATAACAATGGAGATGGAAAATTACTGCATTTTTAGGATAACATTCACACCTTCAACCACCAAATCAGTCATGCATCACCGTCTTCCGTGTTTATATAGAGAATAGACCCTGAAATTAATGACACGGTAGGTATATTTATGTTTTCATTGTAGCCACATATCGAGGTTCCCATTCAGCATTTAAAGGGAATGAGCCGTTACTATTTACTGTCGTGAGGCAATATTTAACACTACTATCTATTAATTCTGTGATACCTCAGAAGCTTATTGTTGTAACCATCCTCCAGTACCCATCAACTTGTTACCCATGAAAAATCGTAATACCGAAGCTTCAGTCAGTTGTTTTTCGTGCATTCAACTATTTCAAAAACGTCTACATTTTTTTTACAATATGAAATAAAATTAAATGTTGAGTTTCATTGCCTCCGCTTTGGTGTGACCACAGCTGGCGTTCCACATAATTTTGGACGTTTATAGTCTAGCTAGACACAACCTGTGGTCTAGTACTAAAGCCTGTAATAATATGTTAACTCAGAAGGCTCCACTCACTAACCCCGTTTGTGTGGCCCTGTATATCGAATGCATGTGTTTCACAGTCACTTTACCTGCTACATGACCTATGTTGTATAAAGTGACATATTTGTTATGTAATGATCTCCAATGGTACATGATAATAATAATTATTATTATTGAATACGCAGAGCTGTGAGACCGTTCGATTTAATAACTTAGTTCTGTTCTCAGGTCGTCAGAAGCCATAATAAATTGTGATATTCTTTTCTACTAGCTTAAACGCGAGGCTTTACCTGCGTGGTACGTGGTAAAATAATAGCAGCCCTGTATCTGATAGATGTCCCACTGCTGGGCTCGAGCCTCTTCTCATAATAAGAAGGGTTAGGCCATAGTCCGCCAAGCGGGCCAAGCACGGATTGGTAGTCTTCACACACCCTCGAGTACTTTGTAGGCACTCTCAGGCATGCTGGTTTCCTCACGATGTTTTCCTTCACCGTTAGCGAGCAATGATTTATATGATAAATACACATATATCTTCGAAAAGACGAATCTTAACGATTTATTGACAGAGATGTGTGCCGTGGGTTCGAACCCGAGACCTTTGACTTTGCAGTCCTTCGGTCTCCCACTCGGCTATCGCTGGTACGTGGTAGCTGGAACATTATTAGACATGTAGTTGCAGCATATTTGTGCAAGCACTGCCACCGAATGGCAGGGTAAAGGTGGAACGGTGGTACTTCCTACCTTGAGGTAGTTCACAAAACCTATTACTAGCATCTCACTTACCAACTGGTAAGCACAAAAACGAGTGCCGCCATCATCATAGAATTACAACATTATTATATCATTAAATAGAACAAAGGTTGAGGCTGATGGCACTACACGATCGCTGGCCATTAGATTGTATTTCTAGCCTTGGACGGTGCAAAAATACAAGTTTTGCATCTACACTTGAACATCTCAAGCAATTTTTTATGATCAGGAAATACTTTGCAGAGTGAATAAATCGATATTTCACCAAAAGGTCAATTTTGACACATCTCTGGCAAAGTTCATAGCTATCATCAAAAAATCTAAACAAATTAAACTTTTGCTGTAGCTTTCTCTCGTGGATATTTTTTTATTACGGTCGTCACAACAACATGTTATAACCTATGTAGTCAGAACTATATCATCATGGGTGTAGATATAGTTAATATCACACAAACTACTTATTAAGTTGGTTACATAATATAATTGTTAATGTATACCACGATAAACAGCATTTTTCAAAACCAGCTTCCATCAGTAGACATCATGCATCGTTTAGAATCTTTACTGCTAAGTATTCTTATTATATACGCAAGTTTTTAATGGTAGAACTGCATTAAATGCATTTATTTGTTTTTGCACGGAGCGTCTACATCAACGCACAGTTGGAACTTCGGTCCATGTCATTGTCATCCAAATGCTTTATGTTACCGTTCTCTTTGTGCATAACCTTCAGGTAGACGGAAATTTAAAGTAGTAATTTAATGATAGTGTTTGTGTACTTAGCAGTGTTTGTTATTTGTGCTTTTTGTTTTGATACTAACTTATGTTTCCGCAATAAAATGTACCTAAACTTTAGTTTTTTTTGTAGTTGACCAACATTATATAATGCCTTATTCTTACTAAAATGTTTGTAAGAAATGCGTCTAAAATTTTGCAGTGCAGTTAAATTAAAAATATAGTTACAACATAGCGACATTTATTTGAACCACAGATTTTACATATAAATCTGATTAAATTACAATCAACATCAATCGTAATAAAAGAGCTGGATAGTGTAATACATCAACCGGCTGGTTTAATGAAAAAAATACACGTCTATCGAACAAATTGTATGATCTCAGTGTTCAGTTTGTATACATTAATACAATAAATAATGTAGCTCAAGATGGTGTCAACGAGGTCTTATTTGTCACATCGAATAGTGCGTATGCTTCACCTAAGTATACAATTTTCTTGTCACGATCGCTTGTAATTAGTTGTAGCATTAATTGGACCGTAAACGTTTATCTTATCGATCCAGTTATTTAGATAAATGCACAAAGTCTCTTGTCTCGTTCAATGAACCATTTAATCCAAACTTACCACCAAGGTGCTTATATAAATAGATCAGATTAAGATCGAACATAATAAATAATGCCCATCACTTTGCAATGAATATTGAATAAGACAAACATCACGATTCACGAGTATGATAATGAAATGTCAATTAATTAATAGTTTATACTCACCACGGATGGATTAGATTTCTTCACTTCCTTGATTCGAACCAGTCCATAAACGAAACTCAATATATATAGCGTTGCACTCACAGAGAAGACACCGTACAGTCCAATTTTCCGAACCAATATACCACTGAGAGCTGCTCCCACTGGCACCCCCACTGAATGGAATAGATTCACTATGCCTATCCTCAACGTCCTTTGTTCTTCCGTTGTGATATCTGCTATATAACTGAACACTCCCATAAACATTGTGAACCAACCCCCAGTTAGAGCTGGAAAGATAGCTTCTGTCACAGCTGCCACTTCCACGGGTAACTCGTAGAAGAAATATGTATTTATGATCAGGCCTATACTTGTTAAGAATTCGCCGATAATCGGTAACAGCATGCAGACTTTTCTTTGTCCAACTCTGTCACTGTACGCTCCAAGAAATATCAATATGCCACATGGCAGGAATGATTGTAGCACAGTCTTCCAACCTGTTACTGATGCAACTAATGTTTGCACCGCCTCCTCCTCTGCTGTGAAATTTGCAGTTTCTCTTCGTGTTAAAGCATCACATATATGATGATCAAATTGAAGATTAACTCGACAAGCTTTTTCTAAATAAAGATTTTGCGTCGCTAAAACGGACAAAACTGAAGGCATCACGTAACAAGCCAGAATGGGCTCAACTGTAATGAGGGAGAACATACGTTTTAATTTCTGGAAATAACTAAGTCCTTTCCAGCTATCCTCGTCATCTTTCTCTTGCTTGCTGTCATCTTGTTCTTTTTCCATTTTAGATTTACTTAAACTATTCTTAATTACATTAGTTCCATTTAAGTCACCACCATTAGCATTAAGAGTTTTATCAGCGGCCTTGTTCTCCGCAATTTTGCTATCCACAGCCATGACTGCGTCACGCGTATCTGAAACAAAAACATTAATTATTTTTACCTTTACGAGCTTTATATTCGATAGCCGTCCACAGTTTGAATTTATCAGTGAGTATAAAATTTTAGTACGTTTTTACGTCTTATTTGCGCGTATGGTGTTTTTTCCTGGCCTTTTGTACGTCGGATTCGTAAATGAACAACAGGACGCGGTAATAATTTCATGATTGCCTCCATGCTTAACGTAATCGTTTCTAACTGCGTTGAATCAATTTACCTAGACGACAACAGTTTTATCATTCTCTTGCGCTTCTTTTTATTTTTAGTCACGGTCTTTTGTACTGAGTTTATTAAACATGAATGATATAACTTGTTCATCATTTGTATCCATAGATATGGCACGACTTTTCTTGCTGATTGAAAATATAATATAACAGTACAATTTAATTTAACGGTCTGCTACATCTGTATGTTGCGGGTATAAATAACTTGTATGGTACAATGGTACATAGATTGGTGTAGGCATTAATGTTAGTCATTGTCCTAAGTAGGCATACAATACTGAAATGGCATTTATTTTATTTGAAAATATGTATTCTTGTTTAACGAAATGGTAACTATTACCAAATCAAAAATATCATACATAATAACTTTCAAGGAAATTATATTAAGAATGCAGTTCAAGAATAATAAGGACCCAAATTGTAACGTACCATTAGTTGGAATAGCTCAAACATTGTACAAAAACCTTTTGAACAGTAAACCCCTTTTTTAGAACAAAATATGTTGTAGCGACTAACTCCGGAACCCTATCGCGCGTGGCTCGTCACACACTTAGTCAGTTTTTATAACACACCTCTTTAGCTTCTTAATCATAAATCTTTCTTGTCCTTTTTTACTTAACCGGGGATTTACTAATCTCATTATATTCAAGCAGTACCGACACACTTATATCATTTTATATTCTGCTTTTGATATAAAGATTCGTTCCAACACAATCCAGTTCCAGTAGACCTATCAGTTGTTATGTGATGCCCGCGCACAATACATTACGTGATTGTGAATTCGATGTGATATACTAGATACTAAATAAATTGGTACACACGATTCCGGCCTTTGCACAATGGTTATATAGCATGCGACATTTTATACAATGGTTCTGTACAGAACAGAAATGCATGTAACTATTGGACGTTCGTACAGATGAATGGTGACGTCAGAACACAGTAGAAATGTTCCTATAGCAGATTATTTTGGGATCTAGTGCTTGACACTAGATAATTACCATTAGATCTAGATACAATCATGTTCAGACAACATTCGTAGCAGATTCTAGATTCAAGATGGCACATTCAAACTTTAAATTTATTATGTCTTTACTAATCTGCTAATCAATTTGATGTAAAAGATATTAATCAACTACACAATAAATTGATTAACATCTTTTTCTACTTTACATTTCATATTCATATTTGGTCAATACTTGTATACGCAAATATACAAATGTAATATTAAATTTAGTCTGCTTTGTTTACATTAAATGTTTGCCTTCACCTACTAATTAAAGTTTTATCTTCTTTGTTTGTCACCTCTGAACTTTAGTATTATTAAGGTTTTATCTATTTTTTTAGACAAATCATATCTAATAAACAAAAGTGCTAAATTTCACCTCCTTCCTCTATCATGCCGGCGAGATATAGCGGATGTAATTTATCTAGAAAAGTTACTTTCGTCGTTGTTGAACAGCCCGGAACTACTCTCCAAAGTCAGTATTAGAGTATTATATTATCTGTGGTATTAGTATACCTACAAAATATACGCGACATTATTCACCCCTCCACCTTCCACTAGTGCCATATCGTGCATCATATAGTGCCAAACCCTTAATGATGCAAGCAAATTACATGATGTTGATATATTTAATGCAAACCTGGAGTCGATGAGACAGGTGCTAAGCCGTGATTTCTTTTTTTAATATCAAGGTGTTTAGTATTATTGAAGCAATTGATTTGTATAGACTCTGTAATGATTTGTTGTAGTACATTCGCAGTTCTTAATTTTATAATATATTGTAACTTATTCGTGAGGACCTGTAATTGGCTGAATGTTGCATAATATTTTTATTAATATTAATTGTTACTGCTGTTGGTCTTCCAATAAATAAATAAATAAATATTATATACGTATGGAAACACGGTGCTCGGGAGTCTACCCTTTAGTATCTGAAGTAAATATTTATTGTTTTGCAATAGCAATTTTGTTTTTCTTCTTTTCTTCTTCTTCTTCGTGGTGTCCATGGCTGACTCAATTTTTTTATTTTTTTTATTTGACATTCGAATTAATTATTACTCGAGGGTTATAAGTAAGAGCTAAAATCCTTATAACAAATTTATGCAACAAATTTGATTATTTTAATTCATATAGTGGTTCCGCGTCATTGATGCTAGTGACACACGTTTCATCCGTCTAGATACCAATGACTTCCGCCATACAGGATGATCATTTTGGTTTAAATGTCACATGATGACATGAGGTTTTATTGTCCTCTTCACAACAGACTTTAACAAAAACTGTACTATGTCATCAGAATTTGTTCTCATCGACCTTGCGCAGCTGATTCTGTGCTCATGATCAAGGTTCACTGATTTCCGATAAATTTCAATTACTGCATAAAGTGCAAAACTACATAAATTACTTACTACATGACACAAAAACTCAACCTGTATGATTAAAAATGTTAAGTAGGTAACAAAAAAAGAGCTTTCAATAGCTTTATTTATCGCGTTCAGTTCTAATAGTAGACTATTAGCAACCACGAGATTGCTTTGGTTCAATAAAAACTGGGAAACTAAAATTCGAAAAAGAAACTTCATTTGTAACTGTTATACATATACAAGATTATTTCATTAAAATAATTAAATAATAATTTAATTACAGACAAGCATAAATAAATATAAAAAACTGTCTGTGAACAAATTAAATATGAAGAAATCTCTATAACAGGCAAAAACCTTTAAATAACACTTGTCAACCGGTAACCAAACATTTTTTTTAAGTTAGGCAAATGATTGCGAACTCGTACTGCAAAAAAATAAAAAATATCTGCGAAGATTTTAGGAACCAAAATAAATTGTGAAAAAAAATATATTTTCCTGCAACGTTTTTCGGCCTTTATTAACCGACGTCAAAAAAGGAAACGGTTCTTAATTTGTCTGCATTTTTTTTTTTAATTTTTTTTTGTTACCTCATAACTTTTTTTTTATTATTTGAAAGCTGGTGCTTCCCGTGTGGTCTAATTGCAATTAGGTCCAGTTCTGACTATGGCACCCATGAGAAAACCATATAAGTCTAAAATTATTGTAATTGAAGTCAGTTTTTTTAAATCTTTTCGTATTATGACCTAAAAATGTTTAGTAAAACGTATTCACTATAGTAGGTTAGGTACATCACCATAGAATGAAGCAATGTAACATACTGAAGCATCATTAAAGCTGTAATGAGGAATACCCATTGTATACCAGGAAGTAAAGTACTGTAACAAAAACAATGTAGTGGGCAAAAAAATATGCACGATCTGAATGCGACTTGTTCTGAAGCCGTGTGCTATTATCGTATATTTTATGTATAAGTAATACCTGATGATATAACCTTGATGTATTCTTAATTGTTGTTTAACAAAGAAGACATGATAAATAAATACATGATGATTGATAATTTAGCATCTGAATATTTATTTCAATCCCGTAGGCGAGCAAGCCCTTCATACCTAGAAGATCAGCAAAATAATTATCTATTTTTCTCTTATGAAACTTTATTTGTGAAACTCGGATGGCAATCCTGAAAATGGGAGGTATGCTAGAATATTTGATGTTTTCCGAACATTAAATAATTTGTGATGACTTAACATCTAATGAATAGTTCTATATTTATCCAAAATTACCGATCAATTCGATTTTTACACGGCACTATGCTTTTGTTGGGAAGGGGATGTTTTGTGTCTACGTCTAATTTTTATACATGTTAGTTCGAAAAATATATAGATACCTAGATATATAGTTATAATTAAAATAAAATCTAACTAACGCTATTCTGTTGTAAAAATTGTAATAAACATGATCTCACCTTAAAAACCTTCTCTGCCCTTTCTGTCAACAAATTACGTAGTAGAAGTAGTGGTCTTATTAATATAATACGCTAATTCCTTAAAGTTGCACTACTTTACTCAATTACTTATTAATCTGACTCTGGTTGTGCTTTGTGTGTGAGAAATGTATGTTTGTAAACATCCCCGTGACACAGGGGTTATTCCTAGACCGGTAAATCGATTTTAAACTTTTATCGTCACTCGATCATTACTGTATAAAAATATTCTGTTTATACATATTACCATTTTGGGGTCTTTTTTTGTTGCGTAATTTGATTGGTATGTTGATGAAAGAAACGATAGGTCACTATACTAAATGCTTTAATTAACTGGTACCAGAGTAAAAATTATATATAATAAACTTATTGGCTACATTATTCTAACTTAACTACGACCTATCTCTAGTGATACGGGAAGGCGACTGGCGAACCGGGCGACTAAACTTAAGGATCCTCTTAAATACATGCGTAAATGATTAATACGCATCAATTATTTTATTATTATATCGAAATAATTACCGCCGATACTTCAATTGATCGAAAAGAGTTTCTAATCTCATCATAAGCGATTTAAAAAACGCGCTATAAAAAAAGCTCCAATCCGTTTACTTGTTTATGTAATAGCGGTTTAAAGAACCTTGTAGTGCTTAGGCCATAAAATTGCACGAAGGTTGTATAAGCCAGAGGTTGCAATTATTTAGTAATTACCTAGAAGGTGAACTAATATGCCCCTTATTGTATAAATCAACAACCAAATGTTTAAAAAATTTAACTCTGCTATTGAAAATCAATGGTTTTTATTAAGTTTTTTGGGTATATAAGCATAACCATTCATTTAATTTAAATTTCTAAAGCTTAAAAACATCTTATTACACAATATAATACACTTCTTATGAGATTATTCGGCTAAAAGGCAGATATTGCTTAAAGGTTTTCCAGTACGAATTCTCAGTCGAAACACGAATTTTGGCAGTTTGCCCATAGATAGCAATAACCTGGCCTCAATTCATGGCTCTTGAACATAACAAGTCATGAGCGGACTCACACGGGTGGAAATTAAGTTTCTTAATTGATAATTCTAAATCAGCACGGAGTTTTTTAGATGGAGCTGAAAGTATCCTTTGGAACGCTATAATACATTACTATGAGCGAACACACACACATGACGGATTGTAGATTATTAAATAAGAAACTGAATATTTGTCTGTGTTAGCCTGCACTTCACAACAACAAAATCCTAACGATCAATATGCCGATGTTTATCGATATACCTATTTTATTATGAGTTCATTGACTGTTGCAACTATCCGTACATCGATGACTGTCGAATGTTAACTTGCTAACTACATCTAGATATTTTATTCGCTTTGCATTTTCAGCTAGATACTTTATTTTAAGAGAAAAATCAGAAAATCAAACCAAATTTTATTGAAACCGTTATGTTTTGATAATATTTTTTTTGATTCTCAGATTTTTTTCTATTTTAAATTGCAGTGAGCGACCAAAATAGGCCAAAGTTAAGATAAATTTTAAATATATTTAAGTAGTTAGTTACAGGTAAACTAACAAGTACTATAAATACAAATACAAAATATCTCTATTAGTTAATATCTTTTATCTACCAAACTGCCAGTAATCATTAGCCTTTAAATTGTGAGTTTGCATTTTTTATGAGTAAATCTTAGCGATCAAATAAAAAGATGATGTTCACGCACACACTTGGGTTAATTAAATAGATGGTAAAAAATAGACAAAACAGACGTCTCAAGAGTTTTTTCACACCTTTGTAGAGTTTTATTAACTTATGCTGTATTCACAAATCTTTTAAAAGAAGATCGCTCATGGTATTAAATTATTAAAATAAAATATTTTTATAAATTAATAATGTGACATGTGACTTTACAGATAACATAAAATATTTCAGATTCCGATTCGTTAATAAGCAAAACAAGAAAAACCATTTAAGCGTGTTTACGCACTACGTCCGATTCTTTGATCGGAGTCCGTAAAAATATAAATCTATAAATCTCGGACAGATCTCGGTAAATTGCTTACACACTACATTCGATCTCTGATCTCAATCCAAGTATAGATTATGGACATCAAAACAGGACCAATGTATACTCAACCGCTACATAAAATCCTGTTCTCCAAAAATTAATTAAGCTCTGATTGAGCTATCCTAAGATTCGATTAGATTAGAAACTCAACATTTTAGCTACATCCATCAGACAGACGGACATAGCGAAACAATAAGGGTTTCTTGTAGGTACTACGGGAACGAAAAAAAAATGAAAAAATGTATAATCCTTGCCGGAGTATTTATTTTTGTAGATTTTCGTAGGCTAGTGTGTCTTTCAAACAGAACCAAATACGCTTGAATAGTAATTGCACATTAAAGAGTTTCATCCCGGATAATTATACTTCACTGCAATTACGTTTACATGATGGTATGTTCAGGTGGACAACAATAGAATGACAGAGCTCTGAAGGTCGCTTGCCTACCATTAAAAGATACCATCGGCTATGGCAAATTTGTACTTCATTCACGGAACGGCAATTTCAGTGGTCATCAGCTATACACCATTTTATTATCAGCGCAATTTACACTTATTTTGTTAGCACGTGCGCTACATTTCAGGCTTCAGTAAATCCCCGTTTTAAGGTTCAACCAAAGGCGAGGCGATGTGTATGAATGACCAATCAGGTTTAATTATTTTCACATTAACTTTCTTCTTAACTTCGGTAAGAAACCTAATTGGTTATTCAAACACACCTCTCCTATTCCCTTTGGTGACCGAGCCTTAATCGACTTCACACGGGAAGGCATGGAAATGATTATTATACACGTTTAAAAAGGCTGCTCTGTTACTGCCTCTTTGGTCTAGTGGTTAGCGTATGCGCCTCTTGTCGCGGGTTTGATGCCTGGGACGGGAAAGTGCTATTTGTGAACTTTTCGTTAGTTAATTCTGAATGGCAGCACGGAGCTGGCAGGTGCCCGGTGGATAACGATAGACGCACCCCCTATCCCATGGGACCTAACAGGTGAAGTGTGAGTGTTGTAAACCTCTGTCATACCCTTCTGGGTAATATAGGCGTGATGTTATGTATGTATGTAAAAAGGCTTTATCAAATAGCTTTACGTATTTATTTTTGCCACTTTTCAATTTTAAATACCTTACTTACTGACCTATGCCAGCATGGCAGACGGCCATTAGCATTGATTTCATCGATTTTGATAATTGTTCGCATTCGTAAACGTAGATCACGTGTAAAAACTATAAAATGTTATCCAGCCCTCGTGACTATAGCAATCGATTAAAAGTTATTTTTTGTTTTAGAGTACAAGACGTAGGTACACATGTAATTATAAAAATATGTCTTCATCATACTTTTAAATTGATAGCTGCTTAATGGAATCTTAAAATTACTTTATTTTAAAGTTACATCTATCCATCACGCAAATAATTGCATAAAACCTGCGCATTGCATATTAGCTATGAAATCTTAAGGAAAGTAACATTATTGGCTATGCCTACTTAATGCTATGCAAATAGTAAAAGCTGAGTCAGTGAAAGTGAAATCGTACGAGGGATAGCAACAGTGTAATATCTTGGTATATCTATGAATATCACTTTATGAATTACTAACTTTTGTAATCGACTCCACCCGCGTGATAATAAATCAAATCATTTATTTCAATGGGTCCCAATGGGCGCTTGTATACGTCAAAACAAACATCAAAATACAAAAAATATAAAATTAAAATAAAACTTAGCTAACTAAATTATAAATTAGAGATTTGAATTAAAATCAATCCAAGTACCAGCTCCGATGGGTATTGCATCATGCGAAGAGCTGGTGAGAAACTCATGTGCACCATCTTTTTAAATAATTCATACAATATTTGTTTGTTTTTTTGACAATAATTCTATGTGTAAGTTATAGCAACCAAAACAACATTATGGCTAAAGATGGTTATAAAGAGAAAATAAACTTAAATATAGCAATGGAATTAAATTAATACTTATAAATAAATCCGATACTGATATCCTGTACTCCTCCTCCTCCTTTTAATTTGTCGCGTTTTCGTCATATGTTTGTATGGACAAACATGACAAAATACTATACATGTTACGCGCGTTATGCTGGACCTGACCAATTTCTATACTGTAGGTTTACTTATTTTTGATGTGTAGAATTGGTGAATTGATTGAAACGATAGGTCACTATAGTAAATGTTTATAATTACTGGTACTAGGATGCATAATGTATATTAAACTTATTGACTACATTATTTTAACTTAACTACGACCTATCACTAGCGATACGGGAAGGCGACTGGCGAACCAGGCCGCTAAACTTAAGCATCCACTTACACCTGTGTCCCTACACCATTGCCCCCTATAAAGAAAAATAAGTAACCCCACATTGGTGACCCTCGACAAAGAACACACAATTTTCTACACCGTGACGTTCCTGCTTAATCACGTGAGTTCGTGACAAAGATAACGTGATATCATGGGAGACGACTCGCCCTTCTCGACGCGCGCATCTAGAAGGATTACTACTACGACCTAGCTAGACAACCATGAGGAACTGGAACGCACGGAATTTACAATGACGATCTAATGCTAAGCGAATTCTCCGACGTGGTCAAGTTTTCATCGAGATAGATTCAGTAGTTATAAATAAATAAATAAATATCTCACAACAGACACACAACGCCATCTAGTCCCAAACTAAGCAGAGCTTGTACTGTGGGTACTAGAATAACTGATACTAATACATATATACTTTTCTTTTGTAAATACATACTTATTATACATAGAAACACCCAGACTAAGACAAACCCCCATGTTCATGCACACAAAGATTCGGGAATCGAACCCGCGACCTCGGCGTTGCAGGCAGGTACACTACCCACTCCGCCGTCCGGTCGTCATTATACAGACAGACAGAGTCATTTTCAAAACCGAATAGTGTTTACAGGAAGTAGTTAAGTATAGTATCATACTTATGAAAGTGTCTATATCTGAATCCTACTTCATATAATTGACCACAAGTCACAATTCTGTTTGCCAAATCGATATAGCAATGGTCAATAGGTGATACTGTGAACTTATATAAACATGTCGTATTCATATTTACACATGTCATGTTCTTTTTGCGTTTTGTGGTTATATTGCGTCATGAGCTAACAAAAATAATATATTACAAAACTCAGTTAAGTTTTTATGATAATATTATCATATACATCTACTTTTCCTTGTTCGAAATGTTTTATTTTTTATCTGATCACTAGCTGTTTCCCGCGATTGAATTGCCAAAAACCCCTTCATGATGCGCGCCTGTGCTTTGAAATGAACCTTCTTGCGAAGTATCAAGTTTCTTACCCCAGCGGTTTTAGCTCTGCGTTAATGAATCGGTTAAATACTCAAGCGAGTAATTATAAGTATATGACATATATAGATAGATTATGGGAGCCGGGAATACTAAAGATAATTACTTTGCAATATATTAAAGTATAATTTTTAATAAAATTTTGGGCAATTCGCGAGTTCTTCAAACCGAATTGGCTATTCCTTTCACCACGATGGTAAGTCAAAATAAAATTTGACTCAGCCAGCGACACGACAAAGAAGAAGAAGAATAAAATTTTGCAGTAAATGCAAGGCTTACCAATAACCATAATACAAAAGTAAAAATTACAATCATACCTATGATAATATATCAGTGAAAAGGAAGGAAGAAGTGTACAATGGCGACCAAAGAAGACAAATCATGGCTAACCTGTAAATAAGATACATCAAATCACGTGCTAGAAAAATGAGATTTTTATTATAACGTTTAAACAACCCAATTTCTAAGATGAATATCATAATGAATGTGTTTTGTATATACGTTTTGTATCACGATAACTCCTAAGCATTTAGTCATTAAAAAGATTATGTATTTGATTTGTTTTTAATATTGTCTCCGAGTTAAGTTCAGTTCATTGTTATTTCAAAATGTTTTGATATATATAATTGCATAAAGTATTTACAAAGAAACGTTCCCATGACGATATTTCTTTGTTCTTGTAATTGTAGATCAAGAAATCACTAGATGTAATGTTTTTTATATCATGTGTAAAGAAGACGTGTGCAGAAAAATGTTTATGTTGAGACTAATGGCGTCATGCCCATTGTCTTATCTTGTGGTGGTGATAGTTCAATAAAAGGATGTTTAACTCTTAACAGCACGTCATCTAAAAATCTACCATGTTACATCAAAATAGTCTATATGAATAACTGGCGTATAATGAGACAAGTAGTAATACTACAGCCCATTCATATAGCATGTAGATGTGCCGCTAAATATTATGAGAACTACGACTCAAGACTAATCTTTGCTCGTTCTACGATATTATATTTCATGGGTCAATATTTTCTAGCCCTCATCTCATTATCTAATTGGAAGATGGTTGTGAAAGCACTAATTTTAATTTAGGTTCAAGATGGTGGCGGTGGTGCTTCCTCCCTAGTTTTACATTTAAATATGGAACGTGTCTAGCATACAAGCGTGTAGTCCACCAGATGATTAGCGATAACTACAGCTCATTTACAGTATTGCGCATAAACAATCAGTAAGAGCAGACTGCAGATGCGTCGCTTCATCTGATGTCTATGTTGTTATGCCCCATGTGCCAATTATTTCAGGGTCTGATCTCTCCACCAAACCAGGACATACTGTGCATGCACTACTTGGCGGCAGATTAAAGGTAAGTCAGCGGTGCTTCCGTTATCGAGCTCGTTAGCACAAACACACAAATGGGGGTAGAGATTGTTCATAAAATCTTTACCCTTATAATCTTAATAATTGAAAAGCGGTGGCGGCGCAATGACGTTTTACGTTTTCAGTAATGGAAATACACCATGTTTTTAACCATTATGTATACGCTCATAATATATTTTTTTTAGTCATAAGGATGTACATAATGATCTTGTACTTCACGTGATTACCATCAGATTACATTGTTAGATAAAATCACACCATAAAAACCTTATTGTTTGATGGGAAGACACTGAAATGGAAAACATTTTGTGGAAAAAAGTATGTTTTGTTCTGACAACTACGAACGCTACGATAACTGTTTATAATCCGGCGGGAAGTACGATTGTTTGCATCCTCAATGGAACGAAACACCTTTTACGAATTCTGTTTTCATCATAATTGAAGTAAGTAGGTAGATGTCTGCCGAGTATTTTCCTAATTACATTGGGGTTGGCTTGTAGTCTAACGGATTGAGCTGAATATCAGTATTTTACGTGGAGGTACAGTGGGCCAAGCAATTAGGTATGCAGGGCAAAAACTTCTATGCCATAGTGCAAACTGCCTGCAATAGATATGAATGTGTGTATTACATATGTAATAAGTGTAATATACCCACTATTTAGATATGTAACTCACTTATCTATAACTGGTGTAGTAAGTCTTTACTATGACTTAGAAGTTTTTGCCCTGCATAGCTAACTCGTTGGCCCACTGTACGTCATACATATACATATTATATCAACCTATAGCCATACACCGGGCTAAAATCCATCTCCGTGCTGCTATTAAGGTTTTCTTGACGGAATAAACACGTTTGCCCGAGCCGGGAATCGAACACTCGCGGTCAGCCGAGGTACGAGGTAATAAAATAGTCTTTGTTAGACTAGTTATCAGACTTTCTGACTACTGACTACCCGTAACGACTGCCATAGATGTTCAAATGGTAACCGGGCCCGAGGGCTTAACGTGCTCTACGAGTTACGGTTAAAGACTCGTTATGTTAAAGATGGTTACCCATCCACGGTTCAGCACGGTTGCTTAACCTGCAAGATCGGTCGGTCAGCGCGGCGTCGACTCCTCTTCTGTATCTTGACCATTTTTTACTTTTTTGATTTCCATCTAATATATTTTTTCCTCCCTTTTAGACCCCCATTTTACTTAGTTGGGTTATAGTTTTTATATTTATTTTTAAACATACAATGTGCATATAGGTAGGTATGGCTGATATGGCGAGTTTGTTTTGAAAAACTTTTAGCTACTAACACGTCCGTGAAGTAAGGATTGTGACAATAATATAGAATGTGATTAAAATAGTGAATGGCCAATGTATTTATAAACTTGGTGGACCGTGACTGATAATTTTTTTGTATTTTCGTGAATGGATTGCTGTATTAGCAAACTTTTATTATTTTCAAACTAACTAATCTTAATAAATTTTAGAAAGAGATAAATAAAATATTTTACTCAAAAACCAATCAAACGATTTTAAAATTCTTTCGCCAATAAAAATCTACATCTTTACCCCACACGTATGGGTTTGATGAACAAAAAAAAAATTAGTTTCGGTTCTAAGTATGGGGAACCCCAAATATTATTGTTTTTTTTTTCTTTTTTGTATGAAAATCTTAATGCGGTTCACCGAATACATCTACTTACCAAGTGTCCACAGTATAGCTCTTATAGTTACGGAAAAAAGTGGCTGTGACATACGGACGGACAGACATGACGAATCCATAAGGGTTTTTGCCATTCGGCTACGGAACCCTAAAAACGATAAACAAAACAACGAACTACAATTTTTTTTAATTAAGAAAACGACTATTGCACTAGTTATTAAATCCTGTGCCAAGGGATGTTCAAAAACATAAATTTCACACACACAAACCACACTTAAAGACGGAACAAATCTTTGCGGATCACACAAAAATTTACCCCGTGTGGGATCGAACCCACAATTCCAGCGCTCAATGTAGTTTTATATTAATTCAAAAAGGCAAACATATTTTAAAGCATCGCAACTGAACATAGCGCCTTTATTATAACCTAGTAGTGTTTAGAATCCAATAGCCTGATACCCATAACACAAGTTAGATCTTACCATGGGTATCAGTGTTCATAAACTTTTTGTGCGTCTAGTTTCTGTGTAAATGTTTTGTAAATTAGCTGTAATTTTTGGAAATAAATATATTATTATTATTATCATATTATTAATAGGAACTTCAACTTCTCAGTTTCAGACTCCATGCTCCTACAGAGAATTTCCACAGGGCAATATTACACTTTTGCCCGGTCTTCGAATCGAACCACTACTCGCTCAACAGTTGCATACAATTCCATATCCACTAAACTAACAAGGTAGAATCACATTTAACACAATAAAAAAAAATATAATTAGATACTGAAACTTACAATCACTGAGTATTTTTTTTACTTCGTCATCGTCGTCACTGGCAGACAATAGAAGAACGATTGGCGGTTGTCAGATCCGTGATATTTTGACAATGCAAAGGACAATTGAATCAGCTAATTTTAGGTATATCTTAATTGTTAAGTTTGCAGCAATGAACAATAGCTGATGTTGTTATTATTGACAACAATAGTATTGTTTTGGCTAATTTTTTTTTTATGTAAAGAAAATCTGAACATCTTTAAGTATAAAATATACTTTCGAAGGTATTTGGATAGGAAATTCAGAACGAGGTATCATTTAATAACGAAGTATACATATTCCAGCTCATTGCTACACATTTTTTTCTTTAAGTTTTACAGGTTGCTACAAAAAAAACAAGGATGTTATGCTTCTTATAGTATAGGTACACTAATCATTTTAGAATTTAACATCATTTATTGAGCAAATATGCGCCAAAATATCATGCAGCTCAAGAGTCAGCATGAGACTTACAACACTGACGCAAATAAACCTGAATTTCATTTAATATGCAGCTAGAGAGCCAAAAATGGCTGACAACACATTCGCAAACAAATGTAATGCTGCTAATAATTCCATAAGATAATAAAAACTAGTCAAACGCAGTCGAGGTAAGTTCAAAGTCAGTCCAAAGAGAAATAATAAAATAGGCTGGTTTTAAAAATGTTAAACAAGAATAATTAAACTCAGTATATTTTATATTAACTGGCTTTTTAACACGCTTATATTAGCTTCACCTGTATGTTTGTTTGTTTGTTTGTTTGTATGTAACCGACTCCTTTGGACTCGATTTTGACCCACTTTAAACGGACAGATTTAATTCAAACTTTCTACACTTGTAAAGAATCAGCGACAATATAATAATTTCATAAATTTATCTCATTATCCTGATTAGGATCGCCAGGATTAAAAAAAAACTAAAAAACACGCTTTTAAATAACATCAAACTAAAAAGTGAAAAATAAATATAGTTTAAAAAAACTAAAAAAACACGCTTTTAAAGCACATCCCAAGTAGCACAACTGGGTTCTAAAATAGTTCTATATCATATCTATTGGTAACCTCGAGTGAAATTTACAGCTATGATTAAGTTCTACAAAGGTGGGGAGAACCCTTATGCCACCATTATGGAACCATTTGGCGAAAAATTGCAGCCTAATTTTGGTTACAAATGGGATCTATAGGAGTTCTAACAATCACCCTAAGAGGTAATTAGAACTATGAGTGTAAGTTGTGCGCAGTGAACGATTAATAAACATTTCATTCGTTCTGTCTTTCAATAAGTGATAAATGAGAGACAATTAAAGTTTCGAGTGGTGTTCGTTTAGTAATATTGTTCTGTGGTGGCGTTACAGTAAACACTTAGTGCAACCATTTTATTTTGGATTCCATTTGGATATTTGGTGAGTACTAACTTCATATAATGCAAGCATTGAGTTATAACCAACTACAGCATAAAATCCTTGCGAATGTTTTGTTACTGTGAAACCATAGTATGTTTTCTTAGTAAATATTAACGCGCCTTCTATTTGATCAAGATTAATTATTTATAGAGTGCTTATTCTATTGACGAAATAATACAATAAAATAAAAATACCGTTAAAAACTGAACATAATGGTTTTAAACTAAGTATAATGCCTAAGTACATTAGTTACAATTCTCATAACTCAGTGATTTTGAATCAGTGTGATAAAACACTGTTCAAAACAAAACATTTTTAAGGAATCCATTTTCTAAATATGGCGATTTATAGGGATCACATAGTTCTAATTTTCACTTATTTAGTCTCTATTTGGAACTGTGGGTTCTAAAAATCACTCATTTGTATGTTATAGTGGCAAATCGGTGGATCGGCGAATTAGGGGTCCTCAAGACTCCGCACATTTCAGTCAAATTACCATCATTAGAAGATGACTTCAAATTTATATCACCAAGATGAAAGCTGAAGAAAAGATAAATATCTTGTATTATATTGAAAGCGTTGAGAGGTTAAATAAAAAAATATATAATTATTCGACACTTGGTTTTTTTTGCTATAACACCGGGAATGTTCCTAGCAGATTTCAAAAGATTCAGAGAATCTTCTGTTCAGATCTGGTACCCGATAATAAATCTACTAGATTGCGTTAAATACATTACAAATCATGTCCAAAATGTGTTTAAAATACGCAATAAAATATTGATTCATTTATGTATGTACGGAACCCTTCAATTTTACAGTGAATTTTTCTTGTCAAAATTATCTTTATTATTTATTTCTAGACAATTAATTATTTTCCATTTTACGGAATTCATTCTTAATTAAGTAATTGATTGCCTATGAACTTTATATCAACCGAAACAAAAGATTTAAGATAACGTAACACGCACAACAATCTGTCTAAAGAAATAATAGGTAACAAATTACGTATTTTTGGAACTATCAGATCGATAGTGGTTTTAAATAAGGGAAAATAGATGCTTTTGGTTCTTAACAACCCTTCTTTGACACTTAATTACACGTTGGAGTGGCATAAAAGAGTACAATAGCACTTAAAGATACAATCACGTTAGGTTTCACAAGGGCTGCAAAAAGATCCCTTCAACCACTACAGGTGATATACTACTCTATTATACTATTCATTTAGCACTAGAAGTGCCATATAAAGACTAGTAACCGCTTATTTTTAACAGTTGCAAAACAGTGATTTCAAGACCTCATATGCCACTGTGGTTAATAAATGAGTAAAAATTAAAACCTGTTTACAACTATGAGTAACAAAATCGACTTTATAAAACCATAAGAAATAAAGTAGAAACAAAATACATTCGTATGCAACTGCGAGAAATAAGATGTACTCATATACAAATATAAGTAGAGTCTAAAGCTATAAGTGCCATCAAATACTGTTAAACCACTCATTTGCGACTTAAAGCTATAGGATAAGTTGCAAAATTCACTAATGTGCTACTTGGGATCAAACTAAACAGTGAAAAATAATTCTTATTATAACCTGAAAATAATAATAAACGAAAAATACTAGTACTATTGTGAAAAAAAGCGTGGGGCGCTCTGTGCCATATTTTTCGTCTATCGAGCGACCCACGCTTTTTTTCACAATAGTACTAGTATTTTTCGTTTATTATTATTTTCAGGTTATAATAAGAATTATTTTTCACTTTTTAGTTTGATGTGCTATAAAAGCGTGTTTTTTTAGTTTTTTTAAACTATATTTATTAGATTATGCTAACTTAATATTCTAAGATTTAAACAACTGTGCGGTTTTATGAATGTTAATATTGCTAAAAATGCCATTGCTATGTACTAATGACGCTCCTTAAAATTGGCACAAATTAATATTTACATCATAGACGCATGTAAGACTATAAGCTGTGTAATCACAGATATTATTTGTTTGAACAAACGGTTAATTGTTTAACACTAATATAAGGAATGCAATAAAAATGTAAACATTGGTAGGTACATGTGTTTGAATACTAATGTAAAAGTTTGACCTAGCTTCGTTTTAAAAGTGAGAAACTATGTTTAAATAACAATTTTAAGAATCTGCAATCGTACGTTTCATTTCAGATTTAATTTAATTTTATTTTATTTTATTTGGAAAACTTACAGCTATAAACTTACATATTAAAAGAAAAAATAAACACAATGAACGCCATTTACAAGTTTCCACAGATAGAATGATAGATGCCGGAATTATTACTAACTAGTCGCTCTGCGATTTAACCAACGGACAAATAATATGGAAAAATTGAAATAGTCATAAAGTCCAATAATATCTCCTCCCCTAAGAAATTGCAATAAAATTGGTTCAGTCTTTTAGGCCTGAAAACATCAGAGACATACTGTGCTTCTTTCAATTTCATAACTAATATTAAGTTAGGATATGTAAATAATAAATAAATAAATAAATAAAAATAAATAAATATTAGTTACGACTGTAGTCAGCGACTTAATCTGCGTAATTAATTTCCTACAAAATTTAGGTCCTACGAATATTTCTTGACGATTCTTGTAGACGTCTCTTAAAACAATATAGGTCAATAAGTAAAAGAACAACAACCATCTGAAGTTGTCCTGCAGACAAGTAAAGGCATCTTTCTTTACAAGAGGTTCTATTCAAAGATGCTGGCCAAGGTATGCAAGTTCATATTAAGGTTCTCAAGTTTCCACATAACGTTTTCCCTCAACAAATAATGACTTCAAAAAGACAGATAAATATGAACTTTTTATAAGTTTTTTAATGCTTTAAAATGTAATACTGTGTATAGTAAAAAAACATTGTGACTTAAAATCGTACTAACTATTTCTCCCTCAACCCACGAATGTTTCACATGCCTCGATGGTAGTGTGGTCTAGTGGTTAACATGTGCGCGTCACACCGCGAGGTGTCGGGTTCAATTTCTGGGTCGGGCAAAGTATTATTTGGGAACTTTCACACAGCATAACCTTTATTCGAAAATTATCTGGAGACAGATGAGTAAAAACAAATATTAGGTATAATGGATTGAATCGAGTTCAAATGAATAAAATTGATACTGATCTATTTTATTTCTACATAGAGGTATTACCAAATGGACTACTCTATTTTTCCAACAAGTTAGACCTATTTTCTTCTACGTTTTATATGTCAATCTACAACGACAGATCAAAAAAAGGTTGTCTACATAATATCAGCATTCATTATGATTAATGGAGAGGCGACCAATGCCATAACAATCTCAGTACAATAGGATCGGACGCGCGGTCCCTAGCTGTGTTTACAATATCCAGTGTGCGAAAACTTATAACCTTTATACTTCTACATTATAACAACGTTGACATCCGTTTTTTATTAAAAAAATTGCCGTAATTATTATGATTCTTGATGCTCGTAATAACCAGTCGACAATTGCTAGGAATTGTTGAGGAAGCTATTTATATATTTTTTTGTGATTATCTGCCCGGTAACGTATGTTTTTTAAATTTAAATGTGACAATTTTTTGTTAAAAATATATTTTTTGTTAAAAATATATTTTTTGTTAAAATATTGAAGCATAGATTTTTTGTAGTTTTATTAATGTTGTATGATAAGTTGTCAACTTTTGTTCTGTATGTGTTCTAAAATATTGAGTATGTTTATGTTTATTTATATTATACATTATAATTTACTCACCGTGTCCTTATTACAAAATATTCACAACCATAAGCATCACTTCACTTAGACATCATCTGTTGCCTTTGCGTTATATTTTAAAAGTTTATTAAAAAGTCATTAATAAAATAATCTGTTTAAGAAAAAAATATTTTCAAACATAGAATTTAAATAAGTCCGTTGCGTATAACGCTGTTTGATTTTTGAATATGCAAATCGCGCGCAGCGAACTCCTGCGCTGCGATCCTTGCGCGCGTTCGTCACAAGCGGTAACAGTTAGGTGATTGCAGTTAGTTCTCACCGGCTCACATTCTTAACCATTTCGACAAGTCAGTTAGGAGCGGATGTCCACTGCCAGTCGCGGACATCGCCGGCCGTCAATAGCAATTGCTGTACTAACTTCACTGTCAATCGATCTCATTCAGCGTCAATTCCTTGCTCGAATTTGCAGTAAGTTCCGGGTGTTTGTGCAAAATTTCTGGGTAATGAAGGGACTTATTGGTAAATAAAAGTTTTTATCTGGCCCTGACCTGTGGTGCACATAACGTTCACATTTACTGAGCGTAATCACGTGTGGTTATTATATCTTTAATTAAAGCCTTATGTGCGGTTCGATGTTTCGTGGAAATAAGCTATTTAAATCACACATTGTGCAGGGATATATTTCTCATAGTAAAATACTCCAATATTTCGCCGAATGTCTAATACCACTGAGGCAATAAACATACAAGACTTACTGAGCGGTGCAAAAGCCATCTTGGAGTTATTTTCAGGAAAAAAACAGTAGCCTATAAGATAAGCCCTCTGTCAAACACAAACAAGGGCTGTTTATGGCTATCGTCGAAAATACTTAGAGTATCAATTAGATATTATGTGAATAATCTTGTTCCCGACATTGTGTAGTCGAGTATGTACTTAAATACAATATCAGCACTTGGGTAAGTAGGTCAAATATTTAATGCTACCAACTTAGCTCTGGTCTTGAAACCGAAGCACTTTAGTCTTAAAAATACTCCATCAAAGCGGAAACTAGTAGCATGGTGTTATTGTCGGGACACTGCTTTTATTTCATCAACAATTTCAAAACTAAACATAATTTTTTACAATGCATGATTTATTTCACTCAACTAGTTTCGTAATATCACAGATAATATAATACTAGTAGTAATATGTATTTGACTTTAAGCTATCATCTAATCAATTATCTTATGGGCTAACCCTGTTTAACGTTAGAGAGGAATTACTAGATAATTAACTTAGCCATAAATAATTACATAAAGTCGGGTCTTCAGGCTAGGTATCAAACGTTTCACTAAGCAATCCAGCTGCTGACGTATCCAGGTGTAAGTGACGCCGTTGAAGTATTGAGAAGTGCCAAGACTACACCTGACGAGTACACTAAATTATTGCCTTGGAAAATCTATCGGCTAAGATTATTGAAAATAATTGATTAAACAGAGAATAGAGGCCCTCTGATTATCGGTATATGTTTGGACACAAATACGCTCCCTACATACGTCTGCTGTATTTTCTTTGAGCTTGAACTATGAAGTATTGGTTTTTATACTAAAATATTAATTATAATTATAAAATCTTGAATTGAAAAGTTCATGCTTATTACAAAATTTAGCTATAGATATGTACTCTACGTGGCGAATCTGTTAGCCACAATTTTACAGGTGCTAGCATAGAGTACATAAAAAAAGCAGGAGAGAATGTCACCTATAAAATGATGGAAGCACCAAAATGGCGGCAGTTTGTTTATGTGTGCGTGTGTTAGGGGTTACCAGCCATGAGGAATATTACCCACATTTTTACAATAATTTAAATAAATATTTTAGAGGTTTAGTTCTTATATTTTTTTATTTGCTGCTTTTTACCATCAAACATGATATAGGTAGTTTTATACTACCGTGGCCAAAAACCAAACAATATAAAACAACTTTATGTTTGAATTTCGAAACAAAGTTGATTTTATATTTCTAGCAGTCGATGCGGGCCTGCAGGTGAAAGCATCTTTACCATCTAAGAATCAGGAAGCGCCGTAGGAGTCGTAATTTTAAAATATTTTCCAAAAACTGGGTAGCTGCACTAAAGCATCTTCGCTGCCTTGCGTCAGAAGTGCCCAGAGCAACGAATTTTGTACATAATTATGTAAGTTGTTTGTTTTTATTAAGGGAATAATATTCCCTTAATAAAAACAATCAGCTTCCTGATTCTTAGATGGTAAAGATGCTTTAGTGATATACAGGGTGTCCCAGTTTAGGACCTGGAGCCGAAATCGGATAGTAGGATAAGTTATGGCAGTTAGCAAAAAAATAAAAAACAATTCAAAATCAAAAATTCTTTATTACTTAACTAATCAGAAAGTGCTTGAAAACGTCAACAAAATGTACAAACCAAATAAAATATCTAAGTTAAAATAAACAAACAATTGCGGAGCTTATATTCACTTACATGCGATTTTTCAATATTTAAAGAAATATTGGCAATTAAAATAATCGAGAAAATTTACACCCTGTGACGGACTTCCCGCTTCATTTCACCTAAATTCTTTTATCGTTTCGTTTTAACATGGCTGCCACGAAATCTCAAACTCGTATGACATTCTGCGGGCCCTTGATTTGAAGGTCAACATTCGTATTCGCGAATGTGAGAAATCGTACGATTTGTTACATCACATCGTACATGTGTTTTACACAATAATCAACAAAATATTCATTTTTATTAACACTTTTTTTGACTATTTCAAAAATAAAAATCTTTATTGACATAAACTAGCATCCTTAACTTGTGAATCCCCTAACGCCTGCACAATAAGTAATAACTGGGTTGCAGGAGATAGCGTCTTCCCCGTACAGCAGACACTAATACATTTAATCTTATGAATAGGACAATTTAAATCAAATTTTACAAAAAAAAAATTCTTCGTAAAATTGTTTTTTTATAAATTAACTTCTTTTGTAATTATTACTAACATTTATTTTTAATTTTATTGTGCAAATGTTCAAGCAATAATTGCTTTAACATTAGCACAGTAAAATTAATTGTGTCGTTCCATTTTTTTTACAGTAAATAATAATGATCAGTGGTGTGCTTTTCAATTACTTACAATCTCTTATGCTGATTTAATTTTACCAACTGTTATAATTTCTGCAGTTTCTAATTATTTCTACCCAAAAATTTTCCATGCGTCGTTTGCAGCAGGAAATCTATAAAACATAGATTAATAATTTATAATAAATGTATTATACTACTAAAAATATTTACCCAAATTCAGGGTAAATGAAAATATTTATTAACTGTCAACACTGATAGTTTTAGTATATTTTTTTACGAAAACAATATAATTTCGGCAATAAGCTGAATATATTACTTGCTTACCTATGAAAAGTGATCCCCTGGTTTTTTTTTGTCGAGGCGCTATGGTTTCGGCAGCTTTACACAACACAAGACGGCATTTTTAATTATTTTTCTTGAAGATCCGAGCATCAGCACAGTCCAAAGTGTAATGGCGGGCGATTGACTTACTATTGTGTCAATGTGTGTGTTCTGTGTGTACGTGTGACTTACTATGGGTGCTTCAGTAAGTGTTTCAAGAGACTATGTCCTGCTTTTTTTTATGTAGGCTATGGGTGCTAGCACCTTATTGGCAGAATAAGCATATAACACACATACCTGTAAATGACAGCTGTGTTCTTCTTTCAAATGTAACTTGTGTCACATTTAAATTCGGTCAGGTTATATTTCATGGGTACCTTAGAAACTGGCCATTAGTGTTCATCTCTAGAAAACCAAATTATTTTAAAGATATTGTTTTGAATAACTTCAGACCTGCTTTCTATTACTAGTTGTTGTTTCATCAAACTATGATTGCAGTAATTACGTCTGAGAGTAAAAGGTGTTTGTGCAATATCATAATTATTTCCTCTATAGGCTCCGTACCATAGTCTACAAGTCTCCGTGGAAATTTGCTAGCTGGCCCAGTTACCGCGCCTGCCTTGGCACCAACATGACTACTAATGTATTATTTGATACTGCTCTATGTCATCTTTAGAAAACAAAATAGATTTACTGGCGGTAGAGCTCTTGTGAATGAGCTCGGGCAGCACCACCGTCTCACCTTTAACCTGCCGCCAAATAGTAGTGCTTGCATTACTGTGTTCCGGTTTGGTGGTGAGATCAGGTTATGAAATTACTGGCACATGAGGCATAACACCGTAGTCCTCAGCTGCAGCGACGCATCTATAATCTGCTTTTGTGAATTGTTGATGTCCATGGGCTGTACTCCACTTATCATCTGGTGGACTACACGTTCGTTCGCTGTGAGAGTAGAATAAAAAAAAAAAAAAGATTAGATCAGAAAATAGTTAGTATATTCACCCAAAAGAAATTGGAGAGCTCTTTTGATTCACCGTATGCAAAAAAAGAAAATGATTGCATGCATCATAAAATCTCCTTATGTGGGGTTATTCAACTTTAAATATATACAATGTTTAAATATCAAAACTTATTAGTTTGTACCTGCCTCGATGGTAAACGAATGCTCCTCTCACCGTGAGTTCTCAGGTTCAATTACCGGGACGGGTAAAATGTTAATTATGAACTTGCCGTCAAGAAATTCACAATAGCAGCACGGAGCTGAAATTGTGCCCGATGGATTGCGATAGGCTCACCCCTTATCCCATGGGACCTAACCATAACAAGTGAAATGTGGGTGTTGTACACCTCAGCCACACTCTTCTGGGTAATATAGTCGTCATGTTATGTTATGCTATTTGAAGTTTATAATACCTACATAACAATACTTGAAGACGTGGTAGGTATTTTTTTTTTTTTTTCGTAACCTATAATGACGTCCAATGTTGAGCAAAGGTCTCCTCCAGACTTTTCCACACCTGACGGTCTTGGGCCACAAGCATCCATTTAATCCCGGCTGTCTTGACCAGGTCGTCAGTCCATCTGGTAGGAGGCCGGCCCACACTGCGTCTTCCAGTTCGCGGTCGCCACTCGAGAACCTTTCTTCCCCATCGGTTGTCAGTTCTTCGAGCGATATGGCCTGCCCTTTGCCACTTACGCTTAAATTTAATTAACGCATCCTAAATTAATTCAAACAAAAAGCAGCGATGCGATAGTCGAGTGGTAGACTGTATGACTGCAACACACCTCGGCCACCAAATCGTTAAGATACGTCTTTGCGAAGATATGTATGTATTTATCATATAAATTACAGATTGAGCCCAGCACTGGAACATGTATTAGATACAGGGCTGCTACTATTTATTATTGCTATCTTATATTAACGTCGCTCTATAAGGTCATCCGAAGTCGCACCATCATAACAAGATCATCCATCTCACAGAACGTCCTTCGATACTGCTTTTATATATTTAAAGGCATTCAATACATGTCTAAGGGATTTGTAAGCCCTATGCATATTACATGAGGCCCTTGGACCATTTGTACTGAGCTAAACAAATCGATATACTAGAAAGTTTAGCAATCTTCAACAGGTCCAGCGCATTGTCTTCTTGAAACCTTCAGATCACAAATATGTGTTTCTAAAGAGTATTTAATGGTTTTTCGTGACTGCCGTGACTTGACTTGAATTTGTCGATATTAATGGTCCGTCAATTTATTCGGTATAGAAAAAAACCTGATGTAGTTTCACTGTGAAGTGAGCAAATAAGCACCTACTTTTTGTACACGTTATCTTATTGGGTTCTGCAGAATTTGTGTGTGGTCCTACGTAATCAATAATCATACACAGTTAATAAATAATAATCAATAATAAATAACGCTCCAAATCCTAATAGTTTACAATTTTATGCTCGCAATTTTCTTTTTTTTTATCAATATTGTTAGTTGGTTGGAATTAAAATTAAAATAAAATCATCAAGACGATAATGAATATTTATTTGTAAATGGCAAACATATACATACTTACCTTTCCTTTACCTTACGTACCTTTTCATGAAACTTTCGCACTTTATAACTAAATATAACTAAATGATCAAATAAAATTAGTCCATACATGCTAAATACTTATAGTACATTCTCTTACAAAACAATCAAACAGATCACATTCCATTACATCAAGAAGCTAAACCTTTTCTTCGCAAATACCTTCACTTTCAGTATTTTTACTCTGTGGTAGATCATTCGTCACGATGTCAAGAGACCCGTTCTTACTTATACCACAGACAGATAAGACTCTGGTTCCCACATCATGCTTCTTTGCACAATACATTACTATGATTATGAATGTCAATAACACTACTATAGCACCAACTATGATTGGAGCGCTTTGGTCCATATCACCACCAGATATTGCCAGTTTTATGTTTTCTTGTTTGAGGAATTTCTGGAGTTCAGCAAAGTATTGCAGTATGCCATCAGTGGATAGTTCTCTTTCGCCAGTGATTGTTTGAAGTACGGTACGCCAATCTTCACTGGCTCCAAGGGACATGCCATCACTGGAATAGATACAGATTTTATAAAAAACCGTTACCAAATCTATATCGATATTTGAATGTTTAGGAAAATATCTTTATTTCAAGAAAAATATACATGTTGGACCTTAAATTAAACTAGTCTTAATAAGTCACTGTCAGAAGGCTTCGTACTTAAAATGTTATGGATATGATTGAGGTATTTACTTTCATGTATGCCTCTCATATAATTATGGCTGCAGCAATCAATCCGTAGCAATCTATATTCAAATCATTCACAGGTCGTTGTAAGATTCCATTGCGCCATTGCTCAGGTTGCAAAATTTGCAATTTACTGCAGCAATCCTTGCAGCTTCATTACAAAACATTGCCTAGGATTAATTCGTGCTTGGATAATTAATTAAGCAGTCAGTTATGATTGGATTTCATATTTTTTACAGACGGAACAAGTTTTTTTATCAACAAGCTCAGTGTAGCAAGCACCATCAACCTAATTCATATACCTTATTTGAATAACCCTGTAATATTTTGACATAGCGTTTTTTTAGTATGTTGGTGAAGTTGAACCTAATACAACAGTTAAAGAAGCCTTTTGCCAATATGTTCTTATTTATTCTTAGACATTTAATGACTACTTTCCACTAGACAGCCTACAAGTATTTAAGTTGCAATCATTCGGTTTGGTTAATGTAAAAGTCATGTCATATAGCATCCAGTTTTCCACAGTGTTTGATTAAAAAAAACCTTGACAACAAAGAGGAACTGTCGTTTCCCCATATATTTAAATGAATAGCACATTGTTACCTGAGTAGTTTTCCTGCTTCCTCGTGGCCATATATAGAACACTCATGCAGCGGTCCTGTGTGGTTCACTCGTTTGCAAAGCGATAAAAGAATTTGGAACTCCAGAACGTGTGATATTAAGTACCTGAAAACATACATACAGCATAAAGTGGACCTGTTTTTAGTTAATGGTTATAAACGAACTATCTACCTCCAAGATGCAAAATATCATAAAAACAGAGGGCAGAAGATTCGATGTTAACGTGTTATAGCACAGATTTGGAGACACCCATGACCAGCAATGAACTTTTAAAAGCTAATACAAGCAATTAAGAACACCCAACCTTCATTTATGTAGGGGTATGGCCCCTTAATTAGGTAAACATATGTCCCACCCAAAAGCAGATCTTACAATGAACATATTGAAGACAAAAGTATTGAGCAACTCGACACGACAAACTGCTATTATTACAAATGATGAACAATTGAAATATGTAAAGGAGTACATTTATTTGGGGCAACTAGACAATGCAGAAGAAAATTGAAAGGAGAATATCAAACACATGGAAGAGATTTTGGTCGTTAGCGAAATAATAAAAAACCGGCCAAGTGCGAGTCGAACTTGCGCACGTAGGGTTCCGTTCCACTATACATCTAAATAAATGTATTTCTTTATTCTTTATTATATTGGAGTTAATTGAATGAAAGGTAAAATGCGGTTTACGATTTATTACGTATTAAAAAAAAAACTAATTATTAGATCTCGTTCAAACCAATTTTCGGTGGAAGTTTGCATGGTAATGTACATCATATATTATTTTTACATTTATCATTCCCTTATTTTAGAAGTTACGGGGGGAGGGTCACACATTTTTGCCACTTTGGAAGCGTCTCTCGCGCAAACTATTCAGTTTAGAAAAAAAAAATATTAGAAACCTCAATATCATTTTTGAAGACCTATCCATAGATAACCCACACGTATGGGTTTGATGAAAAAAAAATTGAGTTTCAGTTCTAAGTATGGGGAACACTAAAAATGTATTGTTTTGTTTCTATTTTTGTATGAAAATCTTAATGTGGTTCACCGAATACATCTACTTACCAAGTTTCCACAGTATAGCTTTTATAGTTACGGAAAAAAGTGGCTGTGACATACGGACGGACAGACATGACGAATCCATAAGGGTTTTTTGCCATTCGGCTACGGAACCCTAAAAATAAAGAGATGCCAAAACAAAAGATTTTCAAAAGTTGCATTCTGCCATGTCTGATATACGGATGTCAAACTTGAGAATTTACCAAAAAAAAACAAGATTAAATAAATGCATGTCAAAATAGTATAGAAAGAAGCGTATTGGGACTAAGAAGAAGAGATAAAATTCAATTAAAAACTATCAGTTAAATGATTTGTCAGTGTCAACAGCGGCGCTTGTAATTATTGGTTCATCAATCTCATTAAAATTGAATCCAAGAATAAGATAAGCTCCTTTATACAGGGTGTAAATGACATTGTGATGAAGCTGCTTCTACTGAATCATCACACCCATGGTCTTAAAATCATGTACTACATGATTTTAAGACCATGGGTGCAAATAAAACACAGAATCACATTAAAAAAGGCTCATTACATTTCTTAAACATTTAATAGTAAAGTCTTGCAAACGGCCATGATCAATTTTAATCTTGAGCATTATATTAAAACACGACGAAAGAACTTGCGCTATCAAACTAAGTTTATATTTTGCTACCATTGTTAATTTTATTTTATTCCAAGTTCTAACGAATGTTACAGTAAATAATATTCTAGAAACCCAACAAGCCATAAGCTATTTTCTTCCCGCTAAATGCTTTCACTTATACATAATGCACTTACGTAATGTACTGTACATGTGACACAACATGGTACTTCGCAGCCGGATCTAGGTCACTCTCGTTCCTCGGCACCGGTGGCGACACCCCCGTCTCTTTCATCCTGCAAGATTTTACATCATAGATAAATTTTGGCTGATATAGGATTGATATAGTATTAATATAGATAACCGTAATATAACGTCTGCACGTATGGTGCAGTGGTTTAAGCGGTCGCCTCGCCACTCTTCACTTCACTGGTGTTGTGGGTTCGATCCCCACATGGGACAAATCTTTGTGTGATTCGCAAAGATTTGTTCTGAGACTGGGTGTGCTTGTGTGAGTGAATGTGTGTATTTGGCCTTGTCATTGGGACCATTGGATAGTGTTATTGCTTCTGGCGTTTTATCTTATGTAAAAAAAACAAATTATTATTATTATAATTATAACATCATGCCTTTATTTCCCAGAAGAGTGTGTTAGAGGTGTTTAACACGCACACTTTATCTGTTATGTTTTAGGTCCTATGTGATGAGGGTGCTCAGTGCTACTATTTAGAATTGTTCGACCAAATAATCCCAAATAACACTTTTGCTCGACCAGGGAATCGAACCCGAGACTTTAAAGTCAGAGGCCAATATATTAACTAGACCAATGAGGAAGTTTTTTGTCAACTATAGGGTGAAGTGATAATATTAAGGCGCATGTTGAGGATACCTTGGACTGCTATGCGCACCAATGCATCAATCCTTTCGCAGCTTCGTGTCCAGACACGTCTTACCACGATTTGTCAGCAGTGCTTACTGTCCTACTTCGGCTACATAATAAGGAGGGGTGATGAGAGCCTTGAAAAGCTCATCGTGGTGGGGTATACGGAGGGCAAAAGAGCCCGGGGACGATCCCCAACTAGATGGAGCGACCAAGTGCGAGGCCCATCAACAGCTAAGTTTAGCTCGGTCGTCAGAGACGCGACGAACAGACGCCGGTGGAGGCAGAGTATTGAAACCAGGTGCCTGCACCTATGATATGATATGGTTGGCCTGCCAACCATATCCAATGATGACCACGATCCTCAACCATGAGGGACCGACCGCAGAGAGAGATTAAACAACCGTATGGAAGTAAAAAGCAGATTAAGTTATTTGCATGTCAATCTGCACAAGATTAAGCCCCAGTTTCAGAGGTGTTAGATAAACCTTATTGGCGGGATAAGCCTATAACACACATAAACGAAAATTACAGTTGTGTTTCTTCTATATTCGGTCAGGTTATATTTTATAGGCAGATAACAGCTATCCGGAACCTCTGAAATGATCCCTAAATTGTTTTAGTACAAGGTAGCAACTTAAAGGCAAGTCATCTTCATTGTAATAAATATTTAAAATAAAATAAGTATGCACCTGCAGAAACAGACGGTTTTATTGGTATCCTTGAACAACAGATGATACGAAAATATCTTACGCACAGACTAAAAATAAACCGACACGAATGGATAGTTAACAGGAAAAATCGCAAGTTATCTGCAGCTCTTACTTATAAAGCCATGACCTACGAAACCTTCAAGTTAAGATCATGGCTTAAGTATTCGGGTGGATTAATATATTCTGATTAATTTGTTTGATATCTACGAGGTATAACCAAACTGTGGTTTTAACAGCTCGCTGTAGCAGACCAGGACAAGATCTTAAAATTTCAGTCGGGAAATTTAATAATTTAAATCATGCATTACAACAATGTACAACTCCAACATTTCCTTGGAATAGGGGGTAATCCTATCGTCACCCACCGGGTACAATTCCAACTCTGTGCTGCTATTGGTTGTTATTTTCTGATTAAAAATCCTAAATAACTGTACGGAGAAACCGTACACCATAAGCATTGTCAGCATTTACATGCGCGCGGGCAGTGGGCATGTGTCTTTACCTAAGCATTTACGTCAGTTCGCGATCTTTCCGCATCGGCTAAAGACACGGCTCTACCAAACCGCGCGCGTAGCCTTCTTTTATCTATCATTACACGTTTAAGTACCCATTCCACTGCTCCATACCTTACATAATAATTATTGTAATCTCCAACATGACATACAATAATGTCAAACATGACACTGTCAAAACAATCAAGAGACGTCTCAACTCTTTTACTGTTTTGACGGGCAAATATGGCCATTTCGAAGCGAACACATTAAAACAAAATAAAAACGATTGCAAATCAGCTATATATTAACCAATTTGCATAGTTAAGATCCAATAATGTTTGCAGAATATAACCCAAAATGTTAGTAAAATACCGGCAAAACAAATAAAATACAAAGGAAAAATGAGACGGTCGTGTAGGTCAAACACCAGTGCCATGTTTTGAGTGCGCTATCTGATGTAAAATATTTTTTTTATATATATTTTTTTTTATGTCCATAATTATTATAAAACAAAGGTACCTGAATGTCCATGTTAATAGCTACTGACGCAGATAAAATAAAGAAATCTCTTCCGCAGTTTGTAAATAAACTCGTATTGAATGGAATAGTAGTTTCACAAGTAAAAATTAGGTCGAAGCAAAAAAGCCACTTTAAAAATAAATAGAACTAATTTACAGGTTTTCTATATTTAGAGACTGGAATTAAATGTAACAGGTTTTCACGCACTTTGATTTGTCAATCTTTTGTTGATATGTCGTGCTTTTATTTTGAGCCCTCAGCAATCTACATACAAATAAGGCTAATTTATATTTACCTAAATGTTTGGCCTGATTGTATTTTGCACGATTGACACCCGAGAATTAATGTATGGGTAATCTATTTTTAAATATTGTTTTCTAGTTAACATAGACCATTGTAATGTAATAGCAAACTGAAATCACACAGACGAAGATGCCGGCAACAGCTTGTTGTAGGTAAAATTATTATAGAGTAAAGCCGTAGTCGGCATGGAACTGATACCAGATGATCCGTCGTGGCGTTGTCATAAATCTGTATAAATATATATATATAGCTACTAGTCGTACTACAGCTTACGCATCATACTAACCTAATATCCCACCAATGTTGATTCCAGTTTACCATGCTACTATTGCCGAAGACATCCCATCGCCATTTGTCCAGCACATACGCATATGCCATCAAAGGTAACTTCTCCAGAGCCACGTAAAGCAGATGGTTGAGAGTAACCTCAGGGCCTGTTTCGACCTTCACCAGGTTCAAGGTCTTCAAATGTTCGGGTGAGGTCAGCTGGAGCGCCACGATGTCTGAGATCGCATCGTGGAACGCTGAGAAAATAACAATAAAATATATATTATTGTATTGTTCTTTTGTATGTGCAATAGCTGCAGTTTGAGTAATTATATTATAGGTGTTATGTTTACAAAGACCAATGGCAAATCTTTTTGTGTTTACACGTATTAAAAATAGTGATTATGTATATAAGGGTCATGGCATGTTGTATTACAAGTAATACAAATACTGTCATTCAATAATAAATGTGTGTTATTACGCTATACATCTGTGTTAGGACTGAATTGTGTGACAGAATATATTTAGAACACAACAGGGCCTTATAAGAAGTCATCGGCAGTATCGGCACAGACCGCTAAGAGTTGAAGAAAAACTAAAAATGCGTAACATACTTGGATTGATTTTAATTTAAATATAAACAGTTTGATTAAAATTAATCTAAGCCCCGGTTATTCAAATCATTGTAATTAGTATAATTTAGTATTATTTATTATTTATATCGTTTTTTGTAATGTTTTGACATGTTCTGGCGCCTCCTGGGGCCTATGAAAATAAATGATTTGATTTTGAATTTTTGAATTTTTCATAGCGGCAATACATTTTATTTATGGATGATAATGAAAATAACGCACTGCTAAATATTTTTTTAATATTCTACATATATAATGTGTTTAGCGTTACCAATATACAAATAATTAAAATTGAAGTGTCTGTTTTTAATGTCAAAATGAAATTTTTTATCAAGCTGGTTGGATAGTTATTTGCACGATATTGGCTTAAATACAGTTTTACAATATTTGTCTGTCTGCCTGTCTGTTTTTTTGTATCGGCTAATTTTGTAAATGGCTGGGCCGATTTTTATAATATTTTAGATGGAAGTAATTGACTATAAGGCGCGTAACATATGCTACTTTTTATCAATGTACCTATCATGCAAACCGCAGTTTGTTTGTTCGATTCTGCTTATCTCAAGAACTACTGGTAAAATCTTGATGAACGCAGGTCAAAGCATGGGAGCAGTTACTACTTAATACAGCAATGTCCGAACGAAGTCGGGGGCAAATAGCTTGTTATAAATAATTATACAAATAGTAGCTTATTACCTGGATTAGGACCATCTCTATAGAGCGGTGGTTGGTTTCGGTAATGCTTGAAATATTGCACGTGTCCCAGAAGTCTTGCAGCTCTCGAGAGACCCACTACAACGTCAGTCACTTTTTCTCCACACCATTTTATCCTTTAAAATATTGTTTATAAGTTTAATTACAGAACATAGGTTGTAATAAGTCAAAAAGTAAAGTAAATTAATAGAGATTCAAAGATAAAGCAATCCTGCTTAATAAAATATTAAATAATTTGAGTTATATTACTCAAAAAATGTGCCACTAGTAGTTTTAAATAGTTCAAATTAGTTTAGCTTTATAATACTAATTTAATGATTACGGAATGGAAACAATATTATATTATTTCACAAGTACTTAAATATTAAATCAAATTCTAAGTGAATTACCTATTATGCTCACTGGCATTATACACAACTGAGAACAAATGACGACATAAAACAAGAAACGCCATCTATTGAAGTACAACGGAAACTTTTAGTTCTGGGACAAAACAATAAAAATGAAATAAAATGAGAGATTATGTTACAAAAGGAATAAGATCATAAATTTGGACAAAGTTATTTTCCCTCCTGCCAAGGTTATCTGCATATTAGTAGACAATAAACAAATATTTGGTAAATAGTGTTGTTGCTCACGGTCCCAGTCTAGTTTCTAGGACAAGCAGTAAATATTAAGTTTTTCCTCTGAGTTTAAGCTGGCCTGTTGTCTAAATAATATATTATCATAATTAATCCTTACTAATATTATAAAGGCGAAAGTTTGTAAGTATGGATGTATGGATGTATGGATGTTTGTTACTCTTTCACGCCAAAACTACCGGGTCGATTTCGATGAAATTTTGCACACATGTAGCTTATAGTCTGGATTAACATATAGGCTACTTTTAATTGACATACCACGCGGGCGGAGCCGCGGGCGGAAGCTAGTTAATAATAAACAGGATGAACAACTGCCATACTTTCAAAAGTCGCAATATTCGTACATAATATTTTGTAGGAAAGCGAAAGGGTTTAAAAGTACTTACTTTTAGTACAGAAATATTTAATAAATAATAAATAAATATGTCACAACTTACACAGAACGCCATCTAGTCCCAAACTAAGCAGAGCTTGTACTATACCTATAGTACAAGCTCTGCTTAGTTTAGACTAGATAGATAGATAGAGACTAGGATAACTGATACTAATACATATATACTTTTTGTAAATACATACTTAATATTATACATAGAAACACCCAAACTAAGACAAACCTCCATGTTCATGCACACAAAGATTTGTCTTAAGCGGGAATCGAAACCGCGACCTCGGCGTCAAAGGTAAATCTTTACTTACTTGTAATTAACTCCATCACACATATCATGACTAGATGGCAAGCAGTTCGCAGTACTCATCGTTTCTTTTATGTCTTGGTATGAGTTCTTGGCACTTTCGAAGCCGAGGGATTGATGAAATTGATCGACGGCATCAAAAAGGTCCTTGGAACGGATAGTCTCATTGATTGCTAATTTAGGCCTTACGTAGTCGGGGTAAGCTGCCACTTTGGGATATAGAGCCTGCCACTCTTGAGCCCATAAATTACCTGAAATTTTTAATCACTTATTTAATACTATTTCAAAATATAACATAACATAACAAATGTTTGTGTGATTCGCAAAGATTTATTCTGAGACAGGGTGTGCTTGTGTGTGTGAATGTGTGAATTCGGCCTTTTCATTAAGACCATTGGATAGTGAAATTGCTAAAATCTAACGTCACGCATATATTCTTCAGAAGGGCAGAGGTGTACAACACCCACATTGTACCTGTTATGATTAGGTGCCATAGGATAAAGGGTGAGCCTATCGCCATCCACCGGGCACAATTCTAACTCCGCGCTGCTATTTAATTGTAAATTCCTAAGTTGTATAACAATCACATTTTACCTGTTAAATTCAGATCCCATTAGATAGGGATTGAGCTAATCGCCATCTATTATTTCTAGGGGTGCATGAAAAGAGCCACCCCGAGTGACGTACACGATTCCCTACGTCCGGCGCACCCTGGGCAATTTGCGAGTTCTCCAAAGCGAATTGGCTAATCCTTTCACCACGATGGCAAGTCAAAATAAAATTTGACTCAGCCATCGACAGGACGAAGAAGAAGAAGATTACTATGAATACTTTTACATTTTTAAATATATTTTATCTGTTTAGTTCAATTTTAGCTTTTATATAAAATAACAGCAAGCTGCCTCACAAAGATTGTGCAGTATTTTTTCATAAGGCGCTTTAGCTCTAACTTTTGTAAATCATCAAATTCAGGGTCAAGCGCCGTAATTATAGCTAATTAGCAGAATATTGATCAATTTAAGCCGCTAAATAATAAGACTAAGCCCCAATTTCACAGGTTTTAGATAAACCACTGCCACCCAAACTACAAGGTTTCGCTTAGTTTGGGAGACAGTAGCAGTACCGCAAGTACAAATAAATACATTTACCTACACGTGTCTTAAATTTAACTTATTTGTGAACCTATATGTATTATTTGTGTTAATAAAGACTTAAAAAAAAAAAAAAAATACCTTATTGGCAGCATAAGCCAATGACACACAAAAATAAATGACAGCTGTGTTCTTTTTTTCAAGTGTAACTTATGTCACTTTTATTTATGGGGTGATTAAGAGCTTTCCGGAGGCTCTGAAGTAGGTTCTGAATGTCGTTTAAAACATTTTAGGGTACAATAAATTTGATTTTTACGTTAGATAGAACGCCAGAAGCAATTACACTATCCATTGGTCCTAATGACAAGGCCAAATACACACATTCACTCACACAAGCACACTCAGTCTCAGAACAAATCTTTGCGAATCGCCACACCTGTGCAGTGGAGAGCGGCGAGGCGACCGCTTAAATCACTACACCACACGTGCAGACGATACGTGAAAAAACAAACAACAAACATTTACCTATAAGGTGTGCTGGTATCTGGTTATCATCCTTCAGTACATCTTTGTAGATCAGCTTCAGTTTGCCCCTAACATAATCGTGCAGTAGATCGTAAAAAGGTTTGATTTCTTTCCATACTCTGTCTACTGATTCAATGAAATGGTCATCTTCAAAAGCATACCGCCACATACTGCCAGCATCAGTAAAGTTCTCCAATTCCGCCACTTTATTCATTCTCATGACATAGTCTTTGAATATCGGACGTATTCTCTTGCCCGTTTTATCGCGGTAAACTTGCCAATAATAAGCCAATTCTTTTGTATCGTTGCTGGTTTTGAAGATATTTATAATGTCTGGAACGTACGAATTGTAATATAAGTGTATTTTTATTGCTAGATATTATAGAAATTACGACTAAAAATTAAAAGCAGGTCATTTAAACTATGGCAATTGGCAATAAAGGGTAGGCCATAGTCCACCACGCTGGCCTAGTGCTGATTGGTAGACTTCAGTCACCCTCGAGCACATTTTAGGCACTCTCAGGCATGCAGGTTTCCTCACGATGTTTTCCTTCACCGTTAGCGAGCGATAATTTATATGATAAATACACACATATCTCCGAAAAGAGGAATCTTAACGATTTATTCACAGAGGTGTGTGCCGTGGGTTCGAACCCGAGACCTTTGACTTCGCAGTCCTACGGGCTTCCACTCGACTATTGCTGCTTATAGATATTGAAAAGAATATAATAGTAACTGACCGCTCATCGTTCGTACTGAATCTTCCGTGCTGCACGACGTGTTGTAAGCACAAACTGTGACCCGACTCCAAATTTTTTGCATCGTGTCTATTTCTTCCCTTTGCTGAAATTTGCATCAATATAATATCTTGGACGTTTTTATTATCCATACGGACAACTCAAACACGTTTATATTATTCTGTTCATATAATAAAATAAGTAAAAACAGCCCTGTATCTAATGCATGTCCCACTGCAGGGCCCGGCCTCTTCTCATGATGAGAAGGGTTAGGCCCATAGTCCACCACGTTGGCCAAGTGCGGATTGGTAGACTTCACACACCCTCGAGCACTTTTAAGGGACTCTCAGGCATGCAGGTTTCCTCACGATGTTTTCCTTCACCGTTAGCAAGCGATAATTTATATGATAAATACACAAATATCTTATAAATAAAAACATATCTTCGAAAAGACGTATCTTTACGATTTATTTACAGACGTGTGTGCCGTGGGTTCGAACCCGAGACCTTTGACTTCGCAGTACTACGGTCTCCCACTCGGATATCGCTGCCTGTCGCTGCTGCCTGCTCATTAATATTATCTAAACAAATATATCAGTATGTGAGGTACTAAAGTATGTAGTTAGTTGATCTTTAACATACTTGTAAATGAATTATTCATCAGCTGAAATGATAACATCTTACTTTACCTTGCTCTGTGGCATCTGCACATTTGTACCTCGTTCTTTTATAATTCGTACTTTCCTTCTTATCTTAGTATCATTGATTATCCGTTCGCTATCTAAATATTTACTCTTCAATATATTCCAATACTGTTTCTTTATGTCGTCTTCTTTTGCTGCAATACGCACCTGAAATATGAATTCAATTGTTTATACATTTGCCGTGAAAACGTGACTGTTAACTAGTTGCTTATAAAACTTTACAGTATAGATTACAAAATTTACATTTTGTTTCTAATGCCTCACCATTTTGTTTTTCTTTGAATCGTTGTTTATGTCTGTAACGTATGACCAAAGAGCTTCTTGTGATGATTTGCATACTCCTAAACTTAAATAATCCATTTCTTCCATAAATAAGTCTAAGGGTATATTCGCTCTTTTTATGTCTTCTAGATGAGCCTTATACATATCCATAACATCAGTATGTTTCTTTATTTGGACATTAGGATTTAAAATTGTTTGCATAGCATCATCTAAGAATTTTTTGTCTTTAAATTCATCTAAGTCTGTGTCAATTTCATGACCACTTTCATCTGATTGATCAAGTGTTTTATTAGATTTTTGAGATTTTTCATCTGCAGATATATCTGACGAAGGATTGGTTTGGAACTGAACAGCTACTGACATTGATGCTATTATTAGAAAACATGTTAATCGCTGAAACAATAAAGGTGTGATTATCGTATACTTATTTGTCTTCTAGCAATCGATGCATTGTTCAGTCTGGATATACATCTATGTTTATAGCAAGGCTTCTTTGAACGCAGGATGTCATGTATCGTTATCAGAATAATATCTACTATCCACTGGACCGTTCGAGAGAAATTAGCGGCCTATCCCTAGCCGTCCCGGCCCGTCCCTGAGGGCCAGCGGCAAATTGCGCCTCATCATACTACTGATTCAAAGTGTATTTTCTAGCAAACTATTGCAGCTATAGCAAAATAAAAAATACCAGTATAAAGCTGAATTGATAAGGAATCAAAATATGTACTTATTAAAGTATAACAATTAATCTGAAATCCATAAAAAAAAAATAACTTTACACTAGGAGTTAAATTGATGTAAAATATTTTTTTTAACAAGATGTAACGAAACTATATCTAACTTTTGTGTAATGATGTATACTAATTATTAAACTAGATTAAATAAGCTTTTCTTTGATACCAATATATCATTACTTAAAATGAACAGTGTAGCACATTCATCCAAAACAAAAAAATCCAAAACGCGGACGGCAATGGCGGCCATACCTAAACTCTGGGCAAGGAAATATAAAAACGTGAAATTCTAATTATTTACGTCATATTTCTTTTTGAAAGTCTACTTAAATATAAATAAGGACCTGTTTTACTAATTACAATAAGTATTATATTAAAAAATCGTATAATAACACAAAATCATGACGAATTTTAGGTTAGGTTTAGCATTGGGGCGAAGTTTTTGTCTTTCGACTATAACACGTGAAAAACTTTATTTTGACTGTTGATGCTTAAAATTGGTAGTTAATCTAAAAGAATAGACATTCAGCTTTCTTTTAATATATAACACTAATACACTGGGCTATTAAATATATAAAATACTTACATTTTAAAACCGGCACTCACTAACACTTCCACTCACTAGTTACGTAAAATATCACTAAAGAAAAAAAATTTTTTCAACGCTTGCTGACATCTGTCGGACTCTTGAATTAATACATATGATGCGTTAGCTAGCAGAGCCATCTAGTAAACATTTTACTAAGCTTTCTTTTTAAGGTTCATAGATACAAACTCGTTCTAAATTGTACTAGTACGCTGGATATCCGCGGGGTGACTCTAGCCGTTCGGAAAATTTTGTTATTATATTGGACTTTTTATTTTTGTTTTTTTTTTATTTAATTTAGAAGAATAGACATTCAGCTTTTTTTTAATATATAATAATAATACACTGGGCTAATAAAAACATAAAATATTTACATTTTAAAAGTGGCATTCACTAAAACTTCCGATCAGTAGGTACGCAAAATTACACTGTTGAAAACAATTTTTTTTCGACGCCTGCTGCCATCTGTCTTTTTTTTTAATTAATACATATGAGGCGTTAGCTAGTCAGTGTCATCTAGTAAATTTTTTACGAAGCTCTAACAAGCTTCATAGTTAAAACCTCGTTTATATTGTACTAGTACGCTGAGTTGCCGCTTGGGCAACCCCTGTTGCCTGGACGTTTGAAACAACAATGTATTGGGCAACCCCTGTTGCCTCGACGTTTCAGTGGTTGTCCATATCCATGACAAATTTAAAACTTTTTCTATAAATAACTATTTTGGAGGGAGGACACTATTTAATGAAATGCCCTATGAATAAAGATCTAAAAAGAAGAAAAGAAAGTTTGCCATAGCTTATAATATACAATTGTTTGATACATATACTAATGTAAATTAGTCATAGAACTAACTTAAGTTATATAAAGATTTTCTAAATACCTTCAATAAAATACAAATAACTTTAATGTTGATAGAGAAGACTACAAAGAGTGTTAATATGTAAATTAAAGTGTAAGTGAAAGGTTATTGTAGTTTATATAGCTAATTAATGTTTTGATGATTTTAATTCGAGTGCAATTTCCATAGACAAACCGATCATTCGGTTTTGTGGAGCCTGTTTAAAAATGTATGTATAATGGGCCAAGCAATTAGGTATGCAGGGCAAAAACTTCTACGCCATTGTGAAAACTGACTGCAATAGATATGCATGTGTGAATTACATATTTAATAAGTGTAATAATAAAAATAAAAAGCAGCGATAGCCGAGTTGGAGACCGTAGGACTGCGAAGTTAAAGGTCTCGGGTTCGAACCCACGGCACACACCTCTCGTCTTTTCGAAGATATGTGTGTATTTATCATATAAATTATCGCTCGCTTACGGTGAAGGAAAACATCGTGAGGAAATCTACATACCTGAGAGTGCCTAATAAGTGCTCGAGGGTGTGTGAAGTCTACCAATCCGCACTTGGCCAGGAAGGTGGACTAAGGCCTAACCCTTCTCATCATGAGAAGAGGCCCGAGCCCAGCAGCATTAAATACAGGGCTGCTATTATTATAATATTTTAAGTGTAATAATTTAATAAACCAACCATTTAGATACGTGACTCACTTATCCATAACTGGTGTAGTAAGTCTTTACTATGACTTAGAAGTTTTTGCCCTGCATACCTTACTCTTTGGCCCAATGTACATATTTATGAATAAAGCATATTATTTATCTATCTATCTATCTATCTATGTGGTTAGATATAAGTAAGGCTGATGCAAGACGCAGTATTCATATCAGAGATCTTGTGAGAATAGTTCAACAATAGACCAAGTACAGTAATAGTTCTGGGTAGTTGAATGAATAATGACTGTATCCTCTGTCTAGGATGGGTAAGCGGCTTGTTCAGGTCAGAACGGTTATTATAAGTATTACATTGATGTGATATTTTTATTGATGCTTCCTTTGCGATGTATATATATAGGATTCCTGTAATGCCTCATGTGCCAGTAATTTCAGGACCTGATCTCACCACCAAACCGGAACACAGTAATGGAAGCAGTATTATTGGCGGCAGGTTAAAGGTGAGACGGTGGTGCTGCCGCCCTTGAGCTCATTCACAAGAGCTCTAACACCAAGCTACTGTGGGATATTTATTTTATGAGCATGGATGTTTGCTCTTTAAGACGCTTCCTTTGCGATGTAGAGAGCAGTTAGTAATAGTTGTTTTATGTTAGTAAATACCTTTGTTACCTTATACGGTAAGAATAATATAGGCAAATGGTGTGGAGTGTATGCTTCATTCATAAAGAGAAATTGCGATAAGAAACTTTAGTGAAAATAAACACAGGAGTTGTAACTAGAGCGGGAGTCGTATAAAAAAAAAAAGAATCATAACTTTCCATTGCACCTTATTTTGACTTAAGACGTTTTGAATTGTGTTCGCATTGAAAATTTAACTTTATGGTTAAAAATTAACGTTAGCGTTGAAATTATTAATGGTGGTATTTAATTATATTTTTTGTGCTAAATATTGATACGTGAATTACGTAGATAATCTCAACGTGATGATACTGACACCACTGATGAGATCATATTAGACATGGTTGAGTGCTTGTGGTTTAGAGCTCATAAATCAAAACGTGGTTAGGTAGAAGAAAGATAATATGTTCCTTTTTAACTTAACTTATCCATGCAAGTTAACTAAGATATTAAATTGAAGAACAATCCATTTAGATATACAGTTGAAGTGCCGCGTAGTTATTTGCACGATAACGATGACTAAAATACAGTTTTTAAAAATTTTGTGTCTGTCTGTTTGTATCGGCTAATCTTCTAAACGGCTTGACCGATTTCGATAAAATGTATATACAGGTAACATAGGCAACTTTTTATTGGTGTACCTATCGTACGATCAGATTTTAATAATTATTTTTGTGTTTGATAGTCTAACTATCCATTTAAGTTTAATTAGTACATATTATTTACTTTTACACATATTTACTTTTACATATTTATTATTTACACACAACATACAATTGTCCTTACAGGCTAACCCTAATGCGACAATGGTGTTAAAAAGTAGACGAAATGTGTAGTGTCACTGTCTGGAATGCCGCCAATGAACATGTAAAAATATAAATTTCTACAGCAACCTTATTTATAATCCCCACAGCTCTTGCTACTGGGGCAAATATCAAAATATTGGTTCTAGCTACAGGAACCTCCAATGTCCTTTGTCTAGGTCTTTGCCTCAGCATGGTATTAGGAACAAGCAGTTTCATTGCTTCTAGCACTTGCGGATTATGTAACTTACCACGAAACACTAAGAACATAATATTTAACTAGCGCTAGATTCCGTCTATCCTCCAATTTATAATACCCAACCATTCCTAACACTAAAAGGGTTGGATACATGAGTGGGTAAAAGGGGTACACGTCGTATTCTTTTAAATAAAGGCAACGAGTAAATTTGTTGTTCAAAAGTTAAACTATTCAAAACTTTAATTAATATAAATCCAAAAAGTCTCATTCCATTGGTCGATTAAGTTCTTTCTATACATTCGTTTAAAGTGTTGCCACACAGTTAAATTAAAATTATAAATTGGATGATTGACATCCAATTTTTTTTAATATCGTTGTTATTTTTTTTACCGGCCAAATAAATCCAAAACTCACTTATCATATAATATAGACAAAGTAGTGGCAGTAGTTACTACAATAACTTTGTTATCACAAACATGCAAAGCACATAAAGCAAAAAATATGAAACCAATCAATCACGTTCATACCTACATAATATAAAAATAAAATACCTACTATAAATACCATCGTGTAAGAAAACAATCCACAGCTGAGTCAACTCGAACACATATCAATAGCACTGCACTCACAACATTTTCAGAACAATGTTGGATACCGCCGTCGTTTCGCAAACTGCCACAAGTATGTTAGAACTTACACACTGATTGCTTGTTTGTGAATACTCAGTTGTTTGATCGTTTTGTGGTGGATTTTTCAAATTGGAACAATCGAACGGCTGTTTTGTTTTGAAAACGTGGAACGGTAGGAGCGCGGCGCGCGACCCGATTGCCTGCGCTTGCGCATTGTGTAGCGCGCATAGAAATGCCCGCCTCAATTCAATAGCTCATCGATGTGTTCTCGTGCGACCGGACGTCGCGTCGGCCGCGATCGCTAACACCTTATTATAGTCCTTTGTTAACGATGTTAGCGCATTGATTAAATATTGTGACATATTAGACGCATGGACCTGAACTCGATACACCATATTTATTTACTAAACATACCAGACCGTTTAATGACCGGATGGCGGAGTGGGTATTGTACCTGCCTGCGACGCTGAGATCGCGAGTTCGATTTCCGCTCAAGACAAATCTTTGTGTACATAACCATGGAGGTTTTTCTTGGTCTGGGTCTTTCTATGTATATACAATATTTAGTACAAAAAGTTTGCTTAGTTTGGAATTAAATGGCGTTATGTGTATTAATTATTTATTATTATTATTAATAGCAGCAACAATAAAAAAGTGTGTAGGTAAAAATGTCAAAACTGATAAACAACATACATACATAATTGTATTAATCTAACCTAAAAATTAACTACTTATTAACCAAGAATCTATTCTAACCAATTATGTAACGAACTTCTTATAGGATTAATCTTCTTCTTCTTCTTAGTAGAAGAAGAAGAACATAGGATTAATTATGAAACAGCACCAAACCCTTAACGTCAACCTTCCCTTGCAAAGCCATATAGAAGATTATTTTTTTATCTCGTTTTTTCGTGTATTTCTGAGCATCATATAAAACAACCATGCCAACCTATCTTTTTCTTTCTTTTTTCTTTCTTTTCTTTTTCTTCTTTCAATATAACAGAGATCATTTCGACGACGATTGACAGATATTTGGATGGAACATAATCATCAACCATAATATTCTGTAAAAAAATATGGGTATTCGATTACTTACTTAGGAAATAATTACTTATGTCAAATAATTTTATCACTGACAATTATTCACATTATACACATTTGTCTGTACGTGTGGTGTAGTGATTTAAGCGATCGCCTCGCTGCTCTCCACTGGACTGGTTTTGTGGGTTCGATCCCAACATGGGATATAACACCGACCGACAGAGTTGTTAAGTTGAAAAAGATATGGGACTGGCAGGATTTGAACCTGCGACCTTCTGCATACCGGGCAGCTGGTTGTTAAAGCGACTGCCCGGTGTGCAAAAGGTCGCAGGTTCAAATCCTGCCGGTCCCATTTCTTTTTCAACTTAACAACTCTGTCGGTATTTTAATGTGCGAAACTGTTTTATCATGATCAGGGAAATTTACCATAGAGAATAAAACACTAACATTATCACTTAGACATTTAATAATATACTCGCAGTAACGTTAATAAACAAACAATACGACATTTAATGCTAGACGATTTTACCTGTTTTGCCGTGACACTAATATACCTAATATTGATATTAATTATGAAATACTGATCAGATATATCACTCTTTCTTTAAGAAAGAAGCAAGAATTTTCGCGCCTGCTACGTCAATATCGTTGTAACCGTAGGGTTCCAGGGCAATCTTGGTCCTCTCGAACCACTTCGTAAGGTTTTCATGCTCGCTGAAGTCGAAACCAAATGCCTGGAAACAGAAGTAAAAATCTTAGTTAACACGTCATAACATTAAGTAGTCCATATGGGGTAAGATATTTTGTAATGTTTATCAAAATTAAATGTCCAAGACATAGTTTATTCATTGAAGTAGACAGTAGGCTACTTAAAAATAAGTTTCCACTACTTTCTGAATGTCCTAGGCATATTAAAAAAAATCAAGGTCATTGAATAAACTATGTCTTTGATATTTAATTTTCATAAAAAGAAAAAAATAAGTGTCTACTTCTTTCTATGAATATCCTTAAAATATTCCTACGTTTAATTAATTACGCGTTGCTACATTTCAATAGCTAAAATAGTAATGCTTTATACTTGACTATTACAGGTTCCAAATACCTAATTAAATAAAAAAATATATATCACACAATATACGCACAACGCCACCTAGTCCTAAACTAAGCAGAACTTGTACTTTGGGTACTAGAATAACTGATACTAATAGATTTATTCTTTTTTTTTGTAAATACATACTTACTATACATAGAACTACCCAGACCAAGACAAACCTCCATGCACACAAAGGTTTGTCTTGAGCAGGAATCGAACCCGCGACATCAGCGTCGCAAGCAGATGCACTATCCACTCCACCATCCGGTCGTCAAAATTTACACTACGAAACTAGTATCATAAAAATAAATGCATACATTAATTTTTAATATTCACACGTACTACTCGTTTTGTAAATTAAATTGGGCTTTGGATGGTGTCAGTCATTTTTATTTATTAGCAACTTGAATATGACTTACATCCAGATTAGTGATGGTGACAATAATAGAAATATCAGCGATGGTGAGATTGTCTCCAGCGACGAAGGCTTTTCCATCCAGGAATGTGTTGAGCCATCCCAAGGCTTCTTGCAACTTGTCCGCATTTTCCTCATTGTATTCTTCACCACGGAACAAAATGGGTACCTGGAAAGGATGGCGACAAATTATATCAAATGCCAAGTTTCCCGTAGCATATTAACTCGTATGAATATCAATATTTTTATAGCACTAATAATTTGAATCACATCATGTTAAAAAGATGACTAAGTGCCCCTTTTTGGTCCGGAAAAAGTTAATCAATCCCACTCGTCACCCGAGTTCAAATCGATTAAACCAACATCCTGATGTGATGGGGAATCAGTAACCAAAAGATGGTTTAATTTTTCAACAAATATATTATTTTTATTTATTTGGCTCTTCAATAAAAACTTAACTGTTACATTAATAAAGGTGATTTTAAAGGTGAAGGTGATGATTGTGAAATTAAATCTAAGTGTCTCACTACTGATAGAGGATCACAACATGGATTATAATTAAAATAATTAGAGAACACATTAAGCCAATTTAAAAAAAAGCGCTAGACATACAAAAAAAATATCCTTTATCTGTGGAGGCTTTTCAAAAGCAATCTTTTCTTTAATTTATGTATTGTAATATTCACATTTTGTTATTAGACTGTAAGCCTTCCTAAAAACAATAATTTAAAAAAAATACTTAGTTTACAACCAAATTAAATTAAATTAGTTAGATTAAAACCAAATTAAATTAATTAGATTAAAACTAAATTTAATTAAATAATTAGATTAAAACCCAATTACATTAAAATTAATACAAGATTATAATTATTATTCCAATTTGATACATATTACAATTAAAGAATAAAATTAAGATTTAGATGGTCATGATTAGTCAACATTAATCTTTTTGCAGTTGGCACAGTGTCATGGAACAAATCAATATCCAGTCCAGTTCTTTGTAGATGTCATACATTCTAGATAGTGAGCAGTGTTGCCTTAAATTGGTGCCTGTAATATCTCATCTCTCTGCGTTTTCGATAACAATAGAAAATAATACATCTTAAAAATACTTACATAGAATGTAAATAGATACAAGAAGTTTATTGCTTTTTTTTTTTGCGTTATTTTGTTTTAAACCTGTAGTAGAATCACCTCCAGCGCTGAGGTTCTATATCTCTCTATAAATTGTAAATTATACTAATATTGCTGTACTACCTTCTACTACTAATATATTTTAACTATATCTTATGTTATATTTGTACGCCAATGATAGCAAGACATAGCGATCAATGTGTTATAACGTTATAACTATTTAAGAGAATATCTGTATGACCTGACCTGACCTGACAGACCACCTATGATCTACAAATAAAGGATTTTGAATTTTGAATTTTGAATTTGAATTTTGAATCTCTTTTGACATTATTGTGAGATATATTCCGCGGGCCTACCTTGCCCGTCTAGAATTAGTATTTTTTTTAAATACCTCTATGGCGTCCGCTCTATACCTAAATTACTTATTATTATTGTTGGTTACGGTTTCGTATCTATTATCGTAAAAGGCATGCGTAGGGCCGAAGCCAAACTAGGACTATTGCAAATTATGGAAACTAAAATCAGAACTATTGCATTGAGGTGCTAATGGACCGGAAATCTGATACTATGGATAAAAACTGACGCCTGCCCTGAAACACATGTTGTATTATTAAAAAAAAAGAGATCAATATTGTTACTTACATACAATCCAGAGTATCTGACGTACAAGGTACCCAGATCGAAGTTCAGTCGTTGATCGACAATGGCTCGAAGTCGAGGATTTTTGGGGTACAAGGAGTCATCACGGCCGTAAGCATTCACCAAGTAGGTCAGGATAGCGCGGCTGGAAACCAATTAAGTAGGATATATTGTTATTACAATAAGCTCCGATTGCCTAATGGGAGACCGTAGGACTGCTTAGTGGAAGGTCTCGGGTTTGAACCCACGGCAAAAATCTTTAAGATTCGTCTTTGGGGCCGTTCAAGTATTACGTAAGCACTATGGGGGGTGGGGGGTCTTTGTTTTGCTTATTTTGGATGACATGGGGGGTAGGGGAGTCTAGATGATGATTACGTCATCGGTAGTTATTTACTTTTTTACACGAATGGTAACCCTCACATTGTCTATGCCTGAAAACGAAACGCATTTTTGGGGATTCCCGCACGCATACGTTTAGGCACTTGCTTTAGAACCGATTCGGGGAATTACCGCGCGCTGTTCACTTGTCTAAATTTCTTCTCGTCAGTGTATTGTTTTGTTTGGATACTATAGCGAGTAGACGTACGTGTTGTAAGCATAGCAAAGCAACTTAACATTTGTGTTACCGTTGATTCGAAATCCGAAAAATGTTTACGTAAGCATGGGGGGAGGGGGTAAAAGCTTTGCTTACTTTTGCTGACAAGGGGGATGGGGGGGTAAATAATTGTAATAAATCTGCTTACGTAATATTTGAACGGCCCCTTTGTCGAAGATATGTGTGTGTATTAACATGAAAATTATGCTTGTATGTAAGCTGTATATCTAATACATGTCCCACTGCTGGGCTCGGGCCTCCTCTCATGATGAGAAGGGTTAGACCATATAGTCTACCACGCTTTCGAATTGGTAGACTTCACACACCTTAGTTAGCGAGAGATAATTTATATGATAAACACATGCATATCTTCGAAAAGATAAATTTTAAAGATTTATTGACAGATTGGTGCGGAAAGGGTTCGAACCCGAGACCTTTGACTCTCGGCTATGGCTGCTTCCTTCTGTATATTTCTCTTTAATATAAAAATTCAGCCTGAAATATATAGATGCATTCAATTATATTTTGTTGTGAAGTACTTAATAAAATTTTGTTGTTACCTTTCCCACAAAATGAATCCACTGTCGTCCATTGTTGGTATCGTGTGTTGTGGATTCATCTGAAAATAGTGAAAAATAATTAACACTAAAAGAAAAACCGTCTAAGTACGTGTCGGTCCACGCATAATATGGTTCTGTAGCTAGTCTTTACAACATATTAGACTTAAAGGGATTAACTAGCTGTATAAATGAAGTAACATCTTTATAAAAGTCATAATTTTCAAAGTTTTTTATATTATGTACGAATGACTTCAAGTAACTGCATTTATCAATTTGGGCCCCGTACTACTTTTGAACTAACTAAGTTTACTGGTCGCTATAAATTTCCATTAAAGTTCATTACATATCCTACCACCACCTTTTCAGATTTGTCGACCCAACGAGTTAGCTTTTAGAGAGAGGGGGGTTATGTAAAATTATGTACCGCACGAACTTTAGCAAAAATACAATGCCTTTACAAGCCAAGTAATGTTATATGCATAGTATTTTGGTAGATTTGGCAATTAATAACGTTATTGTGTTAAAAAAACATAAGCTTCTCTATTTCTGAACTTTCCCATTCATCAAAATAAATGTTGTTCTAGCACGCGAGTCTTGATATATTATGATTATTTATTCAATTACAGCTCGTAAAGGGCCATTAATAATAGTATAGTACTGAATTTAGATTTTTTCATATAGAACGGCAGTAGCAAGGTCATGATTATTAAGATTCCAAGGCTTTTAGCACGAATTTGAAACCTTTTTGCCTGAAGGACCACTCGTTTTAAAATAAAATTTCACAGGAAGCTAAACCATGATTGAATCCACATCTTTTCTTTGTTCGTATAACATTAATTAGTAATCAAGATTGAAATATCAATTTAGAAATCTTTGTTACAAATACCTACATCAAAACTATATTACCCAAAAAGGTGCGGCAGAGGTTTATAACACTCAAACTTCAACTGTTTAGGTCCCATGTGATAGGAAATGAGCCTATCGCCATTTACCAAGCACAAATCCAACTTCGTGTATATAGAGAATTACAAATAATACTTTTAGCCGACCCGGGAATCGAACCCGAGACTTCGCAGCGAATACTTGCTTTTGTTAGATTGAGCTGCAGCATTTCTATAGGATGGAAATGCACTTACTTTGAGATACTCCGGCGTCATATGCGCTCCCTCCATGATATTGGTGAGCACTAGATCCAGGTCCAGACCTAGGACCCTGGCCGCCATCATGACTGCCCGGCATGGAGGTGACGGTGGCAGAAAATATAGCTTGATGGGCTGAGACGGCATCTTGCTGCTTTTAGAACGGGCTGCGGCGTTGCTATAATTTTTACGAAGGCGTTATAGTTTGTGTAAGATTATTTATAGAAATACTTATGACTGTACAGGTCTGGCAAACGAGCTCGGAAAGAAAACACGACGGAAGGTTAATGTATTTTATTGCCTGGTACATTTAGTGAAAGAAGTTTGGTTGGAGCCTCAAAGCAATAAGCCAACGTGAGGCGTCCCCCGCTGCTAAATGTGGAAGAGGGCTCCTGCACGTCAAATAAGTACCTAATCGTCTAGTTGTCAAATTATAGATGCGCCGAACAGTCTATCCCCCCGCTCCCTTAGTCACGAATCGCGAGTTTTGGCAGACTTATTTGCATAGGTATTTGCTTTCATTTCTTCTCCATATTGATTAAGTGCTCTTTGGGTGAAGCATGATTTAGCGGGTGCTTAGTAAAAGGGACCATTTAACTGTCCACATAATAATAGTGTTCTCGCTCAATGTGTTGTTTAGTCCTATTAGATCTATACAAAATATTTTAGTCCGTAGTCGTATGTGGCTAAAAATAAGGTGGACCACGGCCTAAAGCAAAATACAGCCTGGTAAATAAAAGGACATTTTAAATGGAATAATGGCACAGTTACCTAAAATTATGTTAATAAGTACTTATAGCTACACTGCAGTAAACAAAACTGTTAACTGGATTGATGTCTGTATTATAATTTACTAAGCCTAGAATTACATTAAAGTAGTGTGCCCATTAAAACCAAAGCGCTCAGATAGCCAGTATAAATAGTTAGTGGTGCAGATTGAAAATGCTAACACAAACCAAAACTCATCCTCAAACCTCATTTTCAAATCAGTGTTCTCACTCGAAAAATAGTGAGTGCAGTATATATATTTTATAGAATGAATGGGTAAGTATGTAGTATGGTAGTACTAGAAACGCGTATAACCGTATCATCGTATCGCGTCAAGACCAGTCTACCTACGGCAATAACATATTATAACTTCGTAAATAGTGTCCTAACGTGTCAACAATGTTTGCGCGTTCACTAATAAAGTTGGCTACTGCAGCCATCTAAGGGAATTAGACAGCTAACCACAAAGACCACAAAAAAAAAACAGCAATCGCCGTAGCCAAAATCGGTATGGGGATATATACAGGGTGTATTTTTGAAAAAATTGACTTATTAGAAGCGTATTTTGAAAGAACCCTGCAATTGCAGGTTTTTCAAAAAAATTGTAATAACCTTTCTTGTTGGCACATGCCGCAACGGATACTTATTGCGGTACCACACTAATGCAGCTCCCGCATTTCGATTATTGACAAAATACGCTTCTAATAAGTCAATTTTTTCACGATTAGAAGACATTTTAGCGAAAATCCTTAATTAATAACTCATACGAAGTTTCTCAGCTGAAACTAAGTATAACACACAGATTTTCGAATCAAATTCGAAATTTGAGGGTAAAAATTCTTTTTATTTACTTTACAGTCAATTCTACCCACTTCCAGGCCATAACAAAAAGTTAGACCATCGTAGAAATTCGTTTCTGTTGCCGAAATGTATAGGAAACGTTTTTGGCGATTTCTGTCTTTTCTAGTACTGAAAGCTAAAATGGTCCCGTAGAGTTTTTTGATCCCCACATGAAATAGAATCGATTGGCATAAAAAAAAAAAATTTGAACTTTTTGCATTTTTTTTGCTAACTGTAAGTTTTTTACAAAATCTGTGAATGCAGTTCAAAATGTCCCAAAAAGTTAGGGAAGGTCTTTTAAGAACGTTTTGCTGTAACTGCAACGGTTAAGGTACTTGCCCTTACTGCCCCGTTTCAAAAATACACCCTGTATATATATATATATGTATAAGTGGAAAGTTAAGGAGGAATAAGAAGTATAATGTAAAACTCGTAGTACACAACGTAGCATTGTGACATGAAAGAAAGGCGTAATTTAACATAGGTACATGTAGGTATGTATGTTCAATTGTACATGTATATTATCAGCACGCTCCTGTTGCGCGATTAGTAAACATGTAACTACAATTATCCACCCATAATAGTCGTCGAGTGTTACAATGAGTTATTTATCATTACGTGAAATGCTGTTTCATTTTATGACGCATGCAGAAAAAATTTGCCGTCTGATGTAGCTGGTATTACAACCTATACATTTGCAAACAAATCAAATAAGAGACCATCTTGCTGCGTCCGTAATTCTTTAGCCGTAAACGTCGTGGAATTGAATTTAAACAAAGTCGATTAATTCAGTTCTTTAAAACAGTGGACGACCAAATGGTGGAGTGGGTAGTGTACCTGCCTCCGACGCTGAGGTCGCGGGTTCGATTCCCGCTCAAGACAAATCTTTGTGTACATGAACATGGAGGTGTTTCTTGGTCTGGGTGTTTCTATGTATAATAAGTATGTAATTTAAAAAGAAAAGTATATATTGTGTGATATTTATATTTATTTAGTGACTGGGCTAATGCTCACGAAATAGTCCTCACGGGTTTTGTTTCTAATGTAAAAAAAACAAAGCAGTTGAGCATCGGGTACAGTGACGTCACAATGTACGATGGCTATACAAAATGTTTGCTAAAGATTGTTTTTGACAAAATTAAAGAGTACTATGTCAATTGACTAGTGGTCAAGTACCCAATTACTTTAAGTGCAATGAGTCGACTGAACTCTTGTTTGCTACACGCATCTTAAATAGTACCTACCTTGAACCAATGTGCAAAACTTCAAGTGAAAAGCACTCTTAACTGTGTAGATATGTGCATACATGAATAAACTGATGTGCATAGAGAAAGCGAAGGAGAGTCAGGGCAGGATGGCGCAGTATTCCATGGTTCCACCAACCACGTACTCCAGGTCTTATACATAAATCAAAAGATATAATGTGGTGTTTCAAATTGCGTGCATTGTCCTAGACATAAAACAAACCAGATAGGTCTTGTATCTGCTTCAAATATAAAAATTCGTGAGTCGACTCAAATATTTGCATAATAAAATGCTATCCATTCTGTTGCATGTCAGCGTTTTTATTATTCAGTATCTGAAAGCATTCGCGTGCAAGGTACCGCTCTGTGCATTTTTCACTCTATTAAAAAGACTGATACCCCTTTTGTTGCTGAAACTTATTATGATAAACCATCACCAGATTGATTTAAAAAAAAATGTCTAAGACGTGTTAGAAAATCCATAAAACTTCGTGCTTCAGTCTCTTTTTCCGTCGATTTTTTATCCAAACTTACCCAAAAACACATATTGCAAGACAAATACAGACACATACTAGGGTCTTCATCGTTAATCAATTTCATAAATTAATATTTCCTTGAAGCACTGCTGGCTATCCTAAAGCCGTAAAACAGTTAAAATTTCATAAAACAAAAATCACATAAAAACCAAAAAAAACGTCCGTAAAAAAATTATATCACAATAAAGACTCTTTTCCATGCAAAGCTTTACGACACGATAACTAAAAAATTGGAAATTTGCCTAAATTTAGTTAGAATAAGCAGAGCCATTTGCCAATTAACTTTTTACAAAAGTGATTATCATTTCACATGCAAGCTTCGGAAGCTCAGCAGTTGCGAAACTCACTTCGCGTTTTGAATTTTTTCGACGACAGTTTTGTCCATACATTGGCCCAGTTTGAATTATTTCTTCTACACTTTCACAATAAATAATTATTTATTTTAAGATAAAACAAATATACACAACTTTAAATATTAGATATGAAAATACCTCGTTACTATTTTGTGTTTCGATATGATCTGAGTTTTTGATAGACCAGTGCAAACGAGTCAACGTTCAAAAAAATACTGATTTTTATAACATGTCTGTTATGATTGGAAATCAAACTTGTTATGGCAAAGGATACCATAGCAACGTTGGGCGGTACCACCATTACGCCGAGTCACTCTGACCATCAAATTGCTGGTAGAATTGTATAAATTTCTGATTACCTACTGTTATGTCATTTGTGACGCACGCTAAGGATACTTATGGAATTAGCATTAACTAATAATTAAGGCCTTCTTTAAAGCCTTTACTTATTATAAACTGTTCTAGTCCCACTCTTATTTGTGGGGAAAAGCTAGGTATATAATTTGACTGCTACATTATTGTTTCATAAAACTTTGATGCTCGAACAAAACTAAATGCTTAAATTAGACTAAATTCGTAAAGCAGCAAAGGCCGCATGTATATTACTGATCCGTGTTCAATGTTTACATTGATGACCTGGAGTCGTGTTTACATGATATAGTGCCTGTAAAGTGGTTTTCATGATAAACATCGATAGTACATTGTGACGATGTGCCCCAGGTGCAATTACAAAGACTAATAGAGCACTGCTGCTGTAAGGCTGCATTTTCAGTGCAGGCGGAATCCAAACACACGACTTATTTATTTATTTATTTAAAAGACAGTTACAAAGACAATTTGAACAATAAGGATGAGAAATTATTATCACTACATGGTATAAAACAAAGTCGCTGCCCGCTGTCCGTCTGTCCCTATGCTTAGATCTTTAAAACTACGCGATGGATTTTGATGTGGTTTTTTTCAATAGATATAATTATTTATAACAAAGGTTATTATATTCAAATTATGCATACTACATAGTACCCGGAGCGAAGTCAGGGCGGATCGCTAGTAGATAAATATTTTTTGGTCATTCTATTGGTGACGTCTGCAACGACCATCCTCTTACACTGTGATTTCCAGAGATAATAGATGTCAAGATGTAGATAATTTACGGTTATACTTTTGGACTGTCACATTTCATAAAAAAACTCCCCAGGCTGGGTAAAAGCTGTCAAATCCAATATATTTCTAAGCTTTGACGTGAATTTTATCTGGAACGCGCAGCTTTGCTAGTGCAGTGGAAATAATGTAGTTTAAAACTTATAGTCGTCTCCAGTTAAATGTATGCTCTCTGCCTCTCTGGTGATTGCAAACAAGATAACGGGGCTTGTCACGCCAGCCTCCATTTTCACAGACCAACAATGAGTTATGTATGGTACGGAAAAAATTACGTTTAAATGCGGAGCGAGAATTTTTTTTTTGCGAAGATAAGGAAATGTGACGAGATATTAAAAAAATGGAACCATAAGTATTGCTTTGTAATCCATGGGGATTATCAACATTATTTATGTAATGTTCCATATCCATAGTGACTGCAATAGTACTTTTAATTAATTTCATATATACGTATGACGAAGGCACTTATGATAGATAATATTAGTAGGCAGTTAAGTATTTACATGCTAGCTAATCACTCGTCAGTATAATTTTACACAGTCGAGTGAGTCGCAACATGCTGTAATTTTCAAGTCAACCTTGATAAAGTATAGTAAGATATTAAAGTATGTTATAATAATATACTTGAAAAGTGACGTCAATGTTTGTGCAGGAACCAATCATTTATTTTATTACGTAATTTATTTTTGTGCAACTAAAAGTATTACTTAATTAACCTAATTTGTACGACATTAGTTGTACACCATGATAACGATTGTCGCTCCCTGCCCATAAATATAAAAAAATGTATTTTCCCAATTTTACTTAACTCAATTATAAGGAAATGGACAATTGAGACATCTTTAATTTTACAATGTTTTCAATTAAAAAATGTAATTAACTTCAACTTCTTATTTATTATTTTTATAGAATGTAACTTAGCAAATTATACTAAGAATAAGTTGAAAAAGATATGGGACCGGCAGGATTTGAACCTGCGACCTTCTGCACACCGGAAAGTCGCATTACCAACCAGCTACGGTCGCCTCTTGCCAGGACCCTAAATTTTACAACTTACGTCATTTCGTGACGTCACGTTCATCCATTTTTTCCTATATTAACTAGGTAGTTTCAAATCCTGCCGTGCACATATCTTTTTCAACTGTTTCTTGGTATTGTAATTTACTGTTTAAAACCATTATCATGACATTATCTCGGAACTTGTAAACTACCCTCGAACATTGATAACCACTCCTACTATTATTCTTTAGTCTTGGCTACCTTTAAACATACATACATTAACAGAAAATTCCACATCATAATAAACAGTTGGCTTATTGCATGTTATTTGTCCTACCACGTCATTATCAATGTGACTACTCACATGTACTTCCAAGGCCATCATAGATCCTTCTCGAAACAATAATGAGCTACTAATTGTGTAGGCATTTGTGTAAGTACCCTAATTTCACATACACACTTAACTTTGGATAATCAGGTTAATAATGTGTGTAATAATTGTGTAAATAAAGTCTCATCAAATAGCGAAATCCAAAAATAGAAACAGACCAAATTAACAAACATAACATAACATCACGCCTATATTACCCAGAAGGGTGTGGCAGAGGTGTGCAACACCCACACTTCACCTGTTATGTTTAATTTCATTGGGATTGGGGGTCAGCCTATCGCCAACCGCCGGGCACAGTTACAACTCTGTGCTGCTATTGTGAATTATGAAAGTTCACAAATAACACTTTGCCCGACCCGGGATTCAAACTTGAGACCTCGCGATGAGAGGCGCATGCGCTAACCACTGGGCCATCAAGAGAGACTGAATTATGATCCTTAATGTGCTTTTCAACTTACATTAGCTTGCTGATCGTTATTTTTTTTGTCAACTGATTAAAAAAACATTATACGCTTGCAAACATTTATTAAGTACGAGATTTGTAGAAGCAAAAAGTACAGTCGATACTTTATTTTGTTTTTTTTAATAAATATATATTTTCATTAATATAGTGACAATTTTGAACCTTATAACATCCTAAATAAAATCAAACGTAGAAATTGTATTGTACGTAGAAATCAAAGCCTTTAGCCTACAGTGGACCATTGTACTTTATAAAATTATGCGTTTATAGGATTGATGCTGCTCCATGGAAAAAGGCGTGATTTTATGTATGCGATGTATTTAAAAATGAATGATAAGGTGATGAATCCGCTGACCAGTGACTCTCTAGGTACAGTGGGCCAAGCAGTTCGATATGCAGGGCAAACAAACGCCAAATTGAAAACTGACTGCAACAGATATACATGTTGGAATGACATCATATTAAATAAGTGTAAGATACCCACTATATAGATATGTAACTCACTTATCTATAACGGTGTAGTAAGTTTTTACTATGACTTAAACGTTTTTGCCCTGCATACCTAACTCGTTGGCCCACTGTACATGATTTTGAGACACTGGGTGCATAAAAAAAATTACCGGAAATTTATGACCTTTTTTTCATGTCTTTCAATTTTCGTTTTTTACTGTTTGTCCGACTGATAATGGAAGTTTTACTCGAGATTAACCCAGTACATTTGCAATTTCCCCGACGATTTTGGTATTTCTTCGTTTAAATTTCCGATCAGAAATGTTTGTAGCTAAGGTTTTAAAATCCACTTCTTTTGTTGGAAAGGGTTTAGGTTGGCTTATTCTCATACATTAGCAATTTTCTTATGACGAGTAAATATTTACGAAGTCCGAATTTCTGATGTGTGGAAACTTCCGATGAAAATTGTTTGCATCTCGGGTCGCAGGATCATATTATAGTGAATCACTGCGCGGCTTTGTCATGATGTCATTTACACTCTTTATTATCATTTATCGTTAGAAATAATTACGATTGTCGTCATAATCATAACCATTGGGTATTTTAATCGAGCTCTTGTGGGGAAGCGCCATCACACCGTCTCACCTTTTGCCTACCGCAATATAAAATTGCTTGTGCAACTGACTAAAAGATACTGTCAACAGAAGCACAAACAGGAGGTAGATATAACATGCCTTTTCATTATAGCAGAGATTTTTAAAATATAGAGAAGCCATTCTATGTTTTTCTTGTCTTGTCTTGTCTTAACAAACATAGATTAAACATACACGCCACATCGAAATTATTCTTAGTGTTGGAAAAAAAAACGCTATATTAAATGTCTGCAGACCTGCAGACATTCTCAGTCAAGTCACACATGTGCACGAATCATACGCATGTATGACACATTATAATGTGTCACGAATGAGTCCGAGAAACAATGACTTAATTAGTGACAATATTATTGTGACCTCTCGGGGTCAGTGCCCTATTGACTCGTCTCGTACTTCAAGCGTCCTTTACAGCTGACTGCGAGACGATAACAGCTGATATATTTTTACTTCTTTACTAAATTTCTTTGTTTTTAACTAGAACCAAGCCTTTACCATACATTTATATTGATCTACAAAATCGATTACCAATTTTTTTATTTGACGACCGGATGGCGAGTGGGTAGTGTACCTGCCTGCGACGCCGAGGTTGCGGGTTCGATTCTCGCTTAAGACAAATCTTTGTGTGCATGACATGGGGGTTGTCTTAGTCTGAGTGTTTCTATGTATAATAAGTATATATATTTACAAAAGAAAAAGTATATATATATTAGTATCAGTTTTTCTAGTACCAGCTCTGCTTAGTTTGGGACTAAATGGCGTTGTGTGTAAGTTGTGAGATATTTATTTATTAAATTTATAATTTAGCCTACCAATTTTCTATAAAATTGGTTAAGTTATTTAGCCGTGAAGACGTAATAGACGAACTGACAAGATTTCTTTCAAATTTATAGTATCACTAAATCTGAACTAGAATGTAATTATATTTTTCTACAATTCTATCTAGTAGGTACTTAATTTGGCTTTAGCTATTAGCGAACCTTCAGGGAACTCTTCAACATAAATAGTTCAGAATGATAGATACTTGGTTGTAACACTATGAATAATTGACTCGTGTTGTATTGACCTTCAAAACTCATAATTAATTAAAAGGAAGATAGTGTACAACATCATGAGAACTTTGACATATGTTCCAAATCAACTACATGTCACGTATTCAAGTTGATTATAGCTTTTGTTACATTTTATGACAATTACAAATTGATAACTACTTAGAAACGGGACTAGGACATTACCACTTCAGTTTCCATCCAGCTGTTGTTATTCGTATCGTACTCATGATAAATAATTCTAGTTATAACTTCTAATAACTATCGGTCGATTCTAAAGATATACGCCTACAAGGTTGTTTCATGTTTCAACGGCTACTTTGCTGAATCATTATAACATTACTTATGAAGGTATAGTATATACCTAACAAATCCTTCAGCGAAACAAATAATACACTAGGAGTGGCTTATAATCGGGATTTGCCAAAGCAACTTGTTGTGAATAACAGGATTACTGTTATCTACTCTACAATTGTACATTCGCGTTGTTTATCAATTTTATCATTCAATACAAACATTATATTGTCCTAATAATATATTGGTCGTGAATTCTCATACCAGTTACATACATGTGACGTAATTTTGGTACATTTATCGATCAAACATCTCCTGACAATGGAATTTAATTTACAATGCAAATTTCATTCAAAATGTCTAATTACAAGTTTAAGGTATAAATTACATACTTTCCTGGTAATTCTTTTAGAAAACAAACTAAACACATCCGAAAATCTGTTTTATTTATGGCACATATTTATGCATTTATATACAATAAGTTACTCGTTATATTCGACTCGTAGAAAATGGTTAACTCTAGAGAGACTGTTCATCACTTTCAATCATTTGTCATCAAGCACTTCTACTGTTGACGCACTACTTGCATTGTCACGGTCCTTATTCTCTCCACTGTCGTATTCCTCGGTCTCCTTCGAAGCATCAGGAACGTCAGTCAACGAATTGATTCTTTCCCGAGGTTCTTCTGTACTCTTCTGGACATTCTGCGTCTGCTCATCACTGATCTTCAACTTCTTACTTTTCGAGTTGCCCATTTTATGTCTGAGATGCACCAGTCCCCATACAAGAGTGACACGCTTTACTAACTAATCCACGCTTTGGTGAAGATAAAGCTGATAAGAGAATCTGTTTAATTAATTCTGACACGCTACAGATAAGTCTGCTTCCAAATAAAGTGAAAACAAAACTGCAGTTGGTAAGATAGTATTTCTGCAGTCAAAACATAAGTACTGATATATAAATAGGAGATAAGGCGACAATGACACATCGACCGTATGCTCGTTTCATTGACCGGATGCTCTGTCTCCTTTATAAATACAATAAACGGGATCTTCGTGATATAAAAAGATTCTTTTGTTTGGTGCTTCTTTTGTGTGCTATAATTATGATTACTAAGTACGTTTAAGTGGTAAATATGTAAAAAGCTAAGGAAAATTGTGGTATTGTATGTTTAAAGTATGGTGGTGTTTACTCCTATATGAGTAAACTTAAATTTCTTATGAAAATATACATAAATATGAACATTTTTTAATACTGACTATATATACTTTTATACAAATATTAGGTATGCTTTTTTATATATTTGATATTAGGTAGGGTATTTGGTGCCTAATTTTATTTGAACAATGTGTATTTAATTAAAGTATAGATATATATCTATACTTTATAACTAAATACAATACTTTTTTAAATATATACTTTTTGCTAATAACTCTTTGTTTAATTTCGTGCGATAAATAAAATGTGTGTGGCAGAGGTATACAGCACCCACATTTCACCTGTTATGTTTAGGTCCCATGGGATAAGGGGTGAGCTTATCGCCATCCACCGGACACAATTTCATCTTCGTGCTGCTCTTGTGAAATTCCTTACAGAAAATTCTCAAATAATACTTTGCCCGACCCAGGAATCGAACTCGACACCACGAACATACGCTCACTACTAGACTATCGCGGTAGAAGACAAAATATTTTATAAATAGTAGAAGCCAAGACTAATTTATTTTTGTACGTCAACAAGATAATTGTATTATGATTCTTTGCTAGCCTCATTCTGTTTATTTAGTCGATTTCAACATATTTAAGAATGACATCACAAAACATACGATTATAAGACGATTTGCCAGAATTTCACGTATTTGAAAAGATTTTCCTTATCAAATAAGTGAACAACGATAAGAATTTGATAAAAAAATTATGTAGACACCTTAATATGCTGCTCTTGCAAGGAATGGCAATTAATATTAAAGCTGCAAAATTAAGAATCCAGCAGGACTCGAACCTGCACCCCCTACTACGCCCCAAGTGCTTTGCCAATTGCACTTGGAGCAATTGCAAACCGTAGTTTTAGGTAACGTTACTAGTCCATAATCAGTCGGAAAAAATTTCTATTTTTTTTTTGTCGAAACACTCATGAATTTTTCAGTGCTTTTTTTGCATCCAGGGTCAGATTGGTAAGCGGCTACGCCATCATTTCTTTTACACACTGTTTAAAGATAAAAATGTACATTGGTATTTTAATTACGGAATAATCACTGGATTAAACTTAACGACAAAAAAATATGAATTTTAGTGATTTTATTTAAAACTTTAGCTATTTCTCGTCTTCTTTTAAAACGATGTTGATGCAGTTTTACTCATTACGTACGTAGTTTTAATATTAGTTTAATTATTATTATTAATAATATTTTGATATCTCTAATAGAGTAATCGGCTGAAGACACTTAACGATTACACCTTGTATATCATCAATCTATCTTAAATATAGATTACACAATATTACTAACAATTCGATAATCGTCTACCGATAATATTAATAGAGATAATCGAAAAAAAAATGCGAGTAGTTTAGATAAACAGGTTGTAATATTTTAGGTACAATTTAAAAGAATTATAGCGACAATTACATCAATATTCGTCAATTTTTGATACAAATCAACATTGTATAGCCACATCCGGTAAAAGAATAATTGAACAACACTTAACTTCAAATGATATAAATTTTAGGGTACACTCATAGAAATATATATAATATGGTCTACTCGATAAGTTGAAAATGGTACAAAATAGAGATACTGGTCTTAAAATTATGTGCGATACCTCATTGGATTCGGAATGACGCCTAGAAAAATGTGCCAAAAGAGTGTATTAGCACATAAAAAATTGCAAAAGTTATAAACAATTAAAGATGAAAAAAAAAAAAAGGCATTTTGTTTTTGCCAATATTTCTTTAACGATTAATATTTAAGAAATTTCAAAATAAGATTCTGAAAGAAGAGAAAATTTCCAGCAGTTTTTTTTCTTTAACAAAAACTTAAAAATCCTAGTAATGTTGTTCAAGTAAAAAAACTGTTATAAACAAAGTATAAATATTTTTTTAACTTTTATAACACGATCTTGTTTATTATGTATGTAAGAAAGGCTCTACGAAGCGAAATTTTTTTACGACCATTATTTAAGCATTTTTTTTCACTTACAATTAAGACAGTAGTTCGAGAAAATTTCGTTAGTTAATAATTTGTTTAACTTGTTGAAAAATTAACTTTAAGTAGAATTTCCAACGGGAATAAATTATTTATAGTATTCGAAACATACCATAATTATTTCAAATTAAAAGAAATATATTCAATACCTTAAATAAATTAATTCATGTGCCGTACTCGCTTTTGACGCCACGCGTGCAATCTAAAAATGTCGCGCGCAGACCTATTTTCAGCGTTAAATTAAAATTATAAATAATGGAGATAGAGTTTCAAAAGTTATGAGTTTTTTGTTGGAAATTTTCTCTTCTTTCAGAATCTTATTTTGAAATTTCTTAAATATTAATCGTTAAAGAAATATTGGCAAAAACAAAATGCCTTTTTTTTTTTCATCTTTAATTGTTTATAACTTTTGCAATTTTTTATGTGCTAATACACTCTTTTGGCACATTTTTCTAGGCGTCATTCCGAATCCAATGAGGTATCGCACATAATTTTAAGACCAGTATCTCTATTTTGTACCATTTTCAACTTATCGAGTAGACTAATATAGAAATGGCTTGTCCGAACACATTGCCCTTCAAAATTGACATTATGAATAGCAGGATCAGTAACGCCATCTGCTCTGAACTACCATGTAAATGACTTTGCATTCACGCGATGTGTAACCTTGTAAGAGCGTGATGTAATTTCGTTTGCATTTTTTTTTTTGCCGAAGGTACAATAAAATTGTGATTCTTTCAATAGTGTAAAATATTTATTATTACAAAATTAAAAATACTCCTAGTTATATTATAAAAAGAACAGTACAAACGTCCGCGTCATAGTTCAACTAAGCGCAGTTGCGCAGAAGCAAAGTCATGTCACGCGGATATTCACGATTAAGGAATATGGCGTCGGAACGAAAAATTTTAGCAAATAAAATTGATAAAACAATGTAAAGAGGTGGATATAATATGATATTTGTGTCTTACGGGTGATATGTAATACCATAATATTTTTTGTTGTGTTTAATTTGGTAGTTCGTACAACTTTTCAGTGCACAATTAGGCATTTTGTCGTGTTTGACCGCTCACGGAGGCAGCCAACCATAGTCAATTTCACTACGCGCTTTTTGTAGTCAGATTGACACCAAAAAGGTTGAGTCCATTTATCGCGCGTTAGCCGTGTCCTTACTTTATACGTTAATGGGTACACTACAAAAAAAAAATACAATAATGTACTTCGAAAATGAGGCGATTCCGTTGTTTAATTTTGTAAATACCTTCTTTCCTCTTTATTATATTTGATTAACGCCAAATTGCATTTTTTTTTTGAAATTATAACGTTTTTATTCATGATGCTTAGATCTAAAAACAAGTATCGTGATATTATGGTAAAATTAAGGTAGTTTTATTGCTCAATGGCGTCGTAAGTCTCCCCACAAAGGTGTGTTCTATGATGTATGTCTTTGGTAGATTAATTTATGTGAATGTGTATTCTTATTACAATAAGTATATGGATTTTTTTTTACCAACTTTAAAAAAAGGAGGTTGTGTATTCGTGGTCGAGTGGTGGTTCGAGGTCGTGTTTTCCCAATGGATAAGGCATCGGACTTACGATCGAGAGGTCATGGGCTCGCATCTTGGCCATTCACCACGGACGTGGACTTCCTTCTAACACAAGCGAAGTAAGCTTAGCTGGAGGGGCTTAACAAGAATGCTAGTAATTTGTATGAATTGTAAAGTAAGTATAGAATGCTATTAACTCGGTAAATATAACGATTTAGACCGATTTATTTTATCCTTTTGTTTTAATGAAGGTTTTTCAATTCAGAGATCCATCAAAAAGGGCTTTCTAAAAATGTCTTCCACAATAAAACGGCGCACTGTGTTATAATACCCCAAAATCAATAAATAAATACTTTATTACTAAACCACTGATATCTTATACTATAGTGATACATTATTTTGCGTTATATTATATTGTCTTATTTTATATTTTCCATTATATTTGCTGTGTCCATTTCGTCACCAAAGACTGTAAATAATCCACAGAAAGGTACAAAGGTACAAATGATAAATCTAGCAATACTACGAAATAGCCCCGCAGCAGTTTGCAGCAGAAGACCCTTTAAGTATATGACTTTTGCGTAGAAAATCTGTAATGAAAAATACGTATAAGTATCAAATACTGTTGTAAAATTAAAAAACTAAAAGACACGCTTTATATAGAAAACCAAACTAAAAAATAGAAAATAAATTTTAATAATTTTGAATTATGAATAGTGTAAAAAATTCTAAATAATATTAATTAATATCAGTGTAAATAAGAAAAAAAGTTATTTTCTACTTTTTAGTTTGGTTTATTTATAATATTGTTTTTTTATCGAATTATTGCATTGTCTTTGCTCTTTGACAGGTGTGCAAAATTTTAATGCAATCTGAACGTTTAAAGTGGGTTAAAATAGCGTCCAAAAGAGTCGGTTACATACAAACATACAAACAAACATACATACAAACAAACAAACATACAAGTGAAGCTAATAAAATAAAGCGTGTAAAAATACATTTCTGATACAAAATTTACTTATAAATTCTTCTAGTTTTTTCTATATTTATAATAAACAATAATGATCGATCGATCAATCGTTTATTATCTAGTTAAAATTAGTAGGTATATAGTATAGTTAGTATCATAATTATCTACCGAGTCTTTTTTTAATTACATGGGGATCGGCTTCTAGTCTGTGATAAGTAGTGATAACTCAATAATTTTTGGGATAAATAAATAAATAAATATTTCGCGACTCACACACAACGCTATCTAGTCCCAATCTAAGCAGAGCTTGTACTATGGGTACTAGAATAACTAATACTAATAAATACATTTACACTTTTCTATTGTAAATACATACTTATTATACATAGAAACACCCAGACTAAGACAAACCCCCATGTTCATGCACACAAAGATTTGTCTTAAGTGGGAATCGAACCCACGACCTCGGCGTCGCAGGCAAGTACACTACCCACTCCGACATCCGTCAAGGATGTTGAGGTAAACAAGTAGTCATTCTGAAGTCTTCTTTATTAATAATATACAGAATCCCACAATCAGTAGATAAGCTTAAAGCATAGGTACTTAATCAACAATAACCTGACACGTTTTTGTACGAAAGTCATAATATGGATCGGCAAGGCATGTCCTTACAAACTGATTTACCAAAATATCAGTATTTAGTGCTATAATAGTTAGTATTAGGGATGTTGGGGAGCTCCGTAACCGTAACCGAAACTATCGGATATCCGATATAAAAAAATATCCGTAACTGTAACCGAATCCGAGATAAAAGTTTCGGATAGTATCGGATAGGGGCGGAGCCTAATTGAGACACCGTATTACAAATTGTTTTGATCGGACGACCTTAATTCGTACCAAATGGTGACATGTAAATAAAACCATTTTATTAGCTAGATGTATATCACTTTTATATTCCCTAACAATCTAACATCCGTAACTTGTATTCTTATTCTGTGCCGTAGCCGAAATTAACGGATAATCCAAAAAATAATAATAGCTGCAACCGAATACCTATCTGGTATAAATAATCAATCTTATATCGGTAACCAATCCGTATCCGAAATTTCATATCCATAACATCCCGGGTATAAATATTACTATATACGTACACCCGGCTACCGATCAACCTATCTCTATACATACATTTTCAGTATAGGTTAGCTGCATCGCATTGTACGGAAAGCATAAACAACGCGAGAGTATCTTATATTGGAAATGTATAGAACAAGAGACATTATAGAAAACGAATTAAAATTATATCTTTCGAATGGGGAAGGTTTCTAAAAACTCAGCCACCAGATGTTGTTTAGGTGATAAATCAAAGGACGGCTCTGATTGGTCGGGCATTACAAATGTTACTCATCCACTAGATTTTGCTAAGTATAATACTCATTATGAGTATAAAATATAATTATGGCAATGAGCATGTTTGTTTTTGGAACCATTTGATACTAAACTTTTCATTCAAGGGTTTTTTTTTAATATATCGCAGGTGGAGCTCCGAATGCATAACATAACATGACGCCTATATTACCCAGAAAGGTGCGGCAGAGGTGTACAACACCCACACTTCACCTGTTATGTTTAGGTCCCATGGGATATGGGGTTAGTCTATCGCCATTCACCAGGAACCACCAACTCCATGCTGCTATTGTGATTTTTTTGACGGAAAGTTCACAAATAACACTTTGCCCGACCCGAGAATCGAACCCGAGACCTCGCGACGTGAGGCGCATACGTTAACCACTAGACCATCAAGACAGTTATCGCCGAATAAATTTCTAAAATCATCGTAGTTGGAAGAAGTGAAATACTTACAGATAAATGTTGGAAAACAATAAATCCAGGTGGCATAGGTTGTGGTGTAGTAGCGACAGTCGTAACCGGTGCATTAGTAGTCGACTCTACAGCATTATCATATCCTCTTCCACCAACAATATTGTGAATTATAGGGTTCACGACAATGCTTACTAGTTTCTTTTCTCCAATATCACGGACCGTGAATGGAAGTTTCTGAAAAATTATAGATAAGGAACCAATTTGATTAAGCCTATTACAAGTTTTTCAAGGTTATCCTAATGCTTGCTTTGTTTATCGCGATTAAAATGACATGAAATGACATTGCTTTGACACGATTGTCGTAGTATATTATTTAATTATGACAATGATGGCTGGACACTGTCTCTTAAAATACAGGTTTTTTTCCTAGTTTAAGAAACAGGGTAGGTATCAATTGTTTGTGTAAATGTACTTTAATCTGTACTTTTTGGAAAATAAAAGTTATATTGAGGATTTATTTAAAAAATATAAAACATCGCTTACCTGGTTTGTGCCTGGATCTATGTCAGATAAATGATTGCTAATGTCTTCTACTATTTTATTTACATTTTCAGCATCCACTAATACCAAACACAGAAACACTGAACTGAATTTGATTAATGATTTTGACATCTGAAACATATAGATAATAATTATATTTAATTGTATCACTGTAACCTAATTCATAACAAAAGTAACAAAACTACTTAAGGAAAAATTTATTAAATTAAATATAAAATAATATGTGTTACATAAATAAATTTTAAAATTACCTTGTTAAAGCTCCGACCTTGTTACACACGCACAAAACTCACTCTTTAAAATAAAGCTATCATAAAAAAGTTTGCATTTAAATAACAGTAATTCTTCATTAGTAAATTAAGCATTACTTAGTTAAATTACAATGAATCTGATCACTAGTGTATCTAATGAGCGTTTAAAAAACGATTGTATGTTGCATTTTGATTACTCGTTTTTTTTATAATTAAACATTGTTAAATTAAATTTGTACCTACTAAAGTTTAAAAATAACGAACACAATGAATTTAAGAGTAGACTCCCAAGCACGTGTTAGACTCAATAATTGAATTACAAACATACTGAAAAGTTGTATGCAAATGCAAAAATGCATGCTTATAAAGCATGCATTTTTGTAGTTAGATAACCAACTTGCGACCTGTCCAGTGTGCAGAGGTCGCTGGTTTAAATCCTGGTCGCTGTCGCTGGTCCCATAATTTTTTCAACTGTTTCTTAGTATAATTTGCTAAGCACAAAGCGTAAAAATTGTAATTAGGCATAATCAATATGATTCATTAAAGTGTTTTAGATGAGATTTGTCTTTAATAGTACATTGTACTTGTACACCAAGGGATGAAAGTAGTTGATTTCATTGAGGGTGTAGTTTGAGGCCCCAAGCGTAGCTGAGGGCCTTAATACACCCGAAAGAAATCAAACTTTCGCCCGAGTTATACATAGTGCTTCATACTACACCTACAAGGAAAATAAAAAGATTGTGCATTTTTCTCACTTCTACATTGCAGAAAATCTGCATACGCTTTATTATATCTGATCCTTGACTTTTGTGGTAAGAGGTCCTCAATCACTGCTTGAGCAGTTACTTTCAATTCCTCCGGAGTCAATAAATCGTCAGTATCACTATCACTCGACATATTAAGTTCTTGCAACAAATTGTTTATTCAAAAGTTTTAAAATGATGAGGAATTTGGAGCGAAGCGAAATGCAAAAATTTTCACAATTTCTTCTTTCATACGCGCATAGAGACACGGGTAACAATCGCATGCAGCCAGCTACACTTTATGAAGTTGATTTGTGAAAAAACGTTTGTAATTATTTTGTAACAGGTAATAATAGTGATTTTAGTGGTTTATTTATGGAGTTATTATATAATTAAGTTACATTAATTTATTTATTTTTATAAAAGTAGTTATTTTATTCTTTTAATATTCTTTTTTATTTATGGTTTACCAAAAAGTACAGATAACAAAATGAAAAAAAAAAAAAAAAAAGTTCATTACTCCCATGGGAGTAATGAATTTAGGAGTAATAATTTCAGACATTTAACATACATTACATGTTGCTTTTCAGAACTCGTCTGAAAAGACTAACTTTCTTTGATAGATTGATATTCTCCGTATTAGATACTGCAAAGAGGTACTTTCTACGTAGGTGTAGTATAAAAATTATTAAAACTTAAATAATATTACAGTAAAACCCACATTACTTTTGTATTGAATACAGCCAATTGTTCTCCCTTAGTTTAAAAAAACCCACCGTATTCGCGTCGGTTTTGTATCGTATGAATATTAATATTTATGTATTTTTAAAATGTTTGTTACTAAAAACATTACCATAAATAAAATTATGTTCAATCAGGACTTTTGAGGACTGTGTCTGAAGAGAGGAAGGATCTGAGTTTTCAATTGAAACAATATTGTATAAATATGGCATGATTTAATAAAATGTTTCATAAAATAAAAATCTGAAATATGTCGTTAAAATTAAATATCCTAATAACTAAAGACAGCGCGACGTCTTCTCATATTAGGTCCATCATCGGTAATCTTTTGGATTTTCTGATACTTATTGATAGCTGTCTTTACAAAATCTGCAGCACTGCTAATCTTTTCAAGCCTCTCAGGAGTAATAAGTGCTCTCATTTCTTCGTGGATAGGTCCAACCCCGTGGAAGGCTATGGTGCAAAGGTTGGTGTACGAGCAGACACCGATGGTGAGAAGAGAGCCGAGGAAGAGGACAAAAATGCTGTTGAAGAACCACGCGATGGTGCGGCCTACGAAGCTGACCAGAGTCTGAAAGAAATGAACTATTGATCAGCAGACAGTAAATTTGTAGACCTAAATATGATTGAAAAAGCAAAAGCAGCTCGCTTGTATGGTTCAATATTAATGGAATTAGCTCTTCAACAGTTTGGCAAGCATCTTGAAAATATAAAAAAACCTAACATGGTTTTCTGAAAATTATTCATTTACCAAGATTAAAACTCGTACATCTCGATAAAGCTAAATGTCAGCAGTACAAATCGTTAAGATTGTCACGGCTGACGTGGTTTTTTCGACAACATTAAAAGCAATTCAAGCATTCTTAACTTACCCTGCCATAAGGTACTTGGCTCCACAGCAAGCCAAAGGCAGATGTATCGGGCTCCATCAGATAAGTATTAGGTCCATACATTTCGTAGCTGAAAAAGAAATACACGAACATTTTTAACAGTGAAATGGCAATGTTAAATTTATGAGTGATGAGAACTTACATAAGGATTAAAATTACTAGTATGAAACTTATTGTAGCAAACTTAGTTAGTACAGTTGTATGGAAAGGAAAACGCATTGCTATATTGGCCATGCCACCGTATGAGCTAATAATCCATTAGGTAGGTTTCACTGGCAGTCAATTTAATCTCTCATAATTTTTAATTCACAACAAGGCATTTTACAAGAGAAATTAAATACATATTTTAGACATACATACATACAAAATCGTGTACATATACTGTACAGTTGATAAATAGTTCCTACAGTGAGTGCTAAGTCTGAAGTACCGATGTCACAGTAGTAAATATAGGTACTCACTTGTTTGACGCAGCGTATCCAGAATCGTAGAGGTAGCCCGGTGCGTATTGGATGTCAGGATATGCCACTTCAGCTGAAGCAGGAATGTAACCATTTCCAAAGATACCCAGGTCATCCTAAAAACAATCAAATATACTAGATAAAGCATACATATTTTGCCAAAAATAAATTTGAAGTTTGGTTGGTATAAGATGTCGATTCTAAATTCACTGCTTAAACTGTCGAGTCGTTCCAGGATCCAGAACACCAATAATGTATTTATTGACAATAATCTTGCTTGCTCTTCTGTCTTCAAAAACTTTAAATTAGATAATATACTTACAACTCTGTTAATTTCGGTTGATCCTGCTGGTTGGTCAGCCAACATGCCATCGTGTTTGATGACTGGACCTATAGGCCTTACAGGTTCAATTCTTGCTCTACCTTGGTTCCTCACTTCTTCCGGCCTAAAAACTGGATGAGCAATATCAGAATTTGGTCCGTTTAATGAATGGGTCTCTATCACTTCAGGTTTTGCTTCAGGTTTATATAATGGATGCTGTTCTGGCAATGTATACGAGGAAGGTATTTCTGCTGAAAACGCGGTGATGGCAACAGCCAAGATAACAACTATAGTTTTGGCCATCTGAAAAAAGTAAGATGTTTTGTTAGATAATTGTTACAGGTAAGATTAAAATATTACGATTGATCATCAATAGCTACTGTTTAGACGTTTGTCTGTGTTAAAGTATCACTGATTTAGTAAAAGCTTTATTTTACCTTTTAGGGTTGGATAATATTTGGTCCTCTCCTGTGGAAATCTTCGAAAGAACTGATGTCTGTTCGATCCCAGTTAGCGCTATTTATATGACTATCTCAATGACGACTCACCCCATACAGAATCTGTTATCTTCCCCAATTCCTGTATTGTTTCGCAATAATGGACTGGCTTCACAAAAAGATAAGGATTTGTCAAAACTTTGGAATGCTGGCAAAGAATGCTTCCAGGTGATTGATAAACATAATCTTTTAAAAATTGTTTTAGTAGGTATTATTTTGACATGTAGAAGTAATGTTTAATGGTTTTGCACTTAAAAAATATTTGAGGAATCAACGGATGGGAGTCAAACATCTCACAACTATACCGGAACACAGTAAAGCTTGCATTGTGTTCGTTATTATAATTAATATTTTGTCTTTATCAAATACTCTATGGGTAACTGTACCACCAGACTACTTTAAATCTAATGTAACAATTGGGACCGAAGGTTACCTAACCATATTATTATTATAGATATAGATTGACATCCATTTTCGTCACAAAGACAACCATGGCAAGCAGTTGGTTGACGATTATTTAAATCTACGAGCCACTAATAAAGTGTCATAATTATGAAGGAACGGGTGCTTCTTTTAAGTTTTGCTGATATAACAGCTATTTGCATGAACCATTCCGTGCGAGCAAATTGCCGATCAATAAACATATTTTTTATACAAAGGAAATGTCCGTAAGTGGCAGCCTTCATGAATTAGTTACGTGGCCGAGTTACTATTGAACCATTCCTTTATGGGCTCACCACCAAATTGACATGGTTGGTGACCCAGTTATTTATCGATTTTGTAATTAAACTCTATGGTCAATATATATCATTGACTATTCTGTGACATGGTAATAGCTCTTGTTTGTTGTTTTGTGACGTAACTGGCTAATGGATATCCATATGAAAGAGTTTCTACTAGGTATTTACAAAACAAATGATTTCTAGTATTCTTATTAACCTCCTCCGGCTAAGTTTAATTGCTTGTAAAGCTTGACGTCGCGTCAGTAATACAATTTGCCAGGATCTTTACCTTTCAATATCCTAAGTCTTTCCTCTCGCGGCCACTGCGCCTCATTTTAGGCCAACATGATGCATTGTTTGTCGCAAGTTTGTTGTCCTATTTGGTCAACATTATAATTTTATTATATTTTGTATTTGTAATATAATTATTCAAACTTAATACCAAAATACTTTCAGTACCCTTGTCGTTAAACGTGATCCTCAAAGTAATTATTCACAAGATATTAATAATGCACTTGCAGATGTGATAGATTGGCTCACAAACAATAATCTTGTTATAAATATGGCTAAAACCAAAGTAATACATTTCCATCAAAGAATTCATAATCCGATCTTAACAGTAAAATATGATAACACTGAAATCAATGAAGTACAATCTACAAAATTTTTGGGATTACATATAGATCAAAATTTAAATTGGAAAACTCATATTGAAGAAATCAGTAAAAAGTTAAATAAATCAGCATACGCCCTACACCAAATTAGTAAAAAGGTCAATCAAGTAGCATTACTTACTGCATATCATGGTTTGGTGGCATCAATCCTGCGATATGATATCATCTTCTGGGGCAACTCAACTAATAGAGATATAGTTTTCAAAGCCCAGAAGAGATGCATACGTGCTATGTGCGGTTTGAAATCGGGGGACAGTTGCGTTCCATACTTTATATCATTAAAAATATTAACAGTTCCAGCACTTTACATATTTAAAGTATGTGTATTTGTTAAAACAAACTCGTCACTATTTGAAACAAATACATCCAAACGGGGTGTTCCCTTACGTTCTCAATACAAAAATTTACTAAGCAGGCAAAGATGTAACACAGCATTATTAAGTAAGAGCATTCTGGGAATGGCACCGCGCATATATAATAGACTCCCAGAAGCCAATAAAGTGTCTCAATGTTCCACAATTTAAGAAAAGTTTAAAATTGTTTTTAATTAATACGTGTTTTTATAGAGTAGAAGATTTTTTATACGATTGATGTTATTTCTGTTTTATTATATGTGTATAAAAATGTTTATTATCTCTTAAAAGTGTATTCAAATAATATTAGCCTATAAAATTTCATGCTGTAATTTACAGTGAAACATGTTGGACAATTTACCATGTAAGATCAGTATGTAACCATGTTTTCGCAAATAAATTTATTGATTGATTAATTGATTGATTAATCGTCCATATGTTCGGCAACAAAACAAAATAAACAAACAAAAATATACACGTAGGTATCTACTATTTGACGACAGGTTATATGTTAGCAATAAGCATTTTTTTCTACCATGAAAGGCTCAGCTATAGACAGTAAGTATAGTAACAATCGTTTTAAGAGGGAAGAATAGTTCGCTGTTTTCTATAGAAAGAAATATGGGTAAAACTTAAATATTATTAAGATTTTATCTATTTCTATAGACATATCTACCAAAGGTATCTAAAACACTAAACTCCATGTTTTTCCCTGGTAATTTTGTCAAAACTGTTTTTATCATTAATTGAGTTACCTACATACAAATTCAAAAGTTTAAAATGGAATCTAAACATGCCTTTTAGTGTTTAAGATATGATTTGTCTTAATAGTTACTTAATATATTAAAATTGAACCAAATTACTTTTGTATAGAAAACAGCCAACCGATTGTTTTCTCTCAATGACGAATGAAATACCTATACGATATTAAAATTATCTCCCATCGCCGGTGTTGTTCAATTGGTGATTCTAATATCGATATAATACCTAATCTGTGGTAATTGATCAATCAGGATGTTAAAATGAGCGTAAACAGTGGCCTATCACTACAATCAGGTCGATAAGAATGGTTTATTTTTTAAATAATACAAAAATTTGGTAAACAAATGATGCCACTTGCTTAGCTATCTGAAATCATAGATCGTCAAAATAATACAGAATACACTAATACATATATGCAAAAACTAGAGGCTTTTTATTTACTGTTTTATACGGAGTGGATGAGAAAAGTGACATTTAATTGATACCATAGTTTCTTGGCATGTTTAGTTTTAATTTTCACACGGATTTGTTTTCTTTAAAGGCTTTTTTGTAACTTTTTGCCATTTCCACGAGTTACTTTTTTTTATCGAAAAACCACGTCTGAAGTTACGTATGGTTTCAATAATGAAAAAATGAAAAACTTCAGACGTGGTTGAGATCGCAGACAAATCAAATTGCTTCACTTTACCTGGCAGGATGTTATAATTTCTTAACAAAATATTTGTGTAGCTTCTAAAAAATTATCCTTATAAAATATTTATTTATTTTATAAATTCTAAGATGCAATAAGCTATCTATTTACCTGCTATGATCTATTGAACGCATACTTACGGTAGAAGCAGATATCAGTAAATCCAACCCTTATCATCCAGGTAAGGATGGCTTAAACTCATGACGTCATGACTCATGAGTCACTAATCTCGTTGTCTACGATGAGACAATATTGCTTGCAAGTCGCTGATAAGTTGATAACGTTTCTTAGAAGTACATTTTACTACGAGTTGTTTGCATTCCGTCTAAACAAAATGTTTGTATAAGATTTATATTTGGACTACGCAAATATGACCGCCGGCATACTCGTATTGTTTCTCTTATATACAATATTCCTTTCACCTCAGCAGCTCGAAAAGTCGTTTTTTGTTGTATGAAAGCAGTGAACAAAACTCGATTATACTTGAAGTTTTACTCTCATTTGAAGCTCGCCTATTTTTTGTTTTTTTTATTTTTAATGTCTCACTACTTTAATACCACGACATCTAGTCCCAAACTAAGCAGAACTTGTACTATGGGTACTATTTCGATTTTCTAAGGTGAAAAGTTGTATGTGTGACACAAGATCAAAGTTAGTTAGTAGAATCTCGAGCGTAGCGAGTGATTCTAGGTTAGAATCTTGAGCGTAGTGATGGCACTATTTCAATCCCTCTACTCCTTCTTATATTAAAAGCTGCTTTGGTTTCCTATTTGTGGTTAAATATTCCATTAAAGTATTTACATTAATACCCTTTTAGTAATAAGTAGGACTGTTTAAATATCAAGTACAGACTTTTCTCTATTCTCTTTTTCAGATATCTCCATCCAGATCTGTTACAGACATCTATGATGTCTGTAACAGATCGCCTATGTGTGATAAGACCGCTATTTGTACTTTTCTGTGTCAAACTTTATTCTGTATGTATTTCTTTGGTGTACAATAAAGACTTCGTAAATGTTATGATATGTTAATCGCGGGCACTTCAAAACCATAGCTCAAAACATAATTTGCAGACCATAAAGGTTTGTCTATGAATAATTTTGCATGTAATGATATAAAAAGGTCGGTTATTCACCGTTTCATGTATTCTTAAAACAATAAAATCTCCTTTTTAACGAAATCATAATGTACTGATTTAGATAAAGGAGAGATAGTCATCATACAAACATTGTGACGAAAGAATTTCAGATTTAATGATAAAATATTATTATCAAAAAGTTTTTGACAGCAAATTAGTAAATAAATTAACGCGAATTATAACAAGTGCACTATGATCGAAAACCATAGAGTACATTTTTTATGTAGTCTATGTCGAAAACGTAATTTTGATACCTAATTAATTATTGTATTTCTTTGGCAATACAAATATAACAACCATTTTATATAATTAAAATTTTGATGGCAGTTAAAAATAAAAAGGTATTTTTTTAATATTTTCTATATAGAACGCAGCAGGTAACTATGCACAGTAGCACAGTTTACGTAAAACGATTAATCTTCGGCATTATGATTCATAATCGCGTCACTTCAAAACTTAATTTGCAGACCACAAAGGTTTGTCTATGAATATTTTTGTATGCAATGACACAAAAATGGTCGGTTATTCACCGTTTCATATAATCCCAAAACAATAAAATCTCCTTTTTAACTAAATCACTCATAATGTACTGATTTAGATAAAAGAAAGATAGTCATCATACAAACATTGTGACGACAGAATTTCAGATTTAATGATATGATATTATTATCAAAAAGTTTTTGGCAGCAATTTAGTAAATAAACTAACGCGAAATATAACACGTGCGCCATGACCGACAACATGTTGGCCTCCGTTTTTTCAGAGGAGCGTTATTTTGATACTTAATAAATTATTGTGTTTTGGCTATAAAAATATAAAAACCATTTTATACAATCAAAAATCTTGATGGATGTTTAAAAATATATTTTTGCTCAGTTCTATATAGAACGAAGCAGAAAACTATGCACAGTAAACAAGTTTTACGTGAAACGATTAATCTTCGGCATTATTATTCAAAATCGCGTGCATTGTGCATTACAGACCACAAAGGTTTGTCTATGAATAATTTTGCATGCAATGTCACAAAAAAGGTCGGTTACTCTCACCGTTTGACGTATTCCCAAAACAATATAATCTCCTTTTCGACGAATTCACTCATAATGCACTGTTTGATAGCAGTATAGTCATCACACAAACATTGTGACGAAAGGATTTGAGAATTTATGATTAGATATTATTATTAAAACGTTTTTGGCAGGAATTTGTGAATAGACTAACGCGAATTATAACACGTGCGCCATGACCGACAACATGTAGGCCTCCGTGTTTAAGAGCATAATTTAAATACCTAATTAATTACTGTATTTCTTTAAGTACAAAAATATAAATGGCATTTTATACGGTCAATCATGTGAGGGCCTGTAAACGACTAGTCAGCGGTCGACACTTCAGCCTTATCGATGCTACCTATATTTCGAACAGAGTTCAGGGTTACATACAAATCGATTCCCTTTCATTAAAATGTAGTTTCAAAGAAATTAACTGTCATAATGTTGACCATTGAAATTAAAGTCAATATGTAATGTTACCCTTATTTATGTCGGTTTGTGTACTTGCGGAGGCGGTATCGGGGTAAGGTCATAAAGGAATTTATAATTATGCCCCATGTCGTATTTCGATTTATGTAGGTTATGCTTTTAGCACACTACTACGATTGTGTATTCTTTAAACTATAGGTATCTACTGCTGCTACAAAGTAAGGTTCAATTAATCTTAAACCTATTACATAATATTATTATTTATAGCCGCTATTTTTTTTTCTTCAGGTTTAAAGTTTTGTAGCAACAGACCATAGAGTACATAAAAAAAGCAGGAGAGAATGTCACCTATAAAATGATGGAAGCACCAAAAGGGGCCGGTCTGTTTATGTGTGCGTGTGTTAGGGGTTACCAGCCATGAGAAATATTACCCACATTTTTACAATAATTTAAATAAATATTTTAGAGGTTTAGTTCTTATATTTTTTTATTTGCTGCTTTTTACCATCAAACATGATATAGGTAGTTTTATACTACCGTGGCCAAAAACCAAACAATATAAAACAACTTTATGTTTGAATTTCGAAACAAAGTTGATTTTATATTTCTAGCAGTCGATGCGGGCCTGCAGCTGGAAGTTGTTTGTTTTTATTAAGGGAATATGTACAAAATTCGTTGCTCTGGGCACTCCTGACGCAAGGCAGCGAAGATGCTTTAGTGCAGCTACCCAGTTTTTGGAAAATATTTTAAAATTACGACGGCGCTTCCTGATTCTTAGATGGTGAAGATGCTTTAGTGATATACAGGGTGTCCCAGTTTAGGACCTGGAGCCGAAATCGGATAGTAGGATAAGTTATGGCAGTTATCAAAAAAATAAAAAACAAAAATTCTTCATTACATAACCTATCAGAAAGTGCTTGAAAACGTCAACAAAATGTAAAAACTAAATATAATATCTAAGTTAAACTAAACCAACAATCACGAAGCACTAACATGCGATTTTTCAATATTTCAAATAAATATTAGCAAATAAAAAAAAAATAATAAACTAAACTAAGAAATAAAAAGTTTTAGATTAAAGTACTGTTATTTATTAATTTAATACTTTATTTAAAACAATATACTATTGTTTTACCTTTTTTGGTACGGCAAAGCTGACAATGCGAATAAGTTCACCTTTTGTTTTATATAAATCAATTTCCTTGAAGTGTATACTGTGTAGACTACACTATATTTTGATGGATACCAACTGTTATCATTTCTGCAGTTTCTAATTATTTTTATGCAATAATTTTTTCATGCGTCGTTTGCAGCAGGAAATCTATAAAACATAGAATAATAATTTATACTAAATGTATTTAATACTTTACTAAAAAACTATACTACTAAAAAATATTTACCCAAATTCAGGGTAAATGAAAATATTTATTGACTGTCAACACTGATAGTTTTGGTATATTTTTTTTCGAAAACGATATAATTTCGGCAATATATTACTTGCTTACCTATGAAAAGTGATCTCCTGGTTTTTTTCTGTCGAGGCGCTATGGTTTCGGCAGCTTTTCACAACACAAGACGGCATTTTTAATAATTTTTCTTGGACATCCGAGCACAGTCCAAAGCGTAATGGCGGGCGATTGACTTACTATTGTGTCAATGTGTGTGTTCTGTGTGTACGTGTGACTTACTATGGGTGCTTCAGTAAGTGTTTCAAGAGACTCAGTCCTGCCTTTTTTTATGTAGTCAATGCAACAGACATTATTAAAACAGTTATAAACCTTCTTAGTAATACCTACTTTTTTCTAAAAAACTTTTAAAATATAAATTCATCTAGCTGTCACTCCTTTTTTCTTTTATAACAAATAAGTAACTAAATTGTCTTTAATTTCGAAATGATGTTAGTTTATCGAGACCTACGTCAATTATTTTGTTTTTAAGACAAAATGGCATTAGAAATTAAAGTATTGCCTAACGATGTACGGTCAATCTTGAGTGCTTCGGCGCAAATAAACAATTATAAAACAGCCGTTGAGGAATTAGTAAGTGATTTAAAGGATTTTTTTTTAATTTTCCTGAGTTTGAACTTAATAACAATATCATATTTCAGGTATACAATTCACTAGATGCAGAATCTACATCGATCGCAATGAGAGTACACATTCAAGAAAATAGGATACAAGTAATTGATAATGGACACGGCATCATGAAAAATGATTTTGACGCACTAGGTCAAAGGTATATGACCAGTAAGGTTGTAGATCTTACTGCTTTAAAATCGATGCCAAAGTGGTATGGATATCGAGGTGAATTTCTAGCCAATATTATACAAATATCATCGAATGTAAGGATAATATCAAGGCATAAGGATGGTGAAGAGACATTGGCCAAAACGTTTTATAAAGGCAAGGGGAAACAACTGACAAAGATGACAACTCGTCCATCAAAGGGAACAACAGTAAGTATAAAATAAAATTAACATAATTATAAACATAATATAACATCACGCCTATATTACCCAGAAGGGTGTGGCAGACGTGACCCACATTGCACCTGTTATGTTTAGGTCGCATAGGATATGGTGAGCTTATCGCCATCCACCGCCCACAATTCCAACTCCGTGCTGCTATTGACGGTAAGTTCACAAATAACACTTTGCCTGACGCGGGAATCTAACCTGCGTGAGAGGCACATACCACTAGTACATCGAAGCAAATAATATTAAATATCTGATTTAGCTGGTATGTGGTAAGTAATTCAGCGGCTAAACTTTCAGTATTCAGCAACTTGTCAGCAGCACATTTGTGTATTTCTACATTTTTATTAATTAAATTATGGATCTAAAAATATAGAACTAGGTATGTCGACTCCACACCAATAGTAATCAAGATGTGCCCAGTTTAAAAACGTAACGAACTATAGATAGAATATCATTACTAATATTAGTAAGGAATTTAAGGACACCTTCTCTACTTTCCGCAGGTTGAAATCCAAGGCTTCCTGTACAATCTTAACATACAAAAGAGACGGCTTGATCCAATAAATGATCTGCAAAATATCAAATCAGTTTTAGAACAGCTTTCCATAGCACACAACGAGTTATCGTTAAGTTTAAGAGATGACTCAAAAAACGAAATCGTATTCAAAATTCATAAGAAAAGAGATATTTATCAGACTCTATCAACTTTATTTGATATTAAAAAGGAAACAGTCCAAGAATTGCAAGTTGAAAAGGGTGAATACAAGGTAAAAGGGTTAATTGGTAAAACTAATGATGATAGAGGGCGCCACTGGATTTATTTAAATGGAAGATTAATACACAATGGTAGTAGATTACATAAAGCAATCACTGAGTATTTAAGCAAATACTCGCTTAACAAAAACAATAAGACTATAAAATCTAAGGTAAGACAATGTTACAATCATTTAAGGTCATAAGTAAGCTCATTATAGTTCTAAAATATCCCTGGATTGAAATGACAGTTGTCAGACTAATACAACTTATTCTTGTTGATACAAGTCGATCGACTAAGCAATTAAAATATTATAAATCTATAAAAAGCATGGTTTTATAAATGTATTGAATTAATGGCGTATATATCCCAAATCGGAACGATCATCATCATTACAATTATTATTTAAAGAAATTGAGTTATTATATGTTTTGACTTACATTCGATCGACTTAACTAATAGATTTTTTTTATAATATAAATTAGGCTTGTCATATTTTAAAGCAAATTTAAGCTTAGATTTATATAATTGATATTAGTTTATTTTAATGATAAGAGTGTTTTTTTATCGTTTAAATGCTGATTTTATTAAATATATTAATTTATATGTTAAGTTTTGTACAAAAAAATATCAACAAGCAAATATTAGATTTTCCGTGCTTAAATACATTTACTGCAAAGTTATGTAGTTTTTGGTACTTTTGGTAACTGGCATTTCAGCCTCGCTATATTTTTTGGAATATAATATTTAATTCAGCAAAATTCTTCTCGTGTCTATATTTTTTCAGATTAACCATGATGAAGAGCATTTATTTCAACAAAACATACCATTTTATTTTGTATTTGTGACGTGCCCTTATTTGGATTATGATGTTACTTCTTCTCACGTAGAATTTAAAAATTGGGAACAAATCCATAAAATTTTGGAGAAACTTGTGAAATTACATATTGGTGATTATCATCACCAATATGTATTTTCACAAGTTCAATTAAAAGAAATTAAAAAAGATTATGCTCAATCAATAAGAAAACAAAACAAAAATAAACACATAGCCGGCAACCGAGGTCAAATTGAGAAAATTATAAATAGAATATTAAGAAGCAACTCGAAAAAATTAGGTGTTTCACAACTCCAAAATGGTGTAAAAGGTCAGTATTTATTTTTATTACAAATAAAAATGTTATACCCCAAAATGTAATGGTTTAACAGTATTACTTTTACATTAGGCAAAATGGCAAAAAGAAAGAATAAAAGCAAGACAAAAAAACTAAATGCACTCATAATGTGTAATCATAACAAACAAACACCAATTAACTTTCAAGATCAAATTACAAATAGATCTAAAACTAGAAGTTTAATTATTATGAATAATAACGTACAGAATGAAATACCAATGCCAGAAAAGTTGTCAGAAAATAATTCTGTCGAAGCTCCGATTATAAAAACAAAGAAGCACGATGAAACAAATAAGATTAAAAAGCAAAAGAATAAAAAACGAAAGAGGCAAATGACACATAAAAAAAAGGCTTGTCAAATCGATAAAAACAAAATGGAAAAAATCTTAGCTGAATATAATAATTTAAATATTAATAATCAAGAGTTAAATGATTATCAGTGTTGCAATAAAAGCGAATCGGCTCTAAAGGGAAATGGCCCAGTGCTGCAAAAAAAAGAAATATGTTTGGGACTAATTAACAATGACAAAGCGGCAAGAAAATATAAAAATGTGAGCACGATGAATCCGTATGTTAAGAATAATCATTTTAATTTTGTAGAGCCGTTGCAACAGAAGAGGAATAAATATACTTTAGAAAATTATGTGATGCATAAAATTAAAACAAAACCTTATAAAACTACCTATGATCTTGTACAAACAATCTTGGCAAGTCAACAAGTTAAAGGAATTGACTTAAATGAAAATACTTCTGATATCCGTTTTAAAAGGAACCCTAATATAACAAAATATGTATCTGAAAACTTGAACAGGACCCTAATAAAGCGCAATTTACCAACAGAAGACTTTAACACTGTATACAAAAATATTGATAATGTGCAAAAGAATGAATCAAACTTCAATGTTACGTCAAAGTATCTAGTATCGTACACCATAACATGTGAGAATACAAATCCTTCAAGTAATACGGACATAGACAACAGACCTACTTACAAAACCAGCAACTTACCTATAAAATCAACGCAACGTAGTTTGAGATGCAAAGATATATTTACAGAGCATTCAGATATACTACGTAGTCAAAATGAACGATACATTTTGTCAAACTGCCCGACAACATCTTCGTTGACATACAAGAGTCATAGCTATAGTCCAAACATAGGGATGGTTAACCACACAGAAAGTATAAGTAAAGGTAGAGACCCGTACGATAATAAGGCTTATAAAAGGTTTATAACAAAACGATCAAGAGATAACTTTTTAACTACGAATGAAAACTATAGAGCTTTGAACAAAAATAAGCAAAGACATTATAGTAAACAAACTCAACATTACAGCAGATACGTACAACAAACTACAGATGAGTCGTATACTATTGAATTTACCACTAGTAATCAGAATAATAATTATAAAACAAAATATAATGACACAATGAACAAATATGATTATAAATATACCAATTTTGACTTAACCTATAAAAAACAACCTCTAAATGAATATAATTTGCGAAATAATGAGACAATATCAGGTTTTGGAAATACTTACGACATACCCTATAGCATATCAAGCGATAGTTACATGTCTGTTCGTAATAAAGAAACTAATTTAAGTTCGTATAGTCCATCAGCATCTTACCAATCAAATGCAGATTTTGGTATTACCTATACTAAACCTTGTTATAGTATTTCATTAGACTGCAACATGCTTACACAAAATCAAGTACAATATTCGGACTCGAATGCTCTTGGATCAAATTTTATTAGCCACTCAGATGTTGAAGGGAATAATAATGCAATAGATCAAGATAATATGAATATCGTTTTTGTTTCTACGTCTCAAAATCCGAGAGATAATGTTGTTACAGACATTGATGTAGACCCAAGGAGTTTATGCGAAACTGTTTATCATGAAAATCAAACTGATCCAAAAGAAATGGATAGTAACTCAAACGGAAAAAATAAATTGGATGACTCACTTTATAATAATTTTGGCAACAGTAACCACAATGATGATCTTCTTGACAAGTATAATTATCAACTATCAAAAAATCAGAATAATAACGATGATACATCTCATCATTTTGGAAACATAATAAATTCTAATCATGATGTTGAAAGAATATACAAAAATGATAAAACAGAAGAAATCATAAATAAAGACAATCTTAATAATCATGATACAGACTGTATGAAAAATATTGATCATAAGTGTTTTAATGATGCTAATTTCAATTTCAAGGATAGGCTACGATTTTTACCAAAAGGTAAACAATTTATACATGAAGTATTTTCGGAACAGTTAAAATAAAATTTACGTATATTTGGGGATAATAATAAAATAATATGACTGACTGGACTGTTGCAGGCATGTCGCAAATATTTGAAAAATTTGGGACTAAAGTTGCATGTGATTTTAATTTAGAAAAGGATTACTATGAAGACGTAAGTATCGTTTGATATATAAATGGTTACTTGAGTAATAACGTAAACTGCATCTTCTTTACTTTCTAGGTAATTTACAATGACTTTGCGAATGATGTACGGATGCAAACTGAAGTATATGAACCAGTGATTCAAAACCCTGAAGATTTTACTACTAAAGACATCAATAAGTTCAAAAATAGAGTACAAAAAGACAATACATCGCTTAAATTTAATGAGAAGTCGTTAAAAGAAGCGCAGGTAATGAGAATTTATTCTGATTTCTATTTTCAATCACGTCTAATTCTTGGTTCCTACTCTTATTTTTTAACACGCTTAAATTAGCTTCACCTGTATGTATGTATGTATGTAACCGACTCCTTTGGACTCGATTTTGACCCACTTTAAACGGACAGATTTCATGAAAATTTTGCACACCTGTCAAAGATCGATGACAATGCAATAATTCGATAAAAAAAAAAACGCTCTTATAAATAAACCAAACTAAAAAGTAGAAAATAAATAATAGTTTAAAAAAACTAAAAAACACGCTTTTAAAGTGTTTTTTAGTTTTTTTTAAACAATTTTTTTTTCTGTTGTGGCAATCTGTCTTGCGAACTATAAGCCACCTATTTTTTTGATCCAGATCCTTAACAATCGTTGTTAACATTTTTCACTTTTGAGATCAAGATAAATGTATATATTGTTGTGGGATTTGAAAATTTGAATATTGTCCTTAGGGTTTTGCTCTGTAACCTTTTATTTTTTCCTTCTTCTTTTTTTTTTAAAACGTCGCATGCACTAGGAATAACTCCTGTATCGCGGGGGTGTTCACAAACATACATTTCACACACACACAAAGCACACCCAGAGTCAGAACAAATCTATGCGAATCACACAAAGATTTGTCGCGTGTGGGATTTATATTGCAGGTACTCAATCAAGTAAACTGTAAGTTTATAGCAACAATTATGAAGAAAACGTGTCTAGAATCGGCAGCTTCTACTGAATATTTAGTGTTATTTGATCAACACGCAGTCCATGAGAGAATAAAATTGGAGAGAAACTTAGCAAGTATGCCTACATCCTTAAATTTAATACTAGTCAGAATGATGATAATATTTTTGATAGATAAGGTTCCTAAAAGATGTCAACACAATTATTTTTTCTGTTTATATTAGGTTACTTTAATGAGGACAGATGGACAAGTGTGCCGCTCGATGACGTCACACTAAAGCTATCTAAAGATGAGATTCTTTATCTGCATAACTACAAGGATAAATTCAACCAGCTTGGTTTACAATGGACAATTTTGAATACAGATGAAGTATCAGTGATCTCTATTCCTGAAGCCATTCTGGGTAAAAATCCTAGAGAGGTAATTATTCCGGTTGTTTTACTACTAGAGACTAAATTTACTATATAAAGAAAAATAAAAAGGAATCAACGATAGACTACCAAAAATATAGCTGTTGATAAAGTACCTGCTTATGTATGTAGGTATCTTCCTAGAGATGGAAAAAACAAACAGTTGAAAAAGTTATGTAACCGGCAGGATTTGAACAGACAGGCTACCCGGTATGCAGAGGTTGCTAACCTCTGCATATCGGATAGCCGCTTCAACCCTTAAGCTACGGTCGACTCTTGCCAGGACCCTAAATTTCTCAACCTGCCGGTCCCATTGTTTTATCAACTGTTCGTTAGTATAATTTGCTAAGCATAGCTAAATGCTATAAAAATAATCAATAAGAAGTTGAAATCAACATGTTTTTTGGTTTTTTATACAACCACTCGTGAATTAATAGCTAAAAACACTATTGCATCAGTAAAATACACATAATGTAAATATTGACCCACACATATTTTATCAGGTTGACAAAGTGATGAAAGCTGTTAAGAATTTGATAGTGGAGGAGATAAAAGCCATAAAGTTGCAAAAGGGATGCATTTCATTGTATCCAAAATCAATCATGGATTTGGTGTTCAGTGAGGTATGCTGTTGTTATTGTCATTTATGAATCACCTAGCACCTGGTCGTCAGCCGTGGCTTGAGTTATGTATAATTCATATAAAATGTAGCCTTCCCCTGCGCTTAAACTCTCTCGATACTAATTTTTATACAATTAAGTCCAACTGTTTAGGATAAACACATATTAAACAGAATTACATTGGCAATAATTTGATTGCATATAAAAATCAATCTACCGAGCCTTTGCCCAAACGCATACGGTATCCACTAGATCAACGCGGTAGTAACAATAATCTATCGTTTGCCTTTAATAATAAATGATAGTATTTCAAAAATAATCAAAATAATTACAGGCATGTCGCTATGCAATAAAGTTTGGCGATAAACTTACGAAGAACAACTGTATAGAATTACTAAACGATCTTTCCAATTGTAAAACGCCTTTCCAATGTGCTCATGGACGACCAGTGATGGCTGTGCTGTTAGAAATAACAAAAGAAAATCGAGAATACAAGGTACACATTGTTGGCTACTTAATATGTCTAGATACCTCTTAAGTGTTCATTTCCTCTTTCGCTGACGTCGGTTAGAGCGTTATTTGGTAGGTACACCATATCCTTTCTGTATTCTGAGACCATATCGATCGACTTCAATCGATGCATTTGAAGTATAAAGAGCTATTATGAGCGCATTATTGTAATATCGTTTTAGTTTAATAACACCTTACAGCGCAGGAAAATATATCTACACAATTTCTATCGAATAATTAGTCGCTGACGACAACTAGTAACATATTTTATTTGTACGCACGACCGACGTCAGCGTAAGTAGAAATCAGCCCAATGATTTGTCAGTCAGATCTATTCCAATCATTAAACCGAAATACCAAGCGAAATTGTAATTTCTTGATTTAATTTTCAGATTGATATGGACAGTTTACGTCGATTTCAGCTGAGCGAGAGGAAGAAAATTCAAGTTAATGTGAAATAAAACTTGTATTGAATCTAAAATTATTTTATTTACAAAATTATTTATTAGTTTACAATTGTGGCGATAAACTTAGCTATTTAAATCTGTTTTTTTAATTATCAAAAGGCTAGTTTAGAGTTAATTTTAGGTTGCTTCGTATATTATGTATATAAGTAGTGTTTTTTTTATTTTAATGTTTTACGTTCTTTCCATCTCGAGTAAATTTGCTAATCCCTTAGGTACATCTGCAGTATATTTTGCTATCTCCTCTAGTCTTCGAAGCAGATTAAGTGGGCTTCTCCGATTTAGGCAATACATTTGTCTTATGTGTTCCTGTATCCATTTTAAGTATGGAGTAATCCTTGTGTGCACGTCTGGGAAGCCGAGAGCACAAGGTATACCCCATGATATTACGCCGACAAGCTCTGAGTCTTTTACTATCGGACCACCGGAATCACCCTGTAATTCAATTAGAAAAACCCAAATTTCAACACCTACACGTGTCTAAGACTCAATTTCACCATTTCTGATAAGGAACTGACGAAATTGGGTTGGACGGATATTTAAGTGCTGGTTGATTCTATAAATTTCCACTCAAAGGTGACATTTCAATTGTCAAAAAACCTCCGAATAGGCTTAACCAGAACTGGTGAAACTGGCCTGAAATCTATCGGGAGCACAGAAAAACATATGCTGAAGATAGGTCTTGACCCGTCTCGACCAAGATTTAGTAATTTGTAGTCGTATGACCACTTTTCTATCCACATCCTTGCTGGTTTTAAAGAAGGATCAACTGTTTTTAAGTAATACAATTCCCCGAAAGTCCAATTTCAAGTACCAGAAAATAGGTTTTTAATTTAAAGAAAATTGCCACTCTTTTATTTCTTAAGCGCTAATTTCTTTCCTACTCACTACCTCTATAACCTACCTACCTCTCACTAAATTAAGAGTGTGATCTACACCTAAATTTATTACTAAAAAGCTACTTACATGACAAGTTCCTTCCCCGATTTTGGAGAATGTACAGAACATCCTATCAGTTATAGTTCTTTGACTATACCTCATTGCGTACTCACAGGTATTTTGATTGAAAACTGTTAAGTTAAGGACTCTCATGTCGCAGCTCGATGGACCATTTGGCTAAAAAACAGAAGGTAATATTTTAGGTACATTTAGAACCTTAATGATTTGAGCAGCAAGCATAGGTTACCTAATGGTTACGAAGTCTGGACTAATTCAGTTCTTAAATCAGAATTCGAGTTGAAGGCAGGTAACACGGTATTGACATTTCATAGTAATCTCCATCCATGGAAGTACCAAGTCATGAAATTTTTGGTTCAATTCGAAATTAGACCAAAATACTTCAGCTGTATCTTTCGGAGAGAAGGCCCGTGAAAAAAAGCTAACTATTCAGTTGAATTTTATAATACAACTGACCATTCCAAACAAAGGCATTCGAGATTTCCTTTACTGCAAAACATAGTCAATCAACCTTTCCTAATCTCTTAATCTCTTACCTCTTCTGATCCAAATCCTGAAAGTGAAACCTCCTCGCCTTCTTCCAATGTCCGTGTCCTGAACTTTAGAACACGAATATAGCTCATATCAAACGGAGTCGCCATTTTTATTAGAGCAATGTCATTTTCCGACGTAACGTTATTGTATTCATCATGCACAATAATCTCGGTGACATTGTTCTGGATTCCACCATTGTTTAAATTACTAGTTCCTGATACAACTTTTATGTATGTTGGGTCTACTCTGTAAAAAATAATTGTCAGTGACTTTAATGCCTAAACTGACTGAACTTTTTCTTTTGTTGTTACCTCTTAGGTTTTTCATGTTATAGAAATTATGTACAAATAAAGTATTTTCTATCTATTTATCTATCTATCTGACGGTGATGGTGAGACCGTGATGGCAACAGCAATGAAAAATGAATAAGGTATATAGCAACTTTAATTACAGATACGTACAAAAATAAATCAAACATAAAAGCGGCCCGAGCACACTTCCTTGCGATACACCATTATTAAATTTCCTAGCTCTAGTAATTCCAATAATATGAACTCGAAGTTTTGTTATAATTCTAGTAGTTTAAAGGTTCATAAAACCAGTAGGTACGTAGTTAAGTAGTCTAGCCTAGTGCAAACACTTTTTGTACTCACCGCATATAAAAATAATAACTGGAATAACTTACTGGTAAACACAGTGAGCAGCAGTGATAACAAGCCACTCCGAAATCACCACGCCTCCACAAACATGATGACCAGTCACATTTTGTAGGGAAGCATGAAAACTACCAAATTCAGAGGGAGCTACATCCCCTCCAACTATTCTTGATTGTCCTGAAACTATTCACACACACTTAGATTTATTTTTTTAATAAAGCCAAGGAGTATTCACGTATATTTTTTACAAACCTTCTAATAATGTAAAAGCGAGTACTACTATTGCACTAACGATTATATTCATTTTACATATTGTAAACATTCCTCAGTAAATTTACTTAAATTAATGATAAAGTCCGGCATAATCATCGATTGGAGCCCTACGATTGTGGGTGATTAATTTGATAAAATCAGGGTTTATCAAGCGCCTAGATATCAGATAAATATCTATCTTGATTATTACAGATTTGGCGGTTTGATGAAAAATAAGTCTAGTACAAAAATATGACAAAATCGATAGTCTAAATGTCTTGCCCGGATGTTCTCCGTCACATATACGCATGTAAATATACGCATGTCTTCGAAAATATCTTAACGGAATAGATTAAGGTAAATCTGATACGTTATTTGGCTTTGTAGTTCTAAGATCTCCAATTAGTTTACGGAAAATCAAAAGGGACTTAGGCTATAGAAAAAAGTATTTCTTAGCAAAAGTATTTAAAGAAATATTGACTTAATTTCGTCAACAATATGGTGCAATTTAGCTCTCCTCAAAGAGGGGCATCTTTTACTTTAGTTACCTACAAAATTGTAAGCCAATTTTATTCTAATTTCTCTCCATTACGATTCAAAATACTCTTAACCTTTTCAGTGAGCGGTGCAGGTGTGGCGCCATAGGGCTGACAAGACGCAGAAATATATTCTCGCCATCTAGCGAACCGCACTAGTGTTCACTCGTCCGCGGCAGCGCGCGGCCAATCGTACCGCCACACGTACGAATAGTCGGTAAAATACGTGCACGTACGTCACAGCTTGCTCGCGAGTTCCATGAATTAAGTTCTCCCGGGAGTGGTGGCCGCGCATAGGTATGTTCTCGATGCCTACTCGGAGAGTTAGACAGGCCTGCATAGGAAAGAAACGGTTCCTTAGGGTAAAACCAAACGAGCGTAATTTTGTGAGTCGTGAGTCGCAGAATTTCGGTAGCATAAATTCTGCTGCATTCGGTTTCATACAAAAAGGCAGTTGGTGGACACTACGACCCAAAATGAGTTGTCTGGAATTAAAGTATGGAATTGTCTACATATCAGACTGACTATTGAGTGGGTTTACCCAGCTTCTTTTTCTGCCCTCGTCTTCGGAATATGCTTCGTAAATACACAATATTTTTAATGGATCCAACGTAATCGACGACACGAACAGCCGTAGGGGCTGTTCGTGTCGTCGATTACGTTGGATCCATTAAAAATATAAAAGCGAGTACTACTATTGTCAACGCTCAATACTGAATAAATAAATTACGTTTGTCTGGTAACTCAGCAGAAATTCAGTTGAACGTAAAATGAGTGACCAAAAATACGCAACTCACGACGTTCCCTTAATAAAACAGTCATAATTATTATAATAAAAACTCTTATATTCAGCTTATAGTAGTAGTATATTCGACACATCTTGAGGGATCCGTAGGGAAGTATTCTTGACATTTGGTCATCAACCTTTTAAGAGCCTGGATGTATTTCCTCTGGGTTTCGTCGTTCATGACGTGAGCTACGTTCTTGGAGAAGATCTTTTCTCGACCGGTACGGGCGTGGATACCCACCATGGTGACTCCAATGGGCCACGGGGCGTTACCTATAGCCATTTGTAAATATGCATCGCTTGCCTGAAAAAAAAAAAAAAAAATTATTAAGTAACTTTATCTGGATAAAACATTTTGCTGGTGACAGAGCTCTTGTGAACGAGCTCGAGGGCGGCACCACCGTCTCACCTATAACCTGCCGCCTAATAGTTGTGTTTGCATTACTGTGTTCCGGCTTGGCGGTGAGGTCAGGCCCTGAAATTACTGGCATATGATGTATAACACCGTAGTCCTCAGCTGCAGCGACGCATCTACAATCTGCTTCTGTGGATTGTTGATGTCCAAGGGCTGTACTCAACTGACCATCAGGTAGACTACAAGTTCGTTTGATGCAGGCATAGTATAAAAAAATTGTGCAATAAGTGGTAGGAATTTAGAAAATGAGCTTGTGGGTATCACCACCATTTAACTAAAATGAGTACACCTGTGGCTTTCTTGATTCGATTTAGCTTGTAGAATGTTGTTTATCGTGGATTTCGATTTTTACCACACCCACTCACCATCAGGTGGACTATATAATACGCGCATTCCGTCTGTTATGTACTTCAGAGGGGTTCAGAGAGGCAGCATAACGAACGCGAAATAGATTTTGTCATATTTGTATATGTATATGTATGGGGAATCACGCCAAAAATGCGACAAAAACTAGCTCGCAATCGCTATACTAGCCCGACAGGTCGCATATAAAATAAGCGAGTATATAAACGCTGGCCAAGTGCGGATTGGTGGACTTCACACGACCTCGAGTACTTTTTAAGCACTCTCAGGCATGCAGGTTTCCTCTCGATGTTTTTCCTTCACCGTTTGCGAGCAATAATTTATATGATAAATACACACATAATATCTTCAAAAACACGAATCTTAACGATTTATTGACAGAGGTGTGTGCCGTGGGTTCGAAGTAACTGAGACCTTTGACTTCGCAGCCCTACGGTCTCCCATTCGGCTATCGCTGCTTCATTCATCTTCATTTAGATATAGTAAATAATACATTATAATACTAACCATAATATAATTCCTATCTAACAAATGCTTCGTGATTTCACATAGACTTTCACAGATGTCGTCGGGTAGGTTTTTCTTCTTCAGTTTTCTTACTAACGGCTTCAAGTATACTTGAGTTTGAGTGAAGGTAGCTCTCGCCATTTTGTGTTTGACGGCCGTCTTTTCTGAAGCAGTTGCTGAGTTCAACTGTTGTCCCCATAATTTTAGAAGGAACTGGAAATATAAAACAAAAATATTAAGAGATACAATAGCATTTTCATACAATACAATACAAAGCAATACAATTCTTTATTGATAACTCAATGTTACATGTCAGGTTTTACATTTTCTTATAATATTTAATACCAATAAATGAACATTGAATTGGAATTAACAAAATGAGTCTTTACTCATATGTCTCACATGAATATTGTAAAATGTAATATTTCAATTAGTTTTGGCGATGAAAAAAAAAACTAATCAAAGTGAATTTTAAAGATAATATATTCAAGCAAAATAAAGGCTTTCTTTGTTGTATACTTAGCGCACTCTTTGGGTGTGCCTTTAAACAAAGCTTTACATCCATCACATTTACAGGTACAATTATATCGTTCCTAAATACTACTTTATGTGTAACAATTACATGTGTGTACAAAAATATTAAAAATCATCTTCTCTCAATTTGCCTTGCCTTGTTTGTTTTTATAATTTTTTTTAGTAATAATAATATGCATGTTTGATGATGATTGTCAAAGTTTGTAGTCTTAATAACTAGAGTAACAATGCGAATCTATGCACACCTATTATTCGTAGAATTGCAATTATAGCAGATTAATGTTAATATTAAGTATCTCTGTAATTTTACTGTAGGTAGTGCTTATAAATTTGTTGGATGTTCATATGTTATAGTTACCGTTAGGCTTATGTATTGTACCTATGGATGTGTTTACCTTTGGACATTGATTATAGCTCAAAAACTATCAATATTAAGGTCCAAAAAAAAATCACAAAAGTCCACCTTCATTTGTGAGACTACTGCTTAAAATGGATTAATTAATACTTACTTGTAATAAAGTCAAAATAACATTCATATCATGATTTTTGTTGCCTGTGCCCAATATCTTGGCCATCTCCAATATTGCATCGTATGTAACAGAATCGTCTAACGCCTCTTCCTTTAGTTGTTTTTCCGTGTCTGTAACACTCTAAAATAAACCAAAAAAAAAATTAACATCTCTTTAAAAACGTTATAAATATAGGAAAGTACTGCTGGAGTCAGTTATGACAATAAATGTCTTTGATTAAACCCAAAAAATTGCTGATTTACAGTAATATTATGCTTTTTAAAAAGACTGCCTCCATGGTCCGCGAGGTCTTGGATTCGATTACCGGGTCGGACAAGGTGTTATTTCTGAACTTTCAGTCAGGAAATTCACAATAGCAGCTGAGTTGGAATTGTGCCCCGTGAATGGCGATAGGCTCATCCCGTATCTCATGGGACCTAAACATAACATGTGAAATGTGGGTACACCTCTGCCACACCCTTCTGGGTAAAATAGGCGTGATGTTATGTAATGTTGTTTTGAAAAATAAGCGCCCATTTGTACAGTTCTGGATAAGTCCTTTAAGGTCCATTTAGAACTTATATGACAAATAAACTATCATTTAATCATCTGAAACTTTATCAGGAACTGGTTTTAATAATCACAACCTTTAGTTGAGAGTAAAATCCTTCATTATGCTCAGCAGTACAATGGTGTCATGCTGTGCATAATGAAGTTAATATATAAATGTAATTCTATATATTTAAATTGTAAAACGTCTAATCAATGCTTCTAGTGACCAGAAGACTTGATTTTACTTCGCCCAGCGATTAAGCATTGCCATTCAACATGGCAATGCTGCTGGCCTTCTGGCCACGGTATCTGCTGCGGACAGCGATGCGGAGAAATTTTATCTTGCATTATTTAATTATTGTTAAAAGAACAGAGATAGCATGAGACATTCATGATTTTCTCCACTAGTATCACTATCAAGTTTATATATTAATTAATTTATTTATAGTGTTAAAATATGTAAAAAAACAATAATTACCTGTGTTCCTAATGCCAATATTTCGTTCAAATATGCTTCATCCACCTTTTCCATAGCTTCTTGGAAGTCATTCCTCAAACCCTGAAAATGTAAAAAGTAAGTACACAAATCATAATGTTAAAACCAAATTAATTACTGCCTCATAGGTATTGCGCTATAATTTGCGTGACAATCACAGCAAGGTCTCGTATACAATTCCCAGGTCGGACAAAACTTTTATTTGGTTTTTCGAATGGAATTGTACTCAGTTAAGAGGGATAGGCTTTTTAGACCTGGAATGGAACCTAAATATAACGGGTGATGTGGGTTATGTTATCAGGATAAGTACGAACACACTCCAATACGATTTAAAACCAAACTTAGTAGTTGGCATGTACTGCTTTTTTTTTCATTACAAGGAAAAACTTTTTCAAGTTATGAAATGCATGTCTCAATATGAACAGTTTAATGTACTTTTTTTTTACGGGATATAATCCCACCCACACGCCCACCACTTTGACTCCTGTGACGCCAGGATCTACAGCGGTAACCAACTGAAAGGCACCATGCATGACACACAGGCAATCCCAGGGAGAGTTAAAATTGTCTTGGAAGTATATAGTTGGAGTAGGAAAGTATGTAAATGTATTTAATGTACTTACTCTATTTGCCTCCGGTTCTTGAATCTCAATTCTTCGCAATCTCTTAAATGACTGCCTCTCACTCTCTCCAAACAGCCATATAGGATGTCCTCTCTCCCTCAACCTTTTGATGACTTCTGTTCTTGGCAATGATGCTGTCTCTGTCTGCTCGGCTTCATTGGTTTCTTGTTTATCAGCTGGAATAATAATAATAATAATGTTTATTGGAACCAAAATACATTTTTACAGATTTTATGGTTACGGTAATAAACTGTGTTGCAGCTATTAACGCTCACCTCAAGGAGTTGAGTCCTTAAGTGGTCCTGTTTTAAATACATTTATTTTCTTTTAAATATGCATTTTTAAATAGAAAATAGGTATGACTTAAAAGCAGAATCTGTTTAATACATTTTGAAAGGTATACACACAGTTATACAGATACATACATATAATATAATGTCAATAAAGATGAATCTGCAGCATAATGACATTTAATGTTGTCTGAATGTTCTAAGCTAAACAATGGATATTGTTGATTTGAGCAAGCAGAGCTTTTAAATACAGTAGGAACCATTTATTATGCTGCTGAAAGATTACACATAAGCATAACTAAATTAGATATAAATATTATAATCATTATATCCCAATTTTATATTTTATTTTGGTTGGTAGAGAGTAATCTTTATTGCACACCAATATTAACAAAAGTAATTTTGTAAACAATTGCACTTAAAAATTATGTTGCTCAATGGGCAGCCTTAGTGCTATAAGCAATTTATTGTGCTATAGACAAGTAAGTAAATGAGAAAAGTTATGGGCAGTTGTTGATGCGTTAATTTAAGAAGAATATAAATGTAAAATTAGATGTCATGATAATGACAATTGAAATTATAAAACAGATGTAATGAATACGGAAATAAACTATGTGTAGTGTCTTAATCCTAAATAACCACCTCTTCTCAATGATTGGAGCTGGTCATTTTCATTTGAACCTAAACAGTTTGATTAAAATTGATCTAAGATTCGGCAAATTTAAATCTATATAATTTTAATTTATTTAATTCTTTAGATTATTTTTATTTGCTCTGTAATTATAATAATTGTTGACGTTTTTAAGCACCCCTTGCGATTTGTGAAAATAAATTATTTGACTTTTGACTTTATCATCATGTTCATTTATGTGACCAGAGAGCATGCATTTAACTAGATAGAACTATAAGTTTTAAATGCCATTATTCCCACTACACAAGCATAGTTTAGAAATGTATGTGTTTTGACAGTTTTAAACCAGGCAGGGGAAAAAATCATTGAAATTTGACCGTCCAATTATTGCAACAGTATAACAGCCAACCTGGATGTTATACTGTTGCAATAATGATCTTCATGTTATATTTTGACATCTATTATCTCTGATATGGACCAGACAGCTTTATTGCTAACTCCTTTTCCCTTGTTGTGATTGACAATGTTATAATGATAAGAATGTATTGACAAGAGAAAACTACAAATCACATAAAATCACGCCTTCATCCCATAGGGGTAGGCAGAGACGAAAGAACGGCATGTGCTACGATACAGGTCCCAATATAGAAGTGTTACCTTTAGTTTGTTTTTCATTCGCCTTCTCTTCTTCGACTTCTTGCTTTTGAGGCCCATATTTTTTAAGATATTCCTCTTGTTCTTTAGCTAAGAGTTCCCCTCTTTTAAAATATTTCTTGTTTTTTGTAGGGTCCTTAAAATATTTACAAAACGGAGAGCAATTAGAAAACTTGCAAGACATTAAAAACGCTAAGAACTTGACAAAACGATGTATAGTTAGGTACTCACAATTATGTTTCTCTCTTCAAGAAGCTTTCGTTTTCTTGCAATTTCAGCTTTCAAAATATCCATTCTATTGAGTTTTACTAAAATAAGAACTAAAAGAGCACAAACAAAAAGTAATGCTGTATTGTATCGCTGGTGAATTCACTTCGAGTGGGGTATAGTCTGTGCTTCGAGTCGAGTCAAAACACAAAACTGTCAACTGCTGTCAACTGTCAGTCAATTTGCGTTCCATTGGCTGCTCAGATGAAGGACCGTTCCACTAGCTCTGCATCGTAGACAGAGAAACCAAATTTTCGTGCTCATTTTCACCCATCTTTGTACTAGGGGTACACTCCGTCTATAAAGTCGTGACATTAATGTTTGAGGAACTAACATTAATCATGTGTCTGGCTACACCAAACATAAGTAAATCAGCTGTCATCGAGTTTGAGTTGTGGAACAGTTTTCCCTTTGTACTTTTATTGCTTTGGTTAAACTGCAATTAATTAACAAGTAACTACGCAGAAAGGAATAAAAATGAATAAAGTAAATCGGAGTGGCACGCGGGAAGTGATTTTTAAAGTTTTCCAGCGATGTTTCGCGGAGTACCAAGCTGGACGAATTTTGTACGATTTGGATGATATTTATGGGCGGACAGCATCTATGACGGGTATGTAATCGTGTTAGTGTTTGTTTTTAATCTGCCCGAAGTTACAAATTTACTGAATTTACGATTTGGAGACCAAAAAAGGCATTGTTTACATTGCACACTTTTAGGTTAGATTGACATTGTGAGTAGGTCATATTATAGTATGACCATAATTTTTGATACATTATGATGGTACAACAAAATCCATTCAGGTTTTATACCAGTTTTGAATTTGAATTAATTACTTCATGTCAATAAGTTATTGTTTCCATTCCAGTACATTTTTTTTACTTTTTTTCAGGAAAATCAGTGAGTACAGTTAGGCGGATAGTCAACGAAGGTTTTAAAAATGATGGAAAGTTAAAGGTCTACGCTCAGGAAGCGAAATTTACTGCGTTTGGTGAAAATAAACAAACCTCGCCCCATCTATGCTATTGATGAACTTTTAGGAGAATACGGGCACACAGTGTTACGGCTTCCGCCGTATCACTGTGATTTGAATCCCATTGAGCTCATTTGGGCTAACCTAAAACAAAAAGTAGCAGCACAAAATGTTGGGTCACGCGATGTGAAGCAACTTGCTGAAGACGCCTTCAACAGCATTATACTTGAAACATGGAAAACTGCTGCCATCACGTGGAGACGTCTGAAAAAGAGTACTACGAGCGAGGACGTCATCTGTATCGAGACATAGACGAGTTGATTATTCGCTTAGGCGATGATAGCAGCAGTTGTGACAGCAGCTATAGTGATGACAACGCTGCTGATGAAAGTGGCAACGTAACGTTTCTTAATTTTGAATATTTGGAATCCGATGATGAGTGAGAGTGATCAATCAGTGTTTTTTTTTAACTTTGTGTAATAATTTTATTTTGGTTTAATTAAAAATGCTTATATATTAAAACTTTATGAAGCCCTTACTTTATTTACCTTGCTTATGAAAAGTTTAACCTACTGTAAATAAAAACAGTAACAAAATATTACTGTTTAATGTGTCTAATTTATTTACTCTTTACTTGAACAAACTGCTAGTATCAAAATCATTTTAGTCACACTATATAGGGTTGCTACATGCAAGTCAGCAGCGCCATCATTTAATGTCACGACTTTATAGACGGTCTGTAAAATTATTAAGTCTATGAAAGAAGTCAAAATAAAAGGTGGCATTTTTCTGAATTATATATCTTATTCTGCTTTTCTTCTTATTTTGGTGCTGACCTAAGTTAAGGTAAGTTAGTTAATTAGTTGTAAGGTACAAGTAACTTTACTATAGGTAACTTTACTTTATATAACATACTTTTATTACCTCATTTATTTATTTATCATCACTACATAGTCTAAAACAAAGTCGCTTTCTCTGTCCCTATGTCCCTATGTACGCTTAGATCTTTAAAACTACACAACGGATTTTGATGCAGTATTTTTTAATGAATAGAGTGATTCAAAAGGATGGTGTTTATGTATAATACATGCATATTATAGTAGAAAAAGGCCGAGAATTTTAAAGATTTGTAATGTGATGTCGTAACAAACATATTTTTCTGCGCTTACATTGCAAACGCTGGCTAAACCTTACGAGATAGATCAAATTTATGTACTACGGAATTGTATATCTTAAAAAGATGAATAAAAAAATCCGCAACAGCATATGTTTATCTCCTAAGGATAACTCACAGTAACCATTTTTATCTTTTACATATTACAAAAAAAATATGGGTTATTTACCAAGCTATTTTAAACGATACAATATCATTCCTTATCCAATTAAATACATTAGATACGTTGTGCATTTCATGTAGATCAAAATTGCCCTTTTACAGCATGTGATTTAAATGAATATTTTCGAAGATATTACAGATTTGAAAATTGCGGGACGTAGCGTTCGCGGCGGTATCGGCCAGTCGGGGCGGGCGGGAGCGAGCCTGTTCAGAGGGTCAGAGAATGCGTGAGGCTCGACTCAGTCAGCTTCGGGATAGATATAGAGCTGAGAAATGTAAAAAGTAAATAAGTAAAAATGTTGTGTATGAATATTCCAAAGATAGCAGGAAATCTTCATGGTATAGGGAAAGGGGAATTGTTTTACTCCAAATTTAACGCGTGACGGCCACGGGAAATGAATAAATCAAAACTACTGGATCAATTTTAATCATTTTTTCAGTGAGTGACATAGGCTATATACTCAGAGTACATAGAGGGAGTCTCGTGCAGTGAACATTGCAACAAAGACGTAGAAATTTGACAAGCTAGTGTGCGTGAAACCATTGCTTTACGATTACTTGACATTCATCTGAGAGTTACCACTAATTGAATTTACCCCAATGTAATGGGAGAAAAATAAATGGGGGTAAAAATACACAATACTGCAGTTATAAAATAAACTACTGGCGATTTAATTTATAAAATTATTGTGCTTTTGCAAAAGCAAAATGATAAAAATATATTTTTATTTTGCAAAGTTAAAATATATTAGCAAGCTACTGTTGGGGAATTTGAGTTTTATACTGTAAATAACATAAAAATCAAATAAATCTTTAAAAAACTTGTTTATTTTAAATAATCAAATGCCACAATTATAATCAAATAAAATACTAATCAATATAATATATATATTAATTTAACATTAATTAAATTCTTTAATTTTGTCACACCCTGTATAGTAAGTAAATCGACGAACAGACTATTGAAACCAGCTGTTAATTTTAAATTATTAACTGAAGAATAAAAAAAACAGAAATACGGGTAAATATAGTATCGCAGACTGGCAACACCAAAAAATGGCGTGTGGGTTTTGAGATTAAATGTCAGAATTTGCTAGATTTGTTTTGAAAAAATACGATTGTTTTTGGATTTTGGATTAATTACCGATGGTAGGAGATTGTGTTAGTGGCATTTGCACGTCTGCTATAATTCCGGCATATTTTTATGGCACAATACGACATTGTAACTCACAAAATGTTTTTTTGTAATTCACTCAAATGACCTAATTGTTTGAGGTGATAATTGACACTGACAGCGGTTTTTGTCGGATCAGGTAATTTACGGACAAAATTTTTGGACGATTTAGCGTTGATGAGGCAGTATCTATAGAATTCATTATATAGTGTACTTAGACTGAGACCATAAGTATTCAAAAAACTAAATACTCCACTATCAGGTATTTGAAATACGAATTACAAATTACATTTATAGGAAGTATTTTACCAAATACGTATTTGTATTTTAATTACGTATTTCAATTACAAGTATTTCAAATACTGCCCAACCCTGTCTCTCTCTACCCAATATTAAAGCCTGGTTTACACTTTATTTAGTGCGAGTGCAAGTGATTAGTGCAGGTGTTTAGTGACAAGGTGTTGACAGTGACTGATTAGTGCGAGTGCTTAGTTGGCTGTGTAGTAAAGTGAATAGAAGCGTGTTCTATTGTTTTGCGAGTGGACTGCGAGTAGCCACGTCCCGCGCGCCCTCCCTTCCCCCTCACTCGCAGCGTGCCTGTCACTAAGCACGTTTGGACAGGAGTGTTTAGTGTTAAGTGTTTAGTGTTTAGCGTTTAGTGCGTAGCGTCGGGCGCTTGACAACAGAGTACAAAATCTGCAGCTGGAACTGATGACGTATATATTCCACACATGAAGTGGTACAAACTATTACATGACGGAAAACTGAATTTAACCAGAGCCACTTGGACACTACTCGCACTACACACCTGCACTCGCACTGATCACCTGCACTCGCAATAAATTGGATACTACTCGCACTACACACCTGCACTCGCACTAATCACCTGCACTTGCAATGAATTGGACACTACTCGCACTACACACCTGCACTCGCACTAATCACTTGCACTCGCACTAAACAAAGTGTAAACCAGGCTTTACTCTGATGCTACTGCTACACCTGCGTTAACGTTAACGTGAATGGTAATCACCAACTATGCGTTAATAAAGGCATTCTAAATATTCAAATTGGTGCCTTGGCTACATTTACGTTGCAATGCCAATAAAGCTAATTCTTCAAGAAATAACGTGTTATCCAGTGTGACCATTTGTTTAATCTGGATGCTATTTTGGTAGTTTTTGGCCCTTAATTTTGTCTACGGTAGGTTTCAGATCTGCAAAATTACGTTTGTATTTTTATGATAAAAAATGAATAAATTTAGGTGTTAAAATTAATCTGTCTGAAGTGGCAATTTTCAATAGTTTTGGCATCAACTGGGGCAGTTTTTTGCCCTAATTTATGCCTTGTAGTAGCAGTTTCACTATTTTTAAGATGTTAACCCTGGGTATTACACATAAAGTCAGTTCCACTAGCAACGTGATTTCGTCATACGTCAAGTTGACGTCAAGCGAAATATTATGTCATTAATGTAGCCAACGTCCGTCAGCGCGCTAAAGTGATCGCTAAAACCCTTTGATGTGTCCAAAAAACCGACACCCGACCTATCGCCTAATGTCTAATGAAAATAGCAATGCCGTTAGTCATTAATCACGTTAAACCTTTGGCCACTGTTAAGAGTCCTATGTAGGACTTAAATGAAAAGCGGACTGTACAAATATACTGGTATATTAAATTAAAACACCGTTATAACTATAATTAAAAAACCCGGTATAAAACTTAGAGGAGCGAATACGTTATGTTCACTATAGTTCGTGAAGGCAAGTGCCCCCGGCGCCGCTCTGCTTCCTTATATAGGTAGGGCCGTCCTGTGCACGCGCCGCTCGCCTCGTGTTCGACCGGTACAGGCGTCGCTCGCCGCGTGTCCCCAAATGTGCAACACGTGCAGTCCCGTTATGTTCGACCGGTACAGGCGTCGCTCGCCGCGTGTCCCCAAATGTGCAACACGTGCAGTCCCGTTATGATGCGCGGCACCTTTGTTAGATAGATAGGTAGATATCTAACAAGCTGCCCGGGTTGAAGTAGCGTAAGCAGTGTAACTTCAAAAATCTGGAAGCGGGCAAACATTAGTAAAGGCTCTACGTATGGTACCTCGCTTTGTTTTAAGCTCCACCACACGTGTAACGCCGTCGTTCCCGGGATAGAGTTTGATGACTCGCCCAAGTGACCATAATAGAGGAGGTAGAGTTCTATCTTTGATTAGCACAAGTGATCCATTTTGTAACTCTTTCCCATGTGATTGCCATTTCACCTTCTGCTGCAGTTGAGTCACGTATTCTAGGGAAAATCTTTGCCAGAAATGCTGTTTTATGTGCTCAATACGTTTGTATCGTTCAAGGCGGTTAATGTTCGCCTCAGACACTTGTGGATGTGGTATTGATGTCAGTGTTCGTCCAATTAGGAAATGAGCAGGAGTTAGAGCAAGGAAATCGTTAGAGTCAGAGGATAATGGAGTAAGAGGACGTGAATTTAGGATTGCTTCTATTTGAGTGAGGCAAGTTGCCATTTCTTCGTATGTTAAATGAGTAGTGTGTAACAATCTTTTTAAATGATGTTTGGTGGATCGAACACCTGCCTCGGCTAACCCGTTGAAATGTGGACTATATGCGGGTACGAATTTAAACTCTATGCCTTCTTGGGCGATACAACTCTGTAGGTCAGACTGAACTAGGAACTTTGCTATATCATTGTCTGCACCAACGAAGTTAGTGCCATTGTCTGAAGTGATGCTCTGAGGCTTTCCCCGGCGAGATACGAATCGATTTAAAGCTGCTATATACGCTTCGCTAGAGAGCGCCGTGACAAGCTCGATGTGACAGGCTTTCACTGAATTGCACACAAAAATTGCCAAATATGACTTTAGTAATTTGCAACCTCTACCCTTTCGGTCAGCTATCAGCACTGGCCCTGCGTAATCAACGGAGCAATGTAAAAATGGGAATTCAAGTTTAGTCCTTGATAATGGCAACTGCCCCATTATGGGTTGGACAGTTTCTGCCTTATATCTATGACAAGACATACATTTGTTTACAGTTGCTTTGGATAGATTTTTGCCTTTCAAAGGCCAATATGTTTGTCTCACTATTGCTAATAAAAGTTGAGGACCAGCATGTAGGTGTTTGAAATGATAGTGATTAAAAATTATTTTTGTTAAATTATGTTTACTGCATAGTAAAATAGGGTGCTTAATGTTATAACTATATGGGGAATTATCAAGCCTACCACCAACTCTAATTATATCATTATTATCTAAAAACGGGGTCAGTGACATGAGTCTATTCTTTTTTGGTAAAGGTTTGCCTGTTTTAAGAATCGTATATTCCTGAGGGAACATTTCCAACTGAGCCTTTTGAATGGTTAGAACTAGTGCATTTTTTAGTTCTTGTACTGACAAATACCCATTATTTTTTTCTTTATGTGTGCAATTGTAAATAAACCTTTGTAAATATGCTACTATTCTTTGCAAATTAGTGAAACTTGATTTATTATTTATTAAGTTATTTAACGAATCAGCAGTATCAATTTTTGAAATTATATTTGTGTGGAAACAGTTATCCAATTCAGGTAGATCCTGTTTTACATTTTCATTCGGCATTTTGGGCCAATCAATATCATTTTCAAATAGAAATTTTGGACCTGACCACCACAAAGAACAATCGCTGATAACGTCAGCCCTAAGCCCTCGAGAGATAAGGTCCGCCGGATTGTCCTTTGACGGCACGTAGCTCCACGTATGATTATTAGTACATTCCTGAATTTCGTGGACACGGTTTCGAACAAAACTTGTAAGTTGCAGTGATGGTGTCTTTAGCCACCCTAAGACGATTGTGGAGTCACACCAGAATCTACACCTACTTATGTTAATTGTCAACGCAAGTAAAACCTTTGTGCACAGTCTTGCAGCCAATAGTGCTCCACATAATTCAAGACGTGGAATTGTAGTTGGGTGTATGGGTGATATACGACTTTTAGATGTTAACAGTTTGACTCTTACTTGTCCGCATCTGTCTATAGAACGAATGTATAATGCACATCCATACGCACGCTCAGATGCGTCAGAGAATATATGAATTTCATGTATATCACTGTTAATATGAAGTACCCAACGAGGAATTTTTAAATTGTTTAAATTTGGTAACGCATTTGCAAACTCCCACCAAAGTTTTTTGATTTCTTGCGAAACTTCATCATCCCAAGAATATTGTTGCATCCATAATTTTTGCATTATCATTTTTGCGACGACAATGCATGGCCCTACTAGACCTAACGGATCAAAAACTTGGCTAATAACTGAAAGTATGTGACGTTTGGTAACTTTTTCCTTAAATTCTATATTTATTGAAAATGATAAAACATCTGCATCACATATCCAATTTAAGCCTAACGTTTTTGTGGATTTGTTTATATTGTTAATTGACAAATCTAAAATATTATCAGACTGAATAGATGGAGAAATTGCATCTAAAATTTCGTGAGAGTTGGACCGAAATTTTCTTAAATTAAACTGAGCTCCTTTTAAAGCATTTATGACACCTTTACATATTTTTATTGTTTTCTCTATGTCAGGTCCTCCTCCTAAATAATCATCTACATAAAAATCGCGTTGAATTGCTCGCCTGACTGCTTCGTTAGAAACTTCTGATGCCAAACTAACCAAACATTTTGTAGCTAAATATGGCGACGATGACATTCCGTATGTTAAAGTATTTAATGTGTAGGTTTTTAATGGTTGTTTTGTATCAGAACGAAATATTATTTGTTGTAGAGATCGTTGAGTTGGATTTAATTCTATGGCCCTATACATTTTTTCAATGTCACCAGTAACTACGTATTTGTGCTGATGAAACCGTAATAAAATTGAATATAGGTCTTCTTGCACTGTGGGACCAACTAACTGAATATCATTAAGCGATATTCCAGTGCTTGTAGCCGCTGAACCATCAAAAACTGTACGATGCTTGCTTGTAAAACTAGTATCACGAGTAATACCGTGATGAGGGAGAAAATAATTAATGTCATGAGTTTTGTCTGTAGAAGGCTTATTATTAACTGTCATATGACCTAGCCGTTCATATTCGTCCATAAATTCAACGTACCTTTTTTTAAAATCGGGGTATTTAATAAATTTACGTTCAAGAGATAAAAAACGACATTTTGCTCTTTGAAATGAATCTCCTAATACCGACGGGTCTCGTTTAAATGGCATTGTTACTACAAACCGACCATTAGAACTACGTTTGGTATTAATCATAAAAAATTTTTCACAAGCACGTTCTTCGGGGGATAATGAGTGCTTTTCTGCTACGCTATCCAATTCCCAAAAACGAGACAAGTCAGGGTTCAATGATTCATTTAAAAAATTACAAACAAGTAAAGGGGAATCGGTTTTAGGACGGGCGACATATCCAGACACTAGCCAACCAAGTTTTGTCTCATAAAGTTTTGGTAAATTTTTACCTAAATCGATTGAATTGTTGCAAAGAACCGCCCAGAATATGTCTGCCCCAACGAGAATGTCTATTTCTGAAGGTACATTGAAGGATGGATCGGCAAGGGCAATCCCGATTGGTAACGGTATATCGGTTACGTCTATTAAAGAAGATGGCATGGCCTCAGTAATTTTTTGAATTACGTGACAGTCAATTTTAAATTCATAATCACTTTGAATATTTGACATAATTGTCAGGTTGCAAGACTGAGTGCTAGGAAAAATATTGTTATTGATACCCGTTACCGTTGAGTTCGTGTTACGTCGTGACAGACCTAGCTTACTACATAGCGTGTGTGTCACGAAATTGGCCGTGCTGCCGTTGTCGAGAAGCAAACGCGCATTGTGCACGTTACCCCTGCTGTCAGCGACTTTTACCACTGCTGTTGATAGTAATATTACTCGAGAAGTAGTAATCTGTTTTGTGTTAGCTGAACCGGCAAAATTAGATATCGCTAGCTCAGGGGGTTGTTCGTTTACTTCTTGAGAGTCTAAATGCAATAGCGTATTGTGTTTTTTCCTGCAATATTTACATGTAGCAGAATTGCAATTATTTTCTGTGTGACCTGGTCTTAGACAATTAATGCATACTTTAGCTTCTTTGGCTTTTTGTATGCGATTTTCAATACTGAAAGATCTAAATGTTTCGCAATTAAACAAAAAATGCGTCTGGTCGCATATAGGACATCTAAATATTTTTTTATTATAACTTTTGACTGTCTGTTTGTTATTAACTTGTTTAATACTTGTAAAATTTGTGTTACAATTACAACTTGTTGATTGCCTACAGTTCCCTTTACCTCTTTCTTCTAAACTCTCTAAAAAGTCGGCTCTATTACCAAGGAAAGTAAGAAACATGTTTAAAGAGGGAGATTTCGTCAAAGTATTTCGTCGTTCTTCCCATTCTCTGTTTGTAACAATGTCGAGTTTTTCCGACATAATATGTATAATAAGTGTGTCCCAATGTTCCGTTGGTTCACCTAAAGTTGAAAGAGCTCGAAGATTTTTATTTGTTACATCTATAATGTTACGAATAGAGGCGCATGATTCTTTTTCCATATTTGGTGCATTGAATAATGCAATGACGTGATTGTTAACTAATAATCTTTTATTGTCATATTTGTCGCAAAGTAACTGCCATGCGGATTGATAATTGTCTCCTTTGATATCTAAAGCATCCACAACTAAAAAAGCACTTTCCTTAAGGGAAGCTCGGAGATAGCGTAATTTATTTATGTTGTCAATATCTGACCTTGAATGAATTAAGGAAACGTATGTATCTCTGAAACCTAGCCAGTGCTGATAATGGCCGCTAAAGGTAGGTAACTCGATTTTAGGCAATCTGACGCAATTAGAAATGAAAGCACTTGCCTGCACATCTTCTTGAGTTGTCACGGCACCCCCTTGAAGCTGTCCTTGACTGGATAGACAGGCTCCAAGAAGATTGCGACCCTCAGCTAGTAGATGAAAATACTGGCTTTCAAACCGCTCACGGTCGGCGGAGTCGTCCACCTCAGAGATCACCTCAATTTCTTCCTGTAATTTATCGTAATCACTATATAAGGCATCTATTTTTTCTAATCTCGTTTTAAGTTCTAACTGTTGTACGTTGGTAAGCTCATTGTCTTTAATAAGCGACAAAAAATTACTGAAAATTGTTAATTTAGCTTTAAAACTGCCACGCTTTTTAATAAGCTGTGAGGTCGTTACTTTATCCTCAGTCATTGCAATAAATTCTCAATACTAATTAAAAGAAAAAGGGTAGGTAAGATTAAACAAGAATTAAAAAATATAAAGATATATTTTTAGTTGGTAAGCCAGCCTATAAAGTTGCAAGCATGTGAAAAAATGTTATAAGGGATAGGCACTCTTGGCTACCTAACGGACAAGCACGTGCGCGAGCGGCAGGTAACCGGTTGCTTTGCTATTTTTTGCACTATAATTATTAACACAAAAAGTTGTATTTTACATTTACAACGTAGAGTAACCGTTGGATAAATAAAAAATATGACTAAACCTTCACTCAAATAAAAAACACTATGAAAGGGAAGGAAGAAAAAAATTGGAACGACTCACTGTTATCCAAACCAAACCACGTGTCATTGGTGAATTGAGGTTTCTTCGCGTATGATTTGGATCTTGCTCGGGTCAACGGTCTGTTTTCGTTGCCTGCGGCCAATTTGATTTTCTTCTTAGCTCGTTCCGTGCAGATAGCAGGTAGGTTGTATTCCGTCCACAGCTATAGGATCGAGACTTGAAGCGTTTTTCCCGGGACGTTAAATTACGTTATTGTTTTTCGAATGAAAAATTTAACGGCGATCCAGAAGGACCATGTTAAGAGTCCTATGTAGGACTTAAATGAAAAGCGGACTGTACAAATATACTGGTATATTAAATTAAAACACCGTTATAACTATAATTAAAAAACCCGGTATAAAACTTAGAGGAGCGAATACGTTATGTTCACTATAGTTCGTGAAGGCAAGTGCCCCCGGCGCCGCTCTGCTTCCTTATATAGGTAGGGCCGTCCTGTGCACGCGCCGCTCGCCTCGTGTTCGACCGGTACAGGCGTCGCTCGCCGCGTGTCCCCAAATGTGCAACACGTGCAGTCCCGTTATGTTCGACCGGTACAGGCGTCGCTCGCCGCGTGTCCCCAAATGTGCAACACGTGCAGTCCCGTTATGATGCGCGGCACCTTTGTTAGATAGATAGGTAGATATCTAACAGCCACATCTGCGTAAACGTGATTATTTGCGCGTTAAGACGCAGGTGTAGCAGTAGCATGATGCTACTGCTACACCTGCGTTAACGTTAACGTGAATGGTAATCACCAACTATGCGTTAATAAAGGCATTCCAAATATTCAAATTGGTGCCTTGGCTACATTTACGTTGCAATGCCAATAAAGCTAATTCTTCAAGAAATAACGTGTTATCCAGTGTGACCATTTGTTTAATCTGGATGCTATTTTGGTAGTTTTTGGCCCTTAATTTTGTCTACGGTAGGTTTCAGATCTGCAAAATTACGTTTGTATTTTTATGATAAAAAATAAATAAATTTAGGTGTTAAAATTAATCTGTCACAGGAAACGACAAGCTTTGGCTGATACGTCGCCAAGCGTCGCTTACGGCCGAGCGATTCTTGTGCGTCGGATGTTTAGGGTCCCATAAACAGGCTTCAGACTGTAGCTGCTCTAAAAACTCGAGAACTTTTTCGTTCGACCACTCCATTGTTGCCGCCAAAAGTGCCAAAACAAATTTCAAAACACCGATTTTTCACTGTTGCCATCTCCAATTTTTTAAGTTCCTAGATTCAGTACCAAAAGTCACCAGATCCCACCATGCTGCACACGATGACCTTGTTTTATTCAATTTAATCATTTATTTTTATTTTACCAATAAAATAGAAACAAACAGCAGTCTGTTAGGTTTTTTTTTTCTTTTTCAGTACATATTAGCTTTATATCATGCACCTCAAAAGTCGCCAGATCTGGCGACAAAGTCGTCAAATTGGCAACACTGTCATCATACGTCAAGTTGACGTCAAGCGAAATATTATGTCATTAATGTAGCCAACCGTCAGCGCGCTAAAGTGAACGCTAAAACCCTTTGATGTGTCCAAAAAACCGACACCCGACCTATCGCCTAATGTCTAATGAAAATAGCAATGCCGTTAGTCATTAATCACGTTAAACCTTTGGCCACATCTGCGTAAACGTGATTATTTGCGCGTTAAGACGCAGGTGGAGCCTTAGCATGAGAGTGAGCTAGTGAGACATAAATATTGACAGTTGACATGACACTGACTATTTTGACACATTGCTAGTCATGGGTAACTCGTCGATTTCAAATGAGGATGAGGGAGTACATCATTTTCCCTCGTGAGGTCCTCACGAGGTACACCTCGTTTGAAGTAGTGATGCGTCCCTCACTCACGAGTCGCTTCAAATGAGGCCCTCACCGAGAACGATTGAAAGAGTTACTCATTTTTCAAACATGAGGCGCTTCATTCAACTGCTCGTTCGAAAAAAGAGTATGAATGAAAAACTCGTAACGCGCGCCTCGCATAGTTGCAATACGATTCGCGAGGGAATGAGTGAGTGAGTATTGTGAATGAGTAACTCGGAATGTGAAAATTCGAGTCGATTTCAAACAAGATTGTTTAGTGTAAGAGTAATGCGTTGCGTATTGCGTATGGGTACGTAAGAATAACCAGTAAATGTAAAGGAAAAAGTTTAGCATAGAAAGAAGTGAGATTTTTATTGTGACAGTACTGACTAAGTATCAAATAAATAAAACGATTTATCAGTACAATAATAGATAATAATAATATCTTTTGAATTTGTTTTGTGTACTTGTATGTATCAATCTAAAGGACAACCTATAAGATACGTAACATAAGATAACTATATTCATGAAGCATAAGTTTAATTCGTTTTATTTGGTAGTGGTTATGTTTAACTTTGTAGCTGAAAATATATAAATTGAATTTCGCGCCTGCTCTTTCAACTCCCGGCGCGCCCGCCGCTAGCACTCGGATTTAAATCCGCTGGACGAATCAATAGCCGGGTGCTGCGCCGCGCCGCCGCGTCGCTGCGGCCGCACAACGCACCTTGAAGGTCATGGGTCAACTAAAATCTAATTAGATTTTTCGAAAAAATGTTAGATGTCCTTTCTTTGGCATTATTATTGATTATAATAATGAACTTTATGTCTTACAACATAAGACATAATATTGCTAGTTAAACTCCAATGCTTATTATTAACGCGCGCAAAATCACGAGTGAAAAATAACTATGCGTATGAGAGAGACGTCAATATTGGGCGCGAGGAGCGGAGGTACCTCGGCTCCTCGCGCGGACGCGCGAGTACCTAGCGAGTGAGGCGACTCGCAATCGGATGGTATCATTCGACGCGGCGTCGGGCCACTTCGGCTATCATCGTAACTCGTGCATCGCGCGTGTCGCGATTGCTATGTTCCTCACTTCAAACGAGGTGTACCTCGTGAGGACCTCACGAGGGAAAATGATGTACTCCCTCATCCTCATTTGAAATCGACGAGTTACCCATCACTAGTTTGAAGTGAGGAACATAGCAATCGCGACACGCGCGATGCACGAGTTACGAAGATAGCCGAAGTGGCCCGACGCCGCGTCGAATGATACCATCCGATTGCGAGTCGCCTCACTCGCTAGGTACTCGCGCGTCCGCGCGAGGAGCCGAGGTACCTCGGCTCCTCGCGCCCAATATTGACGTCTCTCTCATACGCATAGTTATTTTTCACTCGTGATTTTGCGCGCGTTAATAATAAGCATTGGAGTTTAACTAGCAATATTATGTCTTATGTTGTAAGACATAAAGTTCATTATTATAATCAATAATAATGCCAAAGAAAGGACATCTAACATTTTTTCGAAAAATCTAATTATTATTATCTATTATTGTACTGATAAATAGTTTTATTTATTTGATACTTAGTCAGTACTGTCACAATAAAAATCTCACTTCTTTCTATGCTAAACTTTTTCCTTTACATTTACTGGTTATTCTTACTTACCCATACGCAATACGCAACGCATTACTCTTACATTAAACAATCTTGTTTGAAATCGACTCGAATTTTCACATTCCGAGTTACTCATTCACAATACTCACTCACTCATTCCCTCGCGAATCGTATTGCAACGTGTGCGTATTCCCAGCGGAATGTTGTTGAATTTAAAGATTTTAAGTATGCAGATATTTAGTGTATGACGTCGTGTAATTGTGTATGGTAAAAAAAAATTTGTGCATGCAGCCATTGTGGAGAAATTCACCAAAAACTGATTCCGCTGGGCGAACGTTGTCCTGGCGGAACTTTTTTTAATCCATCGACTTTAGAAGAAAAGAGATGTGTCCAAAAATTAGTGTGTATTTGTGTGTAATTGTGTATGTATAAATAAAATTAGTGCATGCATAAACTTCGGAGAAATTCAAGTTTCCGCTGCGCGAACGTTTGGCCATTAGCTAGTTTTCATATAAAGCGCTTACATAGAGAGCTGTAGATTTTTACATACGTTGTTTTGAATTTGTTTATATTTGTTTAAAAAACAGATTTAGAAAAAAATTAAGGGTTTTAAAGATAAAAATATAAACATAAAATACTCTTATTAGGTCTTAGTTCTTAAAGTATGCACTTTGGGGTCTAGATTTTCACGTTTATACAAACCTTGTAAGTGTCTGCAACATGTTGCCAAGTATCAATGATGTTCCGTTAGTAATTAAAGAGTTGTAGGGCAATTTACCATGAATAGTTGTGGTTTTTGTTGTGTGTACAAAGCAGTCAAATATCACGACCTTCTAAAGGAATTGCATGGTAAAATGTATGCCAATAATTAGTGTATTCATTCAACTATGCACATGCAAAATTTCATGTCATTAAATTCAGTAATTAAAGAAAAACAATTAAAATATTGACGAAGCATCGAAAACCTACATAGCCCGACCAAGTTCGGATGGCTACAAAAAAGCGGCCGTGCAATATATTTAGGTAACATCCCAAAATTTGCAGTATAATACTGGTATTGAACTCGGTATAGGTGATAACACAATTGTTTCGATATAATTTATAGGTCATTTATTTGTGTAAACCTACTTTTTTAAATCTTTTTGACTATGACAGAAAGTAGGTACTATTTACGTTGGTACTTTATTTAAGTATGCGCTTGATACTTGAGATATAATCTAGATATTAATATATTATTTAAGACAAATAAAATTCATACAGCTAATTTCTATTGAAGATTTCACGGATCAGGATTCTAACTATAGACCCCTTAAGAAAATTAAATAATTACCACGTGTAAGTACTACTGTTTAGGTAAATATTTATCATATTGTAGCTTATTTATTACACTATTTAACCACTGGACTAAGCATGCACGAGCGTTCCCCTTTGCAACTTTAGTGGATCAAACAATCTAATAACTTAAAAAAAACTACTTCTAGACTCAATTTTTAATTGTTGTATACCGTTGTACTGGTGGTAACTTATGTATGTGAGCGTGTTCCACCGCACCCCACCAAAGTATGCAGAATTATTTTGTTTGAACGCTTAAGGTTAGTCCTCTGGTTAAATAGTCTAAGTATTGTAGTTATAAAATGATCAAAAATATTCTAGTGTAAAAAAATGGACATAAAATAGATACGATTCCTAACGCTTGTGTACGCAACTGTACCATATTAATAAATACTATATTGGAAGATTAAGAACGTCTCTTATATATATGGTACGGCCGCTTTTTTGTAGCCATCCGTACTTGGTCGGTTATGTAGGTTTTCGATGCTTCGTCAGTATTTTAATTGTTTTTCTTTAATTACTGAATTTAATGACATGAAATTTTGCATGTGCATAGTTGAATGAATACACTAATTATTGGCATACATTTTACCATGCAATTCCTTTAGAACGTCGTGATATTTGACTGCTTTGTAAACACAACAAAAACCACAACTATTCCTGGTAAATTGCCCTACAACTCTTTAATTACTAACGGAACATCATTGATACTTGGCAACATGTTGCAGACACTTACAAGGTTTGTATAAACGTGAAAATCTAGACCCCAAAGTGCATACTTTAAGAACTAAGACCTAATAAGAGTATTTTACGTTTATATTTTTATCTTTAAAACCATTATTTTTTTTCTAAATCTGTTTTTTAAACAAATATAAACAAATTCAAAACAACGTATGTAAAAATCTACAGCTCTCTATGTAAGCGCTTTATATGAAAACTAGCTAATGGCCAAACGTTCGCGCAGCGGAAACTTGAATTTCTCCGAAGTTTATGCATGCACTAATTTTATTTATACATACACAATTACACACAAATACACACTAATTTTTGGACACATCTCTTTTCTTCTAAAGTCGATGGATTAAAAAAAGTTCCGCCAGGACAACGTTCGCCCAGCGGAATCAGTTTTTAGTGAATTTCTCCACAATGGCTGCATGCACAAATTTTTTTTTACCATACACAATTACACGACGTCATACACTAAATATCTGCATAGTTAAAATCTTTAAATTCAACAACATTTCGCTGGGCGCACACATTGCAACTATGCGAGGCGCGCATTACGAGTTTTTCATTCATACTCTTTTTTCGAACGAGTAGTTGAATGAAGCGCCTCATGTTTGAAAAATGAGTAACTCTTTCAATCGTTCTCGGTGAGGACCTCATTTGAAGCGACTCGTGAGTGAGGGACGCATCACTACACATTGCCAAAATCTCACTGGAACTCGGACGAGAATCGCGAAGACCGCAAAAACATGTTGATGAAAATAATGTGATATTATTATTTATTTAGAATGATTTTAGACTATTTAATTAAGTTTCATTTACAAGACTGTTTCAATATTTTATCTGAAACGGACAATCTAGGATACTATAGCATAAGAATCGAGTAATTATCGCAATCGGTATCGTTAAGTTTACATGATTCCGAAGAACTGCATAATATTTTTCTTTTTAGCTTTTTGAAACTCTTCGAGACTTATCCTGGTGTTGGTGACAAAGTATTGTGTAATCCTGTGGAAAGCCTGCCAGGCTGTGATAAAGATGTAATAAAGGCCCAGCAGCAAATACTCGAAAGAGATGAACACAAAACAACTTTGGCTAAATTAGACTATTTCTTTTTAAAACGCAATGTCCACGCAAGATTTTTTGGTTTGCCGGTCTGTCCAGAACTACATCGTACTGTACTCCCGAAAAATGTCGATTTGGGATGCTTTTTGAAAGTCACAGGTTAGTATTTTATACCAAACTAAAATATTCAAATATAAGTAAGATTAAGACATTATTTAACCCATCCGCAAAAAAAATTGAATATAATTGACTTTGATTGCATAAACAAGTGCATAAACAAGTATGAAAAATTTCATACTTGTTTATGCTGCTTTCATCTCACTCCTCAATCTTTCATTATTAATATACCGTCTTCTGTCCCTAAATATAATAAAGGTATTTATGTATATTTATATATATGTAGGTATATATATTTGTACTTTTATTTTATTTATGTATTTATATGTAGCCCTTGCATGTAATTAGTATGTTTTATTTTTTATAATATTTTATTGTACCTATAGTTAGGTACACTAATATTTATTTGTTAGAAGTAGTTTTTTAATGTATTTATTCCTTTCTTCTTCATTCAAACTTCATGCTAGTACACCTTTTACTTCCCTTTCGTGTCTCTTTCATACTTTTCCATCCAATGGTTGTCTGTAAGAGATTGCCTTTGCAGCGATAAGACCGCCATTTGTACTTTTGTTATCTACATATTCTTCTGTATTATTTTTCCTTGGTGTGCAATAAAGCTTATTATTATTATTATTGATATATTTAAACTGCCACAATGGTCTAGTGGTTAGCGGTGCACCTCTCATGGCAAATATTCTGGTTTCGCTTCCTGGGTTCGCAAAGTGTTATTTGTGACTCTTCTGTCAGGAAATTTACAATAGTAGCACGGAGTTGAGAAATATGACCGTTGGATGGCGATGGGCTCACCCCTTATCCCATGGGACCTAGACATAACAGGTGAAAAGTGGGTGTTGTACACCTCTGCCACACCCTTCTGGGTAAAATAGGCATGATGTTATGTTAAGTAACATATTTTTCAGGAACGGTGGTGAGAGTTACACAGTCGAAAATGTTAGAATATCAGAGAAAGTATGTTTGCATCAAATGTAAATATGAAAACTGTGTAGAAGCAGAGTTTGAAAACAGGTACATTCTGAAACCTCCATCAAAATGTGGCAATGATGACAAAGCTTGTAGGTGTACAACTTTTTCACAAGTGCAACTTGTTTCAAGAGAACACTGCAAAGATTATCAAGAAATTAAAATACAAGTAAGTATATTATTTTAAATTTTAATTGCCAGATGGCAAAGGTTTGTCTTGGTCTGGGTGATCAGTTATTCTAGTACCCATAGTACAAGCTCTGCTCAGTTTGGGACTAGATGGCGTTGTGTGTATTTCTTTTTTATTTAACTTTTTGCACATAAAAATAGTACATAGGCAGACTTAATGCCTTATGGCATTCTCTTACAGTCAACCTAGGGTGGTGCATGTGCAAAGTGCAATAGGATGGATACAAATGTCGTGCAGTAATCACAGATTAATTGTTTTCGTAATACGCTCGGACACAGAATGCACGCTGCACTCCCGTGTACGGCTCCATGGCGACTAAATTTCCAGGAAGCGGCGCAGCGAACAACATATCCCCCAGCCACCTCGCGCCGCGCGTTACCGAGAAATTGAAGAATTAAACCGCCAACACCCTTATGGCCCACCCTGTACATACAGTGTATGTAGTGTGATTTAGTCAAGAATCTTTATTTTAAATCAAAATACATTTCTGTTAATCACGAAAATAAAATAATTAAACCTATAAATAAATAAAGAAGAAACAAAAGAACGTTCAGATCAAATACTATTTAAGAATTGAATAGTGGCAGTTATGGGTGTTACTATAGCAGCACTTAAAAGCCGTATCAGCATTTGTGACTTGTTACACACAACCAACATTCTGTAATTTCAGGAACAGGTGAATAAGCTGAGTATAGGTACAATTCCAGGATCTATGTGGGTGGTACTAGAAGATGATCTAGTTGATAGTTGTAAGCCAGGAGATGATGTTATCATTTGGTAAGTATAGATAGGGAGGTTCCCTATGTATAAATAACAATAAAACATTATCCTGCAAATCCTTACAGCATTCAAATATGTGAAGCCTGATTAGTTTCTGATCATAAATTGGGTTCTCCAAAGGATGTTATGTGTATAACTCAAACTTTCTTCTTCATTCAAACTTCATGCTAGTACACCTTTTACTTCCCTTTCGTGTCTCTTTCATACTTTTCCATCCAATGGTTGTCTGTAAGAGATTGCCTTTGCAGCGATAAGACCGCCATTTGTACTTTTGTTATCTACATATTCTTCTGTATTATTTTTCCTTGGTGTGCAATAAAGCTTATTATTATTATTATTGATATATTTAAACTGCCACAATGGTCTAGTGGTTAGCGGTGCACCTCTCATGGCAAATATTCTGGTTTCGCTTCCTGGGTTCGCAAAGTGTTATTTGTGACTCTTCTGTCAGGAAATTTACAATAGTAGCACGGAGTTGAGAAATATGACCGTTGGATGGCGATGGGCTCACCCCTTATCCCATGGGACCTAGACATAACAGGTGAAAACAAAAATTAGTGATTGATGTTTTAAATTTTTGTTTTAACTCAAATATAGCTTTGAAATTCATTTATGTAAGGGTTCAGATTTTATTGTGTAGCGATCTTCTTCAGGTGTTGAAGAGAAACGAAATAGGTCACTATACTTAATATTTATATAGTCTGGTACTACACATATTATATATTATACTTATAGACTACATTATATTAACTTAACTACAACCTGTCTCTGGCGATATGGGCAGACGATTGGGGAACTTGGCAGCTAAACTGAAGCCCCCACTAAAAAACTTAAATACAAAAATGCACTGATAATTTTTTCCATAACATAATGTTAAAATAATAAAGGTTGACTGTGAACTATATAGATTTGTTGATAAAATAAAAATAATTTACTGATTGATGTTTTAAATTTTTCTAGAATTTGTGTTTGAAATATTCCAGTGCAACCGTCCGACGCCGATGGAGACCGACAGGGCACAACAAGAAATCAGAAGTAGAACTTGTGTTACAAACAAATTTCATAGAAGTATGTAATGCTCAGCGGTCAGAGGTGATAGCAACAGCACCTGATATAAAGGACTGCTTTGATGAATTCTGGTCAAACTATAAGGCGTGTCCTTTGAAAGGCAGGGACAGGATTTTATCGTCAGTAGCTCCTCAGGTAACTAATTACTAGTCATGGACATTATTAGATATTTTTGGTAACCGCTATTTCACCGGTACGGTGATACAATACCGGTATAGACAACCGTTGCCAAATCCCGGTATTTTAGGTACAGTTATTCTAGCTATAGCGTTTACAAACGTTTTAAGTTAAGGTAGGTATTATTTGGTTTTATGGTATCCAAGTTAGTGGCCCTTATAACAATAACCTTGAATGGTTTGCGCCGCTCTCGACGCTTTTCTTTTATGCATGCGATGTTATCACTTGTAAGAGAGAGATAGATAAGTAAGTTAGTTTTGATTGGTTGCGTTCAGTTGGTTGTCAGTTATTTAGTTATTAGATAATATATGATGTGGGTTCGGTTTTTAAACTACGCTGACGCGGGGACGCAGTGATTCGGTAGTTACTTCATAGTTTCATACTAATACCTTATAGATAACCGTTGGTAACTATTTTAATACCGATACGCTACGTTAGAGAGATGATAGCCGTTTTCCGTTCGATGCCCACTTAAGACAAATCTTTCTGTGCATGAACATGGGGGTTTGTCTTAGTCTGGGTGTTTCTGTGTATAATTAGTATGTATTTACAAAAGTAGTTCTAGTACCCATAGTACAAGCTCTGCTTTTGGGACGAGATGGCGTTGTTTGTTAGTTGTGGAATATTTATTTATTTAAATTTCTAAACAGTCAGTGTACTGTCTCATCATATTTCACAGGTGTATGGACTTCACTTAGTGAAATTAGCAGTTCTGCTCACAGTGATCACAGGATCTAATCATGTAATAGAAAATGATAATAAGAAATCAGGTCAAGATGAGAAACACACAACTCGAGTGAGAGGACAGTGCCATCTTCTTTTAGTTGGTGACCCAGGTAAATAGAATTAATATCTAGTTTTGTGTACTGGTGGTAGAGCTTTTGTTACTGGTGGTAGAGCTCTTGTGAATGAGCTCGAGGGCGGTAGCACCACCGTCTCACTTTTAACTTGCCGCAAAATAGTAGTGCTTCCATTACTGTGTTCCGGTTTGGGGGTGAGATCAGGCCCTGAAATTACTGGCACATGAGGCATAACACCGTAGTCCTCAGCTGTAGCGACGCATGTATAATCTGATTTTGTGGATTGTTGATGTCCATGGGCTGTCCTCCACCACGTTTGTTCCCAATGGGCGTAGTACAAAAAAAAAAAAAATCTGCCTAGATGATCTTTTAGTTAGCGTATGCGCCTCTCACTGCGAGGTCCTGGGTTCGATTCGTCGGGCAAAGTGTTTTGTGAACTCTCCGCCAGGCAATTCACAATAGCAGCACGAAGTTGGAATTGTGCCCGGTGGATGGTGATAAGCTCAGCCTCTATCTCATGGGACCTAAATATAACAGGAGAAATTTGACTATTATTATTAGATTAGTTACCATTCCAAAGCAAAAAACATTGGATCTTTCTTGACGAAAATTCGTATGCAGTTGTAAACTAAAAGCGGCCGTGGCGCAATGGATAAAGCATCGGTCTTACGATCGAGAGGTCGTGGGTTCGAATCCTGGCCATTACACCACGGACGTGAACCTCTTCCTAACACAAGCGAATTAAGCTTAGCTGGAGAAGGTTAACAAGAATACTAGTAATTTGTATTTGCAAATTACTAGTAAACTTTACTCAAAAAAAAAAAAACTACAAGAAATAGTCTTATGTGATCCAAATCTAGGGCGAAAGCCAGTATACAATAAATTTCATCTCAAGCTGATAAAATATTGCATGTACAATTAAATAAATAGAAAATGGTTGTGTTGCCAGGCACAGGTAAATCTCAATTGCTCCGCGCGGGCGTAGAACTCACCGCTCGTTCAGTATTCACTTCAGGGGCCGGCAGTACAAGGGCTGGACTCACGTGCGCTGCACTTAGGGTAAGGGCTTTGATTACAAATAACAAATATTGTGATGACCAGTGGCGGATTTACAAATTTTAAGGTATAGGCTGGAGAGTTTTTGCCGCCCTTACCTCTACAATTGTCAAGTCCTTAACCTGCCGCCAAATAGTAGTGCTTCCATTACTGTGTGCCGGTTTGGTGGTGAGATCAGGTCCTGAAATTACTGGCACATGAGGCATAACACCGTAGTCCTCAGCTGCAGCGACGCATCTACAATCTGCTTTTGTGGATTGTTGATGTCCATGGGCTGTACTCCACTTACCATCAGGTGGACTACACGTCCGTTCGCTTTGGGCGTAGTATAAAAAAAAAAAGTCCTAGATTATTATTAAGATTCAAAAATTAAATGTGAATTAATGCAGAAATCTTCTTGAATTCTATGAGCTAATTATATGCAGCAAAAAAAAACGGTCCACAAATTTGCCGCCCTAGGCGCCAGCCTACTCAGCCTGCTGGTAAATCCGACACTGGTGCTGACTTACTTATCGCCCATATCCTTTATCTCTTTTAACATACATACTTCTTTCGCTTTCTCAACATTCATTCATCTCGTCATACATGCTCGCTCGTTAATTTTATTGAAGGACGCAATTTATCTGGTCCCTATATGACTTTTGTCGATTCTGGGAGATCAACCGAATGCCGAGAATAAGAAGATTTAGTTTTCTCTTTTAATTTAATAAGAACATTGTAAAATGATTTGTAAAAGTTAAAAAAACCTAACGGCAATAAAGGCTTATTTTATTTTATTTTAATTTTATATGACTTTCGTGGAAGACCTCTTGCAGTACTTTCAGCCACATCTGCGTTATATATCTCATTCACTTCACTTCACTCAATCTTCTTTCATCCATTCTTTCAACATGACTAAACCACCCTTCTCAAACCTAGACACTATATCATTATACATACTACAGCAATCTCTTATCACCAGAGGTCGGCATGAGGTAGAGTTTTTCATGTACTTACACTGATTTCATACAGCGAAAGAATAAAGTGGATATGCCTCAAATCCCGCGATTAATTTTAAACAGCAGAAAAAAATCCCGTGATTTTTTAAATAAAAAGTTATTTACTTTTACACAATTTAAACTACTGCACGCGCGACGTTGCCAATCTTACATCGGATGTCCGAAGTTGCAAAATTCCAATACGCGCGATGTTGCCACATTTGTAGTTCGCACAACATACTCGTAGCTTGTGAGAACAAAAGAATACAAAAGCGGAAATGCGGAGCACTCCTTGCTTAACGGAATGTAATAAATTTTGTGTGGCTGGTTATTTATTCGTAATATTGTTGACCACACGGGATTGTCCATTAGAAATCCCGGGAAGGTCCACATTATTATCAACATTTCGATGCAAGTACATAAAAAACTACCTAATTCCGAGCTCTGCTTATCACACTATTCCTTATCCTGTCATTCAAGGTTACTATTTTCTTTTTGTTTTTTATCTATGCTACTATTGTAGAGAAGTAGGAACCTGATATAAAGGCCCTGATACCTGATTTGATGAATTCTGGTCAAGCTATGAGGCGTGTCCTTTGAAAGGCAGGGATAGGATTTATCGTCCATAGCTTTTCTGGTCACTCATTACATTATAGTACAGTCTAAAACTGGCATGGCGTCCAAAATCTAAATTTAAAACTTCTGAAATAAATAACTAATTCTGACCTACTTCACGTTTAAAACGTCTTCAACGCATTGAAAGTAACTCTTTATTTATAACTTTAACGGCACATCATATACTGGCATATATTGCAATTTAAAATAAAAACACAAATAATAATAAAAACACTGCTCTAATGCATAGAAGTGTTTTCGCAATGGCTCCAAAAATTTATAATAAATTACCAAATTATATTAAAGATGCAAATGTAAATATATTTAAGACTAAATTAAAAAAGTTCTTGATTGAAAAATGTTACTAAATGTTACGGATTATTTATCAGACAAAATATAGCACATTATAATTATTATAGCATTTTTTTTCTCTTTCTTTTTTTGACAAATTGAAATAATTTTTGACATTTTCTATAATTTATTAAATTTTTTTGGACATTTGATTTTTTTATTTTTTTTATTTTTTTGACATCTTACTATTTTGCTGAATGATATTGTGTTATATAATTCTTATTTTATTTTATTATTAGACAGAAATTTACTCTATTTGAATCTGTGACATTTTATAAATTATGATTATGTATTATCTCATTATAATTTCCTGCATGTAATGTCACTATTATATTATTATTATTTTTTTTTACTATTATTGAACTGAAATTTGCACGCCTGCTTGGGTAATAAATCAGTGTAACTTATTTTATTAATCTATGTACCAACCATGTAAACCTGATTTATGCAAATAAATTATTTGAATCTTTGAATCTTTAAAAAAATAAACAATTTGATCTGTTAATACTACTATTGTAAAGAAGTAGGAAATACGAGAACTTGATTTACTTAGATTTAAAATCTTTGCATTAATAATTATGCATGCTTTGTCATTCGCTGAACAGTTCAACATGCATCTGTATTAAAATGTATATTGTATGTTTTCAGGAAGAAGGAGAATGGCAGCTAGAAGCAGGAGCATTAGTGCTATCCGATGGTGGGGTATGTTGTATAGACGAAATATCACAACTGCGCGAACACGACCGCACGGCTATTCACGAAGCTATGGAACAACAAACCATATCTGTTGCTAAGGTTTTTTTTTTTTTGTTTTTTTTATATACTAAGCTCACAGCGAACGAACGTGTAGACCACCTGATGGTAAGTGGAGTACAGCCCATGGACATCAGCAATCCACAAAAGCAGATTAAAGATGCGTCGCTGCAGCTGAGGACTACGGTGTTATGCCTCATGTGCCAGTAATTTCAGGGCCTGATTTCACCACCAAACGGGAACACAGTAATGGAAGCACTACTATTTGGCGGCAGGTTAAAGGTGAGACGGTGGTGCTGCTGCCCTCGAGCTCATTCACAAGAGCTCTACCACCAGAGATAATACCAAAATCAGTATAGATAAAACCAAAGATCTTGACGGGTACGAAGTTGGTTGCAGATGACTGTTCTAACAACTGACTTGTGACATTTCTCGTATCCTACTTATCATAGCAGCCCTGTATCTAATAGGTACATTTCCCGCTGGGATCGGACCTCTTCACATGAAGAGAAGGGTTAGGCCATTGTCCACCACGCTGGCCAAGTGCGGATTGGTAGACTTCACTCACCCTTGAGCACTTTTAAGGCACTCTCAGGCATGCCGGTTTCCTCACGATGTTTTCCTTCACCGTCAGCAAACGATAATTTAAATGATAAATACATACATAATTTCTAAAAGACGAATCTTAATGCATTTATCGGCAGAGGTGTGTGCCGTGGGTTCGAACCCGAGACCTTTGACTTCGCAGTCCTACGGTCTCCTACTCGGCTATTGCTATCTGGCTATCCTACTTAAGATAGGTACAAATAGATGAACGTGAGGTCACGTAATGATGTAACATACAGTTGAGAAATTTAGGATCCTGGCATGAGGCGACTGTAGCTTAGTGGTTAAAGTGGCCGCCCGGAGTGCAGAGGTCGCAGGTTCGAATCCTGCCAGTCCCATATATTTTCAACTGTTTCTTAGTATAATTTGCTAAGCATAGCTATATGCTATAAGAATAATAGTCAATAAGAAGTTGAAATATCGTACGCGTTCATTCTTTACAACATTAGCGCTGAATGTAACTTCGCCATGTTGGTTTGTATTCTACTTAAGATAGAAACAAATGGATGAACCTGACATGAGGCGACCGTAGCTTAGTGGTTAAAGTGGTTGCCCGGAGAGCAGAGGTCGCGGGTTTGATTCCTGCCCATAATTTTTCAACTTTTTCTTAGTATTTTAATTTGATAAGCATAGCTAAATGCTATAAAAAATATATTATAATATTTACATTTCAATTGCGGCTAACTTCAAACATGCCAAAATCTTTGATTAATAAAAAAATATATATCCCAAGAATTTTTACTAGTAGCATGGGGTATCATTAGGAACATTAGATTTTTACTTCTTAAAAATTTCCATAGATGGCGTTATGTGTAGCAATGCAAAAATAATAAATTGTTATTAACGCTATTGTTCAACTTTTGACCAAAATATGATTTTTAAAAAATAAAGCACGTATATATAAAACGTTAAAAGCATTCTTCAATTATTTCAAAGTGATTTGAGAGAAAAAAGAAATCAATGTCTTTAACTCTTCAGTCGCCGTCTTGGATACGGCACAAAATGTAAAAATTTCATGCGGTTAGGTTATTTGTGGCTAATAGATGACGCTTATTTGAATTTTATTTTAACATTGTATGAGTGTGTGAGTGTATATTGAGTTATAAACAAATTAGAGTTCGACGCTTTTGTCACTCAACATGTTAATTCAATGGACATTCACTTACGATGACGCGTTTAGTTTCTGAGGCTACGATTGCCTTTAATAGTTATATATAAAATCATCATCGAACTTTTTAAATTATATATACATGTTTTTCTAATAATGTAAGTAATCAAATGTATTTTATTTTTTTATTAATCTAAAATAATATAGATATCAATTTTATTGTCATGTGATGTACTTCGAACAGAAACAAAATGTTTTTCTGCAATGTTACTCAATGTTTATTTACAAAGGAACGGGCGCGTGTTTCCTTCACTTCGGTAGAAGTTTTCGGATTGTTTGTGTGCTCTTGTGGATATTTTTACCCGACTGCGTCATTATTATTAAATAAATAAATAATTAATATATTTATATTGACATTATGGATATCAATAAAGTAAATAACGTAACACTCAAATGAAGAAATTCATAAAAAAAAGAACAAACAAATGTATAAATAAAAATAATTAGGAGTTGAAAAGAATGATCGGTATCATTAAGAAAAACTATTACAATATAAGAAAATAATAGGATAAAAGATGTGAATGAAAAACAATATTATTAATTCCAATGAGTATGAAGAAAAATGTTATTAATTTGTTATTAATAACATTTTTCTTCGGAAAATAATTGCGATTTTATGAAGATTTTTTTTTTATGAAAAACAAAGCGCACCCCTAGATACACTAGTGGGTATTTACATATATGTTTTTTGTATTGAGTGACATGACTAAAAACTCCCTTGTCTTCTTCCTTCAAAGCAATCTTAGTCTAGCTAAAAATTTCGTTAATAAGATTGCTACAAAAATACGTTTTTGCGAACGAAGACAGTTGTAGGAACAATGCTAAGCAAACATGATTGCACGTTTTTATAAACAGATTTTAGATTTTTCGATCAAACTTTAGCAGAAATAAATAAAGATTTTCTTTTGCAACTTTTTTTTTGACTTAAGACGTTTTATTTGAAGTAGGTATAGGCAAAATAAGTAACAACGTTAAGTAGGTATTATTATCGTCCTTGGGAACAACAGAAGATTCACTCCCAAACGTAAGTCAAGTAAATGTAAAAATTATACCTACACCTCGCCTGAGGTACCCACGACCACGTGCACGCAAAATTAAAACTTATAACAGCGCGCGAACTGTGAATGTTCTATAGTCGCTTCTATAGTTCCAGATAGATAAGTAAAGAATAAAAGTCATTGATCCGACTTCTACCAAAAAGTCAATAAAATTACGATAGCGATCGGCGGTCATTAAAAACTGTCGCTAATTACTGCATCGATCGAGTTTCATAATACCGGTTAATCAAACACCTCTTATCGCAAGGTATTAAGTAAGAAATACGTAAATTATAGGGCATAATTTGTGGTATTTTTTTCATGTTCAAAAATACATATTAAAACAATGAAATAATAATATGTAATTGCTATCGTTTACGTAATTCAAAAATAAATAATTTATAAATATTATAAATTATATAAATTGTATAGGTTTTCAACTTATGTATCAATCAAAGAACATGCCATCATTACATTTATTTATTTAGCTGTAACTAATTTTCATAGAAGTAAACAATTAATTATAAAATAACCGAATTTTTTAATTTCTTAACAAAAAATAAGATTTTTTGGGATATGCCCGCATACTCGGCGCTGAGTGTGACGTCAGAGTGAGTCAGGGGTGCTCAATCCAATAGAGCTCGTATGATGGGCGGACACTAAAAGTCACGTTGCTCGAGACAATACCTACTACATTTAAATTAAATGATTGTAAAACATTATTTAATGATGCCTTCAATCAGGTAACGCCTGAAAAATGGCAAAATTGTGTCGAGCACGTCAAAAAAGAAGCAGCCGTGATTAGAGGTCTTGACCATCAAATAGACAAAACAGCCATTTGCTTTATTATACATGTAACAGACACTTCAGAAAGTTAAAGTTCCTCGAGTGGCACAGACATAGATTCTGAATTCTCTATTTAAAAAAAAAATCTATTTATAACTATGTGCCTGTACCCGTTTGAAATAAATGAGTTGAATTTGATTTAAAAGTTTTATTGAGTACTAACATTCCGAAATAAATACGACTAAATAAAAAAGGTTCAAGGTTTTGAACAAAAGGTTTGTGACTCACGCCAAGTGAGCGCGACAAGGACGCCCTTTACCGCGATACCTTTGTTTTGCTCGTTTTAGCGACACTTCCCTTATATTTTTTAGTTTAGTCTAAATCAAAATCAATTGCAATAGAAAGTAATCATTATTTTATTACATTACATTTCATTAAAAAAACTTTAAATTTTAAAACTTTAAAATATCGTTTGATATTTTGAATGCAGCAGTGTTATAGCGTTGTAGAAGGTCAAACGTAATGGTAATGTACATACTGACTGACACGCACACATGCAGATAATAATTATTGACAGCTTTGGCACGCACACAGACACATTCTCACGCACACAAGGACGTCATGTACCTGATGTTACCTTTTGCAAAAGCTAGATGGCGTTGAGGTAGCGCGGTTGAGACTACTCACAAGTACGGCCATCTATTGGCATAAAAAATGAATTAAAATAGCCCCCAGAATAATATTTTTTAGGGTGGCGTCAATTTTTTGTATGAGATTGGGTATCTGTACTAGTATTATATTATCTGTGCTAGTAGGAAAGCTTTAGTTAGAAATAAGTTTGGGAGACAGCACCAACGTCTTACTGTAACTCACCTCCAAATAGTAGCATTTAGACCCTGAAATTACTGTCATAATTTTGATCATTATGCAATGTCCTCAAATATAGCGATGCAACTGCAGTGTCTGAATATTCTTAGGTTGAAGTTACCACTTTACATCAGGTGGACTACAATAAGTATCCTAGTTGTTTATTTTCTTATTTGTAGGGAGCTTTATAACGCGTTTTATTCTTTATACACTGTCCATTCCTTTATTTTCTTTTTGACAGATTACATTTAGGGATGCCTTCACACGTTACTGATTTGATTTGAAATCATAATCGATGTTGTCTAAGAAGAACTTTCAATCGATTAATTACATCGAAATGGTTTTAGTTCATTATTAATTATTCGTTTATTAGTACTTTTTATTAGATGAAATAAATATACAAAATAATAATATAATAATAATGTCACATACTTAGTATATGATGGTTTCCTAGTTACTTTTGTTTACTTTTGATATGTCATTTTTACAAACAGTGAACTTCCCTAAAAAGTGTTGCTTGTCAATAAAGTACATTATTATTGTAGTACTTTAATCTGACAAAAAACGGTAATTCATAGGCATATTCATCATATATTCATCTGTCAAAAAGAAAATAAAGGAATGGTCAAAGTATACTAGCTGTTACCCGCGACTTCGTCCGCGTGGATGTCGTTTTATAAACAAAAAATGCTAAAGGTAACAATGTCAAAGTAACAATAGTAGGAACAACTCATGAGTTGTACGGGTTGTACCTACTATTGTAACTACTTACCTATCTCTCAAGGAAAATAATATTCAAACAAATCAAAACAGACATTATAGGTACAACTCATGTACCTACTTTTTTTTTTTTTGGTTCGATCACACTACAAATCTTTAAATTCCTCGGCTTTTTTCTACTATAATATGGATGTTTTATACATCAAAACCTTCCTCTTTAATCACTCTATTCATTAAAACTCACATCAAAATCCGTTGCGTAGTTTTAAAGATCTAAGCGTACATAGGGACAGAGAAAGCGACTTTGTTTTATACTATGTAGTGATAATGTTATATTTCAGGCTGGCATCGTCTGCAAGTTGAACACTCGGTGCGCCATCATTGCGGCGTGTAACCCCAAAGGGCATTATCAGACGGACGAGCCGCTTAGTGTCAATGTGTCGCTTGGAACTCCTCTGCTAAGTAGGTAAAGATCATACATCTTATATTATATCCTAGCTATTCTTCGTAGTTTTATTCGCATTATTTATTTATTTATTTATTTATGGCACTCCAACGACAATTCATTCATTATTCGTTACTGCTCCGATCCCGTGAGTTGTACCATGTTGTTAAAATGAATGATAATAATATAGCTGCAGCCGGACCAAGAGCCAGATGCTTCTGCATCTGGCTCTTGGTCCGGCTGCAGTTATGCGGTTAAGTGGTTAAGTGCAGTTAAGCGGTCCTTTTGGACACGGCACGCATAGTGAGGCGGTTCCTCTCTCTGAAGCCCTAACCATCGGCAGCTTGGTCCCTGCACCTGATGTCGGTGGGACGCTGTTTTTCATATTTTTAAATGTTTTTTTTTGTATTTTTTATAAATCATATTTTAAAATATATAAAATAAGTATTATACAGAAATTATGCTATCAAGTTCTGATCAGTAGTGCCAAATATTAGCGGGTTCAAAGAAACTTTACTGTGAAAGAGAGTAGAAATTTACCTTAATGCGTTTCCTGCAGCTTAAAATTTAATAAATATACATTTATGACGACCGGATGGCGGAGTGGGTTGTGTACCTGCTTGCAATGCCGAGGTCGCGGGTTCGATTTCCGCTTAAGACAAATCTTTGTGTGCATGAACATCAGGGTTTATCTTAGTCTGGTGTTTTTATGTGTAATAAGTATGTATTTACAAAAGAAAAGTATACATGATTTAGTATCAGTTATTCTAGTACCCATAGTACCAACTCTGCTTAGCAACGCCATCTAGACCAGATGGCGTTGTGTGTAAGTTGGGAGATATAATATATTTATTTGACGACCGGATGGCGGAGTGGACAGTGTACCTGCCTGCGACGCCGAGGTCGTGGGTTCAATTCCCACTTAAGACAAATCTTTGTGTGCATGAACATCGGGGTTTGTCTTAGTCTGGTGTTTCTATGTGTAATGAGTATGTATTTACAAAAGAAAAGTATACATGATTTAGTATCAGTTATTCTAGTACCCATAGTACCAACTCTGCTTAGCAACGCCATCTAGACCAGATGGCGTTGTGTGTAAGTTGTGAGATATAATATATTTATTTTTTCAGGTTTGACTTAATATTTATATTATTGGACTCGAAAAATAAAACATGGGACAAACTGGTAACTAATTATATCCTTTTTGGTGAATCCAATGTTACTGAATCCAAGAAAAAATGGGATCTTGAAAAATTACAGGTATACATAATTATAATATTATTAAAACCGACGTGAGGTGAAGACATAATTATTGAGAATACGGGTTACTCACGTTACTTTAGCCGTCCCTAGACGTCGCGCGGCGGCGACGACACGCGAATAACAGCCCAGTTGATGAAACTAGTCGGCATATCCCGGCTAAAGTAACGTGAGTAACCCGTATTCTCAATAATAATATACATAATTACCTTTAAGTCATTTTATATTAAATCATCTATATATAGAGACTTTCTGGCCTCTAACTACCCGTAATGTCTGTGATAAGATCCTAAATATTAACCAGAACTGATGGCTTCACATGTTCTGTAAGGCACAAAGAATAGTTATTTATGGTACAAGTGAGAAAAAGTTTATATTTCTGTTGTGAGTGCCAATTTTAAATCTTGAGCTTGCGAAGTAGTCTTAAATTGAATCACGAGCATAGCGAGTGATTCTAATAAAGACTACTTCGCAAGCGAAAGATTTTAAGAGGTCACGAACTGGAAATTAAATTTTTCTCACGCGTTGCAATACAAAACTTTTCACCTCTGCCAGTGAGAAAATATTAAGATTTAAATAAACTCGTACTCGATTGCTTACCCTGAAATAATTACATGAAATACGACAGTAATACCGATTCATAATGCGTTTTAGGGCCTTTAGAAAGTCGCCACTAATTAAATATGTCGTACGCTTTCAAATACATTTCACGTGAATTTTCTGGTAAAAAAGCAAACTTCTGTATTAGAAGCAAGTTACCGCAACTCTTTTGGAGTTCCACAAAGTTCTTCATCACTGGATTCACTATTTTTTTGTTAAAAAGTTCCAGTAAACAATTAAACATAAACTGAAAAGAATTTTTTCACCACACCAGCACGAAAAAGATCGTTTGCTTGCGAGAATTCAGTGAGTAATAACGCTTATTACTCACTAGTGAGGCAAAGTGATTCAAATTTCGAAACACTAAATCCTTCCAATGAATAGGCGCAAAAAAAAAACAAAACAGTCACCATGTAGGTTGGTAATAAACATTGACATCAATTTTATTTAAAAACTACAAACGATACGTTTTAATTATTTTAAATTATATAAATACACGCTTATTTAGTATTTTCATGGTTTTATATTCGTGATTAACCATTAAATTAATTAAAATCGGGTACTTAATATTAGACTCTATAAATAAGTGTTACGGAACGAATTTCCGAAAGCACGAAAAAAAAAAAAAAGTGTGTGTCTGTGTCAGTCATCGCGGGCAACTATAAATTCTTTTCAGTTTATGTTTAATTGTTTACTGGAACTTTTTAACAAAAAAATAGTGAATCCAGTGATGAAGAACTTTGTGGAACTCCAAAAGAGTTGCGGTAACTTGCTTCTAATACAGAAGTTTGCTTTTTTACCAGAAAATTCACGTGAAAAGTATTTGAAAGCGTACGACATATTTAATTAGTGGCGACTTTCTAAAGGCCCTAAAACGCATTATGAATCGGTATTACTGTCGTATTTCATGTAATTATTTCAGGTTAAGCAATCGAGTACGAGTTTATTTAAATCTTAATATTTTCTCACTGGCAGAGGTGAAAAGTTTTGTATTGCAACGCGTGAGAAAAATTTAATTTCCAGTTCGTGACCTCTTAAAATCTTTCGCTTGCGAAGTAGTCTTTATTAGAATCACTCGCTATGCTCGTGATTCAATTTAAGACTACTTCGCAAGCTCAAGATTTAAAATTGGCACTCACAACAGTAATATAAACTTTTTCTCACTTGTACCATAAATAACTAATAGTTGCCCGCGATGACTGACACAGACACAGACTTTTTTTTTTTAAATCGTGCGTTCGGAAATTCATTCCGTAACACTTATTTATAGAGTCTAATATTAAGTACCCGATTTTAATTAATTTAATGGTTAATCACGAATATAAAACCATGAAAATACTAAATAAACGTGTATTTACATAATTTAAAATAATTAAAACGTATCGTTTGTAGTTTTTAAATAAAATTGATGTCAATGTTTATTACTAACCTACATGGTGACTGTTTTGTTTTTTTTTGCGCCTAATCATTGGAAGGATTTAGTGTTTCGAAATTTAAATCACTTTGCCTCACTAGTGAGTAATAAGCGTTATTACTTACTGAATTCTTGCAAGCAAACGATCTTTTTCGTGCTGGTGTGGTGAAAAAATTATTATTGTATTGTTAAAATGGTTAGCCGTCCAGCAACTGCAGTAAACAGTGCAGAACCTGCAGACCAATATTCAGTTGACTTTGAGTCACTTGCAAACCAATGTTCAGTTGACTTTGAGTCACCTGCCAACCAATGTTCAGGTGACTTTGAGTCACCTGCAGACCAATATTCAAGTGAGTTTGAGTCAGCCACTAGCTCCTCATAATGATATTGAAATTATAAAGTGTTAAGCATATTATTACATTTACATTTTACATTATACATTTCTTCTTCTTCTTTCGTATCAATGGTACTACAAACTTATATTACTCCCGCCCAAAGCTCGGCCACACCAATTCTGTAGCGTTGTACACATCGTGCAAAGAGCAGCTGTAAGGGCAATTAGGGCAATTCAGCAGATGTGGCATCATTTGTAGGGAGTACCGCAGTCACATTGGGTCTTGTCTGTTTATATTCCCCATTTTTCTAGATTGTGTCTGCAGCGGCCTATTTTAAACATAGCACTAAGATAGTCTTCTTGTTCTATTTCAGATGTACATCAGTTTAGTTGGGCCCAGATATACAGAAATTACTAAATCAGCAAACATCATACTGCAATCATATTACATGGTGCAAAGGAAATCTGCACATAGAGATCCATCTAGGACCACTGTTCGAATGTTGGATAGCTTAGTCAGGTATACTTACGTTATTCATCTTTGATCCTTTTGCCTAAGTAGATTGAGGTCATCAAGTGTTTTAAACTGAACAACAGCCGCCTGTACTCCATGTAATCTGAATTAATCCACTCAATGCCAGTGTCCATGGAGCTCATACTATTTTGGTTAGTCAGGTCTGTTAATCTTATGATTTCTAAACAGTATGATTAAAATTAACCTAAGCCCCGGTTATTCAAATCATTGTAATTAGTATAATTTATTTTTATTTTTATATCATTTTTTGTAATGTTTTGACGTGTTCAAGCGCCTCCTGGGGCCTATGAAAATAAATGATTTGAATTTTGAATTTGAATTCTACTCCGCCTCATACATGTTAGATATATATTATGTGTGTATGATTAGCGTAGTGGTTTAAGCGGTCGCTTCGCCGCTTCGCCGCTTTCAATTGCGTTGGGTTGATTGATAGGGGACAAAATTTTGTGTAATCCGCAAAGAATTGTTCTGGTGAGAAGAATCACTCTGGGTGTGCTTTGTTGTGAAATGTATGTTTGTGAACACCCCTGTGACACAGGAGTTATTCCTAGAAAGGAGGGGCAATCAAAAAAAAAAAAAGAATACATGATTGTATGAAGAAGTAGAAGTCATGTCATACCAACTGCAGCTATAATCATAATGTTATTAACTGTTATTAACATGTCTTTGAAAGCTATAGTTTTCTTATACTTATACTACTTACAACATAGTTTTTATTATTTTCAGGTTATCTCAAGCCCATTGCCGCCTCATGTATCGCACAACTATATTACCGATGGACGCTATAATTGCGGTATCACTAGTGGACTTATCAATGCAAGATTGTACGTTAGACGATACGACGGACGCCCTCCATTCAACAATACCCAAATACTCAGACTACGAATATCTATGCACTGCTAAAAAACTATTAACGCAATTAAGACTACTAGACATATGGAAAAATGAACTTTTATACTATGCAAAATTATTACAAGTTGATCATAAATCTCTAGAAAGTGATATCGAAAATGGTAACTGTAAGTTATTTGCTAAACATGACGACGTTACTGATGATAATATACAACTCTCGGCGTCATTGATAACTAGTTCGTATTTCAATAATAAAAAACTTATTAACGATGTTGAAGATTCAGAATCTGCAGGGCCCTCTACAAAGGACGATGTCAAAAGTGAAATAAAAGAAAAGTTCGCAGCAACACTAAAGAAACACGCTACTCTAAACAAGGAAGAAAGAGAACCGCCTATTCAAAAGAAGAAAGGTAATAAAAGGAAAAGGAAAGAGGTTACAATCGATACTAGTGCAGTCAAAAGTAAATTGGCTAAGAAAACTAAAAAAGCAAAAGCTAAAGTGCCAGTTGATGATGGATCCGATAGTGATGAAGAATTTGATGATGGTGCTAACGTTCTTAACGCAATACCAAGTGTGAATGACGTATTTGCGGACTTAGGAATAGATTTTAAATTTGATGCTCATGAATACACTCAAAATGTGATATCTGAACCAGATGGAGTGAATCATGTAGACAAGCCACCTAAAAATCAAACATATAAAAATGTTTTGAATGAAAGTGTTACTGAATCAAAAAGTAACAGTGAAATTAAAACAAAGACAGTTAATAAGTTAAAGATGTTTCAGTTTGCTGGCAAACATGATATTGATAAATATGATAAGAAGCCTAACTCACTAAACATATCATCTGAGAAATTGAAAACAGAAGAATTTAAGTCAAATAAAAAGGTTAATTCTAAGAAACCTCAATCACAAATATCTATTTTTGAGACTACAGATGTAAACATAGACTTGGAGGATGTTACAACTATCAATAAATCAGTTTTAAAGGAAAGTAGCTCTTATACTTCAAATCATAAAACTGCAAATCCAAAATCGCAAATGTCAATATTTGAGACTACAGAATTATCAAAATGTATTGACAAAGAAATAGATGAGGTCACCACTCTTAATAAATCTGTCTCCAAAGAAAATAGATCTAATACTTCCAGTCTTAAAATTTCAAATCCCAGTTCACAAATATCAATGTTTGAGAGCTCAGATTGTGATATAGATTTAGATATTTAATCATGTTACTAAATAGTTAGGATTTTAAAATAATACAAATAAATGAAATTATGTTTTCATTGCTAGTTTTATTTGAAACAATTTTCTATAGAAATGATTAACAGTTATGTACAATATTGTAATTCACATAGTATTTAATGGTTATGTTTGGGCCACATTTACATATATGATAGTTAAAGCACTAATGCTTACTATTACAATTGGTTTTACTATTATCTAAATCATTGTAAGATGCTTAAACACATAGGGGTCTATAGTAACTAAGTTTAGCCAAATATCTATCTACAGTTCTCATCACCTTAATAAAGGTAAAATAATGAGATGTTTTCCTAACTACCTAACTTCTTAGATGGTCTCTCACTGCTTTGGGTTTGATAACAGGGTCAGCGATGTTATAAAATTCACAAAAGCAGTACGGAGTTGGAATTATGCCTGGTGGAAGGCGATAGGCTCACCCCCTGTCCCATGGGACCTAAACATAACAGGTGCTATGTTGTACATATTTGCTACACCTTCTGGGAAATATAGGTGTTATGTAATGTTGTATTTACCTTTCTATGAGTGATTACAACTTCAGATAGACATGGCAACAGGTGCTGGCCAGAAAACAAAGGATCAACTCTATCCTATAACTCTATTTCTATCTATCTATGCTTCATTCTCTGCTACACCTTTATGGGGATCTTCTTCATAGTTCTCTATGAGAAGATTTTTGAATCGTCTTGCAGTTACACCAATACTTTCTTCTTTGGCTACCACATTTAATATTTCTATTCTTGCCACATATAAGTGATCTGGGTTCTTCGGACTCACCATTTTTATTACATCTAATTCATCACCTACTCTTACCTGTAAGACAAAATTAAAATAAGATAACCACTACAAGCACTGAATACTCCGCAGTCCATTTTAGATGACTATAACTGCCCCGTTGGTCTAGTGGTTAGCATAATTATGCACCTCTCACCGTGAGGTCTTGGGAGGAAATTATCAATAGCAGCATGGAGATGGTATTTTGCCCAGTGGATGGGGGTCATTCCCTATCCCATGGGACCTGAAAAACTTGACAGGTGAAGTGTGGGTGTTGTACACCTCTGCCACACCCTTCTGGGTAATACAGGTGTGATGTTATGTTATGAAATGTACAAAATAACTAGTAATATTACTCTAAAATTAGGTAAATACTTACAGAAGCACTCTTCTTTTGGATTTTCTTTCCATTTACTCTGATTTTACTCTCATAAAATATCTGTTCTATTTTGCTGGAAATAAAAATAATTTTCTTTACCTACTTATACTTTTATCAGGAAAGTTTTATATTTGTGTTTGTAGTAAATAGGGTCAAGCAAATAAAATAAATTATTGGTAAGGAAAGGATGTACTTACTTTCTTGACACACCTAGAGCTGATTTTAATATCACATCAGTCCTCATTGAAGTAGTAGAAATCTTTACTATTTTGGAATCTTTGGATAGTGACGAATCGTCATCAAAAATATTTTCTTCATCATCAGAGTCATATTTCTTCTGAAATTTTAAAAAAAGGAAATCTTTATGATTTGTTTTCTGCTTGCACAGAATAGCGGCGAATGGGCAGCGTAGATAATAAAGGAATTGTCTGTTTTCACAAACCTGTTTAGACTTCCATCTTATATTATTGTAATTTAAATTGTTTGAGTTTAAATTCACATTCAACTTTGAGGTTATGTTTATATTTTTATACACATAATTATGTAAAGAACTTCTGATGATCTCTTGTCTTGATATTCGACGTATAATGGTAGGTGATAAAAATCTTCGACATAAACTCATGTTTGCTAATTATAAGAAAATAATTTAATAAACTTTTGATTACCAAATCAAAGTTATGTTTCATTTCACGCACGCGTCATCCCTTGTCAAAATCAGCTGTGCTAATATTCTTTTCATTATTTAATAGAATATTTTGGATTTATAATAATTTATTAAACATAAGTTAACACATTTTATATTATAAATCCGTATGCATATTACTTACTGAATTTTTCGACTTCATAAAATAAAAATTAAACTATAAATGCAGCGACATCCAGCACCGGTTGCTGGTATTATTACAGCCATAACACAAAAAATGTTGTTCTTAAACAATAATAGATGGCGTTATAAGTATAAAAGCGGAAATCAATTCCCAATTTGTTTTTATCAAAAGCAGGTCAAAATACAATCTTTTAGTTAAAACTAAAACGCTTATAAATTTCAAAGAATAATATAGTCTTGTGAATCTAGTAAATCTGAGGCATTAATAAAAAAGATCACAAAACGATCACGTATTACTGCGATTTATTTAACGAAATCCTGAGTTATGGTATATTCAAACTTCCAGTTATAATGATAAAACCCTAAAAATGATGCCTAGGCCTTAATTGCTGTCAAGTTAATAATTACCGCTTTCAAAATTTCTGCATTTACGAATGTACTTATGCAAAAACCGAACTGAAGAAAAATAAACGTGCATGTGGTGGCGGGAAGAAGGTGACCTGTTTTACCTTTTTATGTAAAGAAAATGTAAACATCTTGGCACAACAAATTTTATTTTATTATTTATTTATTTTTTAATTTTTACTTTACTTTTATGTTAGTTTTAATTAGTGAGCATAGACTTGGTGAAATTACATAGAGAAACATTACTGAAAACTTAACCACCAGATGTCGCTCAGATGTTGAGTCGAAAAGGACAATAATGATTGGTAGAAAATACATAACAAATGTCAAACTCAGACACCAGATGTCGCTCATAAATAGTCAAAAAACATGGCAATAAGTATATTATTGTATTTTGAAACTTTTGACGTAAAACAATTTGAAATTAAACAGCTATAAATAGAATCTTACCAACCTACATTATTTTTGATTAGTTTTATGATTTTAGTCTTGACCTGTCTTGACCCTTCCACGATCTGACACGACAACCCTATTGGATGAATTCGTGCTTCTGGAACTCCGGTAAAGAAGGCCCTAATTTAATTTTCCAAGTTTGGTTGTCCTTGTGCGTACGGCAAATATCGTAGGTAATAAAAATAGACCAAACAAATTCAAATCTTTCGTTTCATCACTCAAAACTTTTTAATGAGCAATCACGACTGTGACCAAACCAAAACACCCCGCACAGGTGTCAGCACCGAGTTTAAAAATAAACCAACTTTTTCATTCAACGAAATTATGTGGCGTCCGTCATACGCGCGGCATTCATCCACTTTATCATATTATACACGGTTTGTCTCTTAGTAACATGTGGACATGTGTCCTTATTCGGAACGATCTTTTTATTTCACTATACGATTATGTTTACGGCACCATCAAAGGGGTTTTTTAATTTGACACAGTTTATGACTCTGTCTGTCCTGAAAGTTGATGGCTGTGAATGGAAAAGTTGTGTTGCGTCCCAAGTAGACTATTAATTTTATTTCTAAAGACAAAACAGTGTTATAGCATAAATTCTGACTGCATTGAATGGGGCGACATTGCCTCATGCGGGCGCCAGACTCTGACAAATATTTGAACAAAGACTGAGCCAATGTTTGATCAAAGTTCAAATGTGTGGGTAGTCTGCCACACACACTAGCGCAAACTGCGCAAACAGCGCAAAGTTCAGTTGCTCGTCATCATCGAGCGGAACGGTCGTATTGTTAGTTCAAGATAAAGTAAAAGTACCTGGTCTATCTATTCTGTGACGTTACTAAATTAACTCTTACGATGGATTGGAGCAACGAAAATGTGCTGGAATTTATTGAATTGCTTGAAGAAGAAACTTGCATATGGAATCCGAAGAGCAAAAACCATAAAAATAGAAATTTAGTCTATGACGCCTGGGTGAGATTAAAAAGTAAATTCTCGTTGCCTTGCACGGTCCAGGAACTGAAGAAAAAAAGAAATATCCTTTTAACACAATATAGAGAATGTATTAGAAAAATAAAAGAATCAAGAAAACCTGGATCAGGCTCTGAGCATGTTTACAAACCATTATGGTTTGCGTTTGATGCTTTTCATAAATTCATGGGCCCTATATATGATTGTCATCCCAGAATGTCTACTGAAATTCGGGTAATTAAAATAAAATTCATTTTAATTATGTTTAAGAAAGTAGTCCCAACTAACTTCGGCATCAATAGTGAAAAGTATTCTCATTTTTGTCCTTCACACTTCCTTATTGTGAATGAAGAGTGAATGCAAACGCAGACACAGCAGCAATATTTCAACATTTCCTTTGATAAATATTTGCACATTGTTAATAGGTTGGTCACTTTATACAATGCAGAAATAACTTCTACCAATTAGAATTACCAGATGTTTTTAATTACCCTTTATATTTGACGATTACTTAAATTCTTAATTTTATTCCATTTTTAGGAAAGCACAGACGAGAACCCGCTTTCACCTGAGCCAATAGAAACAAAATTCGAACGTCCTCTTTCTCGTGAATCAAGTGTTGAGATTGAAATACCTATATCACGGGAATCAAACAGTGAATGTGAATCGGATTCTAATGTTGCTCCAAAGATAGAAGATTTGATGGTTGCCAAAAAACAATTGGACGATGAAAATGACAATGTGTGTGATTTGTACGGCCAGCTACTATCTCAGAAAATAAAGATCTTAAATTTCGATGACAGACTAGTGTTAATGAATGAAATTGACAACATAGTATTCAAGTATACTATGAAAGTCAGAAAACGAAGTATGCAAAACAACCACGGATTTAGTAAAAAGGCAAGAAGGTGAATTAAAACAATAATTATAAATTATAATTATTATAATTTATACCTACTATAATAAGGTACGTATTGTTTATACGGCAATGTATGTAGTGAAACTATCGAGTAATTAAAATGTTGATAATAAATATTTGATACTACATAAAATGTTGTATTTATTTATAACTAGCTTCCGTTCGCGGACGGATGATGGCGGATATTTACTAATTTTTGAAAACACACCTGATGAGTTTGTATACTTTGTGTGCAAAGATTGTTGATGTTTCTGGTGCAGGCATTATGGTCTATACAAATATTGTTTCATTCGAGCTCCTGTTTGATGACATTTCTGCATTGAGTGCTATGAGCTCGCGATGAGATTTAAAACCACGATTTTGTTTACTAAGTGATAAAGAAATCTTTTAATGCGAATGTTGACGTTTTATTTATAAAAGTGAGTGTAATTTTAGGTAGGTAAGGTAAGCTCAAATGAAATTAGAAGGTGAAGAAAATAATGTCAGTATTAATTGAACCTAACTTCTTTATTTTAAAAATATTGGCATGTAGGTTTAGAACAACTACGAACAGAACAAACCGATCACCTTGCCTTTTTAAATTGAATCCTCAAAGCCAGTACAATGTAACGGTAGCGAGCAGCGATCCCAACTTCGCCTCCTTAACTTTACAGCTTTAGAACAACTGCACTTATTCTAGCAAATTGAATGACCATTTGCTAGAAATAAGTGCAGTTGTACTTTTTATCTACTACTGGCTACTGCCCGCGACTTCGTTTGCGTGGAATTCTTTTCATTAACCACAATTTATTAAACTCGCGTTATAAGATAATATTCTGCGCCCGTTGTGATAGCGTATCAATTATATATTTTTTTGCATATGTTTTGTTGCATATTGGCTGGGTGCACGGACCTACTTGTAGTAAAGTATGCGATCGCCGCGCTTTTGGTGGCCAAAATTAGAACTAATCCTGGCTCGGACAACGTGCTTGCATTAATAGATGGTTATAGATCAATTATTTTTTTACAATACCGCGATACCTGTTTAGGCATCCGGGCCGCTATAGTTGCCAGCTTTAGCCATACAGTGGCGCGCTACTGTCGCACACGGAACGAATAGTGTAATGTCTTCCTAAAATATTTTTTTAAAATTCGGATCCCTACTTGAGGAGATTAGCAGATTCAACCAAGCAAACAAACTTCTCAGTTTTTAGTATTAGTATTAGATGAGAAAAGCGGCGGCTCTTAGCCTTCTACATTCCAGGGTTTACGACATAAAAGTCGATAAAGTTTCTTTATTATAATCGCATTGTTGAACAATAGTCGTTTACGATGCTTTATGTGACGGAGAAGTTATGAATACATCGGTACTCTGGTTTCAGTGTTGGTATAACTATCATAAACGTATACAGCTTCTTCTTGCTAAGTGATTTGTTGCTGGATTATTTTATGCCGTTTTGGAGATACTTGACTGCTCATATTTTGAGCAGTCAAGTCAAGTGTTCAGCAAACAGTCAATTAAACGCTCGGATAAAGCTCTCGTTAGAGAATGTACTGAACATTTTCCTAATTAAAATTTGCCAATTTCCAAAGCTCATTGATTGAATACTAGATTAGTGAATTAATTGCCTTTGGTGGTCTGCCGATCTAAATATTTTGAACGCTATTTAATTATACTAATTAGGCTATTTATTCAGTGATACCTACCTTAAATCATTCGGATTAGGTACCAACTCTAACTATTTAATAGTTAGAGTTGGTTTTCTGAATTGTTGAGTTGAACGCAGTCAATAACATTTAGATTTTTAGTTGTTGGGCTTTTTTAAGATTCAATCAATATTTGTGAAAAAAGGACAATAAAAACTTTTAATGGTGCTGCTACACTAGCCTGTTATTATTGTTCAGTTCAGTATTATCAAACACAGATCCTGAAAAAAATATGCGTGGCAAATAAGCTAGATACTGGTAACACAGCTTATAAAGTCTTAAACTTAAGATCAAAGATATCAAGCCTATAATCGGCAACAAAGAAACAAAGTATTGTCCACAGCCCATCCCGGCATGACGTTGGTCATTAATTAAAGGCCGTAAACTGTTCATTACTGCCATACTACCCATAGACACATAACTACCATAGATACGGCTCAACAAAGTTGAAGCAAATGGTAGGACACGTTAACACTAGCGCCCCCTGTCGGGCCGAATGAATAACCGTGAAATCTCTCGTAAAACTTGCATTAGCCAGTTAATAAACCGATGAACCATGTGGTCCACTCATAAACCCACACGAAAACTATTAAGCACCATCTTCGTCTCCACAGTGATAAAAGTCTAAATTGAGATTATTAATGGCCTTTTACTTTAATAATATCATTAATTTTTATGAATGATGTTTGGCTCTACGATGTTTAATAAGCCCTATATTTTTTACATTGGTGTAAGTTTAGCTGATAGCGACTGCAGGCAGAAATCGGCTAACATTTCAAGGTCCAGTTTCACAAATGCATGATAAGTCTTAAATAACCTTTTAGGAACTTTACAAATAAAAAGTCAAATTTGTAAAGAGTTATCAAGCGGATAAATATCTAAAACTTTGTTAGATTCTGGTGAACGAAACAAACTATAGAATTGCCGCAATTTTAATCCTTGCTTTGAGTATTGCTTGCTTTATTAATCTTAATTAAAATATAGATATAGCTAGAGAATTGCCTCGCAAAACTTTTAATCTTGTAATTGTACTATAAAGATTAAAACCGTGACTATACCAGTATCATAACACGTTTTTAAATCGAATTCGAAAATCCTATAGACCGCGCCCTCTCTCATTCCTGAAGTAGATTCAATAAAGACACCGCCATTACAAGACCATTACTTTCCAAGCTTGTAAGCCCTTTATCCACGCCTTTCATATAATAAAACAACATAAACAAAATCACTATAGCATTCTGATTGATCTAAAATATGAAGCCGGGTAACCGAAGTAACGGGAGCGAGAAATTGAATTTCTCATTTGAAGCCCGAGGTGGCGGATCGTTTATCACGGAGGTGACACTTCATCATGTCACGGTGTCCAGAAGCCCTTTGTGAATCTATTGGGGTGTGAAACGCGACAGGAGATGATTGCAATTGTAACTTTATACTTCGGTGGAGTGTTGATGATACGAAGCTAAAATGAGAATCTAACTTTTGTGTATCAGCTCGTTAGGAAAAGACAAGATAATTACGTTTGTGTAGCTTAGCCTCCCACATCTACTCAAGTTTAGCAAAGTTTCTTACTATCAAAGGTATTAAATTGTTTTTTTCTTGCTTTCTTAATTTATTAATTTATTTTAAGTGTAAGACTAGTGACATAGTCCAATGTGACTTAAATCAATAAGCTCTTTATACACAAGTAAAGTTAAAGTCTTGTTCCATAAGTCTATCTCTAGACTTGTGTTTTTACTTTTACGAACTCTAAAGTGCACAATATTACTTTATGAAAACCCGGCGTTTACAATATTTGGCTAAGAAATAAAACTGCTCTATTTATTTCATCAAGAGATTTGTTTGGATAGACACACTAACATATTGGTCATTTGTATAGGCAATAAAATCAATATTACCTCACTGATGAGTTGCTAGATAGACACGTGTGTTATGCTAGCGTCGCTATTATAAGCTCATTTTGTCAAGCAGCAGGTTGATGGGGATTTAATTAAAATTCAGCACCATCCATCACCGCCATATTGATTTTGTGTCACTTGCATTCACTGCGTTCGTCCGTTCGGCTATTAATTAGCTGTAGGTACCTATTCATAGATGTCTTAGATAGATTAAATATGTAAGCCTAATGGCTGTATGCTCGTTTTCTACTAAGTTTATTTTGTTAGCGATAAGTAGTTACTCCGTCGTTAGTCAGATACCTATCTGTTTTTTATTTTCATTGGTCTTATAGAAGAGCATAGTTTTCTAGCCCATAATTTGTTGGTTAGTGGTGAAAATTAATGAAGGTAAGAAATGAAGACGCCTGGACCGATTTGAGGAATCCTTTTTTGTCTGTGTATACTTATCATGTGGTCCCATTTTGATCAGGTCACGATCTGATGATGGGATCCTAGTGAAATCCTTAAATTTTTAAAGGCTTCTTTATTGTTTTTTGTACATAGCCTAAAGCTACTCGGATATTTGCATCTAGCAGTCAGCATTTCATGTGGCTGAGCTGATGCTGAAAGGTACAACTCCACAACTTTTAGGAGTACGGGGATATTTTTTTTAATATTGGCCGTTTACTGTATTCTTTCACGTTATGCACAGATGAGGCGAGACGTTGAATATTACTTATGTATTTCTTACTTTTTAGTGCTATTATTTGCAATTTGTAATTCATTAACTACAATTCCTTTGGTTTATAAGTGATAATGTCATGGGAGTGTGCCATTTCACGTGATTTCCGTAAAATTAAGTTCAATCATATATTGTTCCTAAATTATTATGATTACAACACAAGGAAACTTCAAGGTGTTAAAGTGATAAAATCAATTTAATATCATAAAACGATCAGCGTTGATATCTTTGCAAACGAGCCTTTCTCTTCAACGTTAATAACAGGCGAAAGCTCACAGATTGCTCAACATTAAATCTGCTGGAAATAGGGTTGCCAACAGTCATTTGACAGGCATTTTACTTTAATAGACGTTGTTTAAAATTGGCGACGTTGGTATAGCATTGGAAGTGAAGACAGCCTTTGGAAAGGATCAGGGATCTCAACTATTACCAGTTATAGCTCAATGTAATATGTGTTGTTATATTGTGCCATGAGCCAAAAAAGTCCTCAGATGGTGCCATTTTAACATTTTTGAGGCTACTTTAGAAAATAATTAACTGGTGTATTTATTTCCTCCATCATTATTATTTCTGGTTTTTGTGCGACGTTCTGGTAATAGACAAACGCCTTCAAATGAAGACCTGGACACGAATGACCTCATGATTTGAACTACTTATTTTCATTCAAATATAATTTAGTTTAGACAGTCTATAAATTAGGTAACCCTAACTTCAAGAAACCCGCCCACTATCATTAGCTTCAGGAAATAATAATATCTCTTCATACCGTGTACCATCCTTTAAATTGAACGGTTTATCAAAACACCCTATATAGGAGAGATAGTATAACTGGGTTGTCTTAATACGATAAACGGTATAAGTCCAATAAAACTAAACAAGTTAAACGACTGACCAATAAACATCTCGGGACGAAGATGCAGCTCTGATCGTAAATTTATTTTAGTATTTTTGTGGATACATATTATATTCGTAGATGCTCGTGAAAATCTAGAAAGGTACAGTAGGCAGATCATTTCCCACTTATATAAAAGTTGAGTATATCTGGATGATTGATATATTATTATAATCTATCTCGTAAAAACTTTTATATTTGACACTCAGATAGCTAGTTCTAGATTGTAAATTACGCTGAGAGCTAGTAAATAATAATTATAGGTTTGATTAGACTAACTTTTTGGAGGCGTAGTGATTCTGTTTATGACATAGTGCCTCTTGTGGCGATATTATCAGTATACGTTTAAAAAGTTATCTAAGGGAATCTTTAACCTTACCATAGAACTAGAAAGTGTAAAAGAAAACACTGGCCAGTAGTAATGTTAATCTATTTTTCTATTTTAGGTTAGGTTCCCGATTAAATTTAGAATTAGTCCTTTTCGTTCATTATAAAATTCTCAGGCAGGCCGCAGACAGACCGGCGCCGAAGTCTTACCGTAGAGGATAAGATGATAGCATTAGTGGCACTTTGTAGTAGCTACCTAACTGTCTAAACGTGTAGAAACAATCATACTAATACCATAGTTTCTCAGAAAAGCTTGTTACGACTGCTGTGGTTTACATATTTAAATGCTTGGACTTACGTCCAAGCTGCTGTCAGTCGATGAGTAATGTGCCAGATGTATCAAGTAATTGACAAGAAAGCATGTGGTCAATATATTGCTACAACCATTTTGGATATGAAATATTGTCAACGCATACAATGCATTTGTAGTATCTGCTGTCTATCTGACTGTAAGCGACTTGTGGTCATTATTTTTTATGTAGCTAAGAGGTGGTAGCTAAGCTCTAGAGGAAAGCACTGATTCTCCCTTACCTAAGAGCTTGCACTTACTATGTTCTGAATTAAACTGGACTTTTAGAGGCTGTTTATTCTCTTGTAGTTATAACTTGCTATCTGGTTACTGATCACTATTTGCGTCATCTGAAAAATGGCCAGCCCATAAATCAATGTATGTTTGTACGTTGAAAACAAGAATTAAGGTTTTTTCCTATTCTTATAAAAAGTACATTATATAAGTATATCAAGTAGACTTTACAACAAATTTAGTTTTTATGTAAACAGGAATGGCCTCAAACGTATGTCCCGCAAATAGGAACGCTTTATAAGACGCTAGACACCACATAATTTCCAACACAATCTGAAAACTGGAGACTGGCCAGCGTTATAACCGCTGCATTGCGTTGCGGGCAAATATAATAAAAACTTTTTTTATTGAATGTCTCCACAATCTATTTGCGTTTTAAATTACCACGGAAAAACGTGAACGACGTTTGATATTATATTATCTATGTATTTTGGATCGAATTTAGTGATCGAACCATTTTAGTCAGAGCTACTTCTATACTTCCTAATATTGTGTTTATATAGAATACAGGTTTTGAATGACTACGTAACGTTGTTTTTATTTAGATGACTTAAGAAACTCGTTCTAGTATATTTTTAGACCTATAATAGAGTAACATATTCTAATTACCTATCCATATAAAGAGCGATATTGCGAAATATATTCGCAATAATGAATAAAATTCATCGTGGGAATACGAAAGTCGGGATTTCGACCATTATTTACTTTTCTGCACTCGAAATCGCAGCGGCATTTTTATTTCACATTGAAATTGCTATTAAATTATCGGTTAACAATAAAATTTCTTTGGGATTATGCCTGGGATATTCTTTATAGGGGCAGAGGTCAGTGGGAATATCATGGGATCATTGCGTGGGTGGGTTTTTACTGCACATTTTAGTGGGAACAGTAAAATAAAGTTGGTCGAATGTCCTGGGATGGTCGGAGTCGTCGGCGTCATTGTTGCCCGGCCCATCGACTTCTTTATCGCCTCTACGACTAAACTGTTCAACGCTTAAATTTTATTAAGTGACGCTTATAGCCCAGTGGAATGTTGAGAATAATTTTCTGCAGTTTGTACTCTTTCTTTGAATGTATTGTTGGTTTGTGCGTGTTTTGCTTTTGTAGCGAAATTAAACTGGCTGGTAAATACTTCAATGGAATTTTTTGAGGTTGATATTTCTTAGGCATTATAGTATTGGGTTGGGTTGTGTGACTGATACATGGTCAACCATGTACAGCGTTGGCTACTCAACTGTTGTATTTATTGTTATATTTCCGCTTTTACCTTTGGACCACCCAGACGTGGGGCTTATTTATTTTGACTAGTTCAAGTACATTCTTCAATAGCAAAATAATATTTGCCAAGGTTTTGTTACCTTTTCATTCACAATGTGGTTGTAAAAAAGAACTTTAATAAAAAACATTTTTTGTAAATTCAACTCTACTGTCAAAAGTGGCATAACGTATTGTTATTTTTTCTGTGGCAACGACAGAAGTCATTCAATTTGTCACATTTATTTTGGGGGACAATCTGCGGGTCGTGCGAAGGCAAAAGATGTTTATCACAGAAAATAATTTATACCGTAGGGATTTCTATTATATAACGATCTTTATTGCTGTTTTTAATAAGAAAGGTGGTTTATTTATCTAATGAAATCGTGGATTCTTGGCCAATGAGATCGGCTCTTTTAATTGAATACTTATATAAATACTGTGAATTTGTTCTCTTTCGAAACTATTTTTAACTATCGTAAATAGTATAGGTTAATTGTATTCACCTATCTAATCAATAATTTTAAAGAGATTTCGCAGTAGATGCTATTTTGAATCGACTTTAAAAAAAAGGAGTCGGTCCTAAATTCGTTGTTATGTTATGTGTGTGTGTTTTTTATGTCTGTTCGCTGATTACTCGAAGAAAGATTAGAAAAAAAAACTTGTCTGAAAGAGTATATTAAATTTGTCATGTGGTCCCATGCTCATCAGGTCCTGATCTGATGATGGCATCTTATAGAAATCTAAGGCAACCCTCAAATTTTAAAGGCTTCTGTATTGTTATTCGTCTATTGTTAGCAGTCAGCATTTTATTTTGCTGAAAGATAATTATAACTCTGCAATGGTTAGTTTTACGGGGATAATTCTTTAACTATAAGCACCTTAAGGCCGTTTACTGTATTACTTTAAGTTAAACACAGATGAGGCGAGACATTGAATATTACTTAGGTATTTCGTACCTTTTTGTGCTTTTTTTGTAATTAAAGTTTTTATTAGTAAAATTATGTTATGCAAATTTTATTATATAACTTCGAAAACATGTCTTTAAAAAACTCAATACAAACTCAGCACGTGTCTAATGCGATCATTAATCATTTTCATCTCTCGAAAGTTTTATATTAAAATTTTCTCTTCAATCGAGAGAGTCACGATTATGAGCCAGCATTTTTATCGATAACTTAATTAAAAAGTGCTTATGAACATCGATTAGTTTCACCATATTACGAAGCATTACTTAGTTTTAACAATGGTTAGTGGGCGTGCGATAATCGCGTTAATTATAATTATTATCGCCCCTAACCCGCATATGGGATAACGTAAATGATAAACGAATGACATTCCCGCGTTTCGCGTTAATTTTTATATTCTGTGGTTAATTTATTTATGTGGGCACACTTTTACGGCTGGCTGTAAAACAATTTGTTCCATTTTTGAATTTAATTTGTTTTTGTTTCGCGGTAATTTTATTTTTGGTATGAATGAGAAGTAGTTATTTAATTTGTAATGCATCAAATTAGATGTCTGTGGGTGATCATTTAATTTTGCATTGTTGAGGGTGTATTTTCTTTATACATAGTATAAAGAATCAATAGGTTACCTTGTTGTTCTAATAAACGTTTAACATTGTAATAATAGTAAAACAGGCTTGTGACGGTTGGATTGTCAAAAACTATTGAAAAACTAAATTATACGACACAGAAATGAAATTACAATCAACTACTTATACATAAAAGTATAAATGTGACTCAATCATCAACTATAAAATTTAATGAAAGAACTTTCTATTTGATTATTTTTTTAACAAGCACTCGTTGGTTCACTAAAAAAAACACGTACAATTATTTGTCCACAAAAAATCACCCCAATTTACTTAAATATTTTTCTACAAACAGTCAATACAATTTGTACTTTTGTGCTTAGATTTTTTTAGTTGATAAGAAATCTAATCTTTCAAGCCCCTCGTTTTCTAGTATTGTGTAGTCCATTAAAACGGTCCCCTGGTTTTAGCTAAATAATAGACGGTGGGCTGTTAGTGGGGCGAAAACAAAGAATCCGCAAGTACCGGAACTAAACCGCGCTAGTGCACCTCGGGGAATACGTGCGGTGGGCGCATGGTACGATACTGGCATTGGTTTTTAAATTTGTCATAAGATATCGATTTTGAGTCACTTAATTTGTCGGTTTTACAGAGCGAATTGACAATCATAGAAAACGAGGAACTTGAAAGATTAGATTTTTTATCAACTAAAAAATCTTAGCACAAAAGTACAAATTGTATCGACTGTTAGTTGAAAAAAAATTAAGTAAATTGAAGTGATTTTATGTAAGTTTTTGATATATCATTTAACTTCTCAGCCTACGAAATATTTTGACTATTGATTGGGAAGGAGAAAGGAATAAGGCCACAAAATTCTACTCACTTCCTTAAGGAGCAATGTGTTTCAGAAAAGACAAAGGAGTTCATAGACAATAATTCATTTCATATACAACCTTATATTTACTTTACCTTAACGCTGAAATTGGTTAAATCATAATTAGCTATAGAATCCATGTCACTAGTTTTCACGAAAAAAAAAAATATGTCTCCCAAACAAATAAAACATTTACGAAAATATATTTTTTTCGTTTTTTTTTAGATTGATATAAATTATTTTGAAGAGCCTCTATTAAATTTAAAAACATCAAATCGCGAATTTTTAAAAACATAATATATCCTCTATTTAAGTTCAGTTCAGCCAGCTACTTACAATACGACATCAATACGTAGCATAGCAGATGTGAGCCGCCCCGGGGTGACTCACGACGACTCAATTACACATTCGATAGTTTTTGTGCTCTATGACGATACAATCCTCTTCTGTGGGGACGGGGAACTACGTGGTATGTAATTTGAAACACGCATGCACTGCATAGCATTTCACGGTTGGTAAATAATTGAAGATTTTCTAAAAAAAATTAGTAAATACTCGAAAGAGTCTTTATACCAACGGGCAGACTGGCAGGCAGATGGGCATGGCGAAACTAAGGGTAGTATGTAGGCACTTATTCTAATAAAATATATATTCAAGTTTTCCCAGGCCACGTAGGAACATGTAGCAACTGTGAAAGGCGAACTGGGTATGAATGAATGAAAAATGAAAATGAAAAAATATTTATTCAATAAACATGCCTTGACCCCATAACAATAATTCCGCCAAACTGCATAGCATCAAAGTGCGCAATCTGTGATACAGTTCGAAATTTGAAATTACTGGTGAGAGAGCTCTCGTGAACGAGTACGAGCGCGGCAGCATCACCGTATCACCTTTAACCTGCCGCTAAATAGTAGTGAGATTTGGTAGTGAGATAAGTTCCTGAAATTACTGGTATAACACCGTAGTTCTCAGTTGCAGCGACGCATCTTAAATCTGCGTTTGTGGATTGTTGATGTCCATGGGCTGGACTCCACTTACCATCAGGTGGACTACACGTTCGTTAGCTGCAGGCATATTTGATAAAAAAAACATTCAATAAAATATTACATTACAGGCTAGGTTACGTCTAGCTTGAACTTGAATCTGCAACGTACATTTCAGGCGAATGCTTGCTAGCTGTATGTAAGCACCGTTAGACAAAAAAAAAGAAAATTAAGTCATTTGCATAGCAAGTGTGGGTAAACAGTAAACGTATAAAAAAATGTAGCAGCTATTACCGGGATTAATTGGTAAAAGAATAGCATGATAAAGGATAATAAGGAAAGGTAGAGGATATAATGAAAAGTTATAGCGCGATTGCGGTAAGATAAGTACAAAATATTTATTTTACTTTAAAATGAATTTTAAGTAACAGGGTATCTGAGAATATGAATTTTTAGTAGAAAAGAATTGAGTAAAAATGTGTTATGTTTATAATTTGCACAAACATACGTACTAAATTGAAATGTACACAGTGAACATAAATAGAATGTCTGCCTCGATGTTCTATGGTTATTGTATGCGCCTCTCACTGCGAGGTCTCGGGTTCGATTCCCAGTTCGAGTAAAGTGTTATATGTGAAGTTTCCGTCAGGCAATTTACAATAGTACGGAGTTGGAATTCTGCCCGGTGGATGGCGATATGCTCACCCTCTATGCCTTGGAACCTAAACGTAACAGGTGAAATGTGGGTGTTATACACCTCTGCCACACATTTCTGGGTAATATAAGCGTGATGTTATGTGTTAATTTCATTTCATAATTTTGAGGTAGGTATACCACTTAAGGGTAAATTTTGTCGGCCAGGCCTCGCTTAACCCGATTTTCATCCCTATCTCTCACTCAATGTTAGAACAGGACAGAAAGATTATAACTTGCCTTGCCTTACACTAGTAGGTATACGTTGGACCCCTCAAAGAGAACATTTAAATTGGTTATTCGTAGGCTAACTTCGCTTCTTTTCAGTGCTCTACCATTTATGAAAGTTCCGCTGCAGTTCATTCCAAAACTTGCACAAGTTATCCGTTCTCCAGAATTAATTTTCATAGTTTTCTTCAGTATATTTTGAAAGTAAGAAACTCGCGCCATAAAATAAACCAAGCAACTGAAGTTGAAACATGATGTTACAACTAACTCAAGTTTTACAAGCGCTAGCCCGACACATTGACTTGAATTTATTGTCGAACTTTACAACGTTCATACATTTTGTTTTAAATTTAAGAATCTTGTATAAAGGATATATATTTTCTAATTTAATACATCCTCTTACATCGTAAGTAACTGTCTGGCGCGATGTTCAAAATTAAAGTTATAACTAGTGATGTAGCTAGCACAATAGTACTTTCGTGTTTGTAGTAATGGATCAGATATTTATTATTTAGTAAGTTATTCATTTCCTCTAGAAATACTGAAAAGCTTTCGCTTATATTTGTATATTGTGTGTATTTATCGGCCTTGGCTCTCATTGAACTTGGTGTTCAATCTCTACATCTTTATCTCTCATTCAAAGTTAGAACGAGACAGAAAGATTATTACTTGCATTTGCACTAGTATACGTAAGACCCCTCAAAGAGAACGTTTTAAGTTGGTATATTAGATATTCGTAGTAATTAATTTTCATCGTTTTCAAGTAAGTATCAAAAAACTTTAATTGATAAGTAGACTATCAAACACAAAAATAAATATTAAAATACAAACAGTAATTCCCGAAATTAGGGTTAACAAACATACAAATTATCTTTCTCCAATTGTTTCGTCTGCTTGGTAAGTACATAAATGATGTTGCGCGTTTTGTAGTCAGTTACCTGCGTTTAAAATTTTATCAAAAGGCGTTTAAAAGATTAGCCGATACAAACAGACAGACAGACAAAAATTATAAATATGTATTTTAGACATCGTGCAAATCATTATATCAACTGAAAAAAAGTTATTTTGACATTAAAACAGACATTTTATAAAAAGTATTTTATGTACTCCATCCACCAATTTTCAGCCAAATCGTATCAGCCGTTCCTGAGTTAAAAATAGTGTACCTTTCATTTATATTATTTTATATAGATAAGTTACTTTATTTAAGTTAAACCTTTTTTTATTTCAGTTCTTTTTCCTTTTTAAAGTTATATACAGTTTAGGAGAGTATTATCACTGATATTTACGTACAATTATCGACATAGACACTAGCCCCATAAAGGTGCATCCCGATCGTAGATATTACCGTATTGTATCCCGGCTTGTCTTGTCAAACGTACAAAGCTTATCTAAAAGTTCCTTATTCAGTCCCCGGCGTCGCTAAAAGGAAATTCTTGTACAAATAAATAAACGCGGCCCTTAAACGCTTGTCATTGTCAATCCGTTGATCCAATGCTCTTTTTATAGCGATGTATGCGCTGCAAGGCGTGTTCTTGAAACTGACCCTTATCTCGAAACATTTTTTTTGTCACATATGTTTCGGATTAGCACTTCACGGAACGTTGTTTCGATTTGTCGTACGCGTTCACATTAGAAAAAACTTTCATAATATTTTAGACGTAGTTTCATGAACAATAAGGAAGATAATTGCTTGATGGTTATCTTATTTCGGATGACTCTGTGTTGGGGTGTTGTACGACCTACCGCAGAACTATAACTCCGTGTTTAATCCTGCGTTATTCATGAAGGTTTTTACGAGTTACACATGATACATAAACTGGATTTGGATTTAAAAATATTCCTTAATCTTATTGCTTTTAATGGAAGTGTTGAAAATGTTCTTTGAACTATTATTTAAATCTATTGCGTTCTATTTCCGCCGGCCCATATGAAGGCGATCAGTGTTAAGAATTCAATTTGTTTTAATATACTAGCTGAGAGGATTGAGAAGAACAATCTGTAGATCATTTGAGGACTTTCTTAACACAAGTGTTAAGGTGACTATAATAGATAAACCTGGACAAGTAAATAAGAATTCGTTCTTAAGACACAATGCCAATATTTGGAAAAAATCATGTAGATACCTATAAACTGTCTTCTATACAAGCAATTTATACAACCCTCAGCTTACTAGACAGTTATCAAGGATACTAGTTAGCCGCTGGCAATTCCATCTCAAATTACTTTTCAACTTTACCACAAACAAAGCCTAGTTGTCAGTGTAGCATTACAAAATAAATACGTATTCAATCTCGAAGTCTTGATCTCTATGGTTTTGCAGAACAAATTTAATTTTTTTTTGTATTAAAAAAGCGTTAACCATTCATAAGTTAGTTTTACTCGTATAATTATGTTTTTTTTAACATTTGTAAGTATCTTTGTATGGTTACAGTTTTTACACAGCAAGCCACATTTCATGTGGTTTAAACATTGAAAAGATTGTTAAAAAGATATAAAATATAACGAATGCTATTACTTTTTATCCATTCCACTATACCTTGGGTAATATTAGTTGTGTAAACAAACCCCTATAAACCAGCGTACATCTCTGCATTTCTCGGTACTAAAATGTCTAACAGGTGTGTCCACCATAGTCCGTTTTACGTACCATTGTTGATTGTCACCTGCTGAGATCGTAAACATCTTCGGACAGCCAAACAAGCGTTTAAGCAAACAAGTAATGGGTACAAGTCTTCGAAAGTTCGTACGAAGTTTCGGATTTCACTTCGCGATAGGCGTTAACAATACTTTACGTTTAAGTGTAATGTCAGTTGAGCACTTTTGATTTTAAAGCTTCCTTAAAATACGGGGATGTTAAAAAGTTTTACCACTGTTAAAAGTGGATGTAGTAAGATGAAATGTATTAAAGATTTTTATGGCGGTAGAACTTTTTTTTAACAAGTTACGTCTCTTGCTGCTACCAAATGGTGGTAGGGTTTTCACTACTGTTTCCTAATCGGATGTTTAAGTTAAATAAGAAATTACTGTCAACATAGTATTTGTATTGCAGTTATCTGTAGCAACCAACGTATCTTAAGTTTATACATATCGTCAGGATGGTTGTTGGCTAATTTTCTTTTTCTTTCATGACAGTTTAATCAAATAATTAAACATCAAAACTTCACTTGTTATTTAAAGTTCACTAGCACGCAAACTACTTAAATTAAATATTATAGTTCTTTTCTATTTATTTCATTTTTATTCACTGGAATGTTTCCATAACACAGGACTATGGAGTACCGGTACTTTGGAAGACATACGTGGGGCCGAAACCATCAGCACAGAGGCCTGATAAACATTTTAATCTAAATTTGAAATGGGACACAAACCGACAACTATCCCTGTTTGCACTTTATAAATGCACCCAAGGACAGTCCCGGTTCGTGTAGAACTATTGCACAAAAATGGAGACTAAATAACCGGATCTATTTTATATTATTATTCTTTATTAATATTTCTTTTAATTTAATATTTTGAATTGTTAAACTCGATATGTATAGAGATAGAATAGAATAGAATAGAATAGAATAGAATAGAATAGAATAGAATAGAATCTTTATTTGCAGTAAAATGTGGTAGGTACATTAGATGTTACAAATACGATTAGCGATCAACACATCTTTGTCTATTAGTATTGACATGCAAATAGTAATGTTACAATATATATCATCTTTATTTTAAATGTCGAATGCATAATAATATCTATGTACTTTGTAAGCTTGCATTATGTTGAGTGATGTGTGGCGAAGCGTATCTTGCCTACAGTATTTCCCGTGAAACACTGTCGTAATTTCTTAATGTCTGTCATTTGTGTTATCTACGTTTACATTTGCTTTTTTATCTGTGTACACTTAACATTATTACAATCGTAGCTATTACGATTATTTCTACGTAATTTGACTAAAAACATGCGTTTATTGATATATTCAATTTTGATAAGTTTGGATAAGTTCTATAAAATTATATGATTGTGATATAAACCCGTATAATTATGATTAAAGTAGTATTTTGTTAAATTTGTGCAGATCTGTGTTCGGATTACAATCTGAAATATATAATAATAAATAATAATAATAAATATCTCACAACTTACACACAACGCCATATAGTCCCAAACTAAGCAGAGCTTGTATTATGGGCACCAGAATAACTGATACTAATACATTTATACTTTTCTTTTGTAAATACATACTTATTATACATAGAAACACCCAGACTAAGACAAACCCCCGTGTTCATGCACACAAAGATTTGTCTTAAGCGGGAATCGAACCCGCGACCTCAGCGTCGCAGGCAAGAACACTACTCACTCCGGCATACGGTCGCCCTGCAAGGTGCAAGATGTTATCGGAGTCATTAGTTTTCTAGTTTAGATATTGTTTTAAATATGTATTCATAACGAGTTATAGCCTCTTACCATGAGGTTGACTATTAAGGTTGAAATTCCATCATAAAAATATGATTATAATAATATAAAAAAACCTAGCATAGTGTAGTGCCAAAACTTCGCAAATTATTAAATTGAATGGCTCTATTTATATTGGTCATCTAACTTTAAATTGGCACGGAAGCAGTGTTTTATTTGATTTTCAAACTTTGATATAATTTATAGTGTTACAACCACGATGACTTGGCACAGTTATGTGTTTGTCTGCCAAAACTCACTAAATCATTTCAATCGTTTTTCTTACAACATTTTATTAAACGCCTAGAATTTCTCTTCTGCCATTTTTTTTATGTAGAGCAGATGTAAATAAAATATATACAAATCATAATATCGTTGGCTTAGATTGAAAACCTGCTATCTTATCACTTTGAATATTTGCTATTTTTGATCTTAAAATGAATTACAATGAGGTAAAGATTTGCAATTTATTAAAAGTAGTAGATAGCTCGTTTTCAATCTAAACCGACGATAAAATATATAAACTTTTCCATATTGCATTCCTTTATGTCTAAATTGTATTTTTTTAGATTCTACATAAATTATTGAATTAAACCAAAAAGTTCCATGTTCATAAATAAATATGTTCTTTTTTCGAGTTCCCACGTAGGTAAACCATCGTAAACCGTTGAAGCACACTGATTCTAAATTCAAATCTCAAGCTGTTTCAAAAATGAGTTATAATTTTACCAAACCTCATGCAATAATATTTGGACAAGGCAGCAACGTTAACAGCCAATATTATTTTTCTTTTGCTTTAGAGCGGTCATATTTTAGTATTATTTGTTTGCGGAGCGTTCGTATATTTCTTGTGTGGTTTTGACGGGGAGCAGCCGGCCGCAACAGCTGCTCGATGTGAAGTCCACTTGAGTTGCTGAGCGTCGAGTGGTTGAACGTGAAGTCTTGCCTCTCGCAATCCTCAAGGTCCCGATTAAAGTTGTGATGTTTTTGTTTTCGCTCGTGATTTTAGCCGTGTCAGCGCTTGACGGTAAATTCTCTCGTAAGTGCAACTTGTGAACGGCGAGAAAATTGCATTTTAAGGATAATTATCGTTGAAGAGTTTGTTAATTTTTAAGAACATGAGACTTGATACATTTTATAAGTATAGTTCGAATCAGAATGACGTCATAAATATTATCGAATTATTGACATTAACGACCGTGAGGGGGGACTGACGAGCAGTTTACTTTTATTTCTTAACTCTAACACATTGATAAAAACAAATTTAATGAAATATTATGTAACTAAACAAACAAGAGTTAGTAGAAATTGTCACTGTGGCATTAACTTCATTAGGAACGTGACCAGAACAAAAACATGTTTTTCCCCTGTCCCTTCAATCTGCCCAGTCTAACCACCATGCCGTAACATTTTAACAAGAAGGTTTTGCTTTTAGTCATACATTTTGCTTCGTTTGAAAAATGGAACGATTATTTTTAATGGTCAAGTTTTCAACCGCTACTCGGCTTGTGTAGAATAGAACGTCGATAAAAAATACCCTAAATTTTGCTTATCCAGGATATCACTTACACCATACCGTATTTTTTCAAATAAATAAATTAAAAATAAATAAATTTTATTAAATTCGGTCAATCTGTAAAGAAGTAACTACACAAATTTTCGCTAATTTTATTATTCAGAATCATATTTGTAATCAGAATTTTAGAAAACATAGTTATACATAGTAAAAATAATTGTCTTTAGTTTGAAATGAAATGGTATGCAAATAAAGTTTAATCTATCTATAGCTTCAAAAATAGTGTTGCAATCTGCATTGTTTAGAAGTGTTATTGCTTTTTTATGAATTACAGACAATTTTACTACTGACCCATGAGAAATCATTGTTGTACAATGCCTTTTTCATTCTACAAGAAATTTCCTTGTGTCAGTGAATTTGACTTTGAGTTAACAGCATGTAACTGATGCATCCAAACGCCATTTAGCCCACGTATATAACTGTGACATAAACTGTCAGATTTTAAACCCAATAATGATCATGACACGGCTGGTCTATCCGAATTGACTGCAATCATGGTGGCTGAGCTCGCCTCATGAAGTTTAACGACCCATCAGGCCATCACTGGGAACCAAATCGTTGACGATGTGCATAGTCTGCAGTGTGATGTATAAAAATAGCGTGTATTATGTTGATGAATATGTTTATAGTTTAGATTTTTAGCTTCCGCCCGGACCATTGTCCATGTAGTAACTGCCTTAATAGAAAGTATCCTATATGTTATGCTAGACTAGATTATAAGTTTATGCTTTCTTACTTCAATGTTCAGTAGTGTTTGTGTGAAAGAGTTTTCTGTAATAATTATTATTTATTACTTGGCATTGTAATATTTGTAGACAAAATTTCAAGTCTGATTTTAAGATGATTATGCTAAAATAACAATCTTTCATAATTTTAGCACGTACAGCATCACAAAATAGTCTAGAAACAAAAAACTATTTTATTTGCTGACAACATTGGGTTGCTCTGATTGGTGGATGTGTAATATTGTTGCCATTTAAACATCACAGTTTCTTCTTCACCGTTATTTTATTCTCTTTTTTGACAAGCTGTAATCATAAGCATAAAATAAAGCGTTTTCCCTCTTCCTCGACACTATAATAATTGGGCGAGCAATGCAGCAGACCGTAATAACAAACAACAAACACGTGGACGGATTTAACCACTCAGCGGGCATATTGTAAACAAAGTGGCAATCATGAGGAAAGCAAAGTACCATGAAATATAGTGCTGAAAATGCTGAAAAACGTCGATTAATGCAATGTTGTCGATGATACTTGCTTAGGAGCAACGCGCATGCATGTTTGCCACCTTTTTGTACTAATTGTCATGAATAAAGGCCCATTTACATGTTGTACTTCTAGGCCGAGTTGAAGTAAGTACCTAATGTTATTACCCACAATACTATAGTAAAATTAGTTGATTTAAGAGTTCGCAAAGATCTTTTAATATATTTAAATTGTTTTAACCAATACATACTGTATTTTTAAGGTAATAGAGCTTTGGTGGAGCGAGGCAAACTTTATTACTTTTCGTAGCTAGTAATTTTTTTTATCAGCTATTATCTACTGTATTAAAAAAAACAAATCTTCATGTCCTAGTAGGTATACATACACGTCAAATAACGACCGGGTAAGCTTGAATGTAGACCTATAATGTTTTCGAAACATTAAAATAAAACAGTTTCAGTTTCGCATGTATTTGGGCGACAGTCCAGTTCATATGAAATTCACTTTCGTTCGCAACTAACTTTGGTTAGTTTCACACGCATTGGAATTAAGGCTTAGGGTTTTTACCGAAAATTATGTCGTTGAACTATTCTTACAAAAGCCGGACTGCGATTTCAGTCAGATAATAAAAGTCATAAGCTTGCTGTAGGTACTGTAGACCGTATTATCACTTACCATTTTTTTTAAAACGACGCTCGCGCGCTTAATGTCTCCTGTATCACAGGGGTGTACAAACATACATTTTACACACACAAAAACACCCATAGTCAGAACAAAACTTTGCGGATCACACAAAGATTTATACTAATAATAGTAAAAAATAACATCTAAGAAGGAATTGCCTTGTGTAATTGCCATTCAAATTAAATCTAACACACAATTCGTTTCTTTGTATGTTGTAGACCAAACGGTGTTTTTAATCTATCTTAGTATCTAAGATCCCATGTACTCTATTTGGGTGCGCTATAACGCACTATAAATAAGGGCAAATCCGGACAAAACTGAAACAGTTAGCAGCCCTAGGCTTGCTATTTTAACACGTCTGCCTGCATTGATACTTGCATGTATACTATGTATAGACTGTCTAATACAATCACAGAGTACACAATTGTACATTCTACGTAATTAGGCAGAGACCGACAGCCGGCGGCAACGTATGCCAAAACGTGGTGAAATGGCAAAGATAGAACTTTGTGCGGTTACATTCAATTCCAGAACTTTCATTCCGTTTGCGCTTTCATATTACAGAAGCTATTTTGAAATTCGTTTGGTGGTTTAAAACTATGTAAACAGGAATTGTTTTAACATTTCCTTACTGAATCTAGTTTAAGGAAATTCTTGTTTCTACTTATTTGTAATTATTCATTAAGTTATATAGGTATTGATGCATTTAAAAAAAAAGGAAGTAGCACTTTTCAAAACGAATTTGGTGTAGGAAAAATTATATGCACACGTTTAAAATTGCCATAATATATTTGTTCAGCATCGCAAGGCAATAAATATTATGGATAATACGATATTCAAATACCCATAGTACAAGCTCTGCTTAGTTTGGGACTAAATGGCGTTGAGTGAATGTTGTATGATATTTATTTATGATGTATGTATATTTTGTGATCATATTTTGGCTGTCACACTTGATTGAACTTTCTAAGCTGCCGGTAACAAGGCAGGTGCGCCTCAATAGTATGTAAAACTTGATTCTAGAAAGGTATTTTCTGAACGTTCGCGGAGTTTCGCGTTGCATGACAAACTAAAATATTTTAGGGGAGTTAATGCGATCATGCATAATTACAAGCTTTTTTAACTTGCTTTGCGTATGCAACTATTTTTGTTTTATTTAAAAATCTTTTTAATATTTACCTTTTATGCTTAAGGTTTCCGCGTAGGTTACGCTGGACGTGGTCACAATCGACAGTCTTTGGCTACCCACACACCTACTATAGAAGTGGTCAATATTTTGCACATTGACTGGTGATTGTGGTGCCTAAAATTAAAGCATTTTTGCAAGCCACGTTTCTAGAGGATTTATGGGGCGAGTACTTTTAAGTCCTAATACTTCACCAGGGCATCAGAAAATATACATGTTATAACTACTCATCATAATCTTAGCATCATATATCAATATCCCTGCAGGCTGTTTAGCTCATTACTGTAATGTCTACGTCATCCCACAACGACCCCCACAGCTATAATTAAATCGTTCACAGCTAAGCAGCCATATTTAATCGAGTGTCAGTCAACATGAATTTAGATTATTTAGTCCTGTAGGACTTCACGCTTCGCCGGTAATTTACTGCAAACTTGACGGGTACTTGCACCCATGAGATATTACACTGGGTTTATAAATAACTTCATAATATTTCATAATTGTTGTGAAGAGCTCGCGTCTAAGTAATGAGTGCGTGGATTGATCGATCTCTGGGTCAAGCCACATTGCTGTGATCTGTTGGAGAATGGGTGACCATTCGGTAGGTTGATATTGGGATTCGATCATCTTTTAAGTTGAATTTAGGACATTAAAAGCTTATTAACGTTACCTACCGGTTATTGACTAAAGAAGGTAACGTTTTGGCAATTAGTCTAAATATTATGATAATAACTTACCTTAAATGACTCTGTGATAAATAATGATTGAGTCATAAAGTTTCTATAAATTCTATAGGAACCCACCATACGAATTAAGATCTGTGGTACCTACAATATTTATATCAATTAATTTTACTGAAGTTAATTGACGACGAAGGCTTGCAATATAGTTTCACATCAAGCACATTCCATAAATTTTAATACCAGTCGACTTTGTATCGATTTTTATTATTTTTTAGCGAGAAAGACTGTCAGTTCTTTTTTTAGTTGAAATTTAATTGTTTTTTTTCACTTTGTAATACCACGTCAATAACAAAACTCATGTCTGTCATTACTATAATCGTAGACATTTGGAGGTTAAGGCTTGGAACGTGTGTCGTCTCAAACCGTGAAGTTTCAGGGTCTATTACGTAGTTGCACCGTAGAATTAGCGTTCATAGCTGTAGTGTGTTGTAGGCAAAAGGGCTTCGCGTTCCTGCAATCAAGGGAACGGCATTACAATAATTAACTCGTACATGGCATGAGAGAACCTTCAAGAGATGTTTTAAGTTAAACTACAACCATAATTTGACGAGTGATTGACATTTGGTTTAAGCGACATTTCATAATATTGTCATCTTTATAAACATCAACAAAACAAAATGACATTGTATATGTTGTTGCTGTAAAAATCTTAAACGTCGCTTAAACCTAATTGCCCTTCACAAGTCTATAATTACCTATGTAGGTACTGTAGGTAAGGTAATCTAATCTGCCATCAAATATTTATGTAAAAAGTGCTCATGGCCTCACCCAGTTCAAAGGATAAGGATAGGCCCATTATGCTGAGAAATTACTATCATAGGATTTGGTACCTAAAACAGGCCCAATTTCAAAAGTATTTTCGTAAATTTGCATACATGCCAATTACTTATAATCAAAACATAGAAATCTCAGATTTATCTGTTCATTTTAAAACGTTGTAAATTAAAATTGGTTTTGTGTCTACATTATACAAATTAAATTGGCGCGAAAATTAAAGCTCACTCAAAAATAGCTGTCCAAAACTGTCCATGATTTGGACGCAAACGATATTTTAGCAAGTTAATATGCCACTGTACAGACAGGCGGAGCATTGGGCTGTTATATTATTTCAGATTAAACAACAAGTTCAGAGAAAATTTCAAAACAGTGGCGATTGCACAGCGCGGACCGCAGAGGGGGTTGCCATGGCAACCGGCGAGTTTTGACGGCAAGGTATACGCAAATTGTGGTGCCACTCTGAACGATACACGGGGTTGCCAGGCAGAACAATTTCCACTGAATGGTTAGCACCATTTAGTTAATTAAAGTATCAAAATGCACAACGATATCCAGTAAACGATTTTTGTTGTAAGCTCCTTTAACATTATAATTAATCACAATTGGAGCTTGCAGGTTATTATATATTATACTGCCAGAGTGATTTTTTTAACATATCGCGACTTTTTAAACTCATTAAGACAAATCATATTTTAAAAATAAGTATTTGCTTTTAACGTTAATATACTAAAGTATGCAAATACAGAACTCCTGAACAAAAAAATATTATTATTATAAGTCTATGGACAATAATGTTGTACAGGAGTTTTTTTTTTGTAGAGCTTAAATATTGCTACATTTGCGAGCTTGAGACCAATGTTACAATAATTGTCATTGTCTATTAAGAGTAAAAAATCTTTTCATAAATTACGTCGAACGGTTTATCCTAAAGTCGGAAATTAATATTTTACGTGGGCAGTACTTTTTGCCGATTTTATAGCTGTTGTTGTGTTATGCCACACCGAGCCCTATGGGTCCGGAAGGGTTGCGTTACGAGTCTTTGTTTTGAATTTTATGTTTACACCCAAACGTATCGCTATGGGAAGTTCATGTCCATTTAGCAGGCATCGTGCAAATTTTTTTCATCATCATTAAAAAAAGTTACTGTCATTGTTAAAATGATGTGATATATATTTTTTCCAAATTAGTGGGCTCTCAGCTATAGAGCGCAGTGTGCTAGGAATAAAGCTCAGCGATCGAATTCCAAATATATACATACGTGCCCAAACAGATATAAGCAAGTCTGCTAAGCTGAAGTGGGACTGGGCGGGACATGTTTCACATGTTCCAAACTAAACTTAGCTGTTGATGGGCCTCGTACTTGGTCGCTCCATCTAGTTGAGGATCGTCCCCGGGCTTGTTTACCCTCCATATTCTCCACCACGATCAGCTTTTCAAGGCTCTCAACACCCATCCTTATGTGGCCGATGTAGGACAGTATGCGCTGCTGACAAATCGTGGAAAGACGTGTCTGGACACGAAGCTGCTAAAGAATTTATGCATTGGTGCACATAGCAGTCCAGGGTATCCTCCTAGTCTTGAAAAAAAAACTATTAAGTTGTTATTATATTATATTAATATTAAACCATTTTAAAGTCCCTAAACAAGTTTTAACGGCTGGCTACAGAACCCTATTGCACGTGGCCTGACACGCACTTCGCCGGTTTTTTCAAAACATTCCACAGGCAAATGGTAACTGCAACAACCTTCCCACCTAACAAAACACTAACGGAAACTAATATACACAATTCACTATTTGACCACGCTCAGCTCGTTGAAGAAACGTGATTCGATGGCTCTTAAATCACTCGATTACTCTTCAAAATTCGTATTAGCATCTTGTAGATTCAGCTTCGAGAGCTCTTGCGAATATCCCGTTAATATTTTGTATACACGATGTGATTCTAAGAAACACTTAAGAGACATGTGCTTTTAATGTAGAATGCGAGTGTGAGATTGGGAAATAAACTAATTACCATAAATTATGTGGTGCTCTTAAGTGATGAGTTTGGGTTGTGTGTTTGACTTACATGTGTGAGAATGAACGCCTGACGATGTATGCATATATATATGTTATGGTGATAACGTATTGCAGAAATTATAGACTTCAATAAAAAAAAAGTTAAACAACTTCGTGGCTATGTTAGGTACCAAAAAAGGGTATGGCAGTGGCTTATTCACCCACACTTCACCTGTTATGTTTAGTTTACGTTTAATTTTATTTAAATTTTATAAATTTGTATTTTGATGTTGGTTTTGACATGTTCAAGCGCCCTTTGGAGAAATAAATGATTTCAGATTTCATCATTTCTTAACGTTCATTATACTAGCTTCCACGACGAATTATGCAGAACCTATAAAATTTTACTTGTCCCTAAATAAATCTTCGTTTACAAAATCTCTATCACATTGCTCTGCCACCTATATTTAAATACAACTTTTATAATATCACATAACTTTTTAAGGTTACAACCATAACGATAATATTCCCTCTATGTAGCAACTCGCGGTTGGCGTTTAAAAATAAAACGAAAAAGTTTAAATAGGAAAAAGTGAGTGGAGGGTAAGATAGTGAAAAAAGAAGAGGGCAATTTAAACTTGTGTCCGACCCGAAGGGAGTTTGCATTTTATAAGTAAGTCGAAGCAAAATTGCAACATGCCGCAACTTGAGTGTTCTCTCACTTAGGAATTTAAATTTATTGATTGGTAAGTTTATCTTTCTTTTAACCGACCGAGAAAGAGTATACTTGTCACGTGGTCCCATTTTTATCAGGTCACGATCTGATGATGGGTTCCTAGAGAAATTAAGGGCAAGCCTAGAATTTTAAAGGCTTCTATATGTGCTTGTACCTTCTAAAGATTTCCAGAATCAGCTCAGCTACATGAAATTCTGATTCTGATGCAAATATCCGAGCAGCTATAAGTAATATACGGAAAAAAAATTCCGTATATTACTTAAATAAAAAAAAAAATATCATAAATATTTTTTTTATATACGGAAAACAATTGCCGTATATTACTTATAGCTGCTCGGATATTTGCATAAGAATCAGAATTTCATTTAGCTGAGCTGATTCTGGAAAGCTTTGGAAGGTACAATTCCTGAACGGTGAGAAATACGGGAATAATTCTTTAAAAATAGGCACCTTTAGGCCGTTTACTGTATATTTCAGATGAGGCGAGATGTTGAATATTACTAATGTATTTCGTACATTTTAGTGCCTTTTTTTAAATGTAGTAATAGCAGCCGCGTGTCTAACGCGGCAGCTATATAAAGAAGCATTATAGCATCCGACTCTTAAACCAGTTCGAGAAAATAGAACTGACTTAATAGGTACAGTACAAAACTTTAAAGTGCTCATTACAGATTAGCATTTAGTGCTTAAACTTTAGTTTCCATAAACCGTTCAACTTTTTAAATTTATTAGTTCGCAGCCGTACTATCTTTTAAAGTGCAACCTAGAACTTTCTTTTTAACTCTTCGCAGTTTGGTGGTTTCTTAAACGTTATCGGGTTTTTTTATTAATAGAAACAAACATAAAAAAATATGTTCGTTTAGCATTTTACATAAACATGCTAAGTTAAAGGCTATTCAGAAAATGTGTAGGTAAATGAGTACTGTTGATACTGTTACTATTAAATGTGTAGATCTAACTTTGGCTTGTTGCTTAACAGTTTGCAAGGACATAACAATGGTAATGTCTGACTGTTTTAATAAGAGGTGTACCATACTGAAAAGCCTTTCACTTCGGTACACCTCATATGCATACCTATGCATATGCATCATATTTGCGATATACCTCTCTTGCTAACTGACCTCTGTGAGTGCATTGTTGGTCACATAAATAACGCACCAACTACTCTAGTCCTTTTATAGTGATGTAAAAGTATTTCATTTTACTTATTTATTTATTCCCATTTTGTGCAAAAACATTTGCAAAAGGTGGTTATGCGGCATTTTCTACCAGTTTTCCTTTGGGTGATACTCGGAATAGCACTGCATCACTTACAAAAACAAATGAATCATTCATTTTAAACCACATTAGTATTTTTTTCAATAATCCAATATGTTTTTTTTTTGCTGATAGCTTATTCTGGGTAAAAACGGCGTTAGTCATAACATTCCTTCCTCTTTAAACAATACCGTGTAAAAGACGTTCATTGCAAAAACAACATTGGTCAGTGATTTATGAGGGCCAGTAGCATTCTGGAAGAACAGTTTTTCAGGTTTTCTTCATTAATAAACAGTTATTATTAAGTTATTTACTATTTAATTTTTTTACCACTTAATTACTAAATTAAGTAAAACGGTTTTTATTGATTCCTGTATCAATCTTATTTCGTGCCTATGAGGTTTTTGAAATAACCGATACCAAATAGGAGTGCAAGTTTTCGACGAATATGAAAATAGAGGATAGAAGACCAATTGTTTTAGTATAAAATTAAGTTATATGTCAATGTTTGTTTAAATACATTTATTTAAACAAGTACTTTTGTAGACATAACAAAACATACAGTAGATGCCATAAATATGTAACAAATAATAAGAAATAGAGAAAAATCGTAACTATTTTATTATGTTAGAGCAATATACAAAGGTTTTAGTGTAAACACATTAAAATTTGCAGAACCTTCTAACATAAACCTATTTTTGTACTATTTGTGAACGAAATGTTATTTTGCGAATACAAATACTGATAAAAAAGTTATTTTATCGACGAATACGAATCTTCTTCGTAACATCACTATTCTAAACATATCTCACAAAACAAAACCCCGATGGTTAGGCCAGACAATACTGCATTTTAATTTTGTACATGCCCCAACAATGGATCGTAATAGGGCCGTAGATGAGACGGACCTTTGTTCTGCTGGCAAGTCTGGCAACTCTAAACAATACCTGTGCCACGATGAACTTGCATTATCATCACACACCTAATGGGTTTTGTCTGTTCGCGTAGGGGCCCAAATGAAAAGTTGTGTAGCAACATTGTGTACTTGCTTGACAAATGCGTGTTTTTTCCCACGATAGACAGGGGTGTTTACTGTAATCTTTGTTTGTAATTATCGTGTTTATTAATAATACTGTGAGTTGTATCAGTCGTATAGTTATTTATAACCCTTCGATTGTTTTTTTAGACTATTGGTTTCTTTATAGCGCTTTGTTTTTTCTTTTGTTTTAATACGAACTTCATTTGGATTTAACAGGTACACAATGTTTGCCTTTTTCTTAAAACTCGTCAATATACTTTTAAAATCAATTTTTTTTAATGTATGCACACGAAACAAAAACTGTTTATTTAACCAATCTACAGTTAAAAACTATTATGTGAATATTGACTCTCTGCTCCTTACATTCAAACTCAAACAGCTATAAAACTCGTTTTAAACAAACATTCCGACTACTCTTTTACGACTGTCAAAATATTAAACTCAAATTAGTTGCTGACGAAAAAATTCATAGACGAGATATTAAAAAAATATTTGATAGTTTTATCTGGTGCTGACGAAGAATTTATTACGTTGCGTCAAACGTTACACCCAAATGTATTCGTGAAAGCGTTAAGTAAGTACGTACTTAAAACGTTAAAACTATTATCTAGTCTTAAAACGTTCCCACTTTTTATCACCGGTCCTTTTAAGTGAAGTAAAGTTGTTATCGCTATCACCACACCGGAACCGTATTCTGTATGAATTAAAGCGTAACATGCCACGTTTAAATTTAATTCAGTACGTTAAAGTAAAATAGGTATTAGTAAAATTTTTGGCCTCCATCAGAACCTAATTTTTCAATTGACGAGGAATGTAATTTGTCGATTACAAGTTTGAATAAAATAAAATCATTGTAATAAACCAGTGTATAGTGTAACGGAACAGATAAATGGCGTCCTACAGAAAGGACAAGTACTACGTAGTACACGAAACGGGTGAGCATGTATGACGAGATGTATGAATGTTGAGGAAGCGAAAGAATTATGTAAGGAGTGTAGCACATGGTGTTCCATCGTCTCTGCTAACCCCCGTGGGATAAATTCTTGATTTTATGTATATTATTTTTGCGACTCAGTGCAAGAATGAATTATCCATCACAATACCTTTCATTGCGGTATATAATATCACATCACTGCGAGTTGCGTTTTGTATTTTGATAAAGAATCAGGCTGTAGGTTATGGACTTTCACAAGTTGACTGTTACGCAAACGAGCGTTTTCTGTATTGTCGTTGTTTGGATGAACACTTAGGGAGTCAGGGTCTGACCCGCCCACGGATTTGCAGCGGCTTTCTTTGTATATCCTATAACTGTGGTACTCATAACTCATAACTTATTTATTGGTAAATATATTACACGTCAATACATATATTTTCATCAAACAAACCATTTGCATAATGACAAATCAATTAATTATTGGAAAAAATAATAATGAAAAAAAGTAATCGTGAAAAAAAAACATGAAACCAAAAAAAAAATACAATTAATGTCAAAAAAAAAAAAAAAAAACAATGCAGAATGTCAAATACAATCGTGATTGAGAAACACAAGTCAATACAGCACAAATAAATAAATTCAAAAATTCAAATAAATGATTAAAATAGATTTCAGACAAAGTCAAGATTAATTTTTTAAATGTTATCAATTCATCCACAGAGTAGAATGCATGCATAACATGCCATCTTCTGAGACGATTCTTTGCTACGATACGGTTGCTATATCAATTTTCATTTAACTGAGGAGTTTTTTCTGAGACAATGACATATTTCAAAAAAATTGGAACAAGTTTAAAATGTAACACTAAACATAATTTGACTCGGATGTTAAACTTAGACTGTGTTACTTTTTCTTAAGAGCTTGTTTACATAAAGCTTGTTAATTTCGTTGATCACGGTGTTTACTTTGTTTCTCTGCATAAATTAACATAAAAGCCTCGAAGGTCTAGTGGTTAGCGTATGCGCCGTTCTCCGCGAGGTCTCAGGTTCAATTCGCGGGTCGGGCAAAGTGTTATTTGTAAAGTTTTCGTCAGAAAATTCAAAATAGTAGCACGGAGTTGGAATTGTGCGCGGTGGAAGGCGATAGGCAAACCCCCTATCCCATGGGATCTAAACATAACAGGTGAAGTGTGGGTAAATGACTGAATGAATGGTTCATATAGGCATAATGTTATGTTATTACTATACAATACATTTAACTCGCAAGGATGTAAGCTATCTACGAGTGTAGTGGTTGGTATCCAAAGCATTGTAGATATACAATATATTATGAACATAGCTATGCAGTTCGGGTTTTACTATCAATACTAAGTTTAACTTGTATTAATTTACTTAATATCAAGACGTAACTGGCAGCCCTATAAGTAAGTTAGTTTTAAGTTAATTGTACAGTTGTATCGTCCTGTCTGTGTTGTAGCCACTATAGGGTTGATGCGTAGCGGTAACGGTATCCTCGGCTATCAGCGCGACAGACAGCCTAATGACGCCATGTGTTCATTCCGTTCCACGCAATGCCCGAACCGAACATAAAGAGACAGTAGTACCGAAGGTTCGTTTTAGTTGGCGATATATGAGCCGTGAATATTTATCTTTTATATAACTAAGGTTCAAATTCCTTTAGTTAGGATTGCTTGCTATTTCGCAGCCTAATTCGTTGCCAGCACTTAATTGAACAATAGAACTATGTAAATTGTAATAGGTAATCTTGTAACTACTCGACAACATCTCACACTACGCCCAAAATATCTAAGGGTAATGTCCCTCCAGCCCCCTTAACACGGCTTGTCACTCTTGTCATTTAGATTCTACTATGACATAAAGTCAAAACTGAAGTCACTCTATGGTTCAATATTCAGTCTATATTGCACTCCATAATGTTACATATAGATCTTAGAACAGGTACAGCATCAATAATGGACCCTGGCGAGCACGGCAAAAGTAGGAGAGAGGAAGAGTTCTTTGTATTTAATAAAAATATAAGGTTGAACCTAGCATATTATAAGGGTTCTATATCTGTTTGAGAACAAAAACATAAAATATTGCCAGATTTGTGAGACCGATATGTCATTAGTTTCTTGGAAATAACGGAGGCCAACCTGCATAATTTTAAATCTAGTTATCAAAATAGAAACGTCAATTTGTTTGGTCATATGACGTTTCTATATTGATAACTACGCTATAGTCAAATCATGTCAAGAGTGGGAAGCCGTGCTAATGGGGCTGAGTCTATGACGACTTTACTATGGTGTCAGTACCGCGTAATACGTATAACATAGATCTATATATTGTATCCTTGTAAAGGCTCATTATGCGTAATCAACAGATAGAACATTGGAAATGACCTTCACGATAAGATAAATGTACTAATAGTACTAAGTATTTGAAAATAACTCATACACATCCATTTACCTTCTGAGTGGGCCTTTTGTATATCAGATTTGCATGTCCGAGCCTTCGTTTGTCAGAATGCATCTATTTTGGAAACCAATCCACATTTGCATACCTGCTAGGGAACAAGGACTGGCTTGCAAATTGACGGCACTTGCACAACTGTAATGACGAATGGGCTTGAATCACGAACGATGATGTCAGACCAAAAACAGTGCATTTTGTGAAATTGTGTTGAATTTTTCAATTGATATGGTTACAAAAAATATTGCTAGCATTTCTTTATTTAACTGTATTAAATAAAGAAATACTGTATTTTTTTTTTAAATGTATTAGTAATATTTTTAGTACTAATGATAAAAACTTATGCAGCTTTTACAGAAAAAAATTACTTTCATTTGCTTCGATAATTCACTCAAAGGAATTGAAGTTCAGTCTGGTTTAGTAGGTGCAGTGAAGTTTTTGTTTCGGTTCAAGAGTAAAAATGACTCTTTGCACAAGATATATTTTTACATCGAAGTGTTGGGGAACTGTAATGCTTACACACCCTTAACTTCATGCAGATGCCCATATGTGCTCTAATTGCCATAACATAGTATGAAACTATAGCTAACAAAACAATGTTGATCGTGATTTGTGATTTAGCCCATAATGTTGTTACACACCTCTGCTATACCCAGATGGGTATCTGGGTAAAATAGGCGTGATGTTATGTTATATTAAGAATTAAATCACACAATTGCGTTCTTATCTTTGACTTTCACCGAATTCCCTGGTGTCCATTAAATTTTATTTACAGCGCCGCGACGCTGCGTCACCGAAGCGTGTTCACAAGGTTTATGACTGAGTGACGTACCCTCCGATCCTGTACTCTGTTGCATTTTAATTACCCCTACTCTGCAACATGTGCCACTCATCGAGAATCAAAACTTGTCAAAATCTTCGTAATAACGTAAGCAATACTTTCTTGATATCATGTTATATTCATTGCACCTTTCTTGAAAGTGCCATTCTTAGCACTCACTTTATAAAAATAATCGTCACCAAATTCCCTGGTGCTCGCGGTGTGTCACAGAGGCGTGTTCGCAAGGTTTATGGCTGACTGACGTGCCCTCCGAACCAGAGTATCGAAAAAGGAATACTCTGCTGCATTCTGATTACCCCTACGTTGCCGTTGGCTGCGAGCACACAGTGACGTGCACGGTTCGTATTTTTTTGGAGCTGAGTCGACACTTGGTTTTACTCAAGATTTGCTCTGTGCTCTATGCAGAGATTCATATTGCATGGACGTTGTAGATATAATTGCAGTTTCGTTTCTGATTTCACTACAATTTACGACGCCAACTGCGTTAGGCATTTAATTAAAATGGGTCTTATTGAATGGTTTTCCTGGCTTTCACTTCATTATATAGTTTGCTATAGCAGCACGGAGTTGAAATAGTGCCCGGTGGATGGTGATAGGCTCACCTCCTATCCTATTGGCCCTAAATATAACAGGTGAAGTGTGGGTATTAAACACCTCTGCCACACCCTTCTGGGTAATATAGGCGTGATGTTATGTTTATGTGTAAATTAACACTTACCTTTTTTAATCTCCAAAGCAGTGAGGGCTTAATAGGTCTTCATGGACTGCATGGGTAACATAATATTTTTTTATTGAGCATATTATCAAACCGTCGCAAGCGGGTCCTATCAGCGATTAGCACAGCAACAGCTGGTATACGTTTTAATTATTCGCATAATTCGATGCGTGGTGTCCTGATGATTCACCAACATGCATTACCGGAGCTATTGTTTTCCCATCTCGTATATCTTAAACGCAGCAGTGAATACATTATGCAGCTCTTCAAGTTGCCCAATTTGGCTGCCGATTATCATAATCCGGCTTTTTGCATCGTGATTTTAGCACGTCGACACATCCGTCCAAGATGACGCATGAACTTCATTATTCTGAAATTTATTTCGACTTGTGTGGCTCTGCGGTTATTTTTAGAGGATACAAAGTACGGACAGATCGTGATCCTTGCGACTGCACATGAACATTGATTATTATTAATCCAGTTATTTGAAGTCAGGCGGTCGCAAATATGTCTGGTAATGTTTATAATAAACTGATGAGTGTGCCCTGTGTATAAAAATAGAATTAAACGGTAAATTTGTGTAATTTTGATTCCCTGATTGAAACAGACGTTAGCAGCAGAAGCAGTGCCTACCGGTTTTATTAGTGGATTTTATCTGGTAACTCGCAACGCAACATAACGTAATAGGGCAAATGACACAAAAAGATAGGTAAATCGCAGTGACAGACTTAATTGGGGTTCAAAGCAGCTTATGAGACTTTTCATGTCATGGATTTTTTGGTCAGTTAGAAGATTTGGGTGACAATGTTGCCGTAAACCTGGATATAAACTTTACCTTACATCTAACAACATTATTATCATCATTATTATTTCTTCGGTCCAAAACATGCAGATGTAGACACACACACATATAGCCTGCACACAACACAGCATTCATACATTTAATTTAAAATTTATTTCATCTTGTGTGGCTCGCCGGTTGTATTTTAGTCGTGAGATAAAACGCAAGACGTTATCGCTTGACAATAACTACGTAACAAATCATAGTAATATTTTAAAGAAGAGTTTTATTGTTCTGTTTGTTCGGAACATACAGGCGGCTTATCTCATTGATGTGGAACCCTTGCTATCGGGTGGTTTATGTTGACGATTGCATTGTCCGAGGGTAAAACACTTACAAACACGGAAACATTAGTGAAACTACGTGGGAAGAGACTGTGGCCGTTTTCATGGTAACATCACGTTTCTTACCGACAAAATTGTTTGCGTTTTATTCAGTATCTTATGGTCGTTATCGAAAAGTTAGCTTTTCCGCGGGAAGTGAATCTTCAATGAAGTCTTTTATGTCTCCTCAGAGAAGCAAATGGTCTGTAAAATTTACAACCCTGGGTAGCAAGTGAGTCTCATGAAGGTAACCAAGTGTGGGCAAGCTGGGTTTTGGGAGTCTTTTGTTAGTCACTCTATCCAAACAAAATACAAAATTTAAGAACGACCAGTAAGACTATAAGTGACCTCTAAAATAAACTTACGGAATAAAAAACAATAAGTGACGCTTGCGTGCTAAGTACCAATGTTGTAAACTACATCCTATTTCGTATTTTAAGACAGATTTTGAATAATAAATGTATTTTTCATTAATTATTTTTTATCGCATACACAAATTTACGTTGTTGTTATCATATGCGTGTCCAATAAACAGTGGTTCATTGAAAAATATTAAGTGGCCTGACAATAAATCACACACTAGCCCTTTGCTCCCTCTTTTACTTTCCTTATCGCTACTAAAAAAACAAAAGCCGACGCGGCGATAACAATAATAAATCATGTCGGTAAAGATTTTTTATGTAATTCCATTAAAAAGAGATAGAACATAATGAATTAGTGTCAGTTATGCTGAGGCGTTGACTCAAATAATGAGCGGCTTGATACCGAAATATCTGAATAGGTTATCAATTAAAGGTGTATTGGGATTTACGACTTGTTTCTGTGATGCGGCGAACAAAAATCTCTTGTTTGTGGTTTTTTTCATTTATGGACGTGATGTGTTGCATAACAATAAAAGCTTGGAGATAACAATGGCATATCTATTTTATTAACCAATATATCGACGGTCCCTACGTATATAAAGACATGTCAAAAATGGCAATTTTTTTATTGCTCAATTGACTTTAGATTTTCCATATACATAGTCCTGGATATAAATATTTTTTTAATATTACCTATTTAACGTCTTTTGCAAATCGTATAAGAAAACAAGTAATATATTTACAGCGAATAAGTGTCGTAGATACGGAGTGTCGTCTTCTACATTGTTTTTTTAATGCGCGCCACTCGCTGCGAAGACGGTCATGTCTGACATAACGTCATTTACGGCGGCGCTTGAGTTCCCCAATAAGTCGTGTCGATACTTGTCCGCGTCGTGAAATATTTTTGTTTTGATACAATATTGCAGAATTAGTAGTCTGTTTTTTAGTTATAATTATTCATAATATTAACTGCAACGTTTTAAAAATAAACCGAATTCCACGTGTTCATAAAACATTTTATTTATGTTCTATTTTATAAACCGTTTTCTTCTTTCCGGCGTATAAAAAGCTATCATTGACATGTCTGACATGTTTTTATTTTAATATCGGCGTATAAACAGTCATCTATCAGTTTTTCCAAGAAAATATAAAAAAAGAAAATATGTATTGATACCACTATAAAGTTTTTAAAACTAAAAAATCATTTTAGAAAAAAAACATACATTGTCCATACAAATTATTTCTAGAGCAGTTTGAACATTAAAAACGCTCTCCTGAAAACCTTGTTTTTAACATGTCTTTATATACGTAGGGACCGTCGATATATAAAGGCATTATTATGCAATTATATTGTTATTGATCAGGGCAATTTTCTAAGGAATTTGACGACAAATCTTAGAACATAATTATGTGGTTACAACTGACGAATATTTGATTTGAGGTTATAATGAACGTCAAATAAGAGCACAAACTTTGGAAATATAGTATGTATGATGGAAAATTGTTGCAATATATGTTAGCATTCGAAATAGAAATGGGCAACGCATTTAGTTCACGAGTACTTCAGAGTTGGTACGAGACGTAAAATTCCACGTCCTATTTCCACACAGGCCTAATAAAACCTTCTAAATCTGAGCAAACAATCGCAATTACTATACAGAAACAGGTCTAACACGTAATTTAGCCGTACTAAAGTAATTAAGCGCCGGCAACAGTAAATTTACGTTCGACACAGAATCTTGTTTTAGCCGCTTTGCGTATAATTGCTGGCTTGTTATCTACAAGTGAATGTTGGTTTGGATTTTGATGTTGGTGGAAAATATTGCCATTTAAGGAATAGTTCTCACGACAACGATTGGAGAAATAGTGATGAATTTGGTTTTTTTAAAGATAATTGCGAAATAGGGAAGTAGAACAAGTAGATATCGGCAATACTAGCGCAGTGATTAGTTGATATTCTTACCACGTTGCAATATATTTTGCAATCAATCAGTCAGGTCTTTATGTAAAGTACATAATTACTTGGAATATCTAATACATACATACATAACATTACTCCTATAATACCCAGAATAGTATGGCTGAGGTATACAACACCCACACTTCACCTGCTATGTTTAGGTCCCATGGGATAGAGGGTTAGCCTATCGCCATCTACCAGGCACAATTCCAACTCGAAGCTGCTATTGTGAATATCGAACGAAAGATCACAAAAAACACTTTGCCCGAAATGGGAATCGAAGGCGAGACGTTGAGGTTAGAGGCGCATACTCTAACCACTGGACCATCGAATCAATAGGTAATATATCCATTTAACGTAATGCAATACAGAAAATTTGAACTTAAGAATTTTAGTAATAAAAATTCATCGCAAAATAAATACACTATTATTAACAGGATTATAAGTTAATAACTGTGAAGCTTAAACAAAAATATCCTGTTTATTGGCACAAATTCCTTCGTCCCGTAAATCCCCGTGTTATCAGGTATTAAACTTTTACAATTTGCTTAAGCGGTTTACTGAGGGAAGCCGGGGACAGGTTGCGTGATAACCATGTCTATAACCCAGGTTATTTATGACCCTAGACTTAGGTACTCCCTATTTAACGAGGTAGCTGAACTTGAAAGTTTTATTGAGGAATAATAAGGTACTCCTACGCGGTATTAAGTTACTTAGTAAAGCCTCTTTATGCTTTTAGATTTTGCGGTATCGATAAAACCGTCTAGCAGTAGTAATTTTTGTAGGTAGTAGAAAAATCACATATTTTCATTATCTACCTTCAACCTAGGATTATCTCTAGGTAGCTTATTAGCTCTTACATATTAAATTAGTCTGGCTTGAAAGGAATGCCACTAATGTATTACACAAGTTATTGTTAGGAGATTAGCAGACGATTGCTATTTTATAATTCTATTTTAAATTTATTAAAAAACCAAAATAATAATGTGTAGTCTTAAGTGGGCCTTGCAGATGCGGACTGCGTAAATTCACAATGAATTAGTTATTAATTAAATTAAGTCTAGATTATTTTAGCGCCTTTTTATTTAACCTTTTTACATACAGTTGAGTCACCAGTAAAGGTGGCATTTGCCTCAAAAGAAAGTTAATTACAGCATTTATTGATCTCGTAAGCTTGCTGCCCATAAAAGTTTTCCAAAAACCTTGCAGACTAAACAAAACAAAGTCTTGTACTGTCTGAAACATTCTTGCAACTTTCAGTTCAGGCTATTAGTTTGAATCAAAACTTTTACCTTAAAATATCTCCTGTACATAGTTTGATGTTCTAAAATGCTTGTCTGCTTGTTCCAAGTTAGCCAGTAGTTGGAGGATGTTAGGAACTTTGACGGACGAGACTGTTAATACTCTCGTGACTGGCTTTTGAGCTATTTATTTATTTGATTTATTTATTCCTATTTATTTATAGTTATAGATCAGTCAGTATATAAGTTAGCAGAACATAATATTACACATTAATACTCGTTTTTGTATTTTTGTTTAGTGACTTTTATAGTATGTTTTGTCAAATCTTTTAACTGTAGGATAAATTATTTTTTTCGGATACCTAAAGATGAGATACTAGTTTTCACATACTCTCAAAAACCTTGTTTCTTTTTGGTGAAATATATTTCGAGTTATATAAAGTTAGAGGTACAAGGTATCGTAGACTTAGATTAACTTCGTAAAACTAGAAACTTATCTCGTACGCTCGTACGTCTTTATAGGAAACAAGATGTATTGCCAATGCGGTAACATCCTTTGTTCTAGTAATGCAATTTCACTACTTTTCTATTCAAGTCATGATTACAAAACTTTTTCTATTGTATCAAACAGAGATTGTAAGGTAATCTTTTAGTTGTAAGGGTTGTGGATCGATAGCACTGCGTAAATCCGTAGGCACACATGTTTTCTTCGTGTAAGCACCAACATGGGGTGAAAGTAATTGGATTTAGATTGGATCAAATTAGACTTTTCTTCGTGGCTTTTGTTTTCATGGGAAATTACTTTTTGATGGGCCACATCAAAATCAAATTTTGTTGAGAGCCCCCTCTTAGCTTGTTTTCGGGAACGAAAGGAAAACTTTACTTTCTAACTCGAGCAAAATTCACCGCTTGAATTATAAGTTCGTAAACATAATTTGTTAGGTGTTGGGTAATTTTGACGCGTTTTGAATTGTGACAAAACACCCGCGAGGGTATAACGTTACTTGTATACGTTACCCCTAAACGTTAATGTTCGTAATTATTTACGATGATTAAATTTTGCTTTGTTTAAAATTAAATTATTGTATCATTTAAATGTGAAATATTTGTTTGTTACAAAACCGTGTTTGTTTTAGATTGCGTGGTGTTTATTAGGGAGCTATAAATGTTTTTTTTCATATATTAATAAAATAACATTATTTATACACGATAGGAATGTGGTTAAAGAGTTGCACCCTTATGGAGTACGATACATTTCTATCAAACTATGAGACAGTGCTTAAAAAAAACCTGTGTTTGGTGACATTATTATATAATGAAATAGGGTAGTTACTATAACGAACTCTACGTAAAAATAAAGTTTGTAAATAAGGGACAAAATATGATTCACTTACAAAATCTATGCCGTATATTCTATGTAGCTCATATTTTACGGCAAGCCAGTATATTTGCGTTGGCACTTAATGGCACATGTACCAAGACTGCCAAGGTTGGTATTATTGCTTGTACTAATACTGTAATAGTGCGTAAACATGCTGTTGGTTATGGTCCTACGCGGCCTTTCTGGCTCCTATATCTCATGACTCATATGCAACAGTAAAAGTACTTTATCTACGACGTAATACTAGATTTAGCGCTCTAAGCAATGTTTTTGTTTAACCTCAGGAAACTACCTTGGAGGTAGGTTCGAGGTAGTACCTTTATTATGGATAGTATGGCTACAGCCAGTTAAAAAGGTAATTAACCTTACATTATTCAGCGATTTACAGCCGTGCGTTTTGTAATTACGTGCTAATTAGCATCGTTTTTTGATGTTTGTTTTAATTAATTATGTAATATTATTTTTTTCCTTGAAAATGTAACAGGCAGCTGCAAAATGTGTACTTTAAAATATAAAACTATCATTTCAAACAAATTTCAAACAATCCATGAATTTACACAAGATATTTATACATATAAAGACTAGTTGTGTCTATCCGATTTTTATCAACATTTAGCTTTTAATTTACCTGAGTACTCTATTTTATTATTTCAACTCTAAAACTCGACTATGAAAAGGTTTAATACAGAAATTGCACTAAAATACCAATACGAAACAAGTTTACTAGTAAAGAGCGTAATATTTTAGGTTTTACTACCAAATATTACAGTAATATACCGGTAAGGATGGTAGCGGATGCATTTACCGGCATCCATGTTTTATTTATAAAAGTGAGTCTGCGCGAAAGTGGTTGGTTACATTAATGTCAAAATTTCATCTCTCGTTGCAAAGCCGTGCCATGGGGAGCCATGGGGAGCTTTGGTGGGGAAACGCAAAAACCAATCCTTTGGCAAAAATATTGCTGCACTGGTAGCTTTTTGCTTTGATATTTTGACTTTGAAATTGATGTTACGGAGCTCTTGGAGATTTGTATTATTAAATTGGTTTTAATATTAATTTTGAGATACATATTTTTTACATGGTTCATAACTCTAAACAAGTTATCTAAAAGTCTTATATACCACATAACATGATCTATAGCTCTCTATGGGTTGTAGTATTTTGTGTGAGTTGAAAAAGTTACAAAACATACATAAACGTGCATCGAGGACGTCGATCGATGCAAGATTAGTTGACAGTTTTTCTTTGCTAAAACGAACAAATGGCGTCGTGTCTTCTGCCATTCCGCTGTCGACCGGCGGTCAACCGATGGGTCTAATAACATCCAAAGACATATTATTATGGTCTCGCATTGTATTAAATGCTTCCCATGCAATGCCACTCTATACTGAAAACTTACCTATATTATGTAGGCTCGTGTCCCATTCGAAGTAAAACCTGTACAATTAGACCTAATAGCTTAAAGACACAATATTTTAAACAATTTTATGTGTACAAAGTTACAGATAACGTTGTTAATTTACTAATTCAGAATGTTTATACTGAAATGGCAGGTTTAAGTCCATTTTGATAGTCATATTAGGTATTTACCTTGCAGTAGGCTTGATTGCAGTAGCAATATTTACATTACATTAATGGTAATTGAATGAAATAAGTGGTACTATTCAATATCCGAGTCAAAATAGTACACACCCAAGCTATTAAGGGGTTGTTATAGAGTGGAAACAAATATCTTAAGAGTGGTTAGTTAAGATTCTGACATAGACCTATAAAGTTAGGGACTGTACAAGCCACGTGATAAATGTGGTAATACTTTCTGGTGGTACAATGGTGCTACACCAAGCGCGTAGTGATTTAGCCCGTGGTTGGCTGTCTCCGTTTGTCGAACATATCAATATGTAGAGACAGGTTGCACAGACTACCTAACTAAGGAGACACAACAAATTAACACTTTGATATTTTATATTACCGCTGAGTCCCAATTCCGTGATCCTTCTGAAGGTGACAAATTCGTAAGTCAATTTGTTCGCACGGGCCTATCTTTATATGTCAATCAATGGATTCTGAATACTAAAATATTATTGCAAAGAAACAAACTATTTTAAAATAATATAATAAAGTATGTAAATATAAAACATTTTTCACTATACTTGATTTCCATGTCTCCATGATAATTATTACATCTCGCTTGTGGATATCGAATGGTAAATACGCTGCTTTATGACACGGTAACGTAAGCTACTCCTAAAATTATTAAAAAAGTTCTAAAACGAATATAATTCAGTACTATATTTACCAAAATCAAACGTTTACTTACTTTTCAAGTTTGATTAGCTGAAGATATAGTGAACCGGCAGGCGACTTCCATAATTATGTAAAAAAAAACTTCTTATAAAATAGTTTATGTCTAAACATGCATTTTTGGCCTGTTTTGTTAGAAACTATTTATTATAACAAAATAGATTTTACTTATGGAATTCTTCTGCCGATATTCCCCTGGACAACAATCAACCATATTATTTCCCCTCGTGTAAATTATAAAATTAGCTTTCCATTAAAACCAGATATAATCACCGGTCAGTTCGTTATCAGCGAGTGCTTAATTCATTGAATTTATTTCACCGAATAATATAATGTCCTGGTGAATTAATTTAACTGCATTAATAAATTGGACGAACTAACCGCAGAGTGACACGAATCAAATTATAATATGAAGTAATGCGATAAAATTGTAATAAGCAGCCAGCTTTTGATCCAAGGATAAAAGTTTGAAGTTTAGCGGAGTCCGAAGCCCTACTAGTAGGTCAAAGATGAAGATTTTATGGAACTGACGCAGTGGGTTTCAATAAAAAAAAATGTTTTATATTATTGTTGTTAGATTCAACTATCAGGGCTTCCAGTATCTATAGTCAAAAAAGTTTATAAATAACGACTTAGACATGTTGAAGCTTACATTCTTAGTTTCTAACACACTAGAAATAAAATTTTGCGCGATACCTCCAAAATACTTGCTTCCTACAATTTAACTATTTTAGTACCGTTCCTACTCAGTAAGTTATTGTTTTACTGTATACAAATTTCTTATACATCTATAATACACATTATTTTCAGAGACATGTTAGAGAGGATACTATTTTGAACGAACTTGAGGTGCACCTCCAACTTACTTTTCACCTGCTACCAAATAGTAATGTTTGCCATACTGTGTACCGATATGTGGTGAGATCAGGTCCTGAAAGGCATAACACCGTATATTATAAAGCGACGCACCTTCATTGATTGTTGATGATCATGGGCTATAGTTACCACTTATTATAACGTGAACTACACGCCCGTTTGCTACATAGTCCTAGTAAATTTCTTTAGTTGTTTATGTTTTTAACAAGGTCAGTATTACTTGTACAAACTTTTACATTCGAGACTGCATCTCCGGGGCGCCGCCGCGCCGGCCACAGGCTTAAACTAATTAGGCCCCCTGCTCTGTGTCAATGTTGTCGGAGCGAGCTCGTTTTAATGCGTGTCTCCATTAGGGCCCCCTCGGTTTAACACCGTGTGTGCACTGACAACTCGCTAAAATTGATTTGTGTGTTGACCAAGGGGATGCTATGTCTTGTTGTGTAAACACAGCGAATGTCGGACAAAATAGTTGTAAACGAAGTAAGTATTTTAAATGATTCTTTTCTGTTACTAAAAACAGTCAATTTTTTTTACTTAAAGCGGGGGGCTTGAACCCGACAACCTTAGGATTCCTTCCTATCGCTTTGCCATCTAAGCTATCCAAGCCACATTCCAAATCCACGAATCTTTTGACTTAGATTAAATTGCTATGCATGGCTAAATGCTATATAAAAATCAATTAGAGATCCTTTTCTTGTTCGTATTTTCAAAAGAAAATATTTTGCAATCCTATGTTTTACTTGAGGTAGATTTGCATTCCACATTCTACATTGTTATTCCTGCTGACGATTTTGCAATATATTCGGCATTTTTCGGGTTCAAACTTTATAGAACTTCAATATCACTTTTTACATAAATAATAGAATAATGGTCTTTTCTGATTGAAGTTACCTTTTAATTCATCACTGTATTTTATTAAAACAAACAACTTACGATGTAACAGTCGCGAAAACTCGCTTAAACAAAATCTGAATCTAAAGAAAAAACAATATACGTACTGAGCCGAGCTCATTATAATGTTGACAGTTTTTAACCTTGGTATGCTCTATAATAAATAAGGTTAAAAACTGCCAACACATAAATAAAGTCAACTGTACCTCTAACGCCATTTTTATTTCAGTTGTAAATACTACAGCATCAATAACTTCGTTGGATATTGTCCAGAGATTTTAAGACAAATAGCAAGATTGTCAATTCCGGTGTTCTATATTTTTAATTTACGACCATTGTGCAATGTATGACGTTCATAATACACCACTGTATTTCTGTCAGTACTCCTCCGCTAGCAGAAATAGAATCTCGGTGGAAAATCTAATGAAATAAAAAAGTGGATTCGTCTAGTCGACACTAATTCGACGTGTGATCTCTCTTGCCACATTTTCTGGCAAATCTTTAAAGCTGAAAGTCGTTGGTCGGATTTTGTTTGAGTGTGATTTTTATTACTGCCTCGATGGTCTAGTGGTTAGCGTATCTCACCAGAAGGTCTTGGGTTTGATTCTCGGGTCGGGAAGAGTGTTATTTATGAACTTTACGTCAGGAAATTCACAATAGAGGGAATTAGAGAGACGTGGAGTATAGCACGGAGTTGAAATAGTGCCCGGTGGATGGCGATTAGTTCACCCCATATCCCATGGGACTTTAACATAATAGATAAAATGGTGGTGTTGTACACCTCTGTCACACCATTCTGGGTATGGCGTGTGTTATGCTTTTTATAAGTGCTTCTTCAATCTTGATATTACTAACAACAAAACTGAGTCTTAAAGCACGATATATCGATTCAGCTGTCATATAAAATAAATTTTGTGACAATTAGAAGACATTTGATACAAACCAGCACTCTAGAAAATTATCATACCAGAAGAGAGAGCTAAACGTCAAACGATTCAAATTGTTGCAGACTAAACTTACCACACTTAATCAAATCAAATTAAATCAAATCAAATCATTTATTTCCATGGGCCCCAAGGGGCGCTTGAACACGTCAAAACAAACATCAAAACACAAAAATATAAAATTAAAATAAAACTTAGCTAACTAAATTATAATACTTATTGTAATAAAATGATTTGACACCGGAGCTTAGATTGACTTTAATTCAACTTAGAGATTTGAATTAAAATCAATCCAAGTACCAGCTCCGATGGGTATTGCATCATGAGAAGAGCTGGTAAGAAACTCATGTTCACCATCTTTTCAAATAATTCATACAATATTTGTTTGTTTTTGGACAATAATTCTATGTGTAAGTTATAGCAACCAAAACAACATTATATAGCTAAAGATAACTATACCCGCTCTTCCCTGAATTTCTTTGTTGACAATTATTATTTATGGTTGTCAAAAGCGTATGGGTGCGTTCCGGGTTTCACATTTAATTTAATAATATATTAGTCATCAATACGAGATAGTATTTGTTAATTTTGAAAATGTGTTTTGTTAATGTAATGCTTTATTATTGTATAGGTTTAGTTGTAGTTGTTTTATATATTAATATAATTTAGTTGTTAATCCATAAATATATTGTTATATCGGGACACAAAAATTGTGAATGTAATTATTAGATATTATTTATTTATTTATTTTCTGTCACACTGCTTTCTACTTATTCTCTGGGCGCATCAGAATTATCAGCGCTGCGGTGCTTTTTAGCGCTGCAGTATTGTGCTGAGATGCGTTCCATTTCTGGCATTATGAATTATATTTTAAATTGTTTAGTATTAGATGCCCTATTATATATTTTATTTTGCCAGAATAAATGATTTTTCTTTCTTTCTTTCATAAAGAGAAAATAACCTTAAATATAGAAATGAAATGAAATTAATAGTTATAAATAAATTTATAGTATATTAGGTTGCAATATCTTACACTTCAAGCAGAAAATAAAGGAGTAAAAACAATGTGTGAATACTACTGTAAATATAAGGGTTTCAGAACAGACAAAAAGTTCACCATACTATAATACGAAAGTTTTAATTAATATAATCTTCAATGCATGTAGGTGTAACTGGATATAGTAAAATGCAACACCGCCGGACTTATTACTTAATTCTTAGTAACATAATGTTCCCAGTGTGGTACAAGTATTAATAACAAGTTTATAAGAAATAATTTCAGACTCATCGCAATCGGAGACACATAGTTCGAGTAGGTTAAATTCTTTAGAACTGACCGTTTTTCTTAATATAATAAACACATATTTTTTATGATTAGCTGCCATTTGGCGTTTAGTATTTATTGTTTAGTATTTTTTTACAAAGACCTTTCTATTTAAGTAAAAGCGAGGTATATAACTTCGGTGGTAAATAATTAGTGTGCTTGTTTTTAATTCGGTACCTAACGTTGTACCAATGCCAAGGTACATAGACAATAAGGAACGACAAATATTGATATATTTACAATTTAACGTCTTCTTCATAATTAAACTACAATAATTTTTGGTCCCATTTGATGGTGATAAGTATTAGTTTTAAAATAAAATATGCCACCAACTCTTTCGTTCGTAAATTTGGTTTTCCTTATCAGGTAATGCTGAGTAGCAAAAACAGATTCTAAAATTTTTACATCAGATAGTGATAGAATTATACTAAACGACAAACTTCTTGGCGACTCGCGAGAGCAAGAGCAAGATATACATAAAGTTTTAACCCTACTCGAGTGACTGAGACAGTGCATTTTACGACCCACCAAGTTTTTTGATTCTACCTTTACTTACCCAATGTGTCTTTTATTGTTACACCCTTTGGGCTAATATCTAGCGTGATATGGTGTAAAACTGCTTTGTTCTCAGTGCAAGCAATGTAAAAATGCGAATATTATTTAGTCTTGACTGTACGAAGTTTGTTGCAACTGTATTTGGAGTTCCGGTGTTCTGAGATTGTATTCAGAGATAGTAAAGTCACTTGTGTTACTTTTATCATACTTACCTGAATTGCAACCACTTTCCGTTCCATGTTTTGTTTCAACTTGGAACGAGTCTCTGTTATCTCCAACAAAGATTTCATCTTTTGGAGTAAATTTTGTGGTGCTAACAACAAATTACTTTTACGGTTAATAAAGCATTTGGTTTGTAATATTTCCGATATTTCATTTAAGAAATAGGTTTGTTATCAGAAAAATTAATTATCTGATTGAGAATCGAACTCAATAACTGTATGCCGTCAGCCTTTTGATTACGTTCCCTGTAGTCGAGGTCGATGCGGAGGAATTCTATGCCACCTTACCTGTAAATTTGTAAATAGTTTCTTGTTATGTTTAATTAACTTATATATTATAAATACTTTATTTTAATTAATTAGAAAATTTATATTAATGTAAATTAAAATAAGACATTACTAATAAATGAACTAATATCTAAATTGGTAGTTATTATTTAGTAGTCACACACAGTAATATGATGCTGGCTTGAGATTCTACCATGGAATATTTCTCAAATAGGTATTTTGATGTTTTTATTTTTAATCTTGTTTTCAGGATATAAGGAAATATCAAACTACCAAATATAACAAAATAGTTTACTATTAAAAATTATAGTTAATTTCTCTGCTATTACTAAATATTAGTATGAGATAGTTGAGTTCCTTCCCCCTCCCACTTTGGAGGTGAAGAGTCACGTTGGAGGCGCCGATTCCACCTTCCGTGATGGTCACCTCCGTGTCGGTTTTCGATAGATCACGAGCAATGATTCCCTGAAAAAGAAAGAAATAACAAGAATTACTTTGCTACTCGCGGCAATGTGTTATGCAAATATAACAATATGGAAATGGAATTACCAAAAAGAATATTGGAATACACATAATAAGTGAAATAACATAACATCACGCCTATATTACCCAGAAGGGTGTGGCAGAGGTGTACAGCACCTTCATTTCACCTGTTATGTTTAGGTCCACCGGGTTAAATCCAACTCCATGCTGCTATTTAGAAATTCCTGACGGAAAAATCCCAAGAAATACTTTTGCCCTACCCTGGATTCAAACCGCATATATAACTAGAAAGCTTTTAAAAAAAAAAAAAAACAGAGATGCATCCCATAGACAGAAGTATATAATAAACCATGTTTTTCGCAACTATACATAGTATTATTATATTTATAGATTGACATAATTGATAATTGTGCATTGAACGAATGGATTTGACAGATAATGCATGCAGTGAATGCATTACTATAAATTAGGTATAAATGTCAAGTCTGTGTCCAGTCAAATTAATTTAATTATAATTTAATAGAATAGAATTGACATAGATGTAAACATGGCTATACATGTATAGACATGACTATAATTTTCTTAAATAGGTATTTGGATTGAAATAAGATTTTTGTATCAACCGAATGCGATCTTAGTTTGTCTGACTTGGCACTCGTACCAAAAACTGTTTAAATGTAAATATTTGTGTTTATTTTGTGCTTTTTATTGCTGTTTGTAGTTTGAAGTTGAATCAACAGAGTAATTGTTGAAATTATTTTAGTGCTACGGAAAACTGATATGATATTGCTTTTTTTTAGTTTAAGTATTTAATGACTACTGTATTGCTTTTTGGACTGCTTTAAAAATAACATTCAGCTTTTAAATTAATAATTACTAATTTATTTATTTTATGTAAAAACTTTATGCACAAAAATTGGTACATGGGCGGACTTAATGCCGTAGGCATTATCTACCAGTCAACCTTTAGGTGAACTTGTAATACAAAGACAGCATAAATTAACCCCCTTTCTGCAAATAGGTACCAAGGTAACAGGCCTGTCTCCAATCTATTTACCAAAACACATATTTTTAATTATATTCAAATGTAATATCATTATTGATTATATCATAGTGTGTACTCGATGTTACTTTAAATAATAATTTAAATAATAATTAAGTAATATTTAAAATTAATTATTGAATTTCTTACACTTACTTATAATAAAGCCTTCTCGATTATATCATAGCGTGTACTCGATGTTACTTTAAATAATAATAATTTAATTTAGTAAAATTTAAAATAATACTATCTTGTTTATAAATTAAATACCGCATTTCCGTGCACTGCCGTGGAACTCTCTAATTGGCTTAAGTCACTTCTTGTAAATGCAACCAGCTGAGGCTGATTGCATCTTAAAAGCATGTTACATGTAATATAGCTGTTGAGTTTCCTGAATAAATAAATAAATAAATAATAAATCATCTAGCGATCCACCCTCGCTCTGCTTTACGTATCATGTAGTATCTTTATACGCATATATTATACATTAAAACCTTCCTTTTCAATCACTCGCTCTATTGCTTAAAACTACAATGAAATTCGTTGCGTAGTTTTAAAGATCTAAGCGTTAAAACAGCAGTAGTTACTTTGTTTTATACTATGTAAAGAAACTAGAATATTCCTTTCATCATTCATTATCATCATTCATTATCATCATCATTTAGCCGCTCGTTGTCCACTGCTGGATATAGGACTCTCCCAATTTGCGCCACAACACCCGGTCCTGCGCCTTCCGCATCCAGTCCCCTCCAGCGACCTTTTTCAGGTCGTCAGTCCACCTGGCAGGGAGGCGTCCTATCTTACGGTTGCCTATTGAATATTCCTTTAACATAATATAAATGCACTATCCTATGCACTCTTACAATATACAATCTCGATGGAGGATAAAAGGAAATGCGTAGGAGGAAGTAAATTGACCACAGTGCAATGATGTAATCTACTGGCACATCACTACAGCGGACATTACCGCTCAACGTAATGAAATAATGCCCCGGTGTCCTTTTGTGACACCGGCACCGGCTTTAATAATAATAATGTTGTTGGTCAAATATATTGTTGATTTGTTAGGTATATTAGCTTTAATATTTACAACATAACATATCATCACGCTTATATTAAGAAGAGAAGGATGTAGCAGAGGTGTACAACAACCACACTTCACCTGTTATGTTTAGGTTCCATCGGATATGAGCTAATCGCAATCCACCGGGCTCGATTCCAACTCCGTGCTGCTATTAAAAAACAAATAACACTTTGTCCGACCTGGGAATCGAACCCGAGACTTCGTGGTGACATTACTACATATTTTACATTTATATTTCTAACAAAATTAATAGATCGTGGGGCAATGATCTCATCTACTCGAACATCACTATAGCGGACATTACCGTTCATACACATGAAATAATACCCCAGTGGACTTTTGTGACACCGACACCGGCAATAATATTATGATGTTGGTCAAACACACTGTCAGGAATATGGCCTTTATATTTTATGTTCTAAAGCATGATCAATAAGTGGTACGGTTAGGTTACAATTACCAAACCACACATTAATCTCATTTTATGTCGTGGTGACTATTATGCCCTCGATGCAAACCACAGTAACTAAATAATTACTGACAACACTATTAATATTATTGGCAATAAAATCTAAAATTTCATGTCTATAAATCTCTGTAATAAATGGATTGTTTACAATTGTCAGAAAAACTGTTTTTACTGAAGTATTTTTTATGGCTTAATAATAAAAAATATGATGTTCTGGAAGAAAGAGCGTAAATTTAAATATAACTGAGTCACTTTCAATTGACATTGCAATTAATTTTTAATAAGGACGTTCAATTTTATTGAGAAATTAGAGTAGTTAAAGTTTAGAGTTAGTTATTAAAATATAGTATTATGTTTTTTTTACTTAATTTTGCACGGAAAATACGTTGGTAATTTTTATGATTGTTTGACATTCACACAATAATTTATAACGATTGCGCCGGAAGAAACTCTGTATATTCAATAATTTCGTTGGTTCATTTATGAGTTTACACGTGTGCCAACAAAACTGAGTTATTTCAAATGAAAGTCTTCAGGCAATGTGAAATACTCGTTGGCTACAAATACCACAATAAATCAATCTTTCAGTTTTACACCGAGAAAGTTTTAACATGCTATAAAAATCTGCTATTGTGAATCGCAATTACGTATCTTACAATTAATCGTATTCGGCTGTGTCCAACTAAATGATGAAAACATCCAAGTCTATCCAAGAACTGCGGATTTAAGAGAATATTAATCGCGAGTGTGCTGCCTACAGATACTGGTAGAATGTAGTTTTATAAACGGCATATGACTTTGATGAAAACATATTAATTTATGATGAAAAATATTATTTTAATGAAATATATTGATTAATGATTCAACCAATTTTGACACACATTCAAATTAGAATTCAAAAGCTCCATAAATGGCCAGGTCAACGTCTACAATCTCAATGTTTGTCCTTTAGCCGGACTTATTCCGTCCGATTTACTCCAAATGAAGGTCGAATATATAACAATTTTTTTATGTGTAATAAACTGTTCTATTTTTGAACGGCACAATTGCCTTTGCGTGCTAATTCTTGACTTACAAAGTTGTAAAATTGTAACCAAATCTAACGATACACTTCTCTTTTATTTCTTTTTTGAAACTTACATTTATCGCCGTTCTAACAACAATAGCCCATGTTCTGCGATATAATTTTATTAGCTATTATAAAACGTAGACCAACTATTAATACTTTTAAATAGTAACATACCAGTATAATAAAGGTCAAGCTACAGTTCTAGATTAGTGGACGATCAAAAATGCGTTAAATTTCTTAAAGTTAACTGTTTGTTTAAACTTTAAAGTAATGTATTTATTATTACCTTAGAAAAAATCTTGTTTTAGGCAAACTGTTGATGATATTGGCAATAACAGAATCATTGGTATTTTAAAGAGATGTCTCAATTAATATGCTGGAAGTTCCAGGTACGTAGTCTTTCAAACAAGTCGCAATACTGAGAGAGAACCTTCTAAAGATAAACCACGATTTAAATGTCTTTCCGGAAATTATGTGGATTTCTCACTGATCTAAAACTGTCAGACCGACTGCAAATTGTAAATAAACAACTATGTGCCAAGAACAACAAAACTATGTAACGGAATAATTTTCTTGTTTTTGGAAGGCCACAACCGACGCAGTGTATCTAAATATGTATAGGGTTCACGTGAATGCAAACAGATGACACGATACTTTTCTCAATCCAAGATTAGCATACTCGTAGTCAACACGAAGTATACATGCATGAGAGCCATGACTGATTTACGTCATTTTATAAAAGCTGAAAGTTTTCCTGTTTGTGCCTCTAATAGAGGTAAAAAATCATCAAATATGGAATTAGGATCGTGGTGGCTTTGGGAGATATAAAAAAATTACGTTGTGATGTCAGAAATCACCTCCTTTCATCGGCAGACACTATAAACATAAACTTTTAACCTATGGGTCTCTGTCATGGGGTTGGAACCAAGTTGAGTGACTGCCAATGGTGGCATGATTTCTACCAAGGTCAACGCATACAAGAATTAAGCTAATATGAAGTAACTTTTTTGCTATATGCATTATTTTGTGTGAACTTCGGCTAAATGCATTATTTTGTGAGTTGTTTCAATATTCACACGCGGGACCACGCAATGTCGTATTCGAAGCAATTTGCGACACGCTACGTTTGTACGTTTTGTGAGTTCATCAATGTTTCATCATAGTTAAGTGGGCGCGGACTAGCTTTACCGGCAAAATATTCTCTTTTATCACGGATCTCTGCCCATATTTACTGGACTTTTGACGAGTCCAGTAAATAAAGGTAGTGATCAGTATTTTTAGCAGCAGTATTAACATCAGACGGGCAGTCAACGATGTTTATACTCATCCAGACTTTGCTTGTTTCACATAAGATAGAGACTTGTTGAATCTTATTTTTATCTAGCCAGAAATCCTTTTTTCAACCTCGATACTCACTGCTAAAGTAATGGTTAGGAATTAAGGCCCTCCGCTAGTAACGAGAATATTTATTATGATTTATTAGCGGTACTTTTATTTATTCAATTTATTTAGGCGCACAAAACTCATTATAATCTTAATCAAACAATGAAAAGAATACAAAGGTCAGATCTGGATCATAACGTAACATATGTGCACACAGCCAAATCTATGTTAAAAACTCAGAATTTATAAATAATATATAAAAGTAATAGTAATACAGACGCTTATATAATAATTAATATAAAAACAAAATTAATGACTAATTAAATATTGAAATGCCTCAAACGTTTCCACTCTGCATGAAGGCACTAATAAAATCTATCCAGTAAACAGTCCAGCGGTCTCCAAATATAAATGTTTTAGTACAATCCTAGTGCTTTTTATATATCACCCAATTTCATTAAACGTTAGCAAGTTATTTTCGTGTATTACCGTTCCATCGGACAGTGCCGCTATATTTATTTCGGTTCTGTGTAATAAAATTCAAATATTATTATTGTTAGTATCGTATTACGAAGCTGAATATATTGGCTAAAACCCGATAGCATTTATGTTGAATATAAACAATCTTTATAATGTAAATAAATCTAGTGATAAATAGTTTCCGCAATAAATGGCAATCGATCATAGATCTTTGTTTACGTTGGGAAATCTATAACGATGGTTAAGTACTAATAAATTTTAATAAGGCCACTAAGATAATTATGTTATGCAAACTAAAAACAAATATTTATTAATATCTTTTTGGACAAGCAGCTTTTTAAATTCGCCAGTGACCGAAACAAATGACATTAAGTTTGTAACCGTTAATTGCATAAGCCTTTCGCGTCAAGAATTGTTTTATAATATTCTAAAGAAATTATAGAATCTTTATAGATGTGATGGCAAAATAGATAAAATATTGCAAGAAAACTATATATTTATCATGTCCAACGCTAACTAATACACTGTCGAAGCCAACAGGATAACTGTATAAAATATGAACGGTGGCTGATGTTTTAATATGCAAGCGAATTGCGACATCCCTTATGAATATGCATTTGCAAATTAATTTAAATTGCGCACATTCCTGGCAATCGCAAAATACGCGGTTTCACAATATATTGTAAGCCTTACCTTTATAATTCTCTCTTTAGGGTCCTTGTAGATATAATCCTTGTCTCTCCTTATAAGCGGTAAGCTTCTGTACTTTACTTTGTCCGTTGATATGAGTAAATTGTTCGCTCTAGTGCCGAAAACAAAGTCTTTTCCTTCATTGAAACTCACACACACGAGGAAAACACACGCGAGAAGTAGTACAAACTTCATTTTAATAATTTTATCGCATTTTAAGGTTATGTGTGCACTCGCAAGAATTGCGGATAGGACTGTTTCGTTTGGAGGAAAATCTCATATCGATGGTAGCGTCACTTGACCTTGGCCGCGCAATCACTAAATCTGTATAAATATAATTATGAGTTAATACTACGTGTCTGTAGGATATAAACAGGCTGATGATAATCGTGCTCTGTATTTAATCGTAATTGAATCAATCGATCAATCTGCAACGGTCGATTTTATTAGTATCGATTGATTTATTTTGGAAGTAAATGCCAACTATTTTTTTTTATTTGCACTTTAAAGTAAACACAAATTGATTGTCTGGGAGATGTTTATGTTAATTGATATAATCATAAAAATAGATGAAGATATTCTTCTTCTTCTTCGTCGTGTCGATGGCTGAGTCAAATTTTATTTTGACTTGCCATCGTGGTGAAAGGATTAGCCAATTCGCTTTGGAGAACTCATGAATTGCCCAGGGTGCGCTGGACATAGGGGTTTGTTGATGAAGATATTAATTGTACGGTACAAACATAACGCTATATTTCCATAGATCGTTTACTCAGACGCACGCAAAAACTTACCATATAGCTTGCATGTCTAAAAGATGGTTCAAAAATGAGATTTTTATTTTTATTTTCTGCAAGGATAGCCTATATATGTAGCTATTTTCTTAAATAGCCTTTTGTCGTAGATCTAAAAAGCCCACGTTCGTAGTGCATTCTGAGAACCTACGACTGAACAATTGCAAATCCGGCAATCAAGTGGTTATCATATAAATCTTACTAAACCAATAAAACCAACATCCTGTGCTAAGTACCAACTTAAGTGCTGCGATTCGGGTTATATGTGGGTGTCGAAATATGAGCTCTAATTTTAACTAATTTGAATAAATCATGCGGGATTAGGCCATCTATGAGCCGTACGACAGATTTATAACCTAGAAATAGCCAATTTGTTCCGACATTTGTTTTATGATGTGGTTCTATAATACATTATGTTATACATTTCACATCTGCTTTGTTCTTAATATGAAAACTCTACCAATACAGTTTTCTATTATGCTGTGAAAGATGTAGTCTTTGCCGCAAATGAATAATATCTTATTGATTTTTTTTACAAAGCGCTTTTTTTAAATATTTCGTCCGTTCGTTCGTTTAATTATTTTTATTAAATACTGAATGCTTTAATTAATACGTCTAGCTTCTACGCGAGCTTCCTTGTAATGATGTAGTAAAGAAATAGCTTTCTTATGGTAAAATAATTTTAAACATTGGTCCAGTTTTGAGTTAAATCATTTAAAAAATTATCTAATATTTCCTTCTTAAATTAACAAAATAAACAAATATCACACAATATACATACAATGCAATCTAGTCCTAAACTAAGCAGACCTATATAAAATAATAATAATAAAAATATATTTTCCTTACAATATTAGTTTAGATAATTCCTCAACAGCGATTGATAAGCGATTTCCTTTCGTTCAACCCTATTGAAATCTCTTAGACATACTGATAGTAGCTCACAAATAAATCCAAACCTGCAATGTCTTCTGCCCACCTAATTACTTGGTTCGTTTAATTTACATCCACTGTAACGGCTGAGTAACTGCCTACACGACGGTTTCCGAGCTTTCCGTTTAAAATAATTACTGGTTGTACACCTACAAGACAACTGACCTTACCACTGAATATAACAGAAGTCAAGCTTATTTGTGTACTTTTATTTACAAGATTAAAAATAACTTGCTATGTTATCGTATAGTGTCTGGGTCAAATCTTAAATTATAATAATAATTGGCTACTCACCGCCTGCTTATTTTTCCGTGTAATTTACATGTGTTATTAGGGCAGGCGACATAGTGCATCCATAGTACCAGTTTTGATTTCATTAGCCATTCACCACAATAGATCCGATTATTAAGTTTCCATTTTTCTGCAATAGTTCTACACGAACCGAGGACTGTCCTTGGGTGCATTTATATAGTGTAAACAGGGATAGTCGTCGATTTGTGTCCCATTTCAGATTTGGATTAAAATGTTTATCGGGCCTCTGCGCTGTTGGCTTCGGCCCCATGCCTTCAAAAGTACCGGGACTCCATAGTCCCGTGTTATGGAAACATAAACAACATAATAATAATAATAATTTGGATTATTTACATTAGATAGAACGCCAGAAGCAATTACACTATCCAATGGTCCCAATGACAAGGCCAAATACTTCGATCCATAACTTTTTATAAACTACCTATTGATAAAGTAGTCATTTTGCGACCAAGTCATTTTGCGATGTAGTTATAATGCGAAGTAGAGCATATGAGTTATGGGTTATTTACTACGTAGGTTTTTTGCGTTGTAGGCATTAACAACCGGACCCGTGATATGATTTACTGATAAGCCATTGTAATCAGTTGATTTCTAGTATTTTGTTAGTGTGAAAAGTGCATCAAGTGTGTTTTGTCTATAGCTTTGAATTTTGCTGAATTCTTGTGCGCCGAATAATGTTTAGTGAGTGAATTGTATTGTTATGGAAATAAATATTCTCAAACCTCAATTAGAACCACTTCTTGACATTCGATTATGTCTTTGAGATGGTCTGATGGAGGCGGAAGGTGGTCAAAGAAACTTCAACTAAATAAGATTAATCCATCGAGTTTGATATTTTTTAGCATCATCACTTACCATCAGGTGAGATCGTGGTCAAACGCGTGCTTATTCATAATAAAAAAAAGAAAATAGTATTGACAAGGTGCTTAATGCTTGTTTTTTATGCTTGCTTGAGGATTGTTATGGAGTGTAAGGTTTAGACCTATATAATAGTGTACTTAGCTTAGCTCATACTAACCTTGAACTAAACACTGATTTCGTCTTTTGTCACAAGTCCAACTCTGAGCTCAAGGATAAGTACCTACACTCTAAAGATAAGAGGTCCGTTTCGTTTCAAAATTTTTGTGCATGCACAAACCAAAATTATGAAAATATAATTATTAGATTTAAATTAAACCGTGATATATGCCCTTTCGATTTATACATTCTATTATTCCATTGATCAAATACATGAAAAGTTACGACAGTAAATATTTTGTTTGATTTTCAAATAGCTACCCTGTAAAATGTGTGTGTTTTTGAATTGTGCGTTTATTCGTGCAAAGCAGCGATGTGTGTATTGCTCGAGCGCGCATTGTACGAAGCTTAATTTCTGTTGCATTCTATGCTTAGTCTTAGGACCTCTACACATTAATAAAGTGCTGCCTCAGGCGACTAGGGCCTGACTACCGTACGCTACCGTACTAAGATAAATATCGCAGATACTTTATGAGTATTTATGATGGACTGTTCTTTCGCGTACTAATGTTACTTAGGATTTGTTGCTCGGGTTAGGAATATTGTTTTTTACTCGTAGATAGATAGATAGATTTATTGTACACGAAGAAAAAGTACGTAATTGTGATACACAATCTAATTGAAACATGCTTGGAGGCCTTATCACTATAAAGTGATCTCTTCCAGGCAACTTTTCTAACAGAGAAATTCAGATTTCAATGTTTATTCTGTGACAACTGTGAATTAAATAGTCATTGGTAGAAAGTGTTGATGATTGCTGTATTCCATAGGTATAATAACTAGGTAGTAGAAAAGGGATATTTTGAGTGAACCTTGGCGTTTGTGCAACATAGCCGTTTTTCTTAGAGACTGGAAAATTATATTTTTCTTAACTTATTACGATATTTATCGCTAATAAAAAAATATAGCTATATCTTATACTACACTTTTTTATTATTATTAATAGGGCATAGAAAAGAATCTTTAAGGATCTAAAGAACTCAAATGATAATTAAACCAATTATAAAAGTTGTATTAACCATGATAAAGTCTTCTCACGAGTAGTCACGTCACCTTTGAACTTTTTAGGTAGTTGTCTAATCAGACTTTTTTACAGATGACTTCAAAAATTAAAAAATGCGGTCAATGAACATGACAATCTTAATACAAGGTAACCTGAATATTAAAGCAAGTAATTTAAGTATTCAACTTAATTTTCTACAGCAAAACGGCATATTCAAATATATTTCTATTGCCAACAAAGCAAATAATACATCTAAATTGCGCGATTGAGTTATACAAACATTGAAACCGCAATCAATTAAAGCGAACGTTGATTGACGCGTTTAATTTAAAATTGAATATATTTGAATTTAAATAAAGAACGGTGGTATACTGATATCTAACGGTTGGCGTTGGAATGCGAAATGACTCGACACTTTTGTGACACGCACTGCAGTTAAGGGTTGATCTGATTACGAATACCAAAATACAATCCTGTTACGGTGGTTACTTTTTAGTTGAATTTTATTACCAAAACCATATACGGGCAGTAGTTGGGCAGTTAAAATAACAGTTAGTATACAAGAAAGGTAAATAAGAAAGCTGTCGTGTGCCGTAATATTTTTTGGCATTTTCCAGTTCATGGTATCTTGAGGTCGAAATGAACTTTTTGATTGTTTTCAGTTACTCTGATACTAAAATAACGGTTCTAAAATATACTTCACTCGTATATTTTAGGGCCGTTTATTTGGCAGGCTAGAGTTGAAAATTATAAGCCTAGTATTTGTATTGATAAAATTAAATATCTTGACGGTTTTGAATACGGGCGTCAATGAAATGTCACGGGTCGGGTGGATTGGTCACGCTCCAGTGCGGTGTCCGTCCACTGGGCAAGCAGACATTTCAAACCATCTTCAAAATAGCATAGATCTTTGATTTTATCTATATCTTAAATCTGAATTCCGTTATTTAAAATTATTAAACTTAATTGAATGCACTAAGTTCATGTAGAATGCTAAGCCGTAGCATATGACAATCCATTGTCTATACCTACCCCCGTCGAAAAAGGTGTAATTTTATGTATGTATGTATTTCCGTTATCATTAAAAATCTTATAACATCAAAAGTAAATCGTTGCTCGTCTAGGAATCCCCCCTTTAATTCAGCATTGTCTCTATATTTATAGCAACAGCAAGAGTCGTTATTCATGCGTCTGAAGCATTAAAGCTTTCCGTATGTGGAAAACTACTTGGAAACAATTTTCATTATAGCGCGCGGTGTGCTTATTGTGGTGGGATTTATTTCGTGTAGATGGGGTGAAAATGTGTGGTATTTAATGCTTTAATACATTTTAACTCCTTGTTTGTTTTGTACAATATAAAGTAAATAATTTGAGATATACATAATACCTTTTTTAATATAGACTTAAACAGTTGCGCAAAGAATGCTTCTTTATACAACATTAAGGTTGAAAAGGATTTGGTCTATACCTAAACAATCGGTGTGACTAAGTGACTTATCACTGATCGCACAGATGGCGCTGTAACCAAGTAAGGTTTGTGTAACAAGTATATTTACCTTATTAGTTAGCACTATCAAAAGAGTTGAGAAATTTTGAATCTAGCAGCATACGAATCCATGGCTTAATTGTCATAGCACGTGGGGCGTTTACCAAGGGGGTGCAAGTTCGAGTCATGCTGGATTCTTAATTTTCAATTTAATATTGTATAAAATACAAAAAGGCATGGCAAAGCTATAATTTGCTTTAAAATATTAGAAATGCTTCTTTAATTATGAGTATTCAGATATATTATTTATAATTTTAAGGCCCAATTTGACCAGTTCCTGATTTGGTTTTGGATAGTTAAGTTTGTACATTTTTGACATTTCATCTGTCAAAAAAGTGTCGCCCGTACATTGGTACGACGCTACCAGGGAGTTATTCAGAACTGGTGAAACTGGCAAATTGTTTTAATAATTAATGTGTAAATGTAAAATGTTTTACAAAGTTTTGTCATCTAATTTCAATTCAACTTTCAAATAAATACAACTCGACAAACAACTGTGGAAAGAGACATTGCTAATATCGTGCTTCTACATAATTATCACACAATAGGTGCATATTCGTTTTAACATTCCAATTTTGATTTTTAAATGTCGAACTCTACGACTTAACCATAAGCTTCAACTTTCATTGTCATTGGAATATCATGGTTTGAATTATACAAAGATTGTATAGCATAAATCTCGCGGTGAAAGTTTGATAGGGCTGCCAAATGTCCAGCATTATCATTATATATTATATATCAATACAAATACACTTAAACAAAATTGAAGTGTCCGTTTTAAATTCATAAATTACAATGTATTCTTAGGCTAGTATATAGTCGTTTGCACGATACCTATGCCTAAAATACAGTATTTTGTCTGTCTGTTTATATCGGCTAATCTTTTATACGACTTGACTGATATTGATAACATTGTAGATGCAGTTAACTGATTACAATGAGCGTAACATAGACTATTTTGCATCGATGTAATCTACCACGCAGATGAAACCGCGGGAGAACGCTAGTTTGTTTGTTTGATTGCGCTTATCTCGAGAATTACTGGTCTAATTTAATAACTATTTGTGTGTTTGATAGTCTTGTTTTAGTAAAAGTAAAGTTTTATTAATTTAAAGTTACGCTAAACTCAACGGGAGCGAGCACTAAAGTTTAACTAGCGCGGGTCGAAGAGCGGAAGCAGCTACTGCTTAGTAAACGAATTACACGCGGACGAAGTCGCGTCAAAATGTCAGTAAATAAAAAAAAAACCGGCCAAGTGCGTGTCGGGCCACGCGCAGTAGGGTTCCATAGAAAAATATTTTTAATTTTACTTTTTAACTAAATGGCGTCCTTCAGAAAGGAAATGTTTGTAGTACACGAAACCAGCTAGCACGTATGACGAGATGTATGAATGTTGAGGAAGCGAAAGAAGTATGTAAGGAGCGAAGCACATGGCGTTCCATCGTCTCTGCCTACCTCCGTGGGATAAAGGCGTGATTTTATATATGTATTATGTATGTTTATTTATGTTCCAAGAATTTTAAACGAAATATTCGGAGTAACTGCATCTGACATTTCAGACCCCTATTCCTCTTGAACTAATGAAGTGAACTTATCCGCTATAGTTTTCCTTTAAAGTTCATTACATGTACTACCGACACAATTTTTTTCAGATTTTAGGATCCAGTAGTTTAGCTTTTAGAGGGGGGGGGACGCCCTACTCGAACAAAAATTTGCTCTTTAAAGTTAATTATCTCGCAAACGGATCCCTAAATCAAAAAACTGTCTTAGCAACTCCTAAACGTTTTTAAAAGTCCTATCTAACAATACCCCACACTATGGGGTAGGCGACAAAAAACAAAAACATCCCTACTTTACATGTAGGGGAGCTACCTGAAAAAAAAATATTTTTCCAAATTTTACTCTACGACTTTCTTTGTTTAGTTAACATACATGTTTATGCAAAATTTCAGTTTTCTAGCACCAACGGTTTCGTCGCTATGCCGTGGACAGACGGACAGACGGACATGGCGAAACTATAAGGGTTCCTTGTAGGAACTACGGAACCCTTTTTTTTTTTTTTTTTTTTGTAGGTGGTGAAATGTTCCTGACCGCATACCGCACCGTTCGGGGAGACGGTGCGGTTATGTGGGGCCCTCACCCACTAAAACACCACCGTGCGCCTATTCTCGCCTTATGGACGGGTCACCGGAACTATGACATACATCAGTGACCCGTTCAGCGTTTGCCGTGGGGGCACCGTCTCTGTATTGGGGCGACGTCCCGGCGCAACCGAAGGACGTCACTCTCGTCGCGGAAGGTGCGAATGGAAGAACTTAACCCCGGTTCTCCCATCCGCCCCTTAACACTATGGCGGCATTAGGCGCGCATAAGCGCGTCTGCGCCGCCCGGTTCGCCGGCGACGGATCGGATCAGCGAGAACATCGTTCTCCCTCATCCGCTCCGCCGCCTCCTTCCGCGAGATCACGTCTTCGCAGAAGGATGCGACCGCGTCCCAACACCTCTCACTGCGAACCATGGACTGCACCACGGCTGGCAGCGAGAGGTCAGCCCCAACGATTGCAGCGAGCTCCCGCCGCTGATCCGCCCAAGCGGGGCAGGACTCGAGCGTATGCTGCGCCGAGTCCTCGCCACAATCGCAGTGATGGCAGGCGGGATTCAATTCCCTCCTAGCCGACGAGTGCAGGTCGTGTGTGCGTCGATCCACCCACTCCTCTAATACTGGCTGAATAGCCCGCGCGGTCTCGCGACCAGCACGTGGTGTCTCCAGCCGTGCTGCCCACTGCACCATAGTGGTGCTACGGGCCTCCCGTCGCCATGCTCGAACATCTACGGGCAAAGGGCCAAAACCTCTTTCTACCCGCATCCTTTCTACCCGCTTGTACATTTCGGCGAGTACTTCCGCCTCCAAATAGGAACTACGGAACCCTAAAAAAAAAAAAAAAAAAAAGTAAAGTATCACACATCAAAATGTTTCCTTCGATTTTAAAATTGAGATTCGATCAAAAGGTTGATTGAGTTAAAATAATATCCAATAGGAGTAATTTTTTTAGATTATTGACAACGTTTCGGGATATTGAATTGGCAACCCTAAAATAAGGGATTCGCATGTTCGTACGTTGACAAGTGCGTGCCGGTGGATGTTATTCCAGCCGCCGCGTCATCTCTTTGATCTCGTCGACTTTTTGCCAACACTCGTTTAATGTGACGACAAATAACTCAAACAGGAACGCGGTACTCTTTTTGATTTTATCAAAAGTACACAAGATGTTCTCGCTTTTTAAATGCGAACACTTCATTAGTGAGATCACCGAGAGGGTCTGAGTTTGTTTGAGATCGCAAGGATTTGCATTTCAATATTTGCTTTCAACTCCGGACGGCTTTAAAATAATTTGTTGGCTCTTGCATTTAATGTATTTGAGTATGTAGAGTGTAGACTATATTATTTTGTGTATCATCATATATCCTGTTATGAGTGTATCCTCACGATATTACCGATAAGGGGTCATGATTAGAATAGTAGTAGATGAGTGAGACCCAAATTACGGCTTACGAATCCCTTACATTATTTTATAATTGTTAATTTGACCGGCCTCGAGGCGTAGTGGTTAGTGATACTGACTGCTAAGCCGGAGGTCGTGGGTTCGATCCCCACCCAGGACAAATGTTTGTGTGATAAGCCTGATCATTTGTTCTGTGTTTGGGTGTTATTTATCTATATTATGTACTAGCAACCCCGCGCGGCGTCGCCCGCGTAGTACCTCGATAAAATATAGCCTATGTTTTTTGTGGATAATGTAGCTTTCGAATGGTGAAAGAATTTTTAAAAACGGTCCAGTTTTAAGCCTATTGATTACAACCAAACAAACAATTTTTTCCTCTTTATAATTTAGTGTAGATATATTTAGAAAGAAATAAAATATGTTTATGTATGTTTATCAGTTGTCTAGTACCTATAACACAAGCTTTAAAGGCTTACTTTTGGTCCAGATGGCTCTGTGTGTACGTGGTGAAATATTTATATTTATTTATTTATTTATTTATAATTAATTTACCAGCCCCTTATCATGGACACCTGACTGGACACATTGCAATTTTCACTGAAATCAATATATCATCATAACATTCATAACTAATGATTACAGTCGAAAAAAAACTTTAAATAAAATCTGTAATATTAAAAGAGTTTTTTATGACTTTTGTAATAAAAATATATGAACAGTCTTATTCGATATCAAAGCGAGTCTTAACAAGTAATCAATACTGTTATTGAGTGGTAGATCGGATTATTGATCAACAGTCACTTAAATGAGTATTTTTACTTAAATGAGTATTTTTACGTGCCAGATAGACCTGTCAATTGAATCCGTGTGCATAATATCAACAGCTTCATTACATTTTATCGTAAGCTTAAATTCAATACCCAGAGATTAAGTCGTAAGAATTAATGCTAAAATTCCAACGGATTTCATTTTTCGGCTTACATTCCAAAAATATATTTATTATAGTTAAAGTTACTATAAGATTACTGGCTGTGAAATGGTCAAAATTATTATGGTAATTTATTTTTATATGCAAATGGAACACCTACATTATTATTAGTTGGTATATATTTCTATGGTTGACAGTCATTTAGTGCATGTCATCAAATAACTGTAGATTCGATATCGACACGATACTGGTTACGGTGTGTGGTTGTTACATTGTTAAATAGCCTCTTTACTATTTAAATTTAATCGGTTGTGAAATCGATTCACAATCGATTAAACACACTCATATTGATGCGTGAAGCTATCCGTCACCAAAAAGCCCTATAGTTACTGAATTATAAGTAAGTAGGTATATAAAACAGGGGCCATTATGGACTGATGCTATTTCCGATAGTCGTAACGGCATCGGAATGTAAAATCGGATAAAATGCATGGGACTGCAATTTAGCATGATTGAGCCGGGGACACAATAGAGCCACAGTTAGAAATATACAGCAGTTGGACAAGTTGGATAAAATTCCAATTTGCATCGACGGCGATGCTTTTTAGCAAGCTGTATTTTCGACCACTACTAAACGATTGATGAAATTTTGGAGAGGCAGTCAATTCAATGGGTATTTTATCGCAGTACGCAGACCGGACTGCATCCCCATGCAGTCCGATCAAACCATCTCTCGGTATGGAATCATCTTAGTTCTCAGATTTCAAGATATAATTCAAATATTAATATGTACCCTATAACATGACATTACGCCTATATTACCATAAGAGTGTGGCAGAGGTGTACAATACCCACACTTCACCAGTTATGTTTAGGTCCCATGGGATAGAGGGTAGCTTATAGTCTTCCACCGGGCTCAATTCCAACTCCGTGTACCCTATATAAATATTTTTGTACCATATCTGCCTTGGTATAGATAGGTATCCTCTCCAAAACAACGAAATTGCGTTACTGCTTTGTATATTCACTGTGATAGATCGATGCTCGTCAGACGGAGTGATTCCGATAAATTGGCGGATACACCTTCGATCCGAGGATAAATGAGATCGTCTAAAGCCACGATACTCTGTTTTTGTGCAAAATATGCAAACGACCGCGCTGAAAGTTGACGATCTGTGTTTTTACCTTTTGGATTGTGTAATTCATCGTCCAGCATTTTTTTAACTTTGTTTTCATAGACTAGTGTATTATAATCTTGAATTTCAAGATTTTATTGTAAACTAGTTTTTGCCCGCGACTTCACCCGCGTGGAATTCGTTGTATTAAGTAGTAGTTGCTTCTGCGCTTCGAACCACGTTCAACCTTACTGCTCCGCTTCTGTTGAGTTTAGCGTAATGTGTAATATCTAAAAACCTTTATTGAGAGTAAGACTATGAAACTCAAAAACAATTATCAAAATTCGACCGGTAGTTCTTGAGATTAGCGCTATCAAACAAACAAACTACCTTCTACCACGGTTTCGTCTGCGAAGGTTACATCGATAAAAAGTAGCTTATGAAACGCACCTTGTAGTCAGTTACCTGCACCTACAATTTTATTGAAATTGGTGGTTATTTTAACATTAATTCGACTTAAATTTAATTTATTTGTATTGATGATCTACCTACTAACTGATCGTAGGCTACTGACGATAACTTTGGTAGGTAAATTCATAAGTAAGTAATTACGTTAAGGAGTGTGATATCTTTGTCTATAGGCTTCGAATCTACTGGAACGATCTTCATGCAGATTGGTTTAAAGACAGTTCAAGACAGCAGGTATAACATAGGCTACTTTTTGTCGACCTCCTATACGGATGGAGCCGTGGAAGCTGAAGTAAAATAAAAATCTATTTCATTTCGGCTGGATACCGGCTATTTACAATGAGAGAACTTCCAATATTTAAATGTAGTTAATGCAACCATTCACCGATTGGTCCTCAAACAATGAGTGGCATCCGGAAGCGCAATTAACTATGTATTCGTCCGAAAGAGGAAATATCAATTCGCTTTCAGAGGGGTCCGCCCGATGCGTTTAGTTTGAACGGACAGTTCACTCAATTATGCGTATTATAACAGCGATACTTGAAGGGTACACTCCCGAGCGCCAAGTTTTCATACGAACGTAATATGGTTTTAACTTTAATATTATTAAGTTTTGGTAGACCATAGGGTCTCGGGCTCGAACCCACGGCACACACATCTGTCAATAAATCGTTAAGATTCGTCTTTTCGAAGATATGTGTGTATTTGTCATATAAATTATCGCTTGCTAACGGTGAGGGAAAAATTGTGAGGGAACCTACATGCCTGACAGTGTCTAAAAAGTGTTCGAGGGTAGTGTGAAGTCTACCAATCCGCACTTGGCCAACGTGTCTAACACGTCGGCCAAGTACTATACTAAGAAACAGTTGAAAAAGATATGGGACCGGCAGGATTTGAACCTGCGACCATGCAACCTTAGCATAGCTAAATGCTATAAGAATAATCAATTAGAAGTGTTAGACTATGACTTAACCCTTCTCATCATGAGAAGAGCCCCGAACCCAGCAGTGGGACTTGTATTAGATACAGGGCTGCTATTATTATATAGACAAATCATATCATAAACACTAAATGCATGTCTGTTCGTGGCCATTTTGTTAAAATTGTTTTAATCATGAATTACTTATAAACTGAAAAAATAAATAATAATTTTGTTAAAGTTGGCGCCAACAAACATGCATTTAAGTGTTTTAGGTACGATTTGGCTATAATATTAGATAAAAACTTTAATTAAATTAAAGTTCAACCCATATTAATTTTGTATGGAAAACAGCCAACCAATTGTTCCCCCTTAAAGGGTGAACTATTGTATTTTTATGCATGAACGGTTTTGTAATCTATTCGGTTAAATTGAACCGATCACGGCATCGATGCAGTCCAAATTGCAATGCGTTTGTTCCATGGGAACGGGAATATGTTAAATGTAGTTTGTGTCGTGTCTCGGGAACATTATTACTTGATGGCGACACATTTTGAAATTTTGCGCACTATGTCTAATGCACACTATGGCCAGAGGTGATAAAAAACAGGGAGACTTGGAAGTCATGGGGCCCTTTGCCCAGCAGTGAGACATACACCCGTAGGCTAGTAAAAAAAGAAAGGATAATTTGAGATTGAAAGCCTACCATGACTTTTAAAAAAATATAAACAAGAATCTATCAAATTGTGTCACTAGAGTTGTGATAAATTTGGCCATTTTTATTACAAGGATCAATATTAAATTAGGTAAATCTCCATAATTATATTATATTATACACACAATTTACATAATTATTAATTATTAATTATCAATTTATTAATTATCAATGTATTAATTTACTTTGTGCTTTGCACATCCAGATAAAATGAAAGTAATTTGCTGCCATCTTATCACTTGTAAATTAATTGTCAAAAATCACTTAAATTGGTTTTATCCAGAATTATTGTTCATATAAGGTAAAGGTAAAGGTAATTGGTACAGCATATGTGTGAAATCTTGCAAAATCCAATACGAAAGTATGTATTTATCCATCTGTTAAATTCAGGCTTGTACGTTACATTGAAATGATCAGCAAAGCCATTTAAAGCCTTTTATAACTGACTTTAAATCAATTAGCACTCACAAAGAACTGCATTACGACTGCGAAATGTCGGCGCATTATTTAAGGCGAGAATTTCGATTCTTCTTAATTGTATTATTTTCGAAAATTAAATGGCTGATGCCGATGATATACTGTACGTTAATAATTAAGTAATAAATAATGGTTAATAAATTATTATTTACTGAAATTCTAAAACTATGACTGCGGTAGGCGAGGATGCAATACTATTCATTTTAATTTTAAATTTCAATAAAGCAGGTACAGGGTTTAAATGTCATAGAGACGAAGCCGCTTTCCATTTGAATCACTCATTATTGGTCATCATATTTGTTTTTTTTTTTGCACCCAGGGTCTCAGAATCACTGGTATTGTTACAGAATACATTTATTTTTATTTAATACCAAATTTAATAGAACCCCAATAAAATATGATTTATATAACGTTTGCATTTGTGGATCGAACTGAGTATTTCTTGTAATGAAAGTTTTTTTTATGATCGATAGGCACGCGTTTGTCCACGATCTCACTTGATGGTAAGTGATGATGCGGTCTACGCTGGAGCACGCTTACCTATGAGAGTTGAGTATCTCAACTTACCTCTGTTTGAATTAAGTTTATAAAATTGTGCATAATTAGTTTAAGGGCATATCAGGCCAACCTTGCCTTAAATCCGTGAATAAATCCGCTATATAATTCACACCTGCCAGGTTTGACTGACGGCGTCCCGTCAGCCTTAATTACCTGTCAATGTCTGAACATAAAATAGTAATGACAGGCGATTAACATTCACCAAAAGTCCGTAAGCAATTACAGTGGTACAATCATTTATTGCGAATGTAAGTTGCTGAGTAATAAATGGTTGATATCCTTTTCAAGTAATTTGCACCTTTTTTTTTTTAATTGGGCAATGCCTGACGCATACCATCGACCCGAGTAGAGTCGCTGGTTATGTCCGAGTTGCACGGACTAAAACCCAGTGTGTTCCGTCACCGTGATATGACCGGGGTGCCAGGTATCGCTCGGGCATGGACGATAGCACCCAGGAATTTCGACTGCCGTGCAAACTGGCGGTCTTGTCGTAGTGTTGGAGGGCCTAGTCCTCCCCCCTTATAAAGGGTGCGCGAGGAACACGTCGCAAATACTTCTCGGGCCAGCCTCTCCTCAGGCAACAGATTAAGTAATTTGCACCTAAGAACATTAATTTACCGGTTACAAATTGCATCGTATACGGTTAAGATTAGTTGATTGGTTTGCGAATTTGATTCAATTTTATTTCTTAAGTCAGTAACCCTTTTTATAAAGATGACCATCTGTCAATGTTGTCACTTTTTTACAAGCCTGACCGTGAAATAGTCGGCGATTCATATTCTTTATTTATAATTTACGGATTGTTATAATTATTTAGACTACGAGAGGCGAATTGATTGATTGATATCATTATTAAATAGGGCTCATTTAGGTGATGGATTTACACATCTTCCTAATAGTAGTCATCTCCCGAGTAGGCATACTGCAACAACTCAAAATATATATCTGTATCAATCGTAGTATCTGTAAAATGATATCTACTATATACAACATATATAGATTTTTCAAGACATTTTATTTAGAACTTTCAAATACTAAAATCAGCGATCCTTTATTACGTAAGGCTGCTTATTTTTCTCTTTTCGAGATTTCGGACCAATCCATCCATATATAAAAAGTCGGTAGTAGGTTTATTTTTAGATATTTTTATATTAGTATATAAAACTGCATACAAAGTAAAACTTATGACGCTATTACATGTGTATTTACAACAAACCTTATCCATAACATAGTCATGGACATTATCCTAATTCAATTCAAATTAATTGGCTTATAACAATTATGGCTGTAATAAAGATTTATATTTACGGCGTCGCGTGAGTCATAGAGTATAGAGTTAAAAAATAATAATTTCATTTTGGTAAAGCAGCTTGTTCGCGATACGAATGCCATTGTAAATTATTCCTTAATTATGTTGCGACACTACTATTTCAACTTACGGTAGGGCTGCTATCTGGCGCGGGTTTAGGTGTCCTGGATAATTTTGTGCGGAGCCTCCTATGCTTTTCATAAGGGATATTTAATCATAGAGAGTCAATATAAATGCTGATTAGGGAAACAAAAAAAATATCATGATATATTGTGTTCGGGGCCTCGATTGAGATTTAGGGTCAATCAAAATGTGTACGAAGAACTGACAATTGTGAAACTTTTCACAATGTCCCGGTTACATAATTTTAAATACTAAGTTTTGGAATATTGAGTGTACAACCCTACCTTTCAGTGACTATTAATATGGTCGACGAAGAAAATCAATATCTTTTGTTGAAATAACAAATGAAATATTCAGTTTTGTTGTTAATTGAATTTACGCCGTATTTGAGGCTTTGTGTTGAAGATTAATTTTGTGGGGTATTGTAGTTCGAATCAATATTGATAGTTTGGGTGATATTATTAATGAAATGGGTGATTGTTGTTAAAGAAACATAAAATAGTATTCATGGAGAGTGTTGGTTACATTAATTATTGTACTCCATATGTTTTGCTTTAATCATCTTAAATCGATACCTAAACTTGTCTAATAAATAAGAACCCAGTTTGACTCCTTCATTCTAACCCAAAATATTGTTAACAATTTGCTTTTCAATAGTACATAACTTAAGTGAAAATATAAGTTAAAACGGAAACTATAAATAACAAAACCAAAAATAACAATAACAAAAGCAGTAACATTATCACAAACCGTACAAACAGCAGACAAGTGGATTGCGATATCAAAGTCAGTAATCCTAAACCGTTCCAGTTTATGTTTGAAAGGCGTCCTTTGTGTGAGCATTACTGGCGGCTTTGTTAAAATCATATTATAATAGAGGAACACGCAATCTATTGGTATAATACCTCAAACGCGACGTAAAGCTTCGCGTGGTTGTCGACCGGCGCGACACGCGATCTAGGAAAATAAAACGTCGAGCATATTGAGCTTACGTCACGGGGACAGTGCGATGTCTTGATACCTGCTATAATACCATTTATTAAAGAGAAATCTACAAAAACTAAATTTACAAAAAAAGACAGCAGTGCTTGTAGTAATGGGTAAAATATTATAACTTTCGTTCCATGGTTAAAGCACAACTAAAAACGCAAATTACCGCAGCTGGTTCAAAAATGGTCGTCTAAGCGATGATTGACCTTAACCAAAATTATAGGCTTGTATGATTCTGTCAGTAAGTACAAAAGAATATCTAGAAAAAGTAATTGTATGTTTGGCATTGCTTAACCAGACGTCTTCTAAATTAAAGTATTGTTCTAATAACGTAAGCTAAGTATGCAAGCCCGTTAATTTTAGTTGCCTATGCTGAAAGTATACTCCGCGGTAGTAAAATATTAATAGCCACGAACATGATGTTCTTGTTTTTATTTCATAATTTCGTTAAATTTGAATAAAAATCACATAAAAGTTTTCAATTACGTTCATGCACGGTAATACGGAGGACATTTTTGTTCAACGTACAATAACTTGCAAAACCCTGCAGTAAATAAAAACAGTTTTCATTAAAATCAGATCATGCATTCATGAAATATGAATATGCGAAACGTAATCATGAGCGGATGAACTCAATGGCGTATTGGAAAGCTGCGCGTGAAAAATAAAATATTGCTTCAGTTTCAGTAATTTTTAGGATAGTCAGTCTCACAGATATAGATCTACATAGATAACACAGATGCATGTACTTCGCGTGTCTCAACCCCGACCAAGCGTCGAGGTTGGTCGCCTCTAACTTCAGTCCACGCGTGTCTTTTGTCAGAGAAAATCATAGCGGACGGCTCCAGTTGAACGTACTGGGTGGATTGGCATCGGCGGCATCGGTGTCTTTGAATCGGTTTGGATTTCCCGTCACTAAATTTCGGCTGTGACGTCACAAAAGGTATTAAAAAGTCGGCACGCTTGGTTTCAATACAAATCGTGATACTTGCGTTATCTATGTAGATCTATATCTGTGGTCAGTCTGCTACACAAAAAGTATGACAAATATTTCGATTAAAAAATCTGATATAAACAGATGTGTCAACACAAGGTAAATCAATGGAAATGATTTAGTAATGTTTGGGGTACAGTAACGTCTAGCATCAATATTTAATTTTCAAAAATAATCGTAACAAAAATAACATCTACAAGTATTTTGAACATATTAATCAAGTAGATATATCACATCAAAAGTTAAGAAATGTTAATACATAATAGCCTAAGAGCCAGTGGCCGCCCATCTTACGTCATTTTATAAAAGCTGAAATGTACCCTGTTTGTGCCTCTAAGAGACGTTAAATATCGAGTTTGGATTGTGGTGGCTTTAGGAAATATAAAAATGATGGTGTTAAAATGTTACGTCATAGCATATAAAAAGCATAATATTTGAATATGTTGACCTCGGTGATGGTAGAAATCATCCCCCACCATTGGTAAATACTTAAGTTGGTTTACACCCTTAAAGTTTGTAAGTTTCGGGGTGCCTGTCTGAGGCTGGAACCATGCAATGTGCCACTGGTTCTTAGGCTATAAGTACAGACGTTCAAATATCAGAATGTCATGTGAAGGCTGTGGTTGACGGTATAGAACACAAAGGGCTCTCGATAAGCAAATAGCCGGCGTATTCAAGGACTGACCAATTAGTGGTCCGCACCCCTTGAACTTACTCCCTACTATTACTGACGACTTATAACCCCTATTTTTAGGTCGTACTTAAACAACAACCAGTTATTATGAATCGTTTGTGGAGTTTTTTTTTGACGCTTAAATCTCAGTAGGTCGACGAGGTTAATTCATCTGTTTTGGGTTGATCCACTATACATTATTCGAAGTATTAATTTACTTGCTTTTTGTAACGTAATTGGGTTAACACTTATAAAAATAATGAAAGTAATTTTCAAACATCAAACTTCAGAATCATTTATTGCGAACATAGGTGTTACATAGATGTTACAGTATAATTTATTGTGATCGCCATATTCTATCTTAGTCATGCAATGTGTAAAATCATAATAAAATTAAAATTAACAATATTTTAACAATCAATCAGAAACTTAATAATCGTCTATAATAAAAAAATATATAATTTATAATTATAGTACATTGTACACCAAGGGATGAAAGTAGTTGATTTCATTGAGGGTGTAGTTTGAGGGCCGAAGCGTAGCTGAGGGCCTTAATACACCCGAAAGAAATCAAACTTTCGCCCGAGTTATACATAGTGCTTTATACTACACCTACAAGGAAAATAAAAAGATTGTGCATTTTTCTCACTTCTCCATTGCAGAAAATCTGCATACGCTTTATTATATCTGATCCTTGACTTTTGTGGTAAGAGGTCCTCAATCACTGCTTGAGCAGTTACTTTCAATTCCTCCGGAGTCAATAAATCGTCAGTATCACTATCACTCGACATATTAAGTTCTTGCAACAAATTGTTTATTCAAAAGTTTTAAAATGATGAGGAATTTGGAGCGATATGCAAAAAAATTCACAATTTCTTCTTTCATACGCGCATAGAGACACGGGTAACAATCGCATGCAGCCAGCTACACTTTATGAAGTTGATTTGTGAAAAAACGTTTGTAATTATATTGTAACAGGTAATAATAGTGATTTTAGTGGTTTATGGAGTTATTATATAATTAAGTTACATTAATTTATTTATTTTTAACCGAATATTCTTTTTTATTTATGGTTTACCAAAAAGTACAGAAAACAAAATGAAAAAAAAAAGAAATTTAAAAAAAAGTTCATTACTCCCATGGGAGTAATGAATTTAGGAGTAATATTTCAGACCTCTAACATACATTGTCATGTTGCTTTTCAGAACTCTACTGAAAAGACTAACTTTCTTTGATAGATATTCTCCGTATTAGATACTGCAAAGAGGTACTTTCTACGTAGGCGTAGTATAAATATAATTTATGATTTTCATAAAATCTTTTTAAATTATATTCTTAAGGATATTAAAACTAGCTTACCATTATTACAGGTTGGCCTAATACTGTCATTATCATAAATTTATAGGTGAAAGGTACGGTCTTCCTATTTAGGTAAGTTGACAATATTTGGATCTATAGTACCTACATAAGTTAGTTATTTACGGTACTGGTGTATATAAACCTTATTGCATCATAACAATATTATTTTATTCTTATCATGGCCAGCGAGTTTACGCAGAAACTCATATCCGAGGTGGACACAGGTGTTCTAACATACATTACTAGAAGCGTCATTTCCGTCCAATATTGCTTTCATTAATGTTGGATACAACCACACCTTCGCATGACCTCACTAGGGGGCGCGTCTGCAAATTAGCGAGTCATTGTTTTGCTTACATTTACACGTCGGCAGTTTGATGAGAAACCGGTTATACAGACTTAATGAGATATAATAAGTCCGTTTTGTAAAGCGATTGTTGGCGAAAGACAAAATGGCTTTGGTTCACGTTTTGTCTGTTATTGTTTAGAGAGCATGTTCTATTGTTGTAGATAAGGTTAATGCTTTAATAGGGTACATTACAACGATTGTATCCTTTGTTAGTAATGGAATCTGTTGATAGTTGAGCTCATTTGTAATGGAGCATACCTTTCGCATTCCAAAGAACGTATGAAACGTCAAATATCAGAACATCAGAAAACGAAACTCTCTTCTTCACACTAACTGGAATGACTCTTTAATATCTATCCAACTCAGTATCGGTTCGCATTTTGATCCTGACAAATAGATCAGGAGCACCCTTATATCATCGACGCTCTCAAGAGGGGCTGATTCCGTTATCCTTTAAGGACTACGAAATATTACTAGATCCTCTGTCGAAAGTGCCAATATGATATAGTGGGGCCCTTTTATCGGCGTATTTTGGCCTGTGTCGGTCTGATCGCAACGAGGGTAGATAAGAGGTTCCTCTATATTATTATTGCAAGGGTGCGTGAAATTTTGCAGATATGCCCCCCGTACAGCCCAAGGATCATCGGATAATAAGGCCCATTGTTGGCCTCGCGGATTCCGGCCGGGTTTGTAGAGTTTCAGAGCTTTTTAATATGCCAATATTCCTGAATATACTTTTTTGATACCTTGTGTGCTGAAGGGATGATAATGATGGATGTGTTAGGATTGTGAATTGGCTGTATATAAAATACTATGTATAAGAATATACTTTTGTTACGTTGCCTAAAATATCTCACTTACACGTGGAGTTTTCACCGCCATTCTTGATAAGGTGGGTGCCAGGTGAAAATATATAGAGAATATTAAATGTCAGATATTGCAATATTGTAATTAGTAATGGTTATGAGGTGCCAAATACCACTTCTTTGCCAAAAACCAGATTAAATATAGATTTGGTCTCGAAATAATCTTGGAAAGCATCGATAAGTGAAAGTTTATAGGTGTTTGCTAAACCTATTTATTCAGTCCTACATACTGAAATAGTAAATAAGAAAGGCGAATAAATCTTGTAAATTAAAAATAATCTTATGCACTGTGATAAGGTACTACAAATATAATCGATTTTGGTCAACATATCGTATAATTATTATAAATTTTATATCTAATCCAAACTATAATAAGATTTTTTTGTCATGTCTGTACATTTAAGAAAAAGACATATTATGATATGTATAACTAGGTAGCTATCTACTTGTATCAGCCGAGTGCATTTCTTACTGCAACAAAGGCTTTTTATCTTTATCTTAAGGATTTTAATATGACTGGAAAAAACGATACTCTATAAGTAGTTATTGTCTTGTCAGTTTATAGTAGAAAAAATAGTTTTAGAAAAAGTAATACAAGGGGTATTTATAACATGCGTAGAACACAATATATATTTTTTAAATTGTTGTCTGTCTATCTGTTTATATGTTTGTACGTGCATCACGCAAAAACTACTGCTTGGAATTGGATGCGGTTTTCACAGTTGTGCAACTGAAAGAAAGAGTATGAAGGAAATTTGTCTATTATGAAGAAAAAAAGCATGAATATATCGAATTCCACGCGGATGAAGTCGTTGACAAAAGCTGGTCGTAAATAAATAAATATATTATGCTTTTATAAGGAAAATAATATCAACTGAACTTTATTCGTTATTATTTCCGGGATATAGCAAAATTAAACGGTGCAAAATGTATGTATCGGCAATGTAATGTCGGTTTTGTTTTGTGTTTTAGAATACCGTTATTAATGTTAATGTTGTTGGAAATAAACACAGAATGGTTTTTCCTTATTAAACGTTATTACGGAGCAAAATATTTAAGCGCATTCAAATAAATATAATGTTATTCTAAATATACGATACACGAAAGGTGAAAGTGATTTGCAATGATAAGAATAGCATACAACAGCATAGGCAAGGATCTTTAAATTCTTCTTTCACTTTAAAAAAAATGTTAATGGAGAAGAGTATGAAAAGTAAAGATGCACTTGTAAAGAAATAATTAAAATCTAAATATCAGTTTAATACTTAATATATCTTGTAAGAAAATTCATGTTTTCTTTTGGCTAACCAGTATTATGTTAGTTCGCTTATTTGACATGGGATGGTATTTGCCAAATTTAGGGCAAACAAACCGTCATTAAAATACTTGAGTCAATAAACAACAATATTTCAACCCTAGCAACTTGCAAAAGTATAAATTATTCGCAGTAATTCTCTTGAAATTGAAAGTAAACAAAATAAATCCGGATTAAATAGTCAAAGTATTCATTACGGACAAATAAAGTGACATTGAAAAAGCCGTGTCTGTATCGGAGCCTCCCTTGGGATATTGGGGTTCCACTTTTATGAGCAGAGTGCACCAATTAGTGGTAAAAGTAAAATGTGCAGCGGAACCACGCGTTACCTAGCCCCATGGGGCCTGGTCCGTAGTGTAGGGCATAAAGGCATCGATTGTCAAAGATTGTCTTTGTTTTTAATTATATCTATGTAGAGGCTTCCAAAATCATTGTGCCAGGATTGAATCAAGTGTACAATACGTTAATAATCACAAACGCGTAATATAACATAATGTACTAGAACGTGTCTACTCGCTCTTCTTTGGTAAATACATCGTAAATCGTTTTACATTATATCAATATAAAATATAAGTAAAAAAATGTAAGTGCCTGTTTTAAAATAACAATGTTTTTTTCAGTTGATATAGTTATTTGCACAATACCATGCCTAAAATACAGTTTTATTTTTTCATGTCTGTCTTTTTGTTTCAGCTAATCTACCAAATGGCTAGATAATTAATTTTAATTCAATAATCAGACCGGTGCAAAATGGTATATCGATTTACCTGTTTATACCTGGCTACCCAAGAGTTGTGACCGGAAAAGAATAGGCAACCCAACGTTTGCATATTCTATAGGCTTCAGACTTTCGATTGGTATAGAATTTGTCTAATTATCAAACCGGTGAAATGATAAAAAAAAATATTTTTTTCAATTATTAATTAATCATATTATGGACTGAAATTTGTTAGGCAACCCATATGCAATATATCTATTGACATATTAAATTAAATATAAAATACGTTTCATCAAATAAACATCTCGGTGAAGGTCGTTGTTTAAGGGATCTTATACTAAGACCGTTTACCGCACAATTAGTTTTAAAATTATCATTATTTGACGTGATTCAATATTTGAGAAACAGTGACTTTTTGACCTCGGGCAAGTCCCACGTGGCTTCTAATGGTGTTTCTTTGCTTTGAGGGTTCCTAGTTTCTGCTACAGATGGACCGCTTGTTAAATCAATAAGTGGGGTAAAAAATTGAGTCGAGGCACATCTTTTATGGCTGTGTTTAGTTAGTGAATAATCTTGTTTGGTGCTTTGAATTAAATGGAGGTAGGAGAGACACGTGCACGTTTTAAAAGAAGTATGTATTGAATAATATTAAAACTATCATATTATTCTTTTGCTGTACAGATATATAGATAAGTTTGACGAAGCTAACTCAAATCGGTACCAGCATTTTATATACATATTAGTATAATACTTTTAAATATTACTTCACGGTTTAACACTTAACGTAATTATTACAATTAGAAGCAGATTTGGAATGTGAAATGGAACCATCAAACAAGATATAAACATAAATCTGTTCTCAGAACAAATTAGGAGCCGTTGACACATTAGGGCCAAATGACTGAAATGTTTTAATAGCTCCAGTTTTTTAATTTCTTGGTATGTTTTCGTGTAATCTATCATGTTGACACCACTGATACCATTAACTCAAGTTAAATTATTATGTGTTTCGTAGATTAATAGGCATTGCGACATATTACGTTACACGGCTAATGTACTTAAGTAAATAAATTTGGTATCTAACATCAATCTTCTGGATTTATAGGCTGGTAGTTGTTTAAGAATTACCCGAGGAGCGTGCGAGGGCGGTGGACATATTTATTGCCTTGAGAGATAAAAAACGAACTTGTCTGTAGCCACTTTTTTAGAGTATTGCCTAAAGCTCTATAAAATCAGTGAATTCCCTTTGTTGAAATTAAACGTGTAATGGCCTTGTTGAGAGAATTCTTGTAACACTGTCAAGACATAAGTTTTATTACAACATAACAGACAAATCGCTCCATTAACACCGAACTTTTATTTGAAGCAAGTTTTCATCTTCAGTTTAATTAAGATCGAGCAGGCCTGGCAGATTGCTATCATTTGCGTTCCTTATTAGTCATTTTCTTTCGCAGCCGATGAGAGGGCCGGGAAAACTTCGTACTCGACTGAACAAGAAAAGGGGAGCGATCCGCCGTAAAGTAAAAAAGATTCCACCCAAGTAATGAGAATATTTCGGAATGAGACCATTTCCGTGAACATCCCTTTACGTAAGGGAAAACCGGAGCGAATAATCTTGATATCGGCATTAGAACTGGCACTGTTGCTTCAGTCCGGTCCCTTCACATAAAAAAACAAAAGTTATTTGAGCGCCGGATTTGTGGATGTTTGACGTGAACGGTCGAGATATCAACCCTGAACCGAACTGCCAATGGAGTGTCGTCTGACAGAGAGGTTTTTACTGCACTCAGGGGAAATTTGCCGATTCCCGCTGTAAAGTCGTGTTCACTGTGAAAACGAAACATGAAACAACAATTTGGCGAGTCGTTCTGCAAGCTGCAACACGCAGCCATCCGTATGCTATCGATGTTCGAACTTATAGCATGCCGGCGGATCTGCACGTTGTAGATGTCTCGAGCCGGACGAAGAGTCGGTTCAATGTCGTAAAAAGCACTACAAAATGACTTTATGTACTTACGTGCCACGAAACGCTGACATGTCGAGCCCGGTTGTTTTCTTTAATGTTCCAGTTTTATAGATCTTGTCTTCCATTTGAATTTTAATTCTACATGATCATTGTACCCTATCCCGTAATATGCATGTCTAACGAGTGGGCCGATACCAGTCGACCGACTCTGGAGATGATTATCGCAATGTAAGTTTCGCTAGATCCTAATCGATACTTAATCGGGAATCGATTATGCAGATGTGGTGCTTGCTCCAACAGTAATCTTAGTTTATCGCCTATCGATTACTAGTCGGTGGGAAATTTAGAAATTACGCAAAGGAATTAATGGTTTAATTGGAATTCAGATTAACTGAAATTGATATTATAGGTTTATAGGATTTACATTTCAACAGATGCAGTTTGTAATAATCTTGTATACAGTTGGTTTTTATTTCCATAATTGAATGTCAGATGTAGAAAGTTTACAAGTACTTTAAATGTAAAATGTGGGGTCCAAACAATATTGGAAAGAAATATTGATCGGAAATCGGCAATAACGTGCGCGTTCTTTTTCAATTTAGTGTGTTCACTGTCAAATGTTTTTCTGTACAAATTGTATAGCTCTGCGGGAGTTTACACGAACATTGTATACGTTTCCTGATCCCAATTGAATCCGGTGTGCCCTGTGCACCACATGTGGTTCATTGGGTAACTGAATTATATGTGCGCCGATCAGAGCCGACGGCTACACTGTCCAATGTCCGTCTGAATGCGTCCATTTTATTTTATTGTTCGTCCGTATTAAAAAACTTACCGTATTTATGGAAAATCCAACTTTTTTTCGTGTCAAAGTTATGTGCTATTATAATGCAACGATGAATGAAATTCGATTGAATGAAAAACGTTACTCGCTGGAATGAAAAATCAGATTTTAGTGCGATCGTATCTACTTTAATTCAAAGTAGTAAACGTTCGGATGAAAAAAAAATGATTCATAGTTGACAAATTGTCGAATGAAGGCTATATTTAATAAGTGAAATAATTCATGTGAGAGATTTTAATCAAGTTACTGAAGTTATCGTATCTAAAAAGGTTTTGTTAACTTGTGACTTGGCCAAGCAATAAAATTGCTGTTTAGGAAGTATTTCGTATATATTATTATGGGGCATTTGGCAAGTTTGATCAGTAAATCGATTTTTATGTTAATATATGTGTAGTCTCTTCTGATAAAAATGGCTTTAGAATTCATTTAAAGTTTTGTCGCGGCCAAGAATCGTAGCATTTTGTATAATTTTCTTTTGAGGTTATCGGCGACCTAGTTCTGATATTTGATAAATCTATTCTTAAAAAAAAACTGAATTTGAATTTGTATATCGTTGTATAATTGAATTCTAATGACTATAAACTAAAACAAACACGACAAACGCATCCCAGTGTGGAAGTACGAATGAGTGTGTGAGAGTAGCGAGATTAGAGGCTTTGTACCGTCCCAAGTATTGGAAGCGGGTGGAGCGCACTAGTCCGACTGGCCGACTGTCTTATGGCACCGCTGCGCTCGGCTTATATAGCCGCAGCGCGAGGTGCAGGGCGAGGAGCGGGGCGACGATCGGCTCCACTCGGCATTGTTCGGCGGCGGTCGGCTGCGCGCGCGCCGTCGTAGGTATGCGACGGGTGGGAGTTTGTTTACAGTCTCCCCCTCTGCCTCTGAAGTCGTCCCGACGATGAGGCAGAATCGTTGGAAGTGCTGGTAGACTTGCGGGGTCGTCCACGCCGCATCGCAGGTTCTTGGGTCGGCGTTGTAACCGACGGTGTCTTCTTTGGTCGTCCTCGTTTTCGTAAAGGACGCACTGGCTGAGGTACATCATCTGTAATGCTATGATAGGGAGTTAAAGCAGATGAATGATATATACCAAGCGGTGAATTAGACTGTCCAGGCAAGGTTAGGACATAAGAAGCTGGATCGCGTTGTTCCTTGATTTCAGGAGGTGTTGAAATCCAACTTGCGTATTCGACTGGATTCTCTGTTTCTCTCTCCCCCTGGTTTAAAGCTGCTCCGATGGCATAGTTACTAGCATTGGTTTTTATCACATAAGGTTGAGTCTCATCAGCTTGGCACTGAATGGAAGCGGATGTTAAACATAGTTTGAGTTGACTGTATGCATTCACTTGTTCCTGTTCCCATGTCCATGCAGCAACCTTTTTGGTAAGACGAGTGAGAGGTTCAGCGATCTTCGTGAAGTCCTTCACAAATCTTCTATACCACGAACATGTTTGCAGAAAGGATAACAAATCATTTAATTGATTACTGTAGTCTACAGTAGCATCGATAGTTGCAATCTCAACATTATCTCTGCTGGGTGTGTCGTATAATGCTTGAAAATGCGGGGACAACTCCACTTCAGCACGGTGAACGTTAGTTTGAGCATCTCGAAGTATATAGTTCAGACTAGGTGAATAGCCATCGAATAAGACTCCATCACGACGTCGCTTGAGTTGAGGAGTTGTATCCGATAATTCAAATGGAATCATTTGATATTCCCGTGGTGGTGTCAGTAGACCTGGCGGTAGCTCGATCCTTTCCGAATCTTTCGAAATCTGGACAACATCTGATCCGTCCATTTCTTTTGTCGGAGTACTGGCAGGGGATTCAATCGGTGATAGCCTTGTTGACGGTAATGGTGTATTTGGTGACGGCAGTTTCATAGTTTCTACTATGTCAACTGGAGCCAAATCATGTGGATCTTTAAGAATAGCGAAGCCTTCCTTATACATCTCATGCTCCTCTTCTGGTTCATCAATGAACGTCCATGTGAATTGAGGCATATTGAGTATAATGCCAGCCTTTTGCAGGAAACTAATTCCTAACAGCGTTTTGTTGTTGGTGGAGTTTGGAAGAACCATAAAACTTGTCTTGATCATCCGTCCAGCCAATTCAACAGTAGCCATGAAAGTAAAGACTGTTCGAAGCGACTGTTCGACGTGATGCACCATCTGCGAGCGTTACATTTACCACTTCTTGGCTAAAAATGTATCCTTTTGCGAGAAGCATCTTGTACAAGCTCCATGACGCAACATTCGTTTTTGCACCTGTGTCTATATGTGCCGTGCCAGTGACACCCTCGATTGTGATGTACACTACAGGTCGGGCTTGTGTATCCAAATGTACGTCTACTGCGCAGAATCCAACCTCTTCTGTCTTCACCGTACTACTGCACTTTGGACAATTGCTTCTGTAAAACCCAGGTGTCCCACAACCGTAGCATGAAAAATTCGGTTGTAATAGAGAAGGCGCCTGGGTCATGACTGCAGTGGTTTTCCTCTCGAGTTGTGAAGTCTCACTGTCAGCTTTAATTTTTTTGCGGCATACATCCATTGTATGCCCAATATTTTTGCAGTACAGGCAGCGTACTTCACCTTTTGGTGTAACTGCATTACTTGGGGTAGATGATGATATGGACGCTTCCAAAAGGATTTGTTCTACTCCTCGAGCTGACATGAGCAGGTCATCAAAGGTTTTGACTGATTCGCGGGGAATGCGGGAACGAACTTTGATCTTTATCTGACCAAAAATCATGTCGATTTACTGTTCTTCCGATAGTGCGGGTGCGGGGAGTAAGGCTATAATCGATCTCTTCCGAGCGACGTATGAATCTACACATTCATCATCCTTCTGCTTGTCACCGACGAGATCCTGGTAAAGTAGGTAAGCGGGCCTCCTTGGAGCAAAGGTATGCCGTATCTTCTTCACAAAGTCCGTCCAGGTGGTTACGGTTGTTTTGACTCCTTGCCACCATATTCCCGCATCGCCAGTGAGTACGAGGGGAAGTCCGGTGAGAGCCTCTTCATCCGGGATCTTCTCAATTTTCTTGAAAATGTCGACGGCCGCCAGGAAAGCCTCTAGCTTGCTGCTATCCTTCTCTCCATTGTAATGTATCTGGCAGGATGCAAACGATCTTCTTCTTCCCGATACAGCAGCTAGAAGGAGCTGGAGCTGCTCATTTGTCATAGCCATGGTGCTGACTCGATGTGGCTTGGATCGCAGTACAGAAAAACACACCAACAAATTGAAACACAGTCAGGAAGCACTATTACCAAACTTCGAAGCTGGGCTTATACCCCGCTGCCCTAGATATTTTTTTTTTTTTTGAAAATCCTTTCTAGTAATTTGCAATTACAAATTACTAGTATTCTTGTTAACCTTCTCCAGCTAAGCTTAATTCGCTTGTGTTAGGAGGAAGTTCACGTCCGTGGTGTATTGGCCAGGATTCGAACCTACGACTTCTCTATCGTAAGACAGATGGCTTATCCATTGCGCCACGGCCGCGTATTATTTAACTATGCTTTTCAGAACATGTTTCATACCTTTTTTCAATGGTTCCGATTCCTTGGCACTCGCGCGCGGACCGTATTCTGCCCGTGCGTCTTTTAACACAATTTAGATGATACATACATAATTTATATTTATTTTATGCCTAAGTTAAAAACATTTTGTGATATTCTCAAGCACTGACCGTCCGTCCAGCCGCATTTAATAAACAAATTTAATATCACTATAACTTGAATCCTACATGGAGGTGCAGTAAACCAGCTGCCGGTTATAATTAATTCGTTAGTGAAATATAGTTAATATGGTGACCGCGGGGTTCCTGTGTCGTGTTGCCGCCGGCGCCCTGCCGAGACACTTGAACTCGTATCTTATGAAACAATGTGACGTCATCGTACGTGTACGTTATGTATCCTTATGAATGTTTTGTTTGTTTTGAATGCGTGACCGAGTACTTTTATGGGTCAAGCAAGGGAGCAAACGTGGCTTCGCCAACGTGTACTATCCAATAATATTCTTCATGAGAAGAGACCCGTGCCCAGCAGTTGGATATGTATAATATGAATACAAGTATGCTATTATGAGGGAGACAATAATAATTAAATGTGTCTACGAATAACAATTTGCTTGCCTCGCGAATCGAACTCGAGACCTCATGGAAAGCGGTTTTGAACACTACCGCTAGACATAAGAGTAGTACAATCTAAGCTCCGGTGTCAAATCATTTTATTACAATAAGTATTATAATTAGTTTAATTTAATTTTATATTTTTTGTATTTTAAAGTTTGTTTCGACGTGTTCAAGCGCCCCTTGGGGCCCATGGAAATAAATGATTTGATTTGATTTGATTAGTAAACCTTTAAAAACAGTGAAGAATGAATTTCGCTTAAAGTAACATAAAATTAATCCCAACTGTAATGATTTCTCCAAATCCGGATCCGTTAAAAACTTTTCAGTTTGTATTGAAATCAGTTCGTACATAAAAGCTGGGATCCGCCAAACCCCATTAGCCAGGTGTATTCATTTTATTCTTCCATTCCGTTCTCAGCTTTGTTAGTCCGGATAAAGTTCCCTTCTATCATTCTGAGAGTATTCTTATGCGTCTACTAATTCAAGAGTAAATACTAAAATCAAAATCAGACTTTTATCTCCATTGCGTGTTTTGTTTATTCGATTCTGAACAAAATCCAACATGGGGAGTAACAGATGAAGATGTTGGAGGGTTTCACGTATCGTTTTCTTCCTTGGTACAATTTGAGTCGCGGAAACGGGAGCCGCCTTTATTCCGCGTCGTTGGTCCACGGTACACTAAAATTTTCCAGGAAACTGCAATGTTATTAGGGTAGGTGCCTCGGTCCCCGTCCGTGGATGAATTCAACTAGGAAGGCAATTTCCACTTTATGGCGTGCTATAGAGAATACGCGCGTATTAGGCAAGTACTGTACCCATGATTTGGGATTTCGTTATTTGATTAGTTGGACTGTAAATATGACAAGAATTAAATCTAAAAAGTAAGAACTTTATAGCTAGCTAAATTAATTTCTTACTATGCTGCCTCGTAGAACTATACCCCGCTTGATTTAATTTATAACACAAGGTAACATCACGCCTATATTACCCAGAAGGGTGTGGCGGAGGTGTGCAACATCCACACTTCACCTGGTATGTTTAGGACCATGGGATAGGAGGTGTGCCTATCGCCATTCACCGGGCACAATTCCAACTCCGTGCTGCTATTGTGAATTTCCTGACGGAAAGTCAACAAATAACACTTTGTCCGACCCGGGAATCGAACCCGAGACCACGCAGTAAGAGGCGCATACGCTAACCACTGGACCATCAAGGCAGTTGATGTGGTGTCATTTATAAGTTTGTTTAAAAAAAAAGTATTTATATAACGACATTTTATCTCTGATTTACACTGTGTAAAGCTTTACATTGATTTACGATAATATATATTTAGCCAAATTTCTTTTACAATTTTTTCAGCAATTTCGGCAACATCGATCACTCCTAAGCCCGAAAAATCCCGTTTAAGTTATGGGCACAGGAAACTCGACAGATTAAATTTTCTTTTGGTGTTATGAGATACTTGTACCGCGTCGCCAAATAAAGTGAATTATGTATTAAATAAAAAGACAAGCGCACGATGTGGTGTATCAAGATTTTTTTTTGTCATGTTGATAATAAGAATTTTGAATTTTCAAATACATAAGATTTAAACGCTTCATAGAGTAAAAAAATGTGTTAGACAATTTATTAACTTCTTTGCATAAAATATTCATGACATCGTACGTAGGTAATTATGTACCCGTTATATTCAGATATTAATTTTAAGATATAGTGCTATTTTTTTTATAAAAAAGTGTTAAGATTTAAAAAAATTAGGCTCTACTAAGTATTTAACACACAATGTTATATCTTAACAACTATCTAGAAAGCTGAAAACCTTAATTTATTAAAATAATTTTCCAAAAAAAACTTTAATTACAATAATTTTAGACTTATATGGTTTTCTCATGGGTGCCATTGTCAGAACTGGACCAAATTGAAATGGAACCACACAGGAAGCACTAGCTTTCAAATAAAAAAAAACATTAAAATCGCTAAACCTTCATTTATTAAAATAATTTTCCAAAAAAACCACTTTAATTACAATAATTTTAGACCTTTATGGTTTTCTCATGGGTGCCATTGTCAGAACTGGACCTAATTGGACATAAATTATGGAACCGCACAGGAAGCACTAATAGCTTTCAAATAAAAAAAATCATTAAAATCGCTAAGGCCAGTCGAAAGTTATGAGGTAACAAACATAAAAAAAACTGATGAATTGAGAACCTCCTCCTTTTTTTAAGTCGGTTAAAATATATATCATCGCAATACTATAAAACCAAGTAAATACCTGCTAGCTAAATGCAACATTACACAGTTTGATTAAAACGAATGATGTCAATAAAACATTCTAATCCAGCAAAATAAATTCAAGAAACTAAAAGTTCAATAACCTGAAATAAAACTAAAGCTGCACTATTACTAACAATCACCGGTTTGCCATCGCAGCGTTTCTTATTTGCCCAACAAAACCTCGCAAAACCCACTGAAGTTTAGTGTCGTATTTTCTTAATCTCCCTCATTCAATGGAAATAGTTTCTTGGGGTATTCTTACTCTCATTACTGGAGGTACGTCGTGTCTTTTTCATTTTTTATCTCTTTCAGGACCATTCAATTTCAATCTAATCGCGGGGAAGCCTCGGAAGGAAGGTGTAATCGTCTCTTTCACCTCGCTGCGACTCTAGGTGATTCACTGAATTCAGAATTGTAGAACGGAATGAAATCCGCGAAGGGAATTGAAATAATTCTGAAATGTTGCAAAATTTTGGAGATTGCTCTCGGTGTGGAACGAATAATTTGGAGAACTTTTGCACGTTTGATTAAACTTTATTAGCTTAATATTGTTTGGAAATTGAAATTTAGCTTGTCAGATGAAAGAGGATGGATTTTTATGCAATGACGACAAAACTAACAGATTTATAAAATCGTGTATGTATTTCAAGATGAAATACTTTTATATTACTTGTTAAGTAATATAAAAGTATTCGAATAAAAGTTACGTCATAGTAATGAGTGTAAAAGATGTTAATCAGAGCTGTTAATAAGAGATTTAGTAACACTTTGTAGGTAGTTATTTCTCTTAATCACATTATTTAATTCTTAAATAACATCTTTATTTAATAAATCTAACTAAAAATAAATAATGACTAATAATTACACTATATAACACACACACACATACAATCAATAAATTAATAAAATGAAATAAAATAATAAATTACATTATGCGTCATAAAATTCCTCCGCATCGCTGTCCACAGCGGATACCGTGGCCAGAAGGCTGGCAGCATTGCCACGAAGAATGGCATTCTTAAAGATTTGCTTATTTCATATTTGAAATTACCCTTGATAATACTTACTTCAAGTTATTGCACTCGTAGATAACTGAAATGTACAATTTACCTAATGCAAGAAAGCACATTACTTTAATTAATTATGTCCATCAGTTACATGCTCCTTTTAGAATTTGAAACAAATAGTTACTTTTCAAGCGTTTTACTAAAATATTCACTCTGAGTCTATTTATACTCCTCACGTGTAATAGCGTGCATTTAGCTGTGCACACCTTAAACACCCTTAATTAATTACTAAAAAGGTTGCCTAATTAGCTAAATCTTACATTATAACACGAAAATTTACGACTTCATTAATGCAGGTAAGAACAGGTAAACGAGAGATATTATTTTAATAACGCCAGGAGTTGCACACCTCTGCTTAAGCAGGGGTCATAAACACAAAAGCCGTGTTTGTATAACGCATTATTAACTCCAGTTTCTTGAGAAGAGATGTTCATAAGGATTATTACAAGTCCGACAATAAAGGTAGAACGACACCTGGTAAATATTAAAACGGGAGGAATAAAGTGAATGTTATGTTTGTCGCGGCACGTGCTCGCCGGTTTATGAATTTCTTTATATTTACAACCCCACGTTCGGCTATACTGCTAATCGGACGGACTCGAAATGATGACGGTTGATGTATTATCGTTTACCGAAGTGAATAAGACAGACCTTCTTTAATATGAAGGCTGATGTTTAATAATAAATAAATAGATCGGTACAACATTTTCTGAAGAAATACTCTCCTTATTCTACCAAGTTTTTTTCGTACAATTTTATTTGATATATTCAAAGGAAAGTATGTAGTTAAACGTCACGTAACTCTATCTTGAAAATGATCTACAAAAGTATCACAAATTCCGTAGCAATATACTAAGTGGTTACATTTGAATAGAATACTATAATATCTTAGCCTCTTGCCATTTACCCGTCGCCGCTTTGAGCAAACAAAACAATATTTTGTTCCTTCCAGGTATAATTTACCCAAACGAACGTAATGAAAATGTATCTTAGCTATTAGTCAAGCAAAGTGGCGCTAGCACCATCGTTATGTCGATGGGAATACGCCTCGTTTATGGTAACTGTTCCAAGTTCGTGCTGACAAAGAGAAAGTGGAGGAAACCTTTTTCTAAAGGATTTGGGTCATTGGTTATTTATATTGGGAAAAGATTCAGGTGAAACTTTCGTTGGAAGGAATAAGATACTATTGTATTTTACCTTATTTAAGGGAATCCGATATTTTTGGCGTGAAATGCAGAATCTCTGCCGTTGGACCTCACTTTTAAACTTCAAACTTCATTTATACATTGCAAACATGGGTGAGGTACATTTGTGGTATAAAATTATGATCACAATAGAACTTCCCATTTTACTCTTAAGCATGCAACATTAACACATAATATGAACTTAATTGTCATCATAGTTATTAACCATTTAGAACGGATTAAAAAAAATATATAGGTATATACTAGAAAAATACAATTTAACAATTCAAACCAAGATTTTTGGATCCTATTTGAATATGTTTCCTTTTCATTTAAATTTGAGGGTACAGAGATTTTGTGACAATATTATAAACTTAACTAAAGATATGGTAAATGATTTATATTATAAAACAGTATATTACTTAAAATAACAACAATAAGACAACGCAAATTAGTTTCTTTAGTACGTAGAATAAATATTATAATATCTAAACTGTTATTCTCAAAGTACTACCACCACAATTTAAATTTCATTGGGATCTCCCTTGTGCCTTGTATTGTATGATATTATTATTTGCTTAATGCTGTTAATTCTAGCGATAAGGCATTTGTAAAGTTTGAGAGAGACATTCTACTACTTACTATCATTCCACTTGTGTTCAATTTGTCTTCGAATTTATCTGTATAATAGATACTCACTAGAATTAGAGAAAGCTATCCTATGAGAGATGTGAACATATAAAAAATATGAATATAAATAATAATATCCACTGTACTGTCTACTGTCACCCAAAATACAAGCTTTCGCTTAGTTTGGGCGACAGTAGCAGTACCTCAAGTACAAATACATTTACATGTGTCTTAAAATTAACTTATTTGTGAACCTAATGTATTATTTGTGTTAACAAAGACTTTTTTTATTTTATTTATTTAATATCATCATATTTTTTTCCTAATCTTTATACTAATGGTATCATAAGCATAACGGTGATATCACTCAGATACAAACAATTGTTATGTATGGAAATAAGTGAGTACAGGTAATTGAGTCTACAAAAGGTTTAAGGAAGTAGATGAAAGTTTTGTTTTGCAAATGAGTTTGTAAAGTGCGGATGTTTGTGAAGACATGACTGTTATCTCTAACATTACGCTTTATGGTTATTGGCTTTCAAATTGGAGGGACGGAACTTTGTATGTGAGAGCTAATCTGTTTAAAAGGATAAGGCTTAAAATAATTCATAAAGTTATAGAGTTTTGGTATCATAGACTTAACATAACTTCACGACTGAATTTTATAAAAGTATTGAGAAAAAGCAGCGATAGCCCAGTGGGAGAACGTAGGACTGCGAAGTCATAAGTCTCGGGTTCAAACCCAATAATCGTCTTTTCGAAGGTATGTGTATATTTATCATATAAATTATCGCTAACGGTGAAGGAAAACATCGTGAGTAAGAAAACAGCAGTGGGACATGTATTAATTACAGGGCTGTTGTTATTATTGCGAAGAAGTGTCTAACACTCTTGTTACACCTGTTATGTTAATGCTCCATGTAACGAGAGCCTATTGTCATCTACTGGACACTTTCAAGACCTTTTGGCCTGAACCGGACATTGAATTCAAGGCTCGAGGACGAGCAGTCGCATATACTAACCACGAGACCAACGAGGCAGTTGTAGAGGAACAGGGTGTGATGTTCCTCCACTACAAAGGGAGGATCCTCTGACCAGGCTCGGTGGTAGCGTATTGGAAGTTGTATATATGTACACTCTCTATAAACACTTCGTTATCGCGATTCAGCGCTCTTTGACATATGTCACGTGTGTGTCACTACTTGACGTTTTCATAGACATCTGTCATATCTTATGTGCGGATACCGCCACACAGTCATTAAAGTACCTAATGGTTATGTTATGATAGTAGTAACTACTATCACTTCTATTGAATTTCGTTGCGTGCGTATCCGCTCTATTATGAGCAAATGAGGCGATGTTCATTTCAATTGGGAAATTGTGAATATTGATATTTTAGTACTATAATACCGCTAGCTAATTAAAGTGCTAGTGAAATTTTAAGTATTTGCAATATAAGTGCTACATATAGCACTTGCACACGCAACGAAATTCAATAGAAGTGAAACGGTTGTGGTGAATTCCCACCAGTAAATGTAAAGAAAATTGTGGATCGCCCTGCTGGTTATAAAAGAAATAAGTGAAAATAGAATTCACATTTTATGTACCAATATTGAGACATTCTGAGATATTTACCATTCGGCAAAAGAAAAGACTCTACAGAAATTTGGTGAGAATATGTGTTATATATGTATACATAACAGCATCCGACTGGAAGCAAAATAAAGTATCGAAGTACCTAGTGTCCCATCTGTATTTCGATAGTATTCGTTTATAAGCAACTTGGATAACGTAATTTTTTTTTAAGTTAAAAATGACAATATATCATGAAACTGGATTAAAATTCCACCTGAAAAATGTTTTCCTTTATTTTCAATTATTTATCCTCTCTCGGCTCGGATACCCAGGAAATAAATTGCCGCCATAAACATTTTTATGTCGTTTATCGCCATAAGCGCCAATGTCCCGCAGATATATTTAGGAACAAAACAATAAAATTTACAGGAACCGCTATACAAATAAAATTAGCAATAAATTGAGACCTCGTGTGGTTGGTCCACCTGCGCCGGCCGCTGGGGTGACCAGGCTATAACTCAACAGAATTGGGCCCCGAGGCCATAGCGCTACGTAAACAATAATAAATACTAACCCTTGTTCGTATCAAATAAAACGTTATGTGGTGCCGCAAATTGGTGGTCACCGTGCTGAATCTCTCCTGACAATAATTAGTGGCAACAATAATAACAGCTCCTGTCCGATGTTATCATGAAATTCTCGAGCCTATGCCTATGAAGAAAGAGCCTGTTTAGCTATGCACTACCCCACATCCGATAGCCGGCTATAATAATGTTTCTATTTTAGATATTACGATAATTCTTTACATACGATGCCTGGAAATACAATGCAAAAATGACAGCAAATAAATTTAAAAAAATACCCTTAGACCTTGTGAAACAAGTAAAAGTTTCGTTTCAATAAATTTTTTTTATACTACGCCCACAGCGAACGAACGTGTAGTCCACCTGATGGTAAGCGGAGTACAGCCCATGGACATCAACAATCCACAAAAGCAGATTATAGATGCGTCGCTGCAGCTGAGGACTACGGTGGTATGCCTCATGTGCCAGTAATTTCAGGGCCTGATCTCACCACCAAACCGGAACACAGTAATGGAAGCACTTCTATTTGGCGGCAGGTTAAAGGTGAGACGGTGGTGCTGCCGCCCTCGAGCTCATTCACAAGAGCTCTACCACCAGTAAAAATATGCGCAAGTTACCACCGTGTACTAGCCTCATTATTCATGTATCCATCACGAATGTTATAGACAGTGACGTCACCGAACATAAGTATAATAAGCTTGCTATAAATATTCTATTAGCTGTAAATGATAAGTGACAGCTTCGGGGCGACACTATTCCGCTATTAGTGCACAGCCTCTAGAGGCAGGGGAGTGACAATATGTCTCGTGTATTCTCGTGTAAGCTGAAACATGGCGCGGTTTATTCATTGTATTATGAGTATGAGGCTTTTCTGAACATATTTGGTAGACGAAAATAGCGTGGACGTTTGAGATTTCGTAGAAAAATCCCTGTTTATGAGAAAGGATTTTTGATAGAGATAGAACTTTAGTTAATATGATTAACTTTTAAACTTACGCGTTGCATGATTAAGTAAAATGTAACGGGAATTAACGCGATCATGTATTATTTACCTTTAAGGCTTGACGTTTCGGCAGACAAATTACACTGGCCGTGGTCGCTAGCAGACTGCTGAACTGACTGACTGACTGAAGCTCGCGCCGTCTCCGTTCGCGAGGATGATGATTTTTTCGTCTACCCTCACTTCTTTACTTTTTTCATTATTAAGTCAGTAGGTACACACTACACGTTAGTCAATATTATGCTCGTAAATTGATGCCACAGGGGCTCGATTAAAATAATTAACAAGACCGATTTATAATTCGATTTCAAAACCCTTGTTTTTAAATTAGGAAGTAAAGCCCTATGCTATATTTTATTTATACATAAATAATGCCCTACCACCAGTGTAACAGATAAAACACTAGGTAAAAAAAACAGGTGGGGTCACACTATTAACAAACACGTACAATTTTCTATTGTACAGAAACTATAATGCGGCTTAACCAAGTAAGTAGGTATTACACATGATTGCCAAGGCTTTTCCGTGGCTTTCACGCTATCCTGGTGAAGTAAATCCATGCCTAGATGCCAAGACGTAAGTGATTGGTCTCAGTGGTCAAGAGCTATATCTATTAGTAGGTAGTCGTATAGTGAGTGGTCTTAAGGGATATCTTGCATTGTGGAGAATACCTAGATTAACGGACAGGTGAATCGGAAATTTAAGTGGTTCAATTGATATGCTCTATTTGAAAGTTATGCCTAAAGTTCACCTAATATCAATGAACACTAACGAAATATATAAGATGTATGGCTAAGTTATCCAACTCAACTAAAACCAATCAAGTTTTGATTTGATTTTTTTTCTTACTGCCTCGATGGTCTGGTGGTTAGCGTATGCCTTTCAATACGAGGTCTCGGGTTTATTACCCGGGTCGGGCACAGTGAAATTTGTGAGCTTTTCGTCAGAAAATTCTCAATATCAGCACGGAGTTAAAATTGTGCCCGGTTGGACCTAAACATAACAGGTGAAATGTAGGTGTTGTAGACCTCTGCCCACCCTTCTAGGTAATATAGACGTGATGATATGTTCTTTATTTTGTAACGCTTATAAAATTTTGCCGATCGCCGAGTCAGAGATTAGATAACCGTCATATAAAAAATGGTTGTTGTGCCTCACTCGACATAGATAGGTATAGCGTCTCGCGGACTTTTTTGTAGATATTTATAAGATCTACAATTAATTAGAACGTTATATAGTTCTATCTTTTATAGTTTAGGCAGCGTGCTCAAAATAAGTAACTTTTCTGGTTGACTTGTGTCCGGAAACCCCAAATATCTTACGGAACCCTATTTTTCCCAAATAAAATTTAGCCTATGCTTTTTGTGGATAATGTAGCTTTCGAATGGTGAAAGAATTTTTCCTATAGCCTATTCATTACAACCATACAAACAAACTTTTCCTCTTTATAATATTAGTATAGATAACTTAACCAAATATAAAAGTAACAAAATCCAAACATGTGATCGAACACTACTGTAACTTCAACTTATAGATTAATCCTACTAGTTATGTTACCTGGCCAATGTGAAATTTGCCTTTAGCTTGATTTAGTACTAATATCTCCTGAATATTATTAGTATTTCAAAAGTGAGGCAATAGCAGGACCCGCCTAGTTTACAAGATCTAGATCAAATTATCTGTTGACGTATGCAGGTAAGACAATAAATTAAAGCACCAATTAAATTATAAAGGAATAATATACTAAAGACAGGTTCTAGGTTTTAGAAGCCTGGAGCATTTTGAACCGGAAAGCAAACAAATAAATTTATTTATAAAGCTCAGTAGCACGTAGTTGGTAAGTATTATTGAATTGCTATGAAAATGCATGATGCAAATATTGATGGGCTGTGTTGTTACATCTTTATACAAGAATAGTTTGTTAATTATTTTCCTTTAGAATATGGAAATAGAATACATTTTTCTTCTGTATCTTTAGTTGCAGTTTCTCAGGAAATACAACTACGGAGAAAGCATGTGACGAAAATTGTGAACGTCCGCTTTATCTGTGGTTTTCAAGCTTTGAGTGCTTTTTGTTAATTTAATGCTACAGATAAGGTACATTTCCGTTGACTCTTTCCAACTTTATCCTACCTTCGAAAGTTCTATAGCAAATTGAAAAAAATCGTGAGCCTTTAAGTTATCTAATTAAATCTATTATTTTTCACAAAATACATTAACAACTAATGTAAGGATATTTAAATCCTCTCATTTTCACAATTGAAACGATTTTTTTTGGGGTAGACCCCGATCTCACCTGGTGGTGTGTGATGATGCGGTGTAGGGTTGAGCACTTACCTAAGAGACACTTACTCTTACTTCAAAGAGATCCAGATTGTACTAAAGCGAAAGAAAATCTATTACTGAATATTTTCCCTTATTTGCGTTAACACAAATATTGAACTTTAACTCCCAGACGGTCCAGTTTCCGCAGCTTATGCGTCCTAAACCTCACAGCGGAACCGAAACACATTTCAAGCTTTACAAAATTTGCTATTACATTTAAAATGATTGCTCCAAAAGTAATAAAAGGGCCATTTACTGCACTTTAGACACCTCGGGCTACCGGCTACGCGTGATAGTCGATATTTATGGCTTAGATAAAGGACGAAAAGTTGTTCATTGGTTCCCCATTATCCTTAATAAGTATGGATTAGCAAGGGTGGGGGCGAAGACCCCGTCGTAAATTTGTACGAGAAGCTCTTTATAATAGAAGTTTATTGCCTCGCTAAGGTTTTTTGACAGATTTACTTATATGGTGGTGTTACCTTTGCTTTCAGAAAACTTTATGGCCACATTTTTATTTTAACGGTTTGGTGTTTTGGTTTCATGACATTTTGTTTTTTTTTATTAGGGATTTGGTGGATACGTGTGCTTTCTGGTGAGGATAGATAGATAGAAAATACTTTATTTGTACATATTTTCAGATGAAAAACTTCAGAGGTAACAACAAAAGGAGGAGCAATTGAATGTTTGTGTTACGTGCTAAGATAAGAAGTGTCTTTCATTAATATCTGAAAATACGGCAATTCTTTGAAATTCAATTATTTACAAAGTTATTACTATTGAAGATTAAATTTTTGACTTTCTGAATAGATGTGTGACCGCCAACAAGACGACGAGAAGTAAAGTTTTTGGAAGGTAAGCTTTTCGTCTAGAGTATAATTGTTAGGTACACTTTAAACATTAATATAAAGCAAGGACCTGTTCCATAAGGATATCATGAAATCTTAATCTTATCAAGACAAACTGTCGCATTATATTATATAACTTCAAAGGCAGTACCAGTAATAGTTCGGATATTAGGAAGACATGTATTGTGTGCTTTCTGATAAGTATGTTTTACGGGCCGTATATTACACCGAACTAAAACAGAGAGTAAAAATTACGGTACGGTTACACTTACCACACAGTATTCTATATAAGTCAAAGTACATGTACTTTTGAAATTATTTGATAACATAATAATGTTATGTGTAAAAAACCGGCCAAGTGCGTGTCGGGCCACGCGCAATAGGGTTCCATAGTCAGCCGTTACAACATAATTATGGACTCAAAACAGGTTTACTATTTTTATTTACTATCTTTATATAAGTCAGTATTGTCAAAGGTTTTTGAATTTTGTACGAAACATTGTAAGAAACTGCGTTTTACACTTTGGACCCCTATTACTCTTGAACTAATTAGGTTAACGTAGCCGCTATAGTTTTTTTGATAGTTCATTATATTATATTGACAAAACTGGTAGCTCGAAGCTACCAGTTTTGCTTTGCAGAGGGAGGAGGACTAATGATCGCACAAATGGATCTCTAAATCAAAAAACTGTCTTATCAACTCCTTAATGTTTTTAAAAATGTATACAACAATACCACACACTTTGGGGTACTCGATAGAAAAAAAAAACATCCTCACTTCACATTACATGCAAAACATAAGCTTTCTAGCACTAACTGTTTTAACGCTATGCCTCGGACATGGTGAAACTATAAAGGTTCTTTCTAGCTACCACGGAACCCTAATGTTTAGCTCGAAAAAATTGTATCATAAAATGAGTAAATCGTATAATAACGCCAAAATACAGAGCAAATTACTCTAAGCCGCAGAACTCACAAATTCCACAAATAAAAAGCCGAATCAGGCCTTGATTGGCGTTTCATGTCAATCAATGTTGCACGCCATGAAAGCAAATAAAGCCGATTGACAAAAATCTACAGTGCATAACTAGTGCAGTTCCACTACCACTCTACCAGTGTAAACACTCCCTATGCACACCAAATAGAAGGTGCTCGCTACCTGAAGTTAATTAAACCTATAATGTATTAAATTTATATCCTTTATCTACCGATTCGGTCTTAACTTTATGGCTCATAAAGTCCTTTTTGACTGTAGTCGTAATAGTAGGTAAATCTAGAGCGAAGTTGATGTATGTGCATATCTAAGAGGAAAATGTTTGGTGGCAATAAATGTGTTTTAGAAGGGTACTTAAATATAAGAGCGAGATAATATACCTTTGTGAATGAGATCGAGGGAGTGAGCACTATTCAGCGACGATTATGTACTTTTGGGTGAGTAACTATTATGCTTTTTGAACTTATAGCTTTAGCATCAAAGCGACACTTAGGTGAATGACAAATGACAATACCTTCTAGATATTTCGCGACAGATGGTGATGGTTCACAAAGTCTTGCCACTTGTAAACTCCCTAGGGACACATTAGGGATACACCACACCTTATATGATAACACCTCTACCTAATTTTATATTTGCCGTTTTTGTTGATTCAATTATGTTCACTCCTTTAAATTAATTACACGCAGAATGGAAACAATACCGAAATCCGAATCTTTTAATTTGCAAATAATTGCTTTGGAAGAGATATAAGAAAAAAAAGCGGAAAATAAAAAAGATTCCTAATTCGATCAGCCGTAATCCAATTATTTCCGACCTGTGTCACACATTCAGTTGGCAGGGATGGTAAGGGCCACCAGCAATCTCTTTGACAGATTATTACTTTTTGCCGAATATTTTCGGGATAATACGTTTCGGGGTAACTTATTTGTGTTTGTTATGGTAGTATTTTAGTTGTTAAACTGCCCAGTTTCCAGGTATTTCCAACATCATTGTGGTGTTCACCATCGAATTTCTATTTTGGCGTAAAAATATGCTGAATAGATTATTTTAATATGATTAAAATATATTTAAATTAAATAAATAAAATAATTATCGCACAACATACACACAACGCCATCTAGTCCCAAACTAAGCAGAGCTTGTACTATGGGTACAAGAATAACTGATACTAATTATATATATTCTTTTATTTTGTAAATACATACATACTAATTATACATAGAAACACCCAGACTAAGACAAACCCCCATGTTCATGCACACAAAGATTTGTCTTAAGCGGGAATCGAACCCGCGACCTCGGCGTCGCAGGCCGGTAGTAGTGTGTTGTACTAATTGAATTGTTCTATCATTTAAAATTACGTTACCAAATTATGTTGTAATGTTTTATAAAGACAATTGTCTATGAAAAGCAATTAATGTTTTATTTTGTTCAATGTATTGTTATATTATGTCATGTATTAGTTTTATGCTAATAAAGAACTTTCTAAAATAATTAATTAATATCATTGTGGGTTGTAAACTTGTAACTTTGTGATAACTGTTACTAAAACTACTTTAGTTGGTGCCAAAAGATTACGATAAATATTAACCGTCATAACTTACGCAAAAAAAATTACAAAATGGCGTATGAATTTAGAAATATTATCTTTCATATCAATTTCTTGTTTAATAACATTTTATTCATGTATGGCTACCAACATTGTTTCAATGCTTGTTTAAAAAACTCCAATAGTATATCTATTACATATTCGGTCGTGCAGTGCACCTCACAAAAACGTTCTTACACATCATTATACTCCCCAATAGTTGATCAAAGTGTAATATTTCACTTATAATTAGACGCAGGTATCGGCTGTACGTAATACTAGCCGTGTGTAATTTATCGAAAGGGCCCCGAAGGGACCCAATGTGCCGATTGTGAAACTTTCATATGAAACCGTAACTGCCGAAGTTTTCCCCTTATTGCCATGATTAATTGATATAGTGTTACGTGACATTAATTTTATTGAAATTCAATTAAGATTTATTAAATTCCAATGCTGTTAAGTCTCAAAGTTCTAAAAAGAAATTCTTCAGTATTGTAATTTCTTTCAAGATCGATTTACCCATGTAAACAAATTTCCGATAAAATATTTTTGTACCCAGGATGTCAAAATCACGTACCAAATCACAGAGACTCTTTGAAATCAAATTCCGTGACACTGACTTGTTATTCCAGCTAGACCCAATAAAATACCCAAATAAATCTGTTAAAATACTTTTGAAAAGCTTTTATTACGTACAGAATTTGATAAATAGCAATCGATTTTTTTAAATATAGTTAATTATGCAAAGCCTTAGCAATATGGACACTGTACCTATGGTATTTCAAATGCCCGTTGATGGTCCGTGCATATGGCACAAAAATTGTGTAACATTGTAGATTCAAAAAGCTATATTATGTTTATGCAGAAATGAAATGAAATGAAATAAGTTATTATAAGTACCTATATTATAAGTTATTTGTCGGAATATGGGTATACAAATGCAGAATATAGAATTGAATCGATATCAGACGCATTTTGCGGATATTGTCATTTCTCATTAGAGAACAAAAATAAATGGTGTCCCCGGGACGCACGCTCTAAGGGAAAGTAAAGGGACACATTTTTGTTCACTCATTTCAGTAATTGGCTTATTAATGGTAATGGCATTTTGAATTGACGTAGACTGCAACGACTATCAGTAAATAAGCTTTTTCTGTTTTCGGAATCAGCTGTTAATTTAATTAGGAAAGTTTTTATAAATTATACCTTCAGTCTTCTTTTAGATTTAAGATATGAAATAAATATATTTTTTTATAAGTCCGTAAAATAAAACCTCACCTGAGATACTGGAAACTTTTTTTCAATAAAGTTCTTCCATCCGCCCCGTATGGACCACCAGAAAGGGTCCACAAATTCGCTTGCTTAACAATATTCATAGCACAAAAGCTGACCTTCTTACAATAATGTGTATAATTTATGATACCCGCACGGCACAAAACCCGCTATCAAAGCAATATGTCAAACGCATCCGCGGCGGGAAACCGCGGGCCGTCACCTGCACGTATTTGTCAAAACTGAAACTAAACAACATTGATCATATCGGTAGACGAGCCTATTGTCGTTGAAAATTGATCCTTATTTAATAGTCGTTAAGAGTGATAAGTGTAGTTTATGACGTGCGAAACAGAAAGTGTTCGACGGTTTCCACCAATATTGTATCAATATGTATTAGGCTGTCAGATGCGGTGGAGCGTGGACGTCGGAACTCCCGGATTTATCGTCTAACTTTAAACGTTATCCCACTTCCGCACATTGTGTTTGTGCGTTGAAAAATTAGACAAAAGTTACGTGCTTTGTTTACGAAGCTGGAATATGGATTGCTCCGGAAATATTCCAATTTGATTGCAAAGTGGAAACTGTCGGTAAAGTTTTAGCCAATAAATCGGATTTAAACAATACGGTGATGGATTATACTTTTGTCAGATACATCAATCATACTCGTACTTTCAAGCAACACCTATAAAACTTTTGAAATATTTTATTTATTTGCAATTTTGCATATAAAAAGCTCAGTCGAGTTTTTTTTGGCATAAAATAACTTCAAGTGTAGCTGTGGAATATTACTAGCGATCGATTTCATATTCGAAACCTGCATGCCGTTCCCGTTCGTTAACAGTTCTATTACCGGCTCGTCAAATAAATGACCCATCAAAGTAATATCGCGTGTCTACTAAAAACATACATAAATCGAATGCACCTTAAATCGCAATTGGATCACGTAGTCACTTCATTTCCCGGAACCTTCAGTTTCGAAGGATCCCATTCGGGTGGCTACCTGCACCCCCGAGGGTGTCGGAGTAATTTATGACCCGAGATAACGAGGGCTCACACTGCTCTTATCGACTTCCCTAGCTGTTTTTTACTCTCTAGTGCCTTTTTTCACAAGCAAATCGACTATTACAAAACTGATATTGATCGCAGTCCAAGTGGGCGCCAAAAGTGATACGCGCTTTTTTCGCGTCTAGACTTTTTATAGGTATATTAACGTGCTGAATACTGACAAAGATACGTAATGTTAGCCGAACTGGAGCTTTTATGACCTATTACGGAAACCTTAGTCTTGAAGCTACTGACTTTATGGGCATTAAAATGTTTGCTTATGCAGAACTGCGGATGTAGATTTTTAGCATCGATTTTACATTATGTGCTTCCTTTACGTCTCAACGTTTAAATAAAGAACATTAAGCAGTATAAATAAAGTAACGTACGACTTCTTTAATTGGTATATTTTAGTAATACAACAATAAAATAATATTTTCATAAGAACACAAACATTCTAACAATAATATATATACTAATTGAATTTTGCAATATAAATTGCTGATAAGCTGATTTAAATGTAAAAAAGCTTCGAAACAACTGGCAAGCGACTCATTCACAATGAAAAGAATATCAAAGAAGAACGACAAATAAAAAACATTTATTGGTAAAAACAAGTATAAAAGCAATGCAGCCCATTATTAATACAGCATGTGTTGTGGTATCGACTAAGTGCTTTTATAAAAAAAAGCTGCAGATGGCTTTGTGTGAACATTAACTGCTTTAGATTTATGATTTTTAAGTTCCTTACTAGTGCCTTTTTGGCTTTTTTATGTGTAGGAACTTTTAGAAACTAATACAAGTCAATTAAATGATAACAAGTGTTTAAGGGCAATAAAATAGTTATATAATAATTAAGATGTTTTACATTATAATTATAGAACGCCAGAAGAAATTACACTATCAAGTGCTCCCAAAGACAAGACAATAGTCTGATATAATAAATTGTGTCGCAGGTAATTATAAAATATATTCATTACGGTAAGATGAATACATTTATAATTTTGTACTTGCATACAATTTGTAATTATTTATTAGAATGATGATTATTCTGTCTAGTAATATTTAATTAGACAGCAAATATAACCCAAACCGCAAACTACAAATGCTCTAACACCTAGAAAACCCTCATTCTTGCATCAATATTTCCAATGAACGATACGGGGACTAATTAATTCCTACTGTTAATTAATTATTCAATAATTTAATCAAACACATTCCTGTCTGTCTAGTCACTTTTCTAGCCTACGGGTGTGTCCCACTGCTGGGAAAAGGCATCTTCCCATGACTTCCAGGCCTTTTTGTTAATTCCTATCTCTGTCCAATCGTTTTGAAATGCGTCCATCTTTTCCCAGCCATCTTCGTTTGGGAACTTTAATATATTATATTTTATACCAAATAAAAAGTACAAAAATATTATTTTAATATAGTTGCGTAAAAATTATGCTTATCGGACTAAAAAATCAAGAAAAATGAGCTTTTATTACTATAATACGTAAATAAGTGAAGCCTGAGGCGCCAATCAGCTCCGGGCGCCTGAAGAATAGCGTTCATTTCCCGAAGCGATTCCGCCCTTCCGCGCGAACATTATCATAACTAGCGGCTATTATTTACTTTTCACAATAATACCAGCCATTCTGAATAAAAGAATTTTTAAATAAAAATCTTGCTGGAAATTGGAAAGCATTTTTCGATATCAATGGTATTGTCCTGTCTTTACTACTTTAATTTCCTGTATTTTGCTCAATTTTACTTCATTTGTTTGTATTTAGTTAATACACCTGTTTAATATTGAATTCTTATTTATTTGTACACCACAGTGCTATTAAAATAGGATCAAATAAACCATAACTAAGAACAGTAATCATTTTATATTTATCATTAATATCGTAACCAATTTCCCCAAAAAAGAACAAAGAAACTTCTTGCCAAAAGTCGGGTATCCATAGGTTTCCAAGTAAAAGCATTACGGGCCATAACAATAGCCTAAATGTGGTGTTGGTCGTTAAAGTCCCTTGAGAATTTATGTAGTTCGCGGGAAACCTTAACTTCTTACATATAGTAAAGTAATGCCCACTTCCTAAGAACCATTTTAGAACTACCGTTAATCTAATCGCCGTCACCAGCTGGCCAATGACGTCATATTTCAACCCTTTTCAATACTCCGACATTCATAGCTCATACATTTCAAAATTGTTCACAAAATGTGTTGATGTAGTAGACCTCCCAAATTATTTATTAATATTCCACGTTTACTACACCGTCCTTACATAATATGGAAACCCTTTCAATATTACTTAACTATGTAAGCGCTTTGGTTCTAAAACAACATAGATACAAAAAGGTAGGATAAAAAAATATTCTACCAATAAGGTGTATTTTAAATGAGTTTTTTGTTGTATTTTATTGTATAAATTACTATAATACCTAATATTATCAAATGATCAGAACGGCCCTTAAGCTACAATTTCATCCATCAACACGGCCTCAAATAACATAGATAAATAATAGACGATAATATTTTTTCCAGCGAAATTATTCAATTATTCAACAACCTAGTGTTAAATATTTTATCCTTATTGAAATTCAAAAGATTGTGTTCAAAACAAGATGAGATTTGTGCCCGTGGGAGGCAATTTAGATGATTTCATGGCAAAACGGCAGGAACGGCAGCTGGGCAGCGGCTATGCGTCATTATGGCAAGATCGCCGTGATTACTTGGAAGGAGATGTTTGATAAACAGCTCATTTATCAATTTGCCAGCGGCTCCTTGCGTACGAAATATTAATTCTCTTATGAACTTGGAAGCTAAACGGCCGCGTCTAGACGCTGCATGGTAGTAAATTGCAGGCTAAATATAAATGGGGTGTTCTTTTGTTTTCAGCTGTCAACGGCATGTGGAGCTACTACTTAAGCTAAGAAGGGCTCATTATCAAATCAAATCTATGAGATTTTTTCACTGAATCACTGGTTGTATTGTTTACACAAAGAAACATCGATAAACTCATGTAATATATTCAATGTCATCTGCTGCAACATCATAGTGCAAAAACATGGAAATGATTTTAGCAACCTCAATAATAAAAGTAAAATATAATCGGGTTTGCGTACAACACATAAACAATGTCAGCGTTGCACATAAACGATGTCATCCCATTAAAACAATAGCAACAAACAAAACAAACATAACGAAATAAACAACGCTCGATTGAACAAAATCCTATCACTACAATGTACAAACAATACAAATTCAAATGCATATCTGCTAGTGATGTACCCAATAACTCTTCTACGAAATATAAATAAGAATTGTGAAATTAACGATTTGGAGAAAGATACTACTGTTACGAATAATAAGACAATTAAGCATTTTTTTCTCCTTGCAGTTAATTTATATGCACCCAAATTCAGTTAAACTTACTCAAAGCGTGTTTATGTAAAAATATAACTAAAAGATTAAAAGGCAAAGTAACCTTGCCATGAGCCTATCTACAAACCCTATATACATTTTTTTTTAACCAATCACATTTCGACTCTTAAAAAGGCGGTTTTTGTTCTAAAATATTTTTGTACAAGTTTTGGTATGCGGCAAATACGAATATTCGTATTGTTCTTTGCATCACTAATATCTACATACAAAATTATTAAATCGTGTTTATCCAGAGCCGTAATTCAAAATCCAATTTGGTGTTAGATTCGATTTCAGTGGGAATAAATCGGATATTCCATTTGTTACATTGCTTCGTACAATTTATGTAGGCTGTATCGAGTTTTGTTTATACCTACGAACGGTTAATATGATTTGGCTCAGCTAATTCTGCGTTAATAGCGCTTGATTGAAATGTGTGATGTGAATTACAATGATTTGGGCTTCATTAGATTATTAGGCCGATTCTGCTGATTGTTTTCGGCGTTAATTCGGAATTGCGTTTCAGAATATACGAGTAGTATTGTGTGTTTGTTATCTAGTTCTCTCGATTTAGCAGAATCGAATTGAGGCCATCTTGCTTATACTTAGTTAGAAAAAAAGTAAGCACTAAGAAAAGAAATGGTCATTTAGTTTTATTTGTATCATTATTATGTATTTTAATTAGTAGTGAGCTAACTATTAATTGAATCATACTTTTTCGTGTTCACCATACGTTTAGTTACGGAAGGAGGCATAGGAGCAATTTTAAGCCTTGACTGCTTACAGGTTGTGTACTTGATTTGAGAACATTTATTCAGGTTCGAAGATAAAAATAACTTGTTTTTTTGATAAATCTTGACACCATTCTAGTTAAAGGGCCTATTTAGAACCAATTGAGTAAAAAGCGCAATCAAGGGCGAATTCAGCTTTTGACCCAGGAGAAATCGCATGAACAAATTCGAGTATTTTTTGGTGAATAATAAAAAATATACTGTTGTCCTAAACCAAGCTAAAGCCTAAAATCATGACCCCACAACTTTACTTCCCTACGACTGAGCATAATGAAAGAGTTGGATCCCGTTTAAAATACCTTGTATCTTGATTATACTGCTTATAAATTTTACTCGTTTACTTTGATTTTTTTAAAATTGAAACGGTATAATGGTCGACTTCCATACAATATTTTAGATGACATTCACTACAGAAGGACGTTAGTATAATATCCTAACATTAAATGCAGTGGTCCTGACATGTTTATTGCGGCATTCAATATTCTCACCTTTACTTTATTCGCCTATAAATCTCAACAAGAAATAGTAATAGCTAAATGATGGTGATTGTAATCGTGTATTAACATGATACGCTCTACTGGCTCGTGGATTTAGGTCTCAGACAAAAAGCATTTATGTTTATGTTCTACCTACCCAGTGTCCCAATACCTACATTATTATTATTATTATTATTATTATTACGAAAGAAGTGATTTGTTGCCCGTGCAATCACTACTCCAAAAGTCGATCGTTTCAACAATGTTTGTATCCTTGTTGTCAGTATAAGCAAAGAACAGATTTATTTTTTGGAAATTTCAATATGTTGGTACCTATATTTATACATTAGGTACGTGAATTAATGTAATTTTACAAATATTTTAAATTTGCACCATGTTGAAAATATTAAAAGTACTTAATAAAATATACATACATGGTAAACCAAGCAGTAAAATGTTTAACTTATGCAATTTGAATGCTCAGTAAAGCTCAGTATCTTTTACATAGTTACGAGCAAAATGTAGATTTGTCTCAGAAAGAAGTTCTTTGTTTGCATTCAATTACAAGATTGTCCGCTGCAAGTGGAAAAACTGCTAAATATTTAAAATAAAAATAACTAATGAAGTTGAAAAAACAAAGACAAATTCAGACACCACTTTCCTTTTTCATTTTTGTAGTAATATCAACTGCTTATCTGAAATTAGATTTTCCAAGAAAACTCGACGTTTATACAGTTAATTAGAATAATTCGGGAATATTACTCAGACATTACTTGGTGTTATAAAGCAGACGGCTTAATTAATAAAAAAAGTCGGGTTTCAGGGAAACTCCGGAATTAGCCGGACGGAAGCGGATCTCGGATGAAGGGTCGGCCATTAATCATTCACGTTCTGCGCGCGAAAACGCCTTTCATAAAAATATATTAAAGTTTCCTTCTCGTAATGCAATTCCACGCCTTGTATGTTAATTTGCTGTCATAAAATATGGATATTCAGCTTTTATGTACCTTAGCCAATTTGAGATGGCTCAAGAAATTGAGTTTTGAGGAAATTCGCACAAGCCTGACTTTAAATGGACTTAAGGAAACTTAAACGAAATCGAATCGAAGTTTTGGTCATGAGGCTGCCGAAAATGAATATTTGAGTGGATGGTGATAGTGTTTTCATTTCTTTATTTTTATAGATCGCAATTTGGAAAAAAAAATCTTTCGTAAATAGAATTGAATTTTAAGTAATTATGCAAACCATTCATAGCTGCTCGATTCTTTTGCTTATTATTTTTTATTAATCTAAATCAATGTCGCTGTAACGTTTCTCCAATCTGTTATATATATGCATAGGCTCAAGTTCCATTAGTCATTAGCCACATGGCACATGGCATACAAGGCATTTTATTTCATCCGCACCAGTAACACAAAAAACCTTATCCTGCAATCAAAACACTTCCTATTGAATATTGATATAGTATATACTCTTATTTACAAGTTACAGTAGTATAAATTCAAATTAGAGCCTTCGCAGACCACCATTTTGATCGACCGATAGTATAGTCGAGATGAGTTTTTAAACGCACACTCTGACTCAACTAAACTAGTCTGAAGACAATCGGACAAATTTTGAAGCCGAGTAAACTTTTTCGTCGGCTGACATAATTCCATTTCTCTTCTTAGAAAAAAAGAATTATTTGTTCTGTCATAAGAAAGAAAAACATTACAAAGCGACTAAAACTACATAATTCTAAAATATTCGCATTCGCATCTCAGCACAAAAACTGAAAATTGCAGCGCTAAAAGCACCGCAGCGCTGATAATTCTGATGCGCCCAGTGAGTGAGTAAGTAGCAGTGTGCTAAAAAAAAAAATACTTTAATTTTTGGTGTCACAAACAAACACTAGTTTTGAAATTACAACTAAATTACTTAACTAAGAAACAACTACACCTATATAAATATTATTAAAATAATACATTAACAGGAAAAATAATTTTATGCAAAACCATTTTAAAAATAATATTAATTAAGAGCCTAGCTATAAAATCGGCCGATAAAAAGTCTGTAGTCTGCGAGGGCATTTAGAAAACTTAACTGGAAATGAATGTCACCAGGGTGTCATAAACATGGCGTCCCCAGGGATTGTAGCGGTTCCGTTCCTTCTGCTAGTAAATTGATACAACCCTAGGGTATATTAAAGTGACCTATCAATTACACGGTATCGATAAGTGGCTAGATGTCTCGCTTTCCGTCTGGATTATTTTTAGCAGGGATGTGTTAGATAAGAAAGCGTCAATAAAAAATCTTATTTGTGAAGCTTGTGATAAATTCTAATACAGATTCAAAGCAATTTCTAAATGATTTGATAAAGCAGCTTTTACTTGCGACTACGTTGGAATTCGTTATATTATTATATTAAGAAGTAGCTGCTCTCACCCTTTGACCTGCGTTAAACTATACTGCTTAGCTCCCGTGGAATAAAGCGTAATGTAAAATATCAAAAAACCTATATTGACCTTTATTTTTACTGGTGGTAAAGCTGTTGTGAATGAGCTCAAGGGCGGCAGCACCACTGTCTCACCTTTAACCTGCCGCCAAATAGTAGTGCTTCCATTACTGTGTTCCGGTTTTGGTGGTGAGATCAGGCCCTGAAATTACTGGCACGTGAGGCATAACACCGTAGTCCTCAGCTGCAGCGACGCATCTATAATCTGCTTTTGTGGATTGTTGATGTCCATGGGCTGTACTCCACTTACTATCAGGTGGACTACGCGTTCGTTCGCTGTGGGAGTAGTATAAAAAAAAATTGATAGTAAAAATATCTATCAAACGAAATAAAAACGATAACAATTTTTCGAGATTAACGCTAACAAACAAACTAATTTTTTCCCGCAGTTTCGTCTGCACGATGGGTATATCAATAAAAATAAATTTGCAAAAAGCACCTTGTAGTCAGTTCCCTGCATTTAAAATTTTATCAAAATCGGGCCAGCCGTCTAGATGATTAGCCGATTACAAACAGATAAAAATTTAAAAACATATATTTAGGTATATTATAATGTTTCGTGCAAATAACCATATCAACTGAAAAAAACATTGTTATTTTGACATTATAAATAATCACTCCAATTTTATAAAAAAGGTATCTTATGTCTGTTTCCTGGTCCTAAACTACTTTCCAAACAATTTTCAGCCAAATCGGTTCAGCCATTTTTGAGTTATAAATAGTAAAACTAACACGAGTTTCTTTTATATTTAAAGATTAAGCCAGGCTTTGCTGATTTTTTTTTCGCCTATCGTATTAGCTTAAAAACAGACCAGGTATACAACATATTATAAGTATATATTGTAGATATGTATGAAATACATATTTTGTAGACCTAAGTTATGTTGAAAAACTGTCCAATTTGTTTTTAGTTTTACAAATCATGTTTATGTTTAATCTCAAATTATAATAACAAAACAGACAATCACGATTTTCTTTCTACTTCAGTATTGACAAATCGGTTGTAATGTAACGTATTTTACATCCCATCTCTATTAGATCTCATTAGTAAGATCAAACGGTAGCAGCATCATTAAGCAAGACGAGAAGCTGATGCTAACACTCTAGGGAGAAGGCTAGATGAAGACGAATAGAAGCTTAAAGTAACCTTATACATGTTGCTGTGAGAAACATATATCTTAGATAAAACTGCACCAGAGAAAAATCGGTGCTGTTAACACTGACAGATTGCGTGTTTTACATTACTGCTTTTACCAGCTGTGTTGAAAGTGATTATTTTCATATTACAAAACAGCATTTTGATGCCCACAAGGTTTAATGAGTAATATTTTTTATATTAATTAGTATTGACGCAATTTGGAGGTGGTATTGAATATGAGGAGTTGTATTTATATTAAAAACTTAATGAATCATCTTTACTTTATAAAGAAAATAAAATTAAAAACAAAATAACTTAAGTATATATTGACGTGTTAAAAGTGATTATTTTCGTATTATAAAACAGCATTATGATGCCTACAACGTTTAATGAGTATTTTTTTTTTATATTAATTAGTATTGACACAATTAAGTGGTGGTATTGAATAAAAGGAGTTGTATTTATATTAAATCCTTAAAGAATTACCTTTACTTTATAAAGAAAATAAAATTAATAACAAAATAACATACGTATATATTGATGACCGGATAGCGGAGTCGGTAGTCAATTGCCTGCTACGCAGAGGTCGCGAGTTGGATTCCCGTTCAAGACAAATCTTTATGTGCATGAACATGGAGGTTTGTCTTAGTCTGGGTGTTTCTATGTAAATATAATAAGTATATATTTACAAAAGAAAAAGTATCAATGTATTAGCATCAGTTATACTAATACCCATAGTACAAGCTCTGCTTAGTTTGGGACTAGATGTTGTGTGAAAGTTACAAAAAAGGGTTTGTAGAGCAAATTCATTCGATTTATTTGGGGAATTTGTAAAAATAAAATTATCACGTTAGATCGAAATAACAATAATTACGCAGCTTTGTTTATTCCTACCATCCTCAATGTATATAACATTATCGTTGGTGTAGATTGTAAGAGGAAACAAAGCTCATGGGGAAAATCAACCCGGCTCACATATTTGTACGATTTTTCCACGTCTCATTTGTTACTTGTCCTAACTTTTGTAGTACGTGCGAGAAATTCTTATTTTGTTACTTAATAAAGTCGATGGAAGCCAGATTTACGCGAGAGATATATCTGGCTTGAAGTGTTTTCTATTTCACCAAGATAGAGCTTTTGCTTTAGTTGCATTGGTTAGATTAAATAGCGGGATATTTCTTGGTAATGATTTTAGGATAAAATAAAAAATTAAATGAGGTATTTTTTCACTGCTTCGATATTCTAAAGGTTAGCGTCTCGGTTTCGATTCCCAGGCCAGGCAAAGTGATATTTGAGAACTTTCCATAAGGACATTCACAATAGCAGAATGTAAATGGAATTGTGCCCGGCGGATGGCGATAGGCTCACCTCCTATCCCATGGGACCTTAAAATATAAGGTGAAGTGTGGGTGCGATACACCTCTGTCACACCCTTCTGGGTAATAAAAACGTGATGTTATAAATATGTAGACTCTTGTACTTAGCAGGTTGTCTCCCATTGTCACGTCTCATGGAGTTATTCGACGGAATTCGTTTAATTGTCTGAAGTCAATACACAATACAAAGACGTATGTCATTTTGATTTATTCCCAAAAAGTGATCGGATTAAACGTAAATAATTTTCCAATAAAAAAACCGACTTCAATTACTAATAATGCTTATAAAATAAAAACTACTAAACCAAACTGAAATAATGTTTTATGGGACCACCTGGCAGCTATTTTGCGTCGAACAAAAAAGAATCACGCGAATCGGTCCATTAACCGCGACGTAATCGATGTACATACATAGAAAAAAAACATACCGGTCGAATTGAGAACTTCCTCCTTTTTGGAAAGTCGGTTAATAAAATAGCATCTTCTCAAAAAATCTTTTGAACAATTTGGAGTCAGCCATCCAAAATTAAAATGCGAATAAAACATTAAAAACACGGCAAAATGTTTCGTAAAGTTAAATTTCCTTTACAGTAGTTGTACCCGGGTTTATACCCTCGTTACTGGTGAAAAAGCGTTTCAAACACAAAGGCTTGTCGCATTAAAATATCTTACCTAGCCAAATCGGCCATACATTTCCGGTACGTACTCAAACTATGGCCCGTAAGCCATTACCATTTCAACGAATGTGAGGACAAACCCTGCCAAGTTACGACCTACTGCTACCGTGCTGTGTCCCATCTGGTTAGGGTTGCTACCAGGTTTATGAACCTGAACATTCCAAGTTGCCACCCCTTTCTAGTGTTTACGAGATAAAGTTTACAGTGCTTTGTAGGTTTAGTGCTGAAGAACACAGGTGTTTTAAAAGTAGTTCAAATATTGTTATAAACCTAGTTATTGCCCACTTCTTTTCATGCCGGGCAAGCATATAAGCGCGACGCGCTTTTGTCTTGTTACCCCATACAAAAATATGACAAAAACGTGACTATATCTATCTCGCACTCGTATGCTTGCCCCGATGGAGTCGTTTTAGATGACAAAAGATTTGACAGCCAAAAGATTTTTATAACGAGAGTTCTATTAAATTTTAAATAACTGAAATTTCCTTATGCTTTTCCTGAATTAAATTTAAGAGTAGGTACGTTGTCAAATAAGCGTTTGTTCAACATTTTTATTTTAATGTTTCAAAGACAAACATTGTTCACAGACAACCATAGTTTATCTTCAAAAAAGCATAGTGTCCAGGAAAAGAAACCGATCCGAGCATCCTTACATCTGGCCATCATGATTTCCGTCGTCGTTATGTGATAAGAATCCACGATCGAATAAAACGCGAATCAATTCTGTCCAAATAACAAAAGCTATTGAATACGTCTTTGTGGGAAATAAATTGGTTTTGTAATGAAAAAGGAATGCTATGTGAGGGTTTTTTCGGCAACGAATGGAGATATGAATTTGAATACTTTTTTGTGTCCCCGAACAATGAATGTTCCATTTATGTACTGCCAGTTGTTTGTTTTGTAAGACGCTGCGATAGGCATTTTTTTAATATTTAGGAATATTTTTATGTCTTCCTCGATGCAATTACTTATTAATTAAATTATGTAAACTTGTAAGCTACGTTTTTTCATACCAAACCTTGTAAACAGCTTAGTTAAACTTAACAAAATTACAAAGTAATCTTATAAATTAAAAAATTATGTTTTAGTTCCATGGACGTCAAAACGCATACGGGACAAATGAATACAAAACATAAAATGAAAAATAAAACCAAATTAATTAAATAATACTAATTGCAGAAATATAATTTGAATAACGTTCGTACATTACCAACACCTGCAGTTAACCAAAACAGATCCACAATACGCATAAACCTTAACACTCACATAAATAATGTACCACAAAAACCATAACGGCTAAGCACATATGTTTTTGCAGCTGCTTCATGCTTAATCGTACATAAAACCCTTGGATTTTACCCTCCTCATTCTGAATATTTCCATGTGTGTAAAGAAAACCCCCAAAGCCTACAAGACATGTGTCACCTCAAAAGAAACTTAGGTGTCGTCCAAAGCAGGTAAAAAATAAAAAACATACGACGGATATTTCTTGTTTTACAGACGACTCTTTGTTTTCTTTTTAAAAAAGGAGGAGAGAAATTTTCCTAGGTTCTGTTTTGAGATAAAAAGCTTCAAATGTGACCAATTTGCAAAATACACAAGAAGCGAAAAATAGAGCGAAAAATAAATGAGTGAGCAAGTTAACTATGTATGCAAAGAAGGTTAAATATTGAAAAAGAAAAAGATTTGTTGGGGTTTGGGATAGCACGGGAAATTCCTTTCACGTCTAGTTGGGTTTTGACGTGGAAAATGGCGTTATTTTCTATTTGTCTGAAGTTATTTACTGCTATATGAAAAATGATAAATAATCTTATTTGAAAAAGCGCTCATGAGTAATTTTACTCTATAAAAAAATCCATTTGAAACTTTATTTAACACTTTATTGTACACAAAAGATTACACATAAATAAACATATTAAAGTAAGAGTATACAAAAGGCGAGCTTAACTCAGTGCTTGAGTTCTCTTCCAGCAAACCTAGAGCAATAGAGGAGATGATGATGCCATAGAGGGCAAGCTTGATGTTTTTGTGAAAATTTTACCTTGTATTTTTCCTAATCTTTTTTTCATGATAACATACCTAATACCGTCACATGGCAATAACCAAAAATAATACAATATAGCTATACTATACTCCTATATTATATTATGTAAATGGCGGCCAACATTTTATATTTTACTCTCTATTTCCATAAGAAGTTTCCTCGTCGTTTTATATTCTTGCATCGTTTAATCTTGGCATTAACGGTGCTTTTATAACAAAATATGTAATCCGAAATTAATCCCACGCTACCTGCTCCCGGGTAAGTCACGTATCACTTCAATTAGGCTGCATTTTAAAATCTCTCCAGTGTCCATAAAAGTGTTTTAATTAAAAAGAAAAAAGTAAGACAGGAGTGAGTTGCAAATCCGGCTTAGCTGGGATATTGCGGACCAGGAAACTTTCCCTTGCAAAAACCGTTTTTCATGTTACGACTGGGGCTGCAGTCTTACTATTAGTAAAGTACTGACTACAAATCCGCAATTGATACCATGCGCACTGCTTTTAATGTAAATGTCGATTTTTTACTATTTATATTGCAATACATTTTTATAACGGAGAGTTTTTAAACTATCTAAGTATAAATAAATACACTACTAAGTGATACAAATAATTCAAAACCTAGATTAGTAAAGATAAAATATTACTTTGTCGTCAGAATAATAAAACAAGGCCTATCACAAATAAAGAGCTCTAAGATAAAGTTTGATTTCAGTGAACCTTTCCAAATGATCTTGCGCGGAAAGATGGAAATTGGATTTTCAATAAAGCTTTACGCCTTTTTTATTAATTTTACTGCAAAATTTCGATTCCAACAGTAAAAACGTTCAATAAGATTTTATGTTTAGGCAGAATTGCTTAATTGGTAAGAATTCTTACCATCCGGGTGTGCTGCATGCCTTCAGGCGTGTTGCATGCTGCATGCCTAATTGTATGTTGAATGCTGCATGCCTGCTTATACTGAATGCCTGCTAGCATGCATGCTTGCGCCAGCTTGGATGCTGCATGCTTGTATTCTGCATGCTTGTTCATATGATCATATCATCAAAACTGCAGGCACTTGTACTGCACTAGCATAATTGAGACGTTACTCCTTTACGTATTTTTTTATTATGACGTGAATAAGAACAAGCTCAAGAGATTATGCTAGCAGCAAAGCAATATCAGCCAAAAAATATGAGAAACTTACTTTTGTAATTCAATAATTATACAATACGTATATGCTATGCAGTAAAACCTTAAAAAGAAGGCATAAAAATTGTCTTGGAGCTCGTTGAAGATGTTCTTGCAATCAGGAACGATTGCATTCGTGCGTTCTTTGTACAATGTGTTATTTTGTTCCTCATTTCAAAGAAAACCAACTCACGTCTCAGAATATGTGCTGTTTCAATATTGTTTTATTTCTCCACGTTTTTCACATAACGAGTCTTGTGAAGACTACTGTTTGATGGGTTTCATACTCGTACTAATTTTAAATTAACTGCCGTTATTTTAACAGTCTCATCGGACTGGTGAACATAAAATGGATTTGTACCATCTTCTGTGGAATAAACATCATTCTATAATGTACGACTGTAATAAAACTTACTACGTTCCCTTGAACTTATCGTGTTAATTTCAGTGAGAAATACACTAACAATCAGTGTTAAACGAATGTTCCTAAAAACCTATCTTTCTTTGATCAATGTCCTACAATGTTTAACGAAATTGATAAAAATGCAAACCTACTTAACGAACTTCCTCGTAAGCTCAAAATCCAAACTCCGTTGCCGAGCTTAAAGCGAATTTTAATCTACGACCAATCACAGTTTTTACGGCATCTCTTTGGAACTGCAATAAAATTTTACTGTACTAAGTTTTACATAACTTCCTACATTGTAAGATCAAGATAAGATATACTAAATTTTCTCTTTGAATTATTACTATAGTTTAGAGCTACGTTGGTGCTACAATTTCTAGCATGAGGCGCCCGTTTCACATACAAGTCCTTATTCAGAGGTAATAAATAGTTCCTTACTCTTTCCGTCTTGTGTGGAACCCCATTGTTTCCTAACTACGGAGCACAATGGCTGACATGTATATAGATAAGTATTTAGGTACCGAAGTGGTGCAACGCGACAAAAGAAGCGAATAGTCACACATCGTTAGTATTAAGGTGCGAGCAAATTAGAGCTGTCGCTTGCTACAGAATATTAGCGCAATGTAGGTAGTTTGTCGAACCGACGACACTGTTGAGAACAGAACACTGGTTCGATTATAACCATTTAAAATATTGTAATTTATTCAAAGGAAATAATATGATTTTTAACTCCCTGGGAGTAATAAGATGTATATAGTATATTATTATATTAATAAATAGTCACATTTAAATTGTTTTTAGTAAAGTGAAGTGACTAAGTTAAGAATGTATAAAATTGTTAAAGAATCATGAAATAGTTTTTAGTTCTAGTTTAATAGTGTACCAAAAAACAGATGCTCACGGCTACCTATTTGCGACCTGTTAAATACAAAAAGAATTTGAAATTACGTGAAATGTCCTGCAATTTTCAACTTTTTATAAGTAAGTATATACGTATTAATGAAAGATTAAATGTGAAGAGCAATTATCCACTTATTAAATTTTAATTTATGCAATTTAGGTATTAACAATTGGCTTAAGTTATATCTTGATCTACGCCATTATTATACCCATTTATATAACACGTCAATGGTCTGGTTAGCGCATACCTTAATAAACACAGTGCAGAATCGCTCGCCTAGAATGTAGCACAATGTTCTCGTATTCTGATTTGTGTGCAGTTTATTTCTAATCTTTATAAAGAACGGCTTTAAATTTGTATTTAGCCAGTATACACAATGTGCACATGTTCAAAAAGGCTGTAAGAATCCTTGCAAAGCTTCTCAAAATGTTTATATAAAATATCGTTTGCAAATTGTATTTTCCTAAGGGTGTTTCACCGAAATCGATCGACGTCGATCGCTGCATCAATCGATTGGTGAAAATGTACTTGTTAATTAGCTGACAGTTTTCTTTGGTATAACAGTCGAATGACGTCAATATGTGTACAACCCTTACTAATAAAATCAGTACACAATTTAGGCAGAGCAATTTAGCAAAAGACAAGCAGTGCGTGCTTCAGACATAAATTTACATGCCATGAACCTAATTCTAGTAACAAGCACTGTTTGTTCCATCAACCTCTGAAATTCCTTAACATTTCTCTTAGTTCTACCTAATTTTTATTTCTTCAAGGCCATTTATCTACCAAAAGTGTAATTTTGATAACAACATTAAATTGGTCTTGATATTTTGGACTGTAAAGCTTATCTAAATGATAAATGTATACGTTGTTCAAAACTTTAACATTGTGTGATTTTATTTTATAGTTCTTTGGATAACCCCAACAAATGAAGAGAATGTTAAGATAACAATAGAAAGCAAAATTGAATAAAATTCTAGATATAGAACATTAAAATAGATAAAATATATTGTTACAAGTTTTATAGCCCGATTTAGAATACAATTCTACAGTAATGAAGCCATAAAATATAAATTAGGCGAATTCTTTTTATTGTAGATCTGGAATGTAATTCTTATTCATCACTTCAAGATAAGTAGCATCGTAAAACAAGACATTTAATTTAATCTGAAGGTACTTCAACGGCAGTAAAAGATGTGGATTTTTGACGAGGTTTCTTTATTGAAATGGACAAATGAATAAATTCGTATAAAATGTTCTTTTTATCAAAGAACATGCCATAGATCATTAATGATTTTATAATTTTTTTTTTTTTTTTTTTTTATATTTAATAATAATTCTTCTTCTTCTTCTTCGTCGTGTCGATGGCTGAGTCAAATTTTATTTTGACTTGCCATCGTGGTGAAAGGATTAGCCAATTCGCTTTGAAGAACTCGCGATTTGCCCAGGGTGCGCCGGACGTAGGGAATAGTTGTGTACGTCACTCGGGGAGGCTCCTTTCATGCACCCCTAAATAATAATAATAAATTATCTTGAATTTTAACGGCATAAAATAAAATACCTATAAAATATGAAAGTAAATATACCTTTGTTGGTTAAAACTTAATTTCTTCAAGAAAGAATTAGAATAAGAATCATTTATTCTGGCTTAAAAACACATTACAATAGCGTCTAAAACTACTTAAACCTAAAATTCTATGAATACGCCAGAAATGGTATGTATATACGCATCTTAGCACAGTACTGCAGCGCAAAGCACCATAGCGCTGCTAATTCTGATACGCCCAGTGAGTAAAACAGTGACAAAATAGTTAAAGTAGTAATAAGCAATAATTAAGAAAATTATTACGAATAAATAACATACAAGAACTATAATCTCCTATCTATTATAACAAATAATAATACTTATACAAAAATATGACAGGTCCAAAAAACTTGTTAAAGGCTATTTTCCCTATAATTACGCGGTGGCCATTAGCATATCTAATGACAGCCTTAAGCTACCTCATTTAAATAAGCGTCAGCATCAACCATCTCAATTTATTTCAAGCACGTGCGAAGTACAGCATTTTTCTTCGGGAAAGCGCCATGTGCAAAGAAAATTAAAATAAAGCTTTAAACTTTTGAACAAGTTTTAGTACGTCTGCGCTTGAGCCTCATAAAAAGCACCTTCGAGTTGACGTTTTTATCCGAGAGGAGAGTGAAGCGAAGCCAGGGGTTTACATAGTCTTTGTTTCTTTTCATTATAGTGTAGGAAAGTCTGTAAACTGTCGAGACGGCAGTTTTTATTTGATTTGGTATTGTATTGTGTGCTCTTGAAGAATGCAGGGTGCTTTCAGACAAATTACATTAAATAATGCTTTGCGTTTTGTGTGCGGCGGAATGAAAATGTATTTTTCTTGCTTTTAAGTTTTTTTGTTTGCGGTGTACAATGACTAAATTATTGCTATTGTTATAAAATAATTGGTAAACATACTTTAGGGATTGTATAAAGTCAAGATTTCGTCTTGACAAGGATAGGGTATTTTTTAAAGGTTTATATCAAGTATGTACAAACGGATTGGTTGAATTCGTATAAAATAAGGTAATGTTCTTAGACAAAGTTATTATTATGCTGACATTAGACTTAATAAAGATCTTAATGGACCAATTTAACACATGATAAACCATAAAACCAAATATCAACAAGCATGCTAAAAGCTTATTTAATGATCAATTACATGAAAACATGGTGCTGGCGCTTAAATAACTAAAATTAAAGTACAATCGCTTTAAGTTACGATGCGAAAGGACGGTATCGGCTTAGAACGACCCACGCTGTTATTGGTGCGTGGTGTAGAGAAAAAGCTTTCTGCGATATTTAAACACAACTTTCAATATTACTAGATGTTATTCTAGGTAGATTACCTATTGGACGGCTATCTGAAAAAAAAATAGAACAATAATGTAGCCTATAAATACCCTCAAAAGCGACCCTGAAAATCAAAGATAGAACAATTAGAAGGATCGTTTTTGAAGGACCCTAAAAAAAGCTATGGTACTCGAATATCAGAATACAACAAATTGTATTCTGATATTAGAGTACTATCGTTTTTTTTAGTCACCCAGCAATGACCATAAATACAATTGATTCTCAAGTTCTCTCTTCTTTCTTTTCTCTCTCACGCTCACTCTCCCCCTCTCTCTCTCTCTCTTCTTTCTTTTCTCTCCCTCTCTCTCCCTCTCTCTTCTTTCTTTTCTATCTCACTCTTCTTTCTTTTCTCTCTCACTCTTACTCTCTCCCTCTCATACACTCTTTCTCTCTCTCTCTCACTCTTACTCTCTCCCTCTCATTCACTCTTTCTCTCTCTCACGCTTTCTCTCTCTCTCTCACTCTCTTCCTCTCATTCGTTCTTTCTTTCTCTCTCTCTTCCTCTCATTCGTTCTTTTTCTCTCTCTCTCTCTCTCTTACGCCTTCTCTCTCTAACACTCTTTCTCTCTCTCTCTCTCTCACAATCGCTCGCATGATAAGACACTAAAATATTTTTAAAATTAAGGCTATTATGAAAGTATTTTAGTAATTATTTTAATGAATAATATTTTGGTTTACTGGTGATTGTAATCTTTTCCAATATCAGATTTGATGAACATGTCCACTTTGCACCGCATGTTATAGAAGAGTAGTTTACAAGTTACGAGAGTGTTTGATTAAGCTCGACCCTGTAGCGCTAATCGAATTCTAGACGAACAACGTACCATAGTGGAGGAACATCAACTATGGGTATGAATACAATTATGGGTATGGGTAAAATTGGAAGCTTGTAGGACATGATGGGGTTGAAAAGCTATTATATTTTTTTAATAAGGTTTAGTATAATAACAATTTATATAATTATAGCTTTGTTATGCATTTTTACACCACAATTCTTGGGTTGTAAATAAAACCAATGTCTATTTTATGAAATATGTCGTGCAAAATACTATGTAAACTGTACATTATTTTAAATTACTTTTTGTTCGAATTGACTTAATTCTTCTATGAATAAGAGTGGGATTAATATGTTAGGAAATGAGCGTATCTTAAGTGTATCTGTCAGTGGTAGCACTGGGAACAAGATTACTAAGAGCTACAGTTTTTTTTTTCGCTAGATCGATGGAAAAAGTGTTTTTTATTGCAAATATATATTTTGCTTTTTATTTATGGCCCCAAACTTTTTACTTGCACCGTTGTGCTAAAGCGTGTAGTTCCACGATAGCTATTAGCAGGTTGCAAATTATGTTCGGTCGACGTCGGGCCGCGTGCGTAGGCGCAGGCGCCGGCACCGGCCTGATCTGCGGTACACTTACTGTAATTATTATGGGAAATTAATAGCAATAGTAAATGTCAGATATTTTTATAGTACGAGAAAGAATGCTTGATTGATAGCTTGGAGACTGCCAGTAATTTCTGCACTTTTTTGTACTTGAGACACAGGATTGATACCAGTTGTATCAACGTCAATTTTCTATCTCACTTTTTGACTATTTATTAAATAACGCGCATCAGCCATTTTGCACACAAAAAAAATTGTTCCCTTACTGGCACGTAACAATAACAAAAAAATGTATGCCAACATAACTTTACCATTAGGGAACCTCAACAAGACCTGTGGGTGTATTCCAGTAACTATTCACGTTTGTAAAGACATCCTTACCACGGTAGTAAACAACAGCTTAATAGTGACGGCACACTTTCTAGAATAAATTTACGATCCTGCAAAATGTTGTTTTCTGAGTTTTCTCATTTGACCTTCGGATGTAGTAGAAGTAATTAGCGAACATGTGATGTACAGTCTCTATGCTAATCTACTGTCGAATGAATATAAATTATAATGTGATAAGTGGAAATATTAATCAGTGGAGTCTCAAGATTGAATTTACACGGATCTTTATAATTTTTAAAGTACTTCGAAAAAGAAGCTGGTTCCATGTTCGACGTGTATATTGTTTTTAAAGTTTTCCATTGATTTCTTCGTTATATGTCAACTGATTTTTTTTTTATTCGAGAACTGCCGAGATGGCCCCATATACACCAAATTAGGATCTTCTAATGGAATCCCAAAGAAATCGAAGTCAACACTCAAATTTTATAGGTTTACTTCCAGTGTTTTTGGTATATTTCCTGAAGCTATTTAGATATTTGCATCTAGAAGACAGATCTCATATTGCTGAGCTTGTGCCTATAGAAAGACAGAACGCCTCAACAGTTAGGAGTACGGCGATAATTTCTTTACAATAGGCAAATTAAGACCGTTTACTGTATTCTTTCAAGTAATACACGTGACGTTGAATATTGGTTTGGTTTATTAATTTATATAAGAAGTAAAAAATAACAAAATAAACTACATAGGATAATTATTTCTTTCTACCTGTCCTTCTAACTGCTAGCCTGGTAGTCTTAAACGAAAAGTATTGATTCATTCAGAAGTAGGCAAAGATACAAATAAACTTCAGAAAAATTAAAAAAAAAAAATGAATGACTTCAAAAAACCTACAAAAAGCAATGAATGATCGAATTGAAACAAAATGTTCAGCACAGACTTTTAAAACTATTTTACCGGCTTTTAGCGTTATTAAATGATTTTTGTAGGTTTTTTGATATGATGTTTAGTATAATTTTATTTTTTTAGGCGCTCATTTGTTTTTTCACGTAATAATACGAAAGAGTTTTGGATTATTTAAGAAACACATTTTTCATGCCAGTTGGTTTTAACAAATAATAAAATGTACATTAATATTTAATTTTTTTTGTTATAATACAAAAGCTTTGTTCTAGTTAAAGAGTTATCGTTTCACAATTGTGACTTTTCCGTTGTAAGACCTCTTATTTCTTGACTTTTTTAAATGTATAAACGTATAAAGAACTAAAAGGTAGAAAATAAACTTTATGCAAGTCAGAGCAAGTAAATTAATGTTTGCCAGGTTTTTCAATTCATACTTGCTAAGCACAATATGAATTAATGACTCAATAATGACAATGAAAAAAATTTACAAAAACAAATATATAGTACGACGCTCTATTTTACGGCTATAAATAAATATCGTTGAAGAATAAACAGCCAAACCTTTTAACATGTTAAACAGCATTACAAGCAAAAACTATACGACACAAGTCCATTGTCCGATAGAAACAACATATTAACCCTTAAATTGACTCGAAGCGACGTCTCCTCAAATAGGTTTCTTTCAGGTAGAACAGTTCAAGTCAAGCGTACATCCACCACCTCGCGTAATAGACAGCGGTGGTCGCCATTAATCAGTCCTTAGACTGGTTAAGCGGAGGAAATACCCGTAAATAGCTGAATGCAAAACACGGCAGTTGTCTGCTCATCAATCAACTGGTGTCGTTCGAAAAGCCCGGCGATCATAATTGGGCAGTTCGGCGTCGGCGGTTCGGCTGTTCGGCGGTGCGAACGCGGCGGTTTTTGATTTATACTGTTTGATTTGGGCAGCGCAACGATACGACAAGATAAGCCTGATAAAAATTGCGACGTGATTTATTGGTTTTCAAATTGGGTTTCCTGTTTATCAATCGTGAATCATTTTAGACAGTTTTATGGGCAAAATATTTTTGAAAATGTATTGATCCCTGAACGCTGAATGACAATAACCATGTTCTTTAAATTTAATATCTTTTCCTTAGTCATAATTTAAAGATGATTTTTATCTTTCTTAATGGTATTACAAAACGGAGAAACTCCATTACATTCACAGAAACAAAGGGAAAAGGCAAAGCACTAAAAAAACATTTTAATCAAGATAGCGTTCCAACCGCGTCACTGCAGCGGCTCTAAGAGTAAAATGCAACCGCTCTTGTCTTATTTGCTCTCAGTAGAAGCAGCTATTTATTCTTTAAACCATTTATTATTGACATCAACGATTTATGCCCTTCAAAGTTTATTTTAATGTTGCAGATGGATGTTTTATTCCCGCAGCTTCTGCTCTGACGAATTTTAATTCTGCGAAGACATCATTTATCTTTCTCGGTATCATAAGAGAGATGATGAGGAATGTTTGTTAGACACACAGTATTTTAGTGTTGACACCACGCTTGATTGAAGTGTGACGTCCAAACCACCTTTAGACATTCTCAGAACTCTTGTGAAGAGATAATTTTTAATGCCTCGGGTACAATGTAGTACAAAGATCGCTCTGTGTAGAGAACGCAGTACAAAGAAAGAAGTGCTAAAATGGAGCCGGCGCCTTTTTGTTTTGTTTATCGACGTTCATAACATAAAATAGATTGGATTTCACGTCGAGTAGTATTTTTATTTCGTCTATTTCAAAAGAAACTACGCTGTAAAAAAACTTCTGAGTAAATAATTTCGCTTCATTTATGTAAATTGTGCATTTGCATAAATGCTTATTGAATATTCATGTATTAATTCGTATACTTGTATGTGATGAAACTGATTTAAATATTTAATTTTTTAGTGCTGTTATAACAGCTACCGTGCTAAAATACTTGCGATGGCATCAAAGATTTAGCAACACCAGATGAAGCGAGGTTGATCAATCTTAATTGTCCATGCGTGCAAATTATAATTTAATGTTTGTGAATGAGACGTCCATCTAAATAAAAAAGGCAATTTATGTGCCACCAAGAGTGTGTGGAATTAGGCCAGATAAACAATAACTCCATTTTATTACAGAACTGCTTATATATGCTAAGTTGCGTCTTTTTATGGATTTGAGCTGGCGGACAATAAAAATATTGTTTATCGTTTTATTCTAAAACGAACTCTCACACCTCTCTCTGTTATAGGATTTTATCTGAAAATGGAGGGTTCCTCGTAGTGTCACGGTTCTTTATTGCTTGGACGTTTGCCTTCGTTGTGAGTTCACGCACGTAGCTCGTAGGCGACATCCGTATGGCTACTGTTTTCTTCGCTGATTACGAATGCACTGAATTTACTTCTTGTTTCAATGTTGAAATAAAAACACATTTTTATACAGATTCTCTTGCAGTAATGCCCATCCCACTGTTATTTTTATATGTTCTTTTTCATAAATTGATGTAAATTTCTTAAATTTCAAACTGTCGTTCTGTGTTTGTCATACAAATGTTTACATTTAAGAAAAAGGAAACAGTTGAAAGTAATAATAAATTGGATAGATGATTTCGCAACGCATCCTACGCTTTTCTTGAACTATAACAGTAAATACTGTGTATGTATCTCAGACCATTAATGATACTGATACCTAAATGTAAGCATGATTCTTCTAAATACTAAAAAAATCTGGAAAGCTATTCTCTTTCGAATATATAATCGCAATTTGACGATGATGATGTAAAAACGTGCCGGGTGTACACGGTGCCGATATCAGGATATCAGACAAGTCCAATTAGCAGGCACCCTTTAATTAAAGAGATCGTTAAGTCTGCGCCATTACGCCCGTCATGTCACCGACTAACCGTTTATTTTGAATCTCGAATCGATATGACGGAATTATCTTTGATCTTTTTACGTGCGACCAGTATGATAGTCAGGCATGCCAACATTCAGGAATTATTATAATTTTGCTCGATATTTTTTTTAACAATTTGTGCCTTTTGGTTTAATGCTGGGATGATTTTAAAGACAAATTTATTTTTAAAACTCTCGGGTTATTTTACAATGTTGCAGCTGAGTTACAAGTTACTTATAATTACTTAAATTAAGAGTTTGTTACGGTTTTGTGATATTTGATGCAAATAAACTATAATAACAAAGTAATTTTTATTTTTAATCATGTATAATTAAAATATTATTGGAATTAAGTTTCTAGACTAATTAATGACAGCAAATGCTTTTACGGTGTAACCGACTTGAATTGGATTCCTTGTGACTTAAGTATCAACCAAAAGATTAAATCGAACTGTTCTATAAAAAAATAGTGCACGGTTGGCGTAGTGGTTAAAGCGGTCGGCTCGCCGCTTTCGAATTCAATGGGTTGGATCACCACACGGATATAATCTGTGTGTGATCCGCAAAAAATTGTTCTGACTGGGTGTGCTTTGTGTCTGTAAAATCTATGTTCCCCCGCGACACAGGAGTGGCCGTCGTTCCTTTTAAATATAAATAATGCAGTATTAAAAAAAAAAAAAACTAGAATGAATACAACAAATAGTTGATATGATAAATCGCATTTAATTTCAAAGCGATACAATTTGTAATCACAGAGTTTACTTCTAATTTCTGTATGTGTAGGCTGGATGTAATTGCCTATAGTTAATGTCAGGCCTGAGGTTTAGGCATAATAATGAATGAGCAATATGCCGCCATCAAATTGGCCTGCAATTATGATAGTTATTAGATACTGGATCACTGACTTCATTAGTGACTTGTGTGGCCCCAATATCGAGTCTTACAAAAGCTATTTTGAGCAGTCATTACAGTAAGTACACCTTTACAACGTTATTTCATTTTAAAATTAAAAAATAAAACACTAGGCAAGGAGGTCTTTACAACGTTATTTCTTTTTTAATTTTTAAAAAAGGAATCGAAAGCGGCCAGCCTCACCTATTAGCACTCGCTCGTGTATGGGATGTATTGTGCGAACTGTGAATGACCTCTTCAGCATAATAATGAAGGGATGCGCAGGAGCGCGCGTGCGGCGAAGGGGCGACCGGTTTGAAATTAGAACGTTTTTTATTCGAATTTCGAACACATCGGCTTTGTCGGCGCCCGCCCGGTGCGCATGTGCTAACTCGACAAATGCGTCAAATGAAATAAGCCGTATTTTATTTCCTTTCCTTTTTGAATGGGCCTTTAAAGTTTCGATCCTGGGGTTTGTTTGGACAAAAACTTAGTAAAGATTATGGGTTCGCTTTTGTTGGTGCTATGCATAGAAATTTAATATCCGAGGATTTCATCGATTAGACACACATTGATTTTCAAAACCTCAACCCCTTTGCTTAAATTATGGTTTTGGTATTATTAAAAATGTGAATACATCTTATAAAGTTTCCATCAAGGGGATTTTAATAAAATTCATTTGAAATATTTCTACAGAAAAAGGGTGGGTATGTTACTTTTTTAGTGTATCTATAAATACATTGTTTTACTGGATGAGAAAATTGATATAGGTCTCGGGAGTTTATTTACATAATTAATGTATTATAAAATAACTCTTAAATCATCATATCGATAACATTAATTTAAAATTGTAGTACTCGCAAACATTGAGATCGAAAAATGAGTAAATTAAGCTTAGCTGAACTTAACATAAGTTACAAATTTTTCCATACATATTTTTTTTTGCTTCGACATATTTATATTTGCAGATGTTGCAGAAACGAGGAATGTGGAGTTCTAAAAACCACTTCAAGATAGACCACTTGAGTGAAACATCGTAAAATATGCAAACTTATAAAAAACATAAACTAGGTAGGTATATAAAACACTCTAAAGTTAAGAATCCATTCTACTTTGCATTTCTGCACAAGCAAACAGCTTTCAAAAATTATTTCCATACATAAGAAGTTCAGCATTCTTTTGCAATTCCAGATAAGGTGAAAATAAAAACTCCCGAGTGCCTGTTTGTGGAACAAGTAGGCAAGGCTCCTTAACAGATCATAAAAACTTTTGCTAAGTACTCACGCTATAATAGCTAAAAATAGCTTAAATGAAACTTACTCGCTTGACTAAGAAAATATAGGTAAATTGTACATAAATCGGATACGTTATCTACGGATTTTTAGTCACTTCTGTGACATTCAAATCAAGTGATAAATGAGTCTTTATTCCATAATAGAGTTACATAAAGTTTGGAGCGTTTGAGGCGCCTGAATCCCCCCATTTGGGACAAAGTAAATAGAGATGAGGGAGGGAGAACCGATAGTACGACGCAAGACTCGTAACCGACAGGTCGTGTAAGCGACGCCCGCATCGAGCTGCGAACGCGATGCCGACTTTGTTTACCGAACTTTTTGAAATTCGAACATGACATTTTGATTTTTTAAACGAAAGGAGATTACAGTATGCTAGTGAAAAAAATAAACAGTGTTGTTGTAGTGAAATTGTAAACATGTAAATTATCGATGGTGTGAAAATTAATATAATTCTGTGGCAGTATGGTGGATGCTGGTGTTAATGAGTGCGATAACACCGTAAACGGAAGGAACCAATTTGTGTTTCTTGTATTTGTGCATTTACTTCTCATTGGACTGAATGGGACTAATGGTAACTATTATTTTTTTACTTGTTTACGTAGAGTTTAGATTTGTTTACGGTCATTTTAGACGCATGCGTAAGTAAATAAGCAGCGAGCTTTTATGCTAAACATGTAAATTTATTTTATTTTGTTTAAATTGGAGGTTGTAGTTCGGTTTTATGACGAAATAAGTAGATAGTTTTTCTTCTGTAAATAGTTTTATAACAGTAATTAGAATTTGAACATTATTTTGTTCTTTAAGCATATGACTATGAACCTGTAACAAATATATTTATATTTGAACTCTGAATGATTGATTAAAAGTAAAAATCTATTATTTTCACATGAGGTGTATTTTTTTATATGGTTATTTTTTTATGCATTTGGATGAGACACATCTGCCACACCCTTCTGGGTACTTTAGGCTTGATGATATGTTGTTTTGTTAATGTATTTTTCGTATTTATGTCGATATTTTTGGTATTGCTATCAGTTTTACTAGTATTCAAATTAAGTTTTTTTTCTAAACGATTTAGTAACAACTTAACTAAGGAGGAAGCATATACTCCTATTGAACAAGAAAGGCGTTTATTACAGATCTGGATAAGCCATAAATCTATGAACACATAAAAAACCGAGCATTTTATTGGTCTTAAGTGTTCTGGCGTAACTTTTTTCAATTTGAACAACGATAGCCGTACATTCTTATCAGATCGGTATACCATCTAGTAATTAAAGTACCAAGTCCAATTAATAAAATGTAGTTCCGTTGTACGGTAGCCGATACAAAACAATGAACACACTTTTTTATTTTTTTTAAGGCCACCTTAATTAACGTTAACGGCCTGTTAAACTGAGTAAAGAAACGGTTCACTAAAGATTTGACCTCAGTTTTATAGTGGGAACTTTTTACATACACAATTAATGGCGATAGAATACTAAATAGCTTGTAATTCATATAATTATTTTCGAGATACCAATTTAATTATGGGAATTTTATATTCATGAATAGTAAATATTGTAAAGAGTTCTAGAAGACACATAATTACCTTAATGAAATTAATTTAGACTCATTAGAAGAGTATTAAAAATGTCATCTTAAATTGATAGTATAAATTGAAAACCGAAGATTTTCGTTTAAATGAACTTTCTTTTTTTAACGTTCTATTTTTAAATAATGCAGAGAATAAAACCTTCGGTAATTTTATTCTAATTTCAAAGTAGATTTCTTTTTTCGTCTCTTTTACTTCAAGCGCGCTACGTGTACAGGGTGTGGTTTACAGTGCTTTGCACGGGTCCTTTGTCTTAACATGGTGTTTACTTGATAAGTCACGGGTGTGAGTGGGTGTTACTTACTACGGTTCAGGTAGTAGTTACAAAGAGAATTTATAGGTTCTCTGTAGGATATTAGATGAAATAAAAATGACTTAAGCATGTTTAAATAGTATACAACTTAAAATTTAATTTGTAATTAGATATTCAGGTAAGTAATTAAACATATTAATAGATTTTTAGTCAGACAGTGTTGTAAATATTGCTTGATAATGTTTGATATTTAATAAAATTTTTGACTTCGCAGTCCTACAGTATACCACTCGGCTATCGCTGCTGATGTAGTTTAAATACTTATGTAGCATTAATTTATTATTTTAATACATTAATCAACTTCTATGTTGTGATGGTTCGGTAATGGTGGCATGACTCGGACTTTTTACCCCTTTACTTTTTAACTATTGTGAAGATATATCATGATAATTAAAAAAATATATATATTTCACAACACACAACGCTATCTAGTCCCAAACTAAGCAGAGCTTGTACTATGGGTACTAGAATAACTGATACTAATACATTATACTTTTCTTTTGTAAATACATACATTATAATGATAGTGTAGATAAAATCATGATTGTATACGTACAAGTGGTGATTATAATTATCATAACTTCATTATTTATGCTCAGTTGCCACTGCAAGGTCTCGGGTTCGATGCCCGCTTCGGGCAAAGTGTTATTTGTGAATTTTCCATCAGGAAACTCGCAATAACAGCACGAAGTTGGTATTGTGCCCGGTGGATGGCGATAGGCTCACTCCCTATCTCATGAAACTTAACAGGTGAAGTGTGGGTGTGTTATACACCTCTGCCACACCTTTCTGGGTGGGGTGTTATGTATTGTAATTTAATTTTATTAAATTCATTAACATATTACAATTGAAATGGTTCTTAACCCAAGAGACTTTTGCCAGGTCTAAATACTGATAAAAGTAATAAATAAATAAATATAAATATTTCACAACTCACACACAACGCCATCTAGTCCCAAACTAAGCAGAGCTTGTATTATGGATACTAGAATAACTGATACTAATACATATATACTTTTCTTTTGTAAATACATACTTATTATACATAGAAACACCCAGACTAAGACAAACCCCCATGTTCATGCACACAAAGATTTGTCTCAAGTGGCATCGAACCCACGACCTCGGCGTCGCAGACAGGTACACTACCCACTCCGCCATCCGGTCGTCAAAGTAACAACTATCTGTCATGCATTCACACTCCATTATTCAGTTATAAAAATAAATTACATCAGAATAAATGATAAAAACAGATAAAAAAGTCAAAGCCCTTTTAAGAAGCATAATCATCGATCGACTTCATAAAAATAAATAACTAGCCTACAAACAAACTCACAATAAAGTCGTAAATAATCCCACAACTTTTATCAGTCTGTAAAAAAAGCGTTAATATACATGCAGTCTCAATTATTTAAAAATAAATACATCAAGATCTAGATAGCAAGTTTAAAAAATTATTTAAAACTGGCGACTAATAATCTAGTTGATACAAAATAAAAACAAACTCATAAAGACGTTCGGAATAATCTCATTACTTCTATCAATCCGATAAAAAACGTAAATATATTAATCGATTTATTCCCTTGCACTCCCACACTGCGACGAAAAGACAAACATGTCAGATAGTTATATTGTGGCGTTATCAATGACAGTGACAAGTATTAATAAAGGACAACTACTGATGTTGCGCCTGCGACTGGCGGACGGTAGGGTTGTGAGCTGTTTTACAAGAAATTTATATTTATGTAAGAGTTCAGTACACTGCTGTCCTTTATAAAAGTGGCATTATGAGCATATTTTGTAAAACATTTATACTTGTGTCACGGCAATTATGAAAAGTTTTATTGTGTTTTGATTTCACGGTTGGCGTAGTGGTTAAAGTGCTTTCAACTGCGCCGGTGTTGTGGGTTCGATCCCCACATGGGATGTGTGATCAGCAAAGATTTGTTCTGACTCTGGGTGTGCTTTGTGTGTGTGAAATGTATGTTTTGTGAACACACCCGCGACACAGGAGTGCGTGCGTCGTTTAAAAAAAAAAAAAAATAATAATTATAATTTACGCTTTAAAGTAGATCAAATTAAATACGTAGGGTTTCTCTTTTATTTCTATTCAATCATTAGAGAGCGTCGAGTCAAAAGGTTTTCGAAACAGTGTATTCTTTCAGACTTAAAAATAAAAAAAGTGTAGGATTTGTAAATAATAGTTTTCAAATATTATACGCTATTTTTTACTTATATAATTTTTTACTATTTTATTTCAATATAAACCATAACGCAAATAATTCAGAATGCCTTTACAATGAGTAAATAATAATGTAATGTTATATTATTACTGACTCATTGTGAGTGAAATCTAAACATTCATAATTGTAATAAAACTAACACAAAACGCTTATAGCGCAACAAAAATACTGCTTAATACAAACAACATTATCTGATTATAAATAATAAAGTTATTTTAACAGAGTTGCAACATTGTAGATATACGTATAATATTTTTTACGGCACACCTTATTTGAATATCAGCCCTATCAGTGAAGGGACAAAAGTAAAAAATAAATCACAATTATTACAATACCTCGAGTGTCGTTTTATCTGTATGTCTATCTTAATGCAATGGGACGGACAAACGGACACTGTTATTGAGATATACATAGTTCCATACGTTATTTTATAAAGAAGCGGCTGGTAAGATAAAAGAAGGTCTGGAGTAGGCGTCAATCGTGACGCTTATCAGTAATGAAATGAAATGCTGGCCTATTAAACGAGTCAATACTGTTTTAGAGATTCTTACAAACAAAACAGGCGAGTCAGTTTTATTGGTGACGATTTTTTACATTAATTGACAACCTAATTCTTACTATGCCGTATTTTCACGTTTTTTGAACAACTAGACGAACAGTTTTCAGATTTTTGGTAAAATACTAATAAGTTTGCATTTGTTACCGCAATTTTCAAAATTATTTTATGTGGTTTTAATTGAATTTTAGAAAACTTCGAAAAAAACTACTTTGATGGCATTAGAAGCAAATCTTTCATCATTTATCTTTACTTAATATTCTATAGTTTCAAAAGCTTATTTATATGGTAATCATTCATAAATATATTTTGTTAAATTCTATAGACCATACTTAGTCTAATCATCTTTGGTCTCATCGGCAACATATTTTAAAATGCTAATAATATATTAATTATATTTAAGAATAGGGATGTATGATGACAAGTAATTCCAAATACAGATAACGTTTTGTGGTACATTTATTGCAATGTATTTGAGAAATAAACCAATTCCTAGAGATATTAAATTTTAATTATAACCTAAACAATTTAAATATTCAGCTGACTTACCAAGAAACCAGTAAATATCATCGTAAAATAATGTTCATGAATGTAAACACATCACATACAATAATTATTCTATTATAGCCTCGCGAAGTGAATTACAAACTTGCCGGAGAATGGGGGAATGAATGAATTTACATACATTTCGCATCCCGGGAATATTATTTCATTGAATTTGAGTCTATACTGCTTCTTTAGGTTAGGCTGAATGTTAGTCTTCAATGTTAGTTTCCTACATTAGCTTGGTTTGTCGTAATTATAATTATTTCAATGGATAATGTAAACGAACCTTTTCAATAAGTCAGCCACTGGTTAAATAAGGCATTTGGTTTTAAATAACCTACCATAATGAATGTTATGTTTAAGCAAATGATGGTGGCCATCACTTCTCAAGGGCTCACAAAGGGCTGTAAATCATTGTCACGAAGCCGTAAATTACAGTGTAATATTACTAACCCACCCAGTAACCTTGGTGCAGTAGTAGAAACAATTTTTTTCATCGTTTTGTTTCATATTAAGTGTAATGTATTTTCTACTAGAAGTTGGTTTAATACGAAATCACTAAACAAAGAAATGCGCTTTTACAGATAACCAAATATATATTTATGTGTCGTTTTATAAATCGTCATTTCAGGGTAGTATATTAACGAGCTCAAGATAATAATAAATAATAATAGTAGTCCTGTAATACATGTCCCACTGCTGGGCTCGGGCGTCCTCTCATGATGAGAAGGATTAGGCCATAGTCCAACACGCTGGCCAAGTGCGGATTGGTCGACTTCTCACACTCTCGAGCACTTTTAACGCACCCTCAGGCATGCAGGTTTCCTCACGATGATTTCTTTCACCGTTAGTGAGCGATAATTTATATGATAAATACACACATGTCTTCGAAAAGAGTGTGTGTGCGGTGGGTTCGAACCCGAGACTTTTGACTTCGCAGTCCTACGGTCTCCCACTCGGCTATAATACCCAATATCAATGTCAAAATAAATAAAAAATAACATCTTCAATTATTTTTTTAAAGCATCGTATCCTAGCGGATCTAATGAAACATAACTGTAGGTTACTATAAAGGTCATTTCATGTCAGCTGTCATGATTTTTTCGGTTTCTGACTCAACAAAATGCCATCGTATATGTATGACAACCGGAACCGACAGCTTAATACGAGGACCGAGGGGTCTTGATATTTGAAACGGTCAACCACCTAAGCTTGATGTATGCCGATGTTGTTAACCATGTAGATTGATCGATTTATGCACTCAGTAAGGCGGATTGAATTTGAGAAAAGGGACAAGAATATATTATTTAAATTGCTGAATATTGGGTCACGTTATGAAAGGAATAGTTTTGAAGGTACGGCCGACTGAGGGGAAGAAGATTATTGCGTGTCTATTTGAATGAAATCGAATGATAAAAATCTATCCAACTAGTAGTGAAAATCGATTTTTGTAAATACTTTTTCAAATTATTACTATAACTATACAGCAATTAAACATAATTTTAAAAATTACGTAGCGCACAATAAGAATTATTTTTTGGGTATTTCACAGCTAATAGGGTTCACTACTAATAAAATAAGGGTTGAACGGTTGAATGGCACTTCGCCATTTTCGAAGTTTGATGCACGAAATTTCGCGTACTACATCTACAACAAAAGTTGAAGTTTTAAAACATTTATGCGTTTTAAAATAAGTAGTAAGTTTACAACAAAACGCAATAGATGGCGTTGTGGTATTTTTCTGAATCGCACGACTAACCCACGGAAACGAGGCAAAACGTTCGCCACGCGTAAAATTGCGAGAATTACAAAGTCGCGGGCAATAGCTAGTTATCTTATCTAAATAATTACATACACAAAATAATTCATTTGCTTATTGCAAAGTACCAAATGTTAAGTAAATAACAGAAAGCTTCATTACAAAATCTGATGCCAAAATGTTTAACTCTCTGTGGTATAAGTCAATCAACCCAATTCCCTATTATATTTACTTAGTAGGAGTAATACTTTCTAGACAAATATACTTACTCACAATTTCAGAACAAAACTTCATCATTTAGTTATGGAACTCGAGAGAAAAGTTTCCAACCTACTGAATTACTCACAGCCTTGGTGGAAACACTGTTAGTTTAGCTATTCTCCTATAGGTGAATAGCTTCCTTAAAACAAGATTGTGCTCATGGCGTAATATAAACCGACAATGGGTATTTGAATATAGATAGAGGTATATGCTGCCAAATAGATATAATCTCGTAATCTTGAGAAGCCCGTGGAATGTGATGGGATGCGCACTCGTTGCTGAGATTACATGGCTTTGCGATATCCTAGATATTGCGATTGCTGAATGTAGATAGCTATTGAACGTTGACGTTTCGGCAAGCGTAGTCAATTGGATATCTTCGATGCTGTAGTAAGAATTTTGTTATATCTCAATATGTTTCAAAATAGTTGATCGGATAAGGTTACATAGTAATCTAGTAGGATAGGCAATTTGAGAAATCTTTGTTAAAATTACTTTCATGTTGATAAATATTGGTTGTTCAGTTACTTTTGTTTAAGTATTCGCCTGAAGGCCCTGCTCATGGCGTAATATAATCAGACAATGGGTATTTGAATACAGATAGAGGCATATGCTGCCAAACAGACATAATCTCATAATCTTGCGATGCCCGTGGGAAGTGATGGGATGCGCACTCGTTGCTGAGATTACATGGCTTTGCGATATCCTAGATATTGCGATTGCTGAATGTAGATAGCTATTGAACGTTGACGTTTCGGCAAGCGTACCAAATTGGATGTCTGCGATATTTTTGTAAGAATACGGTTACATATTCATTTGTCATCATCTTGACATATTGCTGAATATTTCATTGGACAAGCTCATCTCAAACAAAAGAAAAAAAAAAAAAGGAAAAATGATAGTGATACATCTTATAAATTGAAATTGAAAGAATGTTGCGAAGATTCGTTAGTTGCTGCTCTAACTTTACAATTTTTTATTGAAAATGTTTTAAAATTGTTTGATAAGTACATTGATAAAATCTTACCTATATTATACATACATAGGTCAATAGTTTAACACACGAACACAAATTTACCTATATTATTTTACTTCCATTGAGTATTCAGTGAATACCTCCCAGCATTAATGGGCTTAATACCCAACTTGTATACGCAGCTGGTTTAATTTAAATATGAGTTAGTTTGCATAAGCAAGGACGTGAACCACGGACGGATGTTTTGTCAATTTACACACACATACATGCATTGACACACACATGCCTTCAAACATAAGCTTAGATACACATTAATAATTGCGCGAGCAATAGATTTGATACAACATCGAAAGAGGCGGATCTGGACTTGTTTTGCATTGATGTAATGATGTTTTGAAAGCGAGGTGACAAATTAGTGAGATATTTTTTACTTAAATTGATAAAATAATCTGAACATTTTACTTGATAGTTGGTATCAAATAAATAAATAATATTATATGCGAGATAAAAACACACATACATACATAACATCACGCCTATATTACCCAGAAGGGTGTAGCAGTGGTGTACAACAACCACAGTTCACCAGTTATGACATTTTTTTTATTTGCCTTTCACTCACTCTTTAGATTGATGACCCCGAGAGATTTTCGTTACTATTACATTGATAAAAGAGGGGACCTACAATTTTCTTAAATTCAAATTCAAATCATTTATTTCATAGGCCCCAGGAGGCGCTTGAACACGTCAAAATATTACAAACAAATGATATAAAAATAAATTATAAGTAAAACTAAATTATACTACATGCTTACTATTACTATTATATTATATTCTTCAGTTAAATAAGCTGTTGGACCTCCATGCATTAAATAAATAAATTATAAATCAGAAACTATTATAATAAAATAGAATGGATCTTACTTATATTAAAAATGTATGATCCTACTGATTTTATAAATGTGAAAGTTCGTGAGAATGCTTGTAAATAGTAAAGGAAAATTACCAATTTGACACAAACGTTTGCCCGCGCCTCTATCCGCGTGGTTGTCGATAAAAAGTAGTAAATATTTTTGATCCGGAGCGTCAGCCAAGTCCAAACCAAATTTGAACAAATCATTTCATCTGTTCGACTCACATACCTACTCACAAACTTTCACCTTTATTAAATTAGTGTGATTGATAAGCCGTACTGGGTGAGAACTATGGTTATCCTGGCACATAGCATTCAACCCTATGAATGTGTCGCTATATACAATACACAATATGGTTGACCTGAGGCTATGTTGGAATATTTTATAAATCTGGTAAAATAAAATATTCAAATATATTCAGTTATTCGAAGCAGGGCATGTACTTTTTTTGTTGGCGTTGCATTTATTACCTCAAAAAAGATTGGTGAATATTCAACTGTATGTTGACGTGAGGATCTATTTGTATAGTGGCACTGTTGATTTCAAATAAATTATTCTATCTAAAGTTTAATAAATTGTTGAAAATTCAATTGACTAATAAATAGAAAAACATTAATATCGAGGTATTAATAATATTTTCTGAATAGCTGTAATAATATTACATGGATATACTCTATTTATTGACAAAACTGAACTGAATGAGTCGATACTGAAGATGACGTTGATAGTTATTATCTATTCTAACAAAATCAATTTTATTCATCATCAAATCTTGATTACCGTAATGTTTGCTCGTAACTTCATGTGTTGTTAACTTTTATTTTTAATGTTGTGTTATTTGTTCCACAATGATGACAACCATGCTCATAATAATGGTATGTCTCTGACCAATTATCAAGCTTGATGAAACACTTCAGTTTTTCTTGATATTTTAAATTGTAGGGCCATAAGCACACACGAGTTTAGACGACACTTTAAGACGATTAAACGCCCGATTATAATATCTCGATTAAACTGTTACAATGGTAGCTGTCAATTGTTTTGATGTAAATAATTGCCATATTTTCGATCGATAATAAAAGTAGTTGTAGTGTATTTTGTTTTGCCTCTTAAATTAAACTTGAATATTTCTTTGTCAATAGCCCAAAACAGAGCACCTCGCATCAAGGAGCATCCCTCAAACACAGTTTCAGGCCGCAGCGAGCCAGCTACCCTAAGATGCGTGGTGGAAGGAAGACCCAAGCCTTTCGTGCAGTGGTACAAAGATGGATCCTTGTTACCACCCGCTGAGGATGGGCATAGGGTGCTGTTGGAAGATGGGCTTCTGTTCTTAAGGTAAGATACCTAATTGAATTTCAGGTTAGATGGTCGTAATGCTAGGACATGTAAATTACAGTCCCCAGTGCCCAAACTTATCAGCACACGACTAAATAGTCAAGTTCAATTACTTGCTAGTACTGAGTTGCATCAAAATCCCTACCATTACCCGTAGTTAGGTAGCCACTAATAACTAAACTGTTTCTGTTGATTAACTTAAGTTTATATGGTAAAGTTCTAGCCAAACGTGTGTCTGAGACATACGCTCAAGCAATACCAAGATTACCAAGTCAACATTTCACAATCTTGGCAAGCAACTCTGTCGAATTTCCCTCCTAAATTTCAAATAGTGACATGAATTGAGCTTGAACCGTGTTTGAACCTGCTTTATAAATATCGGGTGGAGTAAAGTTAAAAGTACTGCAGTGTTCTTGCATTGTTGATGTGACATTGAAGCCGTGCCAACACTTTTTGTGCGAATATGGTACGAGCATTGTCTGTTTATTTTGCTGTTATATGAACTAAAATGTGTGTGGTATTCATTGTAAATAGTAGAGTGGCTTACTCATGTAAAACAGGTATATTGGAGGTTATCTATTGAGTATTGGTTTAACCTAAAATATGATATCGCCCTACCATAAAATAGATTGTACAAGATTAGATGGCAGTTGGTCTAAATAATTGCCGACCAAATTGCAGTTCTACTCTGCATCTAGTTGGAATATAAGTTATTACAAGTACAGTCGGCCAATGTGTTGGGTATGCAGGGCAAAAACTTCTACGCCATAGTAAAAACTGACTGCAATAGATATAAAAGTTTGTATTTCATATTTAATAAGTGTAATATATCCACTATTTAGATATACAGGGTGGATGCGACATAGCGACATTTATTGAAACCACAGCTTCAAAAAAATCCACGTCTTCCGAACAAATTGCACGATCGCAATGTTCAAATTGTTCGGAGAACGTGATTTTTTTTTTTGCCAGAGAATTTTTATCCGGTGGAAATTGATACTTACCATGTGTAGAAGCTGTGGTTTCAATAAATGTCGCTATGTCGCATAACCCCGTATAACTCACTTATCCATAACTGGTGTCGTAAGTCTTTACTATGACTTAGAAGTTTTTGCCCTGCATACCCAACTCATTGGCCGACTGTACATAGTACATACCTCCTATTATTACAGTGCGAGATAATAAGTAAAGTAATGGACATGCTTGCATTTGCATATAAAATTGCTTTTTATCATTATCATCGTCAGCCCAAATACTTGCGTCTACTGCAGTACACGATATAATGTATACTTTATGTTAAAAAAAATATATTGTATTTTAATTTGTCCACCATTATACAGAACACGAACAATCTCTTACTACCCAAACAGGTCCAATAAAAAGTAATATATATTCTCTGCAGTGTATTACGTATTTCGAAGTAACTTGTAGGTCAGGCGATTCCCTAGATGGTAGAAACATGCGAACCAACACATAAAATACTAAGTCAACTGTCCTACTAACGCAAGATTTTGTCTCCCTGGAGAAAACCGGGGAAAAAGAAAAACGTTACGGTTGCCAAACAGAAACTTGTATATATTATTAGATGTCAGAGTTGATTTTGTCAAGGTCCGTCTCATGGGGTATAACAATTTATCCCAACTATCCCAACTAATATTATAAATGCGAAAGTAACTCTGTCTGTCTGTCTGTCTGTTACGCTTTCCCGCTTAAACCTTGCATCCGATTTTGATGAAATTTGGTACAGACAATCTTTAGACCCTGAGACAGAACATAGGCTACTTTAAAAAAAAAAAAAGGGATGAAGGGGTTGAAATAGAGGTTGAAAGTTTGTATGGGATTTCTTAGCGTGAGGCTGGCCTCTGTAAGAGTCTCTTAGACGTAAAGGACCAGGATCGACAAAAACTAATTTCACGCGGGCGAAGCCGCGGGCGGAAGCTAGTTAATAATAAATCTTTGTAGCGATAATACTCTTGGGGCTAACTAAAACCAAATCAAGATTTTGACGAATTTTTCAATATCCTCCATATTATGAAGTAAACGTAAACAATTCTACAGAAATTAGTTTCCTTGACTGCACCGCAAAAAAATCGGGTGAAATCGTTCTGAGTCATTGTTTCTTGTTTTTAAACCTAAAGAACAGCATTCACTTTATCTAGTCAAGAAAGCCAGTTAATTTAAAGAAAGAGCCTAGTGTCTAGTTACTTTACAACTGCCGTAACAGAAACGGACACAAAAACAGGACCAACATTTGTTCTGTTACAACTATGCACTAAGATGGAGTACCCTATCAAGTACTAACTCCTGACTTCCGTTCACAGGGTGAACCGGGGTAAGAAGGAGAGTGACGAGGGGGTATACTGGTGCGTGGCACGCAACATAGCCGGGGAGGCCGTCAGTCACAACGCGTCGCTGAATGTAGCTGGTGAGTTAAAGATTGCTTACGGCACCATTTGCATATAAATGTTTGTTATCGTGGAATTTATGGGCCATACAATAGTGTTCCGTGGTGAATAGCTGGAAATCAGTTTCTAGCTAATTGTTGCTAGTCATTCTCGGGGAATAATAACCGTTTTAGAAAAGATGGTAAAAAAACATGTAGTGTTTTGAATTTATTTGGCTTGAGTCCAAGAGGTCCCGAAAGATTTTGATTGATCGTTTCTTAGTATTTATATACTCGTACTTTAAAATTTTAAGCACTTCAATGGTTATTTTATTCAATATTATGCAATTATCGTTGTTTTCTTCTGTACCAAATTAATACATGGCTCAAATCTTGGCGGTACACACATCATAGTCGAGGAGCCCGTCAGTCACAATACTGAATGTAACGCTGCCATTTGCATATAAATGTTTGTAGTATGCCTTACTGTGACCTTATCGTGCGATTTATGGGGCATGCTATTGTGCTGAATAGCTGGGAATAAGTTTCAAGCTAATTGTTGTTAGTCAGCGTTGTTGGATTTCCATTTGCGAAGATATAAAGAAGGATAGCAAATAATAAAGCGTTATTTGGTTAGACATTCGGATGGAACACAAGATGTTATTCAAAATTAATTACGAAATAATTTCGACTGCAAGTCTGGTTGTATTTTTACAATTAGCTAAAAATCGGGCCGAATAGTATGATTCATCAGTATTTTTCTTGCAGTTCTTCGCGATGAGTTCAGGGTGGAACCGAGAGATGTTCACGTGGCGGCTGGAGAGCCAGCCTTGTTGGAGTGCGCTTCCCCTCGAGGAGTGCCCGACCCTTCCGTCCATTGGCTTAAGGATGGACAGCTCTTTGACGTTGAAGTCAATGGCAGGTAAAAAAAAAATCTTAGACCGACTCATGTTACGTTTTATTTTACAATATAATTCACCAGTTTCCAAAATAGAATGAAATAAAAAGGCTAATTTCGAAATTTAAACATTCATTGATAGTAATTTATTAGTTAAAAATTAGAACTCAAAATAGATTTATCGATTTAAATCGTGTCTATAACAGTAATAAAAGTTTTATTTCTTAGCTATAATCTTCATAGTTTATTGACATCAGTGACAAATATAAGTTATAGTTTAGCTATAAAGTCTAAAACATAAGTGGTAAAAAAGTTACATAAAATGTTATGTCGTTCAATAAAACTTTTGAATATTTAAACGAAGTTTTATTTGCAGGGTAACTGTAACAGATGCAGGAAATTTAAAGATCTTAGAGACATTACCAACAGACAGCGGTCTGTTTCGATGTGTGGCGTCGAACATTGCTGGGGAGAGACAGTCGCGGGCCGCGGCACTTATCGTCCTGCGACGCCCACACTTTGTTGTGAAGCCTAGCAATGTAACCGCACTCGTTGGACAGACCGTGGAATTTAATTGTCAGGTAAACCTTTAAACAGCTTGAGGTTTCATAAAGCCGTCTTAACTATACCCAAATTAATCTCTTTGTCACCTTTCAGAGCTACGATGCAAGCGTAAAAATAACATGGGTCAAAGAAGATGGCACTTTGCCCTCACATGCCACAATAATCCGAGGGTTATTAAGGCTAGAGCATGTGTCCGCGACCGATGCAGGCGTCTATTCCTGCCGAGCAGACAGCCACGCTGGTACTAGCATCACAAGCGCTTCACTCACGGTTTACTGTAAGACATCTATTTAAAACCAATTTTATTACATCAATAATTCCAACAAATGTCTGTTCTATTTTAATACGGCCATCTGTTTCAGCTTTACCACACTTCACGCAGATACCGTCCAATCTGACCGCATGGGAGGGCGATGTGGTTTCCATTCCATGTGAAGCGAAAGGGTTGCCAACACCTACCACCTTTTGGATTCTCGAAGGAACCCGAGATTCTTTACTTTTCCCGGAATGTACGAAAAGTAATTCGAGCTTATTATATTTGGACGGGGCCCGGGTGGATCACAGCGGGAGAGTGATTTGCACAGCTGTCAACGCAGCTGGCAGTATTATGCAAGAGGCTTATCTTAAAGTGATAAAAAAAGGAAACAATGACATAAAAGAGCCTTCTCTGGATCACGAATATAATATAGACTACGAACGCGAGACACACATGACGCAATACGAATTAGTTCAAGCGAGAAAATATTTACAACAAAATGTGTTAGTTTTGAGAAGGGTAGAAGCTTTGTCTTCAACAACTCTGAAAGTCGTTTGGGATGTAAGTAACGTTTAACTGACAATTATTTTTCTAGTGCATAAGTGACGTATTAACGTTTGATACTTTTTAGGTACTAACCGACTACAATGAATACTTGGAAGGTGTTAAAATCTGGTACAACGGAACCACATTAAATTGGCGTAATGCAACGGAGGAGGAAATGACGATAGTAAATCCTCATTCAGACGCGGTCCTTTGCTCCAACGGGTCTTTAATGAACGTCGACAATAGTGGGTCGTCCAGTTATATTCTTACTGGGCTGATGGCTTATACCCAGTACGATATATTTGTGATGCCGTTTTATAAGATGCTGCTAGGCAAACCTTCGAATTTGATGACAGGATACACTGGTGAAGATGGTAAGATCTTTTTCCTACAACTATTGCTCAAATATATTACTGGACTTTCTTAATCCTAACTTAATATAAAGTTGCCAGTGTGTCCCCAAACACACATAATGTATTTAAAATATTAGCTAAAATATATATAACTATAAATAGCTGTTAGTAAATTAATTTCCCTTAGTCCGCCTGATTTGTTGTTATTTCCTCATTTATGATGGCAGCTTAATGTTTACAAGCACCTGTACAGAAATATTTCTTTTTTTATTTGTTTGTGTGTTAGTCATGGTTGCATATTTTATGACTTGGTGATATTTTAGTACCTTCTGCGCCGCCCCAGAGCGTGACGGCAGGCGTAATAAACGCAACTTCGGCGTGGATACGATGGGAACCGCCACCTGTGAGCTCGTGGAATGGAGAACTTACTGGATATTTGGTAAGTTTACTGTTACCGTTAAAGTGTTAGACAATAGAGAAAGGAAGTAAAAAATAAACATAACATAATTATTTATCTTTTCATTCGTTTTTTTTTCGTGTTGAAAAATATTAGTAAATTTTATGTACTATTTTTTTTTATGGATTAATATTTTGATACATTGTTAAATAAAGTTCAGTTGTACATTTGTGACTATAAAAGCTATAGGCCCATAAATTACTTCACCAGTTCAGGTCAATATTTAATGTGAATTCAATTGTACTTGCTCGGGTTAATAATCTTATTGTCCCGGCAATTTTGCTAAGAGTCCTCGTAAATGCAGATTGAAATCCGTGTGGGTGGAAGTACTGGCGGTCGAGTGGTCGGTCAGATGTCTTTGGGGGCTCGCACACGCGCGGCTGCAGCAAGCTCTTTACGCGCGGGCGGTCGGTACAGCGCGCGGGCGGCGGCTGTCACGCGCCGTGGCCACGGCCCCTTTAGTGCGCCTGCGCATATACACATGCTGCCCACGCACTCGCAAAGACACTACGTACAGTAAGTATTGATTATGCAAATTTTAGCTCTTTGCAATTCTGATGTGTTCTGAGTCATTTATGCAATCAGTAGGGTTTTGATGTGGGTAAGCTTTAGGTTTATGGATTTGAGAGAATGTTAAACCTGGTTATTTTTAGACTGTTTATAAACCAGCAGTATTTACACTATTGTTGATCTAATTTAATGATTATGATATTGGATAAGCAGATTTGAAGTAAACTCATGGGTACTGCTAAGGTATTTCCAATTCGTACTTTAAAGTTCGGGGCAATCTGTGCGCATGCGTGATGATCATAGCGACGTGAAGTTAGAAAGGAAAAACACATTAGCCACCTTGGTCCAAAATAAGCTTTATATAGAAACATTTTGATAGATTTTTTGGATCCCTCATCGATCTGTCTAGGTTAAAAGCCAATCGAACTAACAACATTTGAAAAAATCCATCAAAAGAAGAAAAAATGTTCTAAAACTTTGTTGCAAAGAAAAACTTCGTAACAGCTCTGCAGAATAATTCACCAAAATATGGCGTTTAACGTGTGTTCCTTTCCACCGTCGAATATCATACAAAAACGGTTTGTCGCGGCACGCCATCTGTAACCGCTCTAAATCCCTTCCATAAAAAATAACACATGGTTACATAATTGCTATTATTGTCGCAAACAGATATTTCGCACGAATGTGCAACCGCAGTCATTATAAACTGTAACATTATTGCAATTTTATGACGTGCTCCTCACACCACGACCGCAAACATCGAACCGCACATGTTTACGGCGTGTTACTGAAAAACATCTGCGCATTAGTCACCAAAGTTCAAATACCCTTATAGAGATTACATATTTACTCGAATATAATAAGTAACCATATCGTAAAGATCACTTTTGTGCTACAAAATAATCAGTTTAATCTGTAAGTGGAGGTCCCACTTCTTATCATTCGTACCTATAACGTATTTAACGTAATTAACGAACGAATAATTGATTTACCCATATATAATAATAAAAGCAGCCCTGTATCTAACACATGTCCCACTACTGGGCTGGAGCCTCCTCTCAATATGAGAAGGGTTAGGCCATTGTTAGATTGGTAGACTTCACACCTTCGAGTACTTTTAAGGCACTCTTAAGCATGCAGGTTTCCTTACGATGTTTTCCTTTACCGTTAGCGAGCGATGATTTATATTATAAATACACACATATCTTCGAAAAGACGAATCTGAATGATTTATTGACAGAGGTGTGTGCCGTGGGTTTGAACTTGAGACCTTTGACTTCGCAGTCCTACGGTCTCCCACTCGACTAACGCTGCTTTACTGCTACTGGTGCTCTACGCTTTTTACCCATATCTTGATAATAATAAAATTATAAAAATTTAAGTATAATTTTAAGTTGAAACATAAATTTTCTCGGTTGGTTTAAAACATCTTAAAAATATTACAATTACAGTTACATATCTTACAAGCATGTTCCCATGTCGAATAAGTTCGTACGGTTGACATTTTTTTCAACATAACATTTGTCACAGGACGGAACCGCCAAAAGACACGAGCATACCGCACATATTTCAAGAGACGTGGCTGCTGGCTCTCGGACTAACATTGTTCTCGGTGATCGCTATTGGAGTATTCAGTATTTATTACATAAGGAGAAGGAACAACATTCAGAGAAAGAAATCTTCGGGTAATTCTTATTATTGTGATCAAGAGGGGATTCTAGAACGCGTGGTCCAAAAAAAATCAGCAAAACTTTAGGTATCAGAAATTCAGAATCTCCTCAGTGGTTTATATTGAAATTGATGATAATTAAATTCTTTAACCAGGAGATGTCTAAATAGTTGAATTATAGTTCTTTGGATATTAAAAACGTCTCAAAAGTGCTGTATAACATCTCCTATTTTACACTCATTCATCACGCGTTATGGAACCCCCTCAATATAGTACCGATAAATTTTAAGTATGCAATTGAAACATAGCTCTAATTTTAGGTCAAGCAATTGTGACAGCGCAGCAGTGTCTATTGAATAAAGACACCATTTGGTTGAGGGACCGGCCAGTGTTCGCTGCACCCAATGATCCCACTCTTGATGTAACTAGCTGCCATCAGAGTCTATTACATGGTAAGTGTCAAGAATAAAATGGTAGAAAACTCTTAAATACTCAGTTCCTGTAGCCAATAAATTCACACTCATTGCTCCAAAATATGTTTTGTCATCCTTCTTCTTTGTTGAAATCATGTCAAAACATAAAAAAAAATAATTTACATAGAGACTTGTACTTTTTTGGCTTCAGTAAAACTAAACACAACATTATTTCAAGCCCGTATTTATAGTATAATAGTTTATGAAAAAACAATATTTTGCAAATAATTTAATACTTTTCTATCTAAACTTTTGTATGCACTCGTCAGTACTGCAATGTGTGGGCATAGAAACCACGACCGCAAAACCGATGCGGGTGCACTCATTCCGGTACTTTGTATCACATTTTAAAATACACATACCTATTCAGCTAAAATTTAAATTCTCAACAATCGCAAATACGATTCACACGATCATAATGCCATTGTTTAAAATAATATAATTTGTGTAGGTACTACAAATTTACGTGTCAATGACTCTGTACAATTTGTCAAGTTATCGTGTCTATTGAGACATGTACCTTTTGCCAAGTAACTTTGCAAGTCTAATCATTACGCGACTTACACAGACTGTTATCAATCCGTATCAAACTTTATCTTTTAGATACATAATCGAGTGTTTATTTATTGGAGCTTCAGTGACATATTTCTCACGGTGTAAATTCAATTGTAATACGTGGAATGTACATGTTGAAATGTGCTCTCTACGACATTTATGTTCGTAAATCTCTCATCTCCTACGTCCTACTTTGAATTAACATTTAAGTGGGAGGCCGTCGAGATATGTCTATTGAAATGCTAAATAACATTTATGCCTATTTAGAAATTGAAAACGTTTTAAATGGGACCATTTATAAAATAAAATGTATTCTTAGGTGGGCAGTCAACAAGTATTTTGAGTGTCGAGCCAGAATACAGTCTACCTCAAAACTCCATTCAGGGATTAGACGGAACGAGTGTTGATAGAATGCGGCGAGGACCACCGGAACCTTATGCCTCCAATGCCATTTACACAGAACTCAATTTCAAGGTTTGTAAAGATAAGCTTTTCGAGAAATTCTTTGTTGACTCTAGATACCGCACCCATAAATTTGCATTACTCATGCTTATCATGTAACATATTCCTCGTAAATATGTTGTAACAAATATCAATTTCATCGCAGGACAATAACGATATTGGAGACCTGAGGAATTGCGCTGAAAGACGATCACATAACAACAGCATTGTTAGATCGTGCAATGGGAGCATTCAGTACTCGAATGGTGAATGCTCGACGTGTTGTCACAGCACGTCTAGTAGATCAACGAAAGACTATAGGGAGCCGAGACACGAGAACGCACATAATGAGATTAATGTTTTGGAGGACGACTGTGCCTCTTGTCATACAAATAGGTCGGGATCGAGAAGCAGGCAGGACAAAAGCAAAGTGTGTCCTGCGAGTGATTTAGAGTATGACTATCCACAGTGGCACTGGCTCGGAAGAGAGAACAGTTTCAAAATTCCCATTCAGACGAGTAGACATTCGAATGTAGCGAGGTCGGAGCAGGGCTGTCAAATAAATCTGTGTGATATACTGCCGCCACCGCCGTATGAGGTAATTTGAACTTGTTTACTGTTTTCCATCAGTGTTTTTTGTTAATGGACAATGCAGATATTTAGATGTAATGCTTTTTTCAGAGTCCGGAAAACAAGAACGTGTATGGAACTCCAAATAATTAGAAGTGTGCGAGTGATTAAATCAAAGCAATAAATCAACATTATCTTTTCAAATTCTAAGTATAAGTTAAAAACAATTGCAGTTAGTGAAGTTCATATTGGAACGAAATCGATGGTATTAGATTTAGGTAGATAATGTGTAACTTATCGTCAGGCAAAATCATAACCATTGTAGATTGCCATAGTAGTGCTTGTATTGTAGAAACCGTACTTTTGATATTTGTGATCAAACATCATAGTGTGTACTTTTGGACAAGCGGTAAATGACGATTAATTAAATAGTTCATTTAAAGCAAGAAAAGTTTCAGATCTATTGATAATAAAACGATCAAGCATCAAAGGTTGACTTTAAATTGAATAATCTACTCGTAATAAAAATATAATTTTAAGCTTTTCATTATAATGGATAACAAATTACTCTTTTAAATCAATTCAAATGTAACAAAGAAACAATTACTCGTACCATTATCATTTAATTAGTCAGAATTTACAAGCCAACTTGTCTAGTAGTACATAATGAACTGTTTGTTAGTATCTCGTAATTTATTCCTAATCTATATTCTAGTCACAGTAAATAGGACTAGTTTTGCCATTGGTGAACACTCTATATTTTCTAGTAAGTTAGACTTTTGTATGTACGCTCTACAACTCATGGTTGTTTCAATTCGACTGTAAAATTAGATTTATTTAAAGCCCTGCATTTCACTGCCATATACCTTAAGGAATTTCTAGAATATTAGTTGTATAATCTTTGACTGTGATATTTATATTAAATTTGTGTATTAGAAATAAATGTAACCTTAGTACCTATAGTTAATTAATTTTCTTCCGAATTTTACAATTTTTAATCCCTCACCATATTATAAGAAACTTCAATTCGAACTGTTCACAAGAATATTTTCAGAGCCAGTTGTGATGTACCGAATCAAAATCTGAAATATAGCAACTTTATGATAACATTGTTGTTTTATTTTCTGTTTGTAAGCGATAAACACAGTTCCCTGTTATTGTCACGGTATTATCCAATAACCAGTATACAATACCCGCACTCGATGTGTGCAGGCCAAGTTTTTAAAAATATACTGCTTGAAACTTTATATAAAGAAACTACACGTATCCAATACCAAGTGCCTGAATTTTATTGTTGCGCTGGCCAACAAGTTCAGTATCTAGTTATATTCGCGTACAGCCATCTTAAATTGGTTTGTAATATTACTTTAAGATTAAATAAATTGGTTTCGTTTATAAATTTATTTATTACAATAAAAGAAGTGTATGTATATTACTACTTACATACACTTTTCATAGTAATAATGTTTTTAGCTGGAGACCAAAAAATACTGGTTTTGCGCTTAAATATTTTTGATGTACTTTATTAACCAAGATTATACATAATCACATAGCAGCCCTTAAATAACAGAGAATGAGTAATTTTACTGTCACAACATTAGGACACCGTAAGCCGTAGCTGATAAAAAGTGAGTACAAAAGAAGTATTTCGTCTATTATTTGCAATAAAATCGCAAACTTTACCAAGAAACTGCATCACTACGACAACAACTTGGCTCTTTTGACATAAAGGGTGAATGCGACATAGCCACATTTTTTGAAATCACTGACTCTATACACGACCAGTATTAACTACCACCCCGGTTAATATTGGTTATGATCACGTTTTCCGAACAAATTTGACAATGAAATAAATGTCGCTATATCGCATTCACCCTGTACAAGTTTCAACTTAAATGAATTCACGAAACCACGCAATAAAAGTATCAGGAACTTTGCCGTAGTCCTTATAGAGTTCTCGTGCAACTTTATGGTGGGATCAGAAGACATAAAACAGGTAACAGGTGACATAAATAATATACATTTAGTAAGCACGTCGTTACCTGCGGCTTACAAGTCCTAGCCCGATCGTAAACCACCTCACTGTAAAAGCTTGTAGAAACACGAAGATTTATTTTATGTCGCATTAGTAATTATAAATTTAATAACGTACAATCTTCTGATGGGAAAGTAAGTAAATATTTATACACTAATGAATCGATCGATGATAGGATAACGACAGTTTAATGGTACTTGTTACAATTAATTACTAGTAATAATGTAATTGAAAATCTTAACAAAACATTTTAGGTGAATGTTGCCATATGTAATATCACGCAGCATGTGATTGTACTTTGGTATAAAAACAATAAATAATGTATAATAATATTATCGTTTTAAGCCATAATTTATAAAAACACTAAAATAAATAACAAAGAGCGTTTTTCACCTAAGATTTTACAATAAAGTCGAATAGTCAATTACTCTACACCTTTTCACTATAGCGACACTTTTGGCGATAGAATTCTGATAAATGCGATTAGCCCCATAATGTTCAAGATACATTTCGGTACGAAAGAATGAATGGCACAGTTTCTTTCGAAAGGTTTCGGGTTAAGAGCATTCGGCGATAAATCTTGGAGTCCAATTTATTCCTGTCCTGTTCGTATCGGCGTTTATAGCTACCTTTTTGGTGAAAGAGCTCTCCTTTATCAGCAGATTTTGGAAAGGGACCAAGGATACGGCCGTATTATTTCGGTTCCTTTTGTAGATTTTGTTAGACGTGCAATTTTGATAATGGTCTAGACTTTTGTGTGATCGAATACTTAGTTTAAATTCTTGAATATTTATTTTAAATTGGCAGGTAACTCACTGTACGATACTTAGTTTGAAGCACACTTACTAATAAAAAAATCTCCCTTATTTATAAACGCGTTAATTTAAAATGTCACCTAAAAGTTACTTCACTTTTTTCATAGCATAAAGTTCTGCAGATTGAAAATCTTGTTACAAATCGAAAATCAATAAATGTAACTTCTGTGAGACTTTCCTAACACACTTTCATACCGACAAATAGATAGGAAAAACCGGCTAAGTGCATGTCGGGCCATGCGCAATATGGTTCTGCAGTAATCCGTCGCAATTTACCAAAATTTTAGGTAACCGTAATGTAATTTTACTTTTCTAGTACTAAGTACTGAACAGTTTTCGACGCTATGTAACTGTAAGGGTTCCTTGCAGGTACTACGGAACCCTAAAAATGAGAGTTATCGCATTTCTTGCTTTTATTAATGTTACTGAATTCACCCATAATAAGTCTGATAAATGCAAAAGTAAATAATGTCCGGCAAATAGGTTAGTCTGGTCATTCACTCCATGATATGTTATCTTGTACCTATTGATTAAACGTTGGGAAGGATTTTATTTGCTATATTATTATATCAATTTCACAATATTCTATTTACCAATTACGACAATAAATATACAATTTGGCATGCTTCTTATAAAAAAACTAAACAATTTTTAAATATTTGAAATATAAACTCGATTAAAACTAGTTTCTATATGTTTTTGTAATATTAAATGCGGTACTTTTAATTTTTTTTATTTTCTACATTTCGAGATGCACACATTTATGACCGGTGCGGCCGTCACACACAATAAAATTGTCATAATTTTTATGTTTCATAGAAGCGCGTGCAGGCGAGTAAAAATGTCACATGAATAATAAAATTAAAGATGCGTAAAGTCAAATATATAACCGCGTTTTTATTCATTTTCGGGATAATATTTAAATTTTGTTTGTTTTTAAAATAGGCTAGCTTCCGTCTGCGTGGTACGTATATAAAACACGATTTTAATAACCGATTGTAATTTTTGTTTTTTTTTTATAATAACATAGTAATTGATTGTAATTTTAATATGGGTACACTGCCTGTAATTAAATGATTTTATTCATTTATTTTCTAAAGAAACTCTGAGGTTTAAATATATAATATCTCCATTACACATTTTGTCAAGATCGGTTCTGTTAGTGATTTAGGCATGGAGGCGTAACCGATATACAAAATTACTATTAAATTAAAAGTGTTAGTAAGCATTACGGTCTATCTTGGTCCTTAGTTTATTTGCAGTATAAATTCTTAATTTTTGTAATAATCGTTGGATTTCAATCAAAAACATAATTCAATAACTATTTTTTTTATAAAAGCAAAAGGAATTGATGAATAAATGCCGTAAAGATTGATCGGGACGGCGCAGGTTTAAAATTTCAGATTCTTTCTCTAATGCCTTGAAAAATACATTATACTAGCTACGGATACTAAATACATTAAATATATTTTTAGATTGGAGCGCGTTTTACTGTCGATACTATAAAAAACCTACTCTAAAGAATTGTTGCACCTACTAACACATACACAAAAAAAAAACAATATAAGCTCGGTGAAGCGGCAATTGGCTGGTCACGTTTGCCGAAGGACCGACAGCCGTTGGAGCAAACGAGTCTTAGAATGGCGACTCGGCAACCGTAAGGTAGGACGCCCCCCTGCCAGGTGGACTGACGACCTGAAGAAGGTCGGGATGCGGAAGGCGCAGGACCGGGTGTTGTGGCGCACATTGAGAGATACCTACGTCCAGCAGTGGACTACGAGAGGCTAAATGATGATGAAATTGAAAAGACACTACGGATATGTCCTAGACCAAAACGAATACATTGATTGATTACTTATATAAGTGTAGAAAGTTATACCACCCACAATGTCTCCAGACTGCAGACAGGAAGCCACTGGACAATTACCCATAAAAAATATTTTATTACTGCATTGTCACTCTGATCACCCATTGTTGGCTTCTGTAGAACAAAATGGCAGTTTGTTTAGAAAAGTCTTCATTTACAACACGGATGTAAATGGATAATTACGACTTAAAATAAACAGTGGCGTACATACAAGGGTATTAGTGAAGGTAAAGGGGAATTTAAAGCCTTTTAGAGTACGTATAAGGGGTTAATTGAACATTTACAGTTTATTAATTAACTATATCTTTTAAGTAGGCAGACAATAGACAATAGACAAATATTTATTTTTCTCACCACAATAATAGTTTAATTACAACAGTTCTTATATTCAATTATACATATATATCATTGTGGGAGACTGGTGCCTAAGCTAGGCGGCTTTTGTATATCGGAAGCCTATATTTCAGGTCACCAGTTCATCCGCCCGGTCTACAATTGATACATTTGATACATATAGCGTATGATGTCGCTGTAGTGGAAGCGTCTGGATTAGTATAGGCGTTGTGTGTGTGCGTGTGTGTGTGTATTTGTGTATGTGTGTGTGAGTGTGTTTTTTAGAGGTACCTATAACTTCATTCAAACCTACAGCCTACATAAAGCTAATGGAAGCTAAGTGTCAGCTAAACTCACTGCAAATGTATAAACCTATATCTTTTATGTTAGTAATAATTTCAGGTTTAACTATAATTATATCACTACATTAGATGTTATTAATTATCTGCCCTGATGGTCTAGTCGTTAGCGTATGCGCCTCTCACTGCGAGATCTCGGGTTCAATTCCCAGGTCGGGCAAAGTGTTATTAGCAGCACGGAGTATGGTGATAGGCTCACCCCCTAGGCCGTGAGCCTATCACCATCCACCGGACACAATTCCATGGAATCTAAAGTTAAAAGGTGAAATGTGAGTGTTGTACACCTCTGCGACACCCTTCTGGTAATTTAGGCGTGATGTTATATTATGTTATAAATTAAGAGTGATGTTTTCTTAAGGTCGTTAAAAAGCTCTCACATCTATATTAGTATCTATATTGGTACTTATCAGTCACTATATTAGTGACTGATAAGTACCAAAATTATCTAAGGATTAATTAAATAACGATATTCTAAAACCTGTATCAGTTAATTGTAGGATTTTTTCTATACCATAGTAGAAACTAGTGTTTTCTCTAACGTGCTCCGTTTTGGAGGCAGATAAATGAATACTATAGTTTATATCCAGCATTTACCTGAATAATTCTGATACCTTAATTTGTTTCGGTTTCCACATAATTAGTCTATTATACTCACTATAAAACTCACACGTTTAATTACGTTTTTGCAAAGAGCCTTGCTTATTATATTTTAGTTTTTTTACGTGTCATAGATTATACAATATAATACAGAACGAGTAAATTGTGCCCTTTAATTAATACCATTTTGGTTTGCGAACCCTTCATTATTTTAATCACCACCTGCCACCAGACGTCATCTGACCCTTTCACGACGAAAATTCAACAAAACAACGCCGTTTCTATTTTCAACAAACTCATTACATATTAATATATCACGGATGCAAATTTTCCAAGGAAGTTGAGAGGGAACAATTGGTTGGCTGTTTTCCATACAAAAGTAATATGGGTGTTACTTTAATATTGTTAGGTTTTTATCTAATATTCTAGATAAATCTTATTTAAAACGCTAAAATTCATGTTTGTTGGCGACCACTTCAAAATTACTATTTTAATTTTTCAGTTTGTATCTTACTCCATTAATTATTAAAACAATTTTCAGAAAATTTTGCGTTTAAGATATTTATTTATTTTTCACTCAGCTGTTCACTGTGCTTACAGTTTCTTAATGCGCACAGTGAGCCACACAAGTAGATGACAAATTACACACAGATTCGATAACATAGGTTATATTATAGGTAATCGTTATATGATTTAGATAGATAGATAGAGATAGAGAAAACTTTATTTGCACATCAAATTTGTAACAAACATACAAAGATATAGGTACTTAAAACTATAACGTACAAAGGGCGGCCTTATCGCTTGACGCGATCTCTTCCAGGCAACCATAGGATGGACATAATAGAATGGATATTTGCGGTAGTTTATTGCATTGGATTTGTTGTTTCTTTTTTCTTTTTATTTTTTTGTTATATTATAGTTAAACCCATATTACGTTAGTATCAAAACACGGCGCTCCGGAGTCTACCTTTAAGAGCTGAAATTAATCTGTAAGTATAATTTATGTTAATACATATCGGCTTCTGCTACATTTCCATGGGGGAGGCATTTATCATAAGATGCTGATCGAATATAAGCTTAGCTAGCAAATTGCACGGCGTCCCACCGCTGCTTACCTAAATCAGATTTGAATATATTTTGATACAAAATAATAAATAATGTATCTGGTCGTTTTGAAATACCCTTCTCTGGTGTTGCAAGCTTAGTGACTAAATGAAAATTCATAACCTGACTATGCAATACAATAAACAAGTATCTACTTTACGATCAGCTAAAAACATTGATTAACAGCACAGTCAACAACAGTCAGCTACAAAGTAGTTACACCAAACAAATTTGCAAACCACATATTTCTTAATATCGATATTATTTCATGATTTGATGAATTAAAACTTAAAGTAATCAATAAAAAGAGCATTATTAATATGAAAAAATTCAATTTATGACGTTTATAAAATATTAAGTGTTCAGCTACTTTTGTTGCTGACAGTACTTTATGAGTTATTTAGTCAACTAGACTGTAGGTAATAATACTGGTATTTCGACGTGTTTCTTGCAGGACATATTCAGGCCTAAATGAGACGAAAATTCAACATTAACATTATGGTTTGATATTTCAAACTCGCATTAACTGATATGCATCACGTACACTTAAATGCAACTTTACTTAAACACTTTTCCCAATGCAGCAGCACAACCATAAATTCCTTTTAACGACTCAACAAGTACGCAGACCCGTAATTTCTAATTTTCTACTCAAACAATCGCAGAAACTCAAACACTAAAACGTACGTGGTTATGCACCCTTCTCACTGCACTAATCCATTAGCGCAACATGAAAACTTAATACATAAAAAGCAATAAAAGCAGTCCGACAGGTATTAGAGCTTTCTCCCTGCCCTAGGGTGCAACTCACCTTTCCTGCTTCCACTGAATTTTGCAGTGACCAGGGTAAATGCACGTCATTATTTATTTTATTGATACTCGTAGTATGGGGAATGCGAGGGAGTATTTTCTGGTATTGATTCGTATAGACTGATATTGAGTTGCATATTTTATGGAATGTTATCCTTTTGCAGGTAAGCTTACTAATGTACTATGGTACTTTATTAAGTGCCAGATGTAAAGAGTACATTAGTATAGTACAAAGTATGCCTGCAATAATGTACCCAGCCATTTGCAAATATAAATAATAAATATTTCACAACTTACACATAACGCTATCTAGTCCCAAACTAAGCAGAGCTTGTACTGTGGGTACTAAAATAACTGATACTAATAAAAATATACTTTTCTTTTGTAAATACATACTTATTATACAAAGAAACACCCAGACTAAGACAAACCCCCATGTTCATGCACACAAAGATTTGTATTAAGCGGGAATCGAACCCGCGACCTCGGCGTCGCAGGCAGGTGCACTACCCACTCCGCCACCCGGTCGTCAAAAATCTCTCATATATAATATGACTTGCCTCGAAATAACATACATAACATAACATCACGCCCATGTTACCTAGAAAGGGGGCAGAGATGTATAACACCCACACTTCACCTGTTATGTTTAGGTCTAAGCAGATAGGGGGTGAGCCTATCGCCATCCACCGGCACAATTCCGTTGTGCTATTGTAAATTTCCTTATGGAAAGTTCCGAAAAAACACTTTGGCCGAACCGGGAATCGAACTAGAGATCTCGCGGTGAGAGAAATACATATTTCGCGGACCACAGGTAATTGGTTTATGCTCAAGCGATCTTAAATGTGCTGCAAATCGATTTTAAATCCACGAAGACAATAAGATTTACCTAATCCGAAATTGGTACTTACCAGACGTTTTCCGAATACATTCACTACACATTCTAAGAAGCAATAGTGGTACTGAAAACTCGTTCTTCGTGACTATAACGAGTTAATTTATACAGAAGCGCGACTCTTGGTCTAAATTTAATTGTTCTTGACGGTAACGCATAAATCTTGGAGAAATCCTGGCGGAAGCAATTTGCATAAACGCCGTCATTACGCCGGCTATACTATCCTTAATCGTGCCCAGTTGTATGGTAATGCTGGGACGACATAGTTGTACTGTATTCGAGTCTGAATAACTTTCTCTGATTATGTTGCTGAAGAACTTGATTTACTTAGTAAGACTCGGTAGGGCCTTGTATGTAGGTAATTGCGATTATGAAGACTCAAAAGTAAACATATTTCTAAATGACACTAAGTTAAAAAAAGTGCAATTTTGTGGCGTGTATTTCTCCTGCAAATAAAACTCGCCGATGGACACAGACTTTTAGTTCAATTTTGTACCCATCCTAAAATCAACACTACGAAATAAAACCAATTTACTGTAATATATCTACTATTTAGCTCTTCTGCTTTTTAAGTACATAGTACTGTTAAGTAAGCGTTCACTTCTTTTTTTTGCGTTCTTTTACCATCTTAAGCTCACGGAATAGAGAACTATAGGAATTGTTTATTGAAACTATTAATAAACAAAAATCATCTCAATAGTAGCGCGCAGACCCCTGATTGGATGGGACCTAACAACAATAGGTGAAATGTAGGTATTATTCACCTGACGTGATGTTATGTATGATATGTGCATGTTTGAACCAAATGCCTAGAATTACCAAATAATACATTTAGAATAGTGGTTCCATGTACCGCTCGACCACGTGCGTCCAACTGCTAGTTTCCCATGGTACCGGGGCGCGGCGGCGGCGCCTACAACTTTATGTTTAACTTCGCATTCAAAGTTTTAATGCATTTATTTCAATAGGATTCAAATTCTTTATAAATTCAAGATCAGGCTAAAGTTGTTTCGATACGTCTTACCTTAGATTAGCTCGCTTATAACTTCCATCTTAAATCATACTAATTTTACAAACGATAATAATATTTCTGTAGGATGCCATCAACAGATCGTGACCTGATACACACAACATGATGACAAGTATATTCTTGCAGACAAAAAATAATTTCTCAAATCCGTCAAAGCGTCTTCAAGTAAACTGCGAACCAAACATAAAAAATACAATTAAATTAAGAACCTCTATTTTTTGAAGTCGGTTAAAATGGGGAACACTGTATTTTAAACCTAAAATCATCTAGTTGCAAAGCGTTCCCAATTGAGCGTTCCATTACTGCTAAATTGGTTCTAGACACACTTGAGCTTTATTCCGTTCAAAGCTCGGAGCTTAATCCTGAAAGTGAAGCGGAGCGTGAAGCGGCCGAAGGTCACAATTAGACGAGGCGTTTAATTACAAAATTCACGGTAACAACGTGGCTTCACCTCCCCTAGTCTTTCATGGGATTCCTTTGATAGGGCGGTGGTATTGTGGTTAGAGAAGAGCGGAGATGGTAGCGTAGCGATTGTTTTAAATTTCAATCGCTGTACTTGAGGCTGATCAAGTAATTATAACACGTCTAAAATATGATAAGCTTGTTCCATTATTATAATTATGAAACACTGTCTAAATAGTGATATTGTATTGTTGTAGTGGATACAGTACGATATCAATACATTGTTTATTATGATTGCCTTTGTTGTTTTATGAATAGTACTATTTTTGTTATGGTTTTACGTTCGTAGCAGATTGTTTGTTGCGTAAATAATTAATAAATAAATTAATAAATAAACATCGGGGTCGACCTTTTGTGAAAATTACATTTTGTAATATGGTTATATTTGCATTTTTTCTTCTAGAGTACAATCCTTTTTTTTTCGATTCGACATTTCAATCAATAGCGTACAAAATTAAGGTCTCGCATAGTTATAAGGTCATATCATGTTTGCAAATGTTTTCTTTTAGAGTACAACCCTTTTTTGTTTTTCAATTTGATATTTCAGTCATAAACATACTAAATTAAGGTCTCGCTATTCGTCCGTCAATGTGCCCTGAACTTTATTGAAAGCACGGGCCGTCTGTAACTCGATCGTAGTATTATCATCAAACTAAATTGTTACGTAGGGTACACGATAGAGGTTAAGCACCATCAGGTGTAAGGGGCGAGCAAATAACATGTTACAGTGAAATTGTAGAAGCACGAACTATGTACATCGAGTGGATGTCTGGTACGTGTACATTACAGAGGTTTGAGTCAGGGATGTATTGAACTTTGTAATCATTGGATGCTAGGTAAATTTATAGTAAATAACTTATTGACGATATAGCTGAGATACAAGTTTTGTATCTAGACGGTACCTGTTATTTAGTAAAAAATAAAGCGTAGAGCTGTAATTTGGTTTTTTTTCAAAGGTACTAGTTTATTAAAACCGACGTAAGGAGAAGACCGCCGACTAGCTAAATTAAGTTAGATTAATCGCCCAGTTGATGAATCTACGTACTAGATTCGAAACTAGTCGTCATATCCGGCCTAAAATAACGTGAGTAACCCGTATTCTCAATAATAAGGAACTAGTTTGTTTATAGGTCTAGAACTGCCTCGATCTTGTGGTTAGCGTATATGCCTCTTACCGCGTGATCTCGGGTTCGATACCCGGGTCAGAAAAAGTGTTATTTGTGAACTTTCCGTCAGGAAATTCACAATAGCTGCATGGAGTTGGAATTGTGCCCGGTGGATGGCAATAGGCTCATTCCCTTTCCTATGGATCCTTAACATAACAGGTGAAATGTGGGTGTTGTTCACCTCTGTCACACCCTTCTAGGTAATATAGACGTGATGTTCTTTTATTTAATGTTATTATACAGGGTGGATGCGACATAGCGACATTTATTGAAACCACAGCTTCTATACATGGCCAGTATGCATTTCCACCGGATAAAAAATTCTCTGGCGAAAAAAAAAATCCACGTCTTCCGAACAAATTGCACGATTGCAATGTTCAAATTGTTCGGAGAACGTGATTTTTTTTTTTTTTCGCCAGAGAATTTTTATCCGGTGGAAATTGATACTTACCATGTATAGAAGCTGTGGTTTCAATAAATGTCGCTATGTCGCATCCACCCCGTATTTATATGTGTTTGCCTGCGGAAAAAGCGGTTCATTAATAATTAGTAAAAAAATATACCTACCGAGGTCAAAAAAAGTGTTACAACAGCCAAAAAGTTTAAATGTTATGAATCATATAATTTTATTACCAACGGAAATGCTTTCGCACGTACGAATTTCAGTGACCGAAAACTTTGCCTAAAATATCTTTTCATGACTAACATAAAATTTAAAGCTATATTCATTCATATTTTTATCAGTTTCAGTTTGGCATGTGGATTTCTTTTATTTTTAAATAATAAAGCTGTTGCAACGTAGTCTATTGACCCAAATTAAATGAAGAAAAATCGCCTGAATAAATGCAAATGAACCTAGAAAGTTGATTTTTGGATATGTTGTATAGTAAGCTGACCGTCAAATTTTCTAACTAAAGTTTCAATGAGCTTTCGCCGCCGTCTTGAAAAATGTAGTAATATTTATCTAGGCTGTGTATCATTTATCAAAAAATATTTCTAGGGACGATTTGTTGGCAAAAAACCGCTTTCTCAAATAATCTGTTTAATTCTTAGAATATATTATTCAATAATAATATTATGAAAAATTAAAAGATTTTTTTTTTTAAATTTAATAATTTATATTAAATATTTTAATACTTATAAAAAAAAATCTATATGAAAAATAATTCATAATTTTAATTTTTATAGTTTATTTTTTATAGTTTTTCATTTATTTTCATTATTATTTTCTTTTTTGTATTATTAATTATTAATGCGCTATAGCTTTTAAACATCGTTCAAAATAAAAGACGTACACCTAATGGTAAGTATAGTCACAGTATAAATATGTACACTGTGGTATAGTAGCTAATAGGTCATGAGTCATGATATATAATTATAGCACATGCACAAAAATGCTTCTTCTCTGTGCAGGCGGTGTTTCCTCTCTCAAACATGTTCACAAAAGCCTTACCATAAATAACTTTTTTAATAATAATAGCCTACATTCCCAAACAGCTTGTCCCGATAGAGTAATTTCCCCAAGGCTCACTCATGAATGAAATAGCAGCAATTCCATCAAATTAACGACATATTAAACGTTTAATCGCTTAATATACCTTCAATCTATAATTTATGGATAAGCTCACTGTTAGGTTGGAACCATAGAAATCTTAATAATAAGGCAATAGAAATGTCAAAGACGCGTGACCTTGTCGCCGCGCATCTGTCAAGTCAAACACAAGTGCGAGTTGAGGAATTGTCGTCTTAATGTCATCGCAAAAAGAATAATTTTGTTTGCAGGAATACAAGCGCATGAGTCTAATCGAACACAAGTGCGAGTTGAGGAATTGTCGTCTTAATGTCATCGCAAAAAGAATAATTTTGTTTGCAGGAATACAAAAAGTGGTATTTGAAAAACGGCGACATGCGTCCCAGTGTTAAAAGATAGTCGATAGCATTTCTATTGACTAGTTATTAAGATTTCTATGGTTGGAACAATAAAATACAATTATATGTTACTATAGCTATCACAATAATTACTTATAAATTGATGTTTTCATTCTAATATACATAATTGACGACCGGATGGCGGAGTGGGTAGTGCACTTGCCTGCGACGCCGAGGTCGCGGGTTTGATTCAAGACAAATCTTTGTGTGCATGAACACGGACGTCTGTCTTCGTCTGGGTGTTTCTATGTATAATAAGTATGTATTTACAGAAGAAAAGTATATATGTTTTAGTATCAGTTATTCTAGTACCCATAGTACAAGCTCTGCTTAGTTTGAGACTCAATGGCGTTGTGTGTATAGTGTGAAATATTTATTTATATTTATAACTAGCTTCCGCCCGCGGCTCCGCCCGCGTGGTATGTCAATTAAAAGTAGCCTATATGTTAATCCAGACTATAAGCTACATGTGTGCAAAATTTCATCGAAATCGACCCGGTAGTTTTGGCGTGAAAGAGTAACAAACATCCATACATCCATACTTACAAACTTTCGCCTTTATAATATTAGTAAGGATAGTACTGTAGAGTAACTGTTGTAGGGATGGAATGATAAATGAATGATAAAATTCATTTATATTGTATCAGTAGGTATTCATGTTTGCAAAGTATTTCATACTATTTAATTTAATCTTTAGCTTAGCAATATAATATTATACCAAACAAGAGTGCACGTTCCTTCACCTTAAAGCGTAGTAATTAAAAGCCTACATACAAAACACCACGCCTTTATTACTCAGAAGGGTGTTGCAGAGGTATACAACTTCACGTGTTATGTTTAGGTCCCATGGGATAGGGGGTGAGCCTGTCGCCATCCACCGGACACAATTCCAACTCCGTGATGTGAATGTGAATTTCCTGACGAAAAAGTTCACAGATAACACTGCCAAACCCGGGAATCGAAACCCTTGCGATGAGAGGCGTATACGCTAACCACTAGACTACTGTCTACTGTACTGGGGTGCATGAAAGGAGCCTCCCCGAGTGACGTACACAACGATTCCCTACGTCCGGCGCACCCTGGGCAATTCGTGAGCTCTTCAAAGCGAATTGGCTAATCCTTTGACCACGATGGCAAGTCAAAATAAAATTCGACTCAGCCATCGACACGACGAAGAAGACTAGACTACTTATTTAAATCAAAATAGTATCTATAGTTTATATTGAATTTCGGTGAATTTGTCAATATTCTTATAAGATCACATTGTCATGTTATTCAGTTCTCTAAAAGTTATAACGTAACACATTTTATTAGACGTGAGATTTTTAATTCTGTGCCCTTTGGAAATTATAAGACCATTTAGTAATTTATTCTCACTCATTATAATATTAAAGGTTCGAATGTAATAAGGTAAGTTACCTATTAGCAACACCTGGGACCCTTTAATAAACTGAAGACAATATGGGTATACGGGATAATACGTATTCTCCATACAAATTAGTTTTGCTAGCTGACCCATTTTATAAAATTTACGATTATTATAGTCGCCTGATATTAGTATAATATTTTGGGTCATAATTTGCCCTCTTTAGCAAGGCATGAACTGTAGACTTTGTTTACTTACTTAATACCAAAAGATTTTTTATTTTATTTTCAGTTTGTAGGTATGTAATTTAATTAACATATTGCTTATTAAATATTTACAATACTAATCTAACTATAATTTAATATTTTAAACTAATGAAATAAATACCTAACTATATACACCTAAGAATAATAAAAATTATTAAAATTATTATACCAAAATATATTCAGCCTTATTGTATTTAGTTACTATCACTCGGTAACTCGATTTACATTATTCTGTTCATGTAACGTTACCTAAAAAAAAAAAAACTGTTAAAATAATATTATGTTCTCGCGAAGTCTCTCACGCTCCAGCTAGCTTTAAGTAGACTCCAGAACGCCGTGTTTTCATACTAACGTAATATGGGTTCAACTTTATTATTATTAAATTTGTATCTATAATATAGACAAATCATATCTTAGACACTTAAATGCATATTTATTTGCGGACATTTTGTCAAAATTGTTTTAATTATTAATTGAGTAACATACAAACTGAAATTTTTTAATAAGTATTTGTAAAAGTGGGCGCTTACAAACATGCATTTTATTGTTAATAATATTATAGTTAAGCCAATATTACTTTTGCATGTAAAACAGCCAACCGCTTAAGGACATTGTTCGGTCTACTACTTACATTAAAAGAAAAGAAGTTGAACCGTTCTGAAACTGTGCGTTTTTCAACGAACAAGGTTTATTTTTATTCAAAGATTATTCTATTTCCATTGTACTAATTAATTTTCTTAAATGACTGTGTTTAATTCAATTTTAAAATCTAAGTTAATTAATGAAATTGGTTATGTAAACGTTTTAATTAACTGTAAATAAATAAACACAGCTTACATTGCGATATTAATTTGAATTCTTTCTGAAATAAAACAAACATTAAAACCCTTTTACATTCAAGAAAATGTAGCTCTTGTTTGACAAACATTGTGTATTTCCGTATCTCCGACATTCTTTGGAGTGGCGCGTATAAAATGCTACTGTGTCGCAATAAAAAGACGGCTACCATAAATCACAGCGTTTTTAATTTGTCTAAAGACATTCATAGCCTACGTTTAATGCTTCCAAAGTATTTTTCCCCTTTTATTTGGATGCCCTTTCGAAGCAATAAAACATAGGTTGATGTTCTGTCAGTGACGATTTCGTCGCGTGTGGATATGGATCTTTATTGTGAAACGAAATTTGTTTTGATGTACTCAGTATTGTTAACTTAACTGTGATATTATTAAAAAGGATAACGCCATTCGAGGGACATTAAACTATTTCAAATGTTTTTGTGACCGGATGGCAGAGTGGGAAGTGTACTTGCCTGCAACGACGAGGTCGCGGGTTCGATTCTCACTGAAGACAATCTTTGTGTGCATGAACATGGGGGTTTGTCTTAGTCTGGGTGTTTCTTTGTATACAAAGTATGTATTTACCAAAGAAAGGTATATATGTATTAGTATCAGTTATTGTAGTACCAGCTCTGCTTAGTTTGGGGCTAGGTGGCGTTGTGTGTAAGTTGTGAGATATTGAATTATGAGATATTTATTTTGCAAAAGCTACATTGAAATGTTAAAAAAATGTTGAGTCAGATTATGTTCAACAAACATTAAGAGATAACGATATTTGCATTTATATTGAATGAAGTACCGTTAAAGCTTGTTGGTCATTTCAGAGAACAATGGCACAAAGTAAACAGGTATATTTTGTGACAATGGGCATAGCTTATAAGGTCTATGTCTAATCTTCACCAGCATGAGAGCTTTAAATGTCAATAGTCCGCTAGTTGACGTACCATAGTGAATAGTGAAGAACCATAGCCAAAACTATAAGACAATATATATTATTGAAAACTATTTAGACAGCATGTAGATTTTTAATTTGATTTTTTTTTTCTAGCTTTGGTCATAGTTCAAAATTTAAACGTTTTTGTATGGTAATCAGAACTGTCAAAACTGTTAAACTGAATGGTATTTAAATAGCTTTAAGGGCAATAAGGCTATTGTTATTAATACGGAACTTACATAACTTTAATTTATTGAATTGATTGATCCAGAAATGTCTTTAATAATTCACGACGCATACTTTGTTGCACACAGTTGTTGTCAGCATTGACTTTAAGTTATCATGTCAATTTATTAATATACCTTCACATAAACTTCATTCTGTTCCATAGCATATTAAATTGTATATCTCTCTCATAAAGAAACAAGAACGTGAGGTATTAAAATTAAAATCGTGACGAATCAATATTTTAAACCAGCCTCAACATCTAGGCTATGGGATTACTGTCTTGCATCATACTGTTGGTGCACTCTGCATAATTTTTTTACCTTATAAACATATAAAAATAACCAGAATTACGAACACGTGTAAAAAATAATTATGTCTTATCGGATCTAGAAATTGTGTACAAATCAAGACAAATAGGGCAGTCAATAATTTCGTTACGTCATTGCTCTATTTTACAACTTTTGCAATGCTCCAAGCGGCCGTGGCGCAACGGATAATGCATCGGTGTTACGATCGAAAGGTCGTGGGTTCTGGCCATTACACCTGGCAAATTAAGCTTAGCTGGAGGGGATGGGACAAGAATACTAGTTATTTGTATTTGCAAATCACGTATGCTTTTTAAGAAAATAAACCTTTTTATCCAATTATTCTAACACTATACATAAAAGGTGGATCTAAAACAATCGTAGCAAGAGGTATAACAAAACAATACTATCTATCTCCTCTCAATCCATGAGAAAAACCCCATCCATTACACACCAAACCTTCACACGCACTTGAACTTGAAGAAATCGACGGCTTTTTATTCCCTTATCTCAAGTTAGTCACAGCAAGAGCTAAAACAAATGACCGCTTTGAGATACAGTCGGACCGACTCTTATCTATCACGCCCACATGGAACCGAGTTATATGCCGCTCTAATCTCAGTTGAAAATAAACTGCATCTACCCTCAATTTATAGTTTTCCAACTTGCGAATAGACGGCTGTTTAAACTAGAAATTAACGCTTAGAATATAAGAATTAGGTCTTATGAGATGTCTATATCTATTTATAAGAGGAAAATATATAAATATTTGGTAAATAGGTATCATGCACTGAGTTCGTCTTTTTACTTCAAAATGTGGTCAAAACTCTTTAATTTCTAAGTCTACTTGGAAAACTTAAACTAGCTAAAACAAATGCCCACTTTGAGATAAAGTCGGACCGACCTTAATCTATCACGCCCACGTTAAACCGAGTTTTACGCCGCTTTATTATCAGTTGCCACATTGGCAAAGCTAAAATAAACAGCATCTATCTCCTCATTTTATCGATTTTCAACTTAGAAATGGGTGTTATGAATTGCCGTTTAAAAACTAGGTATAAATGAGACATTTCGAAAAAAGAATAACTAAAATTCACCTTTAAAAAGTTTACTTGCTCTAAAACGATCGACATTCCTAATTCTAAGAAGCGCTAAATTTTGGTTCTACCAACGCAATTATTCACGGCATTAAAATGTTTTTAGGCACCTAACAATAAGCATTTAATGATCTTGGCATCGAGTCGCAATTATATCAAGCTAAGTGAAAACAAAATATGAGACAAAGAATGCAGCGATCGAAATGTTAGTCGTTAGACATCTTTCCCGAAAGCATTCAGTAGTACTGAAATGTGGTTTGCAAAAAGAGAATGCGACATCAAAGAGTTGGTTGAGGCGATCCGGTCGACGGGCGAGACGTGATACGGTTTAGAAATAACCGCAGTAGTCGCTACAAGAACTGACGACGTCTCCGGACAAGCTTGCACTCGCCCACGGCGATGCAACTGCGAATGTCCATGTCGAATCCGCCGTGAATTATTTCAGTGGACTTGTTACGTTCAATTTCAGTGAGCGTGCTACACTGTCTTCGCTTTTGCGTCGATAATAACTCACCGGACCGCCAGTTGTCTCCATAAATTGGTTCATTAGCGACCATTCTTATTCATAACGACATCGTATACAACCTTATTTTAACTTACGTCCAACAAAAACCGTTTTGACGTTCAAGATTATCCGACGGCGAAACCTGTATATTTTATGCAAATAATTGGGTTTTATGTGTTACCGGGTTTCATCAAAATTATTCACAGGACGTTCATACATAAACATGCAGTATTCTACTTTACCCGTCGAAATTTGAAGTCTGGACGCATATAAATGTGTTGCGGTTACGTTATTGACGCCCCCTCCTGAAATAATTACACGTTATGCGAGTTCCGAAAATTACACGAATCCCCCTGTAGCGGAGCCGCTGAGCATGGCGCGGCGGTAATGGCTCGTTAAAGTTGATGAGAGCTCGCGCCCTCGTCCCGCCTCACTGCCTCGCAGTGCTTCACGAGGCGCCGCTGACAGCTCGCCTTCCTTCCTTTCTTCACATATAAAACAAGTTTGGCAGTTCCACTACTAGCTCTACAACGTCTGCAAATTCGCTTTCAAAATTAAAGGAATTCAATTAATAATATCACCGTTTTATTACATTATTACCTATCATCTCTAACGTGCATACATCACGACGGTATATAGCTCCAATGTTAACGCACTCGTTAAAGTTCAAAATACATGTTACATATTCATGCAATATAGGTGTGCGTTTGTAGTCGCCGATGTCGGTGACATAATAAATGTCAACGAGATCAAAATACTACTGGCGGCAGCGAGCAATGCGCGCCGAGGCTTTACCGATGCCTCTAATTATATCTAACGGGCTTCGGTGCCCGTTTACACCCAGACATTAAAATTAACTGCCGAGTGCGTTTGATCTTTCCATTAGGGCATCTCTATAAATAAAGTTCTAAAAAAATACTACAAAGTAATGAGTCAATCCCGCGTTGTAAATGGCGTGATATTTGAAACAATGTAGGTTATCTTTTTATTGTCCTGTCGAATCGGACTTCTCACAACTTTAACTCTGCCGACTTTGTGACTATGCCATTTTGCGGGGCGATCGAAATATTCCGCTTGGTGAAATTCGTTTAACTCCAGTAACATTTCGGCATGGGCTTAATAAAATTTCGTGGTGGAGCAAAGGCGAGCCACGAACGAGGCCGGCAAAAAGTCGACACGAGCTGTTGTTTATTTGTAGCGAGATAAAAGTCGCACGCGCTGCATTGTTCTACAAATGGTGTGCAAAAACAAAAGATGAGGACGCGTCGGACGCCCGCGGACGACCGACATCGGTCATAATTAATTGCAGTCATTCGCAGAAATCTGTCGACAAACAAACACACCGTCGGTGAAATGTCGTTTTATCACTCGCCGCCGTATTCATAAATAAATCTTAATATCAATAAAGTAACTCATGTCACTTCAATTAAGTTGACGGAAATATCTTGTCCTGTCTTGTTCCGATTGTAAACATGGCTGGAGCAACAACGGATTGGAATTTCATGTCGGGTATTTTAATCTCTGCTACAGTCAGATATTTACATCAATAAAATGGGTTAATGTCGTGATATCTCAATCTTTGCGATAAACTCGACGTTTCAACAATGTTCTTGAACATTAATTTTATTTTAGCCAAACGTTGTGATAATAATTTTTCCTTGCGACAAAAATACCCTCGATATATGGCTCCTATATCAGACGGGGTTTCGTTTTAATACCGTACAATATTTCCTGCACGGGGAAAACCTGACTGAAATACTGCCTCATATATCGCGGCACGCTCTAGTTACTGCGAAGAAAAATGTATATGTACGTGTACGGAACTAAGCCCTTTACCCATGGGTCCGGCGCGCCGCAACCTCATAGTATCACCATGATTGAGTCAATAAAACACCGAGGCACCGAGGAGCCACGCGATCACATGAGCTAAATGCAACTACGTATTCTATACCTTGCTATTTCTCGACGCTGAACTTTCTCTGTCCTTTTCAAGCTCAGTGCTAAGAAAAGGGACCGAGCTAAACTATCGAAAGGATTGTATTAGTCGAGAGCATAGTCACTTCGGGGCAAAGTGCCAATGAAAATCGAACGAGCTCCTTAACAGCGCAGTTTGTTCTATCCGTGAGAGCTTAGCACTTGCCTTTAGTGCAATAAACATTAATTTTTGCTGTACCAGTAGATGGAAATGCTGTTTATTTTAACAACGTCTTATAAAGTGTTGTAGATAAATAGACGAAAATAAAGTTTAATTTGAGAACGTGCAGCGAGAGCAACATTCTTGGAAGCATTTTATCAGGAACAAGGAAACTCGAAAGGGAACAAGGAAAAACAAATGCTTGTAAGAAAACATCTCTACATTTAAGCTGATGTATCAAAGATTTTTTACGTTACAATAAAGGATCCTGTAAATCGTCTCGAATGTTGCGCCATAGAATAAAATAAATGTGTTTTCCTCTACCTTTCTATATCTGCACGCGTTTCTCCGTAACAACGCCCCGAAAGGAAATAATTCCATGTTATTATTGTGACATACATTCAGTAGCTTGTTAAATAAACCAGTGCATAGCGTTTGTGTGCCTAAAAAATTACAGGAAATAAAATCGGAGCATTTGTATTCCAAGTCGGATGCGCATGGAACGTTTGTAAGAAAGTGTTGAAGATATTTTACACCACGCACACTTTGTTAAGGACCGACAACGGAATTCGACGCCATTTAAATAAGACCACGTTTTGAGAATCAACTGCATAATTTTAGATGGTACGTGTTGACCACCCTCGTACTTCCGTGGTCATAAAAGGCGACAGAGACGTAGATAAAAGACTTGAATAAAATACCTGATTAATAAGGCTCATGTTACAGAAGTGTCCACTGCGTATCTAACAAATCGATAACAATTAGCATTTGCTCCAGATAATTGGTATTCTCATTCTATAGATAGATTATGCTGCTAACTATAGCAGCTACTTGTAATCTAATCTCTACACATTAAAATTGTAAGTTAACGATGATCGTTATCAAGTTAATAAACGCCCGTCCTATTGCATATTATTATGTTAAGGTAATTTGCTGACTGAGCTAATAAAGAAACTATCATATTTAGGGCAATCCTTTTTAATTTCTTATATTTTATACTTAAACTATGCCGCATAATATAATACTTCTACGTGCAGAAAATATGTCTAAAAGATGTGTAAAAAGAAAAAGCTAAAGCTTATAAAAAGAAAAAAGCTTATAAAGCTTTCTTTTCACTTATCGATGTACGAGACATTTTGTTACATAAACTGCATTGCCTTGTTCTTTTCATACTTAAGGTGCAACAATAAAATATACGTTCTTGAAAGTACACAGTGCCGATGTTATGGGGTCTAGAACTCTAGACGAATGTAAAATTTATTACATTTTCATCGGTTTTCTTATAATCAACATCTTCTTATTTCACTTGCGGGAAAAATCATTTGTGTATTCATGTTGTTCATTTTGAAGTTTATTAATAAAATTCTCGTAGCTAGTATATTTTGACTGTCCACGGTAGCACTTAGCACTACATGTTCGTCATCAGCGTATAAATCAAACATCCCGTACATCACTGTGAGAGCACATATATTTACAGAGTCTGTCAACAGAATCAATCAATCAAAACAGTGTACTGACTACTGGTCATGGGAATCTGTCCGGGAATACTGCTCGTTCTGTCCCTTGAATGGGAGGAAATTGACATCACTGGTTCGTCAAAAGATTAATGTGGGGTCTTGCCAGGTCTGTTGCGTTAGCTTGTTGACTTGCCGCCCTCAATAAGAGTGTTAAAAAAATCGCAAGTATGTCAAAATGTACTAAACTAGACGCCCACTGACGCTTAAGTGCTGCAATAGGTGATTGGTGACCCCTGTTTTTTTAATATAATTTTCTTACAAACTAAGAAGTGGTACGCTGACGTCTGTAGCGTGAAGGGTGTAGTAGACACCAAGGACCCTTTACAGCTGAGGGTAAGATCTAAGCCTTGGCACCTGCACCGCTTATTCCATTTGCCCTACAAACGAATAACGAAGCGAACCCAGGCCAAGCTGTGCTTTTTGTAAGTTTAAGTAAAAAGGCTTTGCTGTTTATTCACATGTAATGATTATATTACAGCATAAAACACACATACAGTATTTACAGGAGTTATTGTTCGTTATATGCAGTATAATTATCAAAGTATAATTTAACAGTTGCGGTACATTCTTTGACGAGAGTAACCTTTTCTATGCCCGCTGGTGCCAAAACTGCTTTGAGAGAAGTTTGTTTGGCAAACTTATTTTTATCAAAGTATTTAACAAAATACCAAACATTTTATAGTGCTCTTATATTATAAAATATGGGCGTAGTACCTACATATGCAGAGTTCCATGCGCATCCCATACCTACACACTCCATACTTCTAATTTGAACAATGTCACCATCATAAATGAAAAACCTCCATCCAGTAAAGGGTTCCAAAAGCCGCATGAAAATAAACAGTGACTGTTGCAATATCCTTTGCGACCCACATCCTATCAAAAGAATGTCACGGGATAGATCGTCACACGCAACAAAAAACCGTCGTATCATTATGTTGTGTTATTAATCATTTCATACAATACACGTCAGTTTCGTTTAGGGGAGAAAATAAAGGAAGGCTTGAACCATTATACCAGCAAATGTATGGTTTTATAGCTTAGTAGACAAACATATGGGGAATAAAAGGATATAGATAGGATTGTCTTAAAGGGATACGCAGAAACGGATAACATTCGAAATGGGTTTTTTGCCTAAGGCTGTCTTTATCGAAGTTAGGAAGTCGTGAAAATTTAAGTGGGTACGTTAAGATTATGATCCGTTCTTATAACTCTATGGATGAAACTTAGCACTTTGTAAGTTTAATGTTGAAGTTAGGGTTTTGTAGTCGCCTCAAATAAAGTATTTATTGAACTTAAATGTCCATGATACATACTTAATTGTTATTATTCGTTATCTACTCAAGTTTTATTTATTAGTTGACCAGAATGCGAATACCCTCAAGTTAACCTTTATCTCAAACAAAAACATGATAACATCGTACAAACATTGTATAGGTTAAACGAAATAAAAAATATCGATTTGCTTTATTTTTATGAAAGTTAAAGTATGTTCTTAACTATTACTTTTATCAACACCGATTTAATTTCAAGAATCAATTTATAGAAAATACAAAAGTGTCACAAAATACATTTATTTTAAAATCATCCACCATGCACTCCTCGAAACCATGTTTATTAAAACACATGTTTTCCATAATCCACGGTGCTATATTTGGGAATGCAATTTCACGTAAATTTTCAGTGTCAATGCTAATGGCCAGCATCTGATTCATGTAAAACGCGCGTTATGCGTGTCGTAGGGTCGTCGCTCGCCACGCTTGCTACAACTCAATTACGTTTTAAAATAACAGTCCACAGATTGTGGGTGGTCTTGCTTGCACCGGAATAGACAACCCTAAAACGGTAATAAGCGGATCTCCGAAGCTTTGATACGTGATTGTTTAATATTATTTGAGGATTGACCCATTTTTTATGATTAATTGATAATAATAACGCTCAGTTAGAATGATAAATGATCGACTACTTGCTTTTGAAATTTGGATAATCGATTCTATTACTGCTATTATGAACAATGATTAATAGATAATTGTTTGACAAATTTCGTTCCTGACCTAGCACACCATAAATTATCTTTGTTTGCTCAGCCGCTATTCGAAAGTGAACTCCTGTCAGGCTAATCTTCGGGTGCCATTTTAGATCCATCATCTTGTCTATGCTCGCGCAATGTCAGCGTCACACTTGTTTGAGATCCGCTTCCTGTCAGCGTCTATGTTTATCTAATTTCCGAACTGTGTGCTCACTAAAAACTTATTTGTGTTGAACCACCAATTGATGCAAGTCATTCTAGACTGGCTCTATGATATTGATTACACCTTTTTATTTTTTAAATGTAAATATTGTGTTATGATTTTTTATTTTAATGTTGGGTTGGGCGTTCCTAAGAAATGTTGAAATAATAAATCTGGCTCGTTGAATGTTTACATTTAATTTGATGCCTCTATATAAATGGCTCGGGGTAGGGCCCTTCCATCCACAAAAAACGGCGGGTTTTTTTTCCCGATGTCCGTAGTACACATACGTCCGCAACTTTGTATGTAGAAAGGTCATTAAATCAATAGTGACACTTTTTGTAGTTATTAAAAATTTTCTAGTGGTTAGCGTATGCGCCTTTTACCGCGAGGTCTTGGGTTCGATTCCCAAAAGAAAAAGTGTTATTTGGGATTTCTCCGTAAGGAATTTCTCAAATCGCCGAACGGAGTTGGTATTGTGCCCAGTGGATGACGATAGGCTCATCTAACAGGTAAAGTGTGGGTGTGAAACACCTCTGTCACACCCTTTTGGGTTAAAGCGTGATGTTATGTTATGTTATGTTAATTATTTATTTATTCTAGTTGACATAGTTGATTTAACTTCTTGTATTATTTATGATACGAACGGCTGGCAATCATAAATTTAACCAGAGTATCATAAACTAAATTAGCTTATTAATTGCCAATTAAATGTTTATGGTAATAATTTTAAATCGGTTAAGATTGCATGGCGTTAAATAAATATTTTTTAAATCTCAATCACTAATATCTAAATCTCTGCCAGTTGCCATAAATGCGATAATATTACATTTAACTTGCACTAAGTACGTGAAATAACTGCAGTTTCCGAACTGAGATAATTAATTCACTACTTCGTCCAAGACCCGTAGCTTAACCTGAACCTGGTGATATTTTTGATATTGTAGTGGTAGGGGCGTTAAAATGACGACTAACTGAATTCAAAATTGATTAAACTCTGAACTAATATTAGGCAATAAATTGACTGTTGCATTTCTCTCACAGTTATAATATAAAATAAAATAGTGCGATTGCAGCGTCGGGCCCGATGCTAATGTAAAATAAAATGAAATGGTTGGATGGCAACTCGTCACGTCGCACCAATGTCTTGAAATTTCACGTCAATCATTATTATGTAATATGCTCTAGAAAAGTAGTAAAATATTTTATATAAGACAGCCCTTGCAGATAATAAATTAGTTTTAGAGTATAATTAATGATTAAGTAGTATCATTAATTAAACTCTAAACTAATTTAGCCAATAAATTGACAGTTGTATTTCTCCCACAGTGATAATATAAAATAAAATGGTGCGATTGCAGCGTCGGCCGATGCTGTCCTGCTACGATTTATATTCCAGTGATTCATTCTCCGTTGACAGTTATAGCCCCAGTCGGATATTGCACTTTTGCACCGCATTCCCACTTCTGAATTATGGCTTATAATAACTGAAGACAGCGCTTGCATTGAATATGACAGGTTCAAAAGTTATGCGTGTTTAACTGCCAAATTTAGTTTCTGTTTTGTTCAGATGATGGAACTCTTTAGTTGACAAAGTTGCAGTTTTGTGAAAGAAGACGATGGAGACTCCATACTTAATTTTTAATAAACAAAAATAAAATAACAATAAATTTTTACCTGAAATTGTTAAGTCTTAAGGCTATTTTATATAATATTAAAGTAGAAAAATTAAGAATCCAGCAGGACTCGAACCTGCACTACACTACTTCACCTTGCCAAGGCTAGTTATTGAAGCCCGGATAGATTTGATCCGACCCATAAAATATAAGCTGACCGAACTCAACAGTGACACAAGTGACATTTAAAAAAAGAACACAGCTGTCACTGTCATTTATGTGTGTTATATGCTTATTCTGCCAATAAGGTTTACCTTACACCTGGAGAGGCTAAATCTTTTCAGTAAGTGTTGTACTTCTACAGTAATTATTCTCAAAGTAGCCCATATTTTCTCAAATAGCGAAATTTCGAACATTTTTTTGTGCTATAAGACATGCAACTCATTTCTCTTCTCCACAAAATCTATCATCCAGGTTATCAGCACACTCAGTTAATCTCACCCATAAACTTTCTATTACTTTACTACACCAATAAAACGTTTCGTTCACATCTCACCTAGCTGACCTTCTGATTGAATCGAATTCAACATATAATAGGGCTCGTTATAAACACTTGTCGAAGCTGCCAGGCGTGGCCTTTAAGCGGATTCTGTAAAACAATCAAGTTAATTTACTACTGATTCTCGTTTTTATCACTATCCTGATATGGCATCATGGGAACGTGAACTCGACCCTGTTAAAAACTATAGGTACTAAATCTGCTTGCTATTCTATGAGGTTATGAAATGGTAAATGGTATAGTTATAATATATTTTTAGGCGATTTTTAAATTATGTTGCATTAAAAATTAGCTCTTTTACATTTGTAATTAAAAAAAATATATCTATATATATATTTTGCAATTTAACAATCATAAAAGCTTACTTTTAATTGAAATACCGACAAAGTTCGGCAGAATTATCCGAACGTAAGCAAGTCATAAAAATACGGGCATGAAATCGAGTCACCGGAGTCAGCAGTGATCGGTGAGTTGATCCCACTGGATTACCAAGGTAATCGATTTATACAGCTTAATTTTTATATGTCGGCCTTTAATCGAAATATAATAGGTTCGATGAAAAAAGTCGACGTTGAATTTTATGATCGGCAAATTCACTTTTTGCAATCGCATCACTTTACTCGGATACACAAAATATCCTGTAAAACGAATGCGGTACCATCCTCGCCAGCTCTACTAGAGATAGCAAGGGACCATAAAGCAATAAACTTAAATATACAACCAAACACCGTTTATATATTTATTTACACAAGCAAGTCTCATAAAAGTTCCGTAAATTCGTATCGAAACGGACAGTTCTGGGACTGATCGTCCATCCGCCCATATTTATAGCAGTTTGATTTATTTTGTTATCTCTTTATTGCCCGTCTAACGACAAGCATTCTACTCCGAAGATTAATCACTCACGTCAACGTGATTTAGCAGAGCAACCGATATTTAATGTGCGCTATTTAGATAGAATACGATCGCTGTTTATATTTAGACGATCCACTCAGCGGTTAAGCGTCCAATCGTCGAACAAATAATTCATTATGTGACCGCAGTAAAATGTCATTTGAGACGATAATTTGATATTTTGGGGACCAAATATCCATCTATTATATTTCTTGAAAGGTGCGATAAAATATCTGTGGTGTTTGCGATGGTAATAATTTAATTTTGATTGCACAATAAACACCTACCTGGTGGTGAAACTGCAAAGCAAACAATAAATACCTGTAGCTTACAATATTTTAGTATGACTTATTTTACCAAGAGTAAAATAATTTAATTTCACTTCTGTTTCTTATTCTTGATTATAATAAATATACGTATTATTTAAAAGTTTAAACGTAATTGGCTACATTTTTATATTGAACACTATTAGTAACACTTAAGGAGACATGATACACTGCCGTCGGCTTCAAAATCTAGCCTAAAGCGTCTTAAAGTGGATTTTATCTTTTTCCCATGTTGTATTAAAGTTTTAATATCTGTAATACTCGAAGCGATTAGTTGGCCGAGTATCGTATTACAAGCTATTACTATCTATCGCGTTGATGGGCGCGTGTTGAAAATTAAAAGGCTATTAAGTGTCGTCCCACGCGCCGCAGGTTGCGGGGTTCGTTCCCAGGCGTTGTAGTAGTACATAGGCACATGATACAAGTAGCACAGAATAGTACAGAAGTTAGGGTCATGTGTGTATTTAACTTTTCCAGCAAGCCTGCATCGAATCGGTGTAAAAGATAAAGGAGTATTCGGCTTTTCATGACATTCCTTTTGCGAATTTGTTTTTTGTTGCATAGTGGTGTTATTATACTAAAATCTATTGATATTGATCGATTAATTTAACGTTTGAAGATTCAATACGAGCGCACCATTAAGCTCTTTGGATGGAATAATACCCTAATCGAGCCGAAGCTTCTTTTCGTAGCATCAGCTAAAAGTGTAAAGTGTGGCTTGAGCTTATCCAGACGTTGTTGTGGAAACCAACAGACAATCTGTTACCTTTTTTGGACTTGAAGCGGGATTTGAATCCGGTACTATAGGATTCCAGCACATCGCTTAACCACTAAGCCATCCAAGTCCCGCTGCAAACCCACAAATGTTTTGACTGTATGCATCTTCATTTGACTGTTCTAAGTGTTAGATTGCTAAACATGGCTAAATGCTATATATAAATCAATTAGAAATCTGTTACGTGCTGAAAACAGTCCAACTTGTAGTAGTTGTAGCAAAACGAGTAAGTGTATTGTAGTATACGTGTGCGTTTCTCTAACCCGCATAACACGAAGATTAATTTCTGTACTCTCTATATTCTGTGTTCACAGGTACGAGATACAAGTGGTATGCATGTGCGATAATACCGCCTGCAATTGCGCTGGCCGGCCGTCGAGTCTCGGCCGTGGGCGGCGGCGCCAAGCCTGACTTTGATACACCAGACTTAGTATTAGTGTTATACCAGCTATCCTACACTGATTAGTAGAATTGCAAATTTCAACAATTATTCAACCAACCAAAAGCCGTTGTACAACTTTAAGTAAATTTTCTAGTACGAAAACTGTTGAAAGCATAAGTTAAGGAAATTATATCGCTAAATGGCGGCATTAAGCTAGAGTTTGACGTTTTAATGTCGTATTTCGATCGAAAAGATTTAGTCAACCGTAATATATTTGTCTATTTTCGGTTGGAATTAATCTCAACCATTTATCAGGCTCTTGACTCGTGTTTTGTTCAAAGACTAGTTTAAATGAGAGATTAATATATTTATTGCTTAGCTTGTTCACTTTATTACTACGTATCCTTTGAAGCGGTGAGTTGAATTTAGGTTACAACTAAATGTTATATTCGGATCCTAAACATAATCTTGAGTATATATATTTACAGAGCATGTGCTCGGTACTTATGTGTGGGTGAATGATTCATTGGTGATATGGACATCTTTAATGACGGTATCACCGTTACCCAGAATTGTCCTTTTAAATTATAATTATGCGAAAGAACACAAAAAGATGATGGTATGATCATCATGAAGAGCTATTTGCACTACTATATCATCACGACTACATTTTTATTTTACGAATGCCGGTGATCATTCAAAACAAGCTACTGTGAAATGGCTTACCGTAATTATGATGATAAGGAACAGAGAAACCTATTAGCATAAATAATTATATACCTACTACTATGTGGTTTTAAATGTAGAAACATACCGGAACATCACAATAAAATAAAAGAAGTTAACTAGCGTTAAGTATTATTTGTCAGGCGATTGTAAAAGAAGCGGGTCTTGTTCCTTTACCGTCCATTAAAAAAACATTATACCAATTTTTTGTGTTAATGGCTTAACTGACTTCATAGTCTGTTATGAATGCGGTAGGATCGTCAGACTCTTAGACTTCTTTTTCGAATAAATTACTCACTATTCGAAAAAAAAAAATACCAAAAAGTGTCGATTCGCTCGTAAACTGAGGTCGTAATCAACCATATTCACGTGAAAGCAAGCGTTAGAATTCAATAAAGAATAAATTTCGAGAAACTGCTCGGCGGCGTTAAGTAGAGCCAAGTACACAAAATTTTAGGCTTTACAGTTCAAAAGTTCCATATAATATAAGTCTACAAACGCATTATTATAATAGTTTCCGCTTTTTGTACATTATGGTAGCCAAATAGCGCTCTTTGCAGATAATATTTCATTTTACACATTGGGTGAACCATTCCATTAGCCGGACAGAATAAAAGGACTTAATAAAAGTAAACGAGGAGCGTAACAAATCATTGAAATGTTGACAGCCATTTCTGCATTATTGTTAATTTAAACAAATATTTAGTAAAAGCTTGTTAATAACAGGCAATCATAATGTATGTTTGGGTATTAATGCTGAATAACTGCCTCGTTGATTTAGTGGTTAACACATGTGACTGCTCACCGCATGAAAGGAGTGCATGGGGTGCATGAAAGGAGCCTCCCCGAGTGACGTACACAACTATTCCCTACGTCCGGCGCACCCTGAACAATTCGCGAGTTCTTCAAAGTGAATTGGCAAATCTTTCACCACGATGGCAAGTCAAAATAAAATTTGACTCAGCCATCGACACGACGAAGAAAAAGAACTGCTCACCGCGAGTCCCAGGCTTCACTGTCAGGGTCGGACAAAAGTTTTACTTTTTTTTTCTGTACAGAGGTTAATAACGGAGTAAAGTTTAAGTACGGAGTCTGGAAATGTGTCTAGTAGCCGGTAAAATCTCAACCTATGAGACAACTTAACAAAACAGGTGTAGTTTGGATGCAATACACTTCTGACTTATCAAGGAAACTCAGTCGTGATGATAGGTCAATGCAGAAAGGATCAGTCCAATTTGACGAATGAAATAAGGTCATATTTCCGTCAGGTTGTTAGCGGGTTGGCTTTGCTTTGAAGTTGTATGAATATTGGAGAATATGCGGCAGAATGCGGGATGTGTCAACAGTGACGCGAACTATCTGCTCAGATATTTGGAATCTATTTTGGCTGCAAGACTCGTCAGCTTCCTACTGTCTATCTTAAAATATTCTATCAAATAGATGTATATGCCTAAGTAGAGAGAGTCGATTGTAACTGATTTTGTCATGATAGTTCTTAACTATGCTTGTCCATTAACTCATGAGTACTTCTTTATTACATTCCTCTTTAAATCTCAAATTAGTTCGAGCATGTTAATTTAATTTAATTCAATTGAATTAAATTAAAAAATAAAATAAAATTAGTACGATCGATGGCCTTGTGGTTAGCGTATGCGCCTCTCACTGCGAGGTCTCCAGTTAGATTTCCAAGTCGGGCAAATTGTTATTTGTGAACTTTCCATCAGGAAATTCACAATAGCAGCATGGAGTTGGAATCGTGGCCGGTGGATGGCGATAGGCTTACCACCTAAACATAACTGGTGAAGTGTGGGTGTTGTACCTCTGCCATACCATTCAGGGGTAATGTAGGCGTCATGTTATGTGATTAAATTAGTAAAGTTAATTTAAAAAAATGAACATCTTGAAATTGTATGCCGTAAAATCGTACCTTATCATTATGTCTTTCAAACTTACTTTCACATTATTATTATAAAACTCTGACCAAACTCAAAGGATCATTGGATCCAATTCTCAACCAAACATCACCTATTAGTCTACCACCGTAATCACTTAATCGTATTCGTGATCCCACAAATCGGTGTCTAGCATCCTACCCATACATTAGACCAGGACCAGCAATTAAGCTAGCCTGCCTTGAATATACTACCGCCCTCTTGCCACTATTAGCATAATAATTTTCACTTATGAATAGAAATTAAGGCGTTATAGTCCTTATAAATATTAACGTGATCTTAGCGAACTAGTGGGTGGAGCAGGCAAGTCTTTAAAGACGATTTTCCTGTCAACGCGCTGACAGCCGGAATGCATTCCCTTCAAGGAAGTTGTAAGTGATGAATGGTTGGTATAATTTCTGCTTTAATGAGCGTTTTGTGATGTACAAATGTTTCTATTTATGTTTGAGTGGCTTGAGATTGATTGATTTGATTTGATTAATGATAATGCTCGTCAGTATTTAAAAAAAATATTCTGTCTTTTTATTGGCGTCGGCGTCTCTTTCTAATTTAAATCCGTTTTTCAAAAGATGTGAGGTCTAATCTTGTGCAACTTTATTTAATTTATGGAATGTTAAATAACCATTTTACATTCCATAAATACTTGATAATATGGAATGTAAATATTATTAATCTCAGGATCCAATGACTAAACCCTGATTGTTTGTGATGCATTTAATGTTTCTTAATGGTGATATTTATGAAATATCGTAGAAAAAAAAACATATGTTCAATGTTTTGAAATAAGTATACGTCTATAAATTAAAAATTACAAATCAATTTTGCATAAAAATCTCATATAAACCGATACCAAGTCGATAAAAGAACCGAGTGTACTAAAATCGTACCACAAAAACCTGCTGAAAGATCAAAAGAGCCCGCTACACAGATAGCCGATAATGAAGCAATTCCAATGTAAAACTGTTCGAGGCTCGCGCCACAACTCGGCAGTCCCAGGTATTGGTTCATAACTGTGATAAAGTTATAAAATCGCTCGCAGGAATGCGTGACCACACTTCCAAACGCTCTATCTCTTGGGGTGTTTTATTGAAAAAGTTCAAGTCGTGACGTGACTGCGAAAAGACACGGAACCCAGTAAAATATGAATAATAATCGACGCAGTACCTTACGGAATCCTGGATAAAAGCGAAGGGAAATGTCGGTGTACTTTATACGTAAGTTTTACCGAAGTGCTATCTTATGTAAAAGTTGGGTAAGGGCTTAGTTTAAATCGTGAATGAGGTTTTATTTATTTACCTACGTTTGATATGTGGCCTACTTTGAATATATGTTTTTGTTAATAGTATTTTAGGAAAGCTCGTAATATAAACATACTCCTTGTAATTGAAAGTGCAAAAACATTGATACAATGCGATAGTGGTTTTCCCATTTGTGTTCTAAGTAAATATTTGTACGGCCTAGAAATATTTGCCTCCCGTCTAGCCAAGACTAGTCTCGTCGCGTTTGATTTGTGTACTTTGGATGTTTTTCTAAGGAAACTCGAGAATAATGACTAACTTACGTGAAATTGTTTTATTGTTGCAAAATATTGATTATTTATCACCAGAAGCACGGAAAATGGAGACTTTAGTAGACAAATTACTCCATGATATTCAAGAATGATTTCATGCACAGAGAAAAGCACTCAAATATCAAACTAAAGACTTCACGATATAACGTGGTCTTCTAATGACCATTTGAGTAGACAATAAATAAAAAGATAGAAAGTTGACAAGGGTATTATTATTATTAATTTTAAATTTTAACAATAGTTAAGTTAAATGGCTCAAGGCGTAGGTAGGTAGAAGCTGTCGCATTTCCAATCACTAGACTAACAAAACAGTCATGGAATTGAGTAGTAATCGAATATCGAATCTTGTAGAATTCATTCCCTCAAGGAAATTAAGTCATTTAATTTTCTTCGCGTTAGCTCAGTTCAAATGACTTTCCAATAAATTGGAAGTTCGAATTCGATAAGACTATCTCCGCTGTTAAACGGCCCACGTTAGCACAATTGAAGAGCTCATACTTCAGCGTCAGGACCATTAATCACATATTCGAACCACCGTCAATCAATATTGTGACATCCGCACACTAAGCGGTTTGCCAGCGTTTTCGTTTACAGTCAATGTTGGGCTCTAAAAGAAGCGAGAATAATAGGTAGTATTAGTTATTTTACATTATATGAAACGCCAGAAGCAATTACATTATCAAACGATACAGCCGAATATTAACATTCACACACACTCACAAGCACACCTAGACTGCGCAAAAATCTCGAGGGTCATAAAACAAAATCGAATATAAAGTCACAATACAAACCTACAAAGTCAGTTGAGCTTTTTTAAAAAAAATACCACACCACAATGTTTTAAGAACACAAATAATGATAACCTTATCCTATTTGACAGTTTATTGCGGGGCGATTGGTGCCTAAGCCAGGAAAAAAACCTGTAATTCAGGTCAGCAGGTCTCCATCCTTATGTATTACCATTAAATGTTTTCCTTTGATTTTGTAAAAAAAACTTTATGAATGTAGTAAGTTAGTTATACAGTTAATAGGTAACTGTAGAACTAACTTACTACATATAATACGTTTTCTACAATAAATTCGTATACTATTGAAATTGTTTGCAATTACCCGCTGATTTCGAGGCCCACAAAAATGTTTTAGAAATCAATTACTGCATTAACTAAGTCAAGATAGTGGGTAACTATAATCTGTCAATAACAGAACCACAAATTAATTTAGTCTTTGGTTAATTTCCGTTTGATCAATGTAGTTATTCATCTTGGTAATTAATAAATTTACTAGATTTATGTGAGATGACATTTTGTCGTTACTAGTTTAATTAGAACATTTATATCTGGCTTATATTTCGGCCAGCGACTAAGTATCGCAATACAACGTGGTAATGCTGCCAGCATGTTGGGTACGAGGCCTTCTGACAGTGACTTATTAAGTTTAGATTAAGTTATTAGACTATTTTAATTTGATCCAATATGGATATTTTTCTGTAAATAATGTCTTCATATTATTTATGTCGAAAATAAGAAAATTTGTAGCGTTAGTTTTGATAAGATTTTAGTCATCTGATAATATTAACTATCTTATGATTCAATTGATTAAGTAAATTCAAATACAATATGACTACATGAGTAAGTTGTGTAAAAAGAAAATTCATTTCGTTGTGTTGGAACAACTTCATCCTGTGCCGACTGAATTAGTTTCTCGTTTAGTTGCATGCTAAAATAGAGAAACTACCTTGTTTCGTAATCACAAATGAGGTTGTTCACACAAAAAAAGCAATGCCGACCACACGGAAACTTATCGTCAAACACAAACTGTTGAAGCAAACAAACCGCATGAAAGATTCAACAATATTTCATACTAATAAGTTCGCGTGGAAAATGCTAATAAAAAATATCTTAATTGTAATGGATGGCGTGTTTTGTGATACAACTATAATAAATTAGCTAGTAATTATATCGGTCTACCGTGTTTACTATAATGAGTTAGATAAAGTGGGACCTTGTAGTTTCGCCGGCTTTTATTTGAGGTAGTAAAATTGTGTAGGTATAGGACAATTTTACAAATAGTTTAGTCCTATCAATATTGTCCTTCTTTACAACTAAACAACATTATTTTTTTAAAACTTTCGCGTTGCATATTTATTGGACGACCGGATGGCGGAGTGGGTATTGTACCTTTTTTTTTTTTTTTTTTTTTTTTTTTTTTTTCGCGGGGAAATGCTTTTACGCATACCACCCCACCCGTGGGGGGACGGGCAGAGTGGCTATGTGGGACTCCCGTGCCTACGATGTTAAACGGCACAGAATACCCACTAAAACCCCGCGGTGTGCCCTCGTCGCCGAAAGATGGTGGTCGGCGAGCCCCGGATCGATATTATATCCACAGGGCTCGCCGCGGCGACCGTGCCCAGTTCGACCTCTGACCGGGCACCCGACTCTACTCAGTCCTACTCTCGTAGCGACGCCCCGGGCACACCCAGGGCGTCACTCCGTCGCGGAAGGCATCAGCGGGCGGCGGAAAACCCCCTCCACCGCCCGCGGCCTCGCTTAGGGCGGCATTAGGCTCGCGGCGTACGCGCGCCTTCGCCGCCCAGCTCGCCGGCGGCGGAGCGGATCAGCCAGGAGTGAGTCCTCCCTGATCCGCTCCGCCGCCTCGTGGGTATTGTACCTGCCTGCGACGCCGAGGTCGTGGGTTCGATTCTTACTTAAGACAAATCTTTGTGTGCATGAACATGGGGGTTTGTCTTAGTCTGGGTGTTTCTATGTATATTAAGTATGTATTTATAAAAGAAAAGTATATATGTATTAGTATCAGTTATTCTAGTACCCATAGGACAAGCTCTGCTTATCCTATGGGTATAATATATTATTATCTTATTGTAGTATAATTAGAGGACGTAATTTTAGAGGACAACAAATTGAGTTAAAATTTTGAAATGCGACAACATTTTAAAGTATGATATAAAGAAGTTGCTCGTAAAAGAAAATTACTTTTAAAATTGTCCTGTTAAACTAGTAGAACATACGAATGTGCTAAATGTCTGCTGTAGTGTCTAGCAATTTGTGCTGAGAGCGAGCATGTGTTGCTCACGAATTTAACTCAAGTGAGAAGTCGCTAGCAATAAACCAGCTGACACTTGGACGCGAGAAGCTATTACTTTGCAAATAAGGTTTACAAAGAATTAAATTTAAGAAGCTAAAAATATTTTGCATGCTTACAAGAGACAGTATGCTCTGTATGACCTAAATGAGAAATAACATATGATTTTTTCTTAACTTGCTGACTGCAACTCCTTAGTAATCTAATCTAACTAATATGATTAAACAAAAATTAAATATAATAAAGACGACGGGGTGGTGGAGTGGATAGTGTACATAAAGGTCGCGGGTTCGATTCCCGCTCGAGAGAAATCTTTGTGTGCATGGAGGTTTGTCTTGGTCTGGGTTTTTCTATGTATAATAAGTATGTATTTACAAAAAAGTACTTTTGAATTAGTATCAGATATTCTATTACCCATAGCACAAGTTCTGCTTAGTTTGGGACTAGATGGCGTTAGGTAAAAAAAAAAGAAATAAAATATCTTTATTAATAACATTATATGAATATAGTTGTCCTAATAGTCCAGACATTTTGTTGAATTTTATTGCCATATTTTCTAACAATTAATTTCATAGTATGCAGAATAATAAATAATTTATACATATAGGTACTTATTATACTTTATTATATAATAATTTATAGCTACATAATTATAATAGTGGCAGTATATTAGTGTCAGATTAATGACAATCACAAATTTTTACTTTTATAGACGTATTACAAAAAAATACAGTATGACAACCAAAGTATGCTGTGCACAACAACAACATTTGCACTATAATGGAAGATGTTTTATTTTTCTATTTCTTTAATTACAGCAGTATTGACAACGTAGGATTCCTATTTGCTTCAACATTTCCTATTGTTTTTAGTTCTATTGTCTCGTGTTTGAATATGGTGGTCGCCGTATTTCTAGAAAGCTTGATGAAAGGGAGCGGTGTTATAAAGTTAATTAAAAATTCATATACATGCATCTATGTGATACATATTGTTTGACATATTCCCAGATGGTCACAGCTCAATGCTCGTTAAAATATATTTCTATGAAAATGTACATAACAAAAATTATAAAAAAAAAATCAAAGTGGGTAACAGTGTTAAGAAGTTGTTTTGAGTGCACGGTTGGCGTGATGGTTAAAGCGGTCGCCTCGCCACTTTCAACTACGCTAGTGTTGTGGGTTCGATCCCCAAGCGGGAAAAATCTTTGTGTGGTCCGCAAGGTTTTGTTCTGACTCTGGAAGTGCTCTGTGTGTGTGAAAAGTATGTTTGTGGACAGCCCCGCGACACAGGAGTTATTACTAGTGCGGGCGTCATTTAAAAAAAAAATGGTCCCGTCGATCACTTTCGAGAATTAATTCATAAAACGAAATGCCTACATTTCAGAAGTCGATAGCTATCGGAAGTGCTTCCCGTCCAGCAGTTTATTCAATCCTTGATTCACAGCCTAGTAGCTCATCTTCGACAAAATAACATCCTCTAGTTGTTTTCTCTATGTGCTGAGATAATACACGAACCAACTATATTTGTTGAATACACGAACGCGAGAATATACTGCAAATGCACCAAAACCAATAATGTTTTACTTAATTAAAGCTGGGGTATTAACGACTTCCACAATTGCAATTATGTTCGCACCATTTAATACGAAAGAGCGAAGCTTGGAAAATTCTAAAATAAAACTACTGGATGAAAAAGTACTTATAACTTTTTTAATATGCGTGCAGGATCCTCTTGGTCATATTTGAATGTGCTGAACTTTTGCTAAATGTTTGCTTAGATATTGCGTGTAGGAGGATATTATTTAGGAGTATAGGGTTTGTATTATCGCCTTTAAGTCGCAAAAATAAGTAAGTAATATTTTTTGAAAATTGCTCAAACTTGGTACTTTGTATTTTCAAAAAGTTGCGTCCGCGGACAAAATCAAATATTCAAAGGCGAAAACGTGATTACAAATGTTTTTCCAAAATGGGAATGCTTCCATCTTACATAATGGCTTGTTTATGAACTGCCCGCCAAAAAAGAACAAAGCAATTCCATTTTCGAATATCCAGTACGAATGCTAAAAACGCAAACAGTAATATCCAGTGATCCCATGAAATGAGATCGTTACGGGGTTTCTTTTAAAATAATTTGGATCCGTGCCAACAGCCGTGTGCTCGCAACTGGTGGTGGATTTAACCCTTAATGCTCACAGAATTAAAAGCTCCCAATTCTATTTACCGTCCGCTGGTTTGCATGTTAACAAAGAACATAATATAAATATTCTGGCATTGTAATTGTAACCTCCTTGGAAATGTATGAACCTTTTTGTTCTTTGTGTGTGGTTACGGACTGTTATTAATTAATTGAATGGACTCGTTTCACTTGAAATTGTAATAGCCTTTCGTTGTTCACATTTATAACTGTGAAATGTTTCAAACCGTATTTGAAAGGCATTCTTTTGTTCTACGTTTTACTAATATTTCAGTCAGGTTAGTTTAACAACTTGGTAAATTCAATTTTATTTCACGAAATTTAAAATAACAATTTTGCGGTATTGTATAAAGTCTGAAATTGGTTTTGGAATATAAAACTAAAAAGAAAATGGATTGTTTCTTTTTATTTTTTATTTTTTTTTATTTCGTCAAACTAGACAGAACATCCACGTTAAACTATTGTGTCCCTCCTTTTAACAAAGTTTGGATTAATACGTTTAGTATCTTTTGCTAGAAAAGAGCTCATAATAAGGTAATAATAAGAAAAGTTTTTATTGCTGCAAACAAAACTATTATGTCGTGACACAGGTCTAGTTTGCCAGTAAACTCCGTAAAGTCGGTGTGGTCTGACCCTTTCTGCTTTTTATTATGGTTCCGTGGTTCGAACGTCACTCTTTATAGCCAATAAATTTTGCATGAAAAACGTAAACTTTTTCGGTTATATGGAAACTTTGCATTATTTCGCTAACTCGCGTAAAGGGGGAAAGGTGATTGCTATTTTGTATGGAAAGTATTGTACGCCTTCCGGACCATCACGACATATACCGGTCTTTAAAATAAGGTTTATTTGTATTTTTGCAGTTGCATGTAAACTGTTGTTATTTGCAAGTGAGATATCAGAAGCATGACGTTTTATTGGTAAACGGTTGTTATTCAAAAATTCATCATTCACGTTCCACAACAACATGTTAATACTTGCGATTCAGCTCTCGTGTTTGATGCAAAACTCTCTCTCTCTCTACGGGTACTGGACAAACCCTCTTGAAAGTCTCCTTACCTAGACATGTGCTGACTATTCAGTTTTACTATAAATGTAATAGAATAGAATAGAATAGAATAGAATAGAATATTTATTGTCTTAAAGCGTGGTACATTAAGTTCTTAAATTAGTTATTTCCAGAGCCATAAACACTTTATCATATTAAATGACATGACATAAAGCAAAAAGTAAAATTAAAAATTAAATGTTAGTGTTATTTCATTAATGATTAAAATTAGTATTAAAAATCATAATTACATTAAATGCGTACATAACATTATAAAATTCATTTTCTAATATTAATAACATAAATTAAAAAAAAGAAACGTTCAATATAAATTGTATCACTAGTGCCACTAACCTAATGCAATTGAATACTTTATCTGACAGTAAACTATCAGAAATAAAGCAATAACAGTATAATTTGCATTTTCAATTATAAATTAGCATAGTTGATCTGATAGTATCGTTATTGATAGTGCATGAATTGATATTATCCCAAATATAATGAGCAGGTATTGCAGAATTTTGGATTATTCGGATATGGCATAGCAAATGCAAAGACTAGTCTAACTATAGTCCGCGCATTATAAACGTGCGAACCGATAGCTATGTCACTAAGTCGCAAGTGTAAGCGAGAGGTTCGTTAAAATTATTAAAATTATGAAATACGGGTGTTACTCACGTAATGTTGGTCTATTTAGTCGACCGCGGTTTCGCCTATATGTCTAGGCATTATCAAGAGAGTGCGATACGTCGCAGCCAGTCTTGCTCACAAGACTGGCTGCGACTCAGGCGCGACGTATCGCACTCTCTTGATAATGCCTAGACATATAGGCGAAACCGCGGTCGACTAAATAGACCAACATTACGTGAGTAACACCCGTATTTCATAATTTTAATAATGTTACAAACTCACGTCAGTTTTAATAAAAATATTCGTTAAAATTGTTTGTAGGTTCGTAATGTGTGGAGTAAATATGATTATTCTTAGAATAACTACAAAAATCAGTCTATTGCTGGTTCCAAGCAACGGATTGTTTAAGGTTTATTTGATAGAAAGTTCATCAACTTATTTTTATGATAACGGTAGGTTCAAAGATATTGGATATAGGAGTCCTCTTCTCTCTCGGTTGGTTTAATATATAGAGAAATAAAACCTATATTAGGATTTACTCCAGAAAATTTGATACTCCAAAAAATAGACATTTGATTTTTATACTACGCACGGCTATGTGTTCTTGGCTATGACATCGCAACAGCGAAAAATCTTTAAAAACAAACGCTATCGGAATCCAATCAAATCGGTATCGGTATATATTCGATACTAGATCTCGATATCCAATCGGCCGAGTCTCATACAGAAATATGGCATGCAATAAAATATCGATACGGGAAATAGGCTTGCGATTGTACCATCAGGAATCCGGACGATCGGCGATCGTGGAAAAACTCGTATGAATTCAGATAGCAGACCGAATTGCTTTTCATATTCAATACTATTACGATAATGTCGGAAACCCGCATAAATCTTTACTGGTAAACATGATATGTTAATGCATACGTTATAAGTAATGTGTATTGTTTCATTTATGGTTTTGTTTCATTGTATTGCGAGCTGAAAATCGTGCTTCTGTTGTCATATTTATGTTTGTACACCTATATTGATCTATAGCGTTATTAATCTTGTACATAACAGGAGCTAATCGAAACTTATTAAATGTTTTTATTTAACTGAGCAAACCAACTAGGATACCAGCCGCCATCATAATATTAATTGCCTGCAGCTGATTCTTCAAAGAATCTCTTGGGTAATGAACCCATTATCTAGAATTAATCTTACGTGATAGAACGCTAATGAAACTGTACAAGTCCGTTTTCAATTTTTTAGTATCCATTTTTACCTATAATTAAATAAGTAATATTCATATTCATATTCATTTAGTTTCATAAAGTCAATTTACACGTCATGTTTTCCAATATATAATTGTATTATTGCATAGTTTATGTCAATTTTAATTACATACATCCAAATTAATTTTAAAATAACAAGTCCGTGAATTTAGTCAAGTAAATACAATGTCAATAAATATAGTCAAAAATAAATATAATAAAGTTGTCAGATTTTTTTTAAAAACTTACTAAAACAATGTCAATACTAATTAAATGTCAATTGTTACAAATAATAATAATTATGCCAAATATTAGTTCTGTACTTTACAATTAAAAAAATCATCATAGTCATAAACTGTTTGTTCGACAAGCCAGCGTTTTAGTTGGGACTTGAAACAGGCCAGAGTAGGTGCTGCAGTGATCGTATCTGGCAATTTATTGTATACACTCGGACCCATCACATGCGTAAACTTCGAGAATTTTGTCAGAGTTCGTTTGACGCTCGTTCGTTTGAGTTTATTTTAATAAGAAAAGCTCTTTGATAACATTATTTTGAGGATTGTTTTGCTATTTTCCCAAGAATATAATCCATTATAATCCTGTGGGTCTATAATTCTCATATTCAATTAAAGCATGAGCTCACCCGTTAATAACTCTAATAGGATTTGCAGAAAATGCAACGAAGCTTCTAACTGCAAGGGAGTAAACAAAACCGTGGTACATTCGATCGGTTTGTATTGTAGGTGCAGACATAGAAACATAATGTTTTTCGTGCTTTAGAATTTTTAAGTAGGCGTAACAGGCACACCTTACTTTGGATTGAAATTATCACTCCTTTGAAAACCTGACTCTAAATCATTTAATTCAAATCGAATAGTTACGTCAACGTGTGCACCACGCATTAAAGGATGTTTTTTTTTTTGTAATCAATTAAACTTAAAATTAGATAACGGAAAGCTGAGGTAAATCAAAAGAAAACACAATTGTAACTACTTTTTTCGAGATTGTGGCAAAAGGTCATAGAAACTTCAGGCTATTATACTCTTGCTTCCTCTACAATATATCTAAAAATCTGCGTTTTAGGTTCATTTGCACGCTATAATGAACTGAGGATGAACCATAAACTGTTTTGTATTTTGGACGTAGTGAGTTGTCATAGCTACCAGAGTTGACTTATTTTTTTCATGTTAAAATTTGAGGTAACACAGAAAAAATTCTTTAGCTTTTCTGAAATGTTTTTCGTTCTGCGGCTATAGGTACTGTGGATGAATGAGTTCGATCTCGTTGCGAGGGGTTGCGTATTGGATGTCGTCTGTATTGTGCCTGATAGATGTACTGAGTCGATTTATTTGTTTTATGATAGCTTCCGTTTTTCTTTCTTTGTTGCGTTGGCTTTATTTTATTGGGCGTTTAAATTTATACCTACTTCATACGATCACAGCTTCAATAGTATCTTTAGAGCTTATGTACAACTTTGATATAGAGTGCATTATCTTTATCAAGTGTAATTAAATTATAGTTTATATTTACAACTTGATACCTGTAGCACATAATAATGTTAATGTACTCGTAAAAATTGAGTAAAAATTGTATGAAAACTAAATGCCTCCAAGCGGGTGTTACTTACGTAATGTTGGTCTATTTAGTCAAACGCGGTTTCACCTACACTTTAAGGTATCTTCATGAGAGTAGCAGCTTGTCTTGCAATACGGGCAGCGGCGCGAGTTAAAAAAATAAGTATGTTTACGTTTCTTTTCATTACCAGAAACTTGTGCCACAAAAATGCATTTCTGTTATTTTCATGTCACATCGATGACATCAATCACAAATTGCATCCACATCTCATTACATCTTGCAGGCGTAACGTACTTATTTTGCAGGCTCTAGAGCGTGCGAGCATTCGCAATCAACTCTAACTCCATAACTAAGCAAGAATATAACCTCCCGACATGCAGGCGGGAGGCTGAGTGAAATTGACAGATTTATTTGCGAACGGATAAACCGGGATTGCGACTGGCTGCATTTTTTACAACTGCCGCCCGTACAACGCGGGCCACCGGTCGGAATAAATTCATTCAAATCCTGAAAATTAGCTGCACTTTTGTCCTGTGGATTTTCACTCTCGAAGTTGGAATTATTTATTAGTTTAGTGCCGATAGTAATAGCTGCTGTGACGCTATTAATTGCGAGTTTGTTTGTTGGCTGTGAGTTTTTATGATGTCGTTTCGGCCACTTTGTGGACGATATAACAACGTTGTTTCAGGATTTCACATTCGTTTTTATGTCGATATCAAGCTAAAACTCATGTCAACACATATTAAATCTGATCTATTAAAACTTTGATAATTTTAACATAGAAACTCACACAACGCTGAAGTTTTTATAATTTAACGTAAGTACTATAATATAGTATGTATGCATGTAATATGCATAATATGTACAATCTACATGCAGAGTGGATGCGACAAAGCGGCATTAATTTTTAACCCGTAGAAATGAACACTGAACACGTCTAGAATCAGTGTTTTTAATAAATAATGTCGCGTACACCTCGTTTTTAAAGGTTTTTAGTTACGATCCTAAGGACCTATGTTCCTGATAAGCCCTTGATAAGTCTATTCGTAGAGGAGTACAACATGCACTATAATAAATGAATAAGATGACTACAGAATAAATCATAGGCCAAACATTTGGTACGGAAACCTAAACGTTTGGGTTCTAAGACGCACTTGGCCGGTTTGCTACCCTTTTGTTTTTATAACTTTGGAAAGAAACATGTTTGCAGCTAATGTTTATCGCATATCACTATGTTCACATTAATTCGCACACTACTGTATATTATATACATTCAGCAATAAAATATACAATTTAACTTAGTTTCCACTATGGTATAATTATTCATGAAAGCCTCTTTTCAATCCACTGGCTCAACAATCGCACTGATATGTTACCAATACCCGCACACTGGTGGTAGAGCTCTTGTGAATGATCTCGAGGGCGGCAGCACCACCGTCTCACCTTTAACCTGCCGCCAAATAGTAGTGCTTCCATTACTGTGTTCCGGTTTGGTGGTGAGATCAGGCCCTGAAATTACTAGCACATGAGGTATAACACCGAAGTCCTCAGCTGCAGCGGCGCATCTATAATCTGCTTTTGTGGATTGTTGATGTCCATGGGCTGTACTCCACTTACCATCAGGTGGACTACACGTTCGTTCGCTGTGGACGTAGAATATAAAAAAAACCCTATTTCTTGAGATACAAAACCTGAACTTGGCATGCACTTACACCACGTTACTCTGTGCTTACACCCTCGCTGGTGTAAACGTGAACTGTGTTAAAAAACAATGCTCTGAAATTGCTCTTATTGCAAAATAAAGTGGTAAGATACCGTTTTGTACTACAATGCAATATCTCAAGCTACAACATTAATATGAATGTGCCGCAAAATCCGTCACAATGAACACTATCGTACATTTGGACGCTCGTAAAATTCGTCCCACCACAATTTGGTTTTAACAACGTGTGTACAAACGATGTCTCCTACGTTACGTTGCTGAACTCATTGTTTACAGAAGGCTCATTCAATACAACATTCTAATTGATTACAAACGTTTTGTGAGTAATACGTGATATTGTAATTTTAACATGTTTTCAACGAATTGTTTAAATAATTCATTTTCCCATTTGGCGCTGCGACCAACGTAGAAAAATTACCATAAAGTTCGCTTTATGAAAAACTAGCGACCCGCCCCGGCTTCGCACGGGTACAATGCTGATACTAAATACACTACAGAAAAACTGTGAACGTTGTATGTTGTATATAAAAACACAGCGGCCCGCTCCGGATTCGTACGGGTATATAATATATAGCCTATGTCACTCACTGAAAAAATGATTAAAATCGATCCAGTAGTTTGATTTATTCATTACTGCCCGTGGCCTGCACGCGTTAAATTTGGAGTAAAAAAATTCCCCCTTTCTATGCATGTATTATACATAAAAACCTTCCTCTTGAATCACTCTATCTATTGGAAAAAACCGCATCAAAATCCGTTGCGTAGTTTTAAAGATTTAAGCGCACATAGGGACAGAAAAGGCGACTTTGTTTTATACTATGTAGTGATTATGAAGTACCTACTAAAAAACAGTTGAAAGAATTATGGGACCGGCAATATTTGAACCTGCGACCTTCTGCACACCAGGCAGTCGCTTTAACCAAGGTCCCCTCTGCCAGGGCCCTAAATTTCTCTCCTGTATGTTACGTCATTTCGTGACATCATGGTCATCCATAATTTTTTTGAACTGTTTCTTAGTATAATTTGCTAAGCATAGCTAAATGCTATCAAAATAATCAATAAGAATTATGAGGTATTCTGGTATGCAGGTCGCGTAATGTTTCTTCACCGTTAGCGAGCGATCATTTCCACGATAAATACACACAATATATTTTCGAAAAGACGAATCTTATCAATATATTGACAGATTTTATGCCACTGTTTCGAATCCAAGACCTTCGACTTATTTCGACTCGCTTTCGCTGTTTTGCATCGGCTATCGGTGCCTAAATTTTACCTAGATAGTCGAAAGCGAAGGAGTTAAGTCAAGAAAATTCGTAGCAGCCCATCTGTACTGCAGCTAATTTGCGGTTACGGCATGGTACGGGCGGTGCAAGGAAACGGTAATTTCCCCGGAGATGCCGCGTATCGACGGACCGCCTCAATTGTTGTCACAGCCGTGTGGACACAGCGCTGCCCCGGTTGACGAACTAAATAAATAATACAGAATATTAAGAAATAGTTGAAAAAGATATGGGACCGGCATTTGAAAATCCTGCTATAAAAATAATCAATTAGAAGTTGATACAGAATATTCTACGGTAACACAGCCAATCACATCTTTCACTTAAAAAAACACCTAAAGTCATGCGATCTTGCCACCAACACACGCTTTTCACATACACAAACACGCACACACTCTAATACAAAGAACCCACACAAGCTCTAACCCTGACATTACCACTATTAACAATTTTGTAGAACATTGAGAAATAATCCGCAAATCTTGCACCGGGGTGGAGGCGTGGTGACCTGAAATACAGATTTTATATAGTTGGGGCTTCAGTCTCGCCACAATAATCTGTGAAATAGTATATAAGTTAACTCATGTACGAAAATAATTATTGTGGTGAAAAATAAATATGTACTTTTTTTATTTATTATTTATTTATAAATAAATATCTCCCAGCTTACACACAACGCCATCTAGTCCCAAACTAAGCAGAGCTTTTACTATGGGTACTAGAATAACTGATACTAATACATATATATACTTTTGTTTTGTAAATACATACTAATTATACATAGAAACACCCAGACTAAGACAAACCCCCATGTTCATGCACACAAAGATTTGTCTTAAGCGGGAAACGAACCCGCGACCTCGGCGTCCCAGGCAGGTACACTACCCACTCCGCCATCCGATCATTTATATAAAATAGAAGGGAAAATATGTGGCTATTCATACATTTTCTTCCTGTAAGATTGGAGCCATAAAACGTTGATTGCAGACTACACTTAGCTCGGATTGCTTGAGGATGACATAAATATTGAAGCGTAAACATTTTTCTAGAATGTTTTCCTTTTTCTTATTAAATAAAATGCCTATGTAGGCTTCGTTCCAAATAGAATTTACTGTATCAGATCTAAGCACTAAGTTATTTATACGCTGAGTCTGAGTCTTATGTTCATTACATTATTACTCGGAAACGAAACGATACTACATAATTATAGTATGTAACGATACTAAATATTGTATGAATTATTTGAAAAGATAGTGTACATGAGTTTGAAGTACCATCGGAGCTGGTACTTGGATTGATTTTAATTCAAATCTCTAAGTTGAATTAAAGTCAATCTAAGCTCCGGTGTCAAAACATTTTATTACAATAAGTATTATAATTTAGTTAGCTAAGTTTTATTTTAATTTTATATTTTTTGTGTTTTGATGTTTGTTTAGACGTGTTCAAGCGCCCCTTGGGGCCCATGGAAATAAATGATTTGATTTGATTTGATTAGATGTTAACTTTTTCAGAAAGGTTTTATTAAACATCTATTGAGATCAAGGAAAATTAACAATGGTACATAATAGTTTAAAGACAGAATAATGTTCCGAAAGAAAAACCAACATCAGTTACAATAATTTTAGACTTATTTGGTTTTCTCATGGGTGCCATTGTCATAACTGTACTTAATTAAAATGGGACCACACGGAAAGCACCAGCTTTCAAATAAAAAAAGAATCATTAAAATCGCTTCACCTAGTCGAAAGTTATAAGGTAACAAAAATACAGACGAATTGAGAACCTCCTTCTTTTATGAAGTCGGTTAAAAATATGTCATGTCACGCTTTTTATGCTCGCTACACACTTTACTAAATGAGACGTAGCGATAAATCTGTACAGACTGAATGTACGCAAAATTATCGGATGTGTATAATATTAAATTGTTGCTATCGATGAGTTTTTTCATACACACGACTTATTACTCTGCGCAGATTGGTCTGTACAGATTTAATTGTATGATATAGTTTGTTTACTTTGTTATCTCTGCACCACCTGAAGGTAGACTGGTATAAAATGCCCTAGGCATTACATCGGCCAATATACACGTGTATATGAAGTTTTATAAGAAAATAAATATAGTACCGTGTGATAGGTATTACATTTTAAATGGCCACAATTATTCAAACTATGAAATACGGGTGTTACTCACGTAATGTTGGTCTATTTAGTCGACCGCGGTTTCGCCTATACATCTAAGCATTATCAAGAGAGTGCGATACGTCTCGCCTGGGTTGCAGCCAGTCTTGCACTGTGCTAATGCCTAGACGTATAGGCGAAACCGCGGTCGACTAAATAGACCAACATTACGTGAGTAACACCCGTATTTCATAATATGAATAATGTAACAAACTCACGTCAGTTTTTAATTAAAATGTCCACAATTATCTACGTTAAATGCTCATTGTTTCTACAGAAATATCGACTAAAGCCGTTCTATAACATTTGTAAAGTATGACGAGGTCGTCTACCAATACATTAAATCATTTATATCCTTCGAACAACTAGTTTTGAGCAAACTACCAGTATTTGCACATTATGTCTATAATAGTTTGTCACCTTGTGCACTCAGTATTTTATATGGCAAAAGAACACGCACTATTATGTACTCTTATAGAAAAAGTTGTAACTTATGGAGGAGCGGCCTGGTAAGGAATGACGAACATCAAAATAAATCGATCTAATAATTCACCCATATACGGCGAACATACTTACGATGTGTTTTGAAGAGGCATTTTGTTTTTGTTTGTATAAATAAAACACATTAAAACCTGAAAAAATAAATGTAATTATAAAAACACACAGTAAAAATAAAATCTACAGTATATATTTTTACAATTTTTTATAAAACAATATTTTTTTTCATAAAAATCTGGTAAAGGGTATGACGCTTGACGGGGCCTAGGTTTCCTAGAATTTTGCAAAAGCAAAAAAAACATTTTGAGGTTCACCGCTTTTGGGAAATTTTACCGACCCGAACCCTGAACCTGGATTTCAATCTACCTGCCTGTTCAAACATTAAATAAGACATAGATATCAAAAAGCAGGTTCAGTATAATATGTTTTTTTACATAACATAACATCACGTCTATATTTCCCAGGAGGGTGTAGCAGAGGTTTACAATACCCACACTTCACCTGTTAATTTTATGCCCCATGGGATATGAGCAAAGCCTTTCGCCATCTCCCGGGCACCATTCCAACACCGTGCTGCTATTGTGAATTGCCTGACGGAAAGTTCACAAATAACACTACCCGACCCGGAAATCGAAACCTCGCAGTGAGAGACGCATATGCTAACTACTGGACCATTACACAATTTTTATTTAAAAATATAGGAACTGTCTGCACGTGTGGTGTAGTGGTTTAAGCGGTCGCCTCATCGTTCTTCACTGCACTGGTTTGTGGGTTCGATCCCCACATGGGACAAATCTTTGTGTGATTCACAAAGATTTGTTCTGAGACTGGGTGTGCTTGTGTATTTGGCCTTGTCATCGGGACCATTGGATAGTGTTATTGCTGCTAGCGTTCTATCTAATGTAAAAAAGCCAAATTTATTTATTAATTAAATTTATAGGACACAACCAATGTTTGATTCTTGTTTTTAGTGACAGTGTGTAGATAGACACGAATCTAGTTCAAATTACTTTAATCTTCGCTAGGTAGATGTATGTTATAAATTAAATGCGCCATCTTTCAGCTTGGTAGGCACTGCACAAAAATTGTATCGGTCTTTTGGGTGCTACGAAAGCGCTACGGCATCGCGGCTTTCTGAAGCGACAAGTATTTACTTAGGAGGGAACGTAAAAAAGTTAAATAACTTTAATTTTATTAATTTTATATCTATTTTTATAGATAAATCATATCTAAAACTCTGAAATGCATTATATGATAAATCGTTTGCGATTTTAGAACATTTTTCAAAAATTAGACAATTGGTCTATATCGCGTAATTATTATAAACGGTATATATATATTTATTTACCTGAGCATAACATTGAGCATAGGTATTAACTTACGTTAATAATTTCGCAATTTTGACGCGTTGCCAAATTTTTGGAAATCTGAAATCCATGTTTATTTTTTTTAGTTTATTTGTAACTCAATTATGATGAAAACAATTTTGACAAAATGGCCTCAAAAAAATATCATTTCAGTGTATGTGACTTGTTTATAAAAATAGATTAAATCCTAATAATATTCAAGTTAAATCCAAATTACGTTAGTATGAAAGCACGGCGCTCGGGAGTCAACCCAAGATAGTCTGTCTCTAATTACGAACCAATAATAGAATTGTTACATTTCAAAATAAGATATTGTTTTGTTAGGTTTTATATAATAATAATATCAGCCCATCTAATTCATGTCACACTGCAGGGCTCAGGCCTTTTCTCATGATGAAAAGGGATAGGCATAGTCCACCACGCTTGCCAAGTGCGGATTGGTAGACTTCACACACTCTTCAGTACTTTTTAGGCACTCTCAGCCATGCAGCCTCACGATGTTTTCCTTCACCGTTAGCGAGCGATAATTTATATGATAAATACACACATTACTTTGACGAATCTTAACGATTTATTAGCAGCGGTGTGTGACATGGGTTCGAACCCAAGACCTTTGACTTCACAGTCCTACGTTTCACTCAGTTGTCGTTGCTTGTTAGGTCTTAAATTCTAAAATTGAGTATGTAATTGAGTATGTATTAAATTAACAAAGGCACGGAGATACACACACATACTTTTCTCAGGTAGTAAGAGATATGCAAGACGCGTAGAAACGGTGCGTGGGTAGACGGCTACCGTGATAAGGGCAGTAGCAAAGGTCTGTTTTATAAACAATCTATGTTATTTTCTTATCTACTCGTATTGATAGTAGAGCTTACTATGGTTTTTTGTTCCATTTTTGGTGGTGGAGAATCGTGTAGGTAGATGACTGCGCTGGTGAGAGTTCAATGTTGTATTGTAAACAAGGTTGCTAACATATTGTTTCTATACAAAGATGATGATTGTGAACGTAACAAATATATTATATCCATGTTAACATTACCTGTCTGTCTCGATGGTCTAGTGGTTAGCGTATGCGCCTCTCGTCGCGACGTCCCGGGTTCGATTCCCGGGTTGAGCAAAGTTTTATGTGAACTTCCTGTCAAAAATTCACAATAGCACCACGGAGTTGGAATTGTGCTGGGTGGATAGCGATAGGCTCTCCCGCCTATCCTATTGGACTTAATCATAACAAGTGAAATGTGGGTGTCCTACACGTCTGCCACATCCTTATATCAAAGTATTCGTATATATGATGATTGCTTTCTTATCTACACTAATATTATAAAGAGGAAAACTTTGTTTGTTTGGTTGTAATGAATAGGCTTAAAAACTACTGGACCGTTTTTAAAAATTTTTTCACCATTCGAAAGCTACATTATCCTCAAAAAACATAGGATAATTTTATTTTGAAAAATATAGGGTTCCGTAAGATATTTGGGTTTTTCCAAAAAAAAACCACCAGAAATGTTACTTAAAGTTCGATTCTTAAGACGGGCATTTAAATTTATTCGGTTTGCTGTAGGAAAAAATCCCCGTACTTCGTTATGTACCTATAATATAAACTACATGTGTGTAAAATTCTTCAAAGTTAACTCGGTAGTTATTACGAGAAAGAGGAACAAACATCCATCCTTACTCACAAACTTTAATATAAATAATAGTAAGGATGGGCTACACCCGCGTGGTATGGCGGCTTTCGCCTAGCGATCTATAATCAGCGATAATAAACTTTTTTCATACCTACCCAATATCTACGAAAAAAACATGAAAATCAAAGAGGAACAAAGGAGTTCGACAATTAACACTGTAACACAAGATTTTTATATGTTAGTTTGATACTAAATATGTACAATTTGCAAACTATAAACAAAAACCTCAACATATTGAACTTAAGTATGATGGCGAAAAAATTGGTAAAGAAAATAATATCAAATTCCTAGGACTTACATTAGACAACAATTGCAACTGGGGCTCACACATAAACACAATATGTAATAAATTAAACAGGTTTGTATATGCCTTAAAACAGTTAAGTAAATCAGCCACGCAAGAAACAGCTCTCGGCGCGTATCACGGTTACGTAGGTTCGGTTTTAAGATACGGTATCATTTTATGGGGCAATTCTACACACATGAACAGGGCTTTCATTGTACAAAAAAAATGTCTTAGGGCAATAGCCGGTGTATCCCCACTAACTAGCTGTAGACCCATATTTAAAAAATTAAGAATATTGACTTTGGTATCTCTATATATTCTTGAAAGTGGCATATTTGTAAAAAGTAATTCACAATTCTTTACGAAGGTTAGTGAAGATAGTAAATTAAGAAATGAAATATGTAAAAGCACTCTTCACTACAAAAACAGTTACAGCATGTCAATAAAAATTTTTAACCACATTCCACAAACTTTAAGAGAATTACCTTTACATATTTTTGAAAGAAAACTTAAGTCTTGGTTACTTGAAAAGTGCTTTTATACGCTTAATGAATTCTATTCCTGTAAAAAATAAGATAAATGTTTGTTAGTGCTACTTTATTGTCCATGTTTACTTCTTTAAACAAAAATTCGCATGCCTATTAAAGGTGAATATGTCGGGCTGCTTAAACATGTATACCATCTACTGTACCATATTCCTGCGAATAAATGAATCTTGAATCTTGAATCTTGATAAAATAATGAAATCATTAAATTGTCAACTGCTGAGCACTGAAGCACTGAATCCTCTCTGCTGTATAATATTTACTACGCGTTAAAATGCACTTCTAAAGGCTGTTATTTCGGTGGCGTTGGCGTCGTGGTCGCCGTACAAAGTACAATTTCATTACACAGATTGCTGACGTCACAGACGTCATACAAATCGAATTGGGCAAACTTCCTCAACAAGCCTCGAGCCTCTGTTTCGGTAATTTTGTTTAATATGCCGTTGTTGAGCGCTTTGGGGCTTTAAATGGATTACTATGTTCGGGAGTTAGGGTCTTATGACTTTGGAAGACTCGGCAACGATTATGTGAGACGTATTGCATCTTGGTGTTTTCATTTATGTTTTGCTGATTTATTTCTAAGTTATTTGTATTTATAACTACTATTAATGTGTTTGTAACAAATAAACCTTTTTTCAAATTTTATTTTAATTTCTTTACCTTAAGACTTATGGGGAACAATTGCCTGGCTGTTTTGCATCCAAAAGTAACATGGGTTTAATTTTAGTATTATTGGGCAAGTAATTTTTGTCTACATATAAAAATATGTAGATACCTAAATTCGAAAAAACACCCAATGAATCGTGTGAGAACAATAGTCGACGTTACGTTTATTGATAACGATACAATACTGTTATAGACCTAAAACCTAAAACATTCAAATGCATGCAAGGAGGTATTTATGCCTTAAAAATATTTACGCGATTAAGACCCGTGTCTATAATATATAATTATTCAAATGCATGTTTGTTTGCGCCCTTTTTTTTTAAATATTATTTTAATTTTTCCGTTCGTATGCAACTCATAATTAAAACAATTTTGGCAAAAAGGCCAAGAACAAACGTGCAGTGTTTTGTCTAAAATAGAAATGTATCGTTACAACTTTTTCTACTGGCAGTGGGTTTTTTAAATTAATTAATTAATTATTAATAAAAATTAAAAATTAATTAATTAACTTTATTGTTTAGTATTTACTATTAGATCTAAATACAAACTAATACCAAACGCAGTAGCCAGCTATCGAGGCATTCTTAGCAAAGAGGTAGGTATAAGAATTATACCTACAAGCATCTACCACTATACAATACAATGTGATCTTTATTAAATGACTTTCTATAAATGATGCTAAATACTATTACAATCTTAACTTAAATTGTAACTCTTTATGCGCATAGGAAAGTTGCCTTAAATATAACGTAACATCACGCCTTTATTACCCAGAAGGGTGTGGCAGAAGGTGTACTCCCACACTTTACCTGTTATGTTTAAGTCCCATGGAATAGGGAGTGAGCCTATCGCCATTCACCGTGCACAATTCTAACTCCGTGCTGCTAATGTGATTTTCTTGACGGAAAGTTCACAAATAACACCTCAAGGTGTGTGAAGACCATCGAGGCCTTTATATATTTTTTTTTTAAATTGTGACGACCAAGTGAGGCTAGTGGACAATATCCGCGCTTCACGGAGACGACGCTTCACCAGTCGGCTCGTGACCACGAAAGATGCAAGTCATTCGAAACGTCGAACATAAGTATTTATTTACCTATTTATAACAATTACGCGATTTAGACCCGTTGACTAATTTAAAAAAAAGGCCTTTATATTGCCTTAAATTGTGTTGATATCTCTACTGGAAGAATAAAGGTACTGTATACACTGAAATAAACAATAGTCACAGAATAATCCGTGGGCCGGTGCAATATTAATGAGGTGCAGCCGCCGTCGTTACTCACACGGGATTATACCACGGTCTGGTGTAAACTTTATTAGGCTGCTCCTTGGAATTGCCCTGCTTTAGGGCTGTCTCGTACATTGTCGCTTAGGAGAAACATATGCGCATGGAAAATATAATCTTCTTCGTCGTGTCAATGGCTGAGTCAAATTTTATTTTGACTTGCCATCGTGGTGAAAGGATTAGCCAATTTGCTTTGGAGAACTCGCGAATTGGCCAGGGTGCGCCGGACGTAAGGGCCTTTCATGCTGTACATACTCCATAATGAAATTAATAGAGTGGACTAAGCAAGTATATTTATTTTTTAGATTTTCGCCAAAAAGTCTTTTAAAATATGATAAAAAAAGGGTTGAGAATTTAAAAATCTAGCAGCATACGAATCCGAAGCTAAATTGGCAAACTACCTGAGGCATGAACCCAAGGAGTGCAGGTTCGAATCCTGCTGGATTCTTATTTTTTTCAACTTTAAGATTATATAAAATAAAAAAAAATAACTTAAATATAAACCTTTGAAATGAAACCTTTATTTAATGAATCTATCGACTGCATGCTTAGAAATCACATAGACGCAACACAAAACAATATTTTAAATATTAAATTAAGTTAATTAAAAAAAATATAAATATTTATGACAGATACATATTTTCCTTTTTTAAAATTTTGATAGAACAAATTACTAAATTTAATTTAATTACATTTATTTACATTAAATTTAATTACTTAATCAAAAATAATAGTAGAATTGATTGCAGGATTGCTGAAATAAAATTGACGACCCTAATCACAACTAATATTATTTTATTACACTTTTAGTTCCTTTAAGATGTTTGAGTTCAAAGTTGTGCATAGATTTCTTGATGCAAACAGAGAAAGCACCAATTAAAGGACTTATCGACTTAACCTAAGTAATATTGGCTCGATACTTTCTCTATGGCTAGTACAAAAGTTTTTGATTAAAGCAATCCTTGCCCTTTTGAGGTTGCCCTCTTGCTAAGTAATGAAGCTGGAAAATACTTTCTATGGTTGGAGATTTCTTATATTATGAAAATATCCTTAAATTAAATGTTCATTGTCATTAATAAATTCGTCGCTTTTTGATTTGATTTGATATTGGGCATGTTGATAAGCCTACCAAAGCACATCCCGTCTTTTTTACAATTTTATGCGCCAGCATCTTCACCAAAACAAAACAATTAAGATTATTCGATGCTACGGTATTGATTTATTTTCTTACCTGCCACTGTCATCACTGAGGGTTATCGCTTCAAAACGCCCTAAAGAACTGTGCCTCTATAAAAACGTAAAAACTCAAGTATTGAGGTAAATCAAATGAAATAACAAACTTTGACAAGACCTCACTTTACAGTGATGACGTGCTGATGTGCGCTGAACTGTACGAAAGTTTAACTATTTTAATTCCAATTTTACAAAACGTCTTAATTCGTAGTTATCGTCAAACGTTCGCTCAGCGTTAAACGTCGCGTCCTCGGTTTAACATGTTGGTGAGATCGGCGCTAAGTGTACAAAGAGCTAAAAATAAAAGAATGTAACATCTCCGTTTCCGTTTGCTTGTAAACATTTACCCGATGAATGTAAATGGGATACCGGTTTAGGACCCTCTATTTCAGATATTCATATTTTGCTTTTACTTAAGAATTCACAACTTCTTGTCTGTATAATAAACGCGTTCGTATCTTGAGAGCGACTCATAGTGGGGAATTTCACAGTACTTCACCGCTTATATTGCCACCTGCGATAAGGAGACTGTATTAGGGATGGTATAACATTCAATTGAAACTAAACTCTACTGCTATAACTATACGATTGTCAATTGTAGAGCAAGTATCAATTAATATGAAGCCGCAACAGTTATGAATTTGTGACTGTTGTAGGAGAAACTAAAGGTAGTTTCTGGTGTTATTGGCGCCGCTTGAATAACTATGATCAACTGTGTGGTAGATAGAAACGGGGTTGTTAACCTTTGACTACAGGTTAAATTGACTAGTTACTTTATTAGACTAATAGGTACAACAAGAATAAAAAACGGATACACGCCGTATAGTAAAAGAAAATTAAAAGATTGGAGAAAGAATAATCAAAATATATTTTGCTCTAGTAAACAAGTAATACAATCAAAGCTATTTATTGTTTTCGCGATTAAAAAATACATTAACTTTAATCTTTATTTGAAATTTCAAGAAGCATTATTATTTTGAACTTAAATTTAAAGGTACCTACCTGAAATTTGTTTGATTTAATTCAGCTGAAATATAAAGGAAAATATGTTCCAAATATCTCAAATCTCAGTAAGTACGTTGACCAATAAGTTTTCCCATAAAAATGATCTCAATACTTATTATTATTGCCTTCCATTGTCACAAAGCTTTTTATCCTGAAAAGAAATGCCTAACATTCTATGGCAATAGGCTGACAATAACCAAATATAAACATGAACATTTTGTGCGCATTCTGCGTGTATTTTGGGTTTAATACAAAAGGATAAAGGCATGAATAGGAAAGTTTGGCAATGAATTACGATTATCACTTGGACGAAGACGTGGAAAGTTTTCGGTAGGACGGAATGTTACACATGTATGTTATGTTTATGTGTATGACAGCATTACTTTTGTTAGCAACTCTGTAAGTTGTGGACACAACTTGCGGATGTATTTTTTATGGTGCCCTATTTTTTGGCATAATTTACTTCATTTGGCATAATAATTCTTACTAATGATAATAATTTGGTATATAATAACTTGTGAGTGTCAAATGCCAAGTGGAAAAGTATCTCAAAAGACATTTATGCCGAATGGATCTAATGGAAACAAGGGATCCCATGTGTTATACATCTATGTCTGTGTCCTGAAAGCTATATAGATAGTATGAAAATTAATGTTATCGTTACCATAACTTTTATAATGAGATATTAAACAGCACCTTATTTCGCGCAAAAGTTGAACGGTTTAGTTTACAGATTCATAATTTATTCTAGCATCTACTGAGTTACAAAACGACCTATTTGACATGTTTTCGAAAGCCCATAAATTACTTATTATCTAAACAGTGTAGAGTAGATAACACAAAAGCTCATTAAAATCTATTCAGTAGTTTTTAAAATGGTGTGTTTTACGGATAATGGCATGAATCAGTAATTGGGGCAGGTGTAAGAGCCACATAATGGATATTTGATTACTTATTAGTGTTAGTTACTCTAATTATTTTAAAGGGACACTATAAAGATAATGAGGCGAGATAACATTGAAATTACTCAGTTTTAAAAGCCATTTTGTCTGTTAAGTATTACTGACTTTATACTAAAAATAAATCTGTAACGGTTATATTAAATAAATTGTTCATAGTAAAATTATAACTTTTTATTATAAAGATTGATTATTAGTTTACATTCAGATTTTATATATTTTTTTATGCTAGAATATTAATATAATTATGTACAGTATGACTCACATCACTACAACGTTTACTCCTTTGTTTTTTTACACAGAGACAATTTTTTTTATTGTGGAACAGTGTCATATGGGATCTGGACAGCAAGAAATTCACCTTGGGGAAACCTCTGAATCTGCCTTTTCTCTACAAATTAAACTTGATTTCTTCATTTTTTATCAGGGAATACAATGGTTGTTTCTATTTGTAAGACAACATTGACGTTTTTAAACAAGTCAAATGGCTATGGAAAGGTCCAAATATTTTTGATGAACATAATGCAGTTATATAACCCTTATTTACTCAGTTGATGTTACAATCAGTCACTATTGTGCTCAACATGAATGAAATAAGGCTCATTATTTTAATTTTAATTTTCATTTGACCTAATTTTGATGAATGAATATATTTAGTGACACTATAACATAATATGTATATAACTGTATCGTACAGTTTTTTAAGAGTAGACTCCTGAGCACCGTGTTTTCATACTAACGTAATAGGGGTTTAACTTTAATATATTTTTATAGACAAAAAATATCTTTTTTTCTATTTTGCCAAAATAGTTTTTACTATTAATTGAGTTACATACAAACTGAATAATTTCAATAATAATTTTAAAAATATGGGCGCCTGCATACATGTATTTTAGTGTTTTAGATATGATTTGTCTATAAAAATTGATAAAACCGAATAATAATAATGTTAAACCCATATTACTTTTGAATATAAAACAGACATCCAATTTTCGACCTTGATAACGTAACTAAAGTATATTTAACATAATTATCCTGTCGTGTTAACATGCATTAACCACTTATCTTATATTCTATAATTTATTACTGCATCACAAAATGCGTGGTCACAATGTCTTTTAAAAACAGATAGTATTTCATCTCAATGACGCAAACTGACGTTGTACCGATAGCACGCCAAAAGCATGTCAATAAAGATGATCAAATTTGATGGGCTATGCCCTCCAGCCTCACTTTGGGGCTATGCTTCGCTGGCGCAGGGTTCTCCCACTCATGTTACTGTCACACCACCCTATCGAGTTTTTAACCGTTTGCCACCGAAAGTGTCTATCAAACTGTTAATTTTAAAATCCAATTTCAAGTCTGCCTGAAGATGGAGAGGTTGAAAAATTGCAGCTATCGGGACTTTAGCGCTGTAAAATGCAGTTTTAAAATGTTGGAGATATTTTTAAAAAGGATTTTACAACACATATGCTCTCTGCTATTACACATTAAATATCTGTTAACTTCAGCAATTGCATTCATTCGTTCTGAACATAAATAATGATCATTCCAATCAATTATTAATCAAAACTAAATTAAGTTTTTTAAAGACCTCTAATTTGCCTGGATGTTAGTTCGAAAGTATGAAAAATCATGTTATAATTATTCTCCTTGCCTTTAACTCTCTCACCGGCATTTTTTAATTCTCAAAATCTCGAATTCTCTGTACATACACATTTCTCAATTCCCTCGAAAGCATCTAAAACGATGTCACTAACAAAACTGTAAGAAACCATTGTTGACTGTTGCAGGGGTCCTTTGTTTGTTTAGGTAACAAAGTTTGGCTCTGCGACTGCGACCCCGTGCGGTTCATTGACCAACTGTTTAACTTCTGACAACATTGTCTGGAAGGACGTATGTCTAATGAACCTACTCCGGACTTGCTACCAAGTTAAATGATACGGGTGTCATTCATTAGTTGAAGGAACAGTGACTTTTCGTCCGTTAACTGGCCGTCAGTTTGTCTACAAAGTGTTAGTTACCAGTTCTCGTAAATTAACAGAAGTTAACTTAATTATTGTATACGATACCAGTGATTGATCATACTATATATTATGAGTAATTTGTAATATTTTAAAGCAAATTTTAGCTTTGCTATGCCTTTTTGTAATTTATAAAATATTAAAGTTGAAAAATTAAGAATCCAGCAGGACTCGAACCTGCACCCCCTGGGTATACGCCCCAAGTGCTTTGCCAATTCAGCTATGGATTCGTATGCTGCCGGATTCGAAATTTCTCAACTCTTTTTGTGCCAGCTTTTAGCTAGACGAACCTTATTTGGTTTTAGCGCCATCTATGTGATGTAATAAGTCACTATTCACATACTGTAAGTTTGAATTAAGATCGAATCCGGCAGCATACGAATCCATAGCTGAATTGGCAAAGCACTTGGGGCGTATACCCAGGGGGTGCAGGTTCGAGTCCTGCTGGATTCTTAATTTTTCAACTTTAATATTTTATGAGTAATTTCTCTCTTTACTGGGGTAACATTTCTGTATGATCTATTTGCAGCATTATAGTGATTACAATTAAGTAGATAAACACTATGAACAATGCACTATCTTTATTTATTGATCGTACTTTTATATTTTTAAATAATTTAGAATAAAATTAAGGATCAAACGTATTTATTCGTGTAAAAATAAAACTTATTTATAACAGCGTTGTAGGTACAGGTTTGAATTTAAATTATTCAAACAATATAAAAAATCAGAATCAGTACATATCGACGCAGTAGTTGTACTTTCCTTCAAGAAAATTCCATTGCAAAACTATACGTTGCCTGTTATGATTTTATCCTCCAAAGTGTCTTCGTTCACTGTCCTATTTACAAGCCTATTTACAACATAGCAGTTAATATTAGGATTCGCAATTATCTACCTTAGTATCGTTTATTATAATAGTACCGCTGGACAGAAATGAACACCACACATGTCCCGTTGCCAAGTTAAATGAACTCCTAGTTTATTATTGTCGGCACTAGTCACCACCAATCTGTACCAGTAGTCGTTATCTATATAAAATTTAATACTAGTTGTCCTTGCGCAGGTTTGCTTGCATTTTGCCCCTGCAGAATTTCACAAAAACTTTAGATTTCTCATCGATTCAATTAAGTGGCCGTGCCGCAATGGATAAGGCATCGGTCTTATGATCAAGAGGTCGTGGGTTCGAATCCTGTTCATTATACCACGGACGTAAATTTTCTCCTAACACAAGTGAGAATTAGCAAGAGTACTAGTAATTTGTGTTTGCCAATTACTGGCTTTAAAAAAGTTTTAGAATTAGCGACATTTACTTTCAACAAGCATACCGTAATTACAACAGTTTTTTTTTACTTTTTTGAAGCTGTTCCAAATTTAAACCATTACTGTGTGGATTATAATAATATGGAGTTGATTATAAAAGATTATCAATTCTTTTGTAAGCGTAATATTTTACTTGCTCTCATTTCACATTTCTGTTTTTGACGAGATAAATAATTTTGAAGTAACCATTTCCAGCTGAAGTTTTACTGTTACTGATATACTAAAAATATAGTTGTTACTTCTCCTTAACGAAACTTTGCAATTGTAAAATAATAATTCTGTGTTGTAGAAATGTTTAGAATGAATTAATTACATACAAACGAACATAATCAAAGGTTCTCTCTTGATACAGAAGTGTTCATTTAGACAACAACATAGCTATGTCCATCTGCGATTGTTGATTATGATATATGAGTATAGAATAGCCCTTTAATCTCGTCAACTGGTAATAATTGTTAATCATTCTTCAGTTACTGGACAGACAGTAGTGACAGTACATTTATACCCTACAATGATTCTGGATATAGTCCAAGAATGTGGTCCAGTATTAGACCTGCTTATTTAATTGCAGTTGAATGTCTGTATCTTATGTTTATTATGTTATTGTTTTGTGTATAACACTTTTGCTTTGAGTGCACAGTTAGCGTAGTGGTTAAAGCGGTCGCCTCGCCGATTTCAACTGCGCTGGTGTTCGATCCCCACACGGGACAAATCTTTGTGTGATCCGCAAAGATTTGTTCTGACTCTGGGTGTACTCTGTGTGTGTAAAATAAATGTTTTTGAACACCCCTGCGACACTGGAGTTATTCCTAGTACGGGCAACGATTTAAAAAAAAACCTGCCAAGTGTGAGCCGGCAAAATGTGGTTTACGATTTATAATGTATTAAAAAAAACTAATTTTTAGATCTCGCTCAAACCAATTTTCGGTGGTAGTTTGCATGGTAATGTACTTCATATATTATTTTTTCATATATTTTAGAAGTTACGGGGGGAGGGGAGGGGGGGAACACATTTTTCCACTTTGGAAGCGTCTCTCGCGAAAACTATTCAGTTTAGATTTTTTTTTATTAAAAACCTCAATATCATTTTTGATATACGGACGGACAGACGGACAGACATGACGAATCTATAAGGGTTCCGTTTTTTGCCATTCGGCTACGGAACCCTAAGAAATAACAATCTTTTGTAATTAGTGCTGCAGGTAACAGCGTCATTTGCTTGTTAATTTTCACTAAACTTTTTATCAGTTCCGCTGATATATCTTATTTCAAAGTTGAAAATCATAATAAGCTCCCAAACATCAATAGTAAAGCATGAAAAAGTTCTTATCAAATAAAATAAACTCTTTAACTGTCAAAATGTATGTACACTATTTCTATACATTGAAGGAAATACCAGATAATCCTACGATTTCGAACACGATCAATCTCAACTCGACAATTCATCGATACATTGTCGCAATAATCGCCACAGATCCAGCGCAATAAATACAGAATCGATCTTGATGAATTTATTCATATCTCCGATTAGATATGCCGTAAGAAATGCACAAACTCATGATCTTGCTGACGGAGGCCCACGCGCTGCTAGAGGTGTATTCTGTAATTATTGGGTCTAGACTTGATCTATGGTTTATATTTTATTCAATGATACAATCTTAACATTGGCTCGTAAAGTATAATATTCAGTGATTGCGGCACTGCAGTTAGCTCAGTGCTGTAATTATTATTAAATTTCTATGTCGAATTTTCATATCATGTCTTATAATACACAAAAACTATAGTCATAAATATACTATAGTTCGTTAGAAGAATTTAATTCCTCTGATTGACGCTATCGATTAATACTTTAAAAGTACAGGATATTACTTTTCAGATTTTAGCTGGTACGATTCGCCGGCGATACAAGCAAATTTTTAAAAAAGCAGGTTTAATTGTTTTTAACTTTTAACTGTTAATTCTCCTTCTTGTTTGCTTCAATTTCTTTGAAGAAAATACGATGGTCTACCAGAATAATCTCTAGGCTTGTCTTGACTGAGCCACCTACCTCCTTCGGGACGTTGCAAATCAGGTGCGTGGGTTTGACTCCCAGCTCAGACACTTGTGTTGAACATTGTGTTACTTGCGAAATATATTAATGATGTTATGGAGATCTGACAAATCGCTTCAGCGAGCTTATGGTGACAATCAAAATTTGTAAATAATGCATTCTGATAAATGGAAGTTGTCTATAACAATAACTGTAGCAATTTACATGCGTATTTTTAGAAAACCCTAGTTATTTTTACGTACATAAAAGTATACATACGTATATATACTTTTACATCCATTTTTGAAACAAACAACAAAACGTGAAAGAAAAACGAGCGGCTGTCCTTGGAGACTGTAATACTCGTTGTTTGGCCTCCTTTCCTCCGCCTATCATGGGAGTCAAAGAAACATGCATCACACATCTGAAACAAGAAAGTTTTGATTGCTTTGTTTACATAAGTATATTCAGAGACAAAAACAACACATACCGCTGGTGAAAAGTTTTTCACTCGAAACAACGGGTCGTCGCAGCAATTTATATAACAAAAGAAGAGTACAACTTGGCGGAACACCTGTGTACACTACTTCTAACTGCCGTAAGTTAAAAGAATATTACTAAACATTACAAATTGGACATTAACACCATCGGTTTGTCTGTCTATTAGGCACGTTTTATCAAAGGTAAATTAATGGACGGCTTTTAACTTAAGCCCATAACCTAAAGTTCGAACGGAGTCTTCTTTGACCAACAACCATACAAAATCTGTTATTTCTGACGATTATTGGAAGAAAATCAGTACTTTCATTGGTTGTCAAAATGGTCGTATTAAGATTGTTCGTAGGTCACACAAGAAACAGTTTTAAAAGCGCAGGTGCTCTAAGTTATCTCAAGGCACTTCCAGTGCTATTCAAATTGGTGCTTTGAGAACAATACCCGAAACAAGCACCCAACTAGTTGTTCTAGCGAACTTGGATTTCTCCAAGTTACCTTCCTAAAGTTGACCTGGGTACTCGTATGTAAATGGCCACACCTTGGGGAGAATTTAGGACTTTGGTAGCTTTGGTCTAACTCCAATCCTAAAGCATGTAGAACAGTTGGACTTGCAAAACTGTAGGAGTTGTAAAACAGTAGGACTTGATGTAATTCACAAATAATCAGAATCATGTATTCATATTATATAAAAAACGAAATTTCATATAAACGACGACCGGATGACGGAGTGGGTAGTGTACCTGCCTGGGTTCGATTCTCACTTAAGACAAATCTTTGTGTGCATCAACATGGGGTTTGTCTTAGATAGAGATAGGAACACATTATACATTGTATAATAAGTATGTATTAGTATCAGTTATTCTAGTACCCATAGTGCCAGCTCTGCTTAGTTTGGGACTAAATGGCGTTGTGTGTGAGTTGTGAAATATGTATTTATTTATTTATTTATCAGTTCTATGACGATCTATGCGATTAAATAGCTTACGAGAAATTTAATAATCCTATACGCGTAATACTGTATATTTTATAATTCAGACTAACTAATACATTGTATGATTGTATAAGTAGTCGAGCTTTAAATATTAATTTAATCAACTCTTGGCACTAAAATCGTTTATAGGACCGATACTGTAACCGCTTATAGCCAACGAGGTACTTTACGTAAATAGTTATATTCGTGCTGGTTTTCGGCGGAGCACATATAGGAACCATTTAACCTGCTTGTAATATGATAATAATACCTCAGAACCAAACGATTATTGCCAAAAGTGCTATTGTCTGTGGAAAGAATGAGACACAGAGTGAGCTAAGCGAAAATACGTTGAAATATATACTTTAAAGTTTTTCAGTTATAAATGTTATAATACTCGCACAGGGTAAAAATGCTTGCTTTATACGGTATGCTTAGTTATAACTCTAAGTGGGTGACTTAGGCAAACAAAGATAGCGCAGTATGAGTGGACATCTTGGAAAATATGCCGATTGGAAGCTTTGTAACAATAGTATTGTGAATTGTAAGCCAGGGTGGTAACTGGTGACCTGAAATACAAGCCTCGGCTTAGCTTGGGCACCAGTCTCCCACAATAACGAATTTTACTGTACTTGTATCTTAGCAAATGACTCTATGTATTTAATTTTTGTTGTGGTGAGAAAATAAATATATTGTCTATTGTCTATTGATACCAAAGATACAGCCTACAGGTCGACCCATTCTCATCGAGAAAATTGATTTTATTTATGATTAGACGGTCGTAAATCTAAAGCAAAAAGATTCATCTCTTACCTTATCCATCCGTTATTAATATTTCTTTTCACTTCAAAATAACACATAGCAGAAAAATATCACATAGCATTCAGTGTACACCCGCCGTAATTCGGCGCAAGTAATTTCCTTACAGTGTGTGTAATTAAAACTAAGCGCGGTGTTTATGTTACACTGTCTCACGCGAATGAGATAGACAGAGAGAGAAGCAGTGTTTGTTAAACGAGGGCCAAATTATATGTACTTTGTGTAGGATACATGTGTCGGTTTGTTTACAGTAGGGAGAGAAGTTTCCAAAAGTGTGACATTTACATATGACACAAATAAAAAAATAATAATCTGAATGACTAGTTCGTCCAAGTACTTCAAAATGAGTATTATTCGTGTTCAGTACACGAATAATACACATTTACTTTCTTACAATAAATAAGTAAATTCCATAAAAAATACGAGATATTATCTGAAACTTAGTCTAACCAAGAATATCCTATGAACAACCCCAATATAAAGTTGTTGAGCTTAGATGAAACTCTCTACTAGGTACATGAAATGCCTAATGAAATGTGTCATTCCATCTTACAACCCTTACTTCATACAAGTTGTGCACAATGTTCCTATCACGAGACGAGTATTTGAGTTTTACAAGTTCAGTAACTGGTTGTGGAGATAGCAAAGTTTCTGCTTAGAATTATTGTTCGTGTTCCTTTGATAACATTCCGGTATTTGTATCGAGTTTGTCGGAAACTCGTTACTCTGTACAATGTTAAATAGACCACGTAAAGACTGTTGTGATGTGTGGGTTCAAGACAAAACATGTAATACAACCTCTTTGTGAAATTGTCAAGACAACGAGACAGTTAGGTTGTTTTGTGCCTTAAGGACTGAACTGTCATGCCCATGAGTAAAAAGTTCCTTAAAATAAAGATTAAAGTAAAAAAAGGTTGGATTTTAGCAAACTGTTAAGTTAAACTTAATTTAGTTATTTTGTTTTTACAACAAACAGTCATAAATTATTTTGAAACACTGTAAGAAATATATCAAACGACCTTGAAAAAAATAAATACATGCTATTGAAAACATATAAGGATCTCACTAATCAAGAGCACCATTAATCTTTCAGCGTTAATAAATCCAAAATTTTAATACGTTTTACATCGCGTCGCGACCCCTTCATTTATGCTTTTAAATTAATGAGAGATGATTCGTCGATGAGGTACTTTAATGGACTATCAATAAGCATTATGTCTACCTGGGCACTGTTCAGGGCCATTAGGCAGGGATTACACCTGTGTAAGCCTGTACACATTAGTTCCAAATCGCATTCAACGTATCGACTATATCTGATATATAGCAATAAGCTGTTTGTGTGCACCGGGATTTAGACTGACAAAATTATATTTTGTGTGGCAATAAAACGATTTCAGTTATTATTTTAGGGATTAGCATGAATTACACTATTGTTATTAGTTGTTTCGAATGGTAATTTAATGTGGGATATTTATTAGTGCCTAATTTCATTGGGAATATATTGAATTTGGAATTTATTGTAATTCCGATACTGATACTGCTTTATTGTGTGTTGCATTTAGTAGAATTAGTTGAATAGTTTTAATTTGTCGCGGTTATATTTAGAATTTATAGGATCAATGGCGCCATGAGAGCATTTTGGTATATGAGAGAAAAAGTAAGAAAATATTGAAAGTACTGATTAACTTGGGTGGCGTTGGACGCTTTGAGAACAGTCTCTATAACGTACATATTGATTTTTCTACAAAAGACATTCTAAGAATAGACATTTAACTTATAATCAAAACACGTGCTGGGGGGGAGGGGGATTGCACCTGTCAGTTGAAACTGAGTTTAAGACCTTTCCGGTACCAGCATAGAGGCACATGCGACATATTAGCCTACTTATACCTTTTTTGCAGGTTGTTGTTTTGTATGTTTATATTCCTGTATTGTCTCCATTATTGGCCAATTTGTTGCCCTGTGCTTGTTATTGGAAGATATGCTTTTTTTTCATATAATAATAGACTTTAGCGGGTTGAAAATGTTTAGCTCATCCAGGATAAGAAACTCAAAACACGTAGTGAGTAAATTTTGAACGTCGGATTAAGTTGGAAGACAAAGTTCCATGCCCGCAAAGCATTTAGTAGCGAGTTCGCCTGACTTAGCACCCGATACCCGGCTAAGTTATCTAAGTTAGCTTCTGCTAACTTGTGGCTTAAGTTCAATGTTATATTATTATGTTGACGCTGACGCCTGCCGATAGTAAAGTTGCTGAATGGCTTCCATTTTCTTGTGTTGAACTCAATTTCAATTTAATGTTTGAAAGTTGTGAAGTTTGCTTTAATGTGTTTACGTCTGCGCATCGTGTTTTCTGTATGACTTCAGATGTGATTTTGTACATATTTTATGTCTAACACGGGATGATTTAAAAGTGGGTAATTTTACTTAACTTTCAAAACCCCACTATCTGGCATTTTACAATATCGCCATTTCAAGATAGAGTAGTCTATATTTATACGTGCTCATTTAGCATTGAAGGGACCAATGTTTGTTTGCAAACGTATATTTCTCAGAGAAACAAAATAGATACACATAGTCTTGTCGTTATTGATATATGAAATATCAATAACAACAAGACTATTAGCGTAACAGAAACATCAATGAAGCACCACTCTTTGTTCCTACACTACTACTTTGTTCCAACCATATGATTCAAACACGAGCAATAAAACTCAGTATATTGTATTCAAAGGTGTATTCAAATGAGAAGGGGCAATTTGCTGAAAGTCATAAAAGCTGTCTCGAAGAAGGCGCCGTTGTTCGGCATCCTCAAAGTGTCTCTGCTCGTATTAAAAAGTTAGGGAGTCTATTTTTGGTGCTGTCGCCGCGCTCGCGAGGAGTTATGTGACAACTTGTAGAAATAAGTTACATGGTAGGTTGGCGTGAAAAAATGGCGAGTTATAAGGTTGCAGAAAACTTGGGATTAGTAAATTAACTTTTTAATGTAACATGGTAAGACCTCTTCAAAATCTCCAGAAGATGTACTGCAAATTCAGTCGAAGTGGTTTTAGCGTCATTCTTGATCTCACTTCTTTATCCTCTATTACCTGCTTTCAGTCACAAGCATATCTGAAGGCTACTACTAAAAATCTATTCAATTATTATTGGTCTTTTTGGCCCAAATTGATCTATTACAAACACTCACCTTGCTTAGTTATAAATACGATGAACTTATAGTTCGAGACTTAGTATTAACTCTATATTAATCTTAAATTTTCTTTATTTTATTCACAATGTAACTTACATTATGAATGTGACTTCTTGTGCAGAAATCTAATAAACATTTTGTATTTATACGTCGACGTCGGATCCTGACGTGAAAAAAATACGAGTTATAAGTTATAACTTGTAGTAGTGCCCTGGGATTATGCGGTTGGCTGCCTTGTTTTCGCTGAACTAACATTGTTAATGCAAGTTGTGAAGAATGTAGAATTAATTCATTTATGGGCGGTCATACTTCACACGCATATCATAATATATGTAATGCTTTGTCAAGTTTGGAACTTCCGTTTCAGTTATATTTTATTAAAATTATGAATTTAAGTTTTTTCGATACTTCATTTCGAACACAACATTTAAAAACCCGTGTTGAATAAATTCAGCTTTTAAGGTCCAAGGATTTAACATGGACACTAATGAATCAGGATTTATTTTGAGCTGGATACATGAGACTATTTAAATATTTGACATAAATTAATGAATCAAGTGATCACAGGATGACAAATAAAAGCAGGTCAAAAGATCATCATTGTCCGTCCTAAAAATACAAATACAATCAACATGACAACAGTATTGATTACATTTTAAAAGCTTCGGAAATAGAGCAATAAAAACAATGAAACAAACATGTTACCAATCAAAAACAATCAATGGAGCGAGGGGAGACCAGCGTTAATGGAGATGTCCGCACTGTAAGTAGTTTTTAATATTTTTGGGATGTACAGTACAAAAATAGACAGAATATCCCTTAGGGTGGAATTTTTTTCAAGTTCCCTCCTGTCATTTTAATGCAGTTGCTATTTTTGGCGACATATTTCAGTCTATTCTTATGACACGTCGTCATATAGCAGGCATCAAATTCTCGGCAGCTTAATTTACTGGTTTGTTTGTAACGCATAATAATATAAAATACATTTTGGTTCTGAGGTTTAATAATAATTTTATATGCAATCGAGTACGATTTTAACATAGTGAGTCGAAATATTTTATACGTAATATTTTATGAATAAATGGTAATGAATAAAGGTTAATTAGATTTCTGGTGCAATCCATTAATTGGGATTACTTTTACATAGTTATTTTATTTATCCGTTTTATTTATAAGCAATTGAGGCTATATATATATAACGAGTTCTATAAGTGATAAGTTGATCAATGTCGCTAGAACAATATAAAAACCGAAACCATTACCATTACTCTCCTTAATTTAAACAACAATTTTGAAATTATGATATTCCGTCATTCTTCATAAACTATTTCCATTGAAAATTGTTTCAATACTAAATTCCTGAACGCGTAAAACTAACCGGCACGCAGACAACGGCGGGGAAGTTGAGCTGTAAATTTCAATAGCATGCAAAAGCCACAAATTTAGCCCTAACCGGTTTAAGCCGGTTAAAGTTGGCTGAGTTGTTACTTTGTTTTACCACAATAGGCTGACATACTGTTTGCTACTTATTTGCATATTGATTTTGCACTGAAATATGGTACAAAGGTGAATGCTTTTCGTTGTGCAGTGAAAGGTTGGTTAGATAGTTGTCTTGCAATTACCAAGTTCTTGTGGCGCCAGTGCAATTATGTAGGCGGGCTTCGTTGTTTGTTATTCTAAAACTAAATTGGTATTTTTCATGCGTTCTAAGAAAAGTATTTTTATGATATGAGTGCATAGTAGACTGTTTTAAATGTGAATGATAATGATAGCCAAACTTAGTGTAAAAAACCGTAAATTAGTTAAACTTTTAATCGGAAGACAACTGTAGCCAAAAAAAATATTATGAAAAAATACTTTTAGCTTTCTTATCACATGAAAAGTAACTTTAAAAGATATTAAATAACTTTAACCCAGCTTGATACTCCATTTTCGAGTCACCATAATTCAAACTAGATTGCAGATAAACTATTTATCTGCAATAACGGACCTTTCCCACTTAATAATAAATTCAATATGTTTAGCATTACCATAAACATGACATAGTTGCAAAGCCGGTGTGCACTCATGTTTACAAGAAATTTAAGGCAGTTACTAAGGTTTAATTCACATTAAATTGACCGTACCGACCACATTATTAGGTCGCATAAAAACATAAGAAGTTATCGATCTACATTAATTCTGAGCATGGCTGCAATTAAAGCATGACTACCTATACTTGTAATATTTTAGAGCAAATTTTAGCTTTGCTATGCCTTTTTGTATTTTATATAATATTAAAGTTGAAAAATTAAGAATCCAGCAGGACTCGAACCTGCACCCCCTGGGTATACGCCCGCCCCAAGTGCTTTGCCAATTCAGCTATGGATTCATATACTGCTAGAATCGAAATTTCTCAACTCTTTTTGTGCCAGTGTCATAGGTATACCTTAGCTAGACGAACCTTCGAGTCCTGCTGGATTCTTAATTTTTCAACTTTATATTATATAAAATGACTACCTATAAAAAATAAACTGCAATAAATTATAAATGAAATGATATTGTTGAGATTTTCTTATCCGAATTGACGTTTCATTTCCAATGCTGAATATTAATTAAAAATTTTATATTTTGACGACCGGATAATGGAGTGGGTACTGTACCTGCCTGAGACGCCGAGGTCGCGGGTTCGATTCCCGCTTAAGACAAATCTTTGTGTGCATAAACATGCGGATTAGTCTTAGTCTGGGTGTTTATAATTTTGTATAATAAGAATGTATTTACAGAAGAAAAGTATATATGTATTAGCATCAGTTATTCTAGTACCCATAGTACGAGCTCTGCTTAGTTTGGGACTAGATGGCGTTGTGTGTAATTGTAAGATATTTATTTATATATTTTAAAGAAAATGAGAGTGTGAAATTATTTTATATGATTAAATTATTGAAAAAGGTCATTTATTATCATTAAAAGAGGACTTTGTCGATCTCCTACACGTGTTTTATATGAATTGAGCCTTAAGATTTGACTGTCCAAATGTGCCTTAAATCGGTGTGTAGAATATACATAAATATTACTCAGTACTGTAATTTCCAACGTGACTTATGAATAAGTGTATTGTATGAATATGAAATAGGGCGTAGCTTTTCTTAAACGGTGTGTAATTGTTGCATAGTTCGTACTTGGTGTTGTAAGTGCACAAATACCTTGTATTTGTAGATTTCCGGACTGATTTATGATATTTCAACTATGGTAATACGGAGATAATAATGTACTGGTTTTGAATAGCTTTCGCCTGTACTTTGTCTCCGTGGAACAATTTATAAATCCTTTATCTAATAGAACGGTATTAGATGACAGCTAAATTGAAATTTTAAGGAGAAGGTAAGATATATATATAGTACTTACTTTTTTGGGGTGCATGAAAGGAGCCTCCCCGAGTGACGTACACAACAATTACCTACGTCCGGCGCACCCTGGGCAATTCGCGAGTTCTTAAAAGCGAATTGGCTAATCCTTTCACCACGATGGTAAGTCAAAACCTTGACCACCTTACTGACTGTACATAATGCCCTACCACCTGCACAAGGGAGGCGCTCATGAACGCCGACGAGATCGCCATAACAGTGGCCACTTATTGGGCCAATAAAATTTGACTCAGCCATCGACACGACGAAGAAGAAGAAGAAAACTTACTTTTTCATATAGTATAGTTTTTTGTATATTAGTACTTTACTTTAGCTACTTTTATAAGTTAGTTGAGAATAAAATACACCAATAAAACCTATGATGATCATCACAAAACTTAACATCACGCCTATATTACCCAGAAGGGTGTAGCAGAGGTGTACAACACCTACATTTCACCCTGTGTGTTTAAGTCCCATGGGATCGGGGGTGAGCCCATCGCCATCCACCGGACACAATTCCAACTCCGTGCTGCTTTTGTGAATTTCCTGACGGAAAGTTCAGAAATAACATTTTGCCCGACCTGGGAATCGAACCCGAGACCTCGCCGTAAAAAGTGCATACGCTTTCTACACCATCGAGGCAGTTGTTATGATATATATATATATATATGTATGATACCTATTGTTACTGGCCAATTTTTCTAAAGACCATTTCAGTAAGTAAAACGTCTAAATTCGAGGCTGAGATCTTTACAGGTACCAAATAGGAATGACGCTGTTCTTCATCAACAAGACAAAAATCGTGTCACCCCCGTATCTATAATAACTGCTACCCATATGGGATCAAAGGTCGATACACAAGTTTCACCCTCAACACTGAGGAGCCCTTCCTCACGCACAAACAAAAACATTGTAGAAAGGGTTGTTCCTATTCAATACAATTGCTATTAATTCAATTAACAGCCCATAACGTCCACTAAAATAGCCACTAGAGACTCGCACGCATAATATCTAATTAAAAGCTAATACATTAAAAAGAAAATAAAAAATACTTCTGCTTTAATAACGAAATAAATTATCGGTAAAAGTCTAATGAAATAAATAGTCACTAAGGGCATACGCATATTTTTTAATTAAAAATAAATATTTACATTAGAAACAACTGAAATATACTCTATGAACGTTAGTGCCTGCCTTTGCGGAAATTTCCATTACAAGTCAATTTCTTCTTCTTCGTCGTGTCGATGGCTGAGTCAAATTTTATTTTGACTTGCCATCGTGGTGAAAGGATTAGCCAATTCGCTTTGGAGGTTTCGCGAATTACCCAGGGTGCGCCAGAAGTAGATATTCGTTGTGTACGTCACTCGGGGAGGCTCCTTTCATGCACCCCAAGTCAATTAAAGTCAATGAAAACAAAAGACTGGCCAGTTAAAAAAAAAATAATCCATAGTTCTGCTTTAAAAAAAACAAATTTAATTTTCGAACAGCCTTTCGTTTCGTCAACTGAATATAAAGCCTCTGGGTCACGATAATACAATTACGTTTTAATTTATATACAGAGTGTTGCCATCACGCGATGGCTGGCCACTCGTTTACACGCACCTTTATCAAATGAACCGCGGCTTACTCGGGTTATACTAATTATTAAGATAAATATTGTTTTAACTACACCTTGTTTTCGGTGAATTTACATGGCTATGAATAATATTTTTAGGCGCGTCACATTAACTGGCGGTTAACACATTACTATTGCGATTAACGGAGTATGGCAATATTTCTACGATTGTTTTTTGCTAGCTATTTGAGTTAGTGCTGGGCACCATGCGATTGTATTTATTACGGTTAAATAGTTGACGATTGTGTGTTTGTGATAGGGATTTAAAAAGCTTTGTTAAATCACGCAAACCGTTGTTTATTTGCACTATTTTAAAATCCAAAGTAACATCGTCTGTCTTTTTTACAGCTAAGTAGTACCTTAGTGACTTTTATGAAATTCGTCTATCAAGAAAATGTTTAATTTATATTTTTTCGAAGAACTAAAAAGCTTTGAAACACCTAATAGTAAACAAAATATTTCTAATATTTTAACAGAGTCTTTTAGTTTTATTAATATGAAAAACATTAAACTCAACATACTTCTTCCCTCTTACATTAATTTAACTTCAGTCCATCCCTAGCAAATAGTCTGTTTCCTAATCCAATTCAATTAACGCATCAGACACAAACATTGAACATTGACATTGAAATAACATAATTTATTAGGTATCAAATTGTCCGGGGCAGAGATCGTTTACGCAACAACAGGACACCAAACCCTCGACCCCACGACCCGTCGGATGCATGAGGGATGCATGACAAAAGACTGGCCAGTTAAAAAAAAAATAATCCATAGTTCTGCTTTAAAAAAAACAAATTTAATTTTCGAACAGCCTTTCGTTTCGTCAACTGAATATAAAGCCTCTGGGTCACGATAATACAATTACGTTTTAATTTATATACAGAGTGTTGCCATCACGCGATGGCTGGCCACTCGTTTACACGCACCTTTATCAAATGAACCGCGGCTTACTCGGGTTATACTAATTATTAAGATAAATATTGTTTTAACTACACCTTGTTTTCGGTGAATTTACATGGCTATGAATAATATTTTTAGGCGCGTCACATTAACTGGCGGTTAACACATTACTATTGCGATTAACGGAGTATGGCAATATTTCTACGATTGTTTTTTGCTAGCTATTTGAGTTAGTGCTGGGCACCATGCGATTGTATTTATTACGGTTAAATAGTTGACGATTGTGTGTTTGTGATAGGGATTTAAAAAGCTTTGTTAAATCACGCAAACCGTTGTTTATTTGCACTATTTTAAAATCCAAAGTAACATCGTCTGTCTTTTTTACAGCTAAGTAGTACCTTAGTGACTTTTATGAAATTCGTCTATCAAGAAAATGTTTAATTTATATTTTTTCGAAGAACTAAAAAGCTTTGAAACACCTAATAGTAAACAAAATATTTCTAATATTTTAACAGAGTCTTTTAGTTTTATTAATATGAAAAACATTAAACTCAACATACTTCTTCCCTCTTACATTAATTTAACTTCAGTCCATCCCTAGCAAATAGTCTGTTTCCTAATCCAATTCAATTAACGCATCAGACACAAACATTGAACATTGACATTGAAATAACATAATTTATTAGGTATCAAATTGTCCGGGGCAGAGATCGTTTACGCAACAACAGGACACCAAACCCTCGACCCCACGACCCGTCGGATGCATGAGGGGAATAAAATTATCTGAGCCTTGCCGTAGCGCGAGCGCTGTGAAATGCAAGTCTGTTTTGGCGGTGGTGCAAAGTGTAAGCTGCTCAGATTTTGTAGTAGCAATAATTCAGCAGCATAATATAAGAAACGTATAATTTAAAAAAAAAATTAAACCAGTGGTCAAAGATATAATTATGAGAGAAAGATATAAGATGCCAAGTAAGCATTTACAGCACAACGCTGAGTGACATCCCGTTTTCGCGGTTACACTCGGGACAGCTGACTGAAGTGACAGGCAATCGCTAAGGAAAAAATCTGCTTATTCTTTTTATTTTCAAATTTTTGTTTTTTTTTTTTTTGTCTTTGATAATTTGATTTTGTTAAGTTAGGTTTAGTTACTACTATTTTTTTGTTATGTTCTTTTTTATTTTTTATTTTGCTTTTCTTTTTTTCTTTGATAGTTTGTTTGCTTATGTTTTCAACTGTGTTGTCCAGAGTGTCTGTGAAATAAATGTTTTTTCTTTCTTTCTTTCTTTCTTTCATTATCTTATCATAAATAATAAAGCATCTATTTTTTTGCTTTTGCGATTGCTTTTTGTAAAGATAATTTATCGATTTATTAAAGTGTCAGTATTTTTTTTTCGGTAGCGATATGTGCAACAAATAGATAACAAAGGAATACAGGTCTGCAAACCTGTGCACCTGAATTGTCTCCCATATTGACACGCCTCTTTCGCCTCTCCATGGCTGCTGGACAAGTCCCGAAATCTTGGAAGCTTGCTAATGTGCAACCAGTGCCGAAAAAGGGTAGCCGTGCCGACCCTGCCAACTATAGACCGATTTCGGTCACTTCCATACTCTGTAAGAGTATGGAACGTGTACTTAATAACAGACTCCTGGCATACCTGGAAGCGAACGACCTCCTCAGTGACCGGCAGTACGGGTTTCGCCGAGGCCGTTCTACTGGAGACCTTCTAGCGTATGCCACGCACATCTGGAGCGAAGCCGTAGAGAAGAATGGAGAGGCTTTAGCAGTCTCTCTCGATATCTCGAAGGCTTTTGACAGGGTTTGGCACGAGGCCCTTATTAGCAAGCTACCGTCCTTCGGTCTACCCACTAGTCTCTGTGATTGGGTATCAGACTTCCTGAGGGACCGATCGATTCGGGTTGTCATTAATGGCAGCTCGTCCGATCAAATGGCAATTAATGCCGGAGTCCCTCAGGGGTCCGTGCTCTCAGCAACGCTTTTCCTGCTACACATCAACGACCTACTGATACCAGGTACGTTTGGATACGCAGATGACACAACGGTTGTTGAGAGCTATATACCCAACGCACGAGCTAGTGGTGTCCAAATACAGTCGCTCAGGGAGGCAATGGTCGAACGCATGAACGTGTCTCTGAAGGCAGTCTCCGATTGGGGCGAAGCCAACTTAGTCACGTTCAATGCTAGTAAGACTCAGGCGTGTCTTATCTCCGCCAAACGGAGTCCATTCACTCTGACTCCTACCTTCCGAAATGTATCCCTTCCAATTACCGATCGTCTTGAGCTCCTCGGTATCTCGCTGACTTCGAAACTCAACTTCGGCTCACACATCGAGTCGAAAGCTCAACTAGCCGCCAAAAAGCTGGGCATCCTGAACAAGGTGAGACAGTACTTTACACCGAGGCAGTTGCTCGACCTCTATCAAGCACAAGTCCGGTCGTGTGTGGAGTACTGTTCTCATCTGTGGGATGGTTCAGCAAAATACCAACTTGAGGCACTCGAGTCAGTCGAGAGGAGGGCCAAGAGAATTATCTGCGATAACGATCTGACGGAAGCTCGACTACAAAGTCTGGAGCACCGTCGCAAGGTTGCCAGCCTATCGGTCTTTTATAGGATACATTTCGGAGAGTGTGCCGAGGAACTACACGAACTTATCCCTCCGTCCCCGTTTCACCATCGGACTACCAGACAAACGGCACTCAGGCATCGCTTCACGGTAGATATTCCACCATTACGCACTAAGCGTTTTGCTTCTACATTTCTTATGCGAACTGCCAAAGAGTGGAACGCCTTGCCCGAGTCTGTGTTTCCGCATGAGTACAACTTGGATCTCTTCAAAGCAAGAGTCAATAGGTATCTCATAGGTAAGCGTGCTCCACCGTAGACCGCATCATCACTTACCATCAGGTGAGATCGTGGTCAAACGCGAGCCTATCCACCATAAAAAAAAAAAAAAAAAAAATACAGGTGCATTGTATGTTGCGTCAAATGATTACGATATTATCAACGGCTCTTGTGCTATTTACATGGTGTCGGTAATCTTATCGACCGACCGGAAAACAATGGTTCAAGCACATTATTAGCTATCGGAGTGAGCTTTCCTTTGTCTCTATTTGCTCTATGATCATTTACCTGCGTTATGTGACGCAAGACACAATGTATTCGGACATCATCAAATTTTAAAATACACTTGCTGTTGCCTGCGGCTGCTTCCGCGTGGAAATCAGATTTTTTTATGCTATTGCCTACAAAATTGAGTCACTTCCCTTTTGCACTTTCCACTAAAAATAAACTTTCTTTGCAGTGGCATTTTCAAAAAATCTATCTTACTGTTCATTTACGTCATGTTAGGAACCTATGTAAAGAATTTCAAGCATTTTTCTTTTAAATTGACAAACCTCCGCCATTGAGATAAAATACAAAGATAAAACATATTTTATGTAAAATGTTTTAAAGTTAATGAGAACCGCATCCAATTCCAAGCAGTATGATGCATGATGCGCGTTCGACAGACAGACTGACAAACAAAAACCTAAAAAATGTGCTTTGGCTTCTACTTCTGTTACAAAGACCCGTCGTATTTGTATACTGTCTAGCAAAATAACAATTTTATTACATGCATTGACTTTTCCAGAAAGATCTATCTAGAAAGCGCATTGTCATTTTTACCCGGATACTATAATAATATAGCATAATCTCCATAATAGTAGAGGTATTCCTGTTTATTTGGGATGAGTACTTCCCCACACCACGTGTATGATAAAGTTTTGGCCTAAATACGTTATCATTTCAATACAACCAATATCATAGGCACAGTGAAGTGTCATATCAAAATTTCGTAACCGCTGTCAAGCAAATTGATATTTTTTATCGTAATTTGTTTACATCTAGATTAAGTCATGGATGTGATTTTATTTTGACCATCACTTAACGGCGGCTAGTTTTGTAATAGTAAATGATATACCAATATTGAGAACATTTATAGTTAAACTTGTTGTTTTTATCTGGACATTATCATTCAGGGAGTAGATAACAACGCCATCGTACTAGTGTCCTATGTGATTCAGCACATAATTTGGAGAACCTGGGTGCAAAACTAAACCTAGGTCAATTTTGCATGTTTGTGGGTAGAATTGTTTCTAAATGTTAGTAGGCAACAAAAAAACTTTACAAGCTGCGAGAATCTATTAACCAGGCTTACCAAACTGTATACAATGTATGTATGCTAGGTACAATACACCATTACAAACACAATGATACATGCATAATTCCATTCTTACTCTATAATCTTGCTCCTTGCACCACCATCTTCCAACTCCGCTAATGTTTTCTGAGCAATTAGTGCGCCATCCCTGATTTAAGGTTATGGTCTGGGAGCACGCGTGTTCTGGTCACGTGGCATCTATCTCTTTATTTACTGTGACGTGCAATAACATGGCGCCAAATTAGCACCTTGGGGTATCCCACGCGAGGTTTTCGCTTCGTCGATATGTGTAATGTGACCCAAATACTTAGGACTTGCGTGTAGGCCGTATTGCAAATTGCAGGTTTGTTGTTAAATGTTTTTGTGACTCATCGAGGTAATAGCTGAATATGTACTTTATGAATGCGACTTGAAAAAAAGGAGGAGGTTCTTAATTCGATTGTATTTTCATTTTATTTTTTGTTTTTTTTATGTTTGCAGCCCTATTATTCGTAGAAGTCTGGAACGATTTGAGAAATTCGGTTCGAAGTCGGTTTTTTTTTGTAAAATTATTTGTAGTAACAGTTGTTACAATGAATACTCTACGAGTATGATTTTTCACCTTTAATTTGTTGATGGTCTTAACCAATTTTCGTGAACAGGGTTATACTTAGGAGGCCCTGAACTAAACGAACTATATAAAAACCTTAACGACTGACCGTTCTTATTCCATTCAGCAGTGGGCCCGTCAGTCTTCTATTTTTCTATATCAAAAAGCCCATAGGTAGAACTAGCCTTGCTTGCTTGAGTGTATAATTACGAGACTAGTAGTATAGCGATGCACATTGCATTCTAGCCTCTATCTATGCACGTAGGAGTCTCTGTCGATAGTGCAATGGAGTAGAATTCCCTGTCTGGGCCTGAGTTGCCGCTCGAGTACCTATAACGTGGTTTATGTAGGAGTGTCTGAGCGGGTAAATAATGATTTGGTTTACAGTCGACCATAGACCACTTGTATTCATTATTCGATACCACCTGATATCATGATCTTTACTATTGAACCTTCTTCTTGTGGCTATAATACATCAAAACTGTGAAACTACCAGATCATGATAAATAATAATTTTTCAAAAGAATAATCAATGGTGGACTTGAAGTCTGCATTAGCAACTACACAGAATATTTTTTTCATTTTATATAAAAGTTAAAGTAACATTCCTTCTGTCATAATCAGACATCCATACATAGATGATTCAGATTACATTCAAATTCATTCATTCGCTAGAACGGTACAGTAGATGGTTTACATGTTTCTTAGCAGCCCGACATATTTACCTTTAATAAGCATTAGAATTCTTTTTAGTTTTTTGAGTAGTAAACATGGATAAAAAAGTAACACTAACAAACAAGTAAAATTCATTAAGCGTATAAAAGCACTTTTCAAGTAACCAAGACTTAAGTCCACTTGTAAAAAGATGTAAATGTAATTCTCTTATTGTTCGAGGAATGTGATTAAAAAATGTTATTGACATGTTGAAACTGTTTTTGTAGTGAAGAGTGCTTTTACATAATTCATAAAATCACACCGTTGTCCCTTTAGGGTAGGCAGAGACCATGGAACGCCTTAAATACCTCCATCGCATCCTCAATACTCATACATCGCGTCGTACATGCTCACCGGTTTCGTGTACTTATCCTTTCACAATCACACAAACAGAGCCAATGCAACTATTAAATATATTTCCATCAATTTCGACATAATATTAACCTAACTTGTATCCATTTGCAAAGCTTCAACTAGTCTCGAATATCCGTAGTTACAAGACGTTGACGAGGAGTGACGGGCCGTTATTGTGTCTCCGTGACAAAGCTAATATCACTATAGTAATTTAGTTAAATCAGTCCCCATTATAGTTACATAAACCTCTCTCGAGGTTGACAGTAAACCAATATTAATGTAATAATATTGATAAGGCAATTCTGATAGTAATGCAGTGTAATACAATTATTTACTCTAGAGTACACACATGCCGGAATAACCCTTTAAAAGTACAGAAATTGAATTTTGATGAGAATTGTTTACTAAAGAAATGTGCGCCTAAGACTTGACTAAGATTTTCAGATATTGTTGAATTATTGAAATCATCAATATGCTAATATTCCGTCCGTAAAGTTTATTATAAACAAAACATGTTTTGGAGGGGAAGATAAATGCTGTGCCTAGCAAACTGCTACTAATATAAATTATGAGTTTATTAGAGCAATAAATTCAACTGTACTAGTTTTCCAAATAACGCACCTACCTATCATTAAATTCACGTTTATCTGTGAAGCAATTCTGTACAGCTGACGACATCCATTCAAAATGATGGCACCCATCCATATCCCATCCCTTCTATTGCAAACGAACTATTAACTAATGGTGAGAATATTAGTGATAACCCTAAAATGCAACCGCGCAGATTCATTACCGTGCGTAGCTAACGCGGGGTGCACGCGCCGCTCTTTATCGCGCGGGTCGATTATACCCGCTTCACCCTACGACATCACCCTATATAGCATTAATGACACAGTAAGATGTAGTAGTCTCACTCTTCAGTGCTATGACTGAAGCACATCATCGTTGACCAAATAATCTATCTTGAGTTTTGTTATGAAATTCCATTAGTCGTGATCTGTTCACATCCCAGAAGTATTTGAATTAAAAAAAAAGTTTTCTTTCAAATCAAATCAAATCAAATCATTTATTTCCATGGGCCCCAAGGGATGCTTGAACACGTCAAAACAAACATCAAAATACAAATAATATAAAATTAAAATAAAACTTAACTAATTAAATTATAATACTTATTGCAATAAAATGATTTGACACCGGCATGGCTATTCCGTAAATGTGACTAATTTTCGGTTTCAAACGAAATTTCCAGTCGATTTCGAAACCGACTAATAATTTGGCAAGTAACCGGATTTAGTGCATCCTTATTTTCATACACATACGGTTGATAACTGCTTGGCAAAAAATTGACAGCTTGCCAGTTACTATCCTCTAGCAGATTTGACAGCTTTTCAGGCAAGTAACGCAATTTCTTATGTCAAAATCGGAAACTGGTCATGGAGCAGTTTCTTAGTAATTTCTTGTACTTTGGCGAGATAAAATGATGATATTTAAAAGGTTTTTGCACTTCAGATTAACGTTATACAACAAATTAATAACTGTTTAATACTATGCATGTCATAAAATACTTATTAAATACGTAATGCAATAGAATTTAGGTCATATTATTTTCAGTCATAGATCTCGAGTTTTTTCATACGAAAACTTAATTTATGACGACTTGTTGTTACTTAATGCAGAGATATGGTATTATATATTATAGTACCATAATTTTATGTGTAGAGTTCTCTATTTATTCATAGGTCAATAAAATGAGTACCTACCTTCTATATATGTATTATTTAATTAAACTTGTGTCATAACATAACAATCCTAAATACGTAGGTTGTACCTTACTTTAATACTAAAGTTTCTTTAAGTTTTATTTAGGCAAAATTACAATAAAACAGAAAACCAGAAATTTCAATTAATTTACTATTTTTATCATTACATGATGAGCCAATAATTCAATCATTATTAATATTATGATAGGTCAATCGATTTGTTCTTTATCCTATCCTCTATTGTTTTGTTGACTTGAAAACATAAAGTTCTGAAGTATAACGATGGCCCTCAAATTAACATATTTCTTGATTATATTCTGTTGAGATCTGAAACAGAAAAAATGCGCATATATTTACCTACAACAGCAAATTGGTGTGAAATAAAATAACATACATGTGGTCAACGATACACTTTTACACCAAATTTGTATTTAATAAGGTTAATAAGTCGCCCGAATTCACAATTCAATAGATCAGCAAATCTCACTAAGCTTCAAAGGCCCAGGACACGTTTATATATAAGTGGAATTTATAATTTAGTCCGACAACAAAGTCATTCAAACTTTTATTATTTGGCGTAGATCAGCGCTTACACACACTACCATAATTATGTACGTTAGAGACACATACAGTTTTTTTTTTACTAAACAATGTATTGTAGTTTATGGTTAGTGGTGAAACTGAGATAACACGTTCAATCTTAATAGCATGCAATCGTTTGGGCTGGCAGCTGGCAGCTTGTGTAGAAAATGTTCTTTCTCTGGAAAACTACAAACTCCTTCAAAATGGCTTGATCAGTTTTACATGAGTTAGAATATTCATAATCCTGTTCCATAATATTTTTTAATCAGCATCATGCAATCAATATTATCTTGTTTTCATAAAGAATGAAAGAAACATATATATTCTGACAAAAAAGCAAATAATAAAACTTAAAATACTAAACAATAAATTTGCCAGATTTATACCATCGATTTAAACCATTAAAAACAAGAAATTAAAATGTTAGATCTAAAATTTGAGTATAAATATCAACTATAAAAAACAAATGAAACAGAAATAATTTCACAATTGAATAAAAATAAAAAACGGAACGCAACCATGACGCTTGGACTTTGGACCATAGCGCGAAACGAACGGCTAATGGTGGCGTCCGTACAACAAACAAAAGTGTAATCGCCAATCATAGCGCTTCAATTATCGTTTAGACTTACGCGCGAATGAAAAAGAGCGCTACGATTGGCGGCATTGGCGGTCACGTCGGTTTACGCATTACGCAGCAGTGCAGTGCACACAGTCAGTCAGTGCAGTATTAAAGTGCTTGGCATAAACAGACAAAGTAATGAAAAAGTAAATAAACAAATTAACTGAACAGGAAAACAAAAGGAGAATACGCTAAATTATTACAATAGTGATTGGTGCAATGCTGACACTATACATTGAACTTGCGCACAGGCTGCGACTTATCAATATTTTACATGGAATGAAATCCATTTTGAAAACTTCATCTAAGACAGATAAGGTTAGTTGAAAAGTTTTATGGCTGCTATTTTTGCTTGAGTTTTATGTTTATAGACTGCCAATTTAGCGACTTTGTCGCCAGATCTGTCGACTTTTGAGTATGCTCTAATAGCCAATTTTCTGACGATTTTTGAGGTGCACCATAGCACAACATTATTTACTTAAAAATTAAGCTAAAATTAACTCTTTATTATTGAACAGACTGCAGTTTTTGTCATTGTTATGATTGAAACGAGAAAAAAGTAATGTAAATGGTAAAGAATGATAAAAATTAGAAATAAACACGTGAGAATTAAAAATATAAATTTAATGTTGATTGCCTAAAAAAAAAGCTCATAGGGTGCAAGGTAATGGTATCTAGCGACTTTTGGCACTGAAAAACACTGCACATACTCTTGTCTAGTCTTATGTCATTCTATTAGGAAGCAAACAATAACAAAATTTGCTAACTTTAAACTAAGTACTTCTAAGAAGAAATAATGTATTCATTTCAGGGTACTAAGAAATTCAATTAAAGAAAGAATTCAAGAAAAACAATTCAAGAAAAGAAATTCAGTTGGCTTGGACAATATAATCTGCAATAGACAAGTAGCAATATTTGTCAATGAATTCTACAAAGAAGTCACCTATATTACCTACTGCTATAATCTAATACAGTAAGTTTCAATTCCAATAATGTATAAATATGTCAATATTTTCTTTATATCTTTTAAAAAGTTTTGTAAGTACATCGTTATAATAAAACAACCAAAAACATATTTAAATATTGATTTACTTCTTACAGAGAATATGAAAATGCATGGATTGTAAACAGCTAAAGAGCATAGGATGAAGCTTCAGTCTAACCATACGCTGTGATGAAACTTAGAAAATAGCTCAGCGTTGAACTCCACGGATGAATGTTGTCCTTTAATTATTATGCTAAGAAATTTAGAACAGTAGTAACTAATGTACTTGACTGGCTAACGGTTCATTTAAAAAACAATGTAGATCTAGCAAAAATATTTATAAACTTTTTACTAATAATGAAATAAATTAATATAACACTTTTTAAACTAAATTAGACAAATACCTACATAGGTACAAATAGAAAAGGAAAATGTAAAAAATTAAGGCATCAAAAGATACCTCCACATTTGTCAGCCACGGGGAACTTGCTCAAAAGCCAAAGATCTTAAATTATTAATTCATTTTTAAATTCATATGATTCAACTTTTTTTATTATAAACATAAATAAAAATAAAATAAGATACATTTATTTATTTATTAAAAACTAACTATTTCTATTTAAAATGATAACATACCTTATAGGATTTCACTTCATGTAGACCATAAAATGGAATAAAGTTAACACCTTATGGCTGAATAACAAATCAAAAAATAAATTATCATAGATAACAACATTTTGTACCAATAATTTAATAAATTATTACGACTAAGTAATTTATTTTATTTTATTTCTTCAATAATGGCTAGACACCACACACTAAAGTTGTTTAACACAATATTGTTAAGTATGCATTTTTATATCATGTACATATAAACGATTGATAGAACCTATCTTAATTAACACATTTTCAATAACCTAACTAACCCAGTAACTATTTGCATTCTTTCATGTCTAGTTCTTCTCTTTCTTCCTTCATTTTCTGAGAGAGTGAGTGAGAGTCTTTTCACACATTTAACCTAAGTCCTGGTAATCTACATAATTTTAAACATTTATTAACATTATTTAAATTTTATATATATTTAATTAGACAATAGACAATATATTTATTTTCTCACCACAACAAAAATTAAATACATTATTATTATTATCATACTTTGTTGGTTTATATATCAGCATAGCTGGTTTTTTGTATGTATCTATATTGTATCTCTAAATATTTTATATTCTTAGCTCATAAGCTAGTTTAAGTTAGGCACAATACTTATTGACTTGCCTTTTTTTATCAAATTCGTATGTTACTTTTTTTTTTTGTTTTTTGCCTTATGATGTCTACCGAGCACTTGTAAAAATCTTCTGATGTAATCGTAATAGGCACCCACAGGACAGGCTTGTCTAGTGTGGGGCCAATGGACAATCTAAATCTGTACTTTTCGTTGGTAATAAATGCTTTTTTATTTATTTTTTCTTTTTTATTAGTTTCCGGGAAGCGTACAAATTGTCGGAATACCTCGACTTCATTTAATGCATCTGTCACTGCCCGTATCGATCTTGATACTGCCGGCTGGCTCTGCCCATGCATGAAACTCATGTCAATAGGTTTTTGGTATTCTGAGCCAGTGGCATAATTTTTTTGATGCTGAAATTATAATGCTGCTAGTATCTGAAATATGAATACAATTTTAGTAAGCTAATTACGTAGGTAGGTTAATTAATTAATTTAATAACTAGGTATAGTAGCCATTATTGTCAATTGCAATGACAGTTTGTTAACTGCAATATAAATAAGTAGTATTTCATACCTTGCACTCTGAGGTTTTGTAGAGCTTCGTTGTTGTGCAGGCAGGAACGGGCGAAGCTCATGACACAGCTCATAAAACAGTGGCTTTGTTAAGCAATAGTGTGCCCTGAAGGCAACGTGAGAGATGGCTTGAATGGATTGGTGGATGCTTAATCTTAGCATTCTTACTCGGCGAGACCACTCCCTGACATTGTCCCTACGCTCCTGCTCCGCTAAAGCTTCTAACATAAGTATATTTGCCACTGAAAGATAAGGTCAACTACATGATATAAAATTCTAGAATAATGGATAAGTATAATATAATTTCACAAGGGTAAGACCCTAAAATAAAAAGAAATTGGTACTTACTGATAAAATATGAATAATTGCACGAACAACAAAACTGAACTAGCTAATTACACATTAGTCACCTTAATTAATATTTAACAATTATTTTTTATTTGTTTTTTGGACCTAAATAAATATTTTTATTTTCAATTTATTAATGCAGCAAAAAGGGAAACAATTTTTTACGTACTTTATTATGTAAAAAATTGGCCGCCCGTTTTGACGTTCAATTTATTTTTCTTTTGCTCATGCACGCTTTTTTAATTAATTTTTTGTCTCAATTCCAGATAGACAATAAAATAATAGACAAATTTAGTGTTTTTTGTTTTATTTTATTACGTGTGAACGAAGCATACATTTGAGGAGAGTAATTTGATTGCGTTATGTCAAAAATGCGTGTTTTGACAGTAACTATTACTATTTGACAGTAACTATTACTTAAGAAACCAGAAATTATATCTGTTTGACAGGAATAATTACTTTTTGACAGGAACTATTGCAAAAGAAATCACAGTCATCTTTAGGGAATAAGCACCCGGAGCTTATATTGACTTTAATTCAACTTTTTTTGGATTAAAATCAATCCAAGTACCAGCTCCGATGGGTGTTGCATCATAACATTGTTTAGTAAGTATTAGTAACAGTTAACTCTCTGTTAGTTAGAAAGTATAAAATTAAGACAACTGTATATAATTCGCAGACTTTGGTGATATTTATATACCTCAGAATGTATTTATGGCCCAAAAATGATTGCGTGAATCTGTTTCATAATTTTTGTTATGCGAGGGTGTGATGTAACTTCTGCGTTTTACTACGGTTCCTCGATACTACAATACTCATTATTGTTCTATGCAAGACAGAGACACCGCTATACATTATTTATAATCTGCTCATTTTTCTCCTTCACCACATGTCGGTTCCTTCATGTAAGATAACAGAATCTTGTGCTTGGCGTATGTTTGCCTTGTATCAGTTTACGGTACATTTAGTGCGGTTGGAATTAAAGCTGCCAAATTGTCAAGGGGTGCTTTTGAGAAGAAACGCTTCAAATACAACGCCTTTTCGTGGATTACGTTTATTCATTCTTGTGTTGTTGTATGTACGGTAATACTTAAACCTACTTTAGGCTTTATTATTAATGAAAAGGTCGTGAAATAGATAGATAGATAGTTTTTTTTTTGCTTTATTTTGCAATGGGTTTTATAACCATAAGCAGATTATAGCAGCCCTGTAGACATTACTCTTCTCATGATGAGAAGGGTAAGGCCATAGTCCACCACGCTGGCCAAGTGCGGAATGGTAGATTTTGGCACTCTCAGGCATGCAGGTTTCCTCACGATGTTTTCCTTCACCGTTAGTGAGCGATAATTTATATGATAAATATACACATATCTTCGAAAAGACGAATCTTAACGATTTATTGACAGAGGTGTGTGCCGTGGGTTCGAACCCAAAACCTTTGACTTCGCAGTCCTACGGTCTCCCCCACTCGGCTATCGATTAGCAGATTAGTTGTCTCCCAGCAAAGAATCTGCCTCCTATTGTTTCAAGTTTTATTTTGCTATTGCAAAGTCCCATATATGGTGCCGTTTAAGTCGTTTTTTTTCAAGAGGTTCATGGTAATAATGGTTCATAGATAGATAGATAAAATTTTATTTGTGCGTACAATATAGGATTTACATTTTGTAAGAACGTTTATAACAACATAATGACAACACACTGACAACTATAACACATTGATAACAAATTCTTGCAAGCAACATTTTGGATGGTCTTTCGTGTAAAATATTTACAGAATGGTAGTGTTAGACAAAAATGAAGAAGATTTTAGCGCTCAATAAATAATAGGTATAATATGAGATAATTTTTCTCTGTTCTGAGGTGGCTTTGATTGTACATGCAACTCTCAAAACGGCTCTTACTGATGTCCAAATATTGATGTTCAAATAGAGGGTATGTCAGCAGCATAGACCATTTTAATCCATGTGAAATGATAGGGGAGCACATAATCTAAATAATTAAAGTTTCTGTAAATGACAGCTGATAATTTGTGCATGGTAGGATTCTAGAAGAAAATTTTAATGATGTAAATTTGTGTGAAAGTGTCATATGAAAATTTTTAAGTTATGAAAAATAATTAAAACCAGTTTTAAAATAATGGGCATTATTTTGACCTTATTATATTACTTTAAAGCTAAACATTTATACTTAAAACGACAATATGACCCTTTTGGAATTGAAGACATTTGATATTTATAAACAAAGCCTTAAAATCTATAAATTAATTGAATTTATAACGTTCATATTTTAGGTGTTACCTTATAGCCTTTAGGGGGAACAATTGGTTGGCTGTTTTCCATTCAAAAGTTTATGGGTTTAACTTTAATATTATTAAATTTGTACCTATTATTCGAGACAAACTATATCTAAAATACTAAAATGTATATTTGTTGGAGCTCATTTTTCAAAATTATTGTTTTAATTTTTCAATTTGTATGTAACTCAATTTTGGCCAAATGGCCAGGAACAAACATGCATATTAGGGTTTTAGATATGATTTGTCTAGAAAAATAGATAAAAAATTAATAAAATTAAAGTTGAACCCATATTACGTTAGCATGTTACGTATGCGTCAGGCATACCGATGGAGCTACATGAGCCGTGGCGCAGCGTCAGCAATACGAGCGGTGGACGTCGCGCCATACAACCATTTTTACCGGATTGGTGCACTTTGTATCTAGCATCGATCAGGGTCATACATTTCCTATTGTAATAGTTTAGTTTTTATAACATTAAATTTAGTATAAAATCATTTTGGTTTTTTTTGGGTCCTCCGGCAGCGATTTACATATTAAAACACGGCGCTCGGGAGTCTACCCTTAATATTAAGAACAAAGTAATTAATAAAGATTGTCTTGTCTTAAATTAAGCAACTGAAATATTTTGCTATGTGCATGTACACGCCTATGCATCAAGCTATACATTTCCAATATAAGATGGTCTGGCGTAATACAGGCTTCACGTGCAATGCGAGACCAGTTTAAACTGGAAAGTATAGCTTCATGTAGCCGTGAGTACACAATATTAATCATACAAATCTATCGCGAATAAATCTGGGGAGGGTGGGCCTAATTGTTTGAAGCCAGTGAAGCTTTTATGTATCAATTATGGGATTATGTGAATTATGAAGGGAGATCAAAGCAATCGATGTAAAAGGGAGGGTGTGCAGATAAAACTTTAATACCCACGTCATTTTTTGCATGCTTTTTCTTTGTTGTGATAGTGATCAATCATCTATGTAATGGAAATCTAAATTCATTTATTTTTTTTGAGATTACTGGCTTTTGGCCACAGGTCCGACCGCGTGGTCGCAAGGTACTATATAAATATGCTTTAATAATTTTTACCTTTTTTTTGTGGTCGTCCATTATAGTGTTAGTTCATATTCAGATTTCGTAATCATTTTAGTTGGTGGTGTGCGATCTTAAATGGAAATAGACAATTCAAAAAGTTTGTAGTCATACAAGGAAATCAACGATTTTTTTTCTGTGTGCATGAACATGGAGGCTTTTTTTTTCATACTACGCCCACAGCGAACGAACGTGTAGTCCACCTGATGGTAAGCGGAGTACAGCCCATGGACATCAAGAATCCACAAAAGCAGATTATATATGCGTCGCTGCAGCTGAGGACTTAGGTGTTATGCCTCATGTGCCTGTAATTTCAGGGCCTGATCTCACCACCAAACCGTAACACAGTAATGGAAGCACTACTATTTGGCGGCAGGTTAAAGGTGAGACGGTGGTGCTGCCGCCCTCGAGCTCATTCACAAGAGCTCTACCACCAGTAAAAGGTTTGTCTTGGTATGGGCCTTTCTATGTATAATATGTATCTATATATTAACAAGAGAAAAGTATATATGTATTAGTGTCCGTTATTCTAGTACCCATAGTACAGGCTGTCCTCAATTTGAGCCTGGATGACGTGTGATATTTATGTATTTATATTTCTGACACTCGTTCGAAGGCCTAAAAATATAGGGACGAATCAAATAGACCACCTCTGTGGTGGCCTATAAAAATAACGACAGTCGTAATTTACAAGATCGGCCGGTCATTTCATCAAATGGCTGTTATTAAATAAATATTGCGTTGACGAACAACATTCTAATGAAAGGTACTCCTAAGGGAACGAACAAAATTAATCGGAACAACGAGCGTGACCTGTTTGCATTCCCAGTGCAATTTGTAAAATTGATTATTTGAAGGAAACCAGCCATTGCAATGGTCAATTTAAGGCCAATAGCTCGAGTTTATAGCGTTTTATTCAGTCTGATAATGTATTATAAATATCGCAATTTCTAGTTCTCAACATGACTCAGTGTCTTTGTCAAATTAGGAGTAATATTTTCATACAAATTGCCTCAATTACGCATGCCTTATTTAATTTAGTATATTATGTTTCTCATATACAAAATTAAATAAGGCATGCCCAATTAAGGCAATTGAAATAATAATTATAAACTTATAGAAGTCTCCTGATTTTTACAATGTAAATAATGTGTCTAACATCACTATATCAAATTCTGGGCAATTCGCGAGTTCTTTAAAGCGAATTGGCTAATCCTTTCACCACGATGGCAAGTCAAAACCTTGACCAAGGCGCTCATGAACGCTGATGAGAGCGCCATAACAGTGGCCACTTATTGGGCCAATTAAATTTGACTCAGCCACCGACACGACAAAAAAAAATCACTATATTACTACCAAAATTCATCAAAATTATGTCAGTGATGTTAAGTGATAACAAATCTACAATTTTGTTCGTTGAAGCTTTTATCAAAATTTTATGGAGTGCTATTTCTACGTCCTATGCAACTATGCAAGTGATTTTTACAATTATACATATAATTTCTATCACCACGTGGGCTCGTATTGATTTCCGGCCATTATAAAGCGCTGTGTTCGACGTAATCGCTGTATAATTATGATTGATAGCCTCGCGGGTTATTTTTACTGATTTTTCATGCAACAAAATTCTCTTATGGGGCTCTCGGCTATGCAATAACCATAATGAAAATACGAGCGGACTCTCGAAGAGTTATAGGGCAATAACGGCATCGATAAAATACATTTTTACCTAATTTGCTTATAAATATTCAAAGTAATCTAATAAAAAACCATATAAATTGGTTTGACATCTCAAATTAATTATGTTAGGAAACATTTAATATCGGATCGCTGATTTTATGGATGTTAATATTTTATTTTTAATCTGATTTAGGAATCAACCAGATAATCTAATTTTATAGTGACAGATGATAACAGATGATCACTTCATATAATTTATTGAAAGCTTTTTATAATTCGCTCCTTAATCATTTTAAATTAGACACCGAATAATATTATAGGTATAATATATATCTCGTGGAATCGCTGCAACATGTTTTTTCCGCAAATAAATACATCTTTATCATAATTAATAACATAACACATAGATATAAATATCATACATACGAACTTTTCAGTTTCATCTCATATAAAACGCTGAAAACCATAATTAAAAGAGGCTGAAGATGAGTTTTAATTAAGCGCACCTTAAATTCTATTTCGCAACGCCAAAGAGTTACTTACACATGGAAATTTTATGCCGCTAGTTAAGAAAAATCGCTGAGTTTAAGAGAATTTTATGAAAGTTAAACGAGGCGTGAAGTCATTGCATTAAGCGGAGAGGGCTTCACCAACACTTAATTAAGAATTCACCCCCTCTCACCGCTACCCCTACAGTCACAACAAAAGATTAAACTCAACAACGCATCTAAGAACCTCTCTACCGCTTGCACTTTATATCTTTCTCCCTTTCTAATCTCCTATTAAAAATTCAGACCTCTCTCTTCCACTCACCAATAACCTCTTCCGCATCTTTGAGTCCTTGATACCAGCTATCTTCATTAAATTTAATTCAATTTTTAATATATCTGGCGACAAGGTTCGCTCTGACACGATCGTTTCATTTGTCAGTGCATTAAAATTTATCGTCGTCGTTTTATATTTTTAATTACTTCATTAAGTTCTATTTTAGGTTTAGTACCTACTGTCCTATTTGTACCAATGAGTCAATGAGTATCCTAAAATGAATTCTTCTTTGATATTTTCACAAAGATCTTGCTTTAGGCTGACCCCACATTAGGCGTGCGCGATCCTCAGGCGTGTTAGAGATGCGATAGCAATGCGTGAGCGTTGCGAGTTGCCACCACACAGTTGCTGCAGTGAGACAAAAAAAAAAGTTGTGAAGACAAATTATCTTATCAGATTAAACAAAACACTTTTTTAGTGATTAAGAATATAATTTTGAAGCTATAAATTTTTCGTCAATAAATTTGACAAATGTAATGTAACATAACATTACACCTATATTACCCAGGAGGCTGTACAGAGGTGTACAACACCCACAATTTACCTGTCATGTATAGGTCCATCGTAGGTATATCACCATCCACTGGGCACAATTCCAACTCTGTGCTGCTATTGAGAAATGCCTGACGGAAAGTTCACAAATAACACTTTGCCCAACCTGGGAATCAAACCCGCGATGAGAAGCGCATACGCTAACCACTAGACCAACTTTTTCAAATCATTTATTTTCAAAAAAATCGCGATAATTTAGCTTTAAGTGCTTAAATATTTTAAGCATGTGTGTTTAGTGACACGTCAACATCAGTTTCAATAAGTACAAAAAAATATTTGATAAGATCCTATGTCTTCACTACTCGACGGGGGTTTTAGGCCAGACCCCAAGTCGCGTGCATGCCGCACGCTCGCTACACGGGCGCGACGCTGACGCAGCGCGCTCTCAAAGTGCACGCGGCGCTCGCGTCGTCGTTCACAAGCCCGAGGATCGCGCACGTCTAATGTGGAGACCGCTTTAAATTTCGTAAATAAGCTTACCTATAGTTTACAGTAGTTTGGTTCCTTGTGCTTGTTCGATGATCGTATGTAAGTCTGTAAAAATAAATGAGAAATGTTTAGAGTTATAGTACAATAACAAAAACTAACCTTTCATTTAATTCTATCGATGAATCAATATCAGTTTTCAATGCATTTAACTTTATGCGTATGTCAAAAAACTGTGTACCATATATTTCATCCAATCACACTAAAAAGGTTGGCTCAATTCACACAAAAATTGATGTACGTTCAAAATTCATATTGCAGTCGACATAGACATTAACAAAAATGGAACAAATGGGGTGGATTCCAATTGTTCGTCGTCCTCTCATAACAATACATGTCGAACGAACGCAGCAATTCTATCGGAAAATCCATTCGGCTTCACTCAGCCGAAAAAAGTGTGACATCAAGCCAAATTATTATCGAGGGGCCCGATTGCTGGCGAATAGGTACTGGTAATGATTCGTTTAGGGAAATTCTGAATATTACATAGGAATATTTATCCTAAATGCATTGAGAAGTTCGTCCATATTTTTATAGCTTAAGCTATATGCAAAGAGAAAATTATTGGGATGATCCGGTTAGAAATGATGATTATTTTTAGAATTAGGGTTAGCTCCGCTTGCTATTTACATATTATATTACATACTTGATTAGTTAGATAGAGTTCTAGATTCCTAAAGTCTTGGGAGATTTCCTGTATATACTTCCTGTATATATATGTGCAACTACTAAACTATTTTATTTCGCAACCTCTTAAAGAATCGTAAGGTCTATATTTTGAAAAAACCTATGACTTTTATAAGATACTCGTAATCGAAATCTTTAGAATAAAGCACCATGAATGGTCTGTTTCTCAATGAACTTATCAACATTAAAATGTAATTTTTACCGACCCTTAACTGCGAAGTCAGATAAAAAACTTGGATTTATACGAATACGTAAAGGTACGTTTAATAGTTGAATATAATTTATTGTAATATAGATAAAGAGTTGAGCAGTTAATTATCTTGTTTGCAGTTATAATTTGGGCTTAAACGAGGCTCTTTATAATTACAGCAAAACGCGACGTTAAAATATTGTTGTTTAATTAGTTTAATCGTCTCGTTCGTGTATTATTTTCTTCGACTTAAGTTCGGATTCTTAGCCGGTTCCATATCGGACGAAGTTATAATTACACGGGCTCAAGTTTTCCATTAAAACCTTCGCAATCGCAGACAAATTAAAAAGAAACTCAATGAATTAAAAAGTTGAATTGGCTACATGCTCTCACTAAAGCAATGTTATAGCATGATATAAGGTACTTGCATTGAAACTCGTATGATATTTATTTGGCATCATTGCTAATAAAACATCTGATTTATGCATCGCGGTGCTTAATATGAACATGAACGCAGTCGGTGTCAACTCAATAAAATATTAAAACGACATTAATACACGAACGAAGTTTATTTTTATTTTCAACAGAACATTAACTGCTCGTAATTTTATAAGACAAAGTAGCAGGAATAAATATCCATTTGAATATATTAAAACGTTTTCACTTCAAGTTATTTAAAGTTATTATAATAGCACACGAAACTATTTTGAATTTTAACTTGAAATTTGATCGTTAAACTTCAGCACCCTGCCTTGTATTGGTAGCTATAACTATAAAATTATTAAACAGCAATTTGCAATTTAAATTATTTTACTCAGTTATGCAATGGTGACGTCTCTATTACTTAAATTATTATTTAGATAGAAGAACCTGTATGAAAGCAGCTGCAGCAGTGATGACGTTCATTTTCTCTTATGTGATATTTGATCCGTTTTTTATTGTTATTTTTATCATAAATACATGCCGGTTGTGTGGATCGTTTGCCTAGCTGGGCACTTTCGTATGCGTCTGTAGGCCATTGGATTACGTTTCCGTATTCTTCAGTTTTTATATAATTTCCATTCTAATTTATTTAGTAGATAAATGACGTCTAGAACTGAGGCAAAAAGCTCAAAACGTCGCACGCGTGTCGGTTTGATTTCTATTTTTCGGTGTACTATTATTTTTATCATTATTTTAATTATAAATACATGCCGGTCGTGTGGATCGTTTGTCTAGCTGGGCACTTTTTTATGCGTCTGCAGGCCGTTAGATATGGTTCCCGTATTCTTCAGGTAGTTTCATAGTTTTTTTTAGTTGATAACTGCAATCTTGAACTGTCGCAAAAAGCTCAAAACGTCGCAGGCGGGTCGGTATAATTTTTATTTTTCGAATGAATTCTGATCTTTTGAGTAACATGTGATGTTTTAATTAAATGATATATATGTTCATTACTTATATATTAAAATGAGTTTTATTCATGTTTTAAAATATAACATCTAAATTCCATCTCATTTATTTTTGTACATTGATAGATTGACAACAAGTATGTAATGTAACAACAACATGGATATGGTATAAGGCTTATTCATAAACCTGTCGGTTAGCATATAGAGTAGGCAGTGGTGATCGCTAATCTACAAACTTATCTGATGTAGTTTACGTTTCAGATGCTCCTTAGAATTATTATCTTTATAACAAGTTCGTAATGAATTAGAGATTCGTTGCACGACGCGACGTCGGTATTTTTTTTAAACTTTACATTAGTACTATGCCCATAGCTGTTCTTATTATGAGCATGGACTATATTATTGCATTTAGTTAAGTAAAGTAGATGTTCAGTCGTAAATATCAATAGAAGTTGTGAGATAAAACAAAGCTTTTTGTGAGGGAAAATATACAACATTTTTTTTTTATTTCTTGGTCATAAAACAGTAAAGATAAAAATAGGTACCCAATATATGCCTACACATACAATAATTATTATTGAAACAAAAACTCAACTGCTTAAAAAAAATAACTGAAATGATAAAAACAACATAAAGTAGGAACTAAGCAATCGGGTTTTTCGTTTTTATAATTTTAATTTCATACTTTTAGTTCTTTAATTACAATTTGTGTTTAAGCAGTAATATGAATGTGATAGAGTATATACATTTTTGAAATGGTCTTTTAACGACCTTTCCTTTGATAACCATATTGTTATATAAAAAAAAAACCTATCTCCCCCACCTTTCATTTACGGGCGCCATTTTGAAAATGATAGAAAAATAAAAATCTGCGATGCACTCTTAATCTACACAATTCATTCGATAATATTGTATGTATTTTAGTGACACCATAGAATACTAGGACTCCGCAGACGCTGAGAGCTCCCATATTTCCTTAAGTACGAGTATAATGCACTTCCCTGTTAAACATACCACAATTAGCTGTTTAATAAAGCAATTAAACCACTGCCCGCTGTTTTAAAGTCAGTGCTCTTAACAAAATTAGATTCGTCATTGATATCACATCGCTTAATTTTTTTTAAAATCTCATTTAAGCAGCAGGGGGTGAGGGGTTTTGACGCGCCTTTTAGCCCTGTTGGTAAAAGAGTAATATAAACAACACTTGCCTGCACGTTTAATTAGTGAATAGTCAATCTAATTAAATTAATTAGAATGATACTTCTGGGCAATAATTTAGGTCAGATTGTTATATTAATTACTGCCTCGTTGTTCTAGCGGTATAATTACTGTAAGCTCACCGCGAGACTATAGATTCGATTCCTGGGTCGGGCAAAAGTGTTTTTGTAAACTTTCCGCGAAGAAATGCTTAAGAGCAGCACGGAGTTGGAATTGTGACCTAAACATAACAGGTGAAGTGTGCGTTGGATACATTCTTTCTTGGGGTTGGGTATTGATAAGATATTTATTACATTATAAGCGTTTTAAAACAAACAAAAAACATAACATTACCTCCCGTTAAAAGCGGTTAAGGAACACAAACACGTTGATTTCAACACTGTACAAACACATCATTCGCAAATTGTAAGTCAACGTCTGGCGGTCTAATTTGTCTCTTCGTTGCAAGGCCCTTGAGTGCACCTCGCACTTGTCCGCTTTTCCGTTTTCTTTCAGTGTCAAGTTCCACGTCGCTTTCCTTTCAGGCTTATGCATAAAATAAAGTATGGTATCCCAGAGAGAATAAAAATGAGCACTTTTGTTTTTCAACTGATGTCAGTGTGCAACTGAAAATAAAATAAAATGAAAAGTGTTGCAGACGGCTTTCTTTTTACTCTGTCTACGACCGCAAAGAAACTGACGTGTACGTTACAGAAAATAAATATTTTATATTGTGGTAAGAGATGAAACGGCTAGTTTAATTCTTATCTATCTATATTAAAGGCAGTATAAGCACTGCATCTGACATAACAAATTTGTTACTAAAAGGCAAAAATACAACACGGTGCAAGAAAACATCTACTTAATTACGTTTGTTGTAAACTATCAATATCTGCTAACAAACCTCAGACCGTTTACAATCACTTATCTAAAATATTTAAATTCGTAACAATTTTAAACCTGAATAAAATATTGATACTTAAGTCAACTTTCAAAAGTACCCACATAAATACCAGCCATTGAACCAAAAAGATAAAGCTAATAAACGCAATATTATGTCCGAAACTCGCTCAATAAATTTTAAAAGGCCTAATATGAAACATTGTAGGCATACCCTGTGCAGACAATGGCAAACTGCACGTAAATTCTTGAAGGAATTCATAAGGTGGGTCTTTCTTTGTAATACCTTTTGGGGGGACGTCCATAAATCAGCATAACGAGGCCGTCTTCCTCGAGGTGCCCCTACTAACATTAAGCTTCTGTAATATTTTCTCACTTACGACAAAATTTTCTGTCTCCTTATTTATGTTGAGCCAAGTTTTGAGACCGTGCTGTCGTCTCAAGCTGTAAAGGAAGTAATACTCTAGCGATATTTGAAGCACACGGATATTTTCAAGTATGAAAACGTCTCGCACAAGACGGGTAGAGGAATTTATAATGTTGTTGTACACAACTAGCGGGCAGTTATGTTCGCATGAGTATAAATTTTGCATCAAAGGATTTCTGTATTTATGCAGATATGACGGTTAAATTATAATGGCTAGTCATAGAAAATTATACTTCGTTTCCATTTGAATGTATACTAACTAGTAATTTTGAGTGAATATGCATTATGAGCTAAGTAGTCTTAAATAAAGTAATAGAAATCGTTTTTCGTGCTTTATTTCTACCTCGAAATAGGTAACTGTTAAGAATGCTATCAGAGTACAAAATTGTTTTTTTACATTTCATTGCTGTTTATTGATATTATTCAGCAAATTGACGTTTAGCTTTTCTTCGTATTTTTCCCTCACACAGCTATAAAATTATTTACCGTAAAGTATTTTATTGTCCAGCATGTTTGTGTCTTCCTACAATAAAAGCCATACAAGCTATAAAATCTTTGCTTACTCATGTTGAAATACAGGTACAACCAACAAATAATCTTCCTCATACCATGTACGAGATGGTTGCTAAACTATTTCTACAAATACAATTTAAATTCTGATCAGAAAGCTAACTTTAGTACGATCGTAAAAACTGACTCGAAGGTCCTTAGCGTTTCAACGAGAATCGTAAAAGATGGACAAAATCAAGATAACTTTATCTCTCACTAGCATCTAAAGGCCGATGAAACTTATCATTAGTATTCCTAGAATTGTAGCGAACCTCCATTCCATTTACTTCTGTGACTTAATTAATTCAGAACCTCTCTCTGAGCTGACCGAAACTACCTAACCGTGTTGGAAATCAAGTTTCACTACAACAAAGTTTCCTTCTATTTCGACGTTCTTGTCGTTTTACATAAACTGGGTTATTAAATTAACATTTATACATCCTGTATTACAAAGCACTCAAAGGGAACATTAAATTTGAGCGCATCAAATTTTAATGTTGTAATATTCCTTATTAACAAAATAATTACATACCAACTCCATCATAAGTATGCAAATTTTAGCCTAAATTCGCAATGGAAGCCGCATCGACGTTGATGACTTTACAAATTAAAAAGTTACCGTCTTATTTTTATTGCAGTGCTCTGTGTGGCCGTAATTAAATTCTCATATCCCTTCGGCTTGTTCGGGGCAGTTATCGTAGAACTTTATTCCCTCTTGTTGCACACTTTTTTCACCACAAAGTTTTTATAGAGGAGTTCAAAGCTGGGCACACTTCGACGGGTCTTTGTTGGGTCCTCATTTAAAATCAATCGCTGCCATTCTGTCCGAGGGTGGCGAACGGAGACGAGATTTCGGAGGGAATTCTTAATTAAGCTGGCCGGAGATCCTCTTTAGTTAATGGAGGCCCGTCCGAAATCCTTAGATGCGCGGTAAATGAGAGGCGGCGTTGTAGCGACGTCATAAAGAGCAAGATAAGATTATCGACCGTGATAACTTTTCTTTTAATTTGCGACGACCGTAAAAGCATTTTAATTCTGTAAGCCCTACAATGAGCCGAGTTCTTTACATGATAATGAGTCTTAAAATAAAAGGTTATATATGAGCCTCGACGTGTGAATTGTCTGCAGTAATTTTTCGCTGTTGTTTAAATAAGTTGTAAATTATGCCTATGGCTGGCAATTTTCATAATTTATTAAAATATGAAACCCCGCCGTCTTTACTCATGATCTAATTAATTCTGACGTATAAAAAGGAACGAAAGAGTCAGTGTAATGGGCAATCAGGGCGGGTCCGGAGGTGGTTTGCAAACGGATTAAGATCGTTAAAATTTATCAGCTGTTTTAACGGAGAAAGGAAAATAGCTTCGAGAAAATTAAAAGCGTTATAATATTTTATGAAACCTTGCTGTAAGTGATGCTGGAGCAAAACAATATAGCCGTTATTTTTGGAACTTGCCATGATTCAAGACATATTTAGGTGACAGTGCTGTCACTGTGAGATGGCACGGAAGCTCTACAATTTATCATTGAAAATGCGTCAATGACGTCAACGTCTCACGTAGGCTTTTAGGCGTCGCGTCCGCGCCGTGTAGTGCAAAGACTTCACAAATATTATTCTCTTACCATTAGTTGCCAATGTTGTATGTGCGTGTACACATACTCGACATGAAATCAGATGAACATTGAGTTGGTGTCATATTTTATGCTAGATTGCTCTTGCAATGTAACTGAAAGAATGCTTTTACAATGCGGCTTTTAAAATCATAAAGTGATTTTTGCAAAATATGTGCTTTTATCGATAACATTAGTTTAATAAGTTTGCTAGGTACATTTATAGGTAACTTTGTAGTAAAAGTATCCGGTTAGCATATTTCTAGCAGAATAAGACCGCATGCTTCAATAAAATTACATTTACATTGTAAACGAAATTATTCCGCTTGTAATTAAACGTTGTCTCGTTCGCTAACAGATGGATGAGCTGTCTTATTAAGAATCCGCAAAGTGAATGAATTCGTACATTGTCTTAGAATTTATGTCAGGCGTAAGTCTCCCTGATGAATTGCTCCCGCGAACGATTTCGGTAATAAACTTTTGGTACGACAGTGTTGAGAATGTTTATTTTGGTGTATTACTAACTTTATCACCAACTTGTATTGATTTTTTCATTCAAACTGACGGGAGTTTGTAACATAATTAAAATGTTGAATACCCGCATGCCCGCAGTGCAAGACTAGCTGCGACTCAGGCGTGTCGTGTCGCACTCGCGTGACAATGTCTAAATATGTATAGGTGAAACCGCGGTCGACTAAATACACCACGTGAGTTACACCCGTATTTAATCATTTGAATAATTGTATTGATTTCTTCGGTCTAACAAAAAGGTTGCAGTATTGGTATGGCATCACTCAACTTAAAAAATAATAATGAAAACCCAAGTTTGTTTTTACTTTAGAGAATAAACTAAATATTTACAGAACAATTAAAAATGCTTCATTAGTAGCTCAAACTCATTATATATGTATGTTAAACCTTGACTAAAAGGTTAATAACCACTATGAAGTATAGAGGTCCAAAATCACGAAAAAACAATCAGGGCGAGCCTAAACAAGTACCAAGGGTTCATTAATGGTAATGGATGCCAGTAATTACTCTTTGTTCTACTAATATTAACCTTTTATACCTCCCACCTTAATGTATTGTCTACATTAGTTTAATATGATGCTGAAGATAATACGTATTATGGCGGCCTATCATAATAATGTTATATTAGTTCGTATGATTAATAGTTGTTGTTTTTGTTGGATGTGTATGTTGGATCTTAAGTGAGTGAGTTTGGGAATTTATTGTTCGATTGTTTGTCTATTAATATGATAAAATATTATTTAGCACCTAACAGCATCACATAACGTAACGCTTATATTACCAAGAAGGGTGTACAAAACCCACACTTCACCTGTTGTGTTTAGGTCCCATATGAAAGGAGGGTTTTACGTCTATCGAGCAATTTTAGTTTGGTTTATTTATAAGAGCGTTTTTTTTAATATATATATATTTTTTTTTATCGAATTATTGCATTGTCATCGATCTTTGACAGGTGTGCAAAATTATAATGAAATCTGTCCGTTTAAAGTGGGTCAAAATCGAGTCCAAAGGAGTCGATTACATACATACACATACATACAGGTGAAACTAATATAAGCGTGTTAAAATAGCCACTAGACTTAAACGAAGCAGTTTATTTATATATACCCCAATTTCTGTACATCGTTTCTTGTTTTCTTGTAATTTTCTTGCCAGTTACGAATAATGACTGCAATAGTGGATGTTGACAGTTCTATATTAAATATTTGGACCGGAATACCGGGCTTAAAGGATCACTGCAAGAATGTCACTGCATCGTTTGATGTCTACAATATGTGGATGCATAAATTATGTAGGTACTAAACACACTTAACACCTTTCCTTCTAAGAAATCAGTTACTGATTCACATTTTCTTATTCACAGCTGAAGTGTGGCAGCAATTTGGTGAGGCCTATGTCCAACAGTGGACGTCGTTAGGCTGAGATGATAATGATTATGATAATGATTTTCTTATTCAAAGTTCATGTTTCATAATATCCATGTAAGAGTTATTCATTCAAGTAAAATAACAGATTTCAAAGTGAAAATCGAACACACTTTCAGATAAATTTGATTATTGTAGCGGTACTGCATGCGTCAGCAACATGAAGAACATGTAGTCAGTCGGTTCGCGTTCCGTGTTACGACGGGTCCGTGTACTTAATAACTTAAACTTAACGTGATAAGGACATTTGTAGAAAGTATAATAAACAGTCAGTGAAAATACATTATATCTTTAATTCCTCTTCCCGAGTAGAGTAGGTATAATAAGGACCTCTTCAGTGGTGACCCCGACGTGATCTGAACACGAAACCTTCTGATTTTGATTCTGATCTTGTAGAAAGTATAATAAACAGTCATTCTTCTTCTTCGTCGTGTCGATGGCTGAGTCAAATTTTATTTTGACTTGCCATCGTGGTGAAAGGATTAGCCAATTCGCTTTGGAGAACTCGCGAATTGCCCAGGGTGCGCCGGACGTAGGGAATCGTTGTGTGCGTCACTCGGGGAGGCTCCTTTCATGCACCTACAACATACCAAACAGTCATTGAAAATACATTATATCTTTAATTCCACTTCCCGAGTAGAGCATAGTAAGGACCTCTACAATTGTGTTATATTATATTGTTTTAGTATCGTTAACTTGTCGATTTTGAATCAGGTTCTTAATCCAGAAAATCACTACTACCCAAGCCCAATACTTTTAAAAAACAAAACGAAATATTACAAAACCTTCCTAGATCTACAACATAACATGTACCGACACAAATCAATGAACAAGAGAGGGTAGATGTACCGATTATCGTCCATTTGTCACGACACTACGAGCAGGTGTGCCGGATGGTCGAAAGCACGTGTCCGTACAATACGCGCCTTCCGCCTTACATTTTAGGGTTCCGTAGTCAAATTATACATATTATTGAATGGGTTATTGACACAGATTTGGTATTTGGAGGTAGTTTTGAAAAATAGTACGTAATTTGATTTCAAAATGAGTCTTAGGTGTTAACACTACAGAGTTCTTCTGGCATATTCTTCTTACATATCCTATTCTTCTGTTTTAAATTATGTCCATCTAAAAGAAATAATGTATTCTTTTAGATGGACATAATTTAAAACAGAATAATCGAGGGAAAATAACTTCAGAAGTCACTGTGGTACCATTGTCTTAATTACTAAAAAAATATATAGTGGGCAAAGTATTTGCTATTACCTACTACAATTAATTAATTGCATGCAAATGTATCATCATAATGTATCGGACATAACATAACATCACGCCCCTATCACCCAGAAGGGTGTGGCAGAGGTGTACAACACCCACACTATAATTGTTATGTGTTAGGTCCCATGGGATAGGGCGTAAGCCTATCGCCATCCACCGAGCACAATTCCAACTCCGTGCTGCTATTGTGAAATTCCTGACGGTAAGTTCACAAATAAAACTTTGCCCCACCCGGGCATCTCACCCGAGACCTTGGGGTGAGAGTAGCATAGGTACGCTAACTACTAAAATTGAGGATAATTTCATTTTCGAATTCAATTTATTAAATTATCCTTTGACATATCCATCACCATCTTTATTGATGGATTGCAAGCTCAGTTCCTACATTTTAACATAATAAAGAAGAAGTAACAATAGTCTTTTCGAAAAAATCACGAACATTTATCTTTCAACGGAACACATTTCAACATCGCCGTCTCAAACTTACCCGTTATTTATTTGAATAACGTTCAAGTTCTATTGAAACGTTGATTGATCATCGTCTATTAGCATCGAGACCAAATGAAATAGAATCGATTTTTCTATTCGATCATTAATCTTTCCTAAACATTGTTTAATTTATTATTGCCGCTAAGAAAGTGTTCCCATGACAGAGGTGAATGAACTCTTCATATGTGGTGGGAATTATGTTTAGTCATGTGATATAAAGTAATTATCGTAATTTGAGTCCTGTAAGCAGTTGTACTGAGTTACAGAATAGTAACACAAAATAATGTACAGAAGGCAAACTCAAAAACTACTTATACCTACGCTCGGAAGACGTGCGAAGGGGCCGGGGTGGTACTCGCGCGGACGAAAGTGGCCTTAAAAATCGTGTCTAAGTGTCGACACACACCAAAAGCGCGTCGAAGCGCAGCGAATCGAAGCGCAGTTTCAGTGTCATATGAATTTTAACTTTATTTTCATAACTATAATACTTATTATCGCATGAGAAACTCAAACGAGTCGCGCGGATGCCCGCGGCGCCGCGGGCATCCGATAATAAGTATTATAGTTATGAAAATAAGGTTAAAATTCATATGACACTGAAACTGCGCTTCGATTCGCTGCGCTTCGACGCGCTTTTGGTGTGTGTCGACCCTAAGAGCGATGTCTGTGTGCACTGCTCGTGCGCACGTTGTATGTAGCTTGCCTTCTGTATTATATTATGTGCTAGTATGTTGATAAATAGATGCAGTAACTCGATCAAGTTACCGATTTGCATTGCCGTTACGATGTATTGTGTGTTATATTGGCCTGTTGTTGGCGCCTATGGTTGATAAATACTTATCTGTTTATGAGAAACCTGGTGTTGAATTGACACATTCTTGTGTCATTTGAGCTTTTGTGTCGGGCAATCCAGAACGCGGGCAATCGTCAACTTTGAACGATTTATGTCAGTGTAACAATACATTGCATTTAAGTGTAAACGTCATTAAATAGGTTTGTTCGACTATATTCTACCTAACTGGTGGTAGAGCTATTGTGAATGAGCTCGAGGGCGGCAGCACCACCGTCTCACCTTTAACCTGCCGCAAAATAGTAGTGCTTCCATTACTGTGTTCCGGTATGGTGGTGAGATCAGGCCCTGAAATTACTGACACATGAGGCATAACACCGTAGTCCTCAGCTGCAGCACGCATCTATAATCTGCTTTTGTGGATTGTTGATGTCCATGGGCTGTACTCCACTTACCATCAGGTGGACTACACGTTTGTTCACTGTGGGCGTAGTATAAAAAAATAAATAAAATAAATAAAAGTTTTCCGTCTCAAGTAACCGTCGTCTCCTCATTCGAGAAACATTCTTGCTCGGTCTACCCATCACTTAAAATCGTAAAATAAAATAATTTTTAACAAAAAATAAACCGACTTCAAAAAGTAGGTAGACTAAAAAGCATAAAATAAATTTACTTCGCACAAATAATACGTTTTTTCATTTAGTTAAATAGAAATTATTAAATAATTATTTTATAATTCTGAAGTCGGTGCCACGTAAATCGGATAATTAAGAACTAATATTCAGTCAGAAAATAGTTGTTAGAAAGATTTATACTTATTTTTCTTTCATTAAAGATTTATCTAGTTATTGGTTACTTGGCACCGACTTCAGAATTATAAAATAATTATTTAATAATTTCTATTTAACTAAATGAAAAAACGTATTATTTGTGCAAAGTAAATTTATTTTATGCTTTTTAGTTTACCTACTTTTTGAAGTCGGTTTTTTTTTTTGTTAAAAATTATTTTATTTTACGATTTTAAGTGATGGGTAGACCGAGCAAGAATGTTTCTCGAATGAGGAGACGACGGTTACTTGAGACGGAAAACTTATTAATAATAATCGTCGTACTCCTAACCGTTGAGGAGTTGTACCTTCCAGCATCAGCTCTGCAACTTAAAATGCAAATATCCAAATTCTCTAGGAGCCCATCATTAAATCATGACCTCATATTATGAATATACATAAGTAATATTCAACGTCTCGCCTCATCTGTGTATAACTTGAAAGAATACAGTAAACTTCCTCAAGGAGCCTATATTTAAAGAATTATCCCCGTACTCCAAACCGTTGAGGAGTTGTACCTTCCAGCATCAGCTCAGCAACATAAAATGCTGGCTACTAGATGCAAATATCCAAGTAGCTTTAGATAATATACAAAAAACAATAAAGAAGTCTTTTAAATTTGAGGGTTGCCCTCGATTTCTCTAGGATCCCATCATCAGAACGTGACTGGAAAAAAATGGGACCACATGACAAGTATATCCTATCAAACAAAAAAAGAATTTCTCAAATCGGTCCAGGCGGCTTCGAGTAATCGGTGAACAAACATAAAAAAAAAAAAAAAAATACAACCGAATTGAGAACCTCCTCCTTTTTTTGAAGACGGTTAAAAAATGATGTTAAAGGTAAAATTACAAGCTTAATTAACCGAAAATAAAACAAATGATTTGATTAGACTGAAATTTATGGTCAGCGTGCCGAATATTCTGTTTAAAATACGGTTTGGGGCAAGTGGGCAATTTTTCTTACCTTTGGGACAACACTACCCATTTATTACCTCAAACAGCAAACTAACTTACGCCAACACCGATCAATTTTGAAACGTCTTCAGAGCCGTCCTGAGCTTACAACAACCCATCTTGCATAACATGGCAGCTGAAACCGATAGGTACAAATGTGCGGCCGACACTGTTAAATGGCGCTAGTATCGCTGAATAATGCGTTTGTGCCTAACTCGTCTTAAACTAGCAAACAAAACGGTTGGACGACCACAGATTTGTCAGTGGTCACTGTGGTCGGGAGATAGTTACGGTTACAAATGGGGATCGACAACTATTCACGTTATTGTATCCCATTGTTGTTGTGTTTTGTTCATTGTTGTTTAACTGCTTATTGTTTCAATAGGATGTTTATTTGAAAGCTGATTTAGGATGCTAAATTGCATATCTTTGGAAGTATTCGTGAATTGTAGAGGTAAGGTTAATGGTATTGTTAGAACTATTGAATTGCATATTGGGTTATACATTTTCCTTTAGTGGATATTATTGACGCTGGTAGTTTTCCTAATTATTGTAGTTTATACAAACTCAGAATAGATGAGAACAGCACAAACAATCATTCTTAATATGAGATGTTCCAACTTTTTATTGATTATTTTTATAGAATTTAGCTACGCTTAGCAAATTATACGCAAAACAATTTAAAAAAAATTACGGGACCGGCAGTATTTGAACCTGCGACCTTTTCCACACTAGGCAGCTGGTTTAACCAACCAGCTACGGTTGCCTTTTGCCAAAACCCTAAATTTTTTAACTGTATGTATATGTTACGTAATTTTGTGACGTCACGTCTATCCTTTTGTACCTAATTTAAGTAGGATACCGTAGCTGGTTGGTTAAAGTGGCTGCTGGTTCAAATCCTGCGGGTCCCATATTTTTCTGAACTGCTTCTTAGTATACCAAGATGTTATTGACCAGATTGCATTTTTTTAAATACCCTGCAATATTCAAAAAGTTATTAGTTATTATAAGATTTAATAATATCCGTGTAAAGTAACAAGATCGATTATTAATCTCTTACCTTGCTCAATCACCGAATGATACCATGTCTTTTCCACTGGTCCGGTTAATAATCCTGCTCGTAAAAGTCTAAGAACTTCCCAAGTCGATTAAACGCGAGCATCAGATCTTGGATACTCGATTGTAAGACCTATTCCAATGCTAATTAAGAAAATTTGCTCCTTTGTGATACTAGAAGTTTTAGATTTTAAGCGTTGAGAAGCTGCTGCGATTTCTATTTTCTTAGTGAGTTTAGTCTAGAAAAGTTGATGGTAGTTAGCCAGTTCGACGGAAGAAGACCACGCGGTCGCTCACCTACCCGCTGGTCAGACCTAGTTAAATCGCTTACTGGCCTATCAATAACCAAGGGTATAATGACCACCGGCTAGTTCCGTTTGCAAGTTCATGGAATTTAGAAATTTAAATAGAAATAACAGATTGTTATGTGTGTGCTGTATATATATGTGTATGTGTATACCCTAGCTCCTGTCACCTTGTCCCTTATAAGTGTCAATAACACCAGTAAGGTTTTACGAGTCTATTGTGCTAATATCCATACATCGGCAAACATGCGGCTGTGCTTTCAACTAAGCTCATTAGCACCTAGAAGTGCAGGTGATACCAACTGTATGCAGCGCCATATAAAATTTACACCCAAGGATAGGTCCGGTAGTTAAACTCATACTTATACATTGTAATAATAAATTTCCTATCGTAAATATTATATCTGCTATCTATGTCTCATAAATAAAATTTTAGTCTCTGTTTTAATGTCAATATAACAATGATTTTTCAAGCTGGTATAGTCTGCATGGTACCTTTGCCTGTAATACAGTTTTGTAAATTTTTGTCTGTGGGTCTGTCTGCTTGTATCAGCTAATCTTCTAAACGGCTGGACCGATTTTACGATCGACCCCAAGGCGCGTAACATAGGCTCCTTTTTGTCGTACCTACGAAGCAGACGAAACCGCGGCAGAAAGTTAGTTTGTTTGTTTGATCTAATCTCAAGATCTACTGGTCAAATCTGAAAAATGTTGAAACAATTGAACCAATAAATAACTATATATATATCCGTAAAACTCCTAACAATCATTTAAATACAATGGCGTCTTCTTCTTCTTACGAGTCAATGGTCAAAGTTTTTATACCACCCCGGCCCAGTACGTGGCTACATTAATTGAATTCTCCGTGGCCTTATTCAGATCGCACAGAGAGCAATTGTCAGGGCAGGTGGGGCATTGAAGTAGATGTGTCATTGTTTGTTCAGTTTCAGCAAACAAATGGCGTCTAAACTAACTTTCTAAAAGTTCCGTTATGTTTCTTTTACTGTATAAAACTTACAAGTAAGCTAATTAAAAAGAAACCACATCCTAGGTTCTGATTAGTTTTATGTTCTCACTTAAGACCTTAGATGGGAACAATGCACAGTAAATTGCTTTAAGATCCCACTTTGTCAAGAAGTAATCCTGTCTTAGGGCAAATTGTAAGGGTTGTTCAAATTGTCTAGACAATAGTCTTATTTCTAATCCTAACAGTGCTTAGAAGGTTAGGTAAGACGCTAGAACTAAATTGTACATTCTTATCATACCCTACATTCTCAGTCGAACAGTCATCGGGCCTTTGAAACTATTTTCAGGGTTTTGAATAGAACAAAGGGTGTTTAAATATCGTTGCTAATTCGAGATCTGTCCTACAAAAAATATCTACAGACAATTTTTTTACATATTACCTAGAAGGGTGTGGCAGAGGTGTACAACACCCATACTTCACCTGTTATGTTTAGGTCCCATGGGAAAGGGGGTGAGCCTATCCCCATCCACCAGACACAATTTAAACTCCGTGCTGCTATTGTGAATTTTTACACTTTGCCCGACCCGGGATCGAACCCGAGACCTCGCGGAGAGAGGCGCATACGCTAACCAATAGATCCTTTTTTTGTTTTCGCGCCTGAAAGAACAAAAGTCAAGATTTCCTTTGCCACTTATTTAGTTCTATCAAGTAACTTCTCCATTTTGACAAAATGGTCGCCCCAAACCAATCGATGTAATAAAGTAATATCTCCAATTTATTAACTGTCTGTTATATAAATCTGGTCACGGCACCAATACGTGGGTTTAGTGTAGCGTAAATATCAATTACCCAGCTTATAGGTATCGGGAAATTCGGGAAACAGCCGGTAATTGTCGGACAATGTCCAGACGAGGTCGGTCCCCTGCTCTGTTGCATTTTAGCGAATATTGGTAATTTATTTTTATTATGGAGTTATATCGAGGGGAAATGTATCCCGAAATGGTCATTGTGAATGCGAGCCATTAAATTTTGTTAGTTAATTAGCCCGTTACGTTATAAACGGCTTTTCGCGTCGTCATAGATATGTGTGCCTTTTACAGGTGGCTGTATAATGTTTCTGAGGTGTTTAAAAAGCTTTTAAGTTTTTGTTCAAATATAATAAGATCGTAATTAAATACCAATTAGCAAACTATAAAACTAATTAAATTTTAAAGATTATCTATTAATTAGAATTAAACTATAAAGATTATCAGTTTATGTGTGTGTCCCTTTAATTGTCGTTACCTTTTATTTATTTGAATTACATTTTTTTTAAATAGGTGTGCAAGAAAAGAAGTACCATAGCATTTTCACAATTAAATTGAAATTCTCCAACTCATATAAGTTTCATTTAATTTCCTTACTATTCATCCACTTATTTTTTCACTACAGCCAGTCGCAATTTTAAAATAGGTATGCAAGAAAAAAAGTACCATAGCATTCTCACAATTAAATTAAAATTCTCCAACTCCTACGAGTTTAATTTTATTTGCCTTACTATTCATCCACTTATTTTCTCACTACAGCCAGTCGCAATACAGATAAACAACTTAAACACTCCCTCCTCCATTTCTCCTCCATAACAATACAATTCATCGTTTTATCTCCATAAACCAGCATTCGACATTCAAATGCCGCCCGAAACTTTGCAAAAGCCACACTGGGTGACACTCTGGGAACTTTGAGGCTCAAAAAAGGTTTTTATTCATTCCCTATAGTACAGGAAATTTGGACGGGCACCCTCTTATAGCGGACACACGGACAGCTAAATAATTTAACTGTGCAGACGGACCACTAGGCAGTATTTCAAATAAAAAATAACATGATAATGCTGCTTTGGTATTAGTAGACTAGAACTGCATTAACTTATAGTTATTAGTTGTTGTTTTTTTTAATTAACCTATACTGTCCCATTGTTGGGCAAAGGTCTCCCCCAAAGACTTCCACTCTTTCCTATCCGAAGCTTTTTCCTGCCAGTTTTTTTAGAATGGTGTCCAAGTCATCGCGCCAGCGTTTTCTCGGCCGGCCTCGGTGACGACTCCGGTTCTCCGGCATCCATTCTGTCGCGATTCTTGACCACCTTTCTAGATGCATCCTGCAAACGTGACTCGCCCAATCCCACTTTAGCAGTCAAACAACAGCATAATAATGAAAATCTAGTGAATATAATAAAAAATAAGAATAAGATACATTCATTCCGACAAATCTTACAATTATAAGTATATGAAAAATTCAAAAACTACTTATTTATATTTGAACATAAGGATGTGCCAGAAAAGGTACGCACAGGATTTGACGCGACGTCATTTCAGACTATGGTGGTTGAGCTTGAAGTCTGAAACTTCGAACACATATTTTTATAAGAATATTACAGGAAAGTATGGTTATAAAATATACCCGGCCGCAGCTAGAAACAGTTGAGTAGCTGCTGCCCGTATACACCGCCTTTTTCCCTTAAGCCATGCGTCGGTCCCTGACACGCATTGTAGCCATGATTAATGATTTACTACGCAATTTTCTTCGACGTAAAAATGTCTCAGGCTTTTTTTAATATCAGATATGCACTCATAAAACGTACGTGTCACGCCGTAATAGCTATTTTAATACTTTTTTTTTGAGGTAAACTTTTTAATTATACCTTAGGGTGTTTTTGATTAAGATTGTGGTTGTGTTTTGCTAGTTTTAATGTGCTTCGGTTCCAACTATAAAGCCTTTAAGGCTTTAGTTTGCTTTTAATGATGTAAGTCTTAAATTTATTTTCTAGTATTACAAGTCTGAAATAATTAGCACAGGTTTATAACATCACATTGCATTTTTTCGAATAAAACTTCATTTTAACTAGATATTTAACATTATAACGATAATATCTACAAATAATAGCGATTGACACCAGCAAAATACACATAACGTTGCCAAGATATTATAAAAAAAAAATTATGACAGCGCATATTTTATAATTCGCGAAAAAAATGCAATGTATTATTATGCATGTTTGTTTGTGGCCATTTTGTCAAAATTGTTGAAATCATTAATTGAGTTACATACAAACTAAAAAAAATAATAATAATTTTGTTAAAATGGGCGCCAACAAACATACATTTGATATAATTAATGTAAAAAATAGATTAAAACTTAACAATATTTAAGTTAAAACATTTTTTTTTTTGTATAGAGAACTGCCAAGCAATCGTTTCCCCTTAAATATCTATAATATAGTTTAAATATATTGTACAAACGTCAACAGCTTCTCAATAAAACACGTAACAGAACTCAGCACTATTCATCTTAAAAACTTAGCTATAAATACTCACCAACAAAAGGTCCCACTTCTGATCTCCACATGTGGCTAGTTGGCAGCATCAAAGCAAGATAATGGAGACAAAACAAGCTAGCTTAATGCCCCGTATTGGGTTGCAGTACAAACAGACAAACATACAGCGACTACAGCGCGCTCTAGTGTCAGGTTTCCGAACACATGCTGTCAAAAGGTCATGAATAGATACCAGTGTTTGTTCAGACGACGATGAAGTGAAAACATTCTGTCTTGGTTGCCGCGACGTGACATCACTTAACTGCTACGAATTATGTCATATCTTTATATTAAAAACATATATTAAGGTAATTGTACAGGATATTGTATACGGAAGCTGCTAAACATTAATTCAGTACATGATTCTGAGACATGGGTACAAAAATCATTCACCAGAAATTTCTATACACATCGGAAAACCGGGCTTTGAAAAATTTAAATGTCATTAATAATCGCAAATGTATTAGAATAACCTTGCGAACAACCTTTTCAGTAATTAAGAAAATCATTTTGAAGTTCTATGTGTAAAAAGGTTCGAAAAAATCATGAATTTTCCGGTAAAAATTTGTCATTCAGAAGCCACCTTTCATCTTCGATATCGGTAGCACTCGACGAGGCTCAAAAGAGAAATTACACAGATTGATTTTCAGTATCTTAATCTCCAGGTGACATTAAAAAAATTAACCCTGTATTTTGGAAAAAACGCTAACTGTACCTACAAAACAATCAGCAAACATGCCTACAAAGAAGGTTTAGCCGTTAATCATGAACTTTTTAGGTTAAACAAATTCACCTGTTTTTCATACATCAGCAGTGCGTGACGTCACACCGGAAGTCGCTGACCGGAAACATGGTTGTTATTCCCAAAAGCCGTGTGTGATATCGGACTTGTTTTCACGAACCTACTTGTTACATTATTAGGAAGGTGCGTTTAGATTGGAAGCCGGAAAGGACCGCCATCGTTAAAGATAGGTAGGCACATTAAACCCTTTTTGCTTTTATCTCGTAGAATGTCCCTTCCGTTGTTTTATTTCGGTACAAGAGAAGCAGAAATAAAGTAAAAATACAACGTTTATGGCGCTAGCCTTGGGGGTAATTACAAAAGTAACTCGGCATATACTAAGCTCTGCCTTTCTATTCGTTTTTTTTAAGATAAGCACTTTAATTTAAAAAGAAATACTAAATCTGATTCAAATTGGTAACAATTAACGTGCACTGCAGCATTGTCACGTAGCCATTTTATTTAACGTGCAATGCCGCCAGCCTTCTGGACACGGTATCTGCTGACAGTGACGTGTAAGAGTTCTACGAGGCTTAATTTATTTATTTATTGTATTTATTTTAGTTGTATTATATAATTATATAATTTCATTTTATAAATAAATAAATAAATTTCACAACTCAAACACAACGCCATCTAGTCCAAAACTGAGCGGAGCTTGTAGTATGGGTACTATAATAATACATATATACTTTTACTTGTAATATTTAAAGCAAATTTTAGCTTTGCTATGCATTTATTTTTATGTAATATTAAAGTTGAAAAATTAAGAATCCAGCAGGACTCGAGAGGTGCAGGTTCGAGTCCTGCTGGATTCTTAATTTTTCAACTTTAATATTACATATATACTTTTCTTTTTTAAATACATACATATTATACATAGAAACACCCAAACTAAGACAAACCCCCATGCACACAAAGATTTGTCTTAAGTGGGAATCGAACCCACTACCCACTCCGCCATCCGGTCGTCATATGTGTTAATATTATATTTTTACTAGTGAAGACGTTAAATATATAATGTCCATCAAGTAAAGACCTAAATAATCAATCGTATTCTGCTTTTTAGTTATTTGACTTAAATTATGTTGACAAACATTAGTATTCATAAATGTTAAAGCCTATAGTCCTAAAAGTATTTTAATTATCAGTGAAGCCTTTCATTTACCCTCACAATTTTTATTTGAAAAAGCAATACGCAGACAATACATTATGTTTATTACCTCAATCAATCTTCATCAGTCTCCGCCTACGATCTGATACTGTCTGTCGTGTATTAACCTACATAAATAAAAGAAAATCTTTACCACCCAATAAAACCAGCCAACTTTAAAACCAAAACCTCAGCGCAAAATAAATTTAGTTATCACAAAGTTATTTCACGCCAAAGCAAAGACTAGATAATATCTGATTCCCGGCTTCTGATAAATTAAAAAACTCTTCGTAATCCAAAAAGTGTTCTTTATAGAAATAATATTTGCAAAGCTATCTAGACACCCAGTAAAGCTAGGGTTCAATAAATTTTACCAGTTTTCATATAATAAATCGGAATAAAATCAAACTTACTCAACGAAACCATGCGTTATATACGTTATTCGAAAATTCATTTGAAAATATCCTGAAAAATCTTTTTATAACTGCACTGATAAATGCTTTGATAACTAGGTAATCACCTTATTTAAATCTGAACGGTCCAAGAGCTAATTTTTTACTTTTATCTCATCGTTACCCAAAAAATGTACGGGCTTTAAAAAAAAATATTTATAGATATTTGCCAAACCATATATGTAGATGCTCTGTAAAGTTAGGCCCCAATAAATTCTATCAGTACCGTCATAAAATCGAACTTACCCAGCGACACCGCACATACCTATACGGATAAACGAAAATTCCTTTGAAAATATCCTGACAAATCGTTTTGAAACGGCATACTGAATGCAATGATAACTGTGCAGCTCTGCACAAAAGCCTGCATCTACATAATCGATGGCTTATTGGCATTCCCCCTTTTACTTCTAAATTGCAAATTTTCCGCACGATTTCGCTTCACAGAATAAATTTTCAGCCGTGAAACGGAATGCAACCGTTCTGTATTTCTTATTCATTTTCTTTCGCGTGGTTCATTGTTGTTTGCTCAGAGTTTTGGCTGCGCCATGTAATAAAGTATAACGTGACAATTTTTTTTTTTAAACGACGCCCGCTTTATGTATTACTTCTGTGTCGCAATCTGATCACAAACATACATTTCACACACACAGAGGAGACACACATTGAATCCAATAAAATAAACTGTCTTCATTTTAATCAAATTTATTAGTTTGAAAGTCACATTTTGCAAAAATATCATTATATCTATCATGATGTTGCAAAAGTAAAAATGTCTGTTTAAAATGATTTAGTTCCAATTTGAATTTGTTTAAAGATTTTCTTTGTATGGTGGAATTCTCACCATAAATACTTACAAAGAGAGGTCAGAAGCCTGTCAGACGATAAGCGAATAATGCTTCTAAATTCTACATTTTAAATGTTAATGTTAACAATACTTATTTCATGACCATGAAAACAGCAGTCTAATGACCTCATTTATTGTTTTCATACAATAAACCAATATAATTGTCTAATTATTTAAGTCTCGCCTGCGTTAATAGAAAATGCCTTCACAAAGCTTCTTGAAATTTATCGTTCCTTGTATTATAACATGAATTTATTCCGTCTTAGTTTAAGTAAATAATGTTCCCTTCAATTCACCCATTTTGTTTGGTTTAATGTGTTAATTTGCGTTCTTATGAATGTGATTTTAGGTAGGTGAATCGTATTCTGATCTATCTAACTTGTTCTTGCGTAAATACGACGTCTCCTAAAATACTTACTCTAAACACTGAACAAAGAACCACCTTGACATACGGGGTTACTCGTTCAGCCGATGTTGAAGATTTAACACAGATAAAGTCATACGTGAGGCACTTAAAGTGCATACTCATAAATCCAATGCAATAAAACACGTACAAAGTGGCACGTGACTCTCAGATGTAAATATTTACTGGTATATTTTATACCCATTTTAACTCCCAACATAAATCTAAGTTTATGATTTGGGTGGTATCTAAGTTTATGATTTGTATTTGGAAATATTTGGAAGGGTTGCGTAACACTTAGGATGGCGCCAGACGTGCCATTTTCCTACGCAGCCTCAATTTTGTGGCGTAATCGGTTTCTTCAACCATTGTGTGCTATTCTGTGGTCAATTATTGCAGCCAGTACAGCCGCTTGGCGCCAGTCATATGCGAAAATTCACAGAAACAAAAGGGATTTAAAGGAGTTTTAAAATTTTGTATATTTCATTTTGAAAGTTTATTGCATTTTAAAATTGTAAAACATCTTGTCCATAAATAATACAAGTAGCATTACTAGTTTTGTGAAAAATCTCTGATCAATAAAAAGAGTGTAGGAATTCTACATCTCCCAAAATGGACAGGTAAATCCGAACTATGTTATAGTAGTACAATTTGCACAAAAAGTCTTTCTTTCAGTTTGCGGACAGTTACGCGAAGTATATTGATGTAAATAGCTCAAAGTGTTTGCAAAATAACAGTTAATAGTCTTTCAAATAATGCCTAGAGCTATCGTGAGCGCCAGGGGTTCATTCCAAACGACCGCAAGTTCTATTGCAATCCGCGAAACTATTATAATGAACCTGCTACCACGCTTATAGCCCCTGGGTTCACTTACGCGCGGTAGTGTTCTCGCAACTTGGTAATATCGTAAATTATATTATGGACATTGACACCAACTATGTGAACAGTCATTAAAATTAATACCCAAACTCCTACGTATCCAAAGATATACCACGGTCATAAATTCACCTGTGCTTTTAGGCGATAGCCTATGCAGATCTAGAGCAACATCAATTTTAATACTAGACGTGTATTTAATTTGTTCATGCTATGAGGAACTAGGTATGAGCAAGAAATGAAAATACTTATAATTGACTATAAATATGCGTTTGATTCTTGAAAATTGAAATTTGCAACTACAATTTACTAAGAAAATCTGACTGAAAATTGACACGTTTTTATTGTCAAAGTTTGCCTAAAATAATAACAAAACTTTGCGAGCAGAAGGGTGGACAGGGTGCTATAAAACTAAAGTTCATTTTATTTCTATCTACTACAAACACATTCACCGTTGCCAGCAGTCAACCAATTCCCCATCTTTTCTTCCATTTGAAAGCCTCGGAAGCAATTCGGAGCACGCCATGCAAATGTAAAGAAACCTGGCTGCATACCGCTTGGTATCACTTTCACGCTATTCCCGACTCTGCCGTCTGCAGTCTGCACATACATGGTATGGTCTAGACGCTATATTTTTGACTCCTGATAGTGTAGGATTATAAAATGGTATTATAAAACGCCTTATGAACTGGAAGCGAGCTAATGATAGTTTTATATCGGATTTGGAGGAAAAATAGGTGGTTTGTAACGGAAAATGATGCTTGCATTTGAATAGTGTAGACTGAAAAATTACACTTCACTTATACCGAAAAGAAAAGAATTTGCCGAGAATTCCATATATACTTACTACCCATGAATTACATATAAACCATTTTCCATTCAAGTATGTATTTATTTTCTTCCACAGATCTTCAAAAAGTTTTATTTAGAAGTAGACTTCCGACCGCTGTGTTTTCATACTAACGTATTATGGGTTTAACTTAGACGTATCCTATCTAAAAGATTAAAATGCATGTTGGTGCCCATTTTGTCAAAATTGTTTTAATCATTAATTGAGTTCCATACAAGTTGAAAAATTAAATAATAATTAAAAAAAATAGGTACCAACAAACTTGCATCAAAATGTTTTATATTTGAATTGTCTATATAAATAGATAAAATATTAACAATATTAAAGTTAAACAAATATTACTTTCGTATTAAAAACAGTCATGAAATTGTTACACTGAAATTTTTGATTAAAATTTACGGTACGGATGGTATAAAATCTCTTATAAGATAAGTCTGATACCTAGGAATCAGACTTTTATCGCTTTTATAATATTAGTTTTATCGCACAGACAGGTCTAGCCTTGCAAAGTCAGTTAAATTAAATTATTATCATTCCCGCTAATCTGAAATTGCTTTTGTCATCCCATTTCGCAACCCGCCTTCCGGATTAATCTTCGTAACTTTGTTTGCAATCTACTTTATCTCACTTAATTTATTAATGTTGTTTACTGAAATGAATGGCGGCAATTGTACAGGGAACGAGTTGATCCTGGCAAATTTTACGACACCTACGAAACAATCCGCATTCGAATAAAGTCCGCAAAATATAAAGTACAAGTAATTATTAGTTTTTTTTTTATATTTGTTCGTTGCATAATGATACAAATCCTTGATACTACAAATTCAAATCATATTATTTTGATTAGTATAATTTTAATTTAAATATAGACGACCGGATGGCGGAGTGGGTAGTGTACCTGCCTGCGACGCCGAGGTCGTGGGTTCGATTCCCACTTAAGACAAATCTTTGTGTGCATGAACACGGGGGTTTCTGTTAGTCTGGGTGTTTCTATGTATAATAAGTATGTATTTACAAAAGAAAAGTATATGTATTAGTATCAGTTATTCTAGTACCCATAGTACAAGCTCTGCTTAATTTGGGACAAGATGACGTTGTGAAATATTAAAAAAAAAAATGAAATTTTTTGTTTATTTTTATTTGCTCAGTAATTCTTATGTTTCTTGACGTGTTCAAGTGCCCCTTTGGGTTGATAAAAATAATAATTAAAATTTGACTAAACAGATTATACTGGTCAATATCTACGCATTTCACACATAGTTACTTAAGTTCTAAGCTTTTTCGTGACTGGCGTGATCAATATAAGTATGGTCCATACAGTATGGACCATACTAGAGGTAATAAAATAATCGCCATAAGTTTTAACTCAACAACATAATATAAGTAATTTCTACTATTTGAAAACTTTAGCTACCACTTAAATATTTAACAGTTATTACGTGCCGTTCTTAGTTTTATTAACTAATTTAACCTTTGTCACGCAAAAGTGTAAGCAGTGTTTGATGTGAAATAAAATTAGAAAAGGATCGGCCTATGGAGAATTTTTGCCAAAAAAACACGTCCACGTCAACGCGACAATTCATTTCATAAATGTAAACAAGGCGGCTCTGGACAATGGTCCTCACTGGGACGAATCGTACCGAATGGGACTCGTATCGAGCCCTCTCGTACTATTGACGCCTCTACACACTTTATATGCAAATTGAATGACCCCCAATTTGGTGGAACGAGTCAAATGACATCTTCACATTGCACGTTAACTCCGTAATTGCGGCCCTTTGTGGTTATTGGCATATTTCGCGTTTTGACTTCCGGTGTTTAGGGTATGTGGCTATAGGCTTAGCGATAGGTAGTTTAATCTCGTAATAAAGCTTTAGAATAATAAATTTATTCACGGATGGTACTGAATTAATTTACTTATAAAATGTTTGTGGATGTGAATCTCAACTTTTCAGCTTTACACTCCTCTTAATGGCACGATATATGATGAGTTGCATGATATTTGCTAATAAATCGTTTAGATATATTTATCATCATTGTTATCAAGCGTAATTTTGTCTACAAAGGTTTTATGATCATTAGGTTTGGTAATAATCAGCCGTTCAAAGTTTATATTAAGGGTAAACTACCGAGCACCGTGTTTACATATGGATTTAATTTTGACATTATAAAGTGTTATCTATTTTTATAGACAAGTCATATTATTCTAAACACTAAAATGCATTTTTGTTCGTGGACTTTTTGTCAAAATTGTTTAATCATTAATAAGGTTACACATATAATAAGGTTACATAATTTGAATGAATGGGTGCCAACAAACATGCGTTTTAGGGTTTTAGATATGATTTGTCAATAAAAATAGATAAAAATTAATAATGTTAAAGTTAAACCCATATTACTTTTGTATGGAAAACAGCACAACAATTGTTCCCCATTAATAGCTTGTCATTAACATTCTAGGCCCACAGGTTAGTTGCCAATTGAATTTAAATGAATATCATACATTCGATATCAATTTACTTGACACGATATAAATATTATATTCATAATGAATATATTATTAATAATGAAACGAGATATTACGTTATCTAAAATTAGTTACTAGTAGAATCATTATTTTACGAACATATTCAATTAACACAACTTTGCATTAATTTTATGAAGGACTAGCTTTGCCCGCGACTACGCCCGCGTGGAATTCATTATATTATTATGTAGTAGTAGCTGCTCCCGCGCTTTGACACGTTTTAAACGTTACTGCTCCGCTTCCATGGAGTTCAGTGTAACGTTAAATATAAAAAAACCTTAATGGATAGTTAAACTATCAAATACTACAAGAATTATTACAATCCGATCATTAATTCCCGAGATAAGCACTAACAAACAAACAAACAAAATTTCTCACGCGTGTTCGTCTGCGTGGTAGGTAGACCAATAAAAAAAGGAGCCCATGTTACGCGCTTTGTAGTCTATTCCTTGTAGTCCTTGTGGTCTAGCCGTTTAGAAGTTTAGCCGATACAATAGGCGAACAAACATTTTAACAACTGTATTTCAGGCATAGGTATTGTGCAAATAACTTCATCAACTGGGAAAATCTTTGTTATTTTGACATTAAAAACGGACACTTCAATTTTATTTATTTGTATTATTAGGATTATAGGACACGAATAGTTTATCATCTCGCGAATATCATAAACAGGCTCTACTGTGTAATAATATCTACGAACATACATTATAGGTACGAGCATGCATTATGCGGTCAGTTCATATGCCAAGCGTAGCAATTAGCGCGGTGTGCAGTAAGACCGTATTTCACACTCTAGGGCCATTCATTACCTGTGGATATAATTACACTACCATCTCGATGGTGTTTTTAATTTAGTGTTGTAAAATACTTACTCTTTTATCCTAGTGATTGATCCTTAGTGTTTATTTCACGTAAACCTTCCATTTTTGGTATAAATACAAAGTTGCTTCAGCTTATTTAAAAAAATCGTTCTCTTTGTATTTTTATGTATCCGTATTGATATTTTTAACTGGATAAAAATTATAATGTTACAAAATTTATATGACATAATTAAGTTTGATTTACATTCGTATATGACTAAGTACACACGAATTTAGATCGACATTTAAACTAATCAATTCAAATACTGAAAGTTGGTCCCAGTGGATAAATAGGTTATTAAAATCTAAAATCAAAATAGTAATTTAAATGAAAAGAATACTCTCAAATAATAATAATATTGTTTCGCTTAAAATAATAATCCGATGAGTTCTGTATTGCAAATATTATGACTCCAATTATAACACAGTTTACAAACATTAATGTAACATTTTTTTTATTATTAGAAACTTTGTTGGTGACAGTGTTAATTATGTATGTGTTGGTAATTGTTCTTAATTATAATACTGTTTGTTTCTTGTACCACAATAAATAAATAAATAAATTACATAATGTATAGATAGGAGGTATATTAAATGGTTACTCTTAGACTACAGGGATAAAACCTCATTACCGATTGTAATTAAAATAAAACAAGAACGGTAGCCGTTTTAAAACACTTGACTTCTTATTTATTACGGTATTTTTAACAACACTTTAAATAGCTTCTGGCAATGACGTGAATTTCACAAAAAGGAAAGTGGAATTTATATTTTTAAACATTTTTATTACGTGAATTCACCCAATTAAACATATTTTCAGAGTTTTTTGTTATTTCAATATTTATTTTGCTGTGTGCACATTTATACTGGAGCTCTTGTGAATGAGCTCGAGGGCGGCAGCACCACCGTCTTACCATTAACCTGCCGCCAAATAGTAGTGCTTCCATTACAGACTGTGTTCCGGTTTGGTGGTGACATCAGGCCCTGGAATTACTGGCATAACACCGTAGTTTTCAGCTGCAGCGACGCATCTATAATCTGCTTTTGTGGATTGAACGTTGTGGGCATAGTATAAAAAAAAGACATTTGTTATGTTACGATCCAGATCTGAACTGTATATTATTTAATGTAACCATGATTGTAATGTGTTTTGTGCACCTAATAAATAAATAAATATATAATGATCACAACCAATTGACGATCGCTACAGAGATCTTTTGCTAAGTGACAGTTTAATAATTTTGTTTAAATAGAAACGCATATTATTAACTCTTCTACCATGACTATTAATGAAAAAAAAGATGCCTGAAATGACATTATTTGAAAATTACGTTTTACTGCCATCATAAAGCAGGTTATAATCGTTCTTCAATATTTTCACCCACAACATTTTAACAAAATTGCAAAGAACAACAAAGTATTATCGAACTGTTGTTGAATTCCTGATAGCAATCATTAAACCAGTAAACATACAAACTAACTGTCATAAACCTTTGATGACTTAACGGTTTTCTTCCTGAAAATAACGAAGGAAACGTTCGTCGAGCGATAAGGACTAGTAGTAAGCAAAATGTTAATTGTGTAACAAAAGGCTTGTTAATAGTAACAGCTCATGTTTCAGTGTTGACTTTGTTGGATATAAAGGAGTAGTTTGCACTGATTTGATACTTGGTCTTTGACGATGTATGAAGTATGTCTATGTATGAAATAAACAATCTTGGCATGTACTATAATGATTTATTAGTCAAGTGTTAAAGTTGTAAATCAGCCTATTTTTTTTTAGTCTATCTATATACTTATAATAAATCAATAGAAGTCAAATTTCTGTACATTTTTTTTTATTCTACGCCCACAGCGAACGAACGTGTAGTCCACCTGATGGTAAGTGGAGTACAGCCGATGGACATCAACAATCCACAAAATCAGATTATAGATGCGTCGCTGCAGCTGAGGACTACGGTGTTATGCCTCATGTGCCAGTAATTTCATGGCCTGACTCCCCACCAAACCGGAACACAGTAATGGAAGCACTACTATTTGGCGGCAGGTTAAAGGTGAGACGGTGGTGCTGCCGCCGTCGAGCTCATTCACAAGAGCTACCACCAGTACATTGAAAATATCAAAAAAATAAATGGCACTGGGTGTTACAAGACCGACACCTAGATTTAAATTTTAAAGTATAGGTCGTATATTTGATATTGTACGTAGTGACCGTAGGTTATTTTATATTATTACTGTTAGGTGGGATAAGAGATTCGTATAGATATTAGTTTATTATAGAAATTATGCTTATTTATTGAGTTTTGATTAGTTATCAAAAGAAATAGGTTTATATAGGTAGGTGTAGGTGTTTTATTTTCTGTTATTAAGTTTTTTTATTGATGTACCTACCACGCAGAAGAAACCGCGGGCGATAGTTTGTTTGGAAGCGCTAAAGTTAAAATATTCTTTATTGCATACTCTATTAAAACTGACCAAAAAAAAAATATTTTACTAGTACAAATTGATGGTCTTACCACAAACTGAGATCTCGTAGACTATTGGACATTTATCTTTGAGAATATACAAAGTTTTTTTTTAAATACAATCATAAAATTACCCCTTTTTCCCATGGGGTTTGGCAGTGACGATGGAATGCCATGAGGTACGCTCCTTACATACTTTTTCCGCTTCCTCAACATTCATACATCTCGTCATACATGCTCGCCGGTTTCGTGTACAACGTACATGTTTTTTTCTGATGGATGCCACTTATCGGACACCTGTCAGTCTTGTATATCTATATTTTCATAACATTTCCTACAAAAATACAAACGTTCATCGGGTGATAAGACTTGGCAGTATATGAAATAATAATAGTGTAACAAACGTGCTTTAACGTTAACAACTCATACGATACTGTTGATTCAGTGTTGGCTTTGTGGGTAATAAAGGAGTATTTAATTTGGCACTGATTGTACGCTTGGGTGGATATGTTACAATATGATGGTGCAAAATATAGTTTTTATGAAGCGAGTTTGTTCACAAATTCTAAACTTGAGTTTTACGTTACACTTCTTTGCGACTTGAGATAGTTTGTCAATTGAGCATTTTGAGCAAAGGTTCCATTTAGTTTTACTGTAACAACATGTAACAACTTGTATACCTATCTACAACTAGGTATATTTTCTTTTAACCAAGTTGGAACAGTCAAGATCACAAATATGTTGGCAATATTGAACATTAAAATTCTAAAATAAGGTTAAGATTGATTAACGTAATTATGTATAAATGAACTCGACTGTACCAAAGTGCAACATAAAAATCAAAACAGGTTTCAAATTAAGCCCTCTAGCTCAACCGTAACTAATATAAAAATATACGCTTTTATAGTTATTAAAGCTATTTAAAGACATACTGTACACATGATAGTGTTTAACGTAGCCAGGTGAGGTGACGGCAGGTGAGAAATTTGACAGAATGCTGATCAAAGATATGACGCGAAGTGGAAGATGACAGACAGTGAAATCATGTCGAAAACACTTGTCTGTTTCATAAATGATATGAATATAGAAGTGGTTACATGGAATGTGTTTAAGATGTATATCCATCTCCAGCCATAAACAACTTCGCAAATGTGCATATTGCGTTATAGTTTTTCGATTTTATTTTGACGCTAAAAATAAAGTGAAAGCCTAAAAATAACCTAAATAGTTTATATCTAATTAAAAAAAGTTTTGGGATAGCAATATTATACGGCCGCATTAGTTATACGGCCTGTGTAGCAGCGGGGTTGTTAGCAGTCATATATCGAACAAACACAAAGCACACCAACAAATATTTGTGGTGAAATATATCCAGTTATTGATCTGATTAGTCTAGTTACGTTTAGTTTAAATCGGCAATCACTGTCCAATAAATCAGGATATACCCAATAAATCGATTACCAAACTACATTCGAGTTTAAATACACGATAGACCAGGATATCAGTATCGATTACAATTAGCGATACAGGGAACTGTAAAACGTGTCATTAAAATCGAAACCAGCTTGGAGACAAACAGGTGATTTAACTAGACATGTTTATTTTTATTTAAAAAAATAATGAGATTTTAAATTAAACCATTATTTATTTGTCCTGCTCTTTGCTTTGCTTCCATTCTGGGGTTTTATTTTGTTTGTTTTTTGTTTTGGTTTTTTAATCGACTTAAAAAAAAGGAGGAGGTTCTCAATACGATTGTATTTTTTATCCATTAAAACTATAGTAGGTTATATCTCTTTGTTAGACGACTTGTGTCAATTAAATAGTGGTCTACAGATAACTGTTAGCTGACTATCCATAGTTTATAAAATGAGACAAATTCTCTCACCCAAAACTTCATAACGTATTATGATGACATAATAATTTTAGTGTCTTAAAGTTAACCCATCATAATATCTACTTGCAGAAATCAAAGTAACATAACATTGTAAATGTGCAGGATAGTTTCGTTGCTCTTATAAAGTTTTGCTCGGCAATCTATCAGTGTCAGTAGCTCGAGTCCGTACCCGCAATTGCATACGTCGGTTTCGGTTAAACTTGTACGGATATAAATAATTTAAAGAAACTCGAGAGAACCATGAATAGATTGATGTTGGAGACCCCATAAAATGGATAGTACAGTGAAACTATAAACTTAAGGTTACATAAGGAAAGCAAAGGAAATGAATAAACTATCGCCTCAAAGGGTCACACATCCTGTTCCCACACACTTACAAATTGAATCGAAACACCTCAATTACCCTTTGCCTTTCCTGTTGTCATACTCGTGCTAACAAGCCAAAGGTTTACAACTTAACCACAACATACAAAATATAGATGAACGCGTCTCCTTAAAATCTCATGTGAGGTAGCATGAAAGTATAAATTTTATACGAGTTTTTACATTTGCAGCAGACATATAAAAGGCCGGTGCATACAAGAATAGTCAAGGAAGCGGCAAGTTGTCTGCCTTCACTCACAAGAGGCGTAAATTCAAAACGTCGTAAAATATGAAAAATATCGTGGAAACGTTCAGACGAATGCAGCAATAAAACTTACACCGCGGACAATTTGAGGGGAAACGCCCAAGTATTTTATACTTAATGTATTGGCTACGTGATAGAAAAGTAAATGGCCTCGCTAAAAAGCCAGTGAACATTATTTTGTATTAGGATTACTGGTAATTGCATTAGGTTTTTGCTCGCACCTCGCATGTATACGTGACAATTTGTGACGTCTTTTACAGCTAGAATCGAATTTGAATATAGTTGGTAATTAATTAGGAACGCATGTATAATTTATGTCATATATTAATTATGTATACCTTGTTAATTATGAGGCTTAAAGTGGAATGCTCATAGTATTATCTCTAGTCGTCTCCTCTATTGGTTCTGTTTGCTGGTACTGTTAAGTTAAGTTCAATTTGTTTCTTTTATATTGTTCCTATAACATTTTTTGGAACGAAGTTACTTATCGCGCGTTGCAAAAGGGGGCTAGACTGAAAAAATAAGACCAAACGTAATTGTAACGACCGTGCCGTGCGGTGTGCGCGTGTTTCTCTCTCTCTCTCTCTCTCATAGAAAACAATCCAGTTATATTAATAAAATTGAGCCTACTGATTAAGTTTATATTACATAATATTTGTTAATAATAAAAAAAATATTATTAGAACTTAAAAAATAAAATTTTGTTACAATTCCTTCGCTGAAGGAAATAGAAAGGAACTTCGTTCCATCCGGCTGTCCCTTGACACCTCTCAAGTTTTTTTTTTAAGCTTTGGTACAATAAAGTGTTAAATAAATAATCCTGTGTCGCTCCGTGATGTGTTAAAATTAATATGCTTGCAGTATTTTAGAATTGATATCATCGTTTCATCTATCTTAAATGTTAATATTACCTATCGTTAAATACAATCAACACCTAAACGTCCTTACGTAAAAAAATAATAAAAATTATTACTTAGTTTCAATGTTGCCATAATTACAGAAGTCTGTCTTCAAGGTATCGCAGAGCGGCGGTTGCCGTTGATGGATGAAGTACATTAAAATAAACATCAGTCCATTTTTCAAATGGCGCTGATAGCCAATTATACCGCTGTGCTACAAATAGCTACAGTTTTACGAATCATTGCTTTTAAAAAAAACTAAAGGTTTATTTTCATATTATGGGTTGAGAGCTAATAATTTATAACTAATGACATAAAATTTGATTTAGATTTGTAAAAATCATAGGACTTAATAAAATGTAGGTTATTGTGAATATTTTTTAACAGTTACTATGGATTAGGGCATGTTACGGCATAATTTAATTTATGAAAAAAAATCCTTAGTAGATTTTAACAAAATAAAGTTGACTCCACTCTCTTCATAGAATCCTAGTAAAATTAGGTTCAGCCTTCCATCCCCTGGCAGTAATTATGAACTAAGAGTTAGGTAAATAAATAAGCGTACTTACCCGACGACAAGCATAAAATTTAGTTTCATACTCCGGTAACTTATTCTTAGCTCATTCTGTGCAATTTCCTATGCAAATTTAATTGTACCCGGGGTCCACGTAAATCTCTGTTCTCTCTGGCTGCAAAGTTAATTACAAGCCTGGACTACTCTGAGCGATTAACGAGCCGGCTTGCTTTTATTGTGTCTACATCGACAAAGGAAGGAAAACGTGGAAAATGATATTAGTGTAGCAAATGAAGATTGCAGTCATAACACTGATTTTGTAAACAAAGACGCCTCCGGTTTGGGTGCACCGATCTTTGTGTACTACGTTGTTTACAGAATGCAACTAAGATTTTGCATGCTAATCTGCAGCAGTATTTCATGTATCTTTGAAAGCATAAACACGTTTAGGAACATTAATAAATGAAAATATACAATCAGGAGCGTGAAGCAAATGTCTGTTATTTAGCTCTACTATCAAATGACTAAGTATATCCAAGTATTTTGAAAGACTAATAAGGCATTTCATGTTATATTACAACAAACTTTCTTTCATTCTGTTCTTATCTGATAAACATGTGTTTGAATGGCTAAGGTACTGTTTGATCAGCAAAATACAAGGAAAACTGTTTGTCGACTTTTTGTTGATAGTATCTATTATGTTATTTTATAGCAATTAAAACGGCAATCGATGTATTGTTGTGGCAATGGTCTGGTATCTTTTATGTGGCAATATTAAAGTGATAGTGTGGGAACAGACGAAATTCTCGCACTCACTTAAAAGTCTAGTTCTGCCTTGTAGCGGAAATCGCTTGCGCCTAATTTGGAATAATGCGCCCTAGATTTAGTTGTACGATACTAGCAGTATTTACTTACACTTATAGTTGCCCATTTTTGGAAACAACTTTGCTGTTACAGCCTATTTTGTCGGCTTTGTAAATCAATGATTGGCTGAGTGCTATTAATGCTTTTCTATTATTAGATAAGAAGGTTGCTCTTTTAATACGGAAATATCCCTTGTTTTCGACATGGGATGCAACATCATACATTCTCACTTGATTTTGGCCTTATATACTTTACAGAAATAAATAAGACTATTAAACATCTTGATAGGTAGATAATGTTGAAAATTGTAACAGTAAGATTAATATCAAAAGTGTGAAGAGAATTTTAGCAAGCTAATTTTCTTAAAACAAACTAAAACAAGATATGAATACAGTAATAAAGTAGCGTGTCAACGTGATGAAATTGACACGGACACGATAAGATTTAATGACGTGCTACAAGGGTATCGCAATCCTAGTAGAACGACTCACACCGATCTATTGCTATAGATAAGTGAAATGTTATGTAGCTGGAATAAAGTGAGCTGGACCGTAGTATGCAAATCACGGCTGATCTTAAGTGTGTATAGACACGTTCTGTTGTCAAGCAAACAGCTAGACGTACTTGAGTGGAGGGAATATAAAGTGACTAGAATTAAAGATGAATTTACCAAAAAGTCAACTACAATTCTAACTAAATGGTTTCTCAAATTGTGACTCCTGAAAACACCTTGCATGACACACGAGCAGTCGTAGGATTTTCAAAACTGTCCGAGTCAGTGTAGTACGTGTAATTGAATAAAATTAAATCAGAGAGAGGGATAAGAAAAACCGCAGAAATACATAAAGCTATGCGCAAAGGAAAAAAAGCACCAAAGATATTATTTAATACAAAATTAAGTACAGACAATGGATCTTTATCAACACAGAAAGAAGAACTCTTTTACAAACAAAAATGAAACCGGCTGAAGTCTCGAATTCATTCAAACTGTATCCTATTATATTAAACGAGCAATTCTCGTATATGCCCGGACGATTTAGATGAAACTTTCAGAAACGTAAGATTCTGGGCCAAAAATGAGATATAAGTGGGGCTGATATTCGAGAAAATTTGATTTTTGGTTTTATGACGATTGTAAGCTCATGTTAGAGCTAAATACCTCTGGACCTCAGGTTATTGTCACTAAGTCTCTTTCTCTCCTCCTGACCATTATTAATCCCATTTGGTGGTGAGTCAGCCTTTCTGGTTTTCTCTCTCCACTGCCCTCTATCTTCGACGTCTGTGTAACCTTGCATTATTATCGTTCGTTAACTATTGTTATTCTAATACTTATCTACTACATATTTACCACAGTCTAGGATAAACGAGAATAATGCTATGAATGCTAAATAGCTTTTCTGGTAACTGACTAAGTGTTTCCAGTAGTCTGTTTTGTTTGTAAAACGATGCTAATCTCCCCGTCCGTTGTGTTGTCCGTTAAAATTTGCAAGTGTTAAAGAACTGACTAGAATGCCACACAGACACATACAAGACAAGTTAAACATATGCGATTACAAAACCTTGAATAGTATGTCGGTTATGTGCAGATAAGCTTTTCATTAAAATTCATAACCATAGGCGTTCTTTATTAGATGTTCAGCTTGGGTTTAAATAAGTGTTTAGTTGGGCAATAGAACATAATAATATGTCCTGGCCGTCGGTCTAATGTGGCAATTAATCTCAATGGGAACTACCCCACCCTAAATATGTTAACAATTCTATTGGCATTGTTGTATGTTAGTGACCAGTTCCGAGTAAAAAATTTGTCACACTAATTCCGTCTAACTACCAAGTGCTGCGGTACAGTCACAGTCTACACGTGGTTGCCTAAACTGGATCGCGGGACGCATTATGTAGCAACTACATTGGAGTTTTTTAGAGTGTATTAATTGCAGGACTTTTGACTTTCAGTGCTTTCTTGGCACCAACTATTAGGTATATGATGATAGCCTGAAACTTCACGTATAAAATGTTACTCACTATTATACCAAAAATATAGTCAAGATATAACCTATTCTATTTTTGATCCACAAACTTTATGCCTCCTTAAATTCAATTGTCTGAATACAACAAAAGTCACGAAGTAAACGATGTAAGAAAAGCTATAATATTACACTGCAATGCGTCTTGCAAGTTTGGCATAAATCCAAGCTCAACAATGACAACATCAAGTTGTGAGCTTTCCAAACTTCGGCCATAATGAACATTCAGTGGGTTCTGTAGAACTGCCGCTGACCACAAATGGGGGTAGTTCGCTAAATACGAACACTAATATTCTTACGAAGGCAAGGATATTGGCCGTAGATCATGTTGTTTACACGTACTTGCGATTAAAAGGAACGCTTGCATTGCGAGTGTTTCAGTTACATTGAAAGAAGGTAGCAAATAGTTAAGTTTTTCCGTTGAAGTAGCTGCAACTGCTGCAATGTCATTATGAGCAATGAGTTTTAGATTTCTTGGTAGGGAAAGGTACTGAGAAATTCAAAATAGTTTTAAAAGATTAAAATGCAGGACATGTTTAATTTTGCCATGCCAGGTTAAAATTAAGACGGCAGGGGTTCCACTCTCGATCTTCTTCACAAAAGCTCTATCTTGGTAAGATTGGCCAACACTGGTTTTAACGGCTATGTGTGAAGAATTGCGTGATAAAGAAAATGATTTATTTAAGATATATGTGTCGGCAATAGTGTAAGTAGAATTTATCGTCGTAATTACTATATTAAAAGCGTTGGTAATTACTACCGTACTAGTGAAGTAACACTTGTGTGTATTATGTCGGTGTTTACTATATTGACTGTCCATTTAGTCATATATCTGCACTTGTTGGCTTTAAGGTGCAGAGATATTAAATAGGGACTTCTTACAAGGACGAAAACTATTTTATTTATTTTTTTATTTTATTTTATTTAATAAGAACACCAACTGTATAATTACACAGAGCCATACAAACTATTATAATAATGTACAGGTAAATCATATAGTAATTACACAAATCACAGGCATGCATTACACTCAAACATTTTCTCTTTAGGAGACTACAAAAATAGAAATATTAAAATTAATTACTAAATCCTAATTTTATTAATATACTATACTAAGGTTTTTTCCCTCTATTGCAGAATACTCTCGTTTAAGACCACTTTTCAGCCGCATTCTTTCTAGAACCGCTATTTTTTGTGTTTCCTTCTTAATCTTCTTCTACCAAATACAAGGAATGATTTTTCCTAGAACCTACCAACCCAGAAACGGTCTTCGCTTATTAGATAGCTATCAATAAGTTTGCCCTGTTTACCCAAAATTGAGGTGTAACCCCCTCTGGGGTTAAAGAATTATTACGGTTAGCCTCAGATTCGTTAATGACGGTATTAGGGCCCAACATGTAACTTAATTGGGGCAGGCCTATCATAATTAATCGAGCGCTGCAGCAATCACGGCCCGTAATTGGAAAAAGACCTAGATAACTTCTTATAAAACCGAACGAAGGTTGTAAAAAACTTACTCGCTTCTGATTCGGCTGGAACTGCGGATTTGACATATTTTTTTTATGTTGTGCTTTGAAAAAGGAATGCTTAGATTTCATTGCTATTGCAATATTATGTTTGAAAATTCAAACCTTTAAACCTTTTTGGTAACTACGGAAGATAAAAAAGTTCTTACTACTTTCGCAAAAAGAAATCATTTCATAGAGACAGAGGATAATAGAGTTCGTTGCAAATACAGAAGCTGAGCTGAGCTAATGAGAGTAACTGCAAAGACACACAATATAAATAGAAAACAAATAGGTAGTCAAAGTAAACTAAGCCAGCATAAAACAGTTTGTGTAAACACTACATTAGTAGTATTTACCTAACCGTTGTATGTTTGACATATTACATATTGTAAAGAAATATTTCAACACTATGACCTTTTACCATCGCATCTCATTTCTTATGATACACACACACAAACACAATCTGTATTCCTACACAAGTACATACTTACTGATAGACAAGACATATTGAGTTATAGATTATTGATTTCTATTAGGCAATATTTTTATAGTTTATTCGTTTATTGATACTAATAAAATGTATATTTATGTATTCCATTACAAAATGTGTTTGTTTTATGGTAATAGTTTTTTAATTACGTGTTTTAAGGACGTGGGTAGAACAGAACCGCTATGTTATCTTACGGTAGATGTTGATGAATGTTTTTTTACCATATTAGAAGTCAAACCAACAAACATAAAACACATAATTGATTGCTAATGCTTAAAAAAACAATTTTATCAGTTCGCTAAAATGCCAAACACCAACAAGATGAAAACATAAAAGCTTTGAGAAAAACTGGCATAATGTATTTGTATGTATGTAGGTATACTAAGAATTGTACTAAAGATAAAAGTAAGTAATATCTATGGTTACTATGAATGTAGTATTTATAATAAACTTCCTGGCGATTAAGTAAACAAAGTACTCTAAAAGGAAATTACACTGCTCATACAAAAATCATGACGTCAGCATCACTAATTCCCACACGTTAGAGGTTACAGCCTCTCGCTAATGAAGCTAAACGGCAATAAATAGACAGTTTGTCCTTTAATTATCAAGTAGAAAAGGTAAAGAAGCATCTATATTCAAGAGAGCAACCGCCGTCCGCCGCGGCGTCGCCTTCCCCAAACCATGCTAGCAAAGAAACAAGTTTATTCTATTATCCAGATTGTTCTCGCCTGGCGATGCCAAAATGTGCTACATCGTACTATCAGGATGTTTCGACGCCAACTAACTTTATGAGAAGGCTGTTTCAAACTTACGTAGTGATGCGAACATTCGGAGAAATAACACACGTCAAACATGGACGTAGTGCCGGTCACTGGCCACTAATTCGCACTTGCACCATATAAATATTCAAAAAGGTGTTCATTGATTCTTACTGAGAGGCGCGTCCTATAATCTTTTGGCTTATTGTAGTTAAAATCCGTTCGACCTTCAACGTTTCAATATAAAGTTCTAGATTTAAATTATGTATCTCATACATAAATAATAACGAGACGGCAAAGCGTTCCGTTTTTCTTTTGCCTAAGCTAAGCTGTAAAGCTGGAAATTTGTGGTATATATTTTTCGGCGAATTGTCGCATAAATTCACCTCGCGATTCGCATGCGAGTGTGGGGCCGGTTTATGATATGTGTTTTGGTCCAATCCTTTTATACAACGTTATCTGTTATTTTGAATTATTGTGTATTTTTCTTCGGTGTGCCGCTTTCAGGAAATTTGTAGTGTGTGTTGGCAGTTGTGGCGAATGTGCTGCTGGGGAATAGAACGTGAGTTATGTTTCTTTTTATGCCAAACCTAAATGAAGTGGGTGCTTGTATGAAAGAATAATGTAAGACCGTAAACCGCTGCTTTAAGATGTCTGAGGATACGTTATAGCATTTCTCTTAGTTAACGCGTACACGTAAATTAGGCATCGATACTCTAGTGTTAACGTATGCGCCTCTTACCGCATGGTCTTGGGTTCGATACCCGAGTCGGACAAAATTACGTCAGGAAATTCACAATAGCAGCACGGAGTTGGAATTGTGCCCAGTGGATGGCGATAGGCTCAAACCCATGGGATCTAAGCATAACAGGTGAAGTATGGGTGTTGCCACCTCTGCCATACCCTTCTGGGTAATATACGACATAGCGACATTTATTGAAACCACAGCTTCTATACATGGTAAGTATCAATTTCCACCGGATAAAATTCTCTGGCAAAAAAAAAAAATCACGTTCTCCGAACAATTTGAACATTGCGATCGTGCAATTTGTTCGGAAGACGTGGATTTTTTTTTTCGCCAGATATTTTTTTATCCGGTGGAAATGCATACTGGCCATGTATAGAAGCTGTGGTTTCAATAAATGTCGCTATGTCGCATCCACCCTGTATAATATGATGTAATATTATGTCATAAGTGACATGTAGATAATAAAATTGATACTAACAATTCATCTACAAATTAAATTATACCAACATCTAGAATGTAGGTAATTAAAATGAAAAGACAAATCGAAACGTATAAAGCACAAACGTAACACAGGCCTTCAGTATGCAGATTCATTGAAGCACACCTAAAAATACCGAAACATAAACTGACCTGCATTTTTGCTGCGTCTGCCAACATAAAGTACGTAACCGTCATACCCGACATGTTTAAACTCCTTAATGGATCATTTGTACTATCCTCATAGTTATATTATACGAATCGTTCGCTTAGCGCAGTAAATTTTAATTATAGAACTCTTAATAAGGGAAGCTACACACGACACGGTACGGTTTCATCTCTGCAGCGATGATGCCGAGTCTAATTGGTGCAGTAAATTTAAATAACACTGACACTTTACTGTCGGTGCTCCTCCTAATTGAGAGAGAGCATCGTAAAAATAATTTTACCCGCCTCATTTGTAGTCGACTTACTTTTAATTTTATTTTAGTAGCTTAGTAAGCTGATTGAACTGCCCACGTATGCATAGAAACTAATTTATGGTCGAACTTATTTTTTTTTTCATTCTTTGGCGAGATTAAAGAGATTAAACCTCTTTTTATGACTGTTTTGGCACGTTATCGAATGATATGTTTCGTTCTGGTTATTTAGTATTACTTTATCTATGAATGGTGTTCAAGTATGTAATAAAATCAGTTTTGATTAATGGAGACTGGGTGTAAAGTTGAAATATGTTATTGGAGATATCTTTATGTACATTCCTAAAGGTTGAAAGCTGTTGATTTGATTTATGAAAGTGATTACTACATCTACATCAATGTCAAATTGGTTTTATGCAACCCATACTTGAAAATGAATGCCGGCCTATTCTAAGTTCATATAATTGGACGTTTGACGCTACTAACCAGAATAACTTATAGTTTGAGTTTTGAAAGTTCCATAAAATAAAAAATATACTATAAAATAATATAATATATACTATAAAATATATATATATTTTGTTCCTTTGAAATTGCTTTTCACAATACTATATTTAATTAACCGTATTAATATAAGGGCTCAAAGATTTGTTTAACAGGTTCTTTATCAGAAATTGTAAAAGTTTCTATATGATGATATTTTTTTAATAGATGCTTAATTGATTAAAAAAAATGTTTTTAAGTATAAATTTATTATTTATATGCTTTTTATATAATTCTTGCCCAAAGCCTGCCATGTTAAGGCATAATAATAATTACAAAAAGTTATTCAAGTCCCTTGACGTAAGCAAGTTTGCTCAAGCGATCTCAGTTGGTACACCAATCACAATATTTAAACTAAACAATTTTAATTAAGCAATACCACTACAATTTTAATCACAACAATTTCCCGTCTACGAAGCAATTATTAAAATATCATTCTAATTGAGTACCGAGCAGAACCTTATCGGGTGAAGTTCTGAATGACTTAAGAGGGAACAATCGATAGCGTATTTCCAGAACAAACGTATTCGGGTTGTTACTATAATTTTATGGAGTGTTTATATATTTCCTTATACATTTCATATTAAAGACACTAAAATGCATGGTTTTTCGTGAGCATTTCTTCAATATTGTTTTTAATCATAGATTAATTGATTTTAAAAAGTACAAACTGATAAACATATATTATAATTTTAACAAGATAGGCACGAAGAAACATTCATTTTAGAGTTGTAGAAATGATGTATGTCTATAAAAATAGAATAAGTTTTTTTTTTAATAATATTTTCAATTTAGGCGTCAAAAAATACCTCCGTATCTATGCCGCGGGTAACGTGCCCAGAAGGCTTTGCCGGGTTGAAAAAAAAGGAAAAAAGTTTGAATAATATTTTAATTACAACACGATTACGAATGTACGAAAATACGGCGGTCAGAAGTGTACCCTAACAAGTGGAATTAATTGGTGCAATTACCATGCTTGAAGCATGCCAAGGCAAGCATTCCTGCTTTTGGGAATCAAAACACGAAAGTGACCATCCGTGTTCATTATTTGGACGTCAAATGCGTCATAATTAGGGAGTAGGTATACACATAGGACTTTACGTACGCATATGCAACGTTCCAGGCTTACGATTGTTATAGTATCCGAGTCTAGCTTAAAATAATTTATGCTGTGATGATAAATTATCCCATTTTAGCCTTTCTTATTTTTATTTATTTTATTAAATACTTCATTGTGCACAAAAGATTACAAAGAATAATAGTATACAAAAGCCGAGCTTAACTCAGTGCTTGAGTTCTCTTCGAGCAAACCTAGAGCAATAGAGGAGACGATGATGTTTCTTTAATAAATTCAATAATGAATTGGATTATTTATTAACGAACTTTTGGTAAGGCGTTGTCCTAGCAGAGCGAAAATTTCGACGCGATGCAATGCGACACATTACAGACGCCTCTGTTTTCATAGCATACGTCGCGTATCATCGCGTGCAATGTATGGATCGCATCGCGTCCCGTCGTACGTTTTTATTATTTTTGGACTTTTATTTGCAATTTATGATTTATGATAATTTTGGGCATTTTGATGATATTTTTTTTTGTGGTTTTGGAATTTATTCTGTAATTTAATTTTGAATTGGAATTATGTGATAAATATTATCAACTATTATATAGATAAATATTATTAATTAATTTTATATTACCTACTCACATAAATATCTCTATAAACCAATTATCAATAAATGAGTTTTATGAGTTTTATTTCCTTTTCGCGCAGTTAGGATAACGGGTAATGGACTATCTATTGCACTTCAAATGTAAATTGAACATGGGTACTTGGGCCAAACGTCGAATTTTCAAACAATTTAATTAAATCGTATCATAAACATCTTGTATCTAATATTATAAGTTGATGAGTTTTTGTCCTACCCATTAAAAAAAGTGTTGATATAAATTTTAAGGGTATCCCGGCACCGGAACGCCGTGGCACACATTTTGATTGAATCGCTCTGACCGTAATCCCGGGGCACTGTGTAATAGGTTCTTAAATGAAATCGGTTGTTTATTTACGTCCCGGGCTATTTACCGTAAATGAGGAATAAGTATGTACGTACGTACGTACGTAGGTATGCCCATTTATGTGCTGATTAAGTTTCAATTCGTGCCGACGACGAAGGGAAAGTAACTGTTCTTTGTACTTTTATTGTATATTAATATGTAAAGGGATACATTGGATATAAAATTAATTTGAATTCAATGGGTTTTTTTTATCAATTAATGTCGTGTTTATATTCCTATCATCCAATTTGTTTGGACGTGAATATCTTTTTTTCGTATTATGCTATATATTTTTCGTATTATACTAAACGGTGGCAATTAATACAGACCATTTATAGAACCTTCACTGAAGGTATCTTAAAAGTGTCCAAAAGAATGACGTTAACACTATCTTATTCTTTACCTGTCGCACTATTACATTCCATGATTTGTTTTGAAGTATATGTAAGTAAGTTATTAGGTATAGTTAATCTTCGTCTAAAATAGCAGGCAAATAAACCCAGACTGCAAAGTATAGGTAATATCAAAAATCTTGACGGGTCGTAAAATGCACTGTCTCAGTCATTCGTGTAGGGTTCACGCTTTACGTATATCTCGCTTTCGCTCCCGCAAGCCGCCAGGATGTTTGACGTTTGGTATAACATGATTTGTGTCGTTCAATTATTAAATGAAAGGCGTTGTCTCGCGGTAGCATAAACGTGGACAGGTAAGAAAACAAAATAAGTGGCCTGGAGCGCTGGCCATAAATCCTCATATTATTGATAGACAGATAAGTGGCCACTGGCCATTTACCTGTCCATCAAATCGGTTGTAAGGTGCTGCAGGCTACCCACTTAAACGTGTGGCTACCAACAAAAACGGTTTAATTTAAGACAGTTTTTGTCCAAGTTTGGTAAATTGTTTTACGGAACAATGGAGGAAGCATCAACATCTCACCTTTAACTTGCCGCCAAACAGTAAGGTTTGGTTTCCACCAAAGCAGAGAGGAGAGGACTGGAGATGAGTTTGGCTTCGTTATTTGCACATCATGTCTCTGCTCAGCTTCGGTAACGACTTGTGCTTAGTTTTCACCAAAGCGAAGCTGAGAGGAGCTGTATCTTGAATAACCAATCAGATATTGTTTCTTCCTCTTTACTCTAAATCCATTCTCACCAAAGTGGAGCGACTTTGGTGATAATGGATTAAGCGGAGAGGCGAGGAAAGGAGCGGACAAGTCTAAATTTATATAGAATTCAGTGCAGCTGGCGGGCCGCCTGGCAACAAAGCGAAGCGAAGCGGGGTCTTTGCACCTCTTACTGCTGCGCCTCCGCTCCTTTTTGGAAAAAAAAAATACTTGTCAGCTTCAGCGCGTTTCTCCGCTCCGCTCCTCTCAGCTTCGGTTTAGTAGAAATTGGGTCTTAGATTTTGCTTTACAGTCTACTGTATTCAGGTTTGATGGTGAGCTTAGCTTTAATTATTCCAGGGCGAAAAATTTTAACAGCACCACATTATACCATTGCATTTTGAAGAAGCTACGCATCTGCCTCTAGACTTTAACTTAGTAAAATATATTTATACCCATGATATTACTTAGGCTTATAGGGATGTACACACAGCTAATCTTGCAGCTACACATTTCGAGTTTAAGCTTGTCATACCATCTTATACATAGCCATGTCTACATATTGCCATTTATACATCTAGTTCCCGAAAACACTTAAATATAAAATAGCAAACAGATAATTACTTTTTTAATACCTACATTAGAAAAATAAACTGTTTCATATCATTTGTCATTCAAAATGGACACGAAACAACAAGACGATCTTCAATGTCCTCTTACAGGAACATAAATAAAGTATGAAACAGAATTTAATGTGACCACTAATGGCAAATTTCCCCCGAGAGTTTCATTTTCAGTATTAGCGCTACACTGCTTCAGAACTTGGTTAAACTTCAGACGAAATGAAATTAAACTCCAAGCGGGTATATCTTTTGGAAGTGCAGTGGAGGATAATTATACAATTTTAATATTAACCTGAATCTTCGCTTCGAGATATATTTCATAAGGAATGTTCATCAAGAAAGATGTTCTTAGAATTTAATATGCATTTAAGAAAACTTAAATGTACCCACTTAGTCTTATCTTTGTTTGACAGCTATTTGATAAAATACTCATAATTTAAAATAAATAGTAAATCATTGGGCCCACAACATAATTTTGGATGTATTATACATCTAAAATTATATCAATAAAGTCGTACTATTCAATACAGCAACCTTCTCTTAGAAAAAATATACGAAAACCCCACTGACCTACAAATTAATATCTCAAACTCTTCAGCGCCAAGTTCACTTTAAAAGGTGAAAATTAAGGCATTAAATCCAGCTACCTGAATTAAATCACGCCTACCAATCGCAATCGATTCGTACTACAGCCAATTAGCTCAAAAACCTCGCAAAAGGCAACTTCCGACAGTTTAAAAATAGTACATCCTTTGGTAATTTATTTGAACCACTCTATTGTGCTGCTCCTGAATTATTACTATCGCCCGAACCAATTAATTTAGCACCAGACTTAATGCCACAGTCGTGTTCGCATTATTGATTTTAAGCTTGGTCGGTAGAGATACCGTATAATGCTAAAAAAGGAAAACTTTAGAGCAATTTCCCACTAAATTTATAACGGTTTTAACCACGAAACAAAAGGAGAAAGGAACAATAATGTGTTGTTTTGAAATACGAGCTTTGGGATCCGCTTTTGCGTAATGGTCCGATTTTTCACCGCAAGAAACTCGATGAAACGCATCAGATTTTTTTCTATAGTAAATTTGGAACGGGACCGCCTTGTTTTATCTTTCAACTTCGGATTTATGTATGTTGTGCAATGTAAACAATGCTGTTTCATGTTTAGCGTGTAGTTTTTTCTTCATTCAATTCTTTTGTACGACTGTTGTTTGTTTTCTTTTGTTATCTTGCGGTTTATTATTTTTATTGGAAATATTTATGACTGTTATATAACTTATTCTCTTTGCAACAACAAAAAATAGGTATTTTGAAACTTCATTTACACGGAAAGGGCATTTTGGCATGCATCCAAAGTTTCAGTGCACCCATGCGTCAATCTTTGGATATCAGCCTGTCAAACTGTTAGAACAGAGAGGCTTTTGTGAATAAACCTTTCCTATAGTATGCTATGCAGTACAGTGGTAACTCTTAGTCCGCAGGCTCGTGACAGTCATCGATCAAATTCCTCGAACGAATCTTTGCGAAATGCTTATGGGTGGATGTATGATGAATTTTAGTAAAAGTCAGCTGCAGTTCCGTTAGTGGAATGGACAGTTTGGGGAAAAATATGTCAAAAAATTTCCTCCCAACCAAAAACTTGTCTGAATGTAGCTTACCCATTATCTTGAAGAAACCGAATTGTTAGCTGGCCGTAGTACGGCTGTTAGGCCTACGGTCTATATCTAAAATAAACACATTACCCATTTTGCTAATAATGTAGTCATAAATAATGTAGGTACTATATACTCCGTCTCAGGACTCGAAGCAATTAACTCTCCTCAACCTGATTAATGTTTGCCTGCTTGATTGTCCAGCGATCGCATAATTCTCCTTAATTAAATCATATCTATATCATTAATACTACAATATTACTAACTAACTAATATGCCTCCCGGGCATTCTGTGGCCAGACTACTGGCACGTTGCTATGGCCAAAGCAACTGCGTTTAAACCAAATTGGCCACTGGTTGCCTGCATTATGTGCAATAACTATCTGTCCGTTTTGTTCTCAGGCTTATTATTATCGAGTTACATCTAAATATTTACACGAAATAGTTTAAAAAACAAAAAAAAATCTTGCCTGTATTATCCCTAGATCAGTTACTTATTATAAGCTAAGAAACTCTTGTAAACATAGATCTTTTGTTATACCTATATATTAATGATAGAAATAATAATAAAAGGATTGTTTGGGACAAACGATGACTAAGGAAATTTATTCCTGCCAGAAGACAAATCAATAGCAAGAAAGTGACATCATAATATTATTAGGAACCATTACTCACAGTTATCACACTGTCAATTCCGATCATCGTAAATTTCCTTAACGACAATGGAACTAAAATAGAATAATTATTACAAAATTAGTTAGTATTCATATCGTATTGCGTCACTGTGAACATAATTGATAGAGTCGACACAGTCTACGCTGTCCCCGTTTAACGTTGTAGTTGGTCTTAGTTCTGTTTTTGTCTCAGAATTCGACCTGCAATGTGGTCATTATTGTAAGATAGGTATAAATCGGTCAATCTCAGAGAATCAATTTTTTGCGCGTCCAGGCTCCTAATGAGGCTTAAAATAAATCAAAGAGTTTATCTTATACTTCATGTACGGGGAAGGTACATCAAAATGATAAGTCAAAGATAAAAGTTAAAAGAAATGTATTTAAAGTCAGATAGAAAAACACTTAAAACTAATGCTAATTGATAAACACGCGGCGAAAGGAACGTTGGCTGTTGCCCGAACCGATTGATTGCAACTACTGATTATTGTGTTGAATGTATGTATTTTGTTCACTTCGCTGCGTGTTGATGTCAGCATAAAACTAAAACTATTGCGTTGTACGGGTTTGCTCGTACACTTCACAAATCATGTTTCTATTTGTATCTAACCAGTCTATATAAATTTGGGATCTAATCACTAGTATTCTGTCTAAAATATTGTATTAAACCTCTGTTCCCTAAGTACCGTAACTTGTCCCGACACCAACTTTGAGAGAAACAAAAACAACATTTTTGAATATTATTATTATACCATCGTCACAATTTTTGCTTTTCCACTGACCGTAATCCAGATAAATTTGATATGTCAATAACTCAAAAGTACTTGTCCGATTTTAGGGCCTTTTTGACTGGTAAATCAGTTCTATGTTTATATTCGATTCGTAGTATTCAATTAGCGAATCAGGAGAAAAATTGCTACGGTAATTAGGCAGAGAACGCCTGATGCTGAGAATGGCCGAAATATTAGTGCCTCCGTAGTTCTGCGGGCCTATCTTGACTGGGTCGAGTCTAGCGGTTGTGTTAAACTTTAGAAAAGAGATAGCCTTTGGTCTGGTCGATTTTGTTGCTAATTTTATAGATAGATACTGTCAGAACCATATGGTCTGGCAATTAAACTATTGTTTATGAAGATTGCTATAGAATCTAGAAGGTACTTAACGGAATGACACGATAGTATAATAAGTATGTAGGTATTTACAAGAGAAATGTTTATGTATCAGTTATTCTAGTACCCATAGTACTAGCTCTTTATTATTATTATTTTTTATACTACCTCCATAGCGAACGAACGTGTAGTCCACCTGATGGTAAGTGGAGTACAGCCCATGGACATCAACAATCCACAAAAGGAGATTATAGATGTGTCGCTGCAGCTGAGGACTACGGTGTTATGCCTCATGTGCCAGTAATTTCAGGGCCTGATCTCACCACCAAACCGGAACACAGTAATGGAAGCACTACTATTTGGCGGCATGTTAAAGGTGAGACGGTGGTGCTGCTTCCCTCGAGCTCATTCACAAGAGCTCTACCACCAGTAAAATGTTATTCATTTATTTGTTAGTTTAACAAAATCTGACAATAATATTTTAAACTGTAAATGAATAAATACTTTAAAATCTGTGGTTTCTCTGGCCGCCGCACTGAAGAAATAAAGTATAACTTTTTGTTTTATAAGTATAATACATACTTCTATTAACATTAATGTTACAAATAATGTACGCATCCATAAAATATTGATGATTCGTCAGTACATCAAAGGACAACTGTTTGATACTTAAATGTACAAACATATTACACTGGTCCTAGCTGTTCTTGGGATAAGATAGGCGGATGATGGTAAGTAATAAAATAATTTTATTATATAATTATGTAGTAGGTTAATGGCAAATATGGCAATATATATGTATAGTCATGTTTATTGTAGTATCGTGTGAAGTATTGTTTTTGTATATATTTTTATGTATCAGATTATTGTCAATAGTTTTCTTTTTTCTATTGATGACGTCTTTGTTTAAGATTTTAATGTTGTACATAATATTTGTATAAATAAAAAATGTTAGCCTAGAGGCATGTCCGTCAATATGTACATATTTAAGGGCACACTTCTAGTATGCTGATTTTAATTATTATAAGGAAATGATTATTATAATAATTGACTTTTTCACTTTGTGTGTAAATCAATTAAATTTTGGGATATATTATATTGCATATCAAATAAATAATCGCCTATCAATACATACTCATCATTTATATTCTTTTTTGCATCAAATAACTTACTTCACTACAGATAAACTAAATGTTTAACAAAACTCAAACTGCAGATAATTCGAAATTACACATCAATATGACATTCCTTTTTTCCTCATAATGCAATACAGTTAAATTTATTTTTGTACAAAAATACTACATGCATAGCATAAATACTGACTGCACATCAAATTTACCATATTTCATAGCAAAATAACTATCCCAGTCGCATATTAACCAGTAAGTACAACAAAATCTGTTCATCATATTTGTCTTAATTTTCAAGAAGCCATGCTCGGTAAATTTAATGATTATTATAACAAAAAAATCCTTTTACATTGCATTATTTCTAAAAGCAGAACAACTTAACTGAAAAACTTCGCGCGTTTTTTCGTCACTGGAGTAAATAATATAAAAATAAAAGCTATAGTTATGGCATAGGTCAATTATGGGTAAAGTAGTAGGTTAGGTTAGGTTAGAACTGCGACCATAACATAGCGCGAGCCGAGCGAGCGAAGCGAGCGTGCCGCGGCAGCGGCCGGCGAGTGCTAGCTAATCTTTGTGATACTCCGACCCCTTTTTGAATCTACCCACTAAATAAAATAATATTATACTACCTACCAATTTCTTATTATCATAGATCGTAACAGACGACAGTACGTGGCGCCACCTGCAGAAGCTAAAAATGTGCCTATTGGGCAAAAAAGGAAGCGTGGACGCCCCGCGAAAGCAAGACCTGCTTTAATAATTCAATAAATTACAATTTTGTATCTAATTTTATATTTTTTTTGCTGATCTCATTATGTGATAATTAATAAATAATAAGATGACTGTGACTAATAAAATGTTGTTTGATCTAGAAAAACTGCTGTAAATATTATAAAAATAGAAGCTATATTTAAAAGAAAAAGAGTTAACATGTATAATGTGCATTAAGATTATTAGTTGTGCATTGATAAAAAAGCTTTTACTTTAGGAAAAATTGCTGTGCGTTGTGAAAATAAATTGTAGTGTGTTTAGTGATATTTTGAGTTGAATATTTTGTTGTGCAATCAGTAATTTTGATGGGAATTCGGTATTTAATTGCATAGAAAAAGGATATTTTATGATTTGCGTTTAAATACTACCCTTAAATTTTGATATTTTTTGACATATTAGCCACGAACAAAAATGCATTTTAGTGTTTAAGAAATTATTTTTGTATAAAAATAGACAAAGACTATATAATATTAGAGTTAAAACCCGATAACGAAATGACTGGAAATACGATATTGATAGTTCCCTCCTAAACGACAAAAAATCGAAAAATCTTTATAATATATTAAAATGATTTTTACAAAATCCTAACTAACGGTGCTTTCCAAAACTCATAAATAGAAGTTAGCAAGTAAAATAATTAGGAGCTAGTATCGTAGCAGTAACGAGGCTTCAACGAATAACCGTTTTTCCCAATAAACCTATTTTACGATAAACATAAACTTGTGTTTAGGGTCCGGAGTACAAGGCCTACGCAAATATCCATTTCCAATATCCACCGGACGGACGTACACACTGCTTGCGTGGAAGATAAATTCGCATGAACTATAATTATTTTGAGTTAGTCTGCTTCTATGGTCGAGTGGTTAGCGTAGGCGCCTCTTAATGCGAGCTCTCGGGTTTGATTTTCGCGTCGGGCAAAGAGCTATTTGTGAACTTTCTGTCAAGAAATTCACACAGCACGGTGTTGGAATTGTGTCCAGTGGATGGCAATAAGCTCACCCTGTATACCATGGGACCTAAAATATAACAGGTAAAATTTGGGTGTTGTACACCTCTGCAACACTCCTCTGGGTTATATAGACGTAATGTTATGTTATGTTAAACTTTACTTGGATTATTCCTTTATCAATGTTTTGTTGTAAATCATCTCAAATTATAAATATCAAGCCACATAAAGCGTTGCTGTTATCATGCGTTATCAATCGTGCAGCCGCATACGCCTCCACCCTAAATGACGGTACACTACCATAGTGACGTTAATCTGGTGATCTGAACTGACTACAAGTCCCATTAGTAAAGGACGAACCCGGCTCTTATTGGTATCCCCCGGGTCCCACCCGATCCGCTCGTTATTTTGCATTAATGCCCCAAAGTTTCACTGCTAATACCGCTTTGATGAAGGAAATTTCGTTACGGGCATTAATTAAGAAAAAGGCGAAACCTTTTTCCAATAATAAAGCTGACACAAATTTAATAGGACTTGGAAAAATCCTTCGAATCAAAGTCGAATCTTCATATTATTAAGGATACAAGGTGAAAAATTGAGGAAAACATGATATTATGATAGATGGATCACCTTCATCATAAATGTTTATGTGCAAACACGTTTTTACACAAAACATGATGTATTTTTTAGCGTTGACACGTATTATACGTGTCAACGCTAAAAAACAACATGATGTATTTTTTAGCGTTGACACGTATAATACGTGTCAACGCTAAAAAATACATCATGTTTTGTGTAAAAACGTGTTTGCACATAAACATTTATGATGAACGTGATCCATCTACATCAACATGATGTATTTTTTAGCGTTGACACGTATAATACGTGTCAACGCTAAAAAATACATCATGTTTTGTGTAAAAATGTCTATAGCAATATTTATACTTTAGTTTACTTGTCATGGCAGAGTTATTTACATAATTACAATATAAATACAATTTAAACAATTATTTTTGACTTGAGCTCAACATTTTATTTAAGTATGCATCTTAATAGCAATCAGTTTTTTTGGTTTACCGGCGGAGTAACCTAATGTCAAATTGTTAGCTGAAACAGTTTGATAAGTATCCAAAAAAGCCGTTTAGTTTTCAGTTGATTAAGCAATATATAATGTTGACTTTGCCTATCATTCATAAAGCTATGTGCTCAATTAATTTAATAAATGGTTAATATAATGACTACGATGCAAAATAATCTTTTGTCACGTCATCGTTAACGGCCTTTGCTTTTGTATTCCAAATTGAATCATCTTTAAAACAACAGTCTGTCTGTAACAGTAGCAAATAAAATTCCATCGTCTTTGAGACGTCTCAAAGTTTTCCTAACAATGGAAACAAAGAAGATACGTCAATAAAATCTTTTGAAGCATTTCTCAAAGAGAAGTCTTTGAGGAGTCTATAAGCTACTGTTGAGGCCCCTCTCTTATTCACTAAAATGGACTTTGAGGCCTCGTCGATTCCTTTAAAACCCAGTGTTCGGGAAATCGCTTTTTCATCCCCGGTAATGGCCCGTCTTGGGACGTTTTAATTAACTATGACTTCGAGAGCTTTTTTAATTCAGCGATGAATTATTAACATGGCTTCTTTCATTACAGTCTTGGAAAGTTGCCTCTCTTCAGTAATAAATTTTCAAGCAAAAATATTCTGAAAAATAACATGAATCTACATAACGACTACTTGACTGCAAACACGTCAGCAGAAAAGCCTAAATATTAGCACCTCAGATTTCTATGTAAACTACAGATTGGGTAATTCACCTAAACAAATAACTCTCAAGCAGCCCACACCTTAATACTAAAATGTACACACTCCACCTATTTGCACAACTGTGTTCAAAACCGAGGTACTCAACTAGTATTATTCAAACAATCGACTCTGTAATCGAACGTATTATCCATATTGAGTCGCCATAAAAACTGAAGGACATAATGAAAGTAAATATCACATTTTATGGGCGCTAAGTCGTAAACCATCGTAAGTACAAAAGCATTCTATTTTGTGATCGTAATCTGGAAAAGGTGATATTTTTATGCTCTCATCTTGTTTTACTTATTTGTAAGGCTGGTGACAGACCTATAAAAAGTTATTTCTACGCTAAACCACATATTTACACACAACGTCTGTGTTGTTTTTTCATTACATTTGCAATTATAAAATATAGCTAAGCGAGATAACAGATCTACAATTAATTCAATTTGCGTATCCAATAGGACACAAAATCGTAGAAAATAATCCTTGCAAATGCCTTTGTCCTTGAGCAGGGGCCCAACAAGAAAGAATAGATTAATATTAGTGAGAGCCCCGTCACTTTTTTCCACATATTTTCCCTTATAATGTTTCGGCTGATCTCCATCAAACGTCGAACGTCTGGCGCCGATACAACGGAGGCTCTCATAAAGACTACTTAACGCCCCAGGCGATGTACTTAAGGCTCCAGCAGTCTTGTTTGTGACACTATTTTGCTAAAGAATGGTGACATGTAGGGCAACCTCTTTTTACGGCAGAAAAAAGATACAAAGTACGTAAATAGGTGGAGACAAGCTTTTTAGTGCGGTTTTATAAGCAAACAAAGTAATAAGACACTACGTTGTATGGAATATTTACTCCTTTGGCTCGAAGTCATGATAAAATATCCATAAAGTCGGCTTTTTGCAAAGGTAGTGATTTTTTATGAAAAAAGTGGCGCTGTTTTTTAAGTTCGGTGTCTTGTTTTGACTACAAACAATAAATTTCTGATACTGATAGTGAATCACTATCACTATCACTACATAGTATAAAACAAAGTCGCTTTTCGCCGTCTGTCTGTCTGTACCTATGTAAGCTTAGATCTTTAAAAATACGCAACGGATTTTGAAGCAGTTACTTATAATAGAATAGATCTTTTCTAAACAATAATTCATACTTTATGTAAAACATGCATATTATAGTACTACAAAGTACCCGGATCGAAGCCACGGCAGGTTGCTACATAAAGATAATTAAGAGTCGGTACTATTATAACCATAACTAAAACCATTAAAAAACTTGCTTTAAACGCTAATCAGCTAATGCAACGCAGTTGCCTAATTAATAATGCATTATCAATAAACCAAAGGTTTTTGATGGTAATTTTATCATTACAAGATTCTTTAATTAAACTTAATTACTATTTAAAATACAAACAGGCAATTAGGCAAATACTGACACCTGATTCCAAATGCTTTTTAATTGATACATTTAATTAATTACAGAAAGCCATTTGCTGTGTAAATAATTGTTTTTATGTTAAATAAAGCGACTGTTAAGTACACATTATTTTATCATTACGCAACCTTGCTGACCATAGCGTCTAATTAGATAAGTTCTTAAGCTTTTTAAAATAATAACTACTGAAAATGCTACAGTAATTTCGAGGAATTAAAATAACGATAAGATGTAGAGAATATAACATTTAAATACAGACGCTGCTAGCACAATGGCGTATCTAGCTGAATTAACTATTTCTGAGATAACCCTGAGACTAGATAGCGTTAGTCTGTTCGTATTAACCGAGCTCGCTTCCAGGAACGTTCCAGATATAATCGCTTAGCGTGTGTCGTATATGTACAAAACAAACGTTTAAAATCTTCATACAATAGTTAACGCAAGCCTTTGTTGTCAAGCGTTCACGCTTCATTTGAATTCTTTGACGCAGCGGGGAACGAAAGTAAGTGCGTTTTTTATGAAGTCTTTAACCTTTAACTCCGAAACTGGTTTGAATTTTAATGAGTTAATACATCAATACATCATCGAGTAATACTGTAATATCGACGGTTAATATCGTCGAAGGTTTTCGCTTCTCGCCGCCGCGGGGCGCCGCCATCTCTGAGGACCCGACAGAGACCCCTGGTGGAAGCAACCTGCCCCTTTCATTGTGCCTGACACGAAACACAGTCGTAATCGCACCGCGGCAAAACGACACATGAGCTTTTGTACGCCTCTCTATAATCTACGATTCATCGCGCACTGTTTAAAGCGAAGGCAATTTATTCTGCATGTCATCCTTCAATAAAATAGTGTACAATAAAAGAACTACCACCTACACTTTACGGTACATTGGAACGCGAGTTTTATAGACTAAAATATTTATATGCATATTTTAGATAGCTATTACCATACTGTCACGGCATAGCACGTGAACCGCTAGACAAATACTTGTGTTAGCCAACAATCGACTATCTATTCAGTACGTATGGTTAAACAGTAAACAAAACTCATGGACCATTACACGTCGAGTATTTGTAAAATAATCAAAATGTTAGTTGCGTTCACAAATGTTTGCTGGAAACTCGTTAAGTTTGTGATTTATTTGATGTGATGGGTGGGCAATCGTTTGATAGCGCAGTTTGTGTACCACTTCAAAGTCATGATTTACACATGCTGAAGTGCTTCCAACGGGAACAACTACTAGTGGATAGAAAACGCAAAACTAATGTTCGAGTAAATCGATTAACAAATAATGTATTCGAAAGTTGCTCAACAACTTGTATAAGTCATAAGTTCATAACAACTTTTAACATCATCTGCCTCATAATGACACCTATTATAGATATGAATAAGATATTCATTTAATTTATCTGGATTAGTTTAAGATCCAACATGTATATTTTTCTGTAAATATGATATTTAAAAAAAAATATATTAATAAGATGGCTTGTTAGTATAAATTAAGTATTATACATTTTTGATATCGTGTTCATGCACAGTCTTTCTTCATATTGTTTTATAAAATTTTATAAATACACGAAACTTTCATTATGAACGTGAATTCATTGCTTTATTTTGGTAAAATCGTAATAAATTTTAGATCCGATGAGACAAGTTAAGCTTATATTTGTACACACGTCCACTTGTCTTCTCATAACAATACAAAAATATTATCATAAGTTTTAAGAAAAAACATCAACCAATTAACTGTCGAGTGAGGAACCACGTTGAAGATTTAGAAGCGTTGTTTATTTTGAATTTAGTATAATATTATATAGTGTTTGAGCGGTGTGTTTACATTGGGAATGATAAAGACCACCCGGCTTTGTACGAGGGCATACATTCGGTGGCTCCGTTTTGTGCCAACAGCAGTTGGTTTGCCTCAGAGCAAACAGAACAAGGCAAATAAACACTCGATCGAGGAAAGCGGTCGCATTTGATTTTTACTTTTCATATTTCTTTTTTTTCTCTCAATAGGGAAAAGCAGTTAACGATTTAACAGAGCAACCTTTTTCTTCACCTTTTATGTTGAGTGCTTCACATTATGGACTCGTGACTCAAGCCCGTTCTTTTTTTTTGCGAAATTATGTTTTTATTGAAAACGTTTTTTAGCAATTACGGTAGTAGCAGTTGATGTTTTCTGTGTTAAGATTTCAAGTTTATTATAATAACACTTGATGTAGGACGGTTTGACTATATCAAACGAGTTTATTAGAAAAAAAACTTTAAAATTTTTTCGTTTAAATTTTTTTTGGATCCACTCGAACAAAAAGTACAGCGAGCTGTACCATTAACCCTAATGTTTTACAGGTTAAATAATGATAAAAATTTTAATCTATTCACCATGGTACTTATTATCTACTTACTTATCTACCCCTAATAAAAAATGAAGACAACAAAATTCAAGAGTAGATTGAAGCTCTTTCTCTGAAGAAAGCACACCCCAACGGAAAAATAAACAGCCAAGTTTGAGGCCATCAACAAACTATCACGTCTTTAGGAGCTCAAAGTCCTCACTAACGACGTTATCATTGTCGGAAAGGAAAACCGTCAGTTTGGAAAGCCTGAAAATGCAGCGGGGAGACTAGACGAAAAAATTCGTTTCCGACTGCGTCTTGTACATATTATGTGTACTTCCTCCCTGTTTGAATATTGCCACAGTATAAAATTATACAGTGCTTTATTTTTGACATGCTTCCGGCCGCGGCCCCGCCTGCGTGGTACGACAATAAAAAGTTACCTATGTTATTTTTGGGTCTTGTACATATTAATCTATCTGCTCACTTATTTTCATTAAGATCCGTTCATAACATTCAGAGCTTTATTGGTATAAACAAACAAACAACCTTTTTTCTATAAAGGTCTTTCACCTTCATCGTTATAGATTTGAGTTCAATCTCTAAAGTATTGAAAGGTCACTTTACAGCACGATATAACTAAACTACGTTCAAGTGAGATTTTGCATTTGCCGTGATACCGAAAATAATAATATATGATCCCAGGACTTACATTTATAAGAACTTGTGTCTCCCAAACAATATAGAGCATAGAGACAAAAGCCGTAAAAAAACCACAAGAAATACTTATGACTTTTGTTTTTATTTCGTTGCAAGAAAGTTTGCTACAAAATTCTTGTCTAAAAATTGTTTTATTTGTGTAGCGGGTGACTTCTAAGGAATAGAACCTTGAGCCTTAAAGCCGCAAACAGGTATTACAAGTTTATATTTTTTGCCATAATTATACCAATTAAACACCATACAATATCGAATCGATAATTCTAACTATACTAAGCACTGTATCTAATGGGAATATTAGGATCTTTTATATTTTAACTAACAATTATGGTGTTTGACTATCGGACATTTTGTTTAATTACATTTTTTGCTGTGTACAACATGTTTGGATTTTAATTGAGATGACAATTAGTAGAGAATGTTCGCATAACGGGACTAAACTATTAGAGCGTTGTATAATAACTTGATTAATTAAGAAACTGTACAATTTTTTTGCAACAAAATTAAAACGCTTTGCCAAATGTCTAAACTATTTACAATTTTAAACTATTACATTTTGAATGTAGAAGATTAACTTTTTTGTTGGGTACGGTGAAATTGACGGATAACTAAAATTATTGATGACCAGTCATTAATATTAAATTGGCACTATTTTAAAAAAGTTAGCCAGACGTTATCTAACATTAGAGGAAGACCACACATTAGATTTGTTTCGCTAAAAAATGGTAAGTTTGATCATTACGACGACGACGTGGGTTGTAAAAACTTATATTGTTTGTATATGTTTGCATCACCTCGCTTAGGAACATATTATATATGCAATTCTAGAGATGCAAAGTCGTAATCTTACCATGGTAATTCACGGTGATTTACCGTGATTTAAGGTAAAAACGATAGTTTACTGTACTGTGTGTCTATAGTAAAAAAACAGTCAAATATATTTTTTGGATTCTGTTGATCAGTTTTTGTAGGATTTTGCAACCATAACCGCGTGGGCTCTTAAAAAATAATGCCAATTTTAATTGGCAATTTCTTATTTTTTTCTATATTTTATCTATCACTGATATTTTTGGCATTTAGCATATCATTTCCTATACCATTTTTTACACAATTTCTATTGTTTATACTATAATTAAAGTGTTTAGCGATACTGCAAATAGTCTAAATCTTCATTATTTTTGTGATAGCATGCACCGTTTCCGAGATACAGCTTTTGAAAAAAAAAATTGTTATAAAAGTAGATAGATGAAATTAAAATACTGCGAGTTATTTTTGTTATGATTCTGTGAATTAGTTTTTGTAGGATTTTGTAACCTCTAACGCCTGGGGTTTAAAATGAAATAAATGAAATCACAAATAGTTTACGGTAATCTATAAAGGTTGCCTGGCAGAAATTGCGTCAAGCAATAAGGCCACCCTTTGCATATTGTTATTGTTTTTATTAGTTGTCTTTAGTTTGTAATGAAATGGTATGCAAGTAAAGTTTTATCTAACTATCTATCTATCTATAATAAATTACGGTAAATATCCGTAAACTATCGTTGTTTACCAGCGTTCTCGGTAAGCTTACGTAATATTGCAACCCCAGACCCGTACCGTTTAAATACTGAATAGGAAAGGGAGATCAAAGCGAACTCGGCTTAACACGTTAGGCAAAATGGCACTTAATCTAACATAATGTTAAGGAGCCAGTATACCAACCAATTTAACTACGCTATGTCATATTTCAGTAGCTCTAGTATGTACAACACCGGCTCGCGATCCCCCGCTGCGATAGCACGCACGGCACAACTGATGGCACGGTGGCGCCCTCTACCTATTTGTAATTTACTTAAAAATATGGCCGTAGATAAAGTCAGGGGTTCTTGCAGCTAATTCCGTGTTTTGTTACGTGTCTGCTTAAAGCGTTAGAATTTGTTTCACGGATTCCGAATTTTCTTAGCTAATTGTATCAAAGAACAAAGTGAATTTGGTTAATAGATAGTTCGGAAGTAATAAAAAAAAATAACTTAGAATATTTTTTGAATTTAAACCATAAATTGTGAACAGTTAATTAAATCTGAATTGAGAATTTGAACATCGAATTTGGCTTAAGCAACCTGCTTTACCCACTATACAAATTGCAAACCTCTTGAACGTTTCCAATGATTGCAAAGTGGATCCTTACCTGGATTCACAAAATCGTTTAAACGAAGAACTGCAGACAGCGCTTGAGTAATAATAAGTTAAATTGAGAGCCCATAGCATTCAAGAACGCTTGACTAGGCTAAATGAAATCTCTTTGCAAAAAATGTATGTACAACCTTTTTAAATTGAGTGCTTGCAGATCTCTACGTTTTTTGTTCGTAGCTAGTATTATGGTTACTGGTTAGATCTTTTATAGTCGTCTAGTCTAGCCTATAGTTGGCCAACCTTTTTTGGACTACCGCCCCCTTCTTATTGATTATTTTTATAGCATTTAGCTATGCTTAACAAATTATACTAAGAAACAGTTGAAAAATTATGGAACCGGCAGGATTTAATACTGCGACCTATGCATTATATTTATTAAAAAAACCGCATCAAAATCCTTCTCGTAGTTTTAAAGTTTTTTTAAGATCATACATAGGGACAGGCAGATAGACAGCGGGAAGCGACTTTTTATACTGTGTAGTGATAGTAATGATGGTGATACAGGGTGGATGCGACATAGTTTCATTCTTTGGTTTTTTTGTAAAATGTTTGTTCGAAAATAAAAATTGACCATTATGGATCACTAAGGTTTCAATAAATGCTGCTGTATTGCAACTTGCATCCTCCTCGTATAATAAGTTAGCTAGACTCTAATGAGCGCAATAACAAAATAATTAAAATTGAAGGGAAGATCATTAATTTTGTTCAATGAAAGCCTGTCTTAATTTTAAGACAGCACCAATGTATTGTCTGGAGCGCAAATTAAACATCTCATCTTACATGCGTTAAAATACTTACTTACATCACACGTCACTTTACTTAATTTTCACAACATATTATACTATTTCACTGGCAATTTGCGTAATTAAAATCATACCAAAAACAAGTGAAAAAAATAGGATGGATTCGAAACGCCAGCGTTTAGATAAAAGGTTTTGTAACAAAGCAAATATTTGAAAGAAACGGACTTCACAGACTAAAAATCACGTCTCTGAAAACTTCGCGTCATAAATCTTGTTCTCGATTTGAATAAGAAAGTCAGTTTCCGAACGATTGAATGAAAAACTTATTCTTTATTCAAAAAAGGTATTCGTCTTTTGTTCTCTTTTTAAAAGGCTCAGTAACGAACACTAAATTAATAATCGGCTGTCCTTCGCTACTCTCTGGGGTTATAAAATGGGACCAACTTGAAATTAGTTCCGGGAATATCCAAAACTTTTGGGTTGCATCCGTATTACAATACGGGATTAATTTTAACAGCTGTATTATTTTAACTACCAAACTAGTATATGGTACTATATCCTAACAAGCCATACTTTGTAATACGGTCGTGGTAAATGGCCCGCTGTAAACGAATTAAAACTTTAACAAAGTCAAATTTAAGTTGCGCTTACGAAAATCTAAATTAATTAGTTGAAGTTACTTTAGGGGAACAATTGGTTGGCTGTTTTCTATACAAAAGTAATATGGGTTTAACTTTTATATTATTAAGTTTTCATATTTTTTTTAAAGACTTCATATCTATAACACTTAATGCATATTTGTTAGCGCCCATTTTTTACAATTATTATTTTAAATATTTAAGTTTGTATCTAACTCAATTAATGATTAAAACGATTTTGACAACATTTTGACACATGCATTTTAGTGTGTTAGATATGATTTTTCTATAAAAATAGATAATACTATCATAAGAAACAGTTGAAAAAATTATGGGACCGGCAGGATTTGAACCTGCGACCTTCTGCACACTGGGCAGCCGCTTTAACCAACCAGCTACGCTAATCTAGCTTTTGCTAAGCATAGTTAAATGCCATAAAAATAATCTATAATAAGTAAACACTTAGTAATATTAAATTGAAACCCATAGTATTTTAATATGAAAACATAACGCTCGGGTGTCTACTCTTGACAAGAAAATGTTGAGACAAAAAGCTTTTAGTCAAAGAGACAAGAAAACAACTCATGTACTTAGTTGAACAAAAACGTCTTAAAACTACCAAGAGGAATTGTGTCTCTCGTGAAAGAAACTTTAGAAAATAAACTTTAATAAAATACTAGGTGCTGACTTTGATAAGCTTAGCATTAAAATAATACAATACAATAATTATAAATAAAGTGTGTAAGCAGTGTAAGTATGTAGTTCTTTATATAATTATAATAATCAATATATTAAAGAAAGTATACATATAAATGTGGTTCAATGAGAATCAGCTTGATAACATTTGCTATATTTGTTTTTACAAAAGCAAGCTGTCTGAAAAATAACATAATTTTCCTTGCGCTTCCCCTATTAATCATTTCGTAATTAACATTTTTAGCTATCCTTATCTCGCTACAATTCCCTGAACAAATCCTCAAATAAATCTAAATAAAAACAATTGTTCGGACGTAGACAAAGCGTCCATTAAGCGTGGTATTAGTCATGGTTCTCATTGTGCTATAAATCACCGAAAAACAGGCACCTCGGGCCTCGCGTGACGTCACGAAACCACCAAAGGTACATACACCCGATGTCATAATTTTCTGTTCGTTTTTACGCCCGTGACTAACGCTAGGACAATATTAATTGCCTCCAAATTCAATTATAGTCAATGTATTCCATCGTTTGTGCACCGAAAGGAAACACAAATAAATTGTTTAATAAACAGCCAAAGCAGTAATAAGTTTGAACCAGCAAATATATTAGACTGCGGCTGCTAAAGCATTCCAATTTCTATTTAGCGCTGCAATATCCCATTTGTGTGCAAAACGGTGTATTGAAAATACGATCAACTGTCACGTGAATCGAAACATTATTTCCCCAATAACTTTGAGGTTTTAACCCTAATAAACAACTTTACTGGCGAACGGTATCCCATTTCTCAATATAGTATAAGACAATATTATACGCATATTATGGCTTCCGTGACAAAAGTTCTTAAGAAATTCTACTCGAATTAAGGCAATAATTTTGCGCGATATCTTTCAGATAAGCAACGATTCGCGAGGGAGCTTACACCTGAAGTGGGGAACTGGAAATTGGGAACTGTAACTCAACAAGTATTAGGGGAAAGAAAACTCCGTAGACTGCCATCTGTAGGCCTTATCTACGTCTATAAATATCGCCCGGAGCCGTACGAAGGAGTTATGGTTCCAGAGGTACTTTCAGTCCTCGCTCGGTAATGGATAATTCATGCACCCTTCGCCGCTGTTTCATAATTTTCCAGACATTTTTTGTAATTATTATCCAATGTTCGTGACTTTGGAAGTGCAGATGCCGTGAGCAATAAAACGTCTAAGTTTTGACTGGTTTTTGTTGCCGAAGTTACGTCGCTGTCTTGCATTAATTTAATTATTTTTTACTGAATTAAAATAATGAGTTTCGTTCGTTGTTTAGTTAAGTTTTTTGGTTAATATAGATTTTTTTGAAAGTTGTAGGGTTTTTGAGACTAAGACTTGTTCTATGTACCACCTGTGTGACCTTTACACCTTTCACCAATTAGTAGTGCTTGTATTATTACGTACTGTTTTATTTAATGCCACAGTTAGACACTGAAATTACTAGTAGAGTGGGCATAATCGTAAATCGTAATCCTTCAACGCAACAACGCGTAGCAACGCATATTTTAATGTACCTAAATTGATAAATAGTAACCACATACCATGTAAACGAAAAGCTAGTTTTCTACATACTTCGAATAAAATTTCCCTATATTTTGATAAAGCTGCGTTCTCATTTTATATTTTTCTAAAACTACTTGTTCTTTTTTTGCGCATTCGTAAGCGTGTATCTCCGAATGCGAGCATCCCAGACATGCCTCACGGGGCTGCCTCCTCGTGACACTATCGCAGTACGGAACAAAAAGTACCAGTGTGTATTGGTCCTGAGATATTTCCTGGTAGCAGCTGAAATAAAAGGTCCTGGTGCATTTTCAGCCTTATACATAAAATGCTCAGTGTCAGCCAACTATTAAATGCCTTTGTGCCAAAACCAATGTGAACGAGAATAATACCTTTATGCATGAACTTTGAGAAGGAAGCTCAGGAAGGCAATACAGCTAGCCGAAAACAATGGGATGTGGAGAGCGATAGTGAAGAGCAGCGTTCCTGATGGTCACCCGTCTTGAGGAAGCGACCAAGAAGAGAAGAGACTGTGTTTTACATTAATGGTCAGATTAGAATAATCCCTTAACATACTGATATCTTCGAACTACACACCTCTCGTCTTTTCGAAGATATGTGTGTATTTATCATATAAATTATCGCTCGTTAACGGTAAAGAAAAACATCGTGAGGAAACCTACATGCCTGAGAGTGCCTAATAAGTGCTCGAGGGTGTATGAAGTCTACCAATCCGCACTTGGCCAGCGTGGTGGACTATGGCCTAACCCTTCTCATCATGAGAAGAGGCCCGAGCCCAGCAGTGGGACATTTATATTAATGGCTGCTATTATAATACTGATAACGAAATGTAAATAATTTATCGTGCTATTATGATATAGCAACGAAGCATCTGTGATGCAATATTTAGTCCACTTACCACCTGCTTTAACCGATAGCTTATTTACTTACAAATCGAATCCATTATAAATGAAATCGTTGCTAAGTACTGACCAGTGTTTCTACGGTAAATACAATGTAAGTACTGTATATAAAATACGTTGAATATTTCACGTAAATGTGCAACAAATTCGCAGTGTAATTTGTAGCAAGTAACAAGAGTCATTAAGGATTTCACACAAGAAAGCGTGGCTGGATTCTGTGAATCACATGGTGAACTTAACGAGTTGTGTTATGAATAAACATTTCAATTATAACCGCAGCTTTTTGATCAATATCGAAGACATACCTGTCTTCGAAACATTCAAAACCAAAACACACTACATTATGTTCCAAACTACGTTATTAAGTATACTCGCACCTTAAAATACCACTAAGATTCTGTTCATTCGAACCATTAAATGATTAGTATCTAATGTAATTATACATTGTTGATGGAATACAATCTTAATCATATACCCTAAACAAAAGTATTTTCTAGTTATTTATTTGATTTATTGTTTCTCTCCATTACCATTACAAGTAACAAGAGTCATTAGGATTTCACACAAGAAAGCGAGCCTGGATTCTGTGAATAACATGCTGAACTTAACGAGTTGTGTTATGAATAAACATTTCAATTATAACCGCTTTTTGTTCAATGTTGGCATCGAAGACGGTTAATGGCGAGAAACAATAAATAAATCGAACAAACAATAAGGAACTAGAAACAATTTTCTTGTTTAGGGTATATGATTAAGATTGTATTCCATCAATTATGGAAAATTACGTTTGAAACTAATAACTCAGTGGTATTTTAGTGGCGAGTTTACTTAATAAGTGAGTTAAAATATTTCAGCAACCTTTGGAACATAACGTAGTGTCCAGGTAAGAGGCTAGGCTGGCTGGTTGGTAAAGCGACTGTCTGGTGTGCAGAAGGTCGCAGGTTTAAATCCTGCCGGGCCCATTTCTTTTTCAACTGTTTTTTAGTATAATGTAGTGTGTTTTGGTTTTTACACCGTTCGCGTTGTACAGAATAAGCTTGCTAAGAGTTAATTTGAACACACGATATCGCCGTGTTTTACAAATAGCAAACCAGTTTAATTTTATCAAGAAGGAAAGCATCGTGAGCAAACCCACGCGTAATTGTAATGTTCCGAGATCAGTAAATTTGTGGCTGGTTATACCGGGAATAGAACTCCCTATCTATTGCTGTGGGCGGCGAAAGGCGACCAAGGAACTGTGTGGTTAATGTGCAAAGACTATATTTAAAGTTATAAATAAAGCACAGGTTCTTAGTTCTCACGGCTTATTTTAATTGGAGGAGGAAGGAAAGCACACGGCTAAGCAGCATCCGTGGGTAGTGTAGATTAAACATTTAAACTTGGCATGATCGTTCTTATACATGGGTGATAATTCTGATAATTCATTAAATTTCCTCTTATATCTTTTTTTTAAATGCTTACTATTTTGACTTGCAAATACATATTACTAGTATTTTTCTTAACCCCGTCCAGCTAAGCTTAATTCGCTTGTGTTAGGAGGAAGTTCACGTCCGTGGTGTAATGGCCAGGATTTGAATCCACGGCCTCTTGATCCTAAGACCGATGGTCTAATAGCGCCACGGCCGCTTTCTCGTGCCCTAGATGTCACATTCACATAATAGGTTCCCATAAAGAAGGGTAATATTGTTTCGAACGTACTGAAGGTATCGCTGATGCACTCCAAGCTACGTTAGAGTTTTGCTCATCTACCATCACTAGAAGTGTAGTATTCATTAATGAAATACATGTTTGACACCTAGCTTAGGTAACAGTCTTCCCACAATATAACTGTCAAAATGTAAAAAGGTCATCATTTTGTGTGTTCTTAAAATATTACATATCATAACATCACGCCTATATTACCTAGAAGGGTATAGCATAGGTGTACAATACCCACATTTCACCTGATATGTTTAGGTCCCACGGGATAGGGGGTGAGCCTGTCGCCATCCAGCAGACACAGTTTCAATTCCTTTCCTGACGAAAAGTTCACAAATAACACTTTGCCCGACCCGAGGAATCGAACCCCTCGCAGTGAGAGGCGCTAACCACTAGACCACCAAGGCAGAGTCTTAAAATATCATTGTGAGAAAATAAATGCTTTTTTATTTTTATTACTGAAAAATATATTATTAAAATATAATACTTGCAAAAATTAAATACCATATTGATAGATGAAACGAAAAACTTACGATCATTTATTTTGATTGAAGATCATTATTTTAGTATAGATTTAAACTTTGAAAGCTATTATGAAATCTATAACTCATAAGAGCACTATCAGTGCAATCGAGACACGAAATCGAGAAAAATATCAAAATTCACTCAATCGATTACACAACATTTCGATCGATTACACCAATAAGTTTTATCATAAAATGATTTGGTAATTTGAATACAAATCAATGATGATCTTTATTGACCACAAGACTCTTAAGATATATATATCATTTTTTAGATTGTTTAGTTGAATTTAAACTATATATTTTATTGCCTCGATAGTCTAGTGGCTAGCAAATAAGTCTCGGTTTCGATGCCCGGGTCGGGTCGAGCAAAGTGTTATTTGTGAGCTTTCCGTCAGCAAAATCACAATAGCACGGAGTCGGAATTAATAATAAAATAAATAAATTTTGATTTTTTACATTAGAAAGAACGCCAGGAGCAATTACACTATCCAATGGTCCCAATGACGAGGCCAAAATATACACATTGACTCACACAAGTACACCCAGTCTCAAAACAAATCTTAGTAAATCCCATGTGGGGATCGAACCCACAACACCAGTGCAATGGAGAGCGGCGAGGCGACCGCTTAAATTACTACACCACACCTGCAGACATTAAGTCCGGTGGATGGCGAAAAGGCTCTTCCCTATCTCATGGGATCTAAATATAACAGGAGAAGTGTTGGTGATGTACTCCTCTGCAACTCCTTTCGAGGTGTTATAGATGTGATGAAATGCTATGTTTTAAAACTTTGGGAAATATCAGAATGATTTCTTATTTTTTTTTTAAAACGCTTCTATTTTAACACGCTAAGAAGTTACGCCAATGTTAGAAAAAACTGTAACGGTTTTAACCTATATTATTTATACATTATGAATATTTAGGACACAAATATACATACATAATACTCCTTTGTCGGTGCGGTAGCTTAAAATAACCACTCTATTTCTAAACTTCGATCATGTATCGATAAGTACTGGTTTCAAATGCAATAACCAGGTCCAATAAGATCATGTGATAAATTCAGTGTCCCGCCAAATCAAAATACCGTTGAAAATCTCATAAACGTTAACAGTATTATGTTAGACAGCTCTGTCACAAATTGTAATGCCTTGGAGTAAAATGTTTAACGTTGTCAGACAACCTTTTATCTTTAGCAAATTAATTCAGGCCATATTGTCCTCGATAAACCAGAGATATCTTTGTCTGGTTCTTAGCTAGGACTTAGTTTAGGTGCTGAATTAATTTTAGAACGATATGATTATGTAGTTTGAATATTTCGAATTAATTTCAGATAGATATGATTGCGTTGCAACTAAATTTTGTAACTGTTTTACTTACCTACTTGTGAAATGTAATTCTGAAATAACTTATTAGAGTATCTATTAATAACTTAATAGACGACCGGATGGCGGGGTGGGTAGTGTACCTGCCTGCGACGCCGAGGTCGTGGGTTCGATTCCCACTTAAGACAAATCTTTGTGTGCATAAACATGGGGGTTTGTCTTAGTCTGTGTGTTTCTATGTATAATAAGTATGTATTTACAAAAGAAAAGTATATATGTATTAGAATCAGTTATTCTAGTACCTATAGTACAAGCTCTGCTTAGTTTGGGACTAGATGGCGTTGTGTGTGAGTTGTGAAATATTTATTTATTTATTTATATTTATTTATTTATCCAGAGTAGTGTCAAGAAAGTAAGTAAGTTAAGTTAAGTATAAGTTAAAATTTTAATTATTTTTTTTTATTTTAACTGAATATTTTCTAAGATGGCTGCCAGTCGGGGCAGTCGGGGGGGAAGCGTGCGGGGTGCCGCCAGTAGAGAGTTTAGGTATATTAAAACTTAAGAGTCGGATTTTTATTAAGATAATCTCACTTGCAAGTTCTTCGAGTAAAATATTCCTTAGATATATAGTTTGTGCTTCAAAATAAGTTCTTAACTTAAGGTATTTAAGTAGCTACATTTTTCAATGCAAGTATTTTAAGTACAGCTACTTATCACTAAAATGTAAAGAGAAGATTCTATAAGTATCGCCTTTTGGCATCTTCTAATTACCTTAACTCAAAAGCATTCGTCTCGCCTTTTACGATCACAAAGCGTAATAACTCATAATTTTTATGTGAAAACTTTCCTTGAGGGCAAAGCGTTTGTGCATAAGTAATGATACTAATCATGGCTTGCCTCCTCAATACCATTTACGCGAAACAGCCGACATCCATTTATTTCTTCCTTGTCACTCCAATACGGTTTGGAGGCTATCCCACTCAATTTTTCTCTGTCACCCTGACTCTTGACTTCGAGACACGACAGAGGGCTCTTTACTCTCGAAATTGCACCGTAGGGGAGTGCTGATTAATAAAGAAAATAAAAATCCCGAAGACGTGAGTTCTCGAGATATGATTTAGAGGAGGCACGTTCACGTTTGTGTTTTGAATTCAGATTTTTATTCAAAGTGAATATGAAAATTTATAGAATATTATATTGATGGCACAAGTGCCGACACTCGAGGCGACGGTGATTGAATTTTCAGAATAATGAACATGGATATTCACTCTGAAAGTGTGGGCGCGGCGTCAAAAATTTCATTACATTGTGAACGAGTTGCTGAGAGAAAATCCTTTATTTAGGTGGTTTTAAATCCGTACACTATACGAATCTATGATTGGATTCTAATGATGAAAAAATAACAAAACATGACATAACATCACGCCTATACAACACAGAAGCTTATATTAGCAGAGGTGTACAACATCGACACTTCACCTGTTGTGTTTAGGTCTTATGCGATAGGGGTGAGCCAATCGCCATCCACCAGGCCCAAAACTAACTCTGTGCTGCTATTGAGAATTTTCTATCGGAAAAATCCCACATAACACTTTGTGCGACCCCGAAATTTAACCCGAGACGCATATACTAACCACTAGACCAACGTGGCTATAATCAAAACAACGATCTCTTCGGCAGGTTTTTATGGACGAGCTTGACGGAGTATCTAGAATTGAGTTGCCGATACTAATATGTATTGTGTTGCTGTAAATGGAGCGCAGTCTGTATTCCTGAAGATATAATATCAAAGCCAGAACATTTAAATAAAATTGGTTTGATACTTTCGTATTAGGTATAATAAAACAAATTATTATTATATTGATAAAACATCATTTACTACGCAACAATTACGTTATGTGTAATTACTTAATTATACATTACGTAATTACGTGTTACATAATTAACATGAAACGCACTGATTGACAAGCAGCGATAGCCGAGTGGGAGACCGTAGGACTGCTAAGTCAAAGGTCTCGAGTTCGAACCCTCGGCAGACACGTCTATCAATAAATCGTTAAGATTCGTCTTTTCGAGGATATGTATATGTGTATTTATCATGAAATTATCGCTCGTTAACGGTGAAGGAAACATCGTGACCTGCATTATGGCCCTTCTCATCATGAGAAGAGACCCAAGCCCAGCAGTGGGACATGTTTTAGATACAGGGCTGCTATAATTATTGTTATTATTATACACTGATTGAAAATTAATAGCTTGAAAAAGGATCATACAACCTTATAAACACACACAATAGTTCTTCCCTATCACTTTCGGTAATTATTTTCATTCATGTCTTAATCTTTGGAAGGGACTGATCTCTTAGTTCCAAACTGTTATTATTCGAGTCATCCAACACCTGGTGTGAAATGCAATCAAGTTTAATTATTACTCGTATTAATAACAAGGGTGCACTCTAGGGTGAGGTGTGTCGTCGCCATGGCAACGCCCTCCGTTTGGACAGCCTGCGAATGTTGGCACAAATACATGTTTACTTATTTATGAGTAAAGCTGATTACTCGTGTAATAGTACCACTTTTCATGAAGGTAATTATTTCTGAAGGCTGATGTGAAGGGAATCATTAGCAATAAGGTTGGTACTTTATAGCACCGTAATTGAAGGAGGCTGTATTTTGGGGCTGAGTCGCTTGTTTGCGCTGAATCGTGTACGCTGTTGATACGTAGTCAATTCATAGGATATTCTTGTAGTCACTAAAAATAGTTAACTAGTATTTTTTCAACTGTTTCTTAGTACAACTAAGAACTACTAGACAGGAACTAAGAAACATTTAAAATAATTATGGGACCGATTTGAACTTGCAACCTCTACATACCGAGCAGTCACTTGACCACTAGGCTTCGGTCGCCTCTTGCCAGGATCCTAAATTTCTCAACAGTATGTTACGTCATTACAGTACAGTCTTACTTGATTTAAAATCAAGTAATAATGTATGTGTGTATATTATGTATTTTGTTTATACATATTTTTTGTAATAATAATTATGTAAGTATTCGTATAATATATATTAATGCTTTTTTATAGCTATTAATTTATTATCTGAGTGTCTGCCTCACACGTGTTTAAAACTGCACCTACTATCTACATCTCAGCATCACCCAAAAGTTGACTGGTTGAGACTAATTTCGCCTTTGTTCATTTTAGTGCATAAAGTTTAAATAAATAAATAAAATGTATCCAGTTGGATAACCAACAGGATATTCTTGCTGATAATACTATTCCACTTGTAACTATACTGCAGTATAATTATTAGGACCTTAAAACTATACCGTTTATTAATAATTTCAATATCCGAAACTCTTAAAAAATGCAGCTAACATGGATAAATATTACATCAGGCAACTTAGCAACACATCTGTAGAATTTTCTGTATGTCCGCGAGCTTCAGTTAATCACAATTAGGCGGGCTGTCGGCTCGTTAGCTGCATCCGCATCCTTCCCAAATAAAAAAAAAATATATCAAATTTTTAGGCAAGGTAAAACGTGAAAATGTGGGTATAATTTTTAATCCGAAAACACAAGGGTTATGAGGGTAAAACTTGTATACTCCTAGCTGCAATCTCGACCCTTATCCAGTTAAATTGGGGTTATAACTATGTCCCCCAGCTTAATTAGAGACGGAGGGTAGCAGTAAATTAACACTAAAACGTTTTAAATAGTTCAGTGACCATATGTTTCTGACGCGTTATTTTTTTTTAATCGGTGGTTGAACAAAAATAATTAATATGCCGCAAATTGCAATTTATTTGACGACTGAATGGCGGCGTGCGTAGTGTACCTGCCTGCGACGCCGAGGTCGCGGGTTCGATTCCCGCATTAGACAAATCTTTGTGTGCATGAACATGGAGGTTCGTCTTAGTGTGGGTGTTTCTATGTATAATAAGTATGTATTTACAAAAGAAAAGTATATATGTATTCGTATCAGTTATTCTAGTACTCATAGTACAAGCTCTGCTTAGTTTGGGACTAGATGGCGTTGTGTGTAAGTTGTAAGATATTTATATTTATTATTATTATTTGAACTGATTTGTAATGAACAATAAAATTGTATTATTATTTCTTATTTATTTTGGAAAGAAGTTAAGTATTGCAATACGACATGGCAATGCTGCCAGCATTTTCGGAAACGTTGTCCACAGACAGGTGTTTTAGATTAGGTTTGTACATAGTTGTACTTCAGCTTTAAATGATTTGTTCAGTAAAAATTGTATAACTAAACACTTTCGAGGCATGTTTTGCTAGAGATAAATTCTTGCGCCAACTGTATATATGATATTTTGTATTCTTACAATGGGATTAAAAGCACTTTCCTCACAACAGTAAGCAAGTGGGTACTTACTTGAATGAAAAATTACAGGTTCTTGCAATTAATGCTTCAAAAGGCAGTCCTTTTTCAAGTAGATTTTCTGCACCTTGCTCTCCTTCATTATATCAAAGCAAGTGACTCTAAAATAAAACCCTCGTACTTATTTCTAGATATCAAACTTATTATTTTTTTATTCAAGGAATTTAAATGTATAAAATTGGTTATAGGTAATTAAACTGCCTCGTTGATGTAGTGCTTAGCGTATGCGCCTTTCACCGGAAGGGTTCGATTCCCGAGTGAGGCAGTGTCAGAAAATTTTCAATAGCAGCACGAAGTTGGAATTGTGCCCGGTGTATGGCGATAGGCTTACCCTCTATCCCATGGGACCTAAACATAACAGGTGAGGTGTGGGTGTTGTACACTCTGCCACACCCTTCTGGATAATATAGGCGTGATGTTATGTTATGCACCTATACATTAGATACAATTTAATTTAATCTTCACATACAAATTACCTTCGCCCGCCTCCTTACCAAGCTAAAAATAGACCAGCTTGTAAGAAATTAAATACAGAACAAACTTCCGTACCAATCAATGAAAGCCTTTATTGGCATTTTAACTCCAGCTGAAGTGTTAACTTTACAATTCATTTGCGATGGTTTACAAGCAATCCGCGAGTTTATTGCACAATAAAGTATTTTTAATTGTACGTCTTCAAGCTTGCAGGCAGGCAATCAAACGTCGTACAGTTGTTGCCTATAAAAGACCAGTTAAATTACGTGAAATGTTCCCGCTTTGGAATTTACGGGGATCAAATGTGTGTCAACTTTTGACGTGACGTTTCCGGTTGGAGTTAATTATGGCATTCAATATTATTGCGGTTAATGTCTGATCTTTATGTTCATGGTGAGTGACAAATATTGGTAACGCCAGAGGTAATAACTAAATACTTACTTTTTGAGACTGATTTCTGAGATTTCAGTAGAGCTGTATACTGCACTGTACAAATGATAATGAAATATGTATCTTACTAAGTAACAGTTGAAAATGAATGGGACCGGCAGGATTTGAACCTGCGGCCTACTGCACACCCGGCAGCCACATTAACCACTCAGCTACGGTTGCCTCTTGCCAGGACCCTTAATTTCTCAACTGTATGTCACGTTCATACATGCTGGATTGTATCCTACTTTAGATAGGTACAACTATCTCAAGTAGGATACAAACCAACATGGCGAAGTTACATTCAGCACAAATGTTGTACAGAATGAACTGAATTATTAATTATTTTTATAGTCAATAAGAAGTTGTATGTACTGATTTATTTCGAAAATTCAATGGCACATCTTCAAACTTTAATTGATGTGGACGCATGTGTAAGCAGGTCGTTTGAAGAATATCATGCCTAACATAATCGCGCAGTTTATGAGCATCGTAAATGTCGATCAATATAAATAAAAAGTGTGAAGTCTATCACTAATTGGGTGTTTTATGATCCACAATAAACTTCCATAAAAAAGCCCAGATCCTTATAATTCATATATAATGCCAACATTTTTCTAGATGGACTTATTTGGAATTAAACACGCCTATAAAGTCAAAATTAACTACCTATTTTTAACCCGATTTTAATTAAAGATAAAAATAGGTTAGCCACACAGAAACTTATGTTTGTTGAACAATACAATGAGTTATAATGTACAGTAGGCCAAGCAATTAGGTATGCAGAGCAAAGACTGTCACGTCACAATGAGGCCTACACCAGATAAGCATGTGTTCGTTATTGAGTGCACGGTTGGCGTTCGATCCCCACACGGTACAAATCTTTGTGTGTTCCGCAAAAAAAATTGTTTTGGCTCTGGGTGTGTTTTGTGTGACTGAATTGTATGTTTGTGAACACCCCTGCGACACAGGAATTCATTCTAGTGCGGGTGTCGTTTCTTAAAAGAAAAATATATATATATTTAAGAATGTAATATATGCATGTAACTCACATAACTGGTGTAGTCAGTCTTCACTAACACGTTGAAGTTTTTACCCTGCATAGCTAACTGCTTGGCCCACTGCACCATCTTATGTAAATACCAAGGTAAATTAACGGAGTAAAATAACAACAACCATGTAAAAAATTGATCCAGTTTTAATGAAGCTGGTTTTACAAAGTACAAATCATCATTCGATACAGTGTAGGAATCTTGTTTCAGTACAAAATGATATACAACTGTGATTAAAATATACGCTTTAAAATTTAGTACTCCCCCAATACTAATTCACTACACACAATAAATACGTTAATGATAAAATTGTATAAGGATATCAAATATTTCAAAATATTTACATAAAACGTAAGTTTAAATACGAAATTATACTATATCACAGTCACTAGAGAAAGATGAAAACCTAATGCCTACGTTACGTTACATGCCAGTCTATTTGTAAACACATTCACAAAAAACTACAATTATCCAAAGCCGCTTGTTACACCGTAGTGCAATATAGGTTCGCGCAAACCGCTGGTATCATTTGTATCATTACTGTATCATTGATGGTTACTGAAGACGTATCTCCTGCGATCAAAACTAATAAATCATTGACCAAGGTCATTAAATTCTAACACTAGAAAGTAGTAGTAGAGTAGAAATCAAGAGATTTCATTGGTTGTCAAAAATGTTTTTGTTAGATGTTGGTTCTTTTGGGTCGCAGGAGAGACGACTTTAAATAAGCATTGTTTTGTTTTATATCCATTGTGAAAATGCAGATTTAACGTGTATTAGTAAGATCTTTATTCAGTAAAAGTATTTATTGTATAAAACGCTTCGAACTTGGCTGATCTTAATTTATAAGATCTCATTAATGTTGAGTTAAAATACTACGTACTTAATGTATTTAAATCTTAGTTTAATAAGACAACTAATCTATCCTATCTGTATCCTAATTGAAATGCTGAAATGGTTTGGGCTAAAATAAAAAAAATATTGCTTGTCATATAGTTCCTAGTGTGTTATTAAATACATATTTATGAATTTGCGTTGTTTTTTCACTGAGTTAATATTTTTTTGGTCATATTGCATAACGGTGTAACAGGTATCCCACATTATCTTAACGTTCATAATATGCAAAGATCTTTATACATTTGTACAATTCACTATAAGTAATATTGCTTGTATTACATACTAGTGATATTCATTTACAAAATAATTAACTTCGATACGTATGACCAGAACAACCTGATGTCCCTGAGTGATTGGTGAACGCGTGCATTTCACGATATGGTGATTCCCTGTAGACAGAAACAAGATGTTATAAACCCTGGGATATAGAAGTCAATTATATATGAAGAAACCCTTTTTAGTCTAAAAAATACCTATCTGAGGCAATACATTAACCCGAGCAATGCCAGAGGTATGCCTGAGTTGCACGGATTATAAAAAAAAACTATTTTAGCTTGGTCAACAAGACGTTATCGGGATGCCAGATATTGCTCCCGCATAGGTCCAAACAAGTATTGACATTAGTCTACCCTTGGCTTGGCAAATGAATGTTATCAATGTTTTCAAAATTTTTGTATCTAAAATTAAACAGATTTTCATCACCTGCTAATAGTAAAGATATATTGAGCTAGCATTATCTAAGGGTATGTACTTGTGTTGTGTGCTAATCAACACACAGTGAACATAATCATTGCTCAGCAGCTCAACGAAGTATGGCTAATGCATACATTAATATTTATTATTAGTACCAAAAACATAACCATAAAATCAAACATAAGACAAATCACTATTGCTCAATGGGTCGTGCACTATGCACCGTTACTTAAGATTATTATTGGTCAAAACAATGTTCTGTAACGTAATCTTACCTTTCGTAAGGCGGCGGAGGTAAAATATCACACAAATTCATTCTACAGTCTTGGTCACTCCGGCCTTCGCTTGCGTATCTCATGTCTTGATTATTTTGTCTGAATGTGTTTTCTCGACCGAGCCAATGCCATTGCGGATAATCGTATTCTACTTCAGCCATAGCCCATTCTCTATTACCATCGTGATGGCTGGAAGATCTTGAATGATTGGTCTTGCAAGATGGGCAGTCTTCAATAGACATGTCTTGCATTTCATCATCGTTCCCGCATTTAGTCATTTCGCTATAGTCTTTTGTTAATGTAGAACTACTGCTCCGACCGCAGGTGGAGCATTCTTCGTTGGAGTATTGATTGCTTTCTCCGAATGACCTGACCATGCTGTTGTCGTACGATCCTGGACTTACAGCACATTTCAAACATGAATCTTCTGCGTCTGTGTGATCCTGGAACAAGACTTTGTTAATGAGTATCTCCTTTTATTAAAGAGATTATTGTACTGATATTAAGACATGCCAAGAAGTGTTACCTGATAATTTAACTCGGTGTAAATAGCACTAGATGCATACGCCTCTGGTTGTATCCTCCGTTGTACTTCTTCTGGTATTGGATTCATAACATTTGTGTGTTGTGGGAGACTGTACTCGGCTTCCATAGCCATAGTTCCTATTGAATGACCTCCTGAAATGAAAACTTACTACTTAGATAATGTACATAAATATCTATCAGTAAAACTTCAGAATGTATCCTTACCATGCAATAAACTTTGGTGACAATTTAAAATTTCAATCCTAGGTTCATTAGAACCTTCAAATATAGGCCTTTCTCTGAGCCATACAGCTTCTTTGCCTAAAAGACATTGTTGAGCATTGACGATAGCTGTCGCTGCAACAAAAATGTTAAATTTATTTTTGTACTTTATTTAATATGTTTCCATTTTTTTATTGAGAGTTATCTTACCAGTTGTATTTTGACTTTTCCGTTGCTTTGACTGTTTTCTTCGAATAAACACAATGACGCCAGTGCCAACTAATACTAGAACAAGCAAAGTAAGGCAAAGAGCTAGCAGCCAAGTTTCTTGGAACATCGACATTATTGCTTTGTCTGTTGCTGGTTCCGTTCTAAAACAAGAAGTAACAAACCGTGTATGTTGTGTTCTACGAGATTTATACAAGCAAATTAAATGAATAGTCTATACAATTTATTGTTCTTATGAGTAAGAGATATTTTTTGCGTAGGTATCAATGAGAAGTTACATCACAGGTAAATGAAGATTCTAGGTTAGATAAGTTACTTACTGTACGTAATGCCGTTGAGTCTGTGTTGGCAGCATGTGTATATGAGCAGGTGCACTGAATGGTCCATGTCCACGGTTTGTCACAGCTGCAGCACGAGCACTGTACCGTCCGCCAGCCCGTAGAGAACTCGCGGCAGCCGCTCTCGTTCGACCTCCCAAAGACATCTGACCCACTACTCGACCGCCAGTACTTCCACCCACACGAACTTCAATCTGGAACAAAAATATAGTTTATACATTTTCTCAGTACTTTAAATGGGCTTCTAGTCTAATGGTTGCAGCTGAATATTAGTATTTTACATAGAGTTACTGCCATTAGGTTTCCAAGCCTCCACTTCAAATTCATTAATATCAGAGATCTTAAAATGAAAAGCATAAAAAATTATCTATGTCTTTTTTCTTAACACAACGATCGATTGATCCGTATGGTAGTTATTAAGCCTCGAGCTTCTCAATTCGTTTTGAAACCAAACAAATAAATAATCGTAATCAAGAATCAACAAAATAAACGTCAATAGAAAATGATGACTACACACCAAATAGCCGGAAAGTTCGCCGTTCCATGTATGCGGGGGCGGCGGGTCCCACCGAATCCACGCCGACGTCGCATTTATCACTCCCGCTGTGACGCTTTGCGGTGGCTCCGATGGAACTACAATACATTACGTGGTTTATACTACAAGCTACATAAATTACAATTCATTCTAATTCAATGTATATTTATTAAAAGTATACCTTCTCCTTCCGTGAAACCACTGCGCATGTTCGACGGTTTACCCAACAGTAACTTATAAAAAGGCATTAGGAACACATCATATTGAGCGTACGGAAGCAAGCCAGTCAAAACATGACTAGAAGAACCACTGTTGTGAACAGTGGTCATTGAAAAGTTTTCATATTTTCTAAAATCCGCTAAACTTTCCTTATAAGATACATTAAAATGTTGGTAGTCTTCTTCTAAAACGTATTGTCGGTTTATCGAAGTCCCGTTAAACCATATTTTTACGCCTTCTAAATATTCATTGTAATCTGTCAGAACCTAAAATGGAAATTCAAAATATTTACATAAATTATCACAATATTACATTCAAATACAGAGTTGTGTCGGTTGCAGAATATACTTACATCCCAAACAATTTTGATTGTAGTCGCAGATATTCCTTCAACTCTTCTCAGAGCTAAGACATCTTGTTGTAAATATCGCCGAGCTTGAACTAATTCATACTGGGTCATCGGCGGTTGGTTATGAGACTTAGATAGCTCTGGATGAGGAGACGATGATTCCAAATCTCCATTGAAAGAATTTGCTTCCCTTCGTAATACCTTAAAAAGAACATGTTTTTAGTCGACGAAGAAAAGATATAAAAAGTAGTCTTATCGACAGAATAAATTAAAGTAATGGTCCAACCTGTAAAGTAGCGGTATGCAAAGCACTGCCCGCTGCGCTAACAGCCACGCAAGTCAAACGACCCGCATGCTGGGTTAAAACTCTATCCAAATATAGAGATCCGGTACCGTAAGTCGATTTTGGAAACACTAGTTCCTGAAATAAATTGCGAAAGTAAATACGTTAGGTTTTTACACATAATAACATATGAAATTAGATCAGTAGGTTGTTTCTTTCATACCTGAGATCCTTCCATAGTCCAGAAAACTATGGGTGGTGGTGAACCTTCTGCCTCACAAGGAAAGGATACCGCTTCACCTTCCCATGCGGTTTGGTCTGAAGGCACTCGAGTGAAATGAGGTAGTGCTAAAAATAAATATAATTCCTTAGAACTAGAACTATTTTCATTACGTTTACCTTTAAAGGTGTTCGTACAATTTGGTTATAATCTCATATATTCAATAATATGTTATAATAAGTTCAAAACTTACAATGAACAGTAAGTGTAGCACTAGCAGAACTGGTCCCAGCCTGGCTTTCAGCTCGACAGGTATATGTGCCAGCATCAGTAGCTACAACTCGATCTATTCTCAGCGATCCTCGACGTACGATCGCGTATGGCGATAACGAGCCATTGTCGCGGGACCATGTCACCGAGACATCTGACTCTGGTGATGCCTAAAATGATAATATATTTTTTTTATAGTTTTAGATCTTGAATATGATATAAAGTATTTCAAGCAATGTCATAATAAGAACAAGTAAAGATAGTCTGTAAAGGAAAACAAAGATAATCTCAGTTCTATTATCTAATTAAACGAGCAAGCGGATAAATCTTCGACAACATTACCTGGCAGTGAAATTCGACGTTCTGTCCTATTAGTGCCGTTATGTTATTGGGTTTCACTAGAAAATGTGGTCGGCGTAACACGAGAAACGTTGCTGGACGTGATTGTCTCTCGCCGGCGACGTTCGAAGCTATACATCTATATACACCACTATCCGAAGGAAGACTTTCCAGTATTTTTAAATCACCACTATTTCCTACCATAATCCTGAAAGGAAACGTCTTAATCAGGTGAAATTTGCACTAATGAGTAAGGTTGTTAAAGTCATATGAAATGGCTTGGCTGTTTACAGTGCCATAACTTAAGATTAAAGAGAAACACATGGCGCCACAGGCAAGTCGTTATGTTAATAAATGGGCTTGAAGAAAACATGCAATTGTTTGGTAAGCATAAAGTACGTAATGTAAACTCAACCGACAAGAGCAAGAGCCACAACGGACAAGCAAAATAGTCTGTCTTGTATCGCGCTAAATGAATTACCTCCCGTTAACTTCTACATCTAAAGCTTGCCCGTCCTTCGTCCAGTGCACGCCCGGGTCCGGGACGCCTTTCGGAGACGAGCACTCTAGCGTAGCGGGCTCGCCACTCGCTACTTTCACATCTCGAGGCTCTGTTCTGAAGTCGTCTCGGAGAACTAAGGGAAATTTATTGATCTGATCACGTTACTGAAGTTTACTTAATTAATTAAGCATTCAAGCTACTTTCCTTCGTAACATTGTTAAAATTGTCACATTGACGACCTTTTTAAGTGGCTTCCGGAAATAATAAACAACCAAAAACTAGATGCAATAAAAAAAAGTTCAAAGAAATAAAAATGTGGTGTACCTACATAGTTATGTATTTCATTTTAATTTACAAGCCCTACATTTGAAATACCAACATTCCTAATAAACAAAACGCACGCGATCTAAGAACTAACGCCAGATTCTAGCGTACTTAGGTACATGCTATGAGTTACTTACACGCAATTTTCTAGAGCTTACACGTAATTTTAAAGTATAGTTGTATCGTTATTAATAAACCTACCGTCGCCTATTGTTCTCTCACGATTAATTGCTTGTTTTTTTCGAATTTAGGTATCTACATATTTTTATAAGTAGACAGCAATTACTTGCCCAATGGGGGGGTGTTAAACCATTTGTATTTTGACAAATGTCATCAAAACGTCAAGCAAGATCCGCTGCCAGCGCGAGCGACTTTTCGAGATCGCTCGTTTAAATGAGAAATAATTTAAACATTTCGTGAACTATATTCATATTATGTTGTGAGCATTAAGGTGTAAGCTGTCCTGGGAATGATCAAGAATGGTAAGTCTTTACTGTATAACTTATATTTGGGCAACCATCCTTTGATCGTGTGGGAATTCGATGTTAATTCGCCGTGATTACTTACCTAAATACAATACAATAGTCGAGTTCAAAAATGTATGTTTATATTTGCTGACTGTAATTTATCTATCTATACCAGCGGTACTTTAACTTTTTTGGTGTCAGAGTTCAAAGTTAGGTAACAAACTTATGTTGCTGACTGTGTTTTTTACATACATGCACGCAATTTTGAAGTACTTACCGGCAATGGTGAGTGTGGCGTTCTTACTGGCCGCCTCGCCGACAGAGTTGCGTGCGACGCACCAGTACACACCCTCGTCGTTTTCCTTCTTGCCTCGCATAACCCTACAATTTAACCATCAAATCAATATCGGTCATAGTGCACGCTTGTTTTAATAAATTATACACCTACTTGGTAATATAGAACGGTGGTTTAGTAAGTATGAGTCATGTTGATCAAAGATTACTATATTATCTTCTACTATCAACCTTTATTTTATTTTATTTTAGTTATTTATTGTTAAGTAAATAAATAACTTAATATTTTGTAAATATTTCTCAATATCATCGAATTGTTAGATATCGAGCTGAAACGAGCTAAAAAATCACGTTTATTGTATGGGAGCCCCCTTCACTAAATATATTTAGTTTTTTATATTTGTTGTTATAGCGGCAGCAGTCACACCTGTTAAAATATTAACTGCCTAGCTATAACGGATCATGAGATACAGCCTTGACAAACGGACAGCGAAGTCTCAGTAATAGGGATCCGTTTTTACCCTTTGGGTACGGAATCCTAAAAACGACTACCCTCGGAAGATCAAACACAGGTCCTAAAACCTATCGTATCAAGGATGATATAGTATGTAAGCTTTACTTAATTATTAAATTATTGCTTTATTTAATTCTAACTCACTGAACATCAACAAACAATAAAAGCACGCAAAACCCAGACCGATGATAATAAATTTTGGCATATTGCAAACATGTGCTATAGCCTGAATTAACAGTTTAAAGGAAGTATGAGCAACAAAATCCAAACGTTCCGGAGGCCGTTAATGTCGTTCACCACTAAAAAACAGTTCGAAAATTAAGTTTCTTGCATAGTTTTAAGCGATAAAAAGTCATCGCAGATCTATGGGGAGCTATTAAAAAGAGCGTAAAATTTTTAAGTAAAATGGCGTTCATAACTCATTTTGGACTAAAACTTTCTTTTAACCGTATATATATAACTTTATTATTGACGTACCACGCGGGCGAAGCTAGTGTTGTACGTAAGTAATAATATGTGTTATTGTTAAAAGTCTTTCCCATTCCGCAACTTATTTTGCATTTCACTTGTGTTTCGAACGCATTCTCCGTCTGCCTTCAGTTAAAATACCAACCAGGAAAATTCTCTGAATATATTGCTCCGTGCTCGGATTTTGCACACGCGTATAATTTTTTTTACATTTTAGACCCTTAATGGTGTGTCAAGACAAGGCATATTAAACACACGTAGGCACAATTTTTTGTTCGTCTAATTAAAACAACAATAAAATTAGTCTGGCAGTTTTTGTGTGAGACAAAAAAGTGAAGATTCAAGGACTTGTTTGTGAAGCTTGCCTTTTGCAGTGTATTTTAATACTGGTTTGAAAGGGGTTTTTGTATTGTTGCCCTTGTTTTGATAAAATAATAAACAAAGTATCACACAACATTAACAAAAACCATCACATTCGATACTAGAACAGTTTTTTTTATTTTTCAAATACTATATTTAAATAGACTAATTATTTTTTACATGTTAGTTGCAGTGAGAGAAAAGTTGGTATAAGTATGTGATGACAAGGGATGAAATTTTTTTATGTCCCTAAAAAAATAATCAGTTTAAAATTGGCGAGAGGGGAAAGAATTTCTGCACCGACCCCAAATAAAATGGGATAAGGCAAGAAAAAGTTTAAATGCTTCTTTATTTTTTCTGTTTTGAATAAACGCCGAACAAATGAAAATTGACATAACAAAAATATAAATGAAGTCTATAATAATGAAATAATAGTAAGTATACTTTTATAAATGTAATATAACACCTAAGTCGTACCACTTTTCTTGCGAATAAACAACTTTGACTTTGACTTTGTATTCTGTTACTTTTAAAACCAAGAAAAACTGGGCGTACCGAGCTTATTATGAACTACCAACAGAATTAATTAATATCCATCAATCAATCAAGAAGCTCATTTTTAATTGTGAACGGCTAAATATAGACCACAACGCTACATTATTAAAGTTAACCAGAACATTAGTTTTGTTTATACATCATTTGTTGTTGTTTTTTTTATAATATACGATATTCCTTTAAGTTTTTTTATAAAAGATTTTTTTAACATAACATCACGCCTGTATTAGCCAGAAGGGTGTGGCAGAGGTGTACAGTACCCACATTTCACCTGTTATGTTTTAGGTCCCATTAGTTATGGGGTGAGCTATTTTACTTTAAATAAATGCTTTGAATGTGTTAGTAATATTTCATGAATAGTTCGCGCCATCCTAATTTATTGAAATACTAATTACCGAAACTGGAAAAGCGTAGCAAATGCCTAAAAATATAGTAAAAATTAATATAACTAACTAATTCCTGAACTGTCTCCATGGTCTAGTGGTTAGCGTATGCGCCTGTAACCGCGTAGCTTTGGGTTCGATTCCCGGGTCGGGCCAAGTGATATTTTGTGAACTTTCCGTCCGGAAATTCACAATAACAGCACGGAGTTGGAATTGTGCCCAGTGGATGGCGATAGGCTCACCCGCTATCCCTTAGACCTAATCATAGTAGGTGAAATGTGGGTGTCGTACACCTCTGCCACAATCTTCTGGGTAATATAGGCGTAATGTTTTGTTATGTAACAAGCTAATTTAAACTAAAATAAACATCGGACCGTAAGAAGTAATTATTATAATACTGTCAGTTAGTAAATACTGAATCTGATACCTTAGAAGGTTATAATATACAAGTCAATCTTAATTGTGAGCATTCTCGCTGTCTATTATTTAAATGCTGCAATAATGGGTTCGATCCCCACATGGGACAAAACTTTGTGTAATTTTTTTTTTTTTTTATACTACGCCCACAGCGAACGAACGTGTAGTCCACCTGATGGTAAGTGGAGCTCATGTCCAGCTCATGGACATCAATAATCCACAAAAGCAGATTATAGATGCGTCGCTGCAGTTGAGGACTACGGTGTTATGCCTCATGTGCCAGTTATTTCAGGGCCTGATCTCACTACCAAACCGGAACACAGTAATGGAAGCACTACTATTTGGCGGCAGGTTAAAGGTGAGACGGTGGTGCTGCCGCCCTCGAGCTCATTCACAAGAGCTCTACCACCAGTAAATTTGCAAAGATTTGTTCTGAGACTGGGTGTGCTTGTTTGAGTGAATGTATGTGTATTTGGCCGTTTCATTGGGACCATTGGATAGTGTAATTCCTTCTGGCATTCATCTAATGTTAAAACAAACTAAAATAAACATCGGACCGTAAGTAGTATTTATTATAATACTGTCAGTAAATAGTGAATCTGATATCTAAGAAGGTATAATATACAAGTCAATTTTAACACGCTTATATTAGCTTCATCTGTATGTATGTATGTATGTATGTATGTATGTATGTATGTATGTATGTATGTATGTATGTATCTATGTATGTATGTATGTATGTATGTATGTGTGTATGTATGTATGTATGTATGTAACCGACTCCTTTGGACTCACTTTAAACTTTAAATTTTGACCCAGTTTAAATTTAAACGGACAGATTTCATTAAAATTTTGCACACCTGTCAAAGATAATAATGCAATAATTCGATAAAAAAAAAAAAAAAGTTTTAAAAAAACGCTCTTATAAATAAACCAAACTAAAAAGTAGAAAAGCGTGGGGTGCTCTGTGCCATATTTTTCGTCTATCGAGCAACCCACGCTTTTTTCAGCTTATATTAGGAATTACTTTTCACTTTTTATTTATTTATTTATTTATTTTAAACTTTATGCACATCAATAAGTACAATGGCGGACTTAATGCCTAAGGCATTCTCTACCAGTCAACCATGAGGAGGTGCAGAGACAATAATGGTAGATGCTTTAGAATTTAAAAAAGAAAAGAAAGTACAATCTATAAATTTACAATCCTAATTTAATGTTTATTCTAATAATTATATTTTAAACAGGATAATATATAATGTAAATATACTAAATATTACTATTACATAATATAAATAATATATAATATAATATATTAAATACATATAATCAGATAATATACATAATTTAAACGTATATATATAATATAATATATAGGAACACGATATAATTTAATTTTTTAATGACTCTGCTGATGATTCTTTGTACAGAAGGTTCCGTACTCTAGCTTTGAATGCGTCCCGTGTAGTCGACATCCTGATCTCGAGAGGGAGTGCATTCCAGATAAGGATAGACTGAATATAGAAGGAAGAATGTACTAAACTAGAAGTATGAGAAGGACACAAGAGAAGGAGATTATTAGAAGATCTGAGATTCTTATCATGGCTAGAACAGAGATATTGAAAGTGTGGTTTTAAATAAGTAGGAGAATGAGGCGAGTTAAGAATAGAGTAAAGTGTAGTTAACGTACGCAGACTTCGACGCTGCCGAATAGGCAACCATCTTAACTTAGAACGATAGGAGGAGATGTGATCGTATTTACGAAGATTGAATATGAATCGAATGCAATTGTTGAGAAGTCGGTCAAGTTTGTTGAGCAGATCAGCATTCAGGTCGAGATAGCACACATCACCATAATCGATGATTGGAAAGATCAAGGTCTGCACAAGCATAGCTTTTGTTTTGAATGGGAGGAAATTCTTCAGGCGATAGAGGACGCGCAGGCAACCGTTAACCTTCCGGCTTACGTTAGCTACCTGTGTTTGCCAGTCAAGCGTTTTTAGTTAGAAGTACTTTAAAAGTGTGTGTTTTAGTTTTTTTAAACTATTATTTATTAATTGTGAGCTGTCTATTATATAAATCCTGCGAGAAATAATACCCAAACAAACTTCTCAGCATGAGACCTACAGCTGCCATCGCCCATCAATGATACAAACACAAATCCTTTGATCCCGGCTTAACCAACGACAAAGAATTATAAGGTGATCTATATTTGGCCAAGACCACACAGCGGAAGCATACGGACTTTACAAATAAATACATACAGTTAACATAACATCACGCCTATATTACCCAGAAGGGTGTAGCAGAGGTGTACAACACCCACACTTTACCCATTATGTTAAGTTCCTATGGAATAGAGGGTGAGCCTATCACCATCCACCGGGGACAACTCTAACTTCGTGTTGCTATCGTGAATTGCCTGATGGAAAGTTTATAAATAAAACTTGGCCGACCCGGGAATCAAACCCGAGAACTCGCGATGAAAGGTATATGTATATGCTAACCACAATGCAGTCTCAGCATACAGTCTCAACACACAGTTATACGTTTTTTTCAAAAATTAGACAACGGGTCTAAATCGCGTAATTATTATAAAGGTAAATAAATACCTCGACGTTTCGAATGACTTGCATCATTTTTGGTCACCATTTAGACCCGTTGTCTAATTTTTGAAAAATGTTCTCAAATCGCGAAAGGTTAAAAACAGTTATACCTATTTATTTATCCAGCGTACCATGATAGTCAACAAAAGCGCTTTTTTGTCAGCATTTTGCTTGGCGCGGCGTTCGGAAAATCTTTATTCATAAAATCTTGTACTTTAATATGATTATTTACATTTTAAATGATAAGAAATACATGAAATTTTAACATTTTAATCATCTTATCATATATTGTAATGTTAAGTTTGCTATAAATATTTTTTATTTAGTGAATATGGATTCCTTCATGAGTCTGAAATACCTGTAAGATAAACAAATATGGCTACCAAAAAAGCTTTAAAATAAAGTGTGACCCCTCTTTTCAATTAATAACATGAATAGAGAGGTCAAGCAATCTTTTCACTACTTTTGGCACCTTCCAAGAAAGCTTTTCTGCCCAAGTAATCCAACAGCATCTTAAAACTGTACACAGGCCTCATAAAAGGCTATTTATCTTAGGGTAGTTAGAATTAAACTTAAGTAAAGGCAGATATTTTTATAACATAGTATGAATTATTTGAGTGCACGGTTGGCGTGGTGGTTAAAGCGGTCGCCTCGCCGCTTTCAACTACGCTGGTGTGGTGGGTTCGATCCCCACATGGGACAAATCTTTGTGTGATTCGCAAAGATTCGTTCTGACTCTGGGTGTGCTCTGTGTGTGTGAAATGTATGTTTGTGAACACCCCCGCTACACAGGAGTTATTCCTAGTGCGGGCGTCGTATTTAAATATATATATATATTATAAAAAAATCTGCCTTTTTTATAATATTCATACTGTTCATAAATGCAGCTAATATACCTACCGGAAATAGCTTAAAACACCTTTCTGCTCCAAATATTTCATTCGACAATATTTCAAATAATAAACGAAACTTTATAAAAAAATATCTACAATCGCGCCTGTTTACGTTTTGTTTCCGTTTTGTTTCCGTTTTTGAAAAATAAATAAAAATAAATCTTGGATATAGGCTCACCCTATCAAATAGGTCCTCAACGTAAAAATTGAAATGTGGGTGTTTTATACCCTTTTAGATAATTAATATAGGCGTCAATCTTAAACCACTATAGAAGCACCCTATTACATATTATGTATTACCTAAGAAACAACAGTCCATCTTCAAGCAGAACCCTGTGTGGATGGTCAGTGGGTGCCAGAGGTGCTCCATCCTTGTACCACTGGATGGTAGGTTTCGGCTTGCCTTCAGACACGCACCGCAGGGTAGCAGGTTCACTTCTACCGACTATAGTGTCCGCTGGATGCTCCTTGATTCGCGGCGCACGACTTTGAGCTTGGGACAAATACACACAAATATCGAAAATTACCTTTGGAGCCTATAAATTGCATGAAAATAAAAATTAATATGTTTGGTAAAATCTATGCAAATAAAGAAATGAATATAATGCCGTTACAATTAACTATAAATAAATCAAGACAATTATTATGTATCGTACATTTTTTATGAGTTTATAAGCCTGTTTTTAAATAATATCAATGTTTAATGAGCATAAAATATGTCAATATAGTATCGTAAATAATAAATAACTATGGAAATATTTATTAATTGGCTATGAAATATATAATCTACGTTAATTATATTGGCATATTTTCGTTTACGCCGCTACGCTAATTTCGTCTACAAAATCTCGTAGCATCCAATTTTGTACCCAAACTTTCTGCGTCGCAAATTGCCAATTTATCTTAAAAACTGATCTGCAATTCTTGTTGATTTAATGATGTTCCAAAAAGGGATTTCTCCGAAAATTTTACTTACCTTTTGTCGTGCACGGGAAACTGCACAAAAGATGCAAAATCACTATACACTTGAACTGGTTCCATCCGAGATTATCTCTTTTAATTGGGCCCGCGGTCATACTTGACACTACTGATTAACGTCACTTAGCACTCGACATGGTACGGTTTATTATTTCACGTGAAAAGCACACTCCTTATAGTCATGGTTAATTTTATTTTGGGTTTAATTCATAACATCGTTGAGGGCGATGTTTACAGTTTGCGTTCGAGATCGCGATGTGTATACGGCGTTGAGCGACACAACCTCCCCGTAGCGAGGGCTTAGGGTTACTGCCCCCCACTCTAGAGTGTCATTTCGCGCCGACTCAGTTGGTGCCGGCTTTTGCATAGTCGAAAGCACAAGGAACGCTTGATGATAATGATTTTCGTCGAGTGCAGGCTTGCAGTAATTTGTTTATCAAAAAGAGCCGCTTATTACCTGCCTTGTGAGATGTTTGAGTTTATTAGTTTTTGCGTTTAAGTAAATTGTAAGCATCTGCTGTTAACGTTTTTATTAAATCACCTGAGATGAACTATGTGAAAGTATTAATTAGATTAATAATACAGTGAATCTTCTTCTTCGTCGTGTCGATGGCATAGTCAATTTATATTTTGACTTGCTGTCGTCGTGGTGAAAGGATTAGTCAATTCGCTTTGGAGAAATACAGTAATACAGTGAATGAAAGGATGAATATAGCGTTTATAGAATCCGATTTTTGTTTACCAATTTTTGTATTATTGAAGTATGTAAGTAGGTATTCTTTAGCGAGCCAAAACAACATTTCTGTCTAAATATTTAGCTGCACGTAATAAAACACACAACTAAAGATGCTCACAAAAAAATACTTTTTGCCTTAAACGTTTCCGAAATCGTGATTACTTAGTTCCTGCACTGCAATAGCCTGCAGCTTCCCCCTGCTATCATTCATAAATTAGACAACATATGGGGGACCTTAACTTCGTGATGCATGATTCCACAAAACGAATTATCTAATTGAGATGAAATGAAACTTATATGTCTGGAACTCTAGATAAACGTTGGGAGTTAAATTAATTTTGGCTAACTGATAATTGTGTTATAATACGAGCAATATTTGCATGCATCTTGAAAATAAATCATCAGAGCTTTGGACCGGTTTTCGGGTTGGGCGAAAGTTTTGTTTTGTTTTTAGTACTACGTAAATATAAAGATACACATTTATAATTATCTTAATATTTTTTACAATTCTTGTTTCTTATCATTTGGTTGATTAAAGATACGTCTTTTGCTTTTAACGTATACCAAATAGGTAAAAACAAAAGATATGTCTGCTAAACGAAATCTATACCTGTATCTAATTCATCATATATTCCAGCTACAATTCTCTACCCGGCTACAACACACGCCACACGAGCATCGGGCGTACCAAATCTAATGAAATATTAGCAATACAAGTGAAATCCCGGGATTAGTCCGTCGATTCCACGCACGTGTGTGGATGTGTCAATTGGGAGACTACCCAATGCCAGTCACGTATGTGTTACCTAACTGTTTTGTGGCGACGACACGGAACTCTAAATTGTAACACTGGATAAGGACAGTTTCTATCTTGATGTATGTAAGTTTCCGTTATCTAAATGCTATAATCTATCTTCGTCTATACTGTTTTTAGAGTTTACAAATCCAATAAATAGTATAAACACGTTTTAGTTAGCTAACAGTTTTGTGATGACACGGAACTCCAAGATGTAACGCTAGATAAGGATGGCCCCTATTTTCTTGTTAGAGGTGTCTGTTATCTTGACGTATCGATCGATCAAATACGAATTCGGTCATGGTATTTTTATACTTCGCAACCGTCAATAAATAAAACCGTCAATATGTTAGGATGTTTTATAATATTTATTTATTTAAACTTTTTGCACAAATTAAGGTACAGAGGCGGACTTAATGCCTAGTGGCATTCTCTAATAGTCAACCTTGGGTGGTGCAGAGAAAAGCAAGGGTAGGTGCAATAATGTGAGAAAAGAACTGAAGTGTTGATTTGAAAATATATATATTTGGGAGAAGCGAGTATAAATCAATACATAAAATACATACAAGAGGTACATAGATATACAAAATGTTATAAAATATATAATGTAATATACTTATTACTATTACATACGTTAATAAATACAATAATATTATACATAAAAATGAAATATATATAGAAGATGATAAAAGCTAAATTTAACATATATTATGATGATTCTGCCAATTGGTCGGTTAGTAATTTGCGCACTTTAACTTTGAAAGTGAACCGTGTTGCTTGCCGCCATCCTGATCTCCTATTCAACATAGTTTCTGTAATATTCTATTCAACATAGTTTCTGCCAAGCCAACGAGGAGAAATAACAGTTTTGATTAGTTTCAAAAAAGTACAAAACAAACGAGTCCGCAATTGAAACCAAAATAGACTTCAAAAGTCAACCTAATTCGGTACCAGTTTTCAATTATCTCTATCAACTGGACATCTACTATCAGTCTCCCATTCAGTAGTTTTATATCGGGGGCCGTCAAACTGAATGTAATCAAGCTATCTCGGAACAAAGGAGACTCCTTCATTAACTTGCTCCTACTAAAATATTCATTAACCGTAGTTGATAAGTACTGTATTAGATTGGTGTGACGGAAATTCGATTTGATTGAGATAGGTCACTGGGTGCTTTAATTAAGTTTTGAGGTGATTAACAGTTTGAAAGCTCTACAAGCGTTAATACTATTTGACGTACAAATTAAACATTAATTATAATATCAGTCGTGCATCAGCTCTGTCTTAGTTTACTGCACGTTTGTTCAGAATTAAATAACCTGCGCGGTTTTCCCAAATTTTTTTTTTTTTTTTAAGTTCGAAATTTCGTGCTTCTTACCTTATAAATGACCGACTTCCATACAGCCGGCAACTCTTCAACTCTTATTTTATCACATTCGCGTTGGAATTTTTAAAAAATCCCTTCTTAGAGTGCCTCTAAGCCATGTAAGGAACCTTTATGCTAAATTTTAAGATTCTAGTCCTAGTGGAATCAGTCACTTGGGCGAACACTTATATAAGTATAAAAAAATAATAAGTATTCTATCTAAAGAAGCCAAGCGTGGCAAAAAAACCCATATTATAATTTTTGATGGTAACATTTTCAAAAGATAATCCATCAACACAGGCAAGAAACAAAGCATGAAAATTTCGACTTCCGTCATAAATATAAATCCACAGAACGATCCTACCACGCGTGCACCACTGGGCATTGCATTGAGTTGGATAAAGGAGATGCGGGTCACGTAGACGCGAGTGTGTCAGGTGAGGCAAAAGATACAGATCGTACACACGTGCCGCTCGCGACACTAGATACACTCGAATACTTCTCGCAATGTTTGCTGCCCGATGCAAAGTCCTGACACTACTCTAGTTTGATAGTCTAACATACTTTTTGAAACTGTTGATTTAGGTAACATAAAAATAGTAACTAAAACTAGTTAAATAATTTGATCGTGTATAAAGTACCACGTGGCTAAGTCAAAGTTACACGAACCGATCAATTCCTGCAGGTTAAGCAATGCTAACCGCGGCCGGCCGCAGATCGGTGACCATATTAAGTAATATTAACATAACAAGTTTACCTCCGTTTGCCGGATTTATAGCAGTCGTATCAGGTAGTCATAAGCTTGTCAGTCCGACAACTAATCAAAATATAAAGAGTATCATATCGCCTCGTACTGGGGTGTCGAGGTGTGACAGCAGTCGCTCCATATAAAATACTGATATTAAGCTAAATCCATTGGATTAAAAGCCGACCCCAATGTTACAAGAGAAAAGGCTCGGAAACGGCAACAAGCTATAAAGAACCACATAAAACATCATATAAAATGTAATTAAGAATAAGATAATAATAGAAATATAAAGTCACAAAAACGTACAAAGTAAAGCTATAAATTAGAAACGAGTTGGAAAACTTGGTAATATAAATTACCATGATACAAAACGGGTACAAAAACGCCTTACGCAAACAATATGTAAAGTTTACAAAATAAAAGCTGGCGCTAGAGAAATAAATTATCCTTTGAATGAAACAGGTCAGTATCGGGCAAGCGCCTCAGGGGCCACTAATTCAATCAATTGGCCTACCATAAATAAAATGGCCGACAGTTCGCGATACGAGACACGGCTACACACGTAATTGAGAAGCAAGAATATGGACGGCTGCAAGCGACAAATCAATTAAGCCCGAAGCAGATAAAGAGGATGCATCAATAATTTACTTCGAAATAAATGAAACCCTTTCCGATACGTCTGCAGGATACGCTTATGTAAATTTTACGATAATGATTAAGACGTGGCGGCACGCAGACATTAATTCTGCTCGCAGCGAAATTAATGAATCGGAGTTAACATTGCTAATGCTGAAGTAACAATTAACTAGAGAACTTCTGTGAAATGCCACCAGCAATTAATTATTTGACTAAAAGCCACTTTATCCGCTTAAACAAACGAATCACTTAGGAACAAGTAGCGTTTGTAAATAAACAAAACAAATCCAAATAAAAACAAACAGGAAATTAGATAGCAAAGCCTAGAGGGGCTTATGGTATAATCCGTGTTTTTGTTAAGGGTGCACTGCCAACAAATGGGAGTGACAGTGTCTACACTAGAAAATTAATCGTGAAAAATCTCTTGAAGCGGGCGAACGGCGCGGCGGGAATAAAAGGAGCTGCTGCTAAACCGCGCCACGTGCGCTGTCTATTAAAAGTTGACACTATTGGGCTAAAGCCAAAGGGAGATCAGTAAACACACTATAAACTTTTGATATAATTTATTGAAAAGTGGTCCAAAGATAGGGCACGCTCTGTTGACTTAACTAATTCCCCAATCCAAAATGGACAGCAATTATTACTTCGATTTAAATGTCTTTTTAACGACACTAAAACTTTATTGGGCAACATCCTACTCGTATATGAGTTTAATAAGTTAGTTAAATTAAGAGTTTTGCCTGCGTATTGCAATTCAAATACACCATCGTTTATTTAAATAAATGCGTCACCTTTATACAAAGGCGTAATCAGCATATTATTTACGTCAATTCCATAAAATACGAGCGTATATATCAAAAGTTGTTATATACGATCGTTTCGTTATCAATGCGGGGTACATTAAGAGTTATCTGACGTTGAATGAGTAACAAATTAGACGCGGTCTACCGCAGGGTGTTATCTTGGGCCCACTCTCTTCGAGTCGCGCGTCGCTCCCGTCACCCCATCGCTGTAGGCTTTGCTTATCGCAGATCCATTGGAGAATTTTCGGTAGACGATCCTTTAATTCATGGAGTTTCGATAAGATATCGAATGACTAATCAGTAGAAGCACGAGTGAAGAAGGCTGAAATTTGAAAAACTTTTCAAGGGTCCGTACATGGATCAATGTCATACAAATTAGCTTTATTATAAATGATTTATTATGTTATATATTTTTTATTTAACACCTCTGCCATACCCTTATGTCTTTTACCAAAATTTGATGATTAACCTTCATTGATTAATATTTTATGACATAAATAAGGAATTAGGTCATTATAACGCATTTCTTAATATTATGATAATGCAAAACCGCAGCAGGTGCAAATAGGTCACCCCGACAATAAACTTATACTGCCTATATCTTTTACGGCCGTCGACCTAAAATTGGGTGCTTTCACTCATCAAAACGAACAACTTTTGTTCTACGAGTTGTGAAAATTTATGCATGTTTTGTTCAGAATAAAAAAAAAAGTAGCGAATTTCCCCTTCTTCGTGACGAGATGCACTAAAATTTTGCGTGTCTATTATATGGAAAATTTTGCAAAATAAATTGACTTGACGACAGACATAACTTTTTTTCATTTTCTTGAATTAAAAAATACTGTGACTTCGTTTTACGAAAAAATTACATTTTATTATAAACAATTGCAGTTTAAAACAAAACAAACTTCAAGCGGTCTTTGTTCAGTTGGCTGGCGATCATAAATTGTGTTAAAATGAAACAAGTTTTTTAAGATAAATTGTAAGATTTGTAGCCGGCGCTGAGCACACAATGAGTAACAAATTGCACTAGAGATATACCGCGGATGCGTTTATCTTGCAGTAGCGGCGCTCGTGAAGCTCTCATGTTACGGGGATATTCTGTATCGGATAGTGGATTAAAAATGGGTGCTGCAACCATTTTTGACGGTGAAATTTTTATACATTCAAAGGCGATTAAATCGGGCCGTTGTATTTATTTTCAATTGTGCATACTGATAAATATGTTTAAACTACAGTTCAGCTTGAAAAAACAAAACCAACTCCATATTTTATTCTGTTAAACCAAGTGATCTTACCATTTTTATATGGAAACAAAAGTACGGTGATTTACCACCCAATTATTTTTGAATCAATTCGCAGGTACAAATCATAGCTACTTCGTTTTCTATAAAGAAGACTATAAAGTGGAATGGGCAGAAGTAATAGCACCGTCGATTCCCCATGCGATAACGGGCTCCCCTAAACACACACTCCTAGCACATTTGTCCTGTCCTTATCTGTGACAAACAGTTTTAAAAAAACGTGTAGCAATTTTTTTATGCTAAAGAATTTCAGGGCAATTGCACAGTAATTTGGTTGGAGACAAGGCTTCTGAGGCGAGCATTTTAATTGTTATTTTTATTCTTATCAGCCCTTAAACATTTGCTACTGGAAATGGGGTATAGACGGTTAAACCGGCGGTTCAATGAGGGCTATAATCGTAACCATCACACTTGCTGCTAAGATTAGCAATCATGGATAACATGATTGTAATAGGAACCCAGTTTTGCTTTGCTTTTTTTCTCCTCTCGTAAGTTCCAAGTATTTTTTCTATCTTGAGCAGAAGGTAGGCGTAGCTAAGTCGTAAACATAGCAAATAAGCTTCTCAAACAAGTATCTTGATTGATTGCAATGCATAACGCATTCTAATCCGATATCTTGGTCTAAATCACAAACCGGATTACGCTATTATGATTAATAACGCAACATTATAAATGACCATAGTTCCAGTTCTGGTCGGTTAACTATACTACTCCTTATTCAAATTATTTTTAATACGGGTGTTACTCACATAATGTTGGTCTATTTAGTAGACCGCGGTTTCACCAATACTTTTATGCATTTTCAAGAGAGTGCGATATGTCGCGCCTGAGTTGAAGCCAGTCTAGCTCTGGGTGAAATAATGTTACAAACTTACGTCAGTTTTAATAAAAATATACTTCTCCTTATATTTAAAAGCATCGAATTTTAAATAAGAGTATATTATATGGTAGACACTTTCAATATAATATAATAGAATATTTTTAGCCAACCTCAGAACGGAAGCAGACCGTATACTTACATCACAAACCACTTTGAATGCAGCTTCATACAAACACGCCACAAAATTTGATGGGATTACTTCAGACAGATGAGGGCATTAGGGAGTGTTGTCACAAATGTATCCACCCCTTTCCCCTACTCGTTACGGGAATGACAGTCTTTTATCAACCACAGCGATAATACGATGAAACTTTTGCATTTCCTGTGACTCATGTGTATGTGAGGACACGTACGTGAATAAAGAAAGTGAGAAATACTAAAGCAAATAAGGAATATACTGTTCTGAACTTCATATTGGAATGCGGATACATAAGAAGTATAAATTCGTGAAATAAAATATACTATCGGATATGATATAAAGAATCCCGGTATTTCTATTTGGCCTTGCTAGTAAGTGTGCCGATTCGGCAGAAAACCATGGGACCTACGATACTTACCTTCCTCTTTTGCGTTCTTTTTGATACTGACTCGTTATTTACGAATTGTAAGTACACAATTGTCGTCTCTGTTTCACCTAATGGTTGACTGGCAGATAATGCCTATAACATTAAGTCCGCCCATGGACCATTTTTCGTGCATTAAGTTTTAAATGAATAAATAGATTCACTCTTTGTTGTTGTTTGATTTAACAAAACTACTATTTTGTTATGTTACCTATATAAATAAGGGATTTTCATTAATTAACCATCTCAAAACACTTTGAAGGACAAGTCTACCCCTTCAAAACACAAACAGGAATGTCGAATCGAGTTCAATGCGGGTGGAATTGCAGACTGCAAATTAGTCTGATTCAGCGCAATTTAGTTGGTGTGACGTTAGTCTACAGCTATTGACGTACATGTCTACAGTTTAAGTAACAATTTTACTATAATAATCATGACCTACGTAATAAAATTTCACTTCACTTCATTTCAGTTTCCAAATGTTGTTGTTTATATAACACGGAGTTTTAAAATACGGAGTCAGTCATCAATTTTCAGACCTCTAGCATCAAAATTTGTGTAAGATCATACAAACTTACATACCAGCTTACATATCAAATTTTAGCTTTCTAGGACTTCAGGAAGTACCATGACTATTTACAGGTACGTTCTTGTTTGACACACTGCGCCTGATTACAGAGTACTTCGTATATCCTAGTTCACCAAACATTTTCGACTACGTTCGCGTCAAAGCTGTACGAACGAACGTCACATGACAGGCAGTGTTTTTTAAATAAAGCGGCAAAAATCTGTCCAACATCCTAACAAAGAGCTTTGATCTGAACTACACGGCTTCGCAAAACACCAAGCGAAACTTCTCGTGCATTGCATACATTCAGTCATAACAGTACATATAAAATTCCACGAAAGGCAAATATTACCAATAAAGGAAAGATTCATATTTTCAAGTGAGCTGTAATAACAGGATATGAAATAAAAAATAATAGGATAAGTCGGGACGTAACGGCATGATATCGTCATTAGTTACAATCAGAGATTTATCTTATGATTTGACTTGAGTTGTTACAATTGAGTATATAAAAGAAAATGGCCCTGTTTGTTGGCCTCTGATATTTTCGACGATAGCTTTGATATTATTTAAATTTATGTCTTTGTTCCTTTTGGAACTGTACCAAGGTTAGAACACTATTAGCCAAGTAGAAATTAACTCGAATCACCCACATAATCCGTATCCTTATTCTACTTTAATAAGGTATGTACATATTCATTACATTAGTATATCTATATATATAAAAGAAAGTCGTGTTAGTTACACCATTTATAACTCAAGAACGGCTGAACCGATTTGGCTGAAAATTGGTGGGGAGGTAGCTTAGAACCGGGAGAAGGACATAGGATACTTCTAAAATATTTTCGAGGGCACAATTTAATCGAGGGCGAAGCTGCACGGGGCAGCTAGTTATGTATAATTTTTAGGTTTAAGACACTATACGTAGTTTATATCAGTATTATTTATATTTTATAATCTACATTGTCATTATCATGACGTTTCTTTTTACTGTATTTTTCTTTTTTTTTCTTTAATTAACGCACCAACAACTGCCCATAACTTTGCTCATTACTTACTTGTCCATTCTAAGGTTGCCTGTAAGAGATTGCTTATAGCGATAAGGCCGCCCATTGTGCAACATAATTTTTAAGTGCATGTGTTTACATCATAAACTTCTTTGTTAATATTGGTGTACAATAAAGATTACTCTATCTAGATAGATAGAGTAATCTCTATCTATCTATCTACTTTTACGTAAATTGTATAAGAATTCAGATAATATCCTAAAAATGCGTCGTTAATCAGACCAGGGTTACACTAGCTACACGATATACAAAAACCCATGTAGATATGTGAACAAACAAAATAATTATACTTTTGCACGTGCAGTAATAAAATAAATTTATGATCAGCTGACGAGTGATTACGACAATATCCCCCAGGATGAATAAAATATGAACAGATGCAGAATTATATTGTTTTATGTTGTTAAAATCTGAATAAATTGTGACAATTCAATTTGCATTGGTGTAGTATTCACATGTGTAGTATGCAGCATGCACGAACATACAATATACATAAACTTTAATACTAAAAGATAACATAACATCACGCCTATATTACCCAGAATGGTGTGGCAGAGGTGTACGGCACCCACATTTCACCTTTTATATTTAGGTCCCATGGGATAGGGGTGAAGCTTTTCGCCATTCACTGGGCACAATTCCAACTCCGTGCTGCTTTTATGAATTTCCTGACAGAAAATTCACAAATAACACTTTGCCCGACCCGGGCATCGAACCTGAGACCTCGCGGTGAGAGGCGCATACGCTAAACACAGGCATAATACTAGATATTCGTTTGTAATGTAATGCCTAAAATTAAAATCTCCATCTTCATCTTTATCATCAAGAAAGAAAAAGAAGTAAAAAAAAAAAGGATTTCCATCGACTAAATACAATAGATTAATAGATGAGTTCAGCTTCATTCCTTTCAAAACCATTGTTCAAAAATGGCGATCTATTTCCCAGCAGTACTGACAACGGGTTTCATAAAACAGGAGGTGGATTGTTACCAACGTTTGCCGGAAGACACGGAATGGATTCGGACTAATACGTACGTACCCTTCCCGAACCCTCGCATAAAGTAGAAATGCCCTCGGCAAAAAGTATGTTACTGGTACGGAAGGATCAGCTGTGAAGGAACCATCTAGAAAATATATAACATGGAGGAAATAAATGAATAAATAATAATAAATATTCCACAACTCACACACAACGCCATCTAGTCCCAAACTAAGCAGAGATTGTACTATGGGTACTAGAATAACTGATACTAATACATATATACGTTTTTGTATATTTTGTGCGTAAATAATCAGTCTATTAAGCTTAGAAGCCTTGGAAAAATAACAACTAATTCTTAACGATAAAAAAATTGACTGCCACGGTTTTTTTTTACTTTTTCAGAGTAAAACTGATAAAATATTTTGATTATATTATAATAAATATTTTCACAGTGCAGACATGTCGTGACATATTGATAGTTTTGATTGCTTGCCTCGATGGTCTAGTGGTTAGCGTATGCGCCTCTTACCGCGAGGTCTTTGGTACTATTACCTATTATGATATTTGTGAACTTTCCGTTAGGAAATTCACAATAGCACCACGGGCTTGAAATTGTGTCCGCTTGATGGCTATTGGCTCGTCCCTATCCCATGAGACCTTAATATAACGGGTGAAATTTGGGTGTTGTACACCTCTACCTCACCCTTCTGAGTAATATAAGCGTGATGTTATGTTATGTTATGTTAAGTACTGAGTGAACTATTTGTACTTTAATATTTCGTACATCAGTCTACGATTTCCGTCGGACTCCTATTGTCTGGCTCGGTGCGTGCAACCCTTCCTTATTAAGCAGACGAAACTTTTATTCCGTATTTGGGTTTGATTAAATTTTCGGTAAAACAATATTTTAACACGGAACCCCAAACATTTGCCACCATTAATGTATTTACCTGGCTTTTATTTAACTTAAAATATACGACTGAACTATAATTTATAGTGGTAACATTGTTTGTTGGCATGTACAGTCGGCCAATGAGTTAGGTATGCAGGGCAAAAACTTCTAAGTCATAGTAAAGACTTACGACACCAGTTATGGATTAGTGAGTTATATATCTAAATAGTGGGTATATTACACTTATTAAATATGAAATACAAACTTGCATATCTATTGCAGTCAGTTTACGAGTAAATGGCAATTTTTGGATTCACTGATCCTATCCAAAACAAAATTGACATACTCACAGAACGTTTGACTCTTTCGAATAACAAAGACTTGTACCGACAAACGAACAACGCGAGCGACGCCATGTTCAAAAGCTAGTCTAGTATTAAATAATTTGCTTATGAGTCATCAACTTTGTAAAGACGAAAACAAAGTCGTTTACGTGCTATGTTTGTAGCCTCTATCGCTAATTAAGTAATTGGAGTAACAAGACAAATGAATATTGCTGTTATTGTAATTTATTAACTTGTTGGTGATTTAGATTTGTACATAATTTATAATTTTAGTTGCACAAATAAACAATTTAGTGTGCATTTCTACGAAAGATTATCAAAATAGTTTATAAATTTACGTAACTATAGATATGAGAACTTAGAAGTCGGTAAATCGACAACTTTTATTGTAAGTGCCAAAAAAAATAGTTTAATAATAATATTAGCCTGTATCTAATACATGTCCCACTGTTGGGCTCGGGTCTCTTCTTATGATAAGGTTAGGCCGTAGTTCACCACGCTGGCCAAGTGCAGATTGGTGGACTTAACACACCCTCGAGCACCTTTTAGACACTCTCAGGCTTGCAGGTTTCCTCACGATCTTTTGCTTCACCGATAGCAAGCGACAATCTATATGATAAATACACACATATCTTCGAAAAGACGACTCTTAACGATTTTATGACTGAGTTGTGTGCCGTAGGTTCGAACCCGAGCCCCTTGACTTCGCAGTATTACGGTCTCCCTTATATTCGGCTATTACTGCATGCTTTCTAATAACCCTAAGTAATTGCGGTAAATATATATAAATTCTTTACGTGTTTTCCTCCTGTCCAACAATATTTTGTCCTGTGTGAGACAAGGCGGAAAACCTGCGACGACATAAAAATGCCGTAGGAATTTTACGATTCATTGGTTCCGCGGATAAAGCTTTAATACTTTGAGACTAGACGATTTTATTTCAAGACATTTTCTTCCTGGAGATAGTATTCAGACATTTTTATATCGATTACTGAAAGTGCAATTTTACGTATATTTTAGGGATTAGATGATTTTATGAACACTGCTTACTTACCTTCATATGTTTTTTTTTGTGCTTATCTGCGATCAGTCTCGAACTATAACGATTTGCTCTGTGACGTTTGTCATGTGAAAGGAGCTTCTCAGCAGTAAACACCTCATCTTTCATCAAAATTCTGAATGTCATGGCGTTTCAGTGGTTTGGTGTAGCAAATTGTTGCTAACGCCATGTCTAAGTCGTTAGGGTGATTTTGCAATCGTGCTTTATTTGTTCCCTGTTACTTTTAACCCTCCTTAACAGTTCTAATGCTCAGTGCCTCGTGGATCTCTGTGTTGGTGTAACCCATGGTGCGTTACAGATGGTTCTTGATATGCCGTTTTGCAGTCTTTGTATGATATTAAGGTTGGAGTCGTATATGTTTTTAAACTTTCGCGATTTGAGAACAATTTTCAAAAATCGACAACGGGTCTAAATCGCGTAATTATAATAAAGGTAAATAAATACCTATGCTCGACGTTTCGAATGACTTGCATCATTCTTGGTCACGAGCCGACTGGTGAAGCTCAGCGTCGTCTCCGTGAAGCGCGGATATTGTCCACTACCCTCACTTGGTCGTCACAATTTTTATTTTTATTTAGTTTTGAACCGTCGGTAGTTCGACACAAAATACTAACGGTATCAGATGGTTTACTCGTAACATTTGTTCGCCAAACACTGCACTTGCTTATTACCGGATTCCAAGATGACGATAAGCGGTATCCATCTTGGAGTCGTATGTAAAACATATAAATAAGCCCCTTCACACATGATACCCACCATGAGAGGTAAACTGTGAGTGTTAAATTCCTCTGCCTTCTGGGTAATAGTGGCGTGATGCTTGTATGTAGAAAGTAACTATATTTCCGTAGGTTTCTCTCACACAACGTCTCACATCCCAAAAACATCATTCAATCGACTATAAAAAATTACAATAAACATTCATACGGGTATGTAACTAGTATAACGCTTAAGCCATTGTCTGTTCACGTCTGTTATTTTATTAAATTAAAACATCATTCTACAGTTTCTGTACAGTAATAAAGACGTTTCAAGAGACGTTTAATAATTGCTACTGAAATTTAACAGTTCAATTTACAAAAAAGTTCTAATTTTTTTATCGAGAAAAAAGTTCAGTACGGTACTAAAACTCTTTTAAATAATTAAAAATAAAACACAACTATGAAGTGTCAAGTGTTAATGAGTTTTGTGCACTTAATAGCGATGGTATCTTGTTATCACTTAATATTAGGTAATGTGACGGATATCCAGCAATCAGTGCATCAGGCTAAAATACGGTATAATGCGATTCCCCTCATAGAGCGCGAAATAGATTTGTTTTTTAATGGAATTACTTCCATACATGTAAGTTAGTATCACTTTATGAATCATTATTTCAAGTGTTTTTAGTGATGTAAATCATTATTTATTATTCCAGTGGTACTACGCGCAATAGCTCATGGCAGACGGTGTAGTATCTTTTCATTTAATGACACCGTGTCTTTCGGCATTGTCAGAAGGTTTTACGTGTACATTAGTTACATCAAAACTTTCCTCAATTCACAATGTTAGTCTGCGCCTATAAAAATATATAATGCATATAATGATACAAATCTAGCTTGCTAATTAAAATTATTTATAATTAAAATCTAAAGGAAATGAATTCTAATACAAAATAAAATTGAAAATGTTGAACTTTGAAAATGACGATTGGAAAATAAACAGCAATGTCATCCAAACTAGGTCAAATGCTAATATTATAATGCAAAAGTTTGTTTGTTATCGGACCATCGATTTGAGACTCCTATAGGAAGACAATGTGAAACGACAGGAAATAAACAACTTCTGCCCAGTCGCTGAGTTTGCAGCTATTGACAGCTGGACTCCTTTCAATTTGGTGATGCTCCTGGAAGTAACATTTATTGGAAACTTTATTTCTAGTCAACTAAGTCACGTATTTCCTTTTTGTGATTTATATAATATATTTTGTGAAATATTGATGAATTTACTAATGGCTTATGAAACAATGCAATGCAGCAATGTTAGTACCTCTTGGGAAAGAATATATTTTTTTATCGTTCTTGAGACGTTGAGCAGCAGTTTCGATTCATTATTTATTTATTGACATTCAAGGAACAAAAATATTACAAAACTCTAGGTGAAAATGTGAGTAATTTTCCAAGAATCGGTGTCAACCAATTTGTTCGAGGAGTTTCCTTCAATTTTCTCGGGGTGTTTCCACCGACTTCGGTCAGTACAATTTGTGCATCATTAAATATTCAGCTTTGTTCTCAGAAGTCAGACCTACACTGTATGGGTTACCAATTACATAACCGCTTGTGTTTGTTTTCGTGCCATCGATTTCATCTTTGTGAATAATGTAGTGGATTCTTTGTATCTTTGTTCCTATGTATATATTTTATATGTATATGTATGTGTTGCCGCATGAGTTCAATCTAGGTCTCTTTAACCAATAGTCAATAGGTACCTCATAGGTAAGAGTGCTCAACCGTAGACCGCATCATCTCTTACCATCAGATGAGATCGTTGTCAAACGCGTGCCTATGCTACATAAAAATGGATTTGCATATTTTATTTATTCCGATATAGATAGATGAGATTAAATAGTGGATATTTTAATAAAATTATGAGTATCTATGACTTTATGCATTATAATTGATTTTGCCTATTATTACTATATTACCTATATTAAATTAATAGAACATTGGTAATAAATCAAGTGGCAATTTTTATTTAGCCCTAATATTTTAAGCTTAATTTAAAAAAAAAACAAAACAGTAAACGTTCAATTCTCAGAATTATTTTGCGTAACCCACAACAGATTGCCACAGCGTTTGGTCTGAGATTTGTACCTAAAACATATTTGGGACATTTTAAAAATATTTATCACTCAAAAATACTATTATTTTGTTACAGAGCGTGATGGCTTACGACAATGAACACTCGAAAGCAACAGCTAAAGTGACATCCGGGGGCATAGACTTCAGTTATATCAATCTTAGGTTTAAGAGTGAACAAGGCAAACCGTTGGATTTTAACGTCGGAATATACATTTAAAGAAAATGTTGCTAGTTATTTTCAACCGAAACTTGGCTTATATAGATTTAATATATTATTATATATTTTTTTGATGGAAGGAAGTTAGAGAAAAATAAATGAATTTTTAGCACCATAAAATTTTTACACAGATAAAATTGTCAGGATGATGAAAATATAGGTAATCAATATTCCGAGCCTTTTCTTAATTACATTGGGGTGAGCTTCTAGTGTAACATATTTTTCTAAATATATCAGTATTAAAAATATAGTCCTGAACCAAAAAGCTATACATTTAACAAAAAAAAAAGAAAAGTGTGTGTGAAATGTGCGTTAGAACACTCCTGCGAGGATTTATTTCCAGTGGAAGCATCGTTATCTCAAAAAAAAAACGTATTTTTTATAGTCCTTTCATATCACTTCTTGTTTGTCAGTAAAATTCAAAACAGCAAATCTCTTCCATAAACAACCTAAAATAAACAAAAGCCACCAGTTTGAAACTGTACCATAAACTTTGGTTGAACAGTTGTGGTCGACGGAGCGGTTTTTGGAGCATACTTCTGTACAGCCACGGTATACGTACTTGAGTACAACCGCTGTATACGTGCTTATGCAGGGTTATTTAAAAATAAATATAGCACTTACAACCTAAAAGTTCAAGATTAAAGTATTGTGGAATTTGTCATATTAAGTAGTAACTGCTCCCGTGTTTTGATCCGCTATAAACCTTACTGCTCCGCCCTCGTGAAGTTGAGCATAATGTTAAATTTCAAAATACTTTAATTTGTAGTTTATCAAACACAAAAAAAAATTATTAAAATCTGCTCAGTAGATCTTTAGATTAGCGCTAACATATAAACAAACAAACTTTCTCCCGCGGTTTCGCCTGCGTGGTAGGTACATCAATAAAAAGTAGCCTATGTTACGCGCCTTGTCGTCAGTTATCTGCATCTTACATTTAATGAAAATTGGTCCAGCTGTTTAAAAGATTAGTCAATACAAACAGACAGACAGACCAATAGACAAAAATTTAAAAACCGGTATTTTAGGCGTTGGTACCGTGCAAATAATTATATCAACAGAAAAATAAAAATATATTTTGACATTAAAAACAAACATTTCAATTTTATTTATTTGTATTGATTTAAAAAAATTGCTTAAACAAAAGTTGTTCGTAATGGTTTAAAGCAGATGCGCCGAGTAGATCATTAGTATTTGTAAAATGGCCCTGCAGTTATAAGAGGTTTGTTTGTACGCAACACCTTAAATACGGTGCAGCCATGCATTTCCCTGACCACACGCCCGCCGCACAGTAGCGGGCTTAGGTAGCTATGCTTCGTGTTGTTGCTTTTCTAGTATGCCTTTGACATATTTGTATACCACAATATCGTATAACCGAACCGATCCGGTATCAAAACACCTGATAAATCGAACGATTTTTATAAAATCCTGACAGAAGTTCACAGAAATAGAGTGATTTGATTGGTTAAAAATGTTTTGTCAGATGTTTGGGTCGCAGGAGACTCAGCTTAACAAAATCTGTATGGCATACAACTATCATACAGTTTCAGTTTTAATTTAACATAAAAACATAACATAACGGCGATATTAGATGGGTGTGGCAAAAGGTGTACAACACCCACTTTTCACCTGTTATGTCTAGATCTTATGGGATAGGGAGTGAGCCTATCGCCTTCCACCGGGCACAATTCCAACTCCATGCTACTATTGTGAATTTCCTGTCGGAAAGTTTACTAATAACACTTTGCCCGACCAGGGAATCGAACCCAAGACCACCATGATGAGAGGCGCATACGCTTGATAATCGAGAAAGTTTTTGTTTTAATTAATAGAAAACTAAATTACTACAATAAAAAAGTCTTTTAAATCATCAGGATCGTGTTAAACACCAAATTTAAGCAAGGACCTGACCTATTTGATCTAAGCTTTTGACACCCAAGACATAAGAGAAAATTCTATCCATTCTAAAATGTTGATTATTTTTATAGCATTTAGCTATGCTTAGCAAGTTATACTAAGAAACAGTTGAAAAAGATATGGGACCGGCAGGATTTGAACCTGCGACCTTACTGCACACCGGGCAGTCGCTCTTAGCCATCCAGCTACGATCGCCTCTTACCGGCACCCTAAATTCCTCAACTGTAAGATACGTCATTTCGTGACGTCACGTTCATCCATTTGTTCCTATCTTAGGTAGGATACATTCTAAAATGTGTTTGTAGTAGACTGTAAAGAGTATGTAGCTAAGCTTATATATAGGATTAGACTGTAGTACAGGTACACCGCAGACTATACTGAACGCTGTTAGCATTTACGTACCATCGTTTCAAGATACATTTTCAGAAAGGCAAGATGAGAGTACTTTATTTATAAGACTATTGTTCTCTGTAAACATAAATAGGCAAAAAATAATGTGATACGACTAAAAAGTGCTGATTCGTAGGTTTTATATGAGTAGATTTTGTATTGCTATTAGGAATAAATCTTTGAAAATTATATCATTATGACATATAAAATTATACTACGATGGAATCACTACTCATGGGACCTGTAAATTTTGATAATATCGACAGAGGGTGAGCTTATCGCCGTTCACAGAGCGCAATTTAAACTCTATTGTGAATTTCCTGACGGAAAGTTCAGAAATAACACTTCACCCGACCCGGAAATGGAACCTCGCGGTAAGAGGCAGTGAAATACAAAAAATATATAAAATGGGACAATCAAGCCAATCTATCAATAATATAAAAATGAATCGCAAAATGTGTTGGTAAGCGCATAACTCAACAACGCCTGGACCAATTTGGCCATTTCTTATTTTAAAATGTTCGTTGAAGTTCAAAGATGGTTTTTACGGCGAGAAAAAATAATATATATTATTATTATTATTATATCAATTGTATGTTGCCTGTTCCCGTGTTGGAAAACCATCAGATTTGTTTGTCTATGCGCAAGGTATTCAAATAAAAAACATCGTATATCACAAAGCACTACAATGAAAATAAAACAGATTTTGTGAATAATTATGAATCACATGATTAACAATAAAGCGATTACTTATGTTTTAATGCTTATATAATTATGTTTTATTCAATAACATTTCTTATTCACAACGCCCTATCACCAGGGTGACGGTTCTGTTCAGGAAAACTTTTTGCCCCGACTATAAAATATGTAGGAACTAAAAATGGCACATTACAAATCATTTTGACACGACTTTATTGTAATTTAATTAGGCAATACGAAGTCTGCTGGGTCAGCTAGTCCCAAATAAAAATATCTTATCAGTAGCAAATAAATCGTAAAAGGCCCATAATTTCACAACTCATTAACTTACTACTTACTTATCTTTACCCTCAGTACTCAATCTACTCATTTCATCAATTTTATTTGTTATTCTAAAAATCTTGTATTCGTAAAGCTCATATATTTAGTTTAATAGCAGTAGCGGTCCCCCGATTTGACCCCACTCATCCATCATTCTTTACTAATAACCTCTCCACCGGTAGATTACGGCCTTAGTCAATATACCATCGGGGTTTTAGCTTTTTGTTATTTTGATTAAAAATGTAATGAAAAAATTTAATAAGTAATCAGTGAGTAGATTTACAAACCGTTTTATTGTTGCTTCTAAATTACTGCGAATTAGTTTTTTAAGAAACATTTTTTGAAATAACCTCATTGCTTTATATGTGATAAACATATTACTCCGGTTAATTTAGACATTTGAAGTTACCTAAATTCCCACCAAGCTGAAAATCGGTAAGATTGTTTAAAATATCATTAAAAACAAAATTTGAAAGTTCTCCATCTTTCCCCTGTAAGGAAAAAAAAATATTCACGGTAAGTTTTATCATAAAATATTTCAAGCAAAAATTGTAGATCATAAAATTATCTACAAAAAATTAATAACTACTTTTTTTCTACGAGCCACCGTTTTTGAGATATAACGATTCAAAAAGTAGTGAAAGTTGTAATCGTCATAATATGCACACGTTTCCTCGCCACCTATGAGGTAGTGTTTGTTATAAAACGCAAAATAACATAATATATTTAATAGTTTGGCACCTAACATCAAAATTTTACAAAAAAGTTCTCTTCGCCTCTTTGGGTCCCCAATCTTGTAATCGTTATATCTCAAAAACGGTGGCTCGTAGAAAAAAAAAATTAATCTTGTAGATAATTTTATGATCTACAATTATTGTTGTTTGAAGAAAACTCACCGTTTTGCTGAAAATCGTGAAAAACATTTTTTTTTACCTTTGACCTTGAATATTTTTTTTCCTTATAGGTTAAAGATGGGGAACTTTCAAATTTTGTTTTTAATGATATTTTAAACAATCTTACCGATTTTCAGCTTGGTGGGAATTTATGTAACCTTACTCTTATTTTTTGGTCTAATTTGACCGGGCTATATAAAGCAATGAGGTTATTTCAAAGAAATTTTCTTCACATAACTCATCAACATATAATTCAAATTTTAGAACCTAAACTATTTAAAACAATTTAGAACAGAATCCTTCGTCTTCCTTTGTCTATCATAATCGGTATCTTATGGTTTACACGACTTCAGCAATTTTCCAACCGAACTAAACAGAAGTGTACACATTGCGCTATAAATGTCTACTATAAGCTGGTCTTACATTTAATAGGCTTCCCGTGCAATGCAAAGACCAGCTTATACTGGCAATGTATAGGTTGACCGGTAACCGTCTGTATGCTTATATTCTGCTGTTCGTCCTAATTACCCATGCACCCCATACGCGCCATGAATTGTTGATGAGACACACTTTATCCATTTATTCACCGCATCTCGTCGTAAGATTGCCATCAGATACCGTAGTCATTAGATGAATGAGCTAAAACTACCATGAGATATGAATGAAAGTTTGAATTTTCTGCAACAACACAAAACATAAACATTATATTTTCTAGGTTAGATAAGTACAGATGTGAGAAATAGCAAATACTTAATAAATATGGTACAGAAACCGTAAAAAATTACAACATCAATCTTTGTCACTTTTCAGATTTCACGTTTTTCATCGCGTTGCACTTTTCTTTTATGGTTGATATAATCCCACCCACACGCCCACGACTTTGACTCCTGTGTCGCCAGGATCTACAGCGGTAACCAACAGTAAAACACCGTGAATGACACACGGGCAATCCCAGAGAAAGATACAATTGTAAAAACCTCGTAGTAACTACTGCGTATGTATATTCTATATCATTGTGCTGTCATAAAAACTATCCCAAATACCTCTGTTGAAATAAAATTATGCCATATATATCAGATATTTCTAAGCCAAACCTTACTACAAAATGAGGACGACTTAAAAAGGTAAAGTTCTTTGTTCTTACAACAAAACATCTTTAAGAGCCGACATTAATAATCAATAAAAACGAGGGCACCATTTTATAAACAAATGAGGTAATTTCTATTCATGGGCTGACAGGATTTAATAACATTTTAAAGTATAAGTACAAGAACAATATAAGGATGATACAAGGTGGTGACAAGGATGCAACAATGCAAAAATATACCATCTAGTGATTTATGACGTCATAAATTTTCTCCGTGTGGTCTTATGGATACACCTTCTCACTTCCCGTGGGTGTGACAAGTCGTAGAAGCTGACATAGCTTGTTTTATATTTAATTAAATTTATCTTTGAAGAAATAGCTGTTGTACGCTAAACTGATTTTAGTTTTGAGGTTCTAGACTAGGTACAGCTGAATTTCTGACGCCGAAATGTTGCTTTGAATAGATTTCCTCTAAATAAGTGATCCGACTGATATTATTTTTGCGGATAAAATAGTCATAAGTATGAGATTTTATGATATCATTTTTTGAAAAAACCTAAAAACGTAGTCTGGTCATAAAATATATTTAGCTAGAATTTCAGTAACGCAGCTTTGCCAGTCTCTGTGCCATAACGACTATCAAGTGACACGTATAACGTCAAAAAAGCCCGCACAACATCACAAATGTAATTATTTCTTCAAGTGCCAGCTAACTTGATCTGTCTGTCACATAAGTCACATTAGAACAACGGTGATATATGTCTCAGTTTTCTCACATTTTCTGTCACTGCCTTTCTACTATTTCATAGGACGGCAAAAGGGCAAATTGTATCAGCGAGGCGTCTCGAGGAATGTGACAGAGAAGCGAAATTGGAGGCGACAACATGCTTTTAGCGGCTCGTCTACAAGTCAGACCTCTGCGGATAGTGGTACAATAGGATCATGGCGGTTCTACGGTGCGAGTTACAAGATTTAGAGGATTTATATTTGCTAGGATGTAGAATGTTTGACTTTTATAATTTTAATGTTTAAGTATTTACTTTTGCAGAACATAAAACTAACTTATCAAAATATTAAATGACTTTATTTTATGGTATTCTAATTTTCAGAAAACATAAACATTTACCAAGAAAGTACGTGTGGTAATAAATTAATAGCTGTTTTTTATTTACTTAACCCAAGGTAACTTAGAACGTCAGCTAGATTTAGTGCCTATACAACTTGAAAGCCATGAATAAACGCAAATCGGTTTTAAATATATGAAAATGGTAATAATTGTATTGATTTTTATTTCATTTCAAATCAAAACGCTATATTTTATAACTTCACCTGCCTTGTTAATCTCTGCATCACCCAAAGGTAGACTGGCAGAGAATGCCTATGGCATTAAGTCCGCCTTGTATACAAATTCTGTATATGAAGTTTAAATAAATAAATAAAATGGTTCGAAATCTTTTCAGCGGCTCCCAAACTTTTTTCGTGATGGAACCGTTTTGAGAAGAAAATATTTGACGAAGTCCTAAATGGTGGCTCTAAATCCAACAATGGGCCCGGTACTCGGAGGCGGGGTAACCTTATCCATTTTTTTCTTTAATATCCGAACACTTGGCATCAACTAAGTAGAACGGATGAATCAAACATTATGTAAATTATGACAAGACCTCATAACTTGTGCCACAAACAACGTCTCCTCACAACTAATATAAGGCCGTATCCTGTTTGAAACAACTTACTGCCAAACTTTAAGCATCTAACACAATTAAGAAGTTATCTTTAATGGTCCTTTGACTAAACGCGGCTGTAATTTAACATAACATAATATTACGCTTATATTACCCAAAAGGGTGTGGCGGAGGTGTACAACACCCAAATTTCATCTGTTATGGTATATAAACATAACAGATGAAATATGGGTGTTGTATTGGATAGGTGCTGAGCCTATCGCCATTCGCCGGGCACAATGCCAATGCCGTGCTGCTATTGTGAATTTCCTGACGAAAAGTTCACAAATAACACTTTGCCCGACCCGTGATTCGAACCCACTAGACCATCACGACGCGGCTGTCAGTTAATATAGCTTTTGTTACTGCAATTTAATGATATTTCTTAGGTCGTTTTTACGTTAGAATCAAAATTTTGGGTTGGTGGTGACGAAATTTCATTCTAATGTGAAACGTAAACAACGTTACCCGAAACACTAAATACACGGTAGTGACGATTGGAAACTTGTATCAGTTCAGATAAACTAAGAAATTGAACAAAAGAAAAACTGAGAAACACACAGCTATCTTCACAAAGCAAACTTAAAACATAAATGGTTTTTTTTTTTATACTACACCCACAGCGAACGAACGTGTAGTCCACCTGATGGAAAGTGGAGTACAGCCCATGGACATCAACAATCCACAAAAGCAGATTATAGATAAACCGGAACGAAGTAATGGAAGCACTACTATTTGGCGGCAGGTTAAAGGTGAGACGGTGGTGCTGCCGCCCTCGAGCTCTTTCACAAGAGCTCTACCACCATAATGGGTACACGACGCTAAAAAACCATCGAGAGAAAGATAAAAAAAATACCTGCTCATTTTTTATTTCCCAGCAGCATTTGCTCAAGCGACCATTATAGATCACGTATCGTATAAAAATTCAAATATAGACAAAGGGAAACGTATGATGGCAAACAATAAAATGGGGTGCCCTTTCCGATATCCTTTGTAAGCAAGAAATAATAAGATTTATGCGTACACGATGTGCTTACGGATGCTGAGGCTTGCTTGGTCCAGAATTGTGATGTTGTTTGACAAAGCAATATTTGGTTACGTCCGGAGAAAAATATTTCAGTGGAATCGATTTTCTACTCTGAGCTTTCCGTCTGAAACTATTGTGAAATACATGTTTCAGTCTGAGAAAAGCAGTGTTTAGTGTATTTTATACATCAGTAATTACTCAAAACATGCTGAGATAGCCCCGAGCCCCGAGCCCCGATAGATTGCTAAAAATTACCATGGAATAATTATTTATTTGGATTTTTTTGGATTTTTTTTTACATTAGATAGAACGCCAGGAGCAATTACACTATCCAATGGTCCCAATGACAAGGCCAAATACACACATTCACTCACTCAAGCACACCCAGTCTCAGAACAAATCTTTGCGAATCACACAAAGATTTGTGTGATTCGCAAAGAACGTAGAACATAATCGTGTCTGCACGTGTGGTGTAGTGGTTTAAGCGGTCGCCTCGCCGCTCTCCACTGCACTGGTGTTGTGGGTTCGATCCCCACATGGGACAAATCTTTGTGTGATTCGCAAATCTTCGTGCAGACACGATTATGTTCTACGACTGAATATCTGTATCCAATGAAGGCTGGAAAAGAGCCTATAGTCAGACCTTCGGTGAAACGAAGTCAGATCAACATTCCTAACCAAAGTTAAAATCTATACTTCTGCATTCATTTACCTAATATTCCTAAATTGCGTTAGAATGTTTATGCGAAGTAAACATTAAAGGACATAACTAATACAAGTAAGCAATTTACCGCGATATCCAACTATCAACAAAATATAGCAATCATTAGATCAGCTATCACCCCCATTAAACTCGGCTAAGCCAGGTAAATCTATATGCAAATGGGTTTTAGTTCCTATCGCTAAGTTTGTTTACAACTTCCATATAAAGCCTGGTGATTAAATACGATAGACTTGTAAAATTTACTGCTTTTACGCCGATAGGGTATCCACTGGTATACGTCGAAAACTATGAATAAGCTTGTCAAGACTCTGATAGGGTTTTAATTCTGTACCTTTATTATAATTAGCCTGAATTATACGTCATCTCACGTTTCTTGAATGGTTTCCCTGTACTCCTTAATCACCACTTTGAATAATAATTATGGAAACACCTTTGTTTTCAGGGATAAAAGTAATAATGTTTTTGGTAATACTAATGTATATTGGTATCAAAGGCTAGATTTCCAAGTACACGAGATACAACATCGTAATCTTCAGAATTAATCCTTCAATCGTTTGTGAATGAAGTATGATCATGTGTCTGAGCTGTTTTTGCCACTTATTTATCAAGTGGACTACACGCTCATTTGTTATATCAAGATAAAACTAAGACTTTAATTAATCAGTTCTCTATATTTTACAGCTCATCTAAGAAACCAAAGAAATAGATTACGGAATACAGTTTACGAGATGCTAGATTAGACTTCTAGGTCTAATAAAGTGCACAGCCATTAGTAGGTAAATGACCACTCAGTATAAGAATCTGGATAACAAATTATAGGCTCTTACTCAAGATACATGATATCACAACATTTATTAAGCAGGATTGTGAATTATTGCTCAGATAACTTACTTAGTTGTTGACATTTTCGCCTTTTCTATCCTATTTCACAGAAAACATGTTTTCTATTAAACCTATAAACTTAGCTCGTAGCTTGTCAAAAAAGTAGCTTCACATGAATGCCAGATTTTATGAAAAGCTAATCCGTAGATTTTGTGTCGATTTATATATAAGGATTAGTATGTTTATTCCTATTTTTGTTAATCACACAAATGAGTTTTTAATTATGTAGTTTTTAAAATATGGTAGGAATAAATAATAGTCAGTTGATAAATGACCATACGTGCAACTTTTTAATTACGGAAAAACAAAACGCATACAGTTTCCGTTGACGTAAATTTAAATAAAAACAGCGTGTTCCTAAAGTGTTATTCAAAGAAACTAGGACGTGCAGAAAGATTTGTGCAGTGATTGCAGACAAGTGACTGTAGATGGCGCTGACAAAAGAGTTATTCTTCACAAGGAACAACACATCTGTCCGGACAAGATGCTTCACTTCACTTACTTTTGGGGTCGCCATGATTGTGAATATTTTGGGATAAAATAAAAATACATTTTATTTACAGAAAATATACATGTTGAATCTTAAATTAAACTCATTTTATGCCTTTAGTAGTAATTGTCAGTAGACCTTGTACCCAAATGCAGACAGCATTACCCCGTTGTATTGCGATAGTAAGTCGCTGACAAAAATATCAGCCAGCATTTCGAAAACGAGTCGCCTCAGTTATAATACAGGGATGCAACTGATTATCCAGTTAATGTTTCACGGAGCTTTTTAGCTTGTATATGGCATTGCCATCACATTTGTATCTATAACATGTGAATAATTTCAACGCTTTGTGAGACACGTAAGCTCGCTTTAAAGCATTGGTATAGTCAGTGGTAAGTAAAGGTAAACTTATGAAACTTGACGAAACAAAAATAACTAGTCGAAACGATACTATCAGCATCTAAGTAGCAGTCTGCTGGTGCCTAGTTGAAAAACACAAAAGGGACGTATGCCAGAAAAAAAACTTTGTTTAGTTTTCTAGATAGATAGATAGATAGAGAATTCTTTATTCTACACAAAGAAAAGTACATAATTGTGATACACAGTCTAATTGAAACATGCACAATGGGCGGCCTTATCACTATAAAGTGATCTCTTCCAGGCAACCTTTGGATGGACAGGAATAAGTAAATAGACTTTACAGTTAGGATCAAACATAGATAGTATTTGCTATGACACTCGCTTCCTTCAGGCACCTCCTTCTACAATTATGTACACGAAAACTTTGAAAATATTTTTTATATATTATTTACATATTTTCTTAATTTGTCTTGCCTTGTTTGTTTATTATAAGTTTTGTTTGTTAATAGTTGTACGTATGTTTGTCAAATTTTGAACTCGCAATAACTAAAGTTACAATGTGAATGCTATGCACACCTATTATTTGTAAAATTACATATAATTTAGGCGAATTAATGTTAATATTAAGTGTCTCTGTAATTTTGCTGTTGGTCGTGCTTATAAATAAATAAATAGTGTGTAAAACTGTGTTCAGTTTTTTAAATAAATGCTGACAATGGCGTATACTAATACGCTAGCTTAGATCTGTTGCAAATAATTTAATATCTCTGATACGCCTGTCACATGTCTATTTCCATGATAATCAAGCTATTCATCAGCTCCTGCATAAATTATTGACGGATCGGACGTGGAGTGCTCTAAACAGGACATTACCAGATAATAGATATGTAGACACACAAGCCTACTAAGTACATAGATCGTTAGCATGATATGAATAGTGTTAGGCATTAGATAACTGATTCAGATTAGGATAAGCACGTAGAACTAACATAGTAATAATGCAGATAGATGACCTAATTCTACTAACGCAGTATGTAATAGTTTCAATATTAATACATAATTAACTGCCTCGATGGTACAGTGGTTAGCAAATGAGCCTCTCACCGCAAGGTATTGGGTTCGATTCCCGGGTCGAGCAAAGTGTTATTTGTGAACTGAACGTCAGGCAATTCTCAATAGCAACACGGAGTTAGAATTGTGCTTGGTGGATTGCGATAGGCTCACTCCCTATCCCACGGGACCTAAACATAACAGGTGAATTGAGGTAGTTCAACACCTCTACCACACCCTTCTGGGTAATATAGGCGTGATGTTATGATAATGATATTTTAACATTATTCATAATTTTAAAGCCACTCGAATGCGAATATGAATAAGTATTACAATATATTTATTTCGAACGATGACATAATATGATTATTCGGTTTTCAAATCTATTTAACTGAATTTAACAATAATTGCAAGTTGAAATTCAGAATTATTTTATTCTTTGTCATATTTGGATGTAACCAAAAAAATTGAACCTTACTTTTCGTTTTGGATGAGTGTATAAACACATTGTCCAGAATAGTTTTAGTCGCATATTATCATCAAATGTTAACCACCCAGGTAAAACATCAATTCAATTGAATTTTAATATGAAATACTTTATCTTATATATATTTCCGTCAACATGGTCCCTCCAGTTTACACATCCAAGGAAAGAAAGTTCACAAGCTCTCATAACGCTTTCAGCTGTCTTCTTGAAAGCGCATTCTTGAAATTTCATCTTGCAAAAATGTCTTACTCGCCTTAGAATAAAACACAATGGAGCTTGTCTCAAAACATGAAATATTCATTCTTCAATATTATTAGGCTTGGTGCTGCTTTGTTTGTTGTACTACATGTGTTCTAGAAAACAGAGAATAGACACGTATTATTAGGGTTTTTTATTTGGATAGGTCTATTTGAAATGATGTAAGACTTCATTGACATTTCTTAGGTGGGTAAACCTATTTACCACTCTTAATGAACTAAGAGAGACAGAAGGGAGAGTAGTACTCAATGGGTATTTGAACGGTATATACCGGCTGAAGATAGATTAATTGGCTACTTGACACATGTTACTAAAAAATATGAAATATGTTAAATACACTAATTAATAACTTCACAATAATAATACAATATGTTATTTGCAATAAAATAAATGTTAAATATTTTATTTTGGCAAAAAAAAAATCTTATCTATGGTTCACTAACATAGAAACGCGGGCGGCCATGATTGAGCATCGTGTGACGTAATTGTTTGATAAACAAACAAACAAGTCTGCGCGTCGTATTAAAATTCACCTTATTACATTAAATTCGTTTGATTTGTGTAGTTTCACCAAGCAGTACATTTTTCGTAGTATTCACGAAATGGAGCCAGGCTACACAAAAGCTGATAGTGCAAATCTGTCAAAGGTTGATGCTTTTATGGTTGCAAATTTCTTTACGAATAATCCCGACTTTAGCTCGGCCGAGTTCCGACATGCAAAAACATCCGTGTAAGTATTGAAATAAACAAAATAATTAATTATTTGTAAAAGTTGATGTTTTTGTATCTTTCGTAGGTCAATCAACTGACAGTATAATAACCCATCTTGTTGTTTACTTTTAGAATAGTGACGTCACTGCAAGTATAGTCACGTGATTGGCTGTTTCCGCGTAAATTTTAAATCTCTGATTAAAAAATATTTTACTTATCTAATGAATTCAGAAAAAAAATATGGCTGTAAGGGGTATGAAATAAGCCTACGCATATTTTAAAATATGTTTTCGAAAAGTGTCACTTCGAGGGTTAATACATTTTTTTTTATAAGCGATGCCTGCACTAGAAATAACTCCTGTGTCGCGGGGGTGCTCACAAACATACATTTCACGCACACAAAGCACACCCAGAGTCAGAACAAATCTTTGCAGATCACACAAAGATTTGTCCCGAGTAGGGATCGAACCCACAGCACCAGCGCAGTTGAAAGCGGCGAGGCGACCGCATTAACCACTACGCCAACCGTGCACTCAATTATCATTGTATCAATTATCATTGTATCAATTATCATTATCAACTATATTATTACCTACAGCTTGCAGCATGTTATTGTTTGTCCATGGATTGTCGCGCAAGCACATCTATTGACAGACTAATTTCTAAATAAATAAATAAATAAATATTTCACAACTTACACACAACGCCATTTAGTCCCAAACTAAGCAGAGCTTGTACTATGGGTACTAGAATAACTGATACTAATACATATATACTTTTCTTTTGTAAATACATACTTAGATACCAGACTAAGACAAACCCCCATGTTCATGCACACAAAGATTTGTCTTAAGTGGTAATCGAACCCACGACATGATGAATCAGGTAGGTTTATGAATGAGTCAGAAGAACTTTCTTAAACTATAAAAGTAGTAGTAATCTCTACATACAAGTCTACGTGCCACATCTCACACTTTACCCATGACCTTTTTTACCAGCGATAGATAAATAGGCCGTGTCTATCGCCACCGGACGTTGCAAGTAGGACTGACTCATGCCTGATTACTATTGCTACTGATCTTCAATTAAATATTCATCAGTTTGATGCAAAAGTGTAGTAATTACGAAATTCTTTCTTTTTGAATCTTGTGAAATTAAAGTTTTCGAGTATGCAAGTATGTATGAAAGATTGTTACTCCTTTATGAAAAAACTACTGAGCGGATTTTGATGATGTTCTGCACGCATATTTTTAACCTAAATTTAAATAACTATGGTGTTACCAAGATACTACCCGTTCGAGCCCGTGGGTGCAAGATAGTACTTAACTTCATAAAATAAATATTATTATAATTTTAAAGGCAATTGCACACACATCATGGAATCATAAAAATATATTATTTATATTCTGCCTCGTTGGTCTAGTGGTTAGCGTATGCGTCTCACTGCGAGGTCTCGGGTTTGATTCCTGGGTCGGAAAAAGTGTTATTTGTGAACTTTCTAAAGCAAAAGCAGCACGGAGTTGGAATTGTGCCTGGTGGACGGCAATAGGCTCACTCCCCATGGGACCTAAACCCTAAACATACTAGGTGAATTGTGGGTGTTGTAGACCGCTGTCACACCGCTTCTACGTATTTTTATACATTTTAAAATGCCATAAACAACATATCCAAAAATTGCGCTTTATACTATGGCGTAATTTTTCCATTCTCATCAGGTCGCGATCTGATGATAATGGAAAAATTATTATAATTTTAAAAGCTTATATTCGAATAACATGCAACAAAACTTAGATCACTCTAATTACCAAATGACAATGACGTCATGCATTGACAATAACATAACAGCAAATAGTCAGGAAGGGTGCCTAATGGATTGATCGCCGGATATCAGACTGACGAGAACTCCATTTTAATTGCTGGCAGCACTCGTGTCAATATGACGTTGACAAATGATTCTTGGTTTGTTTTTTCCTTGGATGAAGGATAGTACTTTTTTCCTATTTCCAATATTTACCTATACGTAAAGATAGACTGAGAGCCCGTGAGCAAGCGACTTATGTTATTTTGTAAAAGCCACCATTGGCAAGCACTTAACAAGGTTTCAACCCCAGACAGAGACAACCTTGAGTATCATAAATTATGAAAGGTTTTGGTGTGTCTGTCTGGAAACCGTGTGAAGTGGCTACCAATGGTGGGCAGTCATTTTTACATCACCATAAACAACATATCCAAAAATTGCGCTTTATACTATTAAGTAACTTTTTAATACCTTTTTGTATTTTCGAATTAATTATTTTTATAGCAATCTATACTTAACACAGTTGAAAAAATAATGGGACTTTCAGGATTTGAACCTGCAATCTTCTACACACGTGACTGCAACGTGACGTCACGAAATTACGTAACGCTCCTGGTAAGAGGCGACCGTTGCTGGTTGGCTAAAGTGACTGCCCGGTGTGCAGAAACCGAAGGTTCAAATCCTGACGGTACATACCATAATTTTCAACTGTTTCTTGATTTATTTCTACCTATGTTAGAGAGACACACAGATGAACTTTTATAATAAGGCGTGAGTTAGCTACCCACGAGCTCCTTGCTGCAATGTGCAATGTATTTACCTTGTTACATCAACCACAGTGCATAATGACTCAAAAATGGGAACACATTGTTTCGCCATTCGTTATAAAATTAATAAGGTAATTATTTGGCATAGGTTATTACGTCAGAAGATTGATCACTCAGTTGTCATCGATCTTCTAATTCCATGGGGGTAGGCAGATAACGTAAACGTAGGCGACACAGGAGTTATTTATATTCCTAGTGCGGACGTCGTTTGAAAAGAAAGATAATATATAGGAGCGTGAATTTATGTATGAATACAAACTTTGACTTATTGGCAGACCGGATTTGTTCCAATAAGACAAACAGGCACATGTATTAGAATATTTCAAGTATCCAATGAAACTGCATTTGTCGTATTGAGAGCGAACATATATTTTATTTTTTATTTTAACTTCAGTCAGGTCATTCAGCGGTGGAGAATCTTAGCACTGAATTAAAAATTTTCCTTTAATACCATCTATCGAGTGATTGTTAAATTGATACAAAATACAATACTGTAAATAAATAAACTTAAACTTTAACAGTATGTATGTATTGTGTTATAGTTTAACTGTGACATGCCTTTTTTTTTTTTAATATTTGCACTGCCGCAGTGTCTCCGACAAATTTACTCGGAGATTTTTTGCTAGCTGTACTTTTATCGCTTTTTATTTAATTTTTTGCGACTATACTCTGGGTCAACGGCGGATCCAGGGGGGGGGTCATGGGGGTCATGACCCCCCCCTGATGAAACTACCTTAAATACCTATAATCATGCTTGATGGTAAAAAGCAGCAAATAACAAAATATAAGAATTAAACCTCTAAAATATTTATTTAAACTATTGTAAAAATGTGGGTAATATTTCTCATGTCTGGTAACCCCTTACACATGCAAACATAAACACGGACTTTTTGGCGGGAGTTTAAAAAAGGCGGACTTTAAAAATGTTCTCTAGAAAATTATTAATTATTGTAGATATATTGTAAATAATAGTATCGATAGTACAAAATATTTGAAAATTAAATGCTGTGAAATGGATGGAGACGAAGACTAGGCGCCAGGCGGGCCAAAAAAAGTGGCTAAAAGACAATTCATAGACGGCGAAAGGGACCCGGCGGCAGCGGTTCAGGAAAGTAACCAAGCCCTCTCTTACATTAAACCCAACCATATCAGGCTATATCCTGAAAATACTAATATAACAGAATATAAAGTATGTGTATTCTCTGACAATAAAACAGACAGAATAGGCAATAAAAGTCCTATATACTTGAACCATAATATTTTCTCCACGGAGATCAAGGGTGTAGCAGCAGTTCAAAGAGTGAACGCCAACAAAATAGTTGTCGTTTTCAAATTAGCCAATACGGCTAATAATTTTCTATCAAACACGGCTTTTCTTAAAAAATATCATTTAAGAGCCTACATACCAGCGGCTCAAATAGAAAAAATTGGGGTCATAAGGTTTGTTCCTAACAACATTTCATGTAAATAATTATATTCCAAGCTTTCATCTATTAGTGAAATAATTGCGGTGAGACGTTTCACGAAGAAAGTAGGACAGGAAAGAGTCCCACTACAAACAGTCAGCAACATTTTTAACTAATTATTTACCTTACAATGTACAATATGACTTGTTCTCATATAGAGTGTTTGAATATATCCAACCTCTGCAACAGTGCTATCGCTGTTTTAAATTTAACCATTCCGCTAAAGTGTGCAATGGCAAGCAACGCTGCAGTTGCTGAGCTGGGGACCATTTATATACTGAATGTGATAAACCTGAACTATGTTGTGCGAACTGCGGTGGATGTCACGTGGCAGTTTCAAAGTCATGTCAAAATTAAAAAAATCTTAGAAAAAATAAATAAAGTCACATAAGCAAGCGTAATTGATACGAAAAAGTCCAAGATTTTCCTACTATCTCGTAAACTACAAACAAATATGTGTAGAGTAGATCTGTGTCTCTGTCTCCAATGTAGAGGAACAGGGTGTGATGTTCCTCCACCACAAAGGGAGGATCCTCCGACCTCCGACGGTGGTATTGCCTGGCGGTCAGCTGTCCAACGGTAGCGTATTGGAAGTGGTATATATAGTCACTTGCTGTGAACATTTCGATATCGCGATTCAGCACTCGCCGTCACGTGACATTTATTATGTGCGGATACTAGGGTTGCCAACCGTACTCTAAAATAGAGTATTGTACTCTATATCATGTAAGCGTACTCTATAATCTATAACACCAATAGAGTAGGTACGCTAAAATACTCTTTTTTACACATTCTTACTTGTCATATAATCGTATACAAAAACCCATAATCAAAACCAAAAAATCAATTATTTACTGTTAATTTATGTTGGTACCCCCAAAAAATTTTCCTCCAACCCCATACGCAATGATGAAAAATTGGTATGCGCTGCAAAAAGTACAAGAAAATACCTTTTTAAAAATTTAACATAAATGATACTCTCTTTTTTAAGTCCATACTCTTTTTTACCTCCTTTGAAATCAGATATACTCTTTTTCTTTTGAAAAAAGTTGGCAACCCTAGCGGATACCGCCACATACGCTTGCTTATTGCAAGACCGACATAACGAAAAAAACATCATTTTACAGGACGGTAGTTTTAAACTTTGAATCTATAGTATTTCAATAAAAAAACACTGTTTTTGTTCAGAAGTATTTTAATCAGTCTTGTACATTAATTAACTTTAATATTAAGTAGTCACAAGGTGTCATCTTAAACACACAGTTTTCAAAAACCAAATTAAAAAAACAAGTTCCTCACTTATGTCATTATGGTAGCAAAAAGTAACCTAGAAAAAGTATTACTCGTAATTATGTCATCCTTACAATAAAAACAATAAAGAAAACACCAAGTTAAATTACTTTATGTTTAATTACAATAGTGACATAAAACAAAATAATCCTACATTGTAATAATATTTATTTAAAGAAATGTACTTAACATTTGCTGCAATATAGTATTATTTCAAAATATGACGTCCTTCACGAGCAAGATGCGTGCGTTGGCCTTGAATACTTTGGTTTATACTGAGATGGAACTATATTGAAATTACATACGATGCGCGTCGACAGCGTGCAATTTAGACATTTAACACCATCTGGCGAATTGGAATTGAAGCATGCTGTTGTCTTTATTGCACCAAAAAATTGATCGATAAAGCTTAGTTTTTACATACTTATCTCAAAATATCAAGATTTTGAAAAATGTCGTTGTTGCAATAAGCAAGCGATATGTAAGAGCTGTAAATAATAATATTAAAAATAGCCCTGTAAATAAAACTGAAATTTCGAATAAAGTTAAGAAGTTGCCTGTTTCTGTGCAAATGTTGTTCTGTGTTTCTTAAATATATGTATTTTGTCTGTTTCTATTTTGTTTGTTTAAAATCCTTGTCGTACCAGCTCCTCACTTTTAAGGAGTTTTGTGTCATACCCCTCGACATTCCTCTAGCTGTCTGTTATGACAAATCACTCACCACGGTTATGGAATATAAATAGGCTGCCTCATTCCATGCGTGATAGTGCTTATCTGGATGTTCTTCAAGAGAAGATGGCAATAATGTACAAGTCTACAAGTCAAGTATGTGATAAGTGTTAAGTTTTTCAAATGTACAATAAAGAATAAATATTTTTAAGTACAGTATTACGTACATGAATAAAATACCTACTTTTGACTTGTATCTATCTATTGTTATCAAAATAAAATTATAAGATCTTGACTTGACCACGACTATGTGACCCCCTCCTGGCGCCAAAGCTGGATCCGCCCTTGCTCTGGGTCTGGTGTCAACGTATACAATAGTGTATACGCTGAAGGGGTAAGGTAAGATGGGGTGGTTGGTATAATTACTTTAAGATATTTCTACTTTTCTATTATTTTCTAAACATTTTTTTTTCTTTCTTTTTCCCTTTTTCTTTTGCTTTTTTTTTTTTTAATTTTTTACATGTGTTTACAGATACATACTTATAATCTATCATCTAATTTTGTATACATTATGTTTTTTCATGGTATTTAGGTACAGTATATTAATAATATATATATACATATAATATATGCAATAGTGCGACATGCCTTTGCCGATGATACATATTTGACTAATTCTCTACTAATGAAAACAATTAGTGAGCTTCTACTAAGAACTGTTCTAAACGCCCAGCTACTTGGATTGCATCATTGTGGCCACGGATTGCAAAATATTGTGTATACAAGCTATATAACGTGTCTTCTCTTCGAGTAATAACACCTACACTTCCCCTGTTATGTTAAGGTCCCATGAGCTAACGAGTAAGCCTATTGCCATCCACCGGGCACAATTCCAACTCTGTGCTAACACTTTTGCCCAACCCGGGTATAGAAATCGATTCATCACTGTGAGCCGCCTTTTCACTATACCAAGAGCCAGTAGTTACACTAATTAAATTACATAATTTTGTAAAAGATATTGTAGAACCCCATTCATGGTGATGAAAACCTAAATGAAAACAGTTAACTTTGTCTACCTACCTACAAAACAAGGAGAGCTCTGAAATGTAGGTAAAACATTGCATTTTCAACTCAAAGTGAAAGTTAGAGGGTTGTTTTTTCTATGAAGTTGTCCATGGGGGTGACAGAATTTACTGTACTGTTTGGCCCTAAGGGGTGCGTAAATGAGTAAAACAATAAGAAACGGTTGTATGTTTATTTGTTTTTCTTAAATTTAGGGTAACACAAATAAAATAGTGTAAATATTGGGTTTTCAATTCATATATACTCCTCAGTCGATATTTTGTAATATTTAGGTGGAGCCAACCACTCGTGGCAATAATATTTGTAAAATGCACGTTGCATGCTTTGAGTATTTTAATTATTTGTTTAAATGACCTACGTTAAAATTAAAAGGATTATACAATGACAGTTGCCGACATGAATAATGACGCTTGTTATATCTCAACAATTCTTAGGTAAGCTTATAAACTAAAACAAACTCAGGCTCGAAATAAACCCCTCTCTTTACCCAAAATCTCAAGTGATGTAGAAATGGCAATAAAATAAAGCTCCACGCAAACTTAGTCTATGACAAAAGCAAGTAAAGTCTATTACTAAACGACTCCAGCATAACTAATGCAGGCGCATACAATATGCAGAGCCATATCCTTTATCGAATCAATGGTAGGCACTAATGCTGGCCCGACCAGGCAATTAGTGCTGCACGCCATCCGCACGGATATCCGTCTATCGATCTGCACGCGGCAATTATCCTTGCGTTATATCCGGGTGGACCTACCAGGGTATGTCCGCCATGTCCGGGTATGTATGGTTACGGTCAACTCATACCGGAACGCGACACGACAGAAAGGCGCGAGGTGCATATTCGGTCTACGTAAAGCACAGATTTGCTGAAAAAGCCGTGTTTTTACAAAATAATCTTACCAAGTATTTAAGTCAGTCGATCAAATCGTCTGAATGCATCTAATTATCGTATTATAATTAAGTCAATTTATTAATCTTTTCTTGGTTATCGCAAAACGCAGCTTGCAGTCGAAAAGACTCAACTCTTTTGTACTCACTGAATTTGCCTTTATAGTAACAAATAAATAGGATCTACATTGTATTGTTGTGTGTGTAAGTTTGTAATCTGCATTATTGTGTGTCTTGTTTAAGTGTGAATGGACCTGATGTCCGGCTTCGTTTCAAACGGCTACGATCAATTACCGTTGTCGGTCAGCGTTCGTTAACTTCGATGCACTGTATGCATTTGTGATGTCATTTTCTTGTATTCGCAAAACGGAGGTAATGGGAACGGTTTTTATTTGCAACTAAAAGGTCTCGTGAAACGATATGGTGGTGTTTCGGTTCAGTTCTTAACTCAGATCACGTGCTACCGCATTTTTTTTAGCAATTTTCACAGTTTTAGATGGTGATTGTTTATTAGTCTAGTGCGTGCTTTTCTTCAGAGTTCGTCAACATCGCTCACCACCTTTTCATCACCAAAACGGATAATTTTCTTTCTCACATTCCAAAAGATAATGTCGGGTCTAAGAGTCAACAAAGACTTGACAAAATGAGAATGGCGCAATTTACTTTATGAAACAAAATCTATATCTAGCCAAGTCTTTCAGAGAATAAGTTCCCGTCTAAAACTTATTTAGGTTCAGATTCCATATCGCTGACAAATGCCAGCATTTTTCAGCAAAACTGCCAGGATTCGAACGGGAATTTTTATCATATCGGTAAAAGCATATGAACATCGTAAAGTTTGCATACCAAATGAACTTGAATACTTTTATATTCTAAGTTTCGCTTTAGAACATACGTTATCAGTTTTTTGGCTTCAATTTTCTTAAAAAGAAAATGTTTCACTTATATTTATTCCAAATGTTTAAGAAGCAGTCTGTCGGAAAGTTAAAGATAGCTAAGTGTTGAATTCGTTCCAAAACATTTATTCGTATCCCAAAACTATACGAAGCTTCTATTACGCAAAAGAACAGCCATTTTTTCTTTATTGTCTGTATATTTGTCCATTTATTTACTGAGAACGTTCCATAGCGTACATTAACGCGATATACGGCCTGTAGTTCTGATAGTAATGGCCTTGTTTATAAGGACCGCAAGGGCCCTCGAGTCAAGAGATGCTCTTAAAAACAAAGATACTCCCTCTAAGCAATGTCCCAACACCGAATATCTGAGTATAAAGCGTTAAAAATAAAGCCAAATCAGTACATGTATTCCATTACGTTTTATATTCAACTCGGTCGAGATAAAACCACACTAAAAGTGCAATGGAATGAGAACAACAAAGCGACTTTCTTATTTTGGTAAAGGGGCCCCTTGTATCGGATTTTCCTCTCGAAGTCGATACCGATGTAATTCCATTTCATCGGGATTAAAAGGGTCTTGTTGCATAAATTGATCGAATTACTGATAATAATATTTGACGAAGCGACAGGACAAAATAAAAAGTTAAAGTTTGATAAAGAATTATCTCTGTATGTGAATCGTTTCACATAAGTAAGTAAAAAAAAAGTAACAAAATAGTATTGTGTTGAACCAACTGCGATTTGATACATATTGCTGTATGACTAGATCCTATCAAATCATATTGTATTGCCTTAGGCGAAGTAACGAAAACCAAACCTAATCTAAACATCACATTTTATCGAGAAAACGTAATCTCCATAGGCCTCGCTCCGAAAGATTGATGCAGCCTACTCATGTCTCGAAATATATTGTGTTCGGCGCATGGTAATACAATTTAAAGTTTTGGAGCCCACATGAGGCTTCGTCTGTTGCCATAGCAACGCCCTCTCTCGGCGGATTGCTCGCCTAAATTCCCCGTAAACGCACTACGTGTGTGAATAAAGGAAGCAATTTTCCGAGAAGGTGAATATCATTAGGTTATCCGATATTCGTTGCTTGCAGATTCCATTAGCTCGACAAACCTTTGGAATCGAAGCCTTATCATAATTCCTTCAGACGTTATTCAAATCGCTCAATCCGTGCAATGTTTGAAGAAACGAGGCTTTTAATGGATTTGACATGAATGTCTGTTCATAAAAACGCACGCGTTGTGTTTTATTGTTTGCTGAATGTTTTTTGATGATAAAATTATATCTGCTTTTGAGAAAAAATATGAGTATATTCGTAGAGTGAATCAATTTTATGTGCACTTAAAGATTGGATAAAGAGCAAAATCGTTGATATTCTATTGTATTTAAATAGTTTGTAAGGTATGTACATACATACATAACGCCTATATTACCCAGAAGGGTGTGGCAGAGGTGTACGGCATCCACACTTCACCTTTTATGTTTAGTCCCATGGGATAGGGGGTGAGCCTTTCGCAATTTACCGGGCACAACTCGTGCTGCTGTTGTGAATTGCCTGACGGAAAGTTCACAAATAACACTTTGCCCGATCCGGGAATCGAACGCGAGACCTCACGATGAGAGGCGCATACGCTAACCACAAGACCATCGAGGTAGTAAGTTATGTATGTTTACTTAAATAGTCGTAAAACTAAAAGCATTTCATCACCGTAGACACCCATTTCGCTTAACACGGCATCATTAGTTAGAATTAAAAAACATTGCAGGAAAAATAACAGTCAAATAATACAATCTGTAATTCATATTGAATATTTATTTGCAACTGCATTGCAATAAATATCCACTATTAATAAACACTCCAAGCGATAACATCTAGAATTTTATGATGAAGAATTGCTTCGAGCTACGAGCTGCGATGCCCGCCCGCACGTGGCGGATATCTATTGGTGTCAATTTTTACAATTGTAGCCAAGTTATAAAATGTTTTCTAGCTTTGTAAAGAATTTACTTACGCGTCATAAAATAGGTAAGTCAGACCTTGTTTAATTTGTATGTGCGTAATCAGTGTTTTACGCATTTTTCATTTTTATACGCTATATAGAAAATTCTTCGTCATATTTTCAAAATCATTTTTCGAGGACTAAGGAAAAGATATTTTTTAGGCTTAACTCTAAAAAATTTGATTGAGACTTCGATCTATTATAATTTGAAACCTGTTATTTATATGCTACAAAAATATACAATGATACCTACTACCTGAGACGGAACTGTTAAAAATGCAAAGGTCTTTAAATACGAAACGAGTAATTTATGATGTGACATTTTGCAGTACAAAAATCATAAATATGATTCAGCCTCAGAGCTCACACAACCAACCTGTCATCACACACCCAAAGCCAACACCGATACAAATCACTAGGTAACCAACAAAGTTTATCTAATAGTAGCATCCCCGGAATATATCACAGTGTAATGAAAAAAGAATCGCAGAGCAACAGTCGCTAGCTTGGATTGTTCACCCTGCCTCACCCCTTTATTTACTGTGGGGATTTTCTGATTTTAGACGGGATTTCCCCACACTATCCCTGTCGTGTGTTAGTTGTTTTTCAATGTTTCTCCTGTATTGCCGTTGTTTGACTGAAAATGTGTGAATGTTATTTGATCTTCTTTCGCAAATATTATGGTTGACTTTTCGGTGTGTGGAATGGGAGTATGGGACAGATGCGTCAAAATCCAGTTTATTGTATACCGGCTTTGGTGTATAATCTTCTTGTTATGGACTGTTGGTTTTTCGTTGCAGGGGCTAGTTTTCAATATTGGAATGTAGATATTTTTACATTGTCGTAAATTGTAGGCCGTGGACATTAGCGAAGGTTTAATGATGTATTGTACCTATTACGATCAATGTATATACTGATTGAATCACGATCAGGTAATGCAGGGTCTATTGTCTGCATACATTAAAACAATTACTTGACTTTGACGATTTTGATATTCAACTATAAAGTAAAACAATTTAATCAAATCAGCAAAGATTAAAATAAAGACATCTATTTTATCTGCTTCGATGGTCTAGTTGTTAGCGTATGCGCCTCTCATCGCGAGGTCTCGGGTTCGATTCCCGGGTCAGGCAAAGTATAAGTTGTGAACTTACCGTCAGAAATTCACAATAGCAGCACAGTTGGAATTGTGCCCGGTGGATAGCATCCCTTCATCCTATGAGACCTAAACATAACAGATGAAATGTGGGTGTTGTACACCTCTGCCACACCCTTCTGGGTAATATAGGTGTGATGTTATCTTATGTTATGTTACATCTATTTGTGTGTTAAAAAGTTAACAAACACAAAATCAATATTCATTGAAAAGGTATCAATAATAACTGTTGATTGAATATAATAAGTACCAAAGTTTGTTAATACCATTTTCTAGTATGACAAAGAACTAAAAGCATCCCTCGTGTACCCTTAAAATGATCACCATATTCATACATCAGGAGCAAGGGTAGCCCTTGGACTGCCATAAACGGTTCAGTTAATTATGCCATTAGCCAAACTAGTTGCCACATTTGGCCACCGTATTAATGACCATAGTCAAATATCATTAGCTCGTACAGAGGTTTCATCATCCCATAGGGTATGGTGTTTTTGTTTGACGATAAGAGCAAAGCAAATGTATAACACGTGACGGACATGTATAACTATGAAAGCTTTATATAATTATGAAATATGTTTTTAACATTTAAATAGCTAATCAATATGTAATAATCATCTACTGCAATTAAAAGTGTATGAAATTGTAAAAAGCGTTTTCCCACAAGGCAATAATGGCAAATGTCGTGCGTCGCCATGCTGTCTAGTGTATAACCACCCATTAGTATTGTTTTAACATTGTATACTCAAATAGACAAATATTTTGAACTTAGAAACATATCATTACCCAAGTATATTAGGAGTAGATTACCGAACTACGTGACTCCATACATACAAAATTAATATGGGTTTAATTTTAATATTATTAAGTGTTTATCTATTTTTTAGATAAATTGTATCTTGTATCCATGTAAAATGGTTTTAATCATCAATCAAATACAAACTAAAAAAAATAAACAATAACTTTGAAAAAAGGGTGCCAAAAAACATGAATTTTAGCGTTTTAGATATGATTTGTCTGTAAAAAAATACTAAATTTAAATCCATATAACTTTTGTATGCAAAAAAGGGAAGCAATTGTTCCCCCCCAATAAAGTTACACAAAAAATATTGCGAAATATATAGCCTTAATAAGATACCTTATAAAATAAACCATTCCATTAACTTCATCATAACTAAACATCACCACAAGAATACTTCTATTCTAACCCACCAAAAGCCATCCAGACACACCATTGCCAGTACCTACGTAGACGAAACACATAACAATATTCATAAATACCGCGTTACACCACAGAGTAACGTTACACCACGGACGGTTCCCAGAAGCTATATCGATAGAATCAGTTATGAGACAGGAATCCCCGGTAAATCCCCTTAAACGAAATAGCTAGCCACGTTCTAGGCAACAGATAATAGTTTCTCCATGAATATGTAATAAATAACACAGGATAACTTGGCTTTTGTTAGAAAAGTTATTTTGTTGAACGTTCTGGGGTAACTATTTTTATGAATAGCTTAGTAAATAATAAAAATAAATAAAGCTAATAAATATTAGTTATTTTACTTATTTTATTGTAGGCAATGTGCAATGACAATGATATAGGTATCATAATATTATTTATTTGTGAGTACAATCTGGGTGTCTTCAAAGCAAGAGTAAATGTGTATATCATAGGTAAGCGTGCCCCACTGTAGGCCATATCATCACTTATTGTCAGATGAAATAGATTATTATTATTATTATCAGACTATCAACAAAAAAAAACGAAAAAAAAATACGGATAAATTGTCGGATTGTAGGTAATCTTCATCAAATAGGGTTCTCGCTTAGATTAAAAAATATTGCTTATACCTATTATAATTTTGTTCTCTATATTTGGCCACTGGATATAAAAGTGTGACGGAATAGTCAGCTTATTGTGAAAAGTTCAGGGCTTCAGCAATTACGCTACGAATTCACATAGTTGGTGGTGGCAGGCACAAAACGTACCCTTTAAGAACCGCCATCAACGTGGCACTGAATTTTTACCCGGGCATCTAAGACCCATCAATGCGCCTTGCTCTGCCAGTGATAAGCTGCAGATATTTTCTATTTACCTATATAATCTATAATAAAATCGTTAACGTATAATTTATTGACTAAATTTACGTACTAGCAGCTGCCCAACAAATTGGACCAATTATCTGATCAATTTCATAAACGATCCAATATCTCCATCGGACGAGAGATTCCATTATCCGCAATGAATGGCCGTAAAATTGTAAATTAATTTGATTTATGAAAAGCGTTACTTTTACTCGAATTACACGTGCAAGGGCGGACAGACGGACAATTAATCTAAATTAGAGCGATTATTTAACCCTTGCCGGTTATTATTCAAAATGAACCGAGCATCAATTCTACTCTGTTACCTTTTACTCCAAACGGGAAACAGTTTATTACCCACGTTTTGTTTACTGTGAGGTGAGTTATAAGGATAAATCTAGCGAGCTGAATAGATGTGCGCTAGATTTTCCATTAGTTTTTGTTTAGACGGCTTTTGAGTGTGAACTAAACCGTAAGAAATGCCTCTTTGATCTATGATTCTTGATATAATTTCAACTAAACTACACATAGCTAAATCAGATGCTTCTACGTACAATTACATATTATTGAAAAAAAAATTTAAAAGTAAAATATTTCAATTCCCGCGAACGGTTCTAAAGTTTTTTTCTGTATCATATTTTCATGAACCATTTCAGAGCTCATAATAATATTACCACATTAAACCACTTGGCATGAATGACTGAAATTAACAAACTTGTCGAGTCCAAAAACAATAATTATTTCGCCCCAAACCTACAATTTTGTTCGAAACGAAGTCGACACGTGCAATTACGAAATAAACCAACTTTCGAAAACCTATTTAAACTTTATCAAAAGTAGGTAGTAACAAAAATTGCGATCATCATTTATAAAGGAAAGTTTTCCAAATTTCCTTGTCAAAGTTTGGAGTGACGACGAGATTAATCGTCTCGTCTGTGAAAAAACAATCGAAAATTCAAGTCATTTTGTATAATTAGGTGGGCTTTCTTTTGTCTTCGTGTTGTCAAGATAAAAGTGCCTTATTTTTGCTTACAGTACGGTATAACTATAATGTCTAGATAAAGCGAAAACAAAGTGTTTAAACTTGAGATTTAATTTAAATAAACATCTGCTTAGGTACCTACTTCGTTCTTGGGTACACGATCTTCATGAGCCATGTAAGTAGACATATATGAATCACCAATAAACTTGTCCAATATAGATGACCGAATTCTGATTAAGTTGTGGACTAATACAATTAATTTAAAATGCAGGTACAGTCATTGTCTGAGCATGCGCAGACAGTTATCCGGTATAAAAGTTCTTTGACTTCTTAACCTAACCTTTTCAATCGTCTCACAAAGGTTATCAATTAAATTGATAAATATGTTACATGGCTACAAATTAAAGTGATTGGTGACAATTTTATAATGATTAAGAATGAAAGAGTAAGTATGAGCGTCATTTGACAAATGTGTTCTGAATTTTATGAATCAACAGATGTTTTTTTTTAATTTATTATCATTTAAAACTATACAATAAATATTAAAGGCCCTACTACTATTAAAAAATATTGACATTCCAGTCCGCAGAGACAATTCAGTCATCCATTGTTTTCAATTCTAAATAGACGTACAAACATCTTCCAAATGGCATATCATAATGTTTTGTCAAACATCATTAGGAAACGATCTTTCTCATTAACAGAAGGGTCATTTTAGCAAATGTTGTAAGTTGAAGCGATCTGTAGTTGTTATTCCGTCTCGCATTATCGAGGAAGGTTATCGTTCATTCAACGGCCATCCGTCGCAAGCGCTATACCTACCGCTTTGTGCAATTATGTGAAATAAAATCGTCATGCGTTTAGTGTTCATCCTGTTAATTGTAGTTTCGTGTTTGTTGTGCGTGTGTGTGTGCTTCGATATGATTGTCGGCGATACCGTCCACAGGAAGATGGTGTTCCACCAGAGGGTGAAAGATTTCGCGATCCCTTTCAAGAAAAGGATCAAAAGTTTGACGTTTACGGATCCGGAGAAAAGGACTATAAAGGTGAGGTTTTCTCTTCTAATAATTTAAATAAATAAATTTATTAATTTATTTAATTATTGCTTAAGTCTATATTATACGGTTAAATGGCGAACGAAACTCCCTCGTAGTAAGATAATAAACTCAGGCGCATGTTTGATAAATTAATTATATTGCTTTTTCTGCTTTATTTTGTAAAAACTGTAGTAATTATACCTCCCAGTGAATTATTATAATTACATCTCGTTATAATTATGTGGATTATAATAATAGCAACATTATTACTAGATTAGACAGCTAGTATTTTCCTTTTATCAATTTGTTATTGACAAATTGATAAAGGAAAACACAAAAAAAAAAAAGCTTCCATTTTTATACCAATTACTAGTTAAGTAAAACTGAAAACAATCAAATCGTAAATAGACTTTTGACATTTCGCAATTCTAGAACGTGTTTTGAAGGTAAATACTTATTGTTTATGCACTTTGACCAGTCCAAGCCACAGTGGTTTACCTTACGATCGCTTTATTCAGGAAACGTGTTTAACCGTCAGCATTCTGTGCAAAAAATGTACTTTGAACATACCTACCTACTATTTATATCAATGTTTACACATAATTTTATTTGTACAGATGTAATTTCGTGAAAAAGATCGAAAATGTGAACTTATAACACTGCCAGGTTTAAAATTCAAACAATACTTTTTAGAAAAAAAAGGGTTTAGCGTCGTAGTAACCGTCTCATAGCGATGTTTTCTACGAGAAAAATAAAGATAAAATCGACTTACAAAAACATAGAACAATCATTAAATTATGCTGATCAGTTTCATCTAATTGTAATTTTTAACCGACTTCAAAAAAAGGAGGAGGTTCTCAATTCGGTTGTATTTTTTTTTTTTTTTTTTTTTATGTTTGTTCACCGATTACTCGAAGACGCCTGGACCGATTTGAGAAATTCTTTTTTTGTTTGAGAGGATATACTCGTCATGTGGTCCCATTTTTTTCAAGTCACGTTCTGATGATGGGATCTTAGAGAAATCGAGGGCAACCCTCAAATTTAAAAGGCTTCTATATTGTTTTTTGTATATTATCTAAAACTACTTGGATATTTGCATCTAGTAATCAGCATTTTATGTTGCTGAGCTGATGCTGGAAGGTACAACTCCTCAACGGTTAGGAGTACGGGGATAATTCTTTAAATATAGGCTCCTTGGGGCCGTTTACTGTATTCTTTCAAGTTAGACACAGATGAGGCGAGACGTTGAATATTACTTATGTATATTCATAATATGAGGTCAAGATTTGATGATGGGATCCTATAGAAATCATGAGTAAGCCTAAAATTTCAAAGGCTTCTATATTGTTTTTCGTATATTTCCTAAAACTACTTGGATATTTGCATTTTAAGTTGCTGAGCTGATGCTGGAAGGTACAACTCCTCAACGGTTAGGAGTATAGGGATTATTATTAATAAGTTTTCCGTCTCAAGTAACCGTCGTCTCCTCATTCGAGAAACATTCTTGCTCGGTCTACCCATCACTTAAAATTGTAAAATAAAATAATTTGTAACAAAAAAAAAACCGACTTCAAAAAGTAGGTAAACTAAAAAGCAAAAAATAAATTTACTTCGCACAAAATAATACGTTTTTTCATTTAGTTAAATAGAAATTATTAAATAATTATTTTATAATTCTGAAGTCGGTGTCAAGTAAACAATAACTCTGTATAGATAATATCAATCTTTCTAACAACTATTTTCTGACTGAATCTTAGTTCTTAATTATCCGATTTACTTGGCACCGACTTCAGAATTATAAAATAATTGTTTAATAATTTCTATTTAACTAAATGAAAAAACGTATTATTTTGTGCGAAGTAAATTTATTTTTTGCTTTTTAGTTTACCTACTTTTTGAAGTCGGTTTTTTTTTTTTTGTTAAAAATTATTGAGCACCAAGATCAAAAACCATTTAACCGACTTTTTAACCGACTTCAAAAAAAGGAGGAGGTTCTCAATTCGGTTGTATTTTTTTTTATGTTTGTTCGCCGATTACTCGAAGACGCCTGGACTGATTTGAAAAATTATTTTTTTGTTTGAAAGGATATATTTGTCATGTGGTCCCATTTTTTCAAGTCACGTTCTGATGATGGGATCCTAGAGAAATCGAGGGCAACCCTCAAATTTAAAAGGCTTCTATATTGTTTTTTGTATATTATCTAAAGCTACTCGGATATTTCGTGTGAATCGTTTTGTTTTTGAATTTTACCAACTTTCGATGGTGCCACAAAAGTAGGCTTGTATGTCATAAACATTTAGCTAGTGTTACAAACGCGTGCTAGAATTTCGTTACACAATAACCATATATACGAACATATCTTGATATTGGTATGTCAAGGAGCGTTTCATCAATATTACACAACTTCAAAACAAGAATCTGATTTATTTACATAATAAAATACTAACCAAAATATTTGTATAATGGAGTCATTATCATATTAATTTGTGTGCAAACAAGTTTTAGTGTGGTAAAATAGTCTAATAGGCCCTATTAGGCTATTGGATACACATTCAGAATAAATTACGGTCCAAATTAAATACAATTTAGGTAACCAGCTGTATTTTATTTATCACAGAAGGCATAATTTTCTGGTGCAGCACGGCTTTATCAATTTTCATCTATACTAAGAAACAGTTGAAAAAGATATGGGACCGGCAGGATTTGAACCTGCGACCTTACTGCACACCGGGCAGCCGCTTTAGCCATCCAGCTACGGTCGCCTCTTACCACCCTAAATTTCTCAACTGTATGATACGTCATTTCGTGACGAATCATACAGTTGAGATTCATGCTATGAAAATAATCAATTAGAAATTTTTATCTAGTTTTGATATGGGCTTAATAAGGTGCCCACCTTATTAAGCTTGTTTTGAACACCATATCAAAACAAAGTTTTGTATTGTTCCTTTTACTGTGTCATAATCCTGGACAATTTTGATGGTCTATTTCCTGAATCATTAAGAAAAATACCGTTGGGGTTGAGAATAGTTAACAGTTTCCTAAAACTTGGTAGGAGTGCAATGAATGATGCAATAGTTTGTCTCAGCATGTAGCAAATAAGTATCTGATATCTACTTTAGAGGAGTGAATGACACTTGTGAACCTAACCCTCTTATAGGTCAAGTATGTTCTGAGAATATCTTGTGATAGCCTTCTTAACTCATGCTTCCGTTTGAATACAATTGTATAATAATATACAAAACTAAGTCAGTAACTAAAGATTTTTTTTATTAACTAAACTGCCTGTAAAAAATAAACATAAATGGATGTATTATAATAAATAATTACGAATTCTTCTATCAACAACTTGAACAACCAACTTCAGCTGTTGTCTCAATTTGCTGGAGTTGAGAAGTTGGGCAGTCGATAGTAATTTCATATAAGTAGTCAATACAATTGAGCATAATTTGGGAAATATATCAAAGTTGTCAAACCTCGAATCCTGTCTGATTTGATACCAAAATCTTAGAAACCACTATAATTCCGAACTAAACTTTTCTTTATGTGTAAAACACAGACATTGCTATTTTATCTCTGCATTATTATGACGTAAAACTCAACCGTATCTTGAATCAATTTACCACATGTTTAAAATACCTTTTATATCGCACTATAAAGAACATGACGTTTTACTCCGCACTCTCACAGATTAGGAATGCTAAATCTGCTCACCATACCTAATACGAACAAACCACAAGACCTAAATGGTTTAATTACTAAAATACTAAGAACATGGCAATGTTATTTTTATATAAACAATGAAATACTAAGAAATCGCATACTGTTTTTGTTTACAGCAACATTTTGCATACCTAGGAAAGGTATGCAAAATGTGATCTTGAAACGGTATGCAAGGGCTCGCCATGAATATGCCGTTTGTCAAGTCTAGTGAAGTAAAAATAAATAATTACTATCGATGGATGTACTTTCAAGTCAGTCGTTTATGACAACAATCTCTTTCTACAAACTACGTCATTCCACGACTAAAAATAAATTCTACATTCACAGGACTGAGTTATTGTCATTCATTTCTGCCTCCTTACTTCTGGTTTCAAGTCTATAATAATTTTACATTTGTACAGGACCCATCCCATGTTTAATACATGGTATCTTTATAAGATTATTGTTGTTATCATTGCTACAGAACCACTTTCACAGAGTGTTGATATGGTCCATAATATTACCATTCAGTGAAAACTGTTCAGTGAAGCCTGTAGTAACAACTGTAACATAAGCAATATACTTAACACTTTTTTTTTCTTTACAGGGTGTCGCAGTGATAGACAACGACTTCTCCCACGCCAGTGCCAACATCACAGACGGAGGCGTAGGGTTCTCCCACGTGACTGTTAGGATGAAGTCCCAACGGCATCACCCGCTGAACTTCGAGGTTGAGATCTACGTCTAGTAAAAGCTATGGCCTAACTGGCTTAGGAAAGTGAGTGGATCTGTGAAATAAACTATTAAGGAAGGGTATCAGTGAATAAGTTAAACTTGTGATTTTGAAGATATGGGCATTGGATCTTCTGGGCCAGATGGAATCATGGACATATAAGTGTGTGATGGACGTCAGAGGGAAAATAGACCCAGAGTAGATCTGAATGGTTTGAAGTGATTACGTCAATCGGAAGCTGTGAGTGACATAAATATAATCTCGCCTTGGCTATTTGAATTATCGTAAGATGAAGATCAGAACTTTATCATGAGGGACGTTGCAATCCAAAACCAGCTTTAAAATATATAGTTATAAAATGCATGTGTAGCTAGTACCACCTAGAATTTGTTATCTTGTCAATGTCCAAATGAATATGTTATAATTAAAATAGATATAATAATTGTATAGAAAATTGATTAATGCCCTACAAAAATGATTGGAAAAATTGTGCGCTTGCTAAAATGTGGATGTAGTGCAGTTTTGCCTAACAAACGAGAGATATTATTTTGTAATCACTTCTAATTCTTTCCAGAAAATTATAGCTTGTAATGTAATAAAATTTTTAAATAATTATATAAAATTAAAAACAACGTAGTAATTCAATAACAAAACTCAATACATAATAAAATACGCAGTTCATAAAATATCTTGTTTGTCATACTTTGCGAACAAATATTTACAAAGTTATTTACAAACAAAAATATCTACTGACATTTATGATCATCAATATCTCTCATAGAAGGCTAGAGGACAATTTTGATTGGTTGATTCAAGGACTCAAATGATGACCAGCCAATCAAAATTCGCGTTGACTTGCTTAGACTTTAAAATGACCAATACCGATTACTACAGTAAGTAATCTTGGTACTTGGTAGGAAGGAGTATGTTATGTTGTTGTTCGGTATATTTGTTTGTAATGAAACTTTAGTACCATTTGTTATAATGCGGTTTACCGCTTGTTATATAACGGAGATAACATTAGCATTCTCAGCGTTGTGTGATAATTTCTGAAAGACGATTATAATAACAAAAAAAAACAAATCAATCGATTTCTGTAGGTAGACAATGAAATTTTTTGCGTCTTTCATAAGTTTACAATTATGTTTGTAATTTGATTAAGTGGTACCTATTTATTTATATTTTGTAAATATCATACTACGTTTTTATTGATTTTAATAAAATTGATGTTAATCTAGGAATAGGTACTTAAACATGATTTCGAATGAATTATAATATTTGTATTAACTGCAAATTAAGCCGAAAGGATAGGAAGTAGAGATGTGCCGACTATTTCGTAAGCCGAATAGTCGTTTATGAAGTGGTTACAAAACTTATGCCGTGTTGAAAATACTGCATGTGGTGGTGCAACGAACAACACAAACTAACTACAAGACCTTAATGGTCTTTAAATGCATTTTTATTGATCTAAAAATAATTCTCGGCCTGGCCGACTAGTAGGCCTCTTTTGGAACTATTGACTAGTCGGCGGCTAGTCAGCTGTCAGCGCTCAGACGGTTGGTCGAATAGTCAGCCAAACCCATAGTTGGCCCATCTCTATAGAGAAGAATAAGAAAGGATAGAAGAATAGGAAGTTCGTAGCAGGGGTAGGCAGGGTAGGCTTAAAAGGGATGTAGCAAAGGAAGAAGAAAGGTAACCGCAATAACTATAATATAAAGGATATATTATGATAGTACCTCAATTTAATTAGACTTACTTCATCTGATGTGTTTCTTCCATGCTGTTAGTCTGTCTCTTCTCTACTCGGCCTTCCGAGTTTTCCGAATGAGCGTTTCACTTTCGAGCGTGACGGATTAGTGATTCCCTTATATTATGTAATATTAACAATTCTAGATCTTCAATTTAAAAAAATATTTTACACAAATAATATTTTCTTTTTCTTTTGTGAGATTTTTTGCATAAAAATAAATAGTTTCCGCAAATAGAAAAATGCTACGTAGGTACTTCAACGTCGAAGCTAAATATCACCAAGTACGGCAGAAATGTTCTACACCCATATTGTACAAGTCACAATATTACGATAGGAGTAAGCTTGATTGAACACAGTTTCACATTCCCAGAACTTCTGCTGAGGATTTGCAAGCAAACAGTTTACTTGACCAGAATATCAGACATCGCGGGTTTGATACTCTGGGTTCCGTAACAACAGTCGCACTTACCACCATTTAGGCTGTTAAATTGTTAAGACATTAGTAGCCAGGTCAACCGATTTCTTATCATTTTGTAGAGGCAAATATTTTTTTACCTCAGCAGCTCGGAAAGTCGTTCTTTGATGTATGAAAACAGAGAGCAAAACTCGAGTTTTTGCTCAAGATGCCTTTTTTATTTTTTAATGTCACACTACATTCACACCGCGTCATCTAGTCCCTAACTATGCAGAACTTTTACTATGGTTACTATTTCGAGCTGCTAAGGTGAAAAGTTACACATACGTGCGATACGAGATGAAAGTTATATATTTCTCGTGCTTTTGAGTCCCTTACTACGCTCAAGATTTTAATCGAGAATCACTCGCTGCGCTCGTGGTTCTACTATAATATCTTTCGCTTATTCGGGATTCAAAATTAGCACTTGAAGAAAACACAAACTTTGCTTTCTTGTTGCACAAATAACTATTGTAATAAGTTTGTCCTATCAGGGAATCCCTTGGACCATGCATGACTAAGCGTCCGGTCGGCTCCGGTAATGGCGTCTATATGACATGTGACGTCACTGTAGTTAACTTTGTAGGTTACGCTCATTAATTAGTTACTATGTTGTATATGACTAACAGTTATAAGCACATGAATCATTGTAAAGTATCGCACCTAGTTATAGAGCTAAAAAGTAGACATGGGCAAAACAGTACCCACTACTGTAATGGAACATGTCACATCACACTGGCCGAAGTTCCATCACCCGCAACCATGTCTCAGTACGCGTAACATTACTCGAATGAAATGGACATGAAATGGTATGTTATAATAAGTAATGTCGGCTTGAGGATAGGCGTAACTTTATAAATTCATTACGTACATATAGAAATACTAAATTTAATATTATTAGTTATTTTTATGTGTACAAAATAAGAGTATGGTAGTAATACCTATTAATAACTATATTAACCGTAAGATGTACCTTTTTCATGTGTATCTAAACTTCCGATTGAGTTTGAAGACATTGCTAGTACCTTCGAGCAATGTTGACATTTGGCCCTTGTTGTTATATTTACACTATTACACAATAAAAAAGTCATTAAGATTCGCCACTAACAACAACAAACAACTAAAATAATAACAACAAAATAAAAAAACTTACTTGTGCTGTTTTGTTCGCGACATTTGCAATATTTACAAGTAATAACAGGTATCTACTTGCACGTGTTTCATTTGACGAAGCTAATAAAAATGACCCCTATGGCGTACACAATAAGTTTCAATATCCAAAGCTATAAATCTATCTCGTTTGTTCATACTATAATGACTCAGTTTCGCATCGTTCCATGACTCGATGTTTACCGAACATGCCCGAATACGCGTACCGAGACATGGTGCCATGGTGCAATGGTTAAAACTCTCGCGTGATGTGTACTGTAGCATGTCGCAGCCGCGTAGCGCTACCCGAGTTTCATTACACGCATTACTTACCCAACTCTACTAAAAAGTCCCGACGAATAGGAAAAAGAGGAGTTTATTCTTGAATATAAGGCTCTTTTTTACCTGTGCTCTCTATTATGTGTTAATATTGAAAGAATGTGACAATGGCAGCATGTACATAATTGCCAAAAAGCTTGACAAAATAAAGTAATAACTATAAAGCGTAGAACGCATTTATGTAAAATGTAAATGAACATAAAAGTCTAAAGTTATCAACCGATGCATGTAACTATATTTTAGTATTCATTCGTTATAAAGACGCTAAAGAAACTACATAAAGCTACATAAACAATTTAGCAATTGATGTAATAATTCAAATAGTTAAATTTGTCACGCTGGTCATGATTTACCGTGTTATTTTAATAATAGCAATGGAATGTAACTTTATAAATACCTCGTCATGGTTTTTCTAGTTATACTTGACAATATACATTCCTTAAAATACTAATTGTTTATTGTAAATTTCCTGTTGTAAATAAATATCAAATTACCTGGTTTAGATTATTTTAGTAACATCCCAGTCCAGCTAGTGTTCCTAGAGTTGGACTGCTACAGGAAAAAAAATAATTAGTTTAACAATAATAGACATATTAGTAAGTGCGTAACGTTCAAAACCTTTCAAATAATGTATTTCTTTAGATTTATTAGAATTTGATTTGTCATTTCGATTATAAATAGATGAAATCTGGAGAACTGCAATTGTGGTAAAAGGTACCATTATCACATTTGTTATCTTAACAATGTCATAAGTTTGTAATACGAAACTAATATCTTTATAAATGATTGTATTCGATAAAAACATTTTTTTCATTATTAAATAAGCTAATAATAACGTCAAATAAAATTTATATATCAGCTGCCGTAGCCTTTATGTCGACTATCAGTGGTAAGCCTGTTTCAATTCCATACTGATAAATACTCTATGTCACTTAAGAACGCTAACGGCTTAGATAGACTGAATGTATGCTTAAGAATGCTAAGAATTACAAATAGTTCCTTGAGATATTATTAAATCTGTATATCAATAAACAAATAGTATTTGTAATAAATGCAAATTAGTGTATTTCTGTGTTTTATTTGGTTTTGATTGCATATTATGCATTAATCAGCGTACGTTATTTTGACCTAGCGATGAAGGCCACGTTGTTAGGAAGCTCTTTGTTTATTTCCCAATAATTATGATGCAATGAGAAAACTACATTTTGAGTTCTTGTTGTGAAGCAATTGCTTCAGTGAGCTACCAAATACCACATAGCTGGATTACATTAATTGGTTGGTAAGTAGTAGTATCCATGAACATAAATATGATGAGATAAGTACATCTATTATTGGAATACCTATATAGTCCCGCTACAACGAGAAGGAGTCAAAAGGTTTAATTATTCGAAGCCCTCTTAAAATATAAATTATGCTGTTTTGACCAAAGATTTTTATCGTCTTGGTATTGACATGACTATCACGATATATTAAAGGCTATAGAAAACCTGCATGCCAGAGAAGGCCTAGTAATATTCGAGGGTGTGTGAAGTATTACTACTACATACGGCCATTGTATAGAAAATAAAGTAATACTACTAGTAAGTACTATTACTTTTTTTTCTATACAATGGCCGCATTAGGAATAACTGCTGTGTCGCGGGGGTGTTCACAAACATACATTTCACACACACAAAGAGTCAGAAGAAATCTTTGCAGATCACACAAAGATTTGTCCCGTGTAGGCATCGAACCTACAACACCAGCGCAGCTGAAAGCGGTGAGGCAATCGCGTAAACCACTACGCCAACCGTGCACTCAATAGTATTATATCAATCCGCAGTTGGCCAGTGTGGTACATGTATACGTATACTGGGCTACTATTATTGTTATTATGATAAGTAAAGGTAAAATACACCAATGAGCATAATAAATACGACAATATGAATGAATACTGCACATTTTCTATAAAAAAATCATGAAATGATGTCCATTCGATGGGCATCAACTCATAAGAAAATGAATGGATAACATCGGTGTACGATTTATCAATCCACTGTCAACCATGAAGAATGATCGTGCACTTTTTATTTTGTTGGACATGAAGTCAAGAAACTTTGTAGGTATGATGATAACATATTTTTAAAGAAAGTTGTAGACAGACTCTTAATTTGTACAAAGAATTAAGGTATGCAGTCATAGAAATATATACTATAGAAATGGCTTGTCCAAACACATTGCCCTTCAAATTTGACATTATGAATAGCAGGATCAGTAACGCCATCTGCATTGAACTACCATGTAAATGACTTTGCATTCACGCGATGTGAACCTTGTAAGGGCGTGATGAAATTTCGTTAGCATTTTTTTTGCCGAAGGTACAATAAAATTGTGATTCTTTCAATAGTGTAAAATATTTATTATTACAAAATTAAAAATACTTCTAGTTATATTATTAAAAGAACAGTACATGACGGGCATTCTAAAAGTAGGTCATATTTTGTTTAAGGAATAAAATAAAATGTTTGTTTCGAGAAATATTTTTTTACTAGCTTCTGGTCGTAGCTCCGCCCACGTGGTATGTTTATAAATGATTTAAGTACAAACTACTAAATGTAATTTGTACTTAAATCATTTGGTGAACATTTTCTATAATCCGTGAAAGGCCAAAAGATCATTGAACTTTTGTTACAAGCTTTTATTTAGTTTTTTCAATTCATCAACTTTAACAAAATTATAGACTATTCTTGACTATTAAAATTAGGTACTTACTTAAAAATATTTAGTGTTTAGCTACTTTTGTTGCTGACTGTACATATATTATCTCTAGCGTTATAACAAGTTTACGCAGTAACAGTACATTGCACATTGATATGACAATTCTTATCAAATACTTTTTTAAATTACCAAAAATTTTCTCTTGAACGCCCGCGGCATAGTTCAACTAAGCGCAGTTGCGCAGTTCCAAAGTCATGTCACGCGGATATTCACGATTAAGGAATATGGCGTCGGAACGAAAAATTTTAGCAAATAAAATTGATAAAATAATGTAAAGAGGTGGATATAATATATTATGATATTTGTGACTTACCGGTGATATGTAATACCATAATCTTTTTTGTTGTGTCTAATTTGGTAGTTCGTACAACTTTTCAGTGCACAATTAGGCATTTTGTCGTGTTTGACCGCTCACGGAGGCAGCCAACCACAGTCAATTTGACTACGCGCTTTTTGTAGTCAGATTGACACCAAAAAAGTTAAGGCCATTTATCGCGCGTTAGCCGTGTCCATACTTTATACGTCAATGTATGCAGTACAAGTTCTAGGTCATAGTAAAGGCAGACTACAATTCCAACTTCGTGCTTCTATTCTCAATTTCCTGACGGAAAGTTCACAAATAAAACTTTGTCCGACCCGGGAATCGAACCCGAGACCTTGCGGTGAGAGCCGCATACGCTAACCACTACACCATCGAGTAGGCTATGTATTCAAAAAGTGTAATATACCCACTACTTAAGTATATAACTCACAAATGCAAAACAACTGTAGTCAGTCATCACTTAAAAGTTATTGCCCCGCACACCTAATACTTAGTTGTGCCCTCTATACATGATAGAAGAAAAAAAAAAAAAAAAAAAAGAAAAAAAAACAACAAATCCATTGCATTAAACTACCGCAAATATCCACTTTATTATGTCCATCCTAAGGTTGCCTGGAAGAGATCGCGTCAAGCGATAAGGCCGCCCTTTGTACGCTATAGTTTTATGTAACTATTTCCTTGTATGTTTGTTACTAATTAGATGTGCAAATAAAGTTTTCTCTATCTATCTATCTATCTATCTAATAACAGTAAAAATAATCATCTTGTCAATTGTTTTTTTTTTTATAAAAATCGAAATGTAAAACTTTGCGTGATTACAAAAACGCTTTAGTGCTTATTTCATTGGCACTAAAGAGACCATAGAAATCTTAATAACTAGTCAATAGAAATGCTATCGACTATCTTTTAACACTGGGACGCATGTCGCCGGTTTTCAAATACCACTTTTTGTATTCCTGCAAACAAAATTATTCTTTTTGGCGATGACATTAAGACGACAATTCCTCAACTCGCACTTATGTTCGATTAGACAAATGCGCTTGTATTCCTGCAAACAAAATTATTCTTTTTGCGATGACATTAAGACGACAATTCCTCAACTCGCACTTGTGTTTGACTTGACAGATGCGCGGCGACAAGGTCACGCGTCTTTGACATTTCTATTGCCTTATTATTAAGATTTCTATGAAAGAGACCTATGAACTTGGCATTCATGACCTTATTATCTGTACTTTATTTCTCCTCAGTAATGTAAACAGTACTCATCTTCAGTACTACGGCTTTATAACACATCAATATAATAATTATTATTATCATTATGCATGTACATAAATAGAATTGCCACTGGCGCCACAAATGGCATAATTGGATGGAGTAATAATTATTTACAGCGTCGAATAAATGCTACCTTAACAAAATGCTTAATTCAATTGGCTTCATCAGGCAACCAGCACACACCCACTCACGCTATTCCATTTATTTCATACACTTTCATACACTACGTATTTCATACATATTTCCATGACGCACTTTTCGCTCAGACATTTTCGTTGATGTTAATTTCACGGACGTCAATCCCGGGAACATTGTCGTATATTGGAAAGCTGAAATTTGGTTTATTATGAATAATACACACCCGCTTTTGTGGAAATTTAATTTTAACCTATATCGGGTTCGCTTTGTTCAAAGTAATATATTGACGGAATATAATTAATATACCTATGTACTCTTGTACATGGCTGTGGTTATGATGTTGGCTCGAATTATAAATAAGTAATATTATTATGTGGATGTTTGTTGCACGGAATGTTTTACTTAACGAGATGACAATATTATAGGATGGATGTGTGGCACTTTAAAGGTGTACTAGATATATCTGCTTTCCCATCAAAACCTTCACAGGTATGTTATTTTATAGTAAAAACAATACATAGGTAACAATTGATTGCAAGAGTTCCATTATAGGACTCCGAAGCTCTTCATCAGATACTGATGAATTATATAGTAAAACCTTTCTTAAGCCATTAGAAGTAAATTACAGAAAACCGATATGAAATCGGACTTGTAATGTCCTAGACTAAATTTTAATAATGGCGTAAATACAAAGTGACATACATTTATTTTTATTATTTATTTTTATTTATTTATTTATTACTACTAACAAATACAGTAAAACTTAAACTTATCAGAGTTCCACAAAACAACTTTCGTTGTTTGTCTGTGGGAAAGTGTATTACATTTTTAAATTCTAAAGAAGTACATAATATATAACTATAGCCTCATATTAATATTTTACTTAAAATTAATATATTCAATGTTCTTTATTTACTCTTTATTCGTTTAATATTGTTTATAAATTTAATGTATTCCTATTGTAAATTATATATTTAAATGTTGTCCAACAAAAAAATCTTGAGCAATCTTTTATATTTATTTTTATTAGGTTCATGTCTAATGTTTGCAGGCAAACTATTCAGTAAATAAGGTAATCGTTTTACATACATACATACTATCATACATACATATTTACGGGTCGAATACAGAACTTCCTTCTTTGAAGTCGATTAAAAATAATGTCTGAAATTAGAATATACTTTCCTTCATGTATTTTAAATCTTTTGAAAAGATCAATACTGTCTATCCTATAAGATTTATTTAAAAAGAATTGTAAGTTACCTACTTTTATAATATATCGTAAACATTCTACAAAGCAATACAATTTACGCCAAAAAGGACCTCTGCAACATTTTACCAGGATAGCTATTTCTACTAAACAAGGGTTCTCAACATCTTACAAAAACATTTATACCAGCAAGAGTAACGTTACATTTGCCGCAAACATTTTACACAACTGTAACACTAAAGTAATATAAAAAGGTTAGATATCACACTGTGGAAATCCTCGAGGACTTATGAAAGGGAAACGGCGCAGGACGGTCGCTTTTTGTAGCAACCCTACTAATAAATCAGGAAAGTCGTGGTCAGTGTCGCCGGGATGTATGAAGTTTTGTTGAGTGGATGTGTCATGTATAACTTAGTCAAAAGCAGGACGAAAGCTTATTTCTTAAAAAGAAAACCTATACAACCACAGAATTAAATATCTTGTAAGATTTAAATTCTGATTGTAGCAGCAATTATCTATTGATCAAATGTCATATAGTAGGTTCCATATCTTTACGTGTAATATTAATTTTACATAACTTCTTTAAGCATAATTTACGGATTATAATTGTTGTTAGGCATAGTGTTTTTTTTTTGCATTTTTGTCCCTGGGCATACGCTCTTACCCTTTTCGAATAAAAAAAATATACAGCTTAACATGTTACCCACGTTTTCAGATTTACTAACGTCTAATGTTGTTGGTCAAGTGAGCAACCTAAGCACAATATAATTGTAGGTTGTGACCATGAGGAAATGCATGCATGCAATTTTCAGCAGCAGTTGTGAGAACTAGACGCGTTAGTAGGCAATACGCTCCAATATCTTAAAGCATAAAATATATACCTACATAAAGAAAACATACGATCATAGTTCTATTTCCCATAAGGTTCCCAAGTAGAAATCTTAATGTTTATAAAAAACGCCCTTCTTAACCGATGAAATAAACGGAGGAGGTTCTTAAGACAGTGTGTATTTTTTTTTAATATTGGGAAATGAAAACGAAATATTTCCTTTTGACCGAAGAACAAACTTATTTAGCAGTATCCTGACCCATAATTATGTCTTGTCTACGAACGAGAAATGACAATGCTCGCACCTCTAGACAACTTTTCAAAGATATACGGAAACAATGTCACGTTTACATTTTTCTATGTCAGTTTTCCAATCTGTACTCAAACATTATATTATCATTTTAGCCGTCCACATTTGCCTTGAGAAAATATTTAGCTTTGATAAATCTGCACCGTTAATGTGTTTCCGTGAGATAATGCAGTCTATTTTTAGCCAAGACAAATACGAGAATACATACGACGACATTCTGTATCTTTTTGGAACATACCCTGAATACCCCCGCCTAATGTGTTGCATAGCCTCGATTGGGCACAAGTCCATGACAGTATTGTTTCATTACCACTATTGAATCCAGGGTACAAAAGCCGTTGGTATTTGAAACCAAAGTTCGAAACAATCGCAATACTGTACCAAAGTAACATAGAGGTCATTCTCCGTATTAACAAATGTTTGAATTTCAAAACCCTTCTAAAGCCGTAAATTTCTCAGTGGACTTAATAGTTTCAATGTTTTGCTACTAAATTATAAACCCAGTTGTGTTTGTCAAGCCCCAATAAGCTCTTTGTAAGTCAAAGCCACTGAAATATTAGCTCTTGTTTCGTAAAAACCGTAACAAGAATCCACATTTAGAGCTCAACAAAAATAAAATAAAGTAGGCATTTGCTGAGTGCCTAAACGGAGGTTTATTTAGGCTTTCAAACAAAGTAGGTTCTTGGTAAAATTACTTTCAGTTTATGGTTGAGAAGCTGGGCGAATTTCATTACAATGTTTGGAAAGAGAAAAAGAATCAACGTTCCATATTCATACATTTGTAAATAGGCATTACGACAAGGATGCGAAATAAAAAGCGTAGACAAGGCCGGGAATATTTACGTTACATGTTTCATCAAAGAGACAAAGCGGACGTGCCGCGCGAGGGATAAACAAAAAGGGTAGGGTTTTTGCGGCCCTCCCTTATTAATGTAATAACTGACACTTTGTTTTATGCGAGTTTGTACTTAACTATAGTTCGTTTGTCGACCGCGATTACTGAGTGCGTCCGCGTTTTGAATATTAAATGACTCATTTGCAGAATCGCTAAGGTGTGCTTAATTAGTTTTGAGTAACTGATCATTATCTTGCTCTGAATTTTGAGGAAATTTTGAGTGTTTTCGACGAACTGTAACGCTGTTTTGATGTAAATTTGAATGCTTCAATTTGGGTGACAAGGTGATAAATGATTAAGCTTCGAGTAGCCGTCACTAGTAACACCACTTTCCAGACTAACTTATCTGAAATTAACAGGCTCAAACGAAAATTTACTTTGACCTTGATCTTTTATTGTGTCCTAATTTTATAGTAAGGTTAGACATTATGCTTAACGCAATGAAATATTTACTATTGTCCCGCAACACAATCTTTTTTAAATTATGTTAGCCTACAAACTACTTACAGATGGCTCGGTTGATACAACTATTTATTACATTGAAATGACTAATAAATGTAAACCTTAACAAACGCGACTTTCAACCCGATTGCATTTCAGCAGATTGGAGAACCTTCTACGGCATCTAAGCCATGACAAGTCCAACAAATACTGATTCTTATCGCTTCCAATACAAAGATTTTTGCAACATATTATTTTGGTAGAAACAAAACAAGCGTCAGCGTCACGGAAAGCCTGCACGTCCGAGACAGGACTTCCCTGCAATCGCAGCCGAACTATCGTCTACGTTCCGTATCAGCCGAACGTTCCAAACGTTCAGGAATTTCCAATAATACCCTTTAGCTAACATACACTTGCTGCCCAACCCCTAAACCTGACAAAAAATAAACCCTATCTAGAAACACATAAAATTCAAATTCGCGTTCGAGTCAAAAATAGACATGCAAAGAATACTTTGCAGAAAGACTTTCGCGATACTAAAGGTAAATTCGAAAGAGTTTCCAGCTCTTAGCTATGTAGTTACTAGCATTAGGTAGTTCGACGGTAAGGTTAAATCGCTGCCAGTAAAGAAAATTGCTCGAGTAATGGAATTATTTTGCTTAGCGTAGTAAAAAAATGAATTAGCTATAAGAAATGTGAATAATTTGTATGCTTTTTTCCGCCTGCAGTACTTAGTTAACGAGTTTCTGCAAAACAATTACATCGATCCTGTAAAAGAAAATTACAATATTTCTTCGTATTCGGTTCATGCTGCAGATTGTTATTTGAATATAGCGAATAAATTACAGTTGCAGTAATGAATTTTATTAAAATGAAAATAAACATTTTTTATACACAACTTGTTAATGAAAATGATAAATAACTTTACTACTAAACTGATTTTAATGCGGCTTCTACCATTATTGGGGTATTTTCTGGGCAGCTTGTATAACATACCCATGCGAAACCGGAGCTGAATTTAGTTATAAAACAAGACCAAAATAACCGGGGCCCGTTCAATAAGGTAAAATATTTCATTAAGCACTTTTAAACAAGCTTGGCCTCGCTTTTACAAAAAGTGTTTACGCGATCGTGTTTACACGGCTTTGTAGAGCTTACAACTTTTATAAAGACGTTCAAACGAGGCGATTGTATTGGAAGGGAGTCATTAACCTATTTCTTTGTGTTATTTTTAGTCCATTCACTTTGTTATTGAGCCGTACTATCATGCCGTTGAACTTCCTGTTGTAAAAGGATTAACAGATGGGTATTTAGTTTGGCGTTTGCTGTGAAATCGATTGTGATTGATGGTTTTGTAAAGTGTTGTGTTAATTCACCTGTGCCCAATCGGACCTTTTTGTATGTTTTTGTACATAATATTTAGTTTTTTATAAGAAAGAATTTGTTTTTGTTTGACATTTAAGTTTCATGTCAGTCTTTTTTGGTTTTCTTCCTAGGTTCAGTGTTTCTTTAGTTTATTTTCCTATTTTCTTTATATAATTTATTTCCTTTTCTCCTGGTTTCTTTACCTTAACCCAATCCACAACATCACCTTTGAGGTAATCAAATTAAAGATCAAATATTCGTCGTCGTATATTGCTAAACCAATAAAGAAATCAGAGAACTGTGACTGTTAAAATTGATGATATTCGTTCCATATTTATGATGTGTGATTTACTCAAGCAACGTACATACAAAAAAGTTAAAACCCACATTGACTGTAGCTAATGTTTACTATTATCACCGCTGTATACCAATAATTGTAAAATAAAAAACTCGAAAAAACAATATTTTACAATATCGTATGTTCTGATTAGTAAAATGTACAACCTAGAATGATCAGAGAACTGTGACTGTTAAAATTGATGAGATTCGTTCCATATTTATGATTTGTGATTTACCCAAAAGAATGAACATACAAAAAGTTAAAAACCCACATTGACTGTAGCTAATGTTTACTATTATCACCGCTGTATTCCAATAATTGTAAAATAAAAAACTCGAAAAAACAATATTATACAATATCGTATGTTCTGATTAGTAGAATGTAAAACCTAAAATGCTAAGTCTGAAAATAATACGTTGAGCATTGTGCTGATAAAACTAACGGGAATATAAGAAAACCGACTTTAATTACAATACTTTTAGACTTATATGGTTTTTCTCGTGGGTGCCATTGTCAGAACTAGACCAAATTGAAATGGGACCACATGGGAAGCATCAGCTTTAAAATTAAAAAATAATCATTAAAATCGCTTTGCACAGTCGAAAGTTATGAGGTAACAAACATTAAAAAAACACTGGCAAAATTGAGAACGCAAAAAAAACACACCATTATCGATTAGCATAACCAACGACCCACAACTTAATCCTCAACAAAACCAAACTCCGTTCACACCAGTCTAGCATCATATCAATCTTGCATCTTCAACAAAACGGTTTTAATCTCCCATAAAACGTTGACAGGCGTTCGGTGTATTTGAGAAGCTAATTGTATATAAGTTGGTGCGGGCATCCATCAATCAGGATCTGTCAGGGACCGAAGGCACTAATTTGGTCATTTGTTTTGCAGTAAGCTTGGCTCTACCGACTGATAGATGTATGATTGGCTTTTGGTTGACTATAATTAGGGCTATGCTCTTGTTTATTCGTGAAATTTGTGTTGATGCTTTGACCGTAGTAAATTAATGTTTTTTGGATATTAGCTATATCATTGGCTATATAAATGTAATTAAGCTACAGAGTAATCACATTTATATACTATAGCTATTTTATTTAATAATTTAGGCTACAGCTTGCGAAGTAACAGTGAGTTATAATTCCATTTGATTTACGATATTAAGAGTTAATTATGAAAATGCCGTATTATTTTTCTTCTATGTATGTTTTTGTTGTAGTATTATTTAATATTTACGGTTGTCAATTTTAATTTAAGATTGTTTAAATAAAATAAAATATATATTTCCTAATTTTTCTTCTTTTATAACAATACCTTTGTTTTGTTGTAAACTTGGTGTTTCCATCTACATGTTTGATTAGGCCTTTGTAGGGAGCGCTATTTTATTTGGCCTGGACGTAAATAATACTGTATTAGATGCGTCGATAAAAATGCAGTTGACGGTCGAGCTGTTTGAGCATTATGTATTTTTAAATATTCAGTTTTTTATTGCATGTTTTTTTTAAATAAGTCGTTAATTACTTTGCAAACATTGAAAATGGGGTAACCACGCGTTGCAATAGATGTGCTAGTATAATATAATCTGATAACATGAGCGATCGCCGTCTTAGATATAGTTACCTACCGCCCCATTGTTACCATTGTATGTCAATAAGAGATATTGTCCTATATTTGACTTAGTTCCTGGTCGCATATACTATCAAAAATTAGAACTGGAATAATATAATTTATTGTTTCATTTATATGGTACCAGTTCTATTGTCAACCTTTAAAAATAAAGGAAGGATAAACTAACACGATAATAACAATATTATTATACTTTTATCTGCGATGTTAGAGTAATATTTATCATTTCATGGCAATCTTGTATTACTTATAACGAGTGGGTTAGCTAGAACCACTTGAAAGCCTTCATTCTATAAGAATGTTTGAAGGCGGAGTAATGTTTTGTACACCACCACGCCCATCAATAAGACTCTTATGTCGTAAAGATCAATAGCAGAAATTAATGATTAATTTGTTTGTTTGTTTGTTACAATTTAACTCAATCACTACTCCTTAACCTACTTAAAGAAACAACAACATGAGAATGCCAGATTATTCCGAAATAACATATTTATCGAAGTACCACGCGAGCGGCTCCGCATACGTCATCGAGTATTCAATACTTATAGATACCCAACATCCTGAACTTCCATTTTGTGTTTACATCACACCAAACGCTTGAACAATATCGATGTACCTTCCCATAAAGTACTAAAACACCCTGAAACAAAGAGTTAATAACTACAGGACTGGGAAGCATCAGCTTCGGAACGGTACTCGTAAAATAGTTACAGCCGAAAGGATGTATTCATCGAGATAGGGGAACTGGAGAATAAGAGGGATGTGAAATTCTGGTGTAGGGATTTGTAGAAGATAATAAACGAGAGTATGTTTTGTTCAGAATGCCTGGCTGAAAGAAAATCAGTTATTATCATCAGCTCATCATCTCTTTTACATTCTGAAAGTAAACGTTATTTGATGAATTAAATATAAAACGACCTGGTTGAAGTGTCAGCTTATTTCGATTTTCACAGTTAAATCTGCCACTCCCGTCAATAGCATAGTTGCAGTAAGTCGGGTTTTTATCAAAATTGAGTTAGATATACAGACGTGATCACGAGAACGAGATCTATGTATACATCTTACTCATTCGTTTCTATCGTTTTTTAATTCATATTTAGCAATTTAAAATTTGCAGTAAGTTGAGCATTTTTTTTACATCACAATGCATTATTACAGTGGACACACTTATGGTAAAAAATCTTGTTCGGAGTCTCTCGGCATAAGTACAGTATGACTACTATACTACTAATATGTTAGGTCATTTACTCTATTAAAACTGAATATGGGCCTAGCAAATAAACATTAAGAAGATATACTGTTTTGATCCCAAGCAATTTCCCAATATTTACTAAATGAGTGGTCTAGTCTTAAAAACAATATGCCGCGATACTGCATGTATGCTTAGTATTGATCCTAAGCGTAGGTTCCAGATTACTTACTACAAAGACAGTTCGATGCGATGTTGAATTTATGTTAAGTAACGTAATCAGATCTAACATGAGGTTACTCATTATACACAGAGCATGTAGCCATCCTGTGATTATGTTTAAGCAGCAGTTGTAGCTTAAGAGTCAGGTGTACTTATCATGGAAGCTGTAAATTATCTATATTGTATCCATGCTTAGGAAGTAAATACATATAATATGATCTTACGACTAATTATAAAAATTATTAGTCGTTTTTACTGCATGTTTAAGTACTTGCGATATAATACCACGTCATAAATACGGTGCAAGTAAAGTTGCTTCACTGTGAACATAATACGTCGTTGTAACTAACCGTCACACAATTTATCTTAAAATGCAAGTTGCAAAGAGCAATTTAAAGTATAATTTGTCTATTTGTTGGATACCTACGTAAAATTTTCGACTACTATAAAGACGATTTGCGGGTGCGCGAAGTTGCGCGGGAGTGTGCGGGGGGCGTTCCCCGCACCATACTCGTCCCAGTATCGACACACGAGGCGCACTAAAGGGTATTCAGTCGTTGCATAGTTTTAGTGTGGAGTGCACGCCCGGTGTCACTGCGTTGGCGCGAAAATAAGGTAAGTAAGACAATCGTATTAGTTTTGTTCATGCTTACTTGATATTCTTTTTTTATAAAAAAGGAAATAGTCTACCAAATACTAAGAATTGCTTACCATGATGCGATTATGCCGGACTCGCCGGCCTAGACGTGGTTAGTGACTGGCATACCGACTAAAACTTCGAATAAATCATTATTTATTTTGTTTCAGCGAAATAATGAGTTCTCGGAGAGATCTAATAATGTCTAAAGTGCGGCAAAAGGTAGAAGATTCTCAGGCTCCAGAAACTGTACCTAATTTATTATGCACTGAGGTAATGCCCGTATCACCTAATTCTAGCTACTCATTTGTGGATAATTCAGATTTCAGTGAAAATGATTTGAGGAATGATAGTCTTTTGAAACTATGTCGTAAAAAGACCGTCGAAGTCAAACCCACTCATGAAACTACCTTTAATATAGAAAGATCCAGCTCACCATATGTCGCCAAAAAATCTGTCGAACCCCTTCATGAAACTTCTGTTAACATTGAAATAGCTAGCTCATCGTTTTTATCTGATATGGAATTACCAACAAGAATTACGCCTGTTATGATAACTGAAAGGCGTATTCCACAGAGAATGTCATGTAATGAACCTTCAACTTCACATGCTTCTGATTATTTTTCTGATAATGAGGGTGATGATTTGCCCAATGATTTTGATTCCGATGACAGTGTAAAGGACAAAGACTATTTTTGCGTTACTGAAGATCTAGACACTTCTTTAGATACATCTATTGAAGAAAACTGTATTTTAAAACAACGTAAAACTAATAAAAGCAAACTAAAGTTACAAAACCAAACAAAACGTGATAAACAAGCTGAAGCTGAAGGCAATATTCAAGATTCTGAAGATGAAATAGACCAAGAAACAAATCCCCAGGAAAATAGAGTTGAAACGGAGACAATTACAAGTGGTTTCGTACAAGCTATTACTGAAAAAGAAATCGTTCAAGAAACAGACAACTTAATGTTAAACAACGAAGAAACACAACCTATATCAATAACTCAAAGGGAAAATACAGTAAATAAAGTTACCAAAAATACTTTGACAAAGAGAGGTACTATACGTAAAAGGAAAATAATAGAAAAGTCGACTGCAGAACGAGAAGAAAAAAAAAAAAAGATATGATAGAAAAACTTTCCTTGAAAGAACCCTGTAAATTTACATGTAAAAAGCTCTGTACCAATAATATTAGACGTTTAACGTCAGATGATTAATTCAAGATATTCGGCCTTAGATACAGCAGCGAAAGGTATGTTCATCAAAACCAGTGTGAGCGTCTCGAAAGTTCAATCTAGAAAAAATATAAATAAAGAGCCAAAACGAAACCTAACCTTTAATTACTTTTTACTGTACATGGTCATGAAAATCCAGTGCAGGTATGCAAGACATTTTTTTTAGCAGCGTTAGGTTACAATCCTAAGAATGACACAAAAATTTTTCGAGTTCTTCATTCAACTGAAGACGATGATTTCAAAGAAAAACGCGGACATTATGACCGGTCGTCGCTGTCCAAGGATAAAACCTTGATAACTTCACACATAATGAAGTATAATCCTGCAATATCGCATTACCGCCGTGAACATGCCCCACATCGTCTGTATTTACCCAGCGATATCACTATCACCATGATGCATTGCAATTTCAACAAAACGTACCCAGACTCTGCATGCTCTTACGAAGTTTACCGAAGAGTTGTAAAGAGCCACAATATTTCCTTCGCCACACTGGGCAATGAAGAATGTGAACTTTGTGCTGTATACGACATACATACTTGCGAATTTAATAAAGCACCTAATACAACCTGTACTACATGCAAGAATCATGATGAACACCGTCAACGCTACACAGACAGCAGAAAGGCGTACAAATTAGACAAGAAAAACGTAGAAGAACATAAAAATGATGACACTGTTTACGTATGTGTAGATCTTCAAAAGGTGGTAATGCTGCCTCGCATGGATAGTTACAAAGTAGCAATATTCTGCCCTCGAATTATTGCATTTAATGAGACTTTTGCTCCTTTAGGCAAATCTACTAGAGGAAATAATCCTTACGCTGTCTTATGGCATGAAGCGATTTCAGGGCGAAATGTTCATGACATCGTTTCAACATTCAGAGCTTTTTTTATACACCATCGGAACAAAAGTCATATGGTGATTTGGGCAGATAATTGTTCGTCACAAAATAAGAACTGGACACTGTTTTCCTTTCTTGTCAATGTTATCAACAGTGATTTAATTGAAGCACGCTCTATCACTATAAAGTATCTAGAGCCAGGACATACATTCAATTCAGCTGACAGCTTCCACCACCAAGTGGAGCAGTCTCTTCAAAAAATGAAAAATGTTTGCGACTTTAATGATTATGTAGAAGCCGTTCGAACCTCCAACTCAGGATTAAATATTCCAAAAATAATGGATGTCCGCGATTTTTACAAATTTTGTGACTTTCATTCTGAACAGAAAATGCGTGCATTGAAAGACCGGGAATACATTAAAAATTTCACTGTGGTGAAAGTTGTCCGTGGAGAGTATAATATGTTTTACAAAAAATCTCATACTGATGAGGAATTCAAGACACTAAATTTTTTACAAGTCAAAATTTTTAAAAGCAAGCAATTCCCTTGTTCTGAACAAAGATGTTCACCAAGGGGTGTCGCCTCTTCCCGCAAAGAAAAAATTGTTAAAGATCTCGTTCCCTTGATGCTACCTAGTCGAAGGCAATTCTGGTTAGACTTGCCAGTTAATGATGAATCCTTGAATCTTTCCAAAGAATTTGACGATTAGTTCTCACCTGCTTGTTTTCGTAGAAGTCGATGCCTAATTCATTGAATATTTTATTTCATTACATTATTAAAGAAGAAAGGGTTATGTTTTCCCTAAATTGTTATAACTTTTGTTTCTATAAGATCGTTATGAGATACATAAGATTCATAAATGTTGTTCGATTAATCTATAAGTGTTGATTTGATACCGAAGAAATTATTTTTAGAAATTATACCCTTATACAAACATAATTACGTGATTCTAAAATAGTTGTTTAAAATAAGACTGATTCATATTAAGTTAACTTGGGTTGAGAGATTAATGTAAGAAAACTAAATTATTAGAATATGTGCCATTTTGTAACTGGAAAGACTGATTGCATTAAGTAAAATTAAGAAACGTAATTTTGTTATTTATTATATTATTATAAACATAAGGGCTACTTAACTGTAAGAAAGAAGTTGATTGAAACTAAATGGCATTTTAATACAGTTGTTCAATTAATAATTAAGTGTTGATTTGATACCGAAGAAAGGATTTTTATTTTATTTGTAATGTAAAGCTACTTAAACTTAGGTACGTATTTCACTTTGCCTGACATTAGCATGATAATAAAAGCATAATTAACTATACAAGATTTGTTTTTTTTAAATACATTTTTAAAACCAAGAACTAATTGTTTTATTATCACCGGCCTGATATAATAACACTTTTGAACATATTATATTTAACCATAAATTAGTATGGTTACTTAGCATAAATACAGTAAATAACACACTTACTGTGTTCATGCTAAGTGTTCCCTATCAGAGAGCGTCTAAGAAATACTTAGTATAACAACAATAATCAATTTATTTGATCTTTCAATTACTCAGTAATCGTGTCTAAATAATTAATAGATACAGGCTGAGCCTATCTTTCATTTAAGGTATCAACCGTCATGATGTGATTACAAACAAAAGATTTATGGAAGATTTTCGAGCCAAAACTTTAACCGCCTTTTTCTCAAAAGTGTCTAGAACGTACTTACTGCAACTATGCTATTGACGGCAGTATATTTGGTTAAGATATACATTGCATGATGGATTACTTATACTTGACCATTGTGAGCAAGGCCTTATCTCCCTGTTATCTAGTTGAGGATAGAACCTTTTCTAAAAGTTTACCAGTTGTGTTTTAAGTACAAAAGATTATATTATAATCATAGATTTCTCTTTTTTTATGTTTGCACATTGATCGTTGATTCGAACAAACTGGCATAACTTTTACAATCCGCTAATCCAATTCAAACTGGATTGAACCAACTTTAAACAATGCTTCAAAGCCTTGAATTATGGGTTTATATTATTACAAGTTTAAAAAAAACAAGTTCAAAGATTGTATCTTATAGCGATAAAAATAATTACCACGTCTTTTAAAAAGAAAACAAACAAAATCTAATTACAGCTATAACTAACTACCTAGCAGGTGCAATCTTAAGGGATTTGGCGATATCCCCGGCCGTTAATCGTCCGGCTATCGAAGGCTTACGGGGATAAGCAACCGATAATTAGGGATCGGTTATTTATCTAAGGTGCTACAAAGGAGGTTTGGAAGACCACGGCAATATATTTCGTGTGGTAACAAAGCAGGTGCTACTGAAAGAAATATTGGATAGAAGAAATAAAAGATAACCTATGGTGGTAATATTATACTATGTGATATTCAAGGAAATGCTCGAGATATTCAATGAAATACTTTCGCCAAATATTAGAATTTGCTTTATTATGTTTCGCTTTTGGTGATTAATAAAGTTCACCACACCCTTCTGTGTAATATAGGCGTGATGTTATATTATGTTGAGTAAAGTGTTGTCAAATAAAAAAAAATGTGAGAATAAAAGTTGTTTAGAATGGTATGTAGAAATTGCATCAAAGTGGTAATTATTTTAAAAATGACCCTGAACGAAATCGATTCAAGATCTTCGTTACAATCTAAGCTAACATAATAGGCATGATGACTAATTTTTATTTTTGTATGTAATTGAAACACCTCTTGATATAAGAAACATCATTACAAGAATTACTTTGACCTAACATAAACTTCCTGAGATAATACAATTTCAAATTCACATTAATAATAGACTCGCCCAAACGCTCCAAACAAAAGGCTACTCAAGCGTGACGTCACGATAGAGTATTTTGTATGTGAAGTTATGAATTTTGTTTGATAGCTATACGAAATATTGCGTTTATAAAAATGGTTTTATTACAAATATTGCTATAAATTGTGTATGTAATTTAATGATAAAAAAAAAAAACGAATAATTTCGTATTTTAAAAATGAACTCGTCCATGAAACTTTGAATGATCATAAAATGAGTTAGATTTATAGTATGTAACAAAAAAATATTTCAATTGGTTTATGTTTACCTATAGTTTGATAAGGTATCCTATATTTTACTATCTATAGATCAGTCACCATGCCTATTATACATATCTAAGTCGAGGTGCGTACAATAACTCAGTGGTAGCTACTCACTGCGTGCAAAATTGTAACAGTGCCATGTGGCAGCTACACACATCCATCACACCTCATCCTCAGTGTCCTCACTAATCCTTAATATAGATTAAATCAAAGATCTAGGCGGTTTGAAGTTGGCCGTAAATGAAATGTCACGGTTCACGCGCTTGCTGTAATTAGTCAGGCTGTAGTGGGGTGCCCGTTAATTGGTCGATGAAGGGCAGCCGTCTGCAGCACTCATGACTACCGCTAAGATTACTGATTGTATGTTTAATGTTATAAATTCCAAAGTAAATTCATGGCTACTGACCCGATCTTGATGACGATTGGTATGGATAGCAAAATATCCAAAAAAAAATCTAGTCTACTTTTTATTGTCTTACCACGCGGGTGGCATCGAGGGCAGAAGCAATAGAGGCATACCTTTACCAATCAAAAAAAAGTTATTCTTTAAATACATACCTCAGCTTAAATTAAACCATAGAATGAAATATACGAGATATTCAGTCGGCGAATGCTAATTCCAATTAAGCCGTTGGTATTAATTAATTAAATTGAAATGGACTACAATCGGGCATCGGCATCCCACATGCAAGCATTCACTAATTGTGAAACAAATATTTTGTTCAAAGATTGTGAGCAACTGTATTTAAACAAGGGTTTAAATCTAACTTCACTTATATTATTATATTTAACGACTGCAGTATATAAAGTCTATGCTATGTCCATCGATTACTTAGCGAGAATCATCAGTGAAGAAAGGTTGACATTAAAGTGTCATGAAATAGTTCAGTCACCTCTAATTACCTTTACGGTCTTAGGAACAAAATCTTTTCCATACCTTAAAATGACTCAACTTAAATAGTTGAGTAATTTTACAAAAAAAAAACCGTCTACAAATCCGAAACAAAAAAAACCATTTTCTAGGATCCCATCATCAGATCGTAACCACATGACAAGTAAACACGTTCAGACAAATAAAAAGAATTTCTAAAATCAGTCCAGGCGTCTTTGAGTAATCGAGGAAAAAATGTAAGAAAAAATGATGCAATCGAATTGAGAACTTCCTCTTATTTTTTGAAGTCAGTTATAAAGATAACAAGCTAATTTCAATATTCCGGAATGTGCCGGACAAAAGCAATTCAGTGTAATTTCTCTATTTTTTTTTAACTTCTCTACAATCTTTTTAAACTAACTTCTTGAGCGGTTCCTTTGTCTTCTTCTGTAACAAGTCCCAAGTTTTGTCAGAGAGCAATATAATGAAACTTTGGTTATATCTGAGTCACATTGGTAACACAATCACGAACCACTTTGAGAAACTTGGCGAAGGCTTTTTGGTTAGGGAAAGTTTCCTAGAAACGGGTGTGTTTCCCATACAAATGACTATAAATGGGGTGGCAAATGTAAGGGAGGATTATAATCTAACGGTATTGCTGAAAGAATTAAAGGAGCTATTGTTAAGGCTCTGCTGACTCGCAAATTGGATGGCAGTTCTTTTGTGGGTAGTTAGTAAAATAGGTCAGTTGTCCTTCTCATGCGCCACTTATTTTGTGAAGTTAAAAGAATCTCAAACGTTAAAGAAGAGGCGGTTTACGAAAAGTTCAATTTGATTTTATTGTGTAGAGAAGTCTAGTACACCAGACTGCCTCGATGGTCTAGTGGTTAGCGTATGCGCTTCTCACCGCGAGGTCTTGGGTTCGTATCACGGGTCGGGAAAAGTGTATTCGTGAATTTTACGCCAGGAAATTAATTTGTGATTAATTAAACAAATATGAAATTGTGCACGGTAGATGGCAATAGGCTCACCCCCTATCCCATGGGACCTAAACATAACAGGTGAAATGAGGGTGTTATACATCTCTGCCACTCCCTTCTACGTGATATAGGTGTGTTGTTATGTTATTTTAAGTCCATTAAGCTGTGAATATTGTAGTACTACACTTTCATATGGCCTAAATTAAAAAGAATTTATGTTTGAGCTTGGTTCTGAGATCAGCTCCTGACATTACTGGCACGTAAGACATAACATCGTAGTAGATTTAGCGACGCATCTACAATACTGTGTGGTTGTTTATGGAGTATACTTTTGACTTAGGTAGTTACATCAGGAAAACTACATAACATACGTTGTACAACGAACCTATTCTCACAAGCTAGTAGTTAGTAGTCACATGAAAATAAAATCATTATCTATCCAACTTTTACTGGCCTACTTTTAACGAGCAACCTTCGGGTAATAAACAGTCCACACTAGGCTACTAAAACTTTCGCGGCAGTAAAAAATCGAGCCACATTACGAGAAGGAAATGCCCGAAGAATGGTAGTTTTGGTAGCTTCGGTAGTTTTTCTTCGGCCAAAGCAAGTCCTTAATACTTTGGTAGCATCTTTTTGTAGACGACCATAAATCATTGTAACGAGGTCCTTTTCCTGAAGCGTTTTCACACGTTTTCCTTGTACTATGCTGGTTGATGATAAACTACTTATGTTCGTTTGAAAAAGTTGGTTGTGTGCCAGTTTGGGAGTTGTTCCTTTAAGTGGATTTTGCGTTTGTTTTTATTGGAGTTGTAAATATTAGATGTGCTTTTGCTATTTCCTTGTTAGTTCGGTCTTTTCAGAGAAACTGAAAAGATTAATAATTGTGCCTTATGCTAAAGTAGGTTATGTTATACATGGTATACAACTTAGAAACGAAATAAATTCCGTAATATACAGTCCATTGTCACGGTTTTGGTTTATCTTAAAGCTGATTTTATGCCATTAACATAATAATATGATTTTGGGTCTATATTGCATTATTCCAGGTATTTTACCATTATACCCAATTAATCAAAACCGTAACTATTAACTGTCCAATTTGGAATTTATTAAAACCACCAAGAAAGGGCGGTCATGAACGCCAATGAGAGTACCATAACAGTGGCCACTTATTGGGCCAATAAAATTTGACTCAGCCATCGACACAACGAAGAAGAACAAAACCGTGAAAATCTGATTTATTTTACAGATTTCAATTCATTTGAAAGCTCTAAAAAAACATCCTGTATGTATTGATGAGACTGTATGTCTACTTTATTGAAGCATTCTTTAATTTTTACAACAAAATACAATGTGAATATGATATTTTTATGACTAACACCAACCTATTAAATCACCGCCTTTCAACTTTACCGCCGTAAAAAACGCTTCGCCTATCAAATCAAAAGCGTATAAAAATAAAAACACAACCACTATGTTCACAAAACATTCCAGTGTTATGGAAATTAACATCCTCCAAAATAAGAAACAAAACTGCAGCTTTTTTCATCAAAACACTCGCCCGAAAACTATGACAGACAGACCGACAAAGCTCTCATAATTATAAGTGACACTTTTATAATTATTTGAATGTGAATGGAACAGTATGGAGTGGTGGCTCCTCGCCTATTAAACACTTTAATGTCGGTCGTCGACGAGCTTTAGAAAAAATAAAAGAGTACAGATTGAAATTTAGTTTTAGAGTTCCGTAGCAAAAAGGTATTACTACTGTCATTATAGTAAAGTTTGTCTGTCGGTTGCATCATTTACTGGTAGGGGGCCGTTCAAGTATTACGTAAGCACTATGGGGGAGTGGGGGGGTCTTTGTTTTGCTTATTTTGGATGACATGGGGGTAGGGGAGTCTAGATGATGATTACGTCATCGGTAGTTATTTACTTTTTTACACGAATGGCAACCCTCACATTGTCTATGCTTGAAAACGAAACGCATTTTTTGGGATTCCCGCACGCATACGTTTAAAAATACATTTTTATCTGAAAAATGTTTACGTAAGCATGGGGGGAGGGGGTAAAAGCTTTGCTTACTTTTGCTGACAAGGGGGATGGGGGTGTAAATAATTGTAATAAATCTGCTTACGTAATATTTGAACGGCCCCTAGCACAATTTCAATGCAGTTTTGTGTTAGAAGTGTTGCTCTTAGTAATTAAAAAAACCTGTCTTTATTTTAATTAAAGCAGATACCTTAACCATAATCATGAAAATAATTAAGTAGGTACCAATACTTATATAATATAAAAATATATATAATACAAATTTAAGCTTTGCTAGGCATTCATTATACTGTTAGCAACTTCTTTAGAGAATAGGTATAAAACCTTATTTGATGTCATCGAGACCAAAGACTAGGACAGTGAAAACAAAAAAAAGAGGAGTACTGTCAGAGATAAGTTGGCGCCTTCGATTAGGCCGATAATACATTGCGATATTTCTTATTTTAAAATGATAAATAAATAGGAATTCGATTAGTTTGATCGTAAATATAAGTGAGGTGTTTTGTTTTATGAGGTTAGACCTATGGAGTAATTATTTTGTGTACATTGTAAAATGGCTGTAAGTACCATAGAAATATTTACGTCCATGGTAAGTACTAAGATTGTTGTAATTTTATGTCTAAATTGTATAATGGTCGTAAGTACTGAGATTCTTCAAACGCCCAATAAAACAATATTACGGTTGAAAACAGTTAGGTTTAAACTCACACCTCTTTGGCCATGGAAACGAGTCCAAAGTAAATTTTTTCAACCTCGCCTTACTGGCGCCATCTTTTAAAATTGTAAACATTTTCTCAATAGATGGCGCTCAGCCAGCAAGGCAGGTTTCTGTTTTTAAAAGGCTTATTATACCTATAATTATGTCGTTTATTTCATTTAAGTACATTAACGTTTTGTCGACTTTTAGGTACTAATTAGGTCTAATAGTTTGATGTGGTTTCACGAGTTAAAAAAGTAGTAGGTATAGAAGCTTTAAACTTATACAAACAAATTTATATTACGTATTGATACGGAACCCTAACAAAATAGTTGAAAAAATGCAACAGAGGCGTGAAAGAGGGCCACAAATGTCAGAATCTCTTTAATTTATGCCGACAATTATTTAGAATACGGAAATCTTGTGGATTTTCTATTCTACTTTGCACTATTAATATCGCCCACTAGCTTGCGACAGACTCTTATGAAACTGCACCGTTACGGTTTCTTTGGCATGTTATTGATGACCGTTATATATTAAAATATATAGCATTATGTATACTATACTAATAGCGTGTCAAATGATTTGTTTGCTTGTTAAAAGTTGTCAAAAATGACGCAGAAACGCGTGGGAGCTTGTTTACTAGCGATTGTGAAAAAACAAATCATATTTTTTTTATATTACTTTATTTTAGTAACATGTATTACTTATTGTATATTTGTTTGTTATTATTATTATATTTGTATGTACACAACAATTTTCACATTGCAGCTACTATCGGCAAAGTTGATTGATGACCCCATGATGGATTTGACAAATATATCCTTTGAAGTTGTAAAAGTCGATAAGGTGGACATTCGTTGATAGAACAAGCGAATTTAGACTTTAGTGTTTTGAAATGTCTATACAAAATACTACTCAGGTGGATCATGTATCTACTTTGTTAATAGTGCATAATTCGTATAACTAACCAAATTGCTAACCAAATACATAATTGGTGTCCCGCGGTAACTGGAAATCAAAGTCATATTGTCAACTAGTCCTTATAAACTGTAATATTTTCAGAATAAAACTAAAATAAGCAGACATAACAAGAAGTCAGTTGAAAAACAGCAATGTAACACTGATAATAAAATTATTTTTGTAAACACTGATAAAGTTGTGTTTTTGTGTTGACCTTCTATAAATCTTTCCAGCTCTTTAATGACCACAACAATGTTCTAAAAATAACATTATCTGACAAATATAAGTACATAATGCATACTAGATAAAGTTAAACAATAATTCTGTGCCTCTAGTGAAAAAGGAGATAAGTCTAAAAATGCAACTTTACAGGAGACGCAAAAAACGCCCCGCGCGCACCAAATTACATGTTTAAGTACGTGTGGCATTTAAACAGATGTCAAATTAAATACATGTTATGTGTTATATAGGTAAAAAATTTATGTTCTTTCTTATTCTGGTATTTATTTTTACATAAACCAAATAGTTTTTAAAATAGCAACTTATACTTACCACAAAACAAACTACACAAGGGTATAAAAGAAGTTAGAACCCTTTTCACATACATAAAAAGTTAAGTCACATTAGTGAAAAAGGATACGCATTTGGAATTATTTGTACGATAACTAAGAAATATAATGTGAAAATTAGTATTGGAGTAACCCAAAAAAATGAATTTGATGTGTACTTTTCATCGACATGATAAAATTTTAAAAAATACCAAAATAAATATCTTGTCCCCTTTTTCACATAGTTATTAGACGTACCATAAGACGCAAGTATACTAACGTGAGCCATTAGTGTAAGTTGTATCCATTTTTAAACCAAAATAAAACAAAAAAATATGCAAAAAAATTTTATATATTATAGTAAACAAGTATTTTAAGAAGTGCTTTTGACACAGTTCTTTTTTAAATCAGGAAAACAAACAAAAAAACAAATCAAGTCCAACAGAACCTTAAAAGTGATCTAGAAAACCTTGTTTGATACCAAGAAGTACCTTTAGCTAAGTTTTTTTAAATCAGAAAAATAAACTAAAAACAAAAATAAATTCTCACAAATCAAGTGCAATAGAAACTTTGGAAAGTGATCCAGAAAAACTTATTTTATTTTTTCTGTTTTTAACTGTAGCTGTAAGTTTTGTCGATGCTTTTTCCTTTACATCTTTAAGGTTACTTATGAACAAAACTCGTCTGTCATAGTCTCCTAAGCTCCAATAATAATTAAAAATCTTATTTCTAAATTCTTCGGGAATTCTTTCAGCACATTTCATTCTACAAGGTCCTAGACTTTTAATTCTCCTTTCTGTTACTATTTTACCTTTTCCTGTCTCGTAACTTTTTCCTAAATTTCTCTTCCTTTTTCTTGTTTCTCTATCTTCTCTTCTTTCCTTGATGCTTTTCCTAGGCTTACGTTTTCGGCCTTGTTTAATACCTTCTTTATCCCAAAATGACTTATTATAGCTCGTATCTGAACCTGACTCTGGAATTATGACATTACTATAACGTCGTGTGCGCTTTTGTAAAACTGAACAATCTGAGCTACTTGTGAAATATGTATTTGGGATGAAATCATCACTAACTGTCTGTAGAATAATCCAAGTTAGGGTATGGTAGCGTATCAACTAACGTTGAAAGAATATCAAGACATACTAGCAACGTTTCATCAGAATCAGTGAATATATCGACATCATTGTCAGGGTCTGCGTTAAGGTTTTTGGAACATCCAGGTATTGGAGAACATAGGTTAGAGTTTCCTGGCATTGATGAGTTATTTTTGAAACATTCGAGATTTGGAGAATAGCTGGTTGAATATCCTGGTCTTGGAGAATAATCTCTGGAATGTGTAGCCTTTGGAGAATAGTTTTCGGAAGATACAGGTACGGATTTATATTGGTCATCAATCCAATCTACTTCATCCATCATTGCCATATCTTTGGAAACAAGATCCATCAAACGATTAATACGACCTCGACCAGCCATTCTAAAACAATAGATATATTTATGAAAACATTACACCAGAGAACCACGTTATGAAAGTTAGGTAGGTAAGTCAAAATAGAAGCATAAAATATGCCAATAACCTAGGTAGGGATAGAGATATAAATTAACTAGCAATGTCCTGCAGTTACACTTTATTATTTATCGATTAGAAATCGATATCGATGCTTCCCCCTTCTTTTCTGCTCTTCCTTCATTCGCCTTTACCCTTGCCCCCGTTCACCCCTCCACCCACAAAAACGTTACAAAAATACAAAAACGCAAATGTTTCCTCTTAATAATATTAGAATAGAAGTTTAGATATGACAATTTTACGTATCTTTATAATTATACTACAAAATGTAGTTGTTTCTGTAAGGTTGACTCACTATGTTTTGTGTGCAGACTTTAATAACATACATACAAAAACACAATAAAAAATCAATGTCTCCTCTTCATAATAAGTTACGTAATGGAGTTTTAAAATAAAAACTCGATGTAAAAGGGTACATTTAGACAAAAATCTAAATAACAATACGTACACATTAAAATAATTCTCTAAAATATGTGATTAAGGGTACAACTTACCCGCTCAATTGACAATTTTCTGCAGTGCGTCATCACGGGTTCCTCGCAATAAAGTCCGTGGACGACTGACGAAGTGCGGGCGCTGCGTGCTCTCCACCCACCCGCACCGTACCCCGTAACGACCAGTTGTATCTTTTCTCACAAAAAATGGCAGCGACGTTTCGGTAAAGCTACGTCAAATTGCATTTCTTAATACAAATATTTCAAACGTGAAAACGGATTTCGATAGACTTATTCTGGATTGTTATCATTAATTTTGGTGAAAACGGATTTATGTCAAGTGATATCGTTACTCACTGAACATTTTTTAAGGAACAAGTGTACTTGTATTCACCAAATGAATTGAAGCTCTGACAATATATGTTTATTTATATAAAAAGTCACAAAATAAAAAAATCATAGATCTGTGTAAAGAAATCAAAGTGCACTTACACCCCACTTCTGTAATATTTTTAGTGTTAGTTAACCCATTTTGCACATTGCTAACTTCGTTATTTTTAAAGATAAGCAAGTACTGTTTTCACGAATTGATAGATCATTTTTTTCTGAACCTTTTGGTATACTTAACTCATTTTCGTCAAAATCGGACTTATACCCTTTTTCACTAGAGGCACAGAATTGAGTAAATAATAACAATATAATTTTTATTACAGCTGTTAGTAAGTCTTAATGAGAAACTGCCGTCTTGCTATTGGTCTGATCAGCCGCATCAATAAATGTATGCAGCGCTGTATGTATAAATTAATCAATTAATAATGTTATTGCCAAAACTTGGTTACAATAAAGATTTTATACAAAATAGGTTGTCCGACATGTCTCTATCACCTATTACCCGGCAGGGTGTGGCAGAGTTGTATACCCACATGTTCACCTGTTATGTTTGGGTCCCATAGTTGAGCCTATCGCCACCCACAGGCATAATTCCAACTCCGTGCTGTTATTTGTGAATTTCCGTCAGGAACACTTTTGTCCGATCCGAGAATCGAACCCGAGACCTCGCGGTGAGAGGCGCATGCGCTTACCAGGAATCCAGGCAGTTTTTACACAGAAAAGCACTGCAGTTTTCACGGTAATAAAGAAATAATTACTGTGACAAGATTCAAGTGTAAACGTGGTTTTATGAGAAACTGTACTTACTCGTATTTTGATTAAACAGAGGAAATGGTACATCCCACGCAGTAAAAAAAGTTGCGTGAGAATATTTATCATTAAAATGCATAATTAATAAGCCATAAGACGCCATAAAGCCCACGTAATTAACCACTGATTATTTTGAATGATTACTATAAATATCGTATTGCCTCTTACATCCCATTAACTAAGTTATCTTTGCATTTGATGTGTCATTAAACACTTGGAACCTTTTTATACTATGTTTAGTGTTATAAGGTTAAAATAAATAAAATAATAAATAAATATTTCACAACTCACACACAACGCCATCTAGTCCCAAACTAAGCAGAGCTTGTACTATGGGTACTAGAATAACTGATATTAATATATACTTTTCTTTTGTAAATACATACTTATTATACATAGAAACACCCAGACTAAGACAAACCCCCATGTTCATGCACACAAAGACGGTTACATGCAATACGTAAAATAGTCTCTTGCTGGCTAAGCTTATCTAGGTTTAATTCATTAGTTTTTGCCCACGACTTCGTCCGCGTGGAATTCTTTATATTAAGTAGTAGCTGCTTTGACCCGCGTTAAACGTTACCGCCCCGCTTTAATGGAGGTCAGTGTAAAGCGTAAATTAAATGGATAGTTAGACTATCAAATACAAAAGTAATTATTAAAATCCGATCATTAGTGCCCGAGATTAGCGCTAACAAACAAACAAACAAACTTTCGCCTGCGGTTTCGTCTGCGTAGTAGGTACACCAATAAAAAGTAGCCTATGTTACGCGCCTTGTAGTCAGTTATGTGCACATAAAATTTTATCAAAATCGGTCTAGCCATTTAGAAGATTAGCCGATACAAATAGAGAGACAGACAAAAATTTAAGATAACTCGAAAAACATTGTTATTTTGACAATAAAAACAGACACTTCAATTTTATTTATTTGTATTGATGATCAGTCTCGTCTTGTACATTTTTAGGCAAAAAAACTTAGTAGTGTAGGTAGATGGATAGATGTTTTTTGCAATAAGTGTATTATACTTTTCTTTCTTTTTAAAAACGACGCCTGCTCTAGGAATTACTCGGGTGTTCACAAACATACATGTCACATACACAAAACATACCCAAGTAATGTAACTGTTTATACCGCCTGCGATACAATGTTTAAGTAAATTAGTGCAGCCAGTACAGGTATAAGGTTAATTTTAATGTGTACAATTTGAATAACACAATGACAAGTTTTTCAAGGCAATTCTCTTGCTACCTCTCTGTACCTATATTTTTAATCGAGATAAACAAGGCAAACAATAAAATTGACGCAATTTTAATGCTTGCTTTAAATTGCGCCAATTCCATTGCTTGCCTTGTTTATATCGATTAAAGATAGAGATACCAAGAGAATTGCTTTACAAAACTTGTCATTTTGTAATCGCACTATAAGCATAGAATTAAGTTTATTAATACTGTCGATCCATCTTGCTGCTAGACTAACGCTCCGCTTTCCTTTCCCGAGTTAATACTTTGTGTCTTACTCCATCAATCAACATTTCAAGTTAATTTCTTAGATTCTGGCATCTGGCGTCATGGAGGGCAAGGGGAAACATGACAAAAACGCGACATAATCTACTATCTTGCGCTAGTTTGCTGCCTATACCGGCTTGACTGTTTTATTTTGCCGGATCTCGGAGTTTTAATCTCAATATCAAGATCATCTCATTGGATCTCATTGTAGGACATCCCTGCATTTTATTGAAGACCTTATGCAGGCCAACCAAAAAGGAGTCCTAGTCGCATCCAATTGGTCTAAGGCTGTATAAGCTGGAAAATATTAAACAGAATTACAATAGTCACTGACACGACAAGAAGAAGATTGTCGGGACACAGAATCCCAAACATTAGGATGACTTACCCTTACGATAACGTTTTGAGTATCTTATTCCTACAGACACACCTTGTCGTACCTCTTCATCTCTTTTACTTCACACTCCTCTCCACTACCCCAGTCGTTACGTAAACTCTTACACTATTCCGTTAAGGATACTCTTTCTCTCTGTTTCAAAGGTTTGCTGGGAGAAAATTCAATTTGAATTAAGCTCGCCTTTACACATGGTAAATGTTTTATATTTATGTTCTTATGTAATTTTATTGTGTACAAAAAAGAAAGAATACCACAGCATCGATCCAATGCTACAACAGTCATTTAATTACGCAAAATTAATATCACATAATCTTTCATTACGCCTATATCGCCTACCTAGAAGGACGTCGCAGGCGTGTACAGCGCCCACACTTCACCTGTCTGCTTTCACTGGCCACAATTCTAAACTTTTTTTTTTATACTACGCCCACAGCGAACGAACGTGTAGTCCACCTGATGGTAAGTGAAGTACAGCCCATGGACATCAACAATCCACAAAAGCAGATTATAGATGCGTCGCTGCAGCTGAGGACTACGGTGTTATGCCTCATGTGCCAGTAATTTCAGGGCCTGATCTCACCACCATACCGGAACACAGTAATGGAAGCACTACTATTTGGCGGCAGGTTAAAGGTGAGACGGTGGTGCTGCCGCCCTCGAGCTCATTCACAAGAACTCTACCACCATTAACTACGATCAATACAATGTTTTATTTTCAAAATTATTACCCACTTAATTAGTTTAATATCCCTTTAAATAACATTACAACGTAAAATTATTATAACTTTAATACACGCTGTTTTATCTAAAAACACATACAACCTTTTACAAATCTTACTTACGTTACGATATGTAATTATACACAAATCTCCGCTAATTACTTTACCGTGTAATTACCTGGGCCGTATGTCTTCGGTTGTAACAAGTTTGAAACCGAGCTACGTAGGCCGTGTCCACTTCAATAAGCGATAGTAAGAAATACTATATCATCATCAATACAAATAAATAAATTGAGGTGTCTGTTTTTATTGTCAAAAATACAGTGGTAATTCAAGCTGGTATAGTTTTTTGCACGATACCTATTCCTAAAATATTTTTTTTTTTAATTTTGGTCTGTCTGTCTGTCTGTTTGTATCGGCTAATCTTCTAAACGGCTAAACCGATTTTAATAAAATTTTAGGTGCAGGTCGCTACAAGGCGCGTAGCATAGGCTACTTTTTATGCATGTATATACCTACAACGCCGATGAAACCACGGGAAAAAGATTGTTTGTTTGTTTGATATTGCTGATTTCGGGAACTAGTAGGTTATAATAATATTTTTTGTGCTTGATACCAATTCTCAAAAGAATTTTTAAAATTAATTGCGCTAAACTTTACGGGAGCGGAGCCGTAAGTTTTAACGCGGGTCGAATACTATGCGGGCGAAGTCGCGGGCAAACGTTAGTTTAAATATATTATTACTATATTTTTTTTTACATTATATAGAACGCCAGAAGCAATTTCACTATCCAATAGTCCCAATGACAAGGCCACATACACACTTTTACTCACTCAAGCACACCCAGTCTCAGAACAAATATTTGCTAATTACACAAAGATTTGTCCCATGTGGGGATCGAACCCACAACACCAGTGCACTGGAGAGCGGCGAGGCGACCGCTTAAACCACCACACCACACGTGCAGACATTATGTGTACTAATACCGCATTATTAGCTTGATCGGTATCTAGTTATAATTGCACCTGATTAACGTGTAGCGCTTACTGTGGGTCTTATCAAAAGCCTCGACTAATTTTACAAAACTTCTTATTACGCAGTTGGCACTAATCTACTATTTTTAATTTCTCTGTCCCTTTCAAACATTGAATAAAAAAAAGAGATTGAATAGGTCGGTTCAACGAAACGTCTGTTTAACACATTAGTGAAATTGGAGCTTAGAAAACTCTTTACCCGACTGCACATTGCAAAAGAAGGTAACGTGTTTATTGGCATAACCATCCCCATTTGCCGGCAGTCTGCGAACCATCAGCTGCAGCGGTTGTAACAAGTTTTAAACAAGTCACTTAATTAGGCGATAATATCTAAGAAATACCATATTTCAAGATATAATTACTTTGAAGAGTGTAGTTGTAGCGCGTTAATAGCTGGATACGGTCTCTAGTTATTGCACCCGATTAACGCGATATTCTCTGTAGGTTATATAAGGTCCCACTAAGAACATTATTATCTTAGAGACGCATAATAAAGTTGTAAGTATGTATCTTCAACATCAGGCTTGGCAACTCAACTAAACTACTCCATGGATGATTCCATGGAGTAGTTTAATTCGTTTTTTAGTATTTGAAAAAAATTATGATGTAAAAATGTATATGTTTCAGTAGTTTAAGTGTCAAAGAAGAAATTAAAAAAGTGCGCCAATTAATAAAAAGACAAACATTTCCAGCTTAGGATTTCGGTCGGATCTTAACATGTAATGTTTTCGTTAAGTGTTTACCGTAGAAATTAATTTGCCAGTTAAAATGCAATGTAGGTGCCTTATGTCCGGTTTTACACCGTTTAACTAGAATAATAATATTTAATTTGCAGTTAACATTCGTAGATCAGGCTTAGTCGATTTAAATGACCTAGGGTTCTCTCGTTGTATATTATATCTGATGGTGTGTTTTATTTCTTTAAAAGGTGTTCTTTCACTTTTTATTATATTATTATGTTATTATGTATGCTGAAAATAAATATGCTGTAATTTGTAGTCATGTAGTGTCATAATGATGAGTGTAATGTAGCAAGTATATAATTACAGTTTTGAGAAATAAGTGACTGAATATTTGCTTTTCTTCTTCTTCGTCGTGTCGATGGCTGGGTCAAATTTTATTTTGACTTGCCATCGTGGTGGAAGGATTAGCCAATTCGCTTTGAAGAACTCGCGAATCGCCCAGGGTGCGCCGGACGTAGGAAATCTTTGTGTACGTCACTCGGGGAGGCTCCTTTATTTGCTTATGTGTAGCTACTTCTGTTGCTAAGTTTAGTAGTTTACCTGTTGTGTCATCCAATTGCAATATGCACCATCATGTGTCATGTAGTTATCTGTCTATATTTTTATTTTACTTATATTATTGTTCGTCTTATAGCAGGATATTAACAAAATGAATACCCAATGTTATTTGTATAATTATTTATGCGATAAATTTTTATAATGTAAAAATGGATAAATCAGCACTTAGTCTGTAAATGGAATACTACTTACAGTTATCACTCCAATTTTCTTCCGTTGATGGATGAAACGCATTAAAAAATAAGTACAATAACCAACAACAAAGGTTTTATGTCTTTCAAAGTACTCCTTTTTATGGTATCCACAAACAAAGAGACCATTCCCCAAGCATGGTATCTAGCCGGTCCGTCCATAAACATTGGCCAATTAACTGTAATTTCAGTTCCCTGAAAATTACGAGTCCAGTCTCGAGGGAAATTTTTCATTGAAATAGGAGCAAGCAAAAAGTCGGAACGACATTAATCAGGAAGAGGAGAAATGAATTGTTCACCCTGCGCTGTAGACATTTTATCGTGATTTCTGCATCTTGATTAGATAGGACGACTACAGGCTTATTTTGAGAAGAATGATTTTTTCAATTGAATTGACTGTCGAATTTATTAGGGTTCTGTGTGTTACCAACATACCAACTCGACTTATTTTGTCCGGACTGTTTTTTTAAATAAAAAAATACATCACAATTTTAACGGAGACGGTGAAACGCTACGAGCCTTATTATAGACTGGCTAGCTTTTATTTAAAATGACAAAATAACAAGAAAGATACAATTTTGAAGAGAGACAGGAAACGCACGTGTCCTCAGAGGATTAGAACGTACGAGAGCAAGAGAGACGGACAAAGATACGCGATGCATAAAACCTATAAATAAGCGGCAGGCACTTGCACTTGAAGTTTATGCAACAGAAGTCGAAAGTATTCTGAACAAAATAAATCAAAATCAGCCATGATTTCCCACTCTAATCATAGAACACCAGCTACTTTTCAGTTGGAATCGAAACACCCCAAAGTAATCTATTTTGTTTTACGCTCAGGACAGCGTCCCTTTACGCCTGTACCATTTTTTACCTCTCACCGTTCCCATAAATACGTCCCTACAAGGAAAACTTCGATGGTTTTCCCTAGAGCCCTGTTCGGGAATACTTAAAGTTTACGGTAACTCCTGCACTTTCATAAACTTTGATTAAACATAGCAAGTAGGATCTAAAGTCTTGTGAAAAACGCGATGCAATTTTGAAGGTGACGCTTTTGTAAATTAGCTCAAGGCAGGTAGGAAAAACGACATGAAATATTCGTGTACCAGAAGTTCGTGAAAATATGAACTGTACAATTTATGAAACTGACATTTTGTGATCCAGCGACTAAAAGCGCTTATCAGTGTTAAATTATCAGTCTCGTTTAGAAGCGTTGCAATTAGATACCTAGGGGGAGTCCGGAGACTCGACCCGGTGGGAGAGGTCAACTGTCGTCCAAATTTTTATTTTAAAATTACCGTAACGCCAATGCGATTAATGGTCACCTGCAAGTTGTGGTTAATTCTGCCTACTTCCCCTACCATTTTGTAAAACAATTTAATAAATACCACACCCAAAATGTCAAAAAATGCGTAAGGTAAAATGTACATAATGTTGCAAAGTTTTCATGTTCTGTACTATATTCCATTTCTAATTTAATTCAGCACCTATACGAGACCGTAGGAAAGACTAAAATACAAGCTTCTATGATTGCGTTTCTATTGCCTCTAAACAAGCCTCCAACTAAAATAAAAACCGTACAACCTGCCAGTTTAAACCGTATTCTAACGTTGAAGTATGTGTGCAGAAAGTGAATGGTGTCGGTGTCGCTTCATACAACCTCGCAGCGTAGGGGAAGTAGTTTTATGACCCTGGCACCCCAGCGCGCGGTAAGCCCGGGTTGATTCCTTGATCGCCTAGTATATGTTTAGTTTTGAGAAGGTTTACGCTTTTAAGCTGAAAAGTCCTATTTGTGCAGTAATTATTTGCGTCTATATTATTACGTCATTATTATTCGCTCGATTGTGTCCATGCGGCATGCGCCTAATACATTTAGTGCAACAACTGAGAAACAAAATGTAAATTAAAAATGAACACCAATTTCTTCCACCGGTCCTCTTAATTCTCTGGATCTGGATCTGGAAATACTATCAAAATCATATTTTTCCGTGTCTTTTATATAATCCCACCCACACGCCCACCACTGTGACTCCTGTGACGCCAGGATCTACAGCGGCAACCAACTGAAAGGCACCGTGCATGACACACGGGCAATCCCAGAGAGAGTTAAAATTGTCTTGGAACCCGCAACGAATGTAATCAGAAGTATATAGAACCATAACCACCATATAAGAAGTATATTTTTCTGTGTCTTTGTAAGAATCTTAGTTTTGTAGTTTATGTTAATAGTTTGTATAAATTATATGCAAGACATTTAAATTTCTTTCATCTTCCAACGCTCCATATACTACAATCCAAGAATGCACGAGCGTCTTGAGTCGTCTCCCCAAGTCAGTTGCAATTTTACGAGCGGCCGCCCCACGGAGCCCTATGCGTTGCACGCAGGCTTCGATTGAAACAAACAAAAATGCCCCACAACTGAATTACTCCAGCTCAATATTTCAGCATAGGGACGGAATGTTGATTGAGTCTCGTGTTGTGAAAGGGTGAATCTGGTTGGACTATAGATATTATTATGTATCGAGATTTGTAGGCCTAACCTTTGTGACTTTGGATAATCGTATTGTTAACCATTCTCCGTTGGTAAAGAACGCATTTGTAAGGAAAAAAGTAGGTAGGTATGCTATATTCTTGTTAATGCACTTTTTTTAGCAGCAATTCATAGGTGAGGCAGTAGCCTGCCTCCCTTTAGCTTATTTGCAAAATTATATCTTGATTGATATTTTTTACAAGCCTATTATGACTCGCAATATAAATAAAAATAATGCATTAAAGAAAGGACAATTAAAACAATAGCATCCACACACGCAATTTCCAATTAATCGACATGTAAATCGACTTTATCTTTAGATCTTGACGATGATTTATATCGAGCAGCTTAATACCGATAAAAATGAAACTATAGGCTGATTATGCATCATTTATAAGGCTCATGCATATAAATCAATGTAGTACGGTGCAGTTAATAACAGAGCATGTGCCGACGACTATGTGATGAAGTAGGTAGGTAGTAGATACCTACCTAGTACTGAACTTGTCACTCTTGTAGCGTGTAATAGCTGGGGTATTGAAAACTTGACGGTGACTTGTTGGATGTGTGATTATTAGGTGCTCTTGCTCATTACCCACCATCTCGCAGTACGGTCCTCGGCTTCAACTCTCCAATACCAAGACTCAGTAGACTTCATAATAAGTTTGACACTCAAATTGATATGCTTAATACAAACCTTGTTAGATTTAAGAGTCAGGTTCACAACAGAACTAATTTCTTTTAACAACTTTTATAATTAAACTGTGCCACTAACTGACATTAATATGTTAGCTTTAAGTTTATTTAGTAATGCATGCTTCACGAAAATTTTGTAACGTTAATATCTACCTAACATCTAACCTATGTTATTTTTGTTTTTACTAATCCATAATTATGTTTAATAAGAATGCTGTGTTTGCCGATTGATATTGTGCACCCATACCTTGTTGATCATGCTTGTATTACTTGTAAGAAATGTGTAACAATTGTAGGCGAACCTATAAATAAATAAATAAATAATAAATAACATTTAGTTAGCAGACTTAGCCCCAATTTTACAGGTTTTGGATAAACCTTATTGGAAGGATCAGTAACACATCAGTAACACATCAATGAAATTGACAGCTGTGTTCAAAATTTAAGTGTAACTTGTGTCACCTTTAAATTCGGTCAGGTTATACAGGATGGATGCGACATAGCGACATTTATTGAAACCACAGCTTCTATACATGGCCAGTATGCATTTCCACCGGATAAAAAATTCTCTGGCGAAAAAAAAAATACACGTCTTCCGAACAAATTGCACGATCGCAATGTTCAAATTGTTCGGAGAACGTGATTTTTTTTTTTCGCCAGAGAATTTTTATCCGGTGGAAATTGATACTTACCATGTATAGAAGCTGTGGTTTCAATAAATGTCGCTATGTCGCATCCACCCCGTATATTAAAAGGATAAGATCTATCCGGTACCTTAGACACTAAATACACTGTTTTGCCTACCTTAGCGCATCTTAGGTAGGTACTTAAAATAGTCCAATGAAACTTTTCGATTTATCCACTTTTCATTGACATAGTAAGTAGGTATAACTTGTTTTGAGACCTGAATAATATTTTTCGCCATTAGGACTATTTCATATAATCGACGAGCTAATGGGCAATAGCAGTCAGCTACGAAGTACCTAAACCACATCTGTAACACTTAAAAGCCCCTAAAACATTTAAAAACTTAACATACCATAACACCTATATTACCCAGAAGGCTATGGAATAGGTGTACAACACCCACACTTCACCTGTTATGTTTAGGTACCATGGGATAGGGGGTAAGCCTATCGACATCCAGCAGGCACAGTTCCAATGCCGTGTTGCTAGTTAGACCTCGCGGTAAGCTGACACCATCAACATTTAAAAACAATTCGCCAAAAGTTATTCGGACCATTTACAAGATTTACGCGTGTAAAGTCTAGCTTCAAACGACTTGTAGTGCATCAACATGGTTTGCAGCTACGCAACAGCATGAAAGCGACAAATGCACAAACTGCAAGCCGTTTATTCCGTGCACCATGGGAACAGACACGACGGCGAATTTAAAATTCCATTTCCCAGCGAAAAGTTCAAATTGCTTCCACTTACATAACTACAAGTGGAGGTAAACGAAACATGCTATTTTTAGATGGTTTTGTATTTTTTATGATAGTGGCTTACGGTTTGTTAATATGAGAATTCAAAATGTCATTTTATGTAGGTAATATGTATAGGGTCAATTCAACCTATTGGTTTTAGGCTTATCATTCATCAGAGATTACGGAGTCCGTAGTGCACGCAGCCTCTGTAGAATGCATATATAATAATAAATAAATTTTCACGATGACACGGTTTACGCCCGCCAATTTTTTCATACATATCTGCCTGCAGCCGTTGCGCCGTAAGGGGAAAACCGCGTCGTCAGTTTAGCCTTGGTTGTAGCGTTTCGGCAAATGCAAGCAAGTTCTCTTTCTAGTATATACTTACCATTGGATTATTTCATGATGACGAAAGAAATGTTACTTACTTTCATTTAAAGGAAATAAATTAAGATTCATAATTTTTTTTGGTCACTTAGTTTACTTTTGCTTACAACGCCATCTGTTGATCAATTACTGAAGCTTTGTCAAATGCGCCATGGCGTCGTTTCTCGTCTCGTTTTACGCTAAGCGAAGCGCTAACATGATCTTTACGCGTAGAAAACCATAGATGGCGTTGTTATAAATCATGGAATAATCGTCAAAATGCACCAATATAACTTAAATATACATGGTACCAGCTTTCGCCCGGGTGGTATGTCGATCAAAAGTCGCCTTTATGTTAATCCAGGCTATAAGCTACATGTGTGCAAAATTTCTTTAAAATCCTCCCGGTAATTTGAAAGAGTAACAAAAATCCATAAATCCAGACATCCATACATTAATAATCACTAACTTTCGCATATTAATATTACAAAGGATGTCCGTAACATATTATTTTAATATTTCAGATTTTTTAAATCTATGGTTTTTCTCATAGACCTAGGATCTCGCGCGCTAGTACTATTCTATATCTATGGTTTTTCTTATATCAATACAAATAAGTAAAATTGAAGTGTCTGTTTTTAATGTCAAAATCACAATGTTTTTTTCAGTTGATATAGTTATTTGCACGATACCTATGCCTAAAATAGTTTTTAAAATTTTTGTCTGTCTGTATCGGCTAATCTTTTAAACGGCTGGGCCGATTTTAATAAAATTTTGTATGCAGGTAACTGTTATCAATACAAATAAATAAAATTGAAGTGTCTGTTTTTAATGTCAAAATCACAATGTTTTTTTCAGTTGATATAGTTATTTGCACGATACCTATGCCTAAAATAGTTTTTAAAATTTTTGTCTGTCTGTATCGGCTAATCTTCTAAACGGCTGGGCCGATTTTAATAAAATTTTATATCTGACTACAAGGCGCGTAACATAAGCTTAAACATTACTTTCATTGATGTACCTACCACGCAGACAAAACCGCGGGCGAAAGTTGTTTGTTTGCGCTAATCTCAGAAACTAATGATCGGATTTTAATAATTATTTTTGTGTTTGATAGTTTAACTATCCATTAAGGTTTTTTGATATTTAACATTACGCTTACAAAGCGCGGGAGCAGCTACTACTTAATATAACGAACTCCACGCGGACGAATTCGCGGTTAAAAGCAAGTTGTACTTATAATAAAAATGTGAATGGTAAAAAGAAACACATTTGATACGTTTTTTAAATATTTACTAATACCAAATCAATCTTAAACACACATCAAAACATACATAATATGCACAATCTCACTTAGCTAAATTATTTATTCTCTATAATATTGTTTTTGGAAAACAATTTTAGAATTTGTTATCCTCCGCTATATTAATACTTTAATGAAAGATAATAATAAATATGTACAAGTTGGTTGGTTTAAGGCACTTGATAAATATTCGCCTTAAGAATAAGTACAAATTAATATTTTTAAAAACAATGACATGTAAATAGCCCGTCTGCTGATGGCACTAAGCATGTTTCAAGAAACAAAATTATAACTACGTTATTGCTTATGAAACATAGTTATTTCTAGTTATTTGCAGACAATAAAAATATTTGTACGTTAAACACACCTATTTCATCACATATTTTTCATTTTTCACATGAAACGGATCTCTCAGTTGTTATGGCATTTGCATTTTAGGATTATATCTTTAAATGCTTGTTTGTATTAGTATGATTTGTACGAACTACACAAGTGTACATGAAACGAAAACAAAAGCAGTTTTGCATTCAACATTTCAAAGGAAAATGTATAATCTTATAAAGTGGTATAACAAGATAACTAACAGTGTAAAACCAACGGTTTTTCTAACAAGTAATTTTGAACTTTATTGTCCCAACATAGTGATAATAATCATGTTTAAGATTACATGAGATGGTGTTATGTGAGACGCAACCAGGCAATAATAGGATGAAGGTCATGAAGATAATTCTCGATGCCCTCTTACATGTTTATGATGATTTCCAAGTGTTAACACGTTGTTGCGAATGAGTAAACATCTCAAATTAATCGCACTTAACTATGCATGAATGGAGACCAACAAAATTAAGTACTTATTTTATGAAGTAATCATGGACGGAGTGTTAACAACTTCGATGATATTTTCACTGATACTTTACAAGGACATCTTAATTTTCGTTCTTGTCATAATTTCTTCATTTGAAATAAAATTGATTTATCATTTTAAGATTGTCTTGCGAAAGAATAATTTTGATTTCAGTGATTTTTCAACTATAAAAGCACCTAATTAATGCAAAACGACAATAAACATTAACCTAATATTTAGTTCATTACTCTAATTTACTTATAAACAACATAATTTTAAAGAAAATATTTATCTCTACGGATAACGATCGTGATAATATTATAATTTTCACCTAACGCATAATCTCAATATCAGATCTCTATAAAATCTTGTAAAAATATTCTCTCAACATTATTACCGTCGAGATATTCTATAATAAAATATTATTTAGAATAATAACATCTCTATTGCACTAAACGTGATTTGTTATTGTTATAATATTGCTTCTAATTACATTAAGTATATAAGCTTCATAAATAACAATTACAATGTTATGACGAATAATTGCCCTTGTTACATAACATAAACAGTATTTTTTTTTGTAATATTTGAGATTATTTCCGTTTTACTCATTGAATAAATTATTGATACCAGATCTGTGTAATATAAATGAGATAGGATGAAACCAGAGATTCCCGAAGAGATTGTAACGAAGGCACTTATATAGTTAATAATGTTGTCACTAACATACAACTACTAGTTCTAAACATTTGGGTATTACTATTAATATTCTTATACAATTAATATTTCAAAACTGACGAAGATAAATGTATAAAAATTAACATTTAGAAAAGTTAACAATAATTTAATCTCTTCTAACTTAGCTATTAATTAGCATTATAACAATTTCTATAGAACCAAAAAGGTTAGAACATTGTACATTTAATTAAGGCACGTGGGATGCACAAATATTCAAAAGTATCTATAAATATTAAGCACTAAATGTAAAATACAATGCTATAAATATTATTCATTTAGAATCAAAATTCATACACCCATTGACCGACGTAAAAGATTTTATATAGGAAGACATTCATGATTTACAATTTAATTAGAAAAAAACGTGTCAAAATATCTATAAAATATTAGTCTTTGGTTTTAAAGTAATGTAAATTATTGCCAAAAATGTGATAAGTCGATGAGTGTATGAATAGACAACCTATATTAGACTATATTCCAATGTCAGTCCAATTATTTATGAAAAGCAAATTTATATACCTTTTAGCATCGTAGGTACTTACTTTGACCTCTTGCATGACGCCATCCTGTTCCTGTGTAACGCCACAGTCATCCATGTAGTGTCGCCAACGATAATACGTATAAAACCATAGTACTTTACGTAGTACATTTAAAATTTTCTTTAGAATCTCATCTAACAGTAGATAAGATATTCTTAGTAGAAATCAAGACTAAACACACAACTTAATTCATACAACAGCAAGCATACGAGTGAATTCGGAAGTTTCAAAGAGATCAAAAGCTAATGGTACAGAATGTTTGAATCATAACAAAAAATATTATGATTTTATTACTGCTGTATGAAATAAGCTAGTCAAAATCTGTTTAATTTAAACTCTTAAGTGACGGCGCTAAAAGTGCTGCAGTGTAAAAATATAGGTACTCTAATCTAATAACGATAAAGTATTAAATATCTCTAGATAATAAAGGTGTTGCACATTGAACGCCGTGAAAACGTCGGGGGTAGCCTAACAACACTCGTGCTTCAACAACAACACGATCAAGCGACAACAGAAGTACAAAAAGATACAATAGTAAATATAGTCGATGGCGTGTGCCATTTCATAAAAAAATTATATAAAAATGTTAATAAAGATCATCATGTTATAAACATAACAGGCATATAAATGTTAATAGTTAGACTATTATAATACATAGTATAATGTTAAACGTGAAAGGCCCAACAGCTATAGCTACATGGTGGTCGATGTTCCGATGAGTATGTTACGCGGCGACATAGGGGCCGTCGTGTGGCGGCCGGCCGCGACTCCTGTTAGTTCCTCGGCGCCGTTAGCACTCACCTAGCCGGGTTAACGAGAAGAGAGAAAAACAGAATGTTAGTATCGATCAAAATGTCTCATGGTCCGACTACACGAGTACCCTCAATCGCGAGTCCCACGCTAGCTCAAGCATACTGCCGCGACTGCCGTCAAATGGCGCGAATCAGCGAAACCATGCCATAGTTATGTAAGCTGACACTCACGGTGCTCAAGAGGGAACGGTTTGAAAAGCTTTGGTGGGACGAATGAATTGCAATGGTCAGATTTGTGGATCGTACAAAATGTCGGTCGATGAATCGCTCGATTTGACAGCAAAGAGGAGCTAGTGTGCTTGAGCTTTCCACGCTTGTGTTGAGCTGCAGCCGCATCCGGATTGCACTATGAAACTTATGCTGGGCCCAGTGTATGAATATTAAAGAAGTTTTACCACAGATTGAGACTAGTCAATTTTGCTTTGTGACTCTCTAATCAAATAACAGCAATGCGATTCAGCCAATTAAGTTCAAAAAGAACGAACATAGGAAGTCACTTTTCACGCGATCGACACGTCTTAAACTGCTGTATGATTTGATATAGGTACACTGAGGCTGCGGAATGGAGGAATTTATACAAAATGTCGGTAAGTACAACGTGTGTAATGGAATTTCGATGTACAAGACGAAACATTTAAAACATTCGGATACCAGCAACATGCAGCGAGCCAACAAAAGCGATCCGTGATCTCGGATTGACATCACTAGTGTACGGTATTTCTCATAAAACTGAAATTTAAAATTACTAGGGGGAGGCTATCAGGCATTCGCGCCGCGACATTGTGTTCTGTTTGAGGCCCAGTTAATAAACTATACGGGTACTTCATTAGTGTACGCAGTTAATGGTTGAAAAATGTTAAGTCAATTTAGTATGTAAATGATAAGTCTACAAATATAGGATTAAATGCCCAATAGTTCCCAAAGAGCAATGCTTGAAACACCCTGGGATATATCCTTCGTGTAACAAACATTGCTCAGACAAACAAGCATAATAAATTTAATCACTTATGTATAACCATAGCACCCAGATGCAAGTATGTAAGTTATTCAACAAACGCTGCAACATCTCAGTATACTGTATATGGCGGCATTCTCATAAAAGATTAGTCTGTGATAACGTAAAAATGTCATTACATATTTGCAAGTTAGTGACTCATATAATATAAATACATAGTTACAGATAATCTGCAAGTTGTGACGATAGCAGTTATGATAGTGCACTGAATTATTATTTAAACAAACGGGAACTTGGCCTTGTGGAGTTGCATGTTAGTTGTGTGAGGCTACAATTGGCCAATGACTGCACGTCATCAACTCTATTGACATATAAATACTTTTGTAACATATAACATTTAATTTAATCACTCTACCGCGACTAGCGAACGAGAAAGAAAACGCTTAATTAAAATTTCAGACAATTTATTGCGTGTATATTTTCAGAAAATGCATTTATTTACAATCAACAACCGGAACAATACTTCACAAAACATCATCGCTTATTATCATTCATTTTATAAAATTACGAATAGCATTTCGACTTATCATTTCATATAAAGCGTGAAAATACGTAGCCGACGATGTCGGTCTTAAATCCACAAGGACACAAGTGCAATATCTTAATAATAAACCACTTTCAAATAAGAAAGTAAATATAATACCTAAGGCAAAAATAAAAACAACTAGCTTAAAATTTTATATAAAAATCTTACATTGACTAAAAGAAAGTTGTGATGTAAATGAAAATAATATCAAGTCAAAGGAGGGGCATTGCGTTTAATACTGGATTGATGGCACAAATTCTGGGAATGCTCTTTCCTTTGACTGATGCCTTCATCACAAGTACCGACTACTCGGCCGAGAGCACTGTCTCGTCCGAGTACTCGGTGCGTGTGACCAAGGCATAATACTGGGCGAGACTCGGAAAGAAGGATCTCACAACCGGATAGTAGCACCTCCGTGGATCTATTTGGCTAAAAGAACACTACAATCTATGCGAACGACTACGTTAAGCTTTGCAATAAAAAGGCAATGGAACATTAATCCTTCTTCCCTCAAATATATAATTTAACCTGAAAATATTACGTATGTCCGAGGACATGTTGTGATTTCAGTTGGCATACAATGCGATAAAAAAAAATCCCGCGTTAGGTGACAAGCGGCACAAAATTAAGTAAAACCATTATATATTATATGTTAATCATTGAACTAATTCTTGCTTTTATTGTTCAATAAGTTCTGCTCTTATTTATTCTTTGCTCGTATTTGTTCTTTTGTTTTATTTTTAATGTATAATTATCTTATTTCAGTGTCCATGATGCGGAATCAGGATTATTTTCTTAATCGCATTGTAACAACTTGACTGAAAACAACGGAAGAACAATTTGTAAACGCTGATATTCAACGTTCAATAGTCTCTAATAATGCCTCGCATCACAACATGTTACAGAACTAAATATCTATAAAAAGAAATATAAAAATCACAGTTTTCAAATTATGCAGTGTCACATCAGATCTGGCATGAAGAGCGATATTCCTCATACAAAACTATTCGAGAACGTAACTAATAAGTACACGACATAATAAATAAAATATAGTGACACAGAGAGACAGTAAAGCAAAGGCGCTCGCCTATACGCGAGATGAATAACATTACTCAGTACAGAAGAATTTGAAATAGCTACATGATTTGATAAAAATGCAATTTTCAGAATTGATAATGCAATCAAGAAGCAAGAGTATTCATCTAGCAGTATACGCACGCACACGCTTCTCACCTTGTGAACAAAATGGCGGCGTGAGAGCGATTGTCGGGTTTAAGGCGCCGGTAAGGCAGTGCGCTGGTAAGGGTGCTCCCTGACCTGCGTGAGCCGACCCGCCCTCCTCACCACACCTAGCGGCATATACACATTTAACATCTGCGTCTCAACAACAAAGCTTCCACCGAAGGTGCACCCAGACCTTTGCTCACACATATAGAAATTTGGAATACAAATATTATGTTAAAGCTGATAGATTATACAAAACTGGGCGTAGATGCTTTATACCTAAATGCTGTAAAGAAATTTAATCTCATTGATAAAATAGAAATAGAAAAGTTTCGTTTCCTTAACTAAACGATCGCAAGTACCTAGTTATCACTGCCAAATCCGTCATTGTCGTTCATGTAATACTAAGATATAATTTTAATATTAAATCTTCATTTGGCAGTAACACTAACTTCTATTATTATGCTTAGTCCTACAGAATATTCTATTATCTATTTTATTGCTTTGGAAAATATAACAAAATAAAACATTTAAACGAGCGAGTAGACATAAGCCCGGTCAAGGTACAGTATAATGGCTGGCTTCGATAATTTCATGTTTCATTTAATTGACTACAGTGTTATCTGCGATATAATAAACCTAAACAATAATATACGGGTGTATAATATTTTTCATAAAGCTCACTCTTTCCTAAACTAACTAGAAATCTTTTAAAGATAATAATAATACTTAGCCTATGGTATGTTTATAAATATAATAATATGGCTAATAAATTAATAAGTTACGACACATTAAATATAACAATAACAATGTGCGCATAGGCTATCAATGCAATTGTTATAGACGTATAAAAACATTTATAAACCGCCTAGAATGTTCTATATTTGTTCGTAATGTGAGTGTGTATCGCGTTATTAATTTTGTCAGTTATGTTAAAAATAGTTAAAAATGTAAATGTTGTTTTTCGTAAATGAATTTGTATTTGGTCCCTTTTGCTTGTAATTACTGAATTATCTAATTCATCACGTCATTCAGATAAACTACGGTTAATACGAAAATTTCATTTGTTATTCACAAGTACTCAACTGGAAATACATAGAAGGATGGAAACCACATGCAATGGTGGCATTTGAAATACAAGATAATACTTTAAATCAATGAAGTTTGAATTTACATTAACTTCTTGTTAATAAATTAGTTGTGTTACAAGCAAGGGTTATCACAAGAACTATAAATGATGAGCTCTATTCATATCTAGCATTCGAGTTAAGGATATCAGTGTATAATAATAAATATAAAATTGTATATAAAAACTCTATGTCTTTGTATACTAAACTTCGGTAACTTATAAAGAGTTCCACTGGCAGTTACGATTCAACTAAAATAATAACTAATTTAAAACAATGTTCAACTGCCATCAGCCCTAACACGAAACAAATGTAAAAGAAAATATGTTTTCAATAAATATCTCGATATTATATTAATTTGAATAAATATTAAAATTATTCCGTTATATAACAAATAATTATTATATCTTTGTCTGTCACGTAAAACAAAAAATATAATTTGTGTGAATCTGTACAAAACAGCCGTAGAGAAAACAATGATCGTAAATATTAAAGATGATAACATCGTAGGTACAAAATATTGAGTGGCTAAGCTAAAAGTACTTAAAACAATAAAATCTTATTCTAAGAATTGATCATGGCGTATTATTATGACTGTAAGGACGTCCTGTGCGAGAGGCGTGTTTAGAAGAAAGGATATAATATCAAGGACGGTAATAATGATGCGGAGTGCGATACGGTGCGTGGACTCTTCCGTATCTTATTGTGGGCTGAGGCGATTGCGGCCAATGTCAAAAGCCAGCTAGCAGATACCTCGACGCTGCAAACCCCACCAAAAAATATCACTCACAGTTCAACATTAGCTCGACACCATACGTTAGAATAGTGTACGTTAGTCGGTTAGTGCTGTGTACAACTATCTGATGTTAAACTGTCATAAATAGCGGTTATAGTGCTGGTATTTCTCTCATTTATGTGCTAATTTATGAAGCAGCAGATGTTGTCTATAAATGTCAAAAAGCTAAACTATTAAAATGACAGTTCAATTATTGTCTTTGCTTTTTTGACATGTCACTGGCAGTATGCCACGATATTCCTATGCATGATTTATTATTTTGTTTGTTTTACTGTTACTGCTAGGTTTTAAAGACTGAGTAAATAGCAATTTTAACAATAAGACAAGCACTGAAGTTTAATACAGTGTTTTGACAAAGAGAGGACAGTTTGCTATTATAAAATGGCTTCGCTAACAAAACGTTGAGCACTTGAATTTACTTGAGGCCAAACAATTGTAGCAGATTGAAATTATGCAGCAATAGTAAGCTTGTCTCATTGTTAAATACCACACTTTTTGACACTAATCTTCAGTTAAATGTTATGAAAAATAGCTTCATAAATCCATGCGACAAATAGTGATATGAAATAAGAAGTTATTGGCCGTTTGACTGAAACCCGCATAAAGTCTAACTCGATATAAAATTCTAAGATTTATAAATTTTGTCACTCACTATAGAACGATTGGTTTTTTCGTTGGCTTTAATTTTCGCTAGCCAGTGCTGAAATTTATATGACCCATCATGTCTTACATTGAGCTCGACTTTGTAACGGTATTTAAGCTAATTTATTAGCTTATTGTGCCTATAGAATTAAATACTGTTACTGGCTTTTAGATATACGAAATTATTGTAGTTTTTTGGCCTGTGTGTGTTCTTAGGTCAGTTACAAACATGCAGTTATGTTGTTCGAGTGTACCGCCTGACTTTACCCTAGTTTGATTTGATCTATACTTTACTGACCTACTATACTGACTTAGAATACATTTTTGATATTGGACGAAAATCCCGTACCGTGTGTGTAGCGTTAGTGATATTTAACGATGCTTGACAACTTCTTTTATTTGCATTTTTTTTTTAAATTTATTGTAGATAATTTCTGCATGTTTTACTTGTCTATCTTGTTAGCTAAAACGTTTAGTCTACTTATAATTTGAATTCTAACAAGTTAAGGATAAATCTTGTTCATTTCAACTCTGTTTCAATTTCAATTTAGTTATTTTGTTGCTTATAACGCCATCTATCGATCAACGAGAAAACTAATATACTTTTATAATTTGTAGATAATATTGGTTGCTACTGTTGATTCTGGCGACCAGCAGAGGGAGTGTGGCAAAAATTATATCCATTGTAAAAATGCAAATACATATTTCAGATTATCAAGCATCGCTACGGTGAATCAACGGGCGAACAACCCACCCGTATGGTCGGCGGCGGCGTACTCTGTGGTGAGCAGAGGGTTGGCGGCGGCGGTGAGCGCGGCGTAGTTGGCGTAGTCGTAGGGTGACGCGTAGATGAGCTGGTGCGACGGCTCACCCGGGGACAGCAGCCCCGCCGCCGCCTGCGCGCTCGTGCCGTTCAGGAGCCCGGGCTGCCCGCCTGGTCCCCCTGACATGCGCGGCGAGAGGATCAGTGGAGCTCCTAGACATGTGAATAAGTATTTAGTAAATAATGTTCTCAGGGCTACATCGTTAATCTCTTGAAGGTAAGAATTAGTATTGAGAATTATTTATCAAGGTCAAAAAATAACAGCGATGTCGAAATCACTGCGCATGACACTTCACTTCTGCTCTCCGAGCTTTGCTTTAGTGAATTCTATCACCGAGTATGGTCAGGTCAAGGATTCTATCCCAAATCTGACAAGATAATATTGGGAATTGTTCCGTCAAGATATTCTCAAGCAGCAGCACGTAGTTTGCAATTGTGCCCGTTAGATAGCGCTTACCTGCTGTCACATATAACCGAAAAATACAACTGAAATGAGTTGGTTGGTTTTTTCCTCCTTTTGTTTAATAAAAACGTGATGCTGTGCTATTTAGAATTACAGTCTTACCCAAAGGCGCTTGCGAGCGCAGAGTCACTCCGCCCCCGGGCGCCAGCAGACGCTGCGTCTCAGCCGCTGCGGCCGCCACGCGTCTCCATTCCTCGTCCGCTGTGGATTCCCCTTCATTGTATCAATGCTTAGTTATATCTCTTTCGAGTGCTTAGCATTGTACACTTTAATATTAGTTTTATTGGATTTGTGACTTTCCCCTTATTCTCTTAATATTATGTGATTGTCTTGACGAGATGCAAGTCAAGAGCATCGAAGTTCTCGACTCAGTACAGAAATTCAAAGACGGAAATGTGGAATAAACACATTCCTGAAAATTTCATCACACTATGTCACTATGCTGTCAGAAGATTGGTGACATGTTAGGGGGAGTAGAAACTTTATTATAAAACCTGCTGATAACAAAGAAACAAATAAATGATAATTATTTTTATCGAAATATTCATCTTCGCTTTTGCCTAAACAAAAATAAATTGCATTAGATACAATTACCAGTTTATGACCAAGTTTTCTGGTTTTGAACCAGTAATGATAAGCTCCAAAGCAGTGCATATACCCATATTTGTGACCGTTTATAAATTCCCATCCCAGGAGAAAACCCCTCAAAGAAAATCAGAAAAAATGTTAGTAACATTTTCCGGTTGGGCGAAATGATTTTACTTAGAGTTTGTTATTATATTTCAAGAAGGCTTTTCGGCTAAACGGATGCAAGGAATTACTATTAGTCTACAGCAAAGAACAGAATACATAATTTTAAAATATACGAAAAAGTGTGAAGTGTCACTGTCTAGTAGAACGAATAGTGTTTTTGAGGTAATTGAGTTCAGTTATATTTAGCTTCTATAAAAATATGTTAGCCATTTACCACTGATATAGGAATTAATAGTGACTTATTAATTAATACTACTCAATGTGGTGTAACATTAAGCTTAGTACCTATATCAGGCTAATATCGCACTTTTCCGTTTAATAAATGTGTGTTTATGTGACTTGTATATTTACACAGCATGATATTTTTTGGTATTTGATTTGCCTTTTGGTGCCTCTTTAAATCTGAGAAAGGAACATAAACGGCGACCAACGAATTCAATCATTATTATCGATGTCAGTTCTATAGCACTTAGTTTGTTATAGCTTCAAAACATACGCTTAGCCTTAACAGCACTTACTCAGCTCTCAAACGTTGAAAGTGATCGTGACAAACACTCATTTCGCCTACCGCATAGAAATCTTAATAATAAGGCAATAGAAATGTCAAAGACGCGTGACCTTGTCGCCGCGCATCTGTCAAGTCAAACACAAGTGCGAGTTGAGGAATTGTCGTCTTAATGTCATCGCAAAAAGAATAATTTTGTTTGCAGGAATACAAGCGCATTTGTCTAATCGAACATAAGTGCGAGTTGAGGAATTGTCGTCTTAATGTCATCGCCAAAAAGAATAATTTTGTTTGTAGGAATACAAAAAGTGGTATTTGAAAACCGGCGACATGCGTCCCAGTGTTAAAAGATAGTCGATAGCATTTCTATTGACTAGTTATTAAGATTTCTATGGCCTACCGTTACAAATTAAAGGCTGGAACAATTTCCAATAGCCCTTTATTAACGATAAGAGATCTTGCTGGTGAAATCACCCATGTTAATAGTTAACAACCGTAACATGCCACAAATCAATTAAGTTAGTCATCTTAGCGGTCGCCTCAATGACTCATATCAAACAAAGACAATTTATGCTCACTTCAACAATAGGAAATGAAAACAGAATATGTACAGTTGGTAGAAAACAATTCCAATGTATAATCCCACGATTGTTATGTACTTTTTCATGCAAAATGACCGACAGCATTCTCTCTCAACCATGAGACAATCACAATTGTATGTACCTCGCCTTCCCTGACTACGCTTCCGTCCAATTTGCGACAGTCTCTACTGATCTGAAGGTTTTCCACCTTTAGTCAAACTCACGCAAGAAACCTTAAAGCCAATATCTGATGTGGATTAGTTGAACAACTATTCGGAAACAGCTCTGCACTGAGTTTCTGTTAAGATCACTTAACTTTTACATTATCCTTTTACTTCAAATTAAAGATCCTTTTTTTACTTCAGAATCATAAAAAAAATCACAAAGTTACAGGTTTGAGGGCTGACGAAGAAACCCATTTACGCAAAATCGAATTTTTTTTTTCGTCAATATTTTTCAATCTTATTTATTTATTTGAAAATGAAGACATTAAAACGTTACCTCACATTTTGTGTTATTTTTTCATGTTTTTTTTAAAGAAAATAGAATTATTTTGTTTGTGGTCAGCCTTAAAAAAGAAGAAATAGTGATGTGACATGTCCAGAGCAGTTTCCTTTCGCCGTATCTTAGCATAGAGTATTAGTTACAAAACATGAATGCGACCATACTTATGAGGCACTGACCGTTGACAGGCACAACCGCTTTAGTGCTAGAGTCGCGGTATGTGCCGTTAATTATGGCCAGTTCCATGAGTTGACGCTTCTTTAGCTCGTCTTCTCCGTCAGCTTGCTGTGGAATTAAAAAAAAACGTAATTAACATTAAGAAAAATCGAACGTTCCCCGAGCGACGTACACAATCAACCCCTACGTCCGGCGCACCCTGGACAGTCTGCAAATTTCCACCAAGCAGACTGGCGATCCTTTTACCACGATGGCAAGACAACACCATGCGAATTTGACCGCAGCCATCGACACGAAAGAAGAAGAAGAAAAATCGATGTTATAATGTTGGACTTGATTTGGATTTGAACCCGCAACCTTTGAATTCCGTCTTAATATCCAGCTAAGCTATCCAAGTCACGCTCCAAATCTACGAACTGTAGTAAGTAATATTCCAAATTCTGACAAGTCCGTATAAATAATTTTTAAATAGCTAAGAATGTTTGTCTGCCTGCACGCACATCTATTGCACTTTTACAAGAAAATGACTTGATCTAACAGAGGATCCTTGGCCCTGAGCTGGGACTAGGACAACAATAGATTTTTTTTATTTGTATAAAATAACTAAAATTTGAACACCTTCATCCACCCTTGAAAACTTAACTACTATTTGAAAACTTCTGACAGTGCCCCTTTATATTTATGATCTGTTAAGGACTGATGCAAAGAAAAAGGTTTGATATACAAAAATTTATGCCAAACGAACTCTCCAGTCTTGTCTTATCAGAGCTTTCAATGTTATCTTAGTACGCTCAAATGGGCTAACTTTGAATTGCTGTCTAACTTTGAACAAACTTGTAAAAAATATATTTAATTTTTTTGTAGAAAATGATTTTATTTTAATATTGTAGCTGTGTAAAACGAATTGCAAATATGTTTTCTAGCCAACGAAAGTAAAAATAAATTGTTATTGTCATTATTATCACAAATTTCTAGTATTTTCCAAGGTGATGTTCTTGGCAGTGTTTGGTGGTCCGATTTTGAATTGTAAATATATAAGATTTTTAGTAAACATTAATCGTTTGGTGTAAATCTCTAAAGTGTAGTTAAAATATTATTATTTTTCAATCTTTATCGGCAATTAAATTGCGTGGAACTGATAAATTTTGAACATAGAACAATAATTTATTTTAAAAGTTGCCGCCAAAAATTAACAATTTTTCATGGAATGGGGTGGAGGAAGTTGTTTATTAAGAAACAATACTAACTAAATGCAGCGTGTACCTAGTCGATAACCAAATAAACATATATAATTTATTGTGTTATACACTATTTTCCTACTAAAAGAAAAATATATTTTGTTACCTAATTGGTTCTCCTTGTTTCATTTTTAGCAAAACCTAGCTGATTTTTACCTTTTTACGTTAAGTAACGAAACTTTAAAATTTTCAAATAATAAAGGATTTTTTCTCCCTAAAATATATAAATTCAAAGTTACCCGATTTCCAGTATAACTTTGAACAGATTGTTTGGGCGAATTTCGGGTAGTTTTGTTGTATTTGCCGTAAATTTATTGTTAGATAAATAAGCCAATTCAAAAGAATACTATTTATTCAATAAAAATAAAGGTGTTTTTAATATAATAAGATTGTAATTTATAAAAACCAGTCAAAAACGTAAAAAGTTATTTGTCTGTATTAAATTCCTCCATAATTATAATTATAAGTAAGTAGAAACCCCATTAGGAATCCGTTTACATTACCATAAACAAAATATTAAAGTTTATTTATATGGCTGAGAAAATAAGAAGTAACACCTGAGCTCATTTAAATAATAAATATAAATGTGTTGCCCTCTAAATATGTTTCATTTAGAGGGCAACTCATAAATCATGTTTGACTTATAAATCCAAGATATTAAGCAACGATTTGAAATGACAGAAAATTCAATAATTTAGTCAAGGAGGTAATAGAGTTGACGGACTGGTCTTTTAAAAAGAACAGAATGACTAGAAAATGCAATTAATCAAGTTAACTAAAAAAAAAAAACAAATTCACCATAAATAAGAATTTATAACGAAATTTGTGAGTGTGTAGGACTAAATGAGTATTATTATTATGTCTTGTCCTTACTATTAATAATATTCATTCTTTACACTTGAATTGGAACGGTATTTAAATTACAAAATTTACTATGCTATGGGCTATTAAAACTCTAATAGTAAATTAATTTCAATAAAAAAGAGAAACAAACATTATCAGCTGTTAGCATTGGTGCTGCCAGATGCAAAAAAAAAAACATGAAAATAGTATTGGGCAAATAAAGTTATATCTTTCTGTCATTAGTGTTCATAAGAGAATAAATGTTCCTAAATTTTTACATTCAACATCGTTCCAGTTTTAATAGGTAACGAGACCTTCGTCATAAAAACATTGGTCCCTTATTTCACCCATTTCCAGACACAAACTAAAAATTTTTAGATTTCTTCCTATAGTTGTGCAATAAGACCTAGTCCCATGCCAAATTTCATGAATCTAGATTAAAGACTTTTGTCTCTGTAGTTTTTCATACATTTGTGAGGGTTTATGGCAATTATATTTTGTATGTGTAAATTTAGAAACATGATTATTTTTGTCCTTTATGTTGTTGTAAAGGGTTGTGACATACGGACAAACGAATGATCTTATAAGGGTTTCGTTTTTTTCATATAAGGTACGAAACCCTAAAAAAGAAACAAAAAACACTTGCCAATTTTTTTCATCACTTTCTGTCTTATATTTTATCCCTTTCATATTAACTAATCGTTACATTTATGGCCTAAACATTTTAGCACTTTCATTTTTTATTTTTTTGTATGCAACCTCTTTGATTGATGTATTCCAAATTCATAAATATTTTTCGTTATTCAACAGTGTATGGTTGGAAGATTTTCATTTTATTGATAACCGACGAAAAAAAAAAGTAGGATGTTCTCAAGTCCACGTGTATATTTTGTAATAAAAGTAGAACGATATTATTGCAATCATTAAGGTATCTAGGTGGAAGGTAACCAGTGTTCGTTAATTAACAATAATGAGCGGAGCCTTGCAGCGGTTCAACACAATGTACGTGACGTCACGGCACCTTAAATGGTCGGCAATGAACGTAACACTGAAGATCTATGGTGAGATATGGTAGAACATTGTGACATATTCTACAATGGCTTACTTCGACCGTGAAGTAATTTGTAAGGTGCTCTGCATAACATGAGGATCACAAAGGTTAGTATTAAAAACCAAGTTTTTGATCACAAAACTCTCAATGGCATCACAGAGCACGGAGTTTGAAACTGTATCCACTAGATGGCAATAGTCTCGTAGATTAGACGCATTATTACATTTCTTCTTCGTCGTGTCGATGGCTGAGTCAAATTTTATTTTGACTTGCCATCGTGGTGAAAGGATTAGCCAATTCGCTTTGGAGAACTCGCGAATTGCCCAGGGTACGCCGGACGTAGGGAACTATTACATAGAACGCAGATATAAGACTTTTGGGAAATTACCAATTTTAAAACTAGGAAGCGGACTTATATCGTCTATGGTATTGGGTTCGCTGTCCACTAATGCTGTAGTTTGTAAATATAATCGTAAATTAGAAAATTACTGATGCAATCTTGGCTTGCCTTAAATTTTTCTACAAACTAAATGTCCGAAAGTTAACGCAATATTTTTAACGTAATGAACTTGAAAATGTCAAAATAGTAAAGTAAACTACGACAGCTATTGGATTTCAATAAAAACTAACTAGAGTTAGTTAGCAGCATTTCTATTTGGTTATACTGCATGCAAATATCATCATCATCATTATCAGCCTATAGACGTCCACTGCAGGACATAGGCCTCACCATACGATTTCCACAGCGTGCGGTTTTGTGCCGACCGAAACCAACGACTCCCCGCGATCTTGACAAGATCGTCCGTCCATCTAGCGGGGGGCCGTCCCACGCTGCGTTTGCCTGTTCGTGGCCGCCACTCAAGGACTTTTTTGCCCCAACGGCCATCTGTCCTTCGAGCTATGTGTCCGGCCCATTGCCACTTCAGCTTAGCGACTCGTTGAGCTATGTCGGTAACCTTAGTTCGCCTACGGATCTCGTCATTTCTGATTCGATCGCGTAGTGAAACCCCGAGCATGCAAATATACTAGAGTTTATCTAAAACAGTTTACATTTACTATAACCTGAATGATACCGTTGAATAGCGTGACTGGCGATTATGAAGTTAGTCATAGGTCATAGCTTACTATTGCGGAACATAAATGTTACCAATTGTTTAAGAAATTAATAATAATAATAATAATAAATATTTCACAACTCACACACAACGCCATCTAGTCCCAAACTAAGCAGAGCTTGTAATATGGGTACTAGAATAACTGATACTAATACATATATATACTTTTCTTTTGTAAAATTATATATAATAATTACATTAAATTATGAGGATATTAGTTTTTGTATGCACCTTGCATGAAAGAATGTATTTAATCTGCTGATAGAAATCGAGAATCGAGAGGTGTGTTTTACACCTGTTGCTGATGGTTTTGTATTTCAACATAATTTTTCATTGAGATGTTTTCTGCTAAGTATATTTCAGTTAGACGACATAAAAAACTTCGCGAAATAATCGTCTTTTTAATGTGAAAACTCCTCCGCTACAAAGTATTATTAGATTTTATATTTAAGTTTACTTGAAAATACGATTACGTCACGGTAAAATTTGCATCGAAAAATTTCAATCATTCGGATCCATACAATCAAATGAAATCATCCACATAATTGGTCACAACTGAAACCGGCCAACGTAATGGACTTCACAATGAATAATCGACTGATATGATCAGCTATCAGATAAAATTGCCAACCGATCCTCCATTAAACTATGCAGACTTAGAGGCGACTGTGGAAAGACAAGCAAAAGCTGGAAAAACGGGTTGCAACGTTGTAGCGACGACTTATCCAGTTATGTAACCATCATCCCAGCTTTTAGACAACGTAAACAAATCTTAAAATAAATATTATTTTTTTGTAAATGTTTGTGTAACATAACAGAACTATTAGAACAGTAAAATATTCATGAACGAAAATAGCGGGGCGATGATTATATACCCATTATTTTTCTACAATGCAGACATGAAACAAAAGAGAATTCTATCTCATCGTATAGTCTGCTCTAGGCTATCTCGGTCTACTCCCTATATTATACAGGCCAGTACAAACATATTTTGCCTTTAGTATGCTATTTCATGCTAATCGAGCAAAAAGATACAGCCAAGATGAAAAACGGTAAATAAGTAATTCCATAGTCAGGAAAACCTTCAGCCTTACTGCTGTCGATCCTTGCGGTAGGCATGTGGTAGGGATATATACCGTGATAAGCCTTCTATAAAGTTCTATGCCCTAAGCCGTATACAAGAAAGGTGTTAGGGTGAATATAGAAAACAAACTGATATAAACTTACAGGCACAAGCAGGCGCTTGACTTCATCCACAGCCCTGGCTAGCTTTATCTTCGCCCTGTTCTCCGTATCTTCGACTGTGAGTAGGACGTGCAGATCGTCAGCCAAGTGCTCCCAGTTGGGCTTGCCTCTGTTTGCATCCTCCTGAAATCCAAAAGAAACACACGATTAGTGATGCAAATAATGAGTGCCAATATAAGTATTCACCGGAATCGTACAGAGATATTCGTATCAAGGGGTTTCAGGGTGTTTAAAGTATTAAAGATTTTTTGCAAATTTTTCATGGTGCATAGGAACAATCCTTAGTACTATTGTTATCACATTTTGCATGTTCTATATATAATATGTACATTTTTTTCATTACATATGAACGATATGGTTGAAAGTGAAGTTGGTGAGTTACAGTGTGGCGGTTAGTGTAAAATTCCTGTAGCTCACTATTCGTATGTTTATTCGCCTACAAGTAAAATCCAACACATATTGGTATTCTTGAAAGTATATATTAAGTATATATTTGATCCAATACTACACTATGTTCTTACTAACGTCTATTGAAGCTTTAAGCCGTCATTGCCGTGGCACAATAAAAAAATATGTTGTCTTAATTTTTTTAATTTATTTATTTAAGTATTAAATGTATACCTACCCAAGAACTCGTCTTGTTATTAAAATTTAGATACAAAAAAAGTTTGCCATTCTGCTTTGTATGAAGAATCACCATTTAATGGCTATTGTGGACATTGATAGTGTAATGTGAAATCATGGACCTTATTATAAGTTATTTTGGAGTATAGATAGCTATACAAAAGTAATATGATAGGTACAGGGACACAACACAACACACGAATATTTTGTCAACAACGTGCAACATTTAAGGGTCGATTTCACTAAGCTACTGAATCTACAATTTTATTAAACCCGTATTTTGCATCTCTCACTCTCATACATTGTTTGTACGGGACAGAGAGATCGAAAGCTGTAGCTTGGCGTATAACTTCGAGTTTAACACCTTGGTAAGTCGACACTCATTGTGCATGCAAGCTTAGCTCAAAGATCTTGGCGGGTCGTAAAATGCCCCGTCTCAGTCACTCATGTTGGGTACTCGCTTTACGTATATCTCGCTCTTGCTCTCGCGAGCCGCCAAGAATTTTGATGTTTAGTATACGCTGATTTATTTTTAATTTCAGATACACATTGTTCAGAAATCTACAGTATTGACACTTACGAAAATAAGGCAAGATAATATTTTATTGCTAATTGCTGTAAAAACCGAATATTTACATTTATTGCATAGCCACGACCGATATTGGTGACCGATTCGTTCCAGAAGACATTAAAACGTTCGGGAATATAAGCTCTAACGCAAACGTCCTTTCAAAAAATATGTCAAAAATAGTGCGAAATGACAGCGCGGCCCGATTATCAGCTGTACAAAAACTCAGCCGCGGGAGCTCTCTAGGTGCCCTAGACTAGAGTTAGAGTATATTTAAAAACATTAAAAATTGATCAGTATTTGATTCAAATTGTTCATCTTCCGGTACACACAAACCGAACCAAAACATCATTACAAAATTACATTTAACAATTACCAATGGATGTGTGGTTGTGAATATAAATAGAGATCTTCAAGGACGTAGCTCTAGGCATTAATGGCTTGAGTACTTCAAACAGGCCCATACAAATTTAAACGGAAGATCCATATACGTACGTTGTTTAGGCATTACTGAGAGTAGAAATAGAAGTCAATTGGACACGTAGTACATCGATTGGAATAACACTAGTAATATCCGAGCTCTGAAATCTGAACTGAGGGAGAGTTTACACAAGGTAGTACTGAACATTTAGTAATTCGTATATAATACAACAATTTTAATAATATCAGAAGACTACTAATTACTATACTTCATTAATTGAAGCGTATATTTACCAGACAAATAGTAGGTTTAAAAGCTACGTTTCATGATTTTGTATAATAATAGCAGACCTGTATCTAATACATGTCCCACTGCTGGGCTCGGACCTCTTCTCACGATGAGAACGGTTAGGCCATAGCCTACCACGCAGGCCAAGTGCGGATTGGTAGACTTCATCCCTCGAGCACTTTTTAGGCACTCTCAGGTATGCAGGTTTTTTCACGATATTTTTCCTTCACTAAGCGAGCGATAATTTATATGACAAATACACACATATCTTCGAAAAGACGAATCTTCAACGACTAAAATGAAACATATATATTATTATAATTATTTGTGAATAACATTTTGGTCTCTCTGATTTTGGTACAGAGTTTCTATTGATTCACTAATCACTAAGTGATAAGTAATTTCAAAGATCGTGTAAAGTACGCGTTACTATGTATACAGATTTTGAACGAGATAATTCTGCAAATGGAAAATTTAAAAACAAATCTAACTACTTCGTACGTTTTCCTTACAAAGACAATAGATATAATTGCTATTTGCAAGGATGATTTACAAATCATGATTTAGTATTGAAATCATATAAAATAAAAGATAAAACTGTTGTCGTGGTCGTGTTTATGGACAAACAGCGGATGTTCGGGTTTAAATTACAAGCTTATCCAAAAAGAACTTTATTGAGATTTTCTGATTTCTTTTTTTGAAGATAAAATGATATGAACATAATCGCAAGCCAAATCCATTGAGATTGTCAAATAATTTACATCGAAGATTACAATGTAAAATAATCGTCCTTTTTCACAATCCCACTGCGGTTGTTATAAATATCTGATAATGACATAACATCACGCCTATATTACCCAGAAGGGTTTGGCAGAGGTGTACAACAACCACATTTCACCTGTTATGTTTAGGCCCCATGGGAGAGGGAGCGAGCCTATCGCCATCCACCGGGCACAATTCCAACTCCGTGCTGCTATTGTGAATTTCCTGACAAAAAGTTTACAAATAACACTTTTGTCCGACCCGGGACTCGAACCCGAGACGTCGCTACACTACCACTAGACAATCGAGGCAGTTAATGTAATAGTTAATTTGTGACATTACAATAAATCAATATAATTATAATGAAATGAACGTAACCTGATTGAATTTCCATTCGTTTGCTAAGAAGAAAAGATAACAATTAGTAACAGGTTTTGTAAACACAACGATATGAAGTAGGTATATTTTAATAGGTTCTATTCACGCTCCATTTTGATTGAACATTCAATCAATGAAGAATTGACAATTAAAAAAATAATAATATGTAAATTGATTCAAAATATGATAGTGAGTAGAGCCCAAAAATCAAACTTAAAATTAATGTTAGTATTTGAAAAATTAAAAGCATAAAATATTTACATACATTATAATTTACCTTTTTCTTATCCCTCATCGAGCCTTTGCCTCTGACCATGATTTTGCAGCCTGTTTCTTGTTCTAACTGCTTAGCTGTCATGCCTCTGGGTCCCAGAATTCTTCCAACGAAGTTGAACTGCAAAAACGAGAAAAAGAAACATAAATATCATAAATCATAATACAGGCCGAAATTTAGGTGGCACTTAAAGATATTAAAAAAAAAGGTAGACTTTGAATTTAAATTTTGAACCTGCGGATTAAGAAGGTCAAATCTGTAACACTATACGAGATCGTTACAGGGTGTGACAGTAGATAGTTTAGAAACAGTATGAAGTGCTAAAAACAGCACTTTTCTCTTTCATATTTATGATACCTAGTGAAATCATCATGACTGTCATGTATTATACAGCTAAATCAAAACGGTTGATTCACAAAACAAAATTTCATTCACATTTTGTCATCTAATTCATGCGCAGTTTAAGATTACGAAACATGTCGTGACTGACTGCGTGAATACATCTAATGCCATTAGCTGTTGGTTTAATTACTCGCTTGGTTACACATAAACCATATTTCCTGTGAATACACGCACGCATTACATACGTTTAACCTCAATACGTTTAACGTAAGCTTCAAAGCATCGGTCAGCTCAGCGTATATGAACTGTGAACTAGTATCATTCTACCGTCCACGAGCAAAGCTGAGAAATGGACCAGTTGGCAAACCGCCAAGCTCGGTTCACACTAACGCTTTTTTTTCTTAAGGGGTATTTCAGGGAACGACTGTTAGTTAAAATACGTAATAAATAAGCGTAGTAAACACTAAACAAAAATCGAGGTTAAAAATTCGTCACATGTCTCATGCTAAATTGTTTTGCGTGACAGCGTGCAAATTGCTGAAACATGTTATTGGATGCGACTGAAAAATTAAGTGACGTAAGCTAACTAATTTACATTTGGCGGCGATATGCGGTCAGGTTTAAACAGATTTAAGAGTCATAAATCTAAACAAGCATAGTTCTGCTTCTTTTATTATGACAATAGATCCATTACAATGTCATGTGACGATGTATTTCAATGTGAAATATGAGACGCGGAAATAGGCGCCTAGAACGGGCTGGGACAGCATTCGTTACCCGTCACGGTCCAGCGACTGCCACGCCGACGACAGCCGACAAATTGTAAATCATTCAAAAGACAGACGCGTCGACTAGTTGGAAGTTTCGCCATGCCGATACATATCGTTATCGGACGAACGAATCTGTTATAACAAGCCAACTGATTAAGATTACTAAGATTAGACATTTTGACAAGTCCAAAAAGGTTCTGAGGAAGTCTGACTACCGTCTAATATTTGTGTTTACTTTATATCGTGCTGCTACCAATAGTTACATTGTCATTTTTTTATAAGGCAAATCAATTAGCATCACGATCTGCATTTCGTAAATAAAACAGTTATATCAGCTAGTAGAAAATGAAGAAATATGATCGTTTACGATTAAAGATAAATCTTCATTTGTTATTTTATTTATCTTGGAAAATACAGTTAACCATCTACTTATCTAGCAGGTTATTCCTTTGATACAGGCACGTAGCCCGCGGGAGAAATTCTCTCCTACCCGTTTATATGAGCGTGGTTTCTTAGTAACATAAAATGCTAGCTGTAATCTCGTAGTGATCATAATTCTGCGGCGGAGTGCAGTCCTAGGCTGTTTAGCGGTTGGCCACAAACGACTAGCCTGAGAATACTTCCTTTGCATGTCATTATGTTATGTTTCCTTACTATTCTAAAGACCTTATAGAATAAGTGTTTATTGGCGGTATGAAAAGCCGTTCACTGTGATTGGCTTTAACAGATAATGTTAATGTAGTTGTCTACTCAGGCCTAGTCAGTTAATTTTTCAACGAAGTAAGTTCTGACGATTGTGTAAAATGTTTGTTTCTAAAATGATGCGTGATCACTTTTAAAGGTCAAGTGCATATCTTTAGTCTTGTCTAGTCAAAGCTGTCTTTAATAAGTTTCGTGTCAAAAAGTCAGAAGTTTGCTAAAAGTGACGGGTAACAAAGCTGTATGTAAAGATGTTGGTCGTTGGACGTCGTCGTCGGCAGGTCACGTCGAAATAGCGCTCGAATACGCGGTAGTTGGCGATGCGCCCGTGTTTACTTTATTGCATTTTTCTACATATATTTATATGAGAAAAGTAATTATTTTATTTTTCACGTTACAGAAATACCTGCCTAGATAGGTACACTACCGCTCGTTTTTCGCTTGAATTATTTGCTGTAGGAGTAATGCTGCACTCTGATACCAGAATAATATTTTCTGAGTAGCTTTGTGAGTCATAATTTATTTAAACGTTTAATGTCCAGGTGATGAGATGTGCGAATCGCGTGAGTTGGTATATCAAGAAGAGAAAAAGAACAGCGTTCCCGCGTGTTTACTACTGAGACAACTATTACAGCACCCCTTCTTTATAGGTCTGATTTCGTTAGTTCTGATGTAATTTCATTTAATTAAGCTGTGTCACTTTAATTGTGCACCGTTCACACCTGATTAATAATAAACTGAAGCTATATAAAATTATGAATAATATCTTGCAAAGTTTGCATTCCAAATCTTAGTGGTAAATCACGGTTCAGATAGTTGGATAAAACAAGGAAATAGACACTAGACAGTACAACAGTAAACAAAGCTATGGGAATGGTTCGGAGCCGCGGGCGCATCTAATCGATAATCATTAACCAATTGCATTCCTGCCTGGGGCGCATGCGGTGCGCGACGCCCTTTACCTACACATAAAGTAGATCTATCTATCTAAATCTGTATAATATATTACAAATAATAATAACACACATTTAAGTACGGTTAAGAGATAGGAACAAGTATTTTTTACAGTAGATGGGTCTTTCAATTTAAATTGACGAGTCAAATAATAGTTCTTGAAACTCTTTGCAAGGGAAAACGGGTCTTTCTGCAGTTTTTATAACAAACTAATCAGAAATCGTAATAGAAGGGCTAGTTTAGTGACAGTTAGTTTAACACTTTTAGTACCGATTTCAGCAATTTTTAGATAGTTAGCCGCCTGATAACTAAAAAACCCGAATAGCCTAACACTGCACAATGCAAGCTTGTATTTTATCAGAACGAACGGAACTTCAGTTCATTCATGGATATCTTCAACGACTCAGTTTTAAAAAAAAACCTTTATTCTGTAATCTGAGTTCAATAATTGCAAATGTGACTACCATAGTTTCTTATCTCTAAAATTACATAATGAAATGAAAACGCCAGCTCGAGTGCCTCGAGTCCGGACTTCGCGATTGCAACAAATAATCACACTAGCAAAGAATGAATGCTAACACCATTTATTTATCTGTAATAATATCGACTGCTATCGGAATCAATGCAAATAAAGTTATTTGCTTTAGCAATAATAAATCAGTAAACCTTCGCTACTTGTATTAAACAATTATTGAGTGTGTAAATAGGCGTAGTAATAAAAGATAATGGCGGTAGATAAAATTTATTTTCATTATACATACCACAGATAAAACTGCGACAATTTAAATGACTGTTCAGTTGGAAAAAAAAAAGACTGGAGTAGCATTTGTGGATGTGCCGAAAAAAATACTAAAATTAAGGACGTAATAAAATCGCTATTGTGTTCTGGGGAGCAAGCATACGAACGCGAGATAGTTTTTGATAATTTTTATATGGAAAAAAAAATGACAAAAAGTGACAAAATCTATCGCGCACTCGTATGCTTGCCCGGCTGGTCTGATGGTTCTATCATGCCCGATGATAGGAAACTTGTTCATTCATTCGCGCCCGTACCACAAATAATTAGGTAATTATTTTGTAGGTACATTTTTCCATTTTGTTACCAAGGGCTTCCAAGTCTACAATGGAGTACACACAAGGCCACAAGAATTAATAGGTCAAATGATTACAGTGACCACGCAAATGATTAAGTCATTCCCGTGGTCTTAATCAATCATCAATAGTTCCTCAGACGTAGTAGGTATTGGTAGGATTGCATGATTGAATGTCATTAAAATAAAATAATAAGTACCCATATAATTTACTAAAGGAAAAACTCGATCTTAAACGAACCGCAAGTTTGATTAAGGCAATCATTGTATCACATCCGATTGCAATATACATGTAATTGTTACTTTGTTGATCCGGTTATTATGGGAAACGTTTGGCAGACTATAGTTAAATTACTGAGATTACATGGTAATCCTAGCACCCAAAAATTTACTAAACATAGTAAGTAGTATCTCAAACGGACAAACTTTAATGCTTTCAATTCTTAAGAAAACATAATAACGTACATAAGATGTAATAAATTGGTACGTACCTAATAACTATAATTAATAGTGTAGAAATCTTCACTTAAATGTGTTATATTAATTGTAAAGTAACTCTGTCGGCATCCTACTCTTTTACAGCTAAACCACTGAACTGATTGTGGTGAAAATTGGTATGGAAATGTTACAAATCCCAAGGAGGGACAAGGGCTTATTTTTATCGACGAATCAGGCAGGCAGAAGCTAGTATTATTTAAAAGACTGAGAATATAACGTAACAATTTGTGCCTAAAACCGGCTATCGCATATCTGTTACACAGTGACGTTGCTAACAGACACAATACTGTATATTAGTAGAAATGTGCAAGTTTTCCATTCGTAATTGGCAGTGGTTACGTACTCTAATGATAGTGTTCGGATAGTACCGCAAACCACGTGCACTGGGAACCGCAGACGAGGTAAGCCTGAGGGCTCTTTGATAGCGGGTTCAAAAGATAAAAAGAAACAAAATGAAGAATGTTTGATTGCCATCAAATAATATAAATATTGAATCATAATCCTAACCCTTATAACAATTTGCAATGTTATACACGAGACAAGATTAACTTCAAATAGGCCTTTATACAAGACAACAATTTGCTTAGCTAAAACAGATTAGGATTTATTATTAGATTGTTGTCAGTGTCCATAAAGTCATAAAGTGCAAGTCTGAACCTAGTGGGTCAAGGCGAAACAATAATGAAATAATTTAGTCAGAATATAAATGTGATAATGATAATAATTATGTCTAGCAATTATTCATACCAACCAAGTATTTCTCTGTTAATACAAGTAATATTGTCATCTTAATAGTTGTTTTTACTCAGTACAATAATAAACTCATATTGAGGTTTGGTCCATTCATAAGCAAGTAATTTAATACGGCATTTTGTAATTAATTTGAATAAAATATTCATCATCAAACCTAATCACATACAATGTGGAAATAAAATCATTCATTAATCATTATGATAATATAATCTAGTTATCCATATTATACTGGCTTAGTTATTTATACAATACAATTACTTTATAAAATACATGATGTTGACCATTATAATATTGAGTAAGTGATATAATGGTCATAAGTGTACTTCCGTCTACATAATGACTTAATATATAATTACATACTGCTAGAGATTATATTATACCTTGTACTTTTGTTTGTTATTTAAAACAAAAAGCTGAATATGGTGGGTAATACATACCCACAGCCAAAATATTGGTATTTATTGATACTGGTGGATGCGACATAGCGACATTTATTGAAACCACAGCTTCTATACATGGCCAGTATGCATTTCCACCGGATAAAAAATTCTCTGGCGAAAAAAAAAATCCACGTCTTCCGAACAAATTGCACGATCGCAATGTTCAAATTGTTCGGAGAACGTGATTTTTTTTTTTTCGCCAGAGAATTTTTATCCGGTGGAAATTGATACTTACCATGTATAGAAGCTGTGGTTTCAATAAATGTCGCTATGTCGCATCCACCCCGTATATGAAAGGCCTTTAATTGTCTCATTGAGTGTCAGTTAAAAATATAACAATTCTCATCTTAAAACAACTTATTTATTTCATTTAACACGTGATGTTTCTATGTATGTGTATGTTACTTCTTATCCAATGACTTCATATCCTAAAGATATTATTAATGCGAAAGTTTTTAGGATGTGTGTATGTCTGTTACTCTCTTACACTAGACTACTGGGGATGTTGTATCGTATAACCTGGGTGGACATATTATTATAGACAACTTCAGACGCGAGCGAATCAGCACACGAAATCTAGAATTTTATTTGCTATCGCTCCGAAATATAATCTACACTATCCGCTCTCCGCTTACAAACAGCCCACACCTTGACGATAACAAGCAAACGCCGCCGTTCATCGTTTTAAAATATTTATTATTATCATTATAACTTTACGTGGTTCACTGTCTCGAGCTATTGTTTAGAGTTCCCGTTTTAACTGCTACTGCTTTATACTCCTATCATTTGTACATCAAACGGTCTATGAGGACTATGTTTAATTCAGTTTCTTGGAAAATGCCACACTGCATATGCTTTTGGAATATTATACCAGAGATATTATTATTATTGAACTTGTTAAGTCAAACCTCAGGTTCAACAAATTGAGACTTTATGCTGTGGTTAACAGATATAGAGGGTAGATTAAGAGAAGCGACATAAGGATAATTGAACAGAACAGAGTATAAGATAGTAGGTCATATTTGAAAAGAAACATTTTTATTTTTATAGAATTGTATCAATCCTTAATTGTGAAAGAAAATTAAAATAGAAACAATACAATAATTCAGAATGTAGATTACCTACTCATGCGAAATACATGTTGAATACAAACGACGTCGGGTACACAAATATATCTTCAGATATTCTTTAAAGCAAATGAGTGCATCTACTTATCGCAAGATACACACTCTGCAGGATGTATTGTGTTAGTAATGGTTATGTATGAGGATAATTTACATTATCCTGTGAGGAATCCAACTACAATAACATTTTTACTGATGGTTAAAACGTAACAAAATATTCATTGACAAACATTTGTTTGAAATCATTCTTAAGATATTGCCATTTTGTTCGCTTTCCTCCTTTCGGTTGAGTTTTGAAATTAATCCATTAAATTACTGTAAATTATCTTGCAATATAGCAACACCTATATTTCTTTTTTACTTTTCTTGGGCTGCGGTAACCACTTGACATTAGTTAAGGTACTCCACTGGTTTATTATCATACTTAACTTACAACACATTAAGTTTTAATGAATCTTCCAACACATTTAAAAAGTCAAACAATAAAATGACAAATCCAACTGTAGTTTTGCAAGTACATCAGTTCCGTTCCATTTTAGTTGCATAGTCATATAGGCTAAGTACCGTATTCAATATTCCACGCATAGTTCACACCTAGCATTAACTGTTACACGTTAAGGCTTACCTGTCACAGTTACTGACAACTAGTACGCATTTGTTTGTCCCAGTGACAGTAACGAGTAGCTATAACGTAATAAAAATATCTGTGTAACAAAGAAAGGTGGGATAACAAAACGAACAATTGACCACGAGTTATTGCCCGTTATTAGTGTAAAGGGCTGTCAAATTCTCTCTAAAATAGCATTTTTTTTTGAACTCTCAACAAAAAAAAAAGCATAACTGCGTTCCTTGAGTTATATTCCTTTGTAAAAAAAAAGACTCATTGAATTTGATATAATGATTTATTCAATAAGACTTCATTTTTAATTGATTAAAATAATAGCTTACTGCTTGTTATTATTTGCTTTATTTTTTTTATTACATAATCTACTAGGTTGAATAATATGCTTCTGTGAACAATAACGCTTATCTAATCGACATTCTTTTGTAGGATTTTCAGTTAGAATCGAGTCTGAGGTAATAATATAAGTAATTAAAAAATATTTGATTTCTTTGATAAATATATATATATTTTTCTTTTTTATTCTTACCTACGACGTTGTACTGCACTATGTAAAGAGTACATATAAAATAGGAATGTGCAGTAGTCGGTCGACGCAAAGGTTTTACCACAATATAATTTTAAATTTAAATACACATATTTTTTTTTAGATACGTACCATAAACTTAAAAACTTTTGCATTTTCCATACATTTCTATACTATGTTGTTGATACGAACAAGTAGGTACTTATGTTAATGTCAGCCCTACGATTGATGCCGGATGAGTGCAAGTGGGTGTGTTCAGGTACCATACTGCAATTGATTGATGGTATAATTCTAACATAATTGTCGTACAACGATTGGTCACGACGGACGATACTCGGTGCCGCCTCAGGGCGCGACTGCTGTTGCGTAGATGAGTTTCCGATAAAGCTTAGGTCATATTACTGTTATGGTGTATTCTTGTATCATTATCTGCAAAAGTGGTGAGGTATTGCCACTTATTGCGGTAGAAGACTAACATTGCATTGTCTTAAGTTCCTTTCCATTAAACGTAATGAGGATTTTGCACAAACGAGCGATTACAACAACAAATACTTATTTTACTACATTAACGAAGGTTTATCAATTTTAGCATCATTTTTAAGTAAGTCTTTTCAGGAATATCGGTTTCCTCTTTTTCATTTTATTTAAATTCTGAACCAATTTTCTGAACGCATTTTCACGAAAGCACAGGCAAACTATATCAGCAACAGCTAAGGGCAGCATCGAAAACACTGTTCCGCTCAACTCTATGCCAGATGTCAGTTCCGTGTTTAGTTGTCCACGGAACTGACATTTTTAACAAGCTTTTATTTGTCGATTTTTTAAAATGAAGTATCAACAAATTGATTAAGTTACTTGAGACCTACACCTAATATAAGACAGATTATACTCGCCTATTTCTACATTATAAACCGTAATTCCAAAGACCACTCCTGTCATCATATTTATGATCTCTACCATATTATTTGATAGGTACATCGGGTTTACGCAGCAGTTTCGATTTAATTACGGCAAAGGTGATATCATGCTAATTTATACGTTAATTTTGTAAGGTAGGGCTTGTCTTGTACTTAATTAGGTAGCTATTCATGAATAAGGTAGCTAATATCGAGGGATGTTAAATTATACTCAATGGCTATACTAAATTTAATTTAGTACTAGAAACAGATGCGTTATTGGTAAAATTGATTTTCAATTCTGATAATAACTTAATGAAACACAGTTCATATCATTTTGCATGATACATTTATATTTTGGGAATTTCAATGTAAAATAAATATCAGTTTTTCGAATAAAGTTTATTGCGTGCATTGAGCTTTTCTAAAACTCGCCCATAACAAATATTATAAAGCTCGGCCACAATTGCTTGTCACGTAATATGGTTTAACTTTAATATTATTGAGTTTTATATAATATAATATTATAGAAAAATCATATCTTGAACATTATAATGCATTCATGATTAAAACAATTTTGACAACATTACCACCAACAAAAAAAATGATTTGTCTATAAAAAAGATAAAAGCTTAATAATATTTAAGCTAAACCCATATAACGTTAGTATGAAAACAGGAATCTACCCTTAAAATGACAAAATTATTTTTCTATATAATATGCAATTTTTTTATTAATAATTTATAGACTATTATAATAATAAATGTAATTTTGTTTTTACTTCTTCTATCATAATTTGTTTAGTTTTTACCCCTCTCCTTACTCGATTAAAAATGCATTAATTGTAATATTTAAGGAACGAGATACTTCATTAAAAGTACAGTATAAATTAAAATTACACACTCTTCTTTTTATTACATCAAAATAATCTCTATATTATCCAGCTATCTCGGCTTATTGCCAGAGACGTACATATTATATTAATATCGTATTAATATTAATAAATTTCTATTTGTGTATGAAGAACGGAGGAAACATGCAAAAGTATGGCGGTTTATCGTCCCACGCATATCGTAAACTTATCGCGAAACTTTCGGGTCATCGTGGAGCAACTGGTGTGCTTTTTACTTTTTTTTTCTGTTTAGTATCATTTAAAAAAATAATAATAAAAATATTTATATTCTCTTTCACAAATTGGTAAAAGATACATTGTAATGTTGTACAAACAGAGACTGGTGTCTGATTTAGGATAGACTAGATCACCAGTATTACTACCAGATTTGTCTTAATGCTAGTTTTACAGTAATTACTGAAGTACCAAAAGTTTTATTTTGACAAAAAAGGTTATTTAACATACTTCCTACAAATATGTAGCTTTTCACTCTAATTTATATACTTGATAAATGATAGCTTTGGTGCAGTCATTCGGCAGATGGTCATTTTGGTTCCATCCAATCCATGTTTTGGCGGATATCGGCACTCTCGTAAAAAAGAAAATTTAAGATATCTATTTTCATAACAGCAGGTTTCATCAATTCATTGAACTGATACTCCAATTAACCATGCATAAAAAATTGTCATATGATGACTAAACTGTAGGTACTGCCAAACTAAATCCTTTTACATGTTTTTTTTATAATTTAATTGTGGAGGTTTGTATTTAGCAATATGTATATACGATAATGTTATTAGTCTGTAAGCGTTCTGTAAAAACAAAAAAAAAAGAATTAATCATGCAAAAAAATTGTCATATATGATGACTAAACTGTACTGCCAAACTAAATCCTTTTACATGTTTTTTTATAATTTAATTGTGGAGGCTTGTATTTAGCAATATGTTTACGATAATGTTATTATTCTGTAAGCGTTCTGTAAAAGCAAAAAAAAAAGTTTTTAAGATTGCCATAGCACACTCGAAAACGTGGATACACAAAACGAGAATTCGTTTCGATGATAGTAAAACACTGTAGCTTTAAATAAAAGTTCAGAAGTCGTAAGTATTAAAAGCCCCCGTTTCCGGGCGAGATATAAATACCGCAGTAAACTATGCATTTCTAAATATTTTCGAACTCCTTCACGACGCCATCCAAGATTGCATAATGTCGAGCATATTTTTTTTAAGAATGCAGATAAAAATCTCGTGTCGACAAGATTTATTTTGAATTCTAAATATAATAGACCGTTGAAATAGAAAGAATATAAGAAACAGAATAAATAATGCTGTTTCAGAACGTGTTCATAAAGCTTTGATTCGATTCACGAAACCGCTAAAACATATAATCGTTTCAATAAATGGGGCTGTACTATTTGTTCCAATCGATTGTAAAATCGAGATATCGTTATTGTCTGCTCATGGCTTTATACCATAATGGTAGAAAGATAAAATGATCGACCTTTATGAAGTCAATTTACGGGACAGACAATACTTTATGGTTAGTATTATAACAAAGTAATATTGATTAATAAATCATTTCATAATTTAACGATTTAACAAGCTTCAGCCGAGATTAGTCACGCACACGACCTGTGTTTACCAACTAATTGTTTTAGATTTCAATGTAAACGGGACTTTGTGGGATAATCGCCATAATATTTTTTTAGATATGTATATAGTAAATAATAATTACTATGATAAATTAGTTACTAATGAGTTAGTTTCAAGTCTAAATGTGTAAGAAACACAAGATAGGTACCTATTAAATAATAACGTGTAAAAAGTTTGTTTCTTGAAAAATATAATATTATTAATGTTTGCTATATTTTATCTGCGTGCAGTAGGTAACCTAGTATATTAATAAAAGGCACAATAACACTCAAATTACATAAGTATGATTACATGTATTTTATAATTTAACACTAATAACTACGTATTGCAATATGCAATGTTTAAATCTTCATGAAATTATAATGATGATAATAATTATAAAGTGCTAATTGCAATTTCCGTACATCGAAGTCATCGAACAGAATTATTGATAAAATACTATTTACAGTACTAACTGTTGCAAGTTACAAACGGTATTGCCTCTCCTATTTTGGTGATATTTCACACTATCAATAGGAAAGTTTCACAGTGCCAGTAATTTCCGCATTTAGAATAGAATTATGGGAGACTGTTTTTGTCCTAACAAACGTCGTACCATAGAAGACAATGCACTAATGATACCGACGTTAGAAGTCTAGTGCGAGCCGCGACCCGTGACCTGTCAGTGGTCGTCGGACCGAGACCAATCCGATCAACCTCATTACCGGCACAAATGCACTGCACTGCAACTCACCGTATGAACCACGTAAGAAGATATTTCGCTACGTAATTCGTTTGTATTAATCGTCACTACTTTGCTTTCCTAGGTTGTATTGTGATGTTAAATTGCCAAGACCCTTTCTGAAGGATATTAAATCCAATGAGAATTATCCTAATCTGACCCATAATTATAGAGATTAGCGCGATCAAACATAATAATATAAACTCTTTGGCTATAGAGCCGAAACACTAAGTCTAAAATGATATTAAAGAACACAACCCTATTAACAAAGCAATAAATCTAAAAAAACGTGCTGCCACGTAATTACAAAACTGTTTCAAAGTTCACAAATAGTTTGTTGCATTTTTTGCAACGATTAAAGTTTTTTTTAACGTTGTACAGTTTTCTAACCTAATACGCAGTCTTAATTTATACACTGTAAAACTTTTTATATAGAATATAATTGAATGCAATAAAAAGCTGTTTTTATAACACTTATAAGTAGCTGCGGTCGTATTTTCAACTCCGTTGCATTTTAAACAGTTTTCATTCACAATGGAAAACTCATTCATTAAGCATGTTCAGCTGTTCGTTGCGTTAAAATTGAATTTTTCTTTGTCGTATAGTACCAAAACGTCTGCTCAACCCATTTGTCTCTATCATGCAATTTGCATTTAAGTTTGTTTATACAGACAAAATATTGTGGGAGTCAGCAATTTTGATCGGGCGAGACGTTGCAATTTAGAATATCTCATGTTTCTGCAGAGTACCGTGTTTGTAATTCATCACTGTCTTGACCCTTTTTACGATAACTATCATTCGGATTTTCTTCATCGCTAAGATAAATCTCAGAATAGGTTTCTAGAGGAAGTAGGCAAGTACTAGAGCTAGTATAAACAAGACCATGCGCTTTGCAATGACGCAAGCTTATTTTGAATATATTCATGATCAGCTATTGTTCTGTCGAAATGTGATTGAGTAACCAAACATTAGGAAGTGGCAGCATTAGTCATAATAATTCAATTATACACAACTGCTTAAACACATGTTGGTTAAACAAAACTTGAGTTAAACTCCTGTTGTGCATGCCATTCGAATGTTGTCACCGCTTGTTGGTTGTTTAAACGCGTTCAAGATATAAGATAATCTATTTTGAGATATAGACAAAAGCGTCTGTCATGATCTAGTAGCTGAACTGTGCCCTCACGTGTACCTCTGCTATGACCGAAGTAATCAACCTCATTGCACACACCACTCCTTGTTATCGCACGACAAATATGCGACGGAGTTCACTAAATAGCTACATTATCATCTCGTCCTAAAGACTTCCACTGCTGGACAAAGGCCTGACGTAACGTAGGTGACTTCATAGATAGATAATTTTATTATTTTATCCATTTTGATACGCCTAAGTTACCTACAATTGAAATTAGTAAAATAAATATTTAACAAAATAGAAATGGACTATAATGAAATAAGAAAGATGAATGGAAACGATATACATACGAATCACGTCGATACCGAATGATTGAAAACAGAGCAGACAGATGGAAAATATTGTAACCGGCAAATGACGAAAGATATCAATTAGAATATGGAAATAGAAAATGAAAAGAGTTCAATGAGCTCATTCTTCATTAATCCAGATTTACACGGTGTAAAGATAAATGGAACGGACATTAGCGGCACCCACACATGCGTTTACTGCACATGTTATAGCTTAATATTACGGGCAGTGCGCCGTAAGAAGACTTCATTAAATTATACAGAGTAACGATGTCGGAGCAAAACACGGGGATGTAAGCAACCCACGTTGATCCACAAATTTCGAGAACTAAGTATTCTGACAGAATTAAAAGACAGAGACCCAATCTACAAATTGGTTACATTAAATGCAACAATAGGGACGGAAATCATTATAGATTGACTCTAATTTCATACGAATTTGTCGTTATTACTAAATTATTAGAGTGGCATGCGAGGACATTTAAAAGTCGAGAGGTTCGTTAAATATAAGTTTAATTCACGTCCATCTGTCGTACCACTCTTTGAAGCTATCGCCAAAGATAAAACTGCCAGAATCGCCTCGAATGTTTAGATCGTTCTAAACAAAAATCATTCAATATTATCTCTATTTAAAGAAGCAGGTTAGTTATAAAACTTATGGGCTTAAACGGGATATTGATGGATGTATGGATCAGACGGATGGAAACCGTTAACATAACATTTGATCTGAAATGACTGGCCGGTCGTAACCTAAACAAGTTCCTAGACGGTGCAGCATGAAATGTTGAATATTTTTGAAACACATTCGCAAGCTTTTACTGATGTTTGCTCTCCGCATGATAAAGCACACACTGTTTGTGCCAGATATGTTTCACTAAAACAATTCAACCGTCCGGCTCGTTCGTAGTCGTAGGTAAATATAATTCCTGCTATACGTACTATTATAACCTAGCATTAGCTATGTAACGATCTAACGATAAGATCTTGGCAATATTATTTACGTAAATCTGCATGTAGGTATGTATGTTAGTTGGATAATTCTAATGAATTTTCAATATGTTAAGATAAGACATGAAGACATGGCCACATTATACAAAGAAAGATTTTATCGTACGCTTAATAAACAATATTGTGAACAAAGGTATAATAAAATACATAATGGTCCGGATTGCTATCCACGGACATTTTTACCGAATCGGATCACAAAGGCATGTAAAGCTCTCCAAAGTATGTTTATGGAGATACAGGATTTTACTACCGATGGCGATCCGACCGAATCTGACGCACCCGAATATGTCAGTGTCAATGAACTTTCAAATGGGTCATCAGTTAATTCACTATTCAATAGGATTTAGCATTTCCCATCAATCGAAGACACAAAAGGCTTTAGAAGCGCACGAGTTTATGTGCAAGCAAATGCAGCGCAAGTCTAATGCATTCTCGACGCGTTTGGTATAAATAGGTAAGCTTTTCAGACTGTTAATGAATCGCCGCGCTTTCTTCTTCGCGAAAGTAATGAAGGTGCGAAAGTAATCAAAGCGCCACTTGCAATTGTAAATCAACAAAGTATGAGTGTTGGAAAGAATCCAAAGAAAGATGCCAATGATAAAGACTAACTAAAAATAGATGGAATAAATTCTGTATGGTTTTTACTCAGAGATGTTACGGAGCTCCGCAAATACGTTACCGAAGCTGAATCTGAAATAGAAATTTTCGAATTATACTCGAAGAGTGATCAACAAACTCGATCAATGTAAGCCTACGTGTGACAGGTAACTAGATAATAATCATTTTTATTACGTGTTTCATAATAAAATTACTGTAGAATTTATTGTACATATTTAATTCTCCAATTCTGTAACTGAAACTATTTAAAACTTACGGATAAGCCGAAATAATTTCATATCCGCAACCATAACTGAAATCTATAACCGTATCCACATCTGAAATGTTCAAATCCATTACATCTCTACTTTAAAATAATGAAGGAACAAACAGATGTCTGCGCTTTCTCCGTATCTAAGATGGACCATTAAGACACGTATGAAGTAGGTACTGAGGGGCAAAAAGCTGAAGTAACGGACTCGACCGATATGGCAGGATTTAATAACTCCTCCGGCCCTAAAAGGAGAGCCACAGATGCCGGCATCGCGCTGTGCTGATGTCGATTCTCTATCAGCTTGTTATTGATATTAGTGTATTATTATATATTGTGCAGAAAACGGTAAATTGTTGGTGCATAATCGTGGGAAAATTGTTTACTGTTAAGTTTAACCAATTTAGAAAAGTCACTTCAGGTTTAACATGACTATTTTATTTAATACGATAAGACCTACGCAATAAAAATAAGATTAAATAAAATAGTAAAAATATAATGACTCAGATATGGACTGTTATCATAACATTGAATAAGTTACAAAATAAGGATAACTGAATCTTAAAAAGGATACGTACTGTATCAAAAAACAATAAATCTATACTTTTTATTGGATTTGAGGACTTACAGCTTACGAAAACGATAAGCGATAAACGAAGTGCAAAAGCTAAACATGTATGCGATTTCTTCATGCAAGACTCATAATTTTAATTTAATCAGTGGGAATATCTGAATGCGTTTGTGTCCGACCAAAACAACGTGGCAAGCCCTTATTATATACAAAGCTTATAGTTATTATAGTATTATAGTTATTGTAGTACAGTTATAGTTTCGTTCAACATGAATTTTATGTGCAAAAGAATATAATTGTTTGACGTTACTTATTTTCGCAAAACTTGCCGAATTACATCACCTCGGTCGGACACTAAGCAAAATTGCACATTCATTTAATTCCAACAATCGATATAAATATTTAAATTGATAGCCGTGTTTCTATCGATATCGCGAACATCACTATAAGAACCTGTAGGACTAGAATGAAGTTAGAAGTGTCCATGTATTGGCTATGCTATGATCGAGCAGCCTCATGTACCCAGTATGTGCTCAGCATATCATTTGCTATGTACTTACAACGCGGAACAGAACATGTTTCGCGTTTGCAGTGCATTTTTCCTTTATGGGACTAGGAAAAGAATTAATTAGGCTGCTATCTATCTTGAAATTTATGTGGCTAACGTATCAATCGTATGAATAAATAGGACTGTTGATTGAATAAAATATATTAGCTTTCTATAAATGGATATAATAGAGTGGAGGACGGAAAAAATTGTCAATGATAGATAGGATGCTAGCAAATCAGGGGTGGATCGCGAATCAATGAGAGTATATATTTTGATATTCATCAGAGAGGCCAGTTTTTACTGTAACCTACATTAAAATGTAATCTAATGAGCAAAAATCTGAAGGTGTGTTCAGATTTGTGTCGATACAATCCTAGCCATGAATTTAATTTGAAGAATATAAGAATATCTTACAGTAAAACTCAATAAACTGACTAAGAAGGATCACTACACTATGATCAGCAACCGCGTCCAATGAGGCAGTGACTTGTAGACAAAATAACAGGTATTACTGTGTGGAAAATACGCGAGTACGGGTTCTTTTATTAGAGATTTGAACCGGAACAGGGCCTGTCACACCTACAAGCAATTCACACTAACGCTGAATACAAATTTAGCGTCCGAACCGAGCCAACTCATAAAATAAACTGAACACATCGATGTTAACACTAAAGACCACGATAATTACGCTAAAATACGCTCTAAATATACGAAATTGTGAAAAACAAACTCTGTCAAAGATTTACAGTTTTTGATAAAATACGAATATAGCTAATACTAGCTAGCCATCGGCTTGCTGTCTACAATAGCGCTAGAGCAAAACTATGTAAACAACAGCAGAGGACTAACAATAACTTTACCTAGACCGGAACACTTTTAAAATATCTATGTTACCACCAGGCCCTAAACCTTTAGTCGACAGGTGTCGACTTCCTTATGTTAATTCACAAAATATCAAACTACCATGTACCATTAAAATTTGGAGAAATAACAATAAAGTTAGGCTAAACAGTAGAAGTAAAACATTTTAAGATATTAGTCACGGCGTACGTTCCAAAAGCATTGTTTCGACAATGTGCTCGACATACGTTTCGTTTCGCGTCTCTATTTCTAGAATAGTTCACGTTTACTTTACAGCTCAGTTTTTGCGCGCGAATTAAACATTGATGGTATGATTTCCAATTGGTTAAACACTATTTCAAGAACTGGCAAAATATTCGAATACTTCGAATCGATAAAATGGTCGCAATTGCATCTGTATAGGTCAGTTTCTATGAACTCAATCGTACCACATTTATGTGCATCGTTAAAGGTTTTCATCATTGTGTACGTGCGCGATGCTTCGGAACGGTCCTTTTGATCGCCAATCAATATCTTCGACGATCAATTTATCATGAGATTTACGTTCACATTGTTAGATTCCTTAGTTATTCAGATGGTCTCTGGACGGATCCGTTCGCAAATATGAATATGCATAGTTGAATAAACAGGTCAGATAACCATGGAAATCTTGACACTGCAGTTGCGCAGGAGCACACACAATACATTGATAACATTTTACTTTAGGATCATCGCATCAGGTTCCCACATCATCACATAATAAATTCTTTAATTGTTATTCGTGAACACGAAATTATAATAAAATTCTATTAAATTTATTCAGTGGCGGTGGTTCGTTAGATGCCACCTTATAAGGTAACCAGACAAGTGCTGGCGCCAACAATATATCAGATTAAGTCTATGAGTCAAGCACATCTCACTTAAATGTTTATTCAATTTTGAATAGCGCTTTTAAGGTTATATTGATCCATAACATTATTTACGTAAATTTAAAAGTACTCACAAAATCATAAATTAATAATAATATACGCCTGCATTAATAACAGATTAATCACAGCGCATTAGTTAAGAAATATAAAGATTTCTTCGTAAATAAAAGCATAATACCACCAATAAGAGCGCAGACAAAACGAAACAAGATAACTACAAGAGATAACAAAATTATGAAATTTTTATTACCGAGGTCAAATCCAAATATGACGAACATTACACTTAATTGCAGTCCATATTTGCAGCGTTTTAAGTTGTCTTGTTTAAATAAACAAGCGGATCGAATATAACGGACGTGTGTGCATCAAAAATATTTTCAAATGCAATCTTAGCTTGGCATAGTCCGAAGATGGCTGTTGCTGTTATCCGATTACATAGTGAATCATTGAATCAGTTCGTTGAACTCATTTCCTAAAAAGGTTCTATACATGTTCGTTTGAGTACAAATCTGTTACATACAATGAATGAGTGATATCTTTGAGGGGCGTGCTGTCGTGCACGCATCAACTACAATCATTCCAAAGACGAGATATCCCTGACATAAGTCACCAAATGTAGCAGGCTGCCAACCTTGTGTTTCTATTTGTATGACTAACGCGGTGCACTATTGCATTACAAACTTGTTTTGAGCGACTGCGAGGCGGAGAAATGCTCACAATTTTATAAGATAAAATAATGTCAATAATGTGTTAAGTGTAGTATTTAAGCATGATAATATGATGACCTATCCACCTACAGGGAGTAGGTGGATACTAAAAGACTATTATCAATCTAGTAATTGCACTAGTTACTACTCAGTTACGATATTTGTACGAATAAGTACTAAAGAAATAAATTAAAATGGACAATAATGAGATGATATGAATTAATTACAAATGTTTATATTTACAGTGCAATTGAGTTGCTTGGGAAGATCGTAATGCTCATAAAATTAAGTGTGTACATACAAAAATGTTGACACTTATTACAAACACGGTTGAAGACGCGGTTTAGCACATGACAGTTGAATATTAATGAGAGGACAATTACTTCTCTTGTTTACTTACAGAAAGTTGTCATGCATATTTTGATAAATGACTTGTGAATGAAACGTAAGTCGCATAAATAAGACAAAATATTTGATTTAACGTTAAATGAAATTATTGCAGGGATCGCTGCATCTTACTTAAAATGTACTGACAGACATTGCATAGATTGCAAGATGCCAGAAACCCCACTCGTTCAGTATCCTCTGTTTTTGATATCTCTGATATATTGATCAATTAAAGCCTAAAAGGTGGTTTTCTTAGTCAGAGGAATAATATAGGGTAAAATTAAAACAGCAAGAGCATAAAATCAAAGCAGACCAAAATATTCCAGTAATTGTTTCCTGTATACGGAAATTGCATGGTCCCAATTCAACATACCTAATGGCGATTTCTGTTAAACCATGAAATACTATTCCAGTTTTCTTAGAACCATAAATATAGGGAAAACGAAATACCTCACTCTGGTCTAGAGTTAAAAGCAAACGTATGACAAACTGTGCAATATAAAATAAAATTAAATAAAGTAAGAAACATACTTTTGACATTTAAAAGTGACAGAAAACCGCAGAGTTTATTGAACTACTAGAAAGTTACTGTCATAAATTTGGCAGACATAGTACAGAGACAGACTGGTACAAAATATTGGTATCTATTAATAATTTCTCATTTCCGTCATTAGCAAGCACTAGCTTTTATCTACGTCATTTTCATTCCCTTGACCTGAGTAGCTTGACTTTTCAGATTAATCTCAGAATCATACGCTATTATAAGACATATTACATCATTACTTACATCTGGGTGTTCTTTTACTGGCACGTAAACTTTTTCTGTGAGTGTGGTGGGCATGCCTTCTGGTTCTGGTAGAACGAGTGGTTCTTTTTTAACTCCATTTATTTGGAATAAACTTGCTCGAACTTTTGCTATTTCTGAAAAGAAAAAGAAAAACATACTTTAGTAATTACACATAGTTATTATGGTTGAATTCTTTTGCACTAATTGGAAGGACTAGGCACCACCGTGGTTAACCTGCTGCTAAATAGTGCTTGCATTAATGACATCCAGTTGATTACCTTGACCTACACGGGACCATATAATAAAGAGGATCCCTCAAAATGTAGTGAGTCATAGTGACGCATCAGGAATCTATGGACGATTGTAAACTGTAACTAGACTATTCTTCTTCTTCGTCGTGTCGATGCCTGAGTCAAATTTTATTTTGATTTGCCATCGTGGTGAAAGGATTAGCCAATTCGCTTTGAAGAACTCGCGAATTTCTCAGGGTGCGCCGGACGTAGGGAATCGTTGTGTACGTCACTCCTTTCATGCACTACTAGACTTTTGACTATCATCTAAAAAGTACAGTTGCAACAGCTGCTGTCATACATTTCTGACATGATATAATAATATGTCATATCGACTCGTTAAATTTAGCATTCAGCCCAAACGTTTACTAGTAAAGATAAAAGTTTATGTCCCGTGGAAAATGGCCGGTTTTATGAGCACATATTTTATCTTTAAGGAAACTAACAAAATTCTTGTTGTAATGTTTAGTTTTAGTATCTAATAATAAAACTAAATAGCATTGATGATCAGGGTATGTTTCAGTTGTAAATCTGTAACGCATTGTGAAACCTAGTGGGGTATACAAGAGCAGACTTTAGTTATGTAATCAATACTTTTAGTACCAATGCGAACGGTAATAAGATTGAATTGAACACTTGAACAATAAAACCAATTATGGGTATGAATGACATCATTAGACAAAATTATCTGCAAATTGTATGTGAAGCAAAATATGGGTAACTACCCAGAAATAAGTAGAAACTATGTATTTGTAAAACTATATTGATTATGAGGTCAAAGTTTTCGTAGTTAGTCAATCTGATAATTATAGGCCCTAAAAATAAACTAAGTTATGATTGGGTATTTCGATTTTTTTAAGTGTTTGCAACGCCAAAAATAAATTCATTGTCATTGTTTAATGTGCAGAAAAATCATCAATTCGCGGTATATTTTAGAACAACGCACTAGGAATAACTCCAGTGTCGCGGGGGTGTTCACAAACATACATTTCACACACACAAAGCACACCCAGAGTCAGAACTATAATCTTTGCGGATCACCCAAAGATTTGTCCCGTGCGCGTGTGGGGATCGATCCTACATCACCAGCGCATTCAAAACTCGTGCACTCTATTCCATATATTATCAATACAATCACTGCAGTAAGTCACGTAGGTACCCTTAATAAAACTATTGAGCGCTACGATATTATCTGCTATATGAGGTTCAAAGACCATATGGCTTGTTCGTGCAAAAATGTCATACAACTCATGTAGACTGGTGATTTCCCCACCGTATGTGAAGAATCGTTGTGCAAACACTGGCTCTCGTTTTATCTTCCTTATCCAGATAAAGAGGTGATGAGTCACCGTTCGTTTCCGGACTGCGCAATCTGACGACCATCTGTTTTGGTGATATGGTTTTAAAAAGTGAAGCGACAGATACAAATACGTAATCCACTTGTATTTTCCGAATATCAACATATTCGACGAAGAATACAGGATACTGGAGACAATCCAATACTGAGAATGTTGGATTTTCATCTGCTTTGCATTTGCCGTCTTTTGTTGCTTCACAGTTTTTGTTGTGTCGAAATGGCATTATACTAAAATAATGAGTAATTTCAACAAATAAAATATTGAAAATGTTTGGGTATTTTTTTGCCTAATTTATACTAATTAATTTAGTTAGTTTTGGTCGAGATGTCAAATCTCGAAACTTTTAGTAGTATATTGTATTATTATTTTGGTAGATCAATAGTGGATCTACTACATATCCGTAGATATTCGCAAAACTGGTATTCATTACATCACTAGTATTAAATATGCCGAGTGGTATTACGAGCACGGGCCACTGCATAGCTGTCCGTCCCACTTGGACATCCTTTTCACTTTAGTCTCCTTATCTAAGGTAAGCATAAAAGTAGGTCCCATAACTTTCAAGTTATTATTTAACGCTTAACGAATAAATTTCTCCGCAATTTTAATTTAAATGCATCTTTTTAATATTTTGGAGGTCCGTACGATAAATGCATCGGATGAAACGATCTTACAATAATTATAATAATATGCATCGAAAGATGATCTTCAGTGATGATAATCGTCAGGGCGTGGTCTCCATGTAGCATTTTATTTCAGAAAATATTTTAGTTTTGCAACTGAAATTTAAATATCCCAAAGTTAAAATTTCAAGATACCTACTTGGAGATAAGTTTCAGAATCTATTGTGTGGGTGTGGGGTGGCTGGTGCTATCGAATAGGTCTTTGAACTGAAAAAGGAATCCGAAAATGAATCAATCGAAAATCAATAATGATTATTACTACAAATATGGCAAGGATAAAATATGACATGTACATAAAGCGCTTCACATACGGCAGCTATAATGTATATTACATCCCGGGATGTAAAGTTTTACATTACCTTTCTTAAAGTACTGCTTATGATTGCATCAAGACTTAGTCATGCTTATATTATATTTGATGGAAAAAATATCTTACAAAACTACTTACATATGATTAGTTAAGAGAAGTATTTGCATGGAGTATACGTTGGTGCTTCAATTTGCTAATCTCTCACGCTATCAAGCGGCCCATACGTACCCACATATCCGGCTGACCATACCAAGTGGAAGTCTGGCGACAATGCAAAGAAGCTTTCACACCATATAAGGGAGGCAGAGTCAGCGAACAAGCTATTAACTCGCCACGGGACTCGTGTGATAGCCAATGGATTATTCAGTTAATTGCCGCCCTCTCTTGCATATCGGTAAGCATTTAGGATGATATGTTTATGTGACAGTTTTTGATGAATTTTAATTGGTGGGTGTCGGGTTATGTAGGCTGGGCTACTGTGTTCCGCTGAATATATTGACGGGCCATAAATTGCAAAATGAATGGGTGCTTGTATAATCAACCCAGTCTCTTTCTGCAACAGACACAGAGTTTGGGAAAAGGATTGGTTAGACAAATAAGTCAAAAATTAGTCCGTTAGAAGATTCAAGATGATGAATGTAATCAATCAACCATGCAAGTTGTGATTCTGTGTGTGACCCACCGCTTGTGAAAGTTGGTCTAGTTTATTTTGAGTTAAATTGCTACCGGAAACCAGATCAAAGAGTCTATCACCAAACAGCGAGCTTTAAATAAAACAAACAGTTTAAATCATTGACGAAGAAACATCAATGGTCAGACAAGGTTACATCAAGAGCAGATCTCTTAAACCTTTTGTATCTTGTCACACTGTTGACGGGTGTCGAAACACTTGTACTGGAGGAACAATACAGCAGTCTTTGTATTGAATGATAGGTTAAATAAAAACAAAGGCGGTCTAATGGAGGTTGTTTTCGCAGGTTTTGGGGCTGTCCATCCGTCACTTTGTCTTGTCTATGCGCTAGTTTGATTAATGTATGTCGATGTGACTTGAACGAGGTTGGGTATGTCGCCTGAAGGACGCTCGTGATATAACCTGAGCCTTCTCTTGTTGCGTTTGATTTGGATCCAAGGTATTTTATTCAGCCCGAAAAAATGAAACTTAGCAAATAAGTTTCCGTTCCTATCTTCTTATACATATCGGTTTGTACAACGCTCAAGTATGGAGCTGCCAATACGTCCGGGTTTCCACGAATTTGTCCTAGATTGTGAGAAGCATCCGAGCTGGATTCTCATGAAATCCGGGTAACACACGGACACAACCTGACGCCACGCAAACCCAGATTGTTGATGCGTTTTTGTTTTAATTTACATTGACTATTCAGGGAAATAAATCGACCACATGTTACCCGTGACTGCGTAGCGTCAATACACCATTAGGAGTAACAGATCGTCTTGTCATAGTTCAATAGCGTGTGGTTGACGTTAAATTAGTCGGGATCTTTCATCAGTCTACCCACTAATTTGAAGTACAAGGATGAAGGAAGCTATTTAATTGACAGGACTAAATTCTTGTTATTCGAGACCTTTTCTTTGTGTTTGTTTATGGTAGTTTTGGAATAAATTACGAGCAATAACATAGTCTTTGTTATTTATCATTTTTGTTAAGAGCATAGAAATAATATAAAGACCAATTTAATCCTCCCGTCCGGCAAATTCCCAAAACAAAATCTTTTAGAACGCGAACTAATGACAATAAAGCTACGTAGAAATTCCAAGCACACGCATACGATTGTTTATAATTTGTAGGTATGGGTAGGTAATAATGAGTTGTTCAATAGCCAAAAGCATCGCACCATCTATCTATATATGAAAATTAATCACTATTTCCCTTGGTCACGGTATCACGCGTGAACGATTGAAACGACTTCGCTGATTCTTTTTATGTTGTGTTTGTTATAGTCATGAGATGGTTCTTATGAAAGAAAAGATTCGGCAACTTGCGTGGAAAATTATAAAATTTAAGGATACTTAAGCACTATATTAAATTTTCCAATGATTTTCTAACGCAACCTTAGCGCTGAACTTTTAAATTGTACCTTTATGGGGTTGATATAACATAATGCGTGCTGCAAATATCGTCAGAGAATGTATACATAGTTAAGACAGTAAAACGACTGTCGGATCAGCTAGTAATGTATAAAATTAGTAAGAAGATCAAGATCTTAATTATGTTTATTCTCAGTTTACAATCGATGTCATCACCTGATTTTAGAATTTCTCGGGTAATTTTCCACACCATGTTTTTTACTGGGCCAGTTTCGTCAATCATCGTCTGTAAGTTGTTACAAAACTGCTGTCTGAAGTAATGTATAAGTGTATTTTATTGAATTTCCAGATGTAACAGAATATGTTCAATGACAGCTAACACGTTAACGGCTACGAGAGACGCATTAACCTATTTCTTATAAATAATTCTTTCAAGTTTTTTTAAAACATTCATGTTTTGATGTAAATGCAGCATTTTTGTACAACTAATGTGGCATACTATGTATTTACGGTTCACTTGAAGGTAAATAAAAGGTAATTAGTAATTATAGCCCATGAACAAATACAAACGTTTTTAAATGTGCACAGGAAAATTTGTAACACACTAGTTTTAAGCTTATTTATCAAAACCCTACAAAGAATGCAAGTTAAATAACCATAAAAATAACATGGGTGATATTAATCGCTAATTAATATGCGGCAATTAAATCGTATAATATATTATATCAAATCTGACGTTTCGATATGTCAGACATTGAATTTTAAATAGATCTGTCAAACAGGTTGAAAAGCCGCACGTTATAGTTAATAATAGTTATTTCTAACAAGGTTTAATTTTACCATTTACTCGGATTACTTCAACCGCAATCGCGATCGTTCTATGTACGTAATTCTAGCCTTGTGGGGTTCCCGTTGTATCAAGCGAAATCTATCTTTATTTACAACAAGTTATGATTGAAAATGCGATTAATGTTGTGATTATAAAATGATGTTGGGCCGCGTAGGAAGAGCATTCACTATAATAGCTGTGCCTGAGTGACAAATGTCATTTGTCATGTAAGGCTTCAACTTTCGGACCACCTACGAAAAGCTTTGTCCTAGTATGTTTCGTTTATATGGATAGAAGACGTGACGTTCATCGAAATAAATGATGCTGAATCCATATTTTGAGCGTATCTATATCGGTGATTGCAATATGTATCAATAATGATGATTAAGATTATTTAGAAGGCGGCATAAGTCAATATAAAGTAGCAGTGCCATCGTAAAGTAGCTAGAAAAAGCACCACTGCCTTATCTGTATCTAATCTACTGCGACAGTAAATAGGTGGCGTGTGTCGAACTGTCGATTTGATGATAAGATCAGATCCTCATTTTTTTCTATTACTGTCTATGGAAATCAAATCAAACTAGATAATACGTAAATACCTATTCTTTATATCTTTAGAATAGTCTTATTCTCCATTGTAACTCCGCATCTTGCCTTTCATTAACATCCGACTAGTTTTGACTGCGAAACGCAATTATTCTTAAAAAGCGGAAACCGACGCACCAAGAAACAAGCAGTATTCGTCAAAGATAAAAGAAAACCCTTTTCCGTTGGAAGTATAACTAAGTAATACCAGGCAAACTACAGAACTTAACCTAGCGGCTCGGCATACCGTCATTCACTTTGTACTCTGTAATCCTCTCCCTCATTCTATTCTGTTTACACATTTAATAAGCTGTACGTACAACGATATTATCATTCGCCGAGATACGTGATTGGATTTTGTGCATCAAGATTTGTTGATGGCCAAATTTTAGATCACGATTATTATTAGCATTGCTGTCGTATGATGGAGAATACGTACGAGCGCGAGATAGATTATTTCGCATTTTTGCTATGTTTCCCGTATAAAAATATGACAATAAAATTACTAAATCAATCTTGAGCTCGTATGCTTGCCCCCCCAGGTTCGTTATCAACATTTTGTTGCTTGCTAGGCCTCTCCAAAGCTTGATAACATCTATACCTATGTTATATTCCTAACAAGTGTTGAAATCGTTGTGTAATATGATGAGAATAATATCACCGACCTAAAATTTATTCCTGTAAGAGAACACATAAATAGATGTTCTACTGCAATAGGTGGCACTTGTGCAATTTCACTCACTTGTGCACTCATTTATTAAATTGCCAACATTCTGTAACGAAACAGCACTAGTAAAACAAATGATATCGGTTCTTAGAATAGACTCAGTCACAAAATCACTTTCGTTGCTAGATTCGGAGAGCGGAAACAATTAATTTCTTTCATCACCAGCCACGGTGGATGGTATTTTGTAATTCAACGTTGACGCCAGCGGCCGTGATAATAACAAACTCGGTAAACGGACGCGCAGTCTAGACAGTGAAATTATAAGGTGGTGCATTAATTAAACTTGACTGTCACAATTGGAGCAGAAACGAAAAATCACATTTGTAATCTTGAAGGACGAGCAACTATTTCAAATTCTAACTACGCTCCCACAATCCACAACTCTTGACTTGAACTCGTTAGGCTATGAGAAATTTCAACGAGATAGTTGCAAGTTGAGTAGGCGAGAATTTAGAGGCGGAGTAATAGTTTTGTTTTCTGCTAGCCTAGAGATTAATGTTCCCTGAATAGAATATATGAGGGTGTATTAAGAACAATGTAGACACAACGGGAATTTTCTCACGACGAGCGACGATGCGTAAACGTTACACCACGGTCAGTTGCGACCGGCTTCACTTGCGTCGGCGAACCACGAACACTTGAATCACGCGAATAATCATGTTGATATATTAAAATGTGTAATTACCCGTCACATAAATTACATCAGATGAATCAAAACGACGCAGATTCTTAGGCACGTATCGTTAAACTATGTTACAACTTATTTAATAAGTGTAACGGGTTCTTCAAAAGAAATAGCCGTTACACGAAACAGAGAAAACGTATTCGAAAGATTGCCTGCACTAACGTGTAGGAAGACCTTTGCCCTGCATATCCAGCTAGGTTAATATCGATAATAAATAACACTGGAGACAGGAAATATCGATAAATTTACAATACATAATAGCAACAACAATAAACACATCGAATAAATCAAAAACTGGACGTGGAACGAATGCAGGTTCCATAAAACATGTTTTACTCCTTAGAGGCAGTATCTGTTACAAATGAAGCTATTGCAAGAGAAGACGTAGCATCTGTCTAATCCAAGCTAAAGTCAAATTAAGTTAATGTGACATTTGGGAACAAAGACCCACGCATCCGGTAGTGTAGGACCCCATTGTATATTCTATTGTGTTACTGGACGGGCAATTTGTAATCAACCTTAACAAATCAACTTATTTAGTAATCAAGCCAGATTTACAACCATACAAGAACGGAACAAAACTAATGAGGTTGCACATCAAAGTTTGAATGTAAATAACTTAACTCATTCAATATATCTTACAACAATAATTACGTGTATATTAATAGAAAGCGATGCACTTCAGAATGATGAATGGGAACAAGATAATCAAAAGGCAGTAGTGAGTTAAGTAGCCGCCACGATCCAAGACATATTATAGTGTACTGATGCATTGCGCCGGCTATCGGATGTTTCCTACTTATAGACTAACCGTCAAAACGAAGCAGGAGAACATATAGCGTATTGCAAAAGAAACGTTAAAACTGATAAGATTCACCGATATGATTGGAAACATCATGAATAAATTTGCATACATTACAGCCAATTTATTTGGGCTACACATAAATATCAGAACTGCTCAACATCAAGAGCAATGTTAATTAGATATTTATTTGTCTATACCTACATGACATCACGGAAAAGAGGGCCTAACGTGTTTCTCAACACATTTAAAAGCTAACTTAAAAGCGTCGTATTATGTTCTGTTCTATTACTTGAATTACTTCCTGCCTACGATGTCAAGTACCATAGGCTAATGTTTAGTCATGCACATGCATTATGCAAAGAAATCTTTAATAAAGCAGCTGCAGCTGTCGTTGATCTTTCAATCATAGAAAGTTCAAGCGTTTTGATGAAACGCCTATCACTGCCTTGAGTAACATGATTAAGTTTCTAATTGATTTTTATATATCATTTAGCCATGCTTAACAATATAATACTAAAAACAGTCAGTTACTTAAAGCGTGGCTTGGATATCTCCGTTTGGAAGAGCGATAGATCGATAGACAGAATCCTAATGTCGCAGGTTCAAACCCCACTTCAAGTCCAAAATTCTTTTCGATTGTTTTTTAGTATTATGATCAAACTTGATTTAAATTAATCAGCGTTAGAATACTTTTTGTTATCTTAAACACGTAACATATCCAAATGTAACCTATTCTTTCGTGATCGTGACCAAAATTGAGTTGTGTTAAAGTTGTTTGTGTGTCAAGCAAACTTAACGACGCCAGTGTTATACTAGTATCATAATTGATGGTTGTTCCGAGATCTTCATTAATCATTCCAACAACGCGTGGGATGACAATAATTATACTAAGAAAAGTGACGAAATGGCAGTGATTCACTTGTGAATGAAAACAGTACAATACAAGTTGATTCGGACGCTCAAAACAATACTGTTGCAAAATAATAAGTGCATAAATCTCTGGCAAGAGCAAGTTGACATTGGCCATTACGAAATGCACTCAAATTGGAAACCTGTTGGAAATGCCAGCACAGGTCTAGAATAGGGTTGCCAACCGTCTTGTTGCCTGTATGTTTAGAGTTCTTTCACTTCAAAAACATGTATAGTTTATTTACGCAGCGTCCTAGGTTTTAAACGTTTTGGTTACGTAATTACAGCGTTTGAGCTTCAATTAAAATTTGGTGACAGGAAACCTATAAAATGTTTATTTATTTATTTATTTATTTATTCATGCACTTGGAGGTTCGCTGATAAGACCTCGCCCTATAGTCTTGGTATTTCCAACTTCAAGTAAGTAAGTAGGCAAGATTGACAACCCTATACTCTACAATAAGTGATTGAATTGCTTTTATCGTGATATCCTAATCTATGCGCGGTCGAAGGGTCGCTCTGTCACATTGTTTGCGATACGACGCGACATTTGGGAATTCGCTGAAGACCTATCGGCATTCGGCACCCTTTGGATGTCTTGTTAGTGTTTCACACCTGGCATCTAACACTTTTCGAGTCGTATCTATTTATATGTGTTATCTTTGGTTATATATTTAATTTTAAGATATTCCTTATATGACTGGCCTTAAAGCAATATATATAAACTAAAAAATATTTATGAAAAAAATATTTGAAAGTATCTATGGGTGTTCAGCAGGTTATCAATGTTATAGGTCGAATTAGCATTAGTTAAATCTTTAAACTTTCTTCTTTCAAACTTTACATAATTTATTCCTACTTTTTATCATTACGAGATAATCGGACCTACAATTATGGTGATGATGTGAATCACTATACTCTCTACAATGATATATATCAAAATGTAATTCACAAATAATTATATGTGTATTTGACATTTTGGAGCTCGAATTTTGTCTATCTGATTTGGTACAGAGTATCGACTCATTAGATCCACTTTCCAATGTCTACTCTTTGATTTAATTTGAACTTGGAATAACAACAACAATTGGACAATATTAAAAGTCATATGATGGTGAATTTAACTGACTTGCTTTGCTACAAGTATACTTTTTGGATCTAAATCGATGTTACTGAATTAAAGTGTGGGATAATGTTGAAATCATGTCGCATACCGATGGTCGATTTGACTGCAGCTAATTGTGTGCAATATGGCTGAGAATGAACTATATCGCATATCGACAAAACACGTTATGTTAATACAGAAACCGTGCATATAAACAGGTGGTCAAGCGTAAATGTTCCAAAGAAAATACCAATCATTTATGAATGGCTGTTTGCCGATATCGTGGGTAAATATGAATAAATATCAATTTACATACCGCTTCAGAAAGAGTGGGAAAGGGAGTGTGGGACTCTTGCTTAACTACCGACCGCAAGCTTGTACTCAAATAAGTTTGCACACCCAATACAAGTACACGGAAGTGATAACCAATATGTTTGCTTCACACAATTTTGCTCGCACTTAAATAATTCTTTCACTGGTTATATTTACATGTTAAACTGGGTAATGATTTAGTTAAAACTCATCATCAACTCTCCAGTAAGTACTTTTCGAGAATCATTGATGTATGGAAGCATTTCATGAAATATAACCGCTTTTGAAGTGTGTACTTTTTTAGATAGTCTCGTGCGTTCTTAAAATAGTGCACGACGATATTTTACTTGCGAAACCAGATTATTTTCAACATAAATTGTCTAGGCGGAAAGGAGAACGCATGTTTTCATACAGAATCGCCCATAGATTTACGGGGCCATTAGTTAGAATTTACGCTGTTTCGACACGTGTAAATAAACCACGGGAAAGAATATGTCCAAGATGTACCAATACGTAATTATTACGCGGTTGGATTTCCAGAACGACTGCGATCGAAGCTATTTATTCTCCAAACCATCCAGTTGACGGTTCTTTTATTATAGCTATAAAAGTTTTAGAGTAAACAGAAGATTTTCGCTGATTTATCGCCTAATATTTATTTTTCACGGTTTACTTGCGTAGCCGGTAAATATAGGACGGGTTTATAGAAGGGAAACTGGGGTTTTCTTTTCATGTGATGTGTGGTGCCAAACAACGTGACTTGATACTCGGACATAATAATATAATAGGAACATTATCGTAAAACAACGAAATGTGGATGTTCCTATGTGTCATGTTAGTTCGCGTCTTTAATGCACCATCATACACGTTGAATAGAAAGTTTATAACCTCCGGTGTCGTTTTTAAAGCCGTTCGCGCTCACACAAAAAGGTGTCAGAGGAAGGCATAAACCTCGGCATAATAGAAGAATGGAACGCAATTAAAAGTATTAAAATCGCTTTGAATCGGAACGCGAGAAGTGTTAAATATTTTAATATGACATGTTGATATTCAATATAGTGACAGATCTTTTTTCTGCAACAATAAAAACGAGAAGCGTACATTGTCGGCACTGGAACGGACTTCACATTCAATGTTGCAGTGGGCGTAGCTTATAAACATTGAATGACAGAATTATACCAATGACAAACTATTCAATAAACACTTAAACATCAATTTTAAACAGATTTAATGGCGTCATTGAATGACACATTGTATATCTTCAACAATAACGCTCTGTGAGAAACCGTTCGTATGTTAAGTTGCACTTAAGATGAGTACGTGAGTACCGGTCGTAGCGGTTCTGTCTTGTCAATTGCGAGCAAGAGATTGTTTGACTCAAATATTTGACAATAGCTAGTATTGAGTATTGAGCCCATACAGGTATGTGATTGAGACAGAAGCGAGATACTTCGACGGGTCCTACGTAGACAAGGGCTAGTGCATAAACACAATTTTGAGATGGACCGCATTTGGCCCAATTCTACCCATCCAATTTTTAATCTCTCTGTCTCGTTCAAACATTGAATGAGGGATAGAGATGGAAAACTAATGGAAAGTTGAGTGTTGAACCCTGGCCGATAAAATTCGCCTTAAAGCGGTCTATTTTAAAATTGTGTTTTTAACCGACTTTAAAAAAGGAGGAGGTTCTCAATTCATCCGTATTTTTTTTTTCATGTTTGTTACCTCATAACTTTTGACTGGGCGAAGCGATTTTAATTATTCTTTTTGAAAGTTGGTGCTTCCCTTGTGGTCCAGTTCTGATTGCACTTGCACTAGTCTACGTAGGACACATTGACTTGGCGTGTTGAGACGAACTTGTCATCCTTGTCATACAGTACGCGATCAGTAGCAAACTAGCAGCAACGCCTATCGGTAGACACTTGTCAAAGTCGCGTCTATAAAATCCATTGTATAGGACCATCTAACTCTGTCATAAGCAATAATTTATTATTCATATATTTGAAGTATAGGATTCTACCCACGCACGACAATTTGCAGCCAGATATACGTCAGTTTCATGGATCACAAAACATGAATGTTATGTCTAACTTTTATTGTTAAGAATGATGCAAGTACTTATTCCTTTGTCAAGGATCTTTCAACAATTATAGATGCGCAATGATTGAATTGTATCTAATTGTAAATTATAATTCTTGTAATAATCGTAGGTGTAATCAAATACACGGTCATCTTGCGTTGTCTCGAAGATAATTTTTAGCTTTTGCCCGCGATTTCATCCGCGTGGAATTCGTTAAACGTTTAACTTTTTACCCTCCCGTGAAGTTTAGCGTTATGTAAAATATCTTAAGACCTTTATTGAGAGTTAAGCTATCAAACACAAAAATAATTATCTAAATTCGACCAGTAGTTTTCGGGATTAGCACTATCAAACAAGCAAACTAACTTTTACTCGCGGTCTCTTCTGCGTGGTAGGTAAATCGATAAAGTAGGCTATGTTACGTGCATCTTAAAATGTTATTAAAATCGGTTCAGAAGTTCAGAAGATTAGGCGATACAAACGGACAGACAAGAGACAAATAAATTAAAACTGATTTAGGCAACGTTATCATGCAAACGACTATACCTGCTTGAAGAAACATTGTTATTTTGTATTGATTCATTCTTCGTCCCTAACCTGATATAAAACGGAATTGCGTCATGAACCTTCTTGGCTAGATAAAAATTGGCACTAAATAACTGACAACCATCAACTAATCTTATGTAGACAAATGATAAATTTATTTTATGTTCGCGTTTGATGACCACTAAACGTCACAACTAAAAGGTTTGCTAAATACATCATCCTCGAAATGAAAATCAAATAAAGATCTAAAAATATGTGCATGTTTTTAAAATTAATATCAACAAACAAATTCTTTGAGAGAGAAATGAAAATATATTTTCTTGCATAATTAAATTTACATTTGAAAAAGTGCAAAATGTAGATAGAGAGCGTAAAACTAATAGAGAGTATGATGAAAGTTTTAAAACTTATTTTAAGCTAACGTTCTTTTAACATAAACCCAGTTAAAAACTGACGAAACAAATTCAAAACATTTACATGTTGTGCTTAATTTACGTTCCGTTGATTTTTCCATGTAATTTGTAACGCTGATCGAACTATGTATAACAAATTCATGCGAACATAAAACAGTAATGTCTTCCACAATAAATTATAGGCAAAGAAAGTTGCGTTTCTCTATAAAGTCGACAGTAAAAAACCCGTTGAAAATGTTTATGACTTACGAGCCGCGGCGTTCTATTGAATTTCTCACGTCTTTAGCTTTACCGCTTTCGACGAATCTTACCTGAAAATAATAAACAAATACTATTAATGTCACATTAGTTGATGTAAAGGATCATTAGAATGTATCAAAACAGTGAAAACTAGAAAAATATAGCTGATTGCTTATTATCGCAGTTCGAAGTCCCGTACTTCGTTCGAACTACGAACGAACGACAAACTAAGGATCTTCCGTCCAGGCTCGGTGGTATTGCCTGGCGGACAGCTTTTTTTTTTTATACTACGCCCCTAGCGAACGAACGGGTACCACCTGCTGGTAAGAGGAGTACAACCCATGGACATCAAGAATCCACAAAAGCAGATTATAGATGCGTCGCTGCAGCTGAGGACTACGGTGTTATGCCTCATGTGCCAGTAATTTCAGGGCCTGATCTCACCACCAAACCGGAACACAGTAATGGAAGCACTACTATTTGGCGGCAGGTTAAAGGTGAGACGGTGGTGCTGCCACCCTCGAGCTCATTCACAAGAGCTCTTCCACCTATGTGTCCAACAAACAGCAAGTGGTGTTTATATATACGCGCTGTGAACATTTCGTTATCGCGATTCAGCGCTCTTTGACATTTGTGACGAGTGTGTCACTTCTTGACGTTGTCAATGTCATCCGTCATTGAGGATACCCGCCACAAACACGTGATCATTAACAAAAATCAATGAATAGCTAACATAACTTACAAAAAGAATGTTTGTTTTACTCTAACGTTTCCGCTCATAAATTCCAAGAAAATTATACACCAGAAGTATATTGTCCAGAACAACATCCTTGGAATAATTTTAACTATGCAACTAGTAACTGGTTAAGGCTTAAGTGATGCAAATGCGTTTAGCCAATGATATTATATAAAAACAAAAGCAGATATGTTATAAGCGCTCGCGCTGTGAATACTCAAATACGTCCCAATTGGGACGTCTTGTGTTTAGTTTGCGTGTGGCCTGCGTCGAGCGCAGTCACGTGCCAGACGCCATGCGCCATGTTCAAGTTAAGAAAGAGAAAGCGATATTGTTTTGACGTTAGAGCGATAAGGATGCGTGCGCTGCGGACATTTGTCAATGTGTGCAATTTGGAATAGCTCGGAACGGATTTAAATCGTAATTTCTATGAACGTAACATATCTATAGTTCTATAATATCATTGCGTTTAGCTTTTAAAATGTTTTATTGTTTGGCTGAAATTATTTCCCGGGTGCGGCCAGTTCGATGCAGCCGTTAAACAATTTGCTAAATAGCAAATTTATAAAAGAAGGACACTCGATTCGCATTTGAAACTAAACTAGCTGTCTAATACATTATTATTTAATCTAGATAGATCTTGAAAATGTGGTTTCCGAGATTGCAACATGCAGTTTGGAAGCAGAACGTATCTACGGGGATTGAAAAAATGCGTGGTTTTAAATTTCGAACGAAAATAAACTGAAATATTTGTGGAAAATTAAAGGAAGACATAGTAACAACAATATTAGGTACTTATGATAATAAGACCAAGTTTTTTAATAGTACGTTATTTACTTCCTCGACAGTCCAGTGGGTAGCGCGCGGTCTCGGGATCGATTCCCGGGTCGGGAAGTGTTATTTGTGAACATTCCATCGGGAAATTCGAAATAGCAGCACGGAGTTGGAATTGTGCCCGGTGGATGGTGATAGCCTCACTCCCAATACCATGGGACCTAGACCTAACTGGTGAAATGTGGGTATTGTACACCTCTGCCACACCCTTCTGGGTAATATAGGCGTGATGTTATTATAACGAGATTTGAATAGCATTAGAACACAACAGTGATATTCATTAAGCTAGAACGTATTTCAGTAGTCGTCTCTTGTTATTACACTACCAACTGATAATCAGTTATACGATATGACAGATGAAGTAATTCCCCTTATAAATTAATAGAGAACTCATTCATCGCTCCAGCTGCTCTCATGCAGCGGTCACATGAAATAGAGGAGAGTCCAAAATAACCCAACTATATTCTTGGTAGGTACATGTTAAAATTTGTCTCTTGGCACAGATTTTAATCGAATGCACGCAACATGAAAACACTGCAATTAAGAAACGAGAAATTGAAAAAAAAAACCCACGATAATCACTTTGTTTGTGATCTGAAAGTTTTACGTCATTGAAAAACGGTACCGTGATAACACAATTAAAACAATATTGGTTGAAAATATCTAACCAGTTCGTCTAGTACCTTCGACACAACAAAACAAAGAGGTATTTAAAGATTGGTATAAATTGACACATGTTTTTCAATAGATTATACTAACTATTGACATATATTCCGTTCGGTGCCATGTAAACGATTGCGTTTAACAAATTGCTAACAAATACACGAAAAAAACTATTTTAGTTAAGATAGAACATCAATAAGTATACCTACTGTTAGACTTTATTTACACCGAGGCACATAGGTATATGCAAATTCATACCTTATGTCAACTACATTGCATTTCATTTTGGCAAAGAAGCTACTAAGAAAATACTCTTTCGTATAAACATATATTAATTGCATTCACTTTAGATTAATACAAAATGTATAGAAATCACTTAACACATCTGTTAAATAAACAAAACATCATGTATAATTAATGTGCTCTCATGTTCTCACTTCATTATCTTAAAATAAAAATATCACTGTCAGGTGTTGTCATCAATTTTGCCACTTTCCACTATGCGACTGACCATTATACTCGGAAAATAGAACTGTTTTTATCCAATAATAATTACTCAATTAATTTATTTACAACCAATGAAATTAAAACAAAAAAGAAAACTAAATAAACTTACCTAAAATAAACTACTTAAAACTAGCGTTAAAAGACTACCTAGCCTAATCAAACAAATCGCAGCCATTGGGCAACGCTCCCGAAATGCTGGCAGCATTGCCACGCTGGATGGCAATGCTAATTCGCTGTCCAAAATAAAAACCAGCATTATAAAAAACTAAATTTTTACAATCTTCATTACCGTCTCATTATTATAATTCAGTTGTAAAAATACGATTATCTGTGCCGATATATTTATAACTCAAAGATATTTTTTATATATAGTTGTACGTGTATCCTAATCTTAACAATAATATTAAATAGGTTTTAATGTGATGAGATAACCCATATCGAAAGACTTATTGCTATACTAGTTGGACCAGCCCGCAGTGTTAAGTAAATCGTTTGTGACGGTGCGAATATAAAACTTTATTTATATTGGCTGCTGGTACGACTACGGATATAAATTGGCGAACATCCCAAACATTACAGCCTGTTTGGATAAACCTATTTTATATTATTATCGAACATTAAACAATCAATTTTAATGTATAATTTTACACATGTGTTATCTATCATTAATTAACAGGTGTGTGATTTAGGTTCATTTAAATAAACCTCTTTGCATTTCGATTAATTCAATGACACACTTCGGTTTTCTTTGGTTTCTCGTAACTGTATTTAATTGCATTCATTACAATGTACTTATAATTAGCAAGTAAACAAACTTAAGTATATTTTCTGGTGATGATTTTTGTGTCACTGGAATTTTGCCATGCCAATGCCCGGATAAAAAAGTGCCGCCAATAATAAACAACAGTTATTACATTTTTCGTTTTACATTATTGTCAGTAAGCTTTACCTACAAGTGATCAAACGGAATTTGAATGATGAATGAGTTCGAGAGATTAGGAGAATTTGAATGAGTCTTAGTCGCACCTCTTTTCTTTATAAGACAATTTAAAATAAATACTAATACAGAACTAAAAGAAAGTTATGGTGTTCGTCGATTGGTCGAAAAGCCATATGCAGCCAAATTCAAACAGCCAAGATCTTAGTACATAATATATATTATTAATTTCCTAGCTTAAAGCACATTTTGCAGTCCATTAGTTTTGTACATGCATTAGTTGACCTATTTTGGTTCGAGTCCAACAAAACATTGTCTCAAACGATGTACATAATTATGTACTATGTTCTGTTCTCACCATGTGGTGTTAGCGATCATTAGTTAGGTGTCAAAGAAAAGATTGCAATCTCTAAACAACCAAGCTTAGAGTAAATTAATTCTCATGAGTACTATCCGATATCTTATATTATCCTTATACGTTCATGCATTGTTTGCTTACATCATGGCGGTAAAATTATAGGCAACAATAAAGTTCATGGAGTTTTAATGCTACATTGTCATAGGTTACTTATCTGTAGTTGGTATACGATTATCGACTAAGCTCCAATTTCACCCAAACTTCCCAATCCGCGGTTAACATCAACCATAGATTCGATCTCTCTCTGACATTCAATGTTGGAACGGAACAAAGAGATTGAAAACGTCCGTTGAGCGTTAAACTACGAATAAACACGTCGTCGGTGGAAATGGACTTAAATGTCACAAGTGATGAGTTTTGACGTAGAACTTCGTTTAATAATTACAATGGTGTACACGTTGGGTATTTACGATCGGGACAATCATTAATTTATTCCATACAAATAAGTGCTTACTTAAAATCATCATCTTCGTCTTCCGAGTCTATTCTAAATTTCATTGGGTTCGGCTCTTAGTTTACTAGTTTAGCTTAATACCAGTATTTTACGTGGAGCGTCTGCCTTAAAAACTCCATAACCATATATTGCTATTATTAAGCCGATATTACGAAAATGTTGCGATTTTTGTGCACATTAGAATCTTGCGATTTGAAAGTAATAAACTAATTATTTATACACAAAGTACCTACTAGTTACTGGCAGACATAAATATACAGATATATAAAAAGCCGAGATAATGATGCTGAAGAAATTCGGTGAGTTCGTAATAAATTAACACAAACAATTCATCGGCTACAGAAAAAACTCGAATTGTTTCATTTGTCTTGAACGGAAAATTTCTCGAATGAAGCTCTGTAAATAGATTTGGTTCTTTTACTTCCTGTGTACCTACCTACGTTATAGTTAATATAGTTTAAATAGCTATGCGTCCATGCCTTTTTCTATACCAACAATACTTCCAATAGAAATATGAAAATTGACCGGTTGGGACCGCGATGTGGGGCGAGTAAGCTAGTCCACTGACAATGTATTTTACTTCCGATAGTGACTGTTCTCGATGTAATGGAAAATGATTGTGAACTAATAAAAATCTTTTCGGATAGTTGATAGTTTTACATATAGTAGGGTAACTCCTCAACTATGAAGTATTTTCATTCATTCTAAATTGATCCAATCATGAATGTTTCACGGTTGAGTAAAGACCGTCCCCTCAGTCCCATGCTATTCGGTTCAGCGCTGCTTACCTAGTGGAAACTCTGTCAGTATTTAAAACCTTTTGGTGATTAAGAAACTTAAAACGTCGGTGTAATGTTACGCCAAAGTGTCTGTCGGACGCGGACGAATGAACAAAAATATATGTCCGTTTTCAACTGCCTAAGCAGAAAATTCAATTTCTGGGCACTACAAAACATTTAAACAAGTTGGTAGCTTATAAAAGCAACCAAGTCTTGATAGCATGTTCTCAAATTAACTCGTGAATGATGAAAACTTAATAAAAGTAATTGGACGATAGAAACTGTAGTATCTAATTGATTTAGCCATGCTTAGCAATATAATACTAAGAACAGTCGAAAAAATTACATTACTACCTACTAATTACTAATATGTAGGTACAATAGATGAAGCGAGGCATCGGGCAAGACTAAGAGTGGATTTTGAGCGGGGTCTTAGATAGCTAAGCGGAAATGCGAAGGCTGGAATCCTATAGTCGGAGGTTCGAACTGTAGCATTACATAATAATATGTATATTATGTGTCTGTTTTAAAAAGAGACCGTTTACAAGTAAGTTTTAGTTATTTAGTTTTCCATATGTAGGTTCATAATTAAAACGACTCTGATAAGGTAAGAAAACACAGTGGAGAATGTGGAGAAGTGGACTGTTCACTCGATGAAACAACTCCCCGGCCTTATCTTGTCTGCTGTCGAACAGCAATGCTTACACTCATTTGTTTCGGTACATGACTTCGATGCAAGATTATACCCTGTCATTACTGTCAAACGAAGTATAATCATAGCATAGTCCTCCCGTGTTACCTTTTTTGTTTGCTTATAGGCTGCAGTTATACCTTCATCAGCATGAATAATGAGTTTAAGTGAACAGCAACACTACAACTCATAACATCCCAACCAAATATAATCTGCCCAAAGAATGTGATTACATCGCCTCGAATAAATAACGTGTACATACAATGTAAGTTTGGCGCCAAGAGATATCCATTACAAAACCAGCGCACACAGAGCGACTCCGTCAAAAAGTCACTCCGGCTGACACGAACACTAAAGGCGGATTTTTTATTGATTATAGGGCAAAGGAACATATCGGACCACCCGTGGAGCCACCATCGAATTGAGTGTACTGAACATTGTACGACAGCCAGCAAGTTCAAAGGTTCTGTAGATGAAATATTAATTAACAGTATTTACATTTTTGTTCACCAATAATGCTTTGTTCGCGCTTTGATATGATATTCTAGTAATTGAATTTAAGAATTGATCAGGTGATTTCTATACACTGCCCCGACGAATTAAAATTTTCAATCAAATTATTTTAATGAAAAACAATAAATTATGTTTTAATTAACTTGGTAGTCTTCAAAAATTTTAAATTCTCTAAATTAACTCCACATATGAATATGGATAAAATACGTTTACCACTGGCAAAGGTTAGTATTTAACAGCTAAGTTAACGCTTCTCATGTTGTTAAATTGGTATAAACTATGAGTTTATGACTCATTATAACTTTAACGTGCAATATGCCCACAGGGACATGATGAGTCCGTAATATATTGACCAATTAACTAGACAAACTACATGATTATGTAATGTTGGTCTATTTAGTCGACCGCGGTTTCACCTATAGGTCTAGGCATTATCAAGATCTATGACGTCACAGCGCGCGGCGCGCGTCACTGCCCGCAGTGCAAGACTGGCTGCGACTCAGGCGCGACGTATCGCACTCTCTTGATAATGCCTAGACGTATAGGCGAAACCGCGGTCGACTAAATACACCAACATTACGTGAGTAACACCCGTATTTCATAATTTGAATAATGTTACAAACTCACGTCAGGTTTAATAAAAAATACATGATTATGAGTTTAGATGTTGACCACAAGCATCCAGGCTTAATGATCGAGTTTTTTTCTTCTAAACTTTCTTTGACAAATCGCACCTTAAGGTGGCATAAGGGCATACGTATAACTGTTCCACTCTTTGCTTACTTGTTGCTCTAACATAAGACATGAATATTAAAGCGATCATTAATTTTTAAACAGTGATTGATAGTTTTGTTTCATGTTGCATACAATTATGTCATCTATTTATAAATAACGGATGATGCGGCCATGACTCTTTAAAGGTAGACATAATATTCTCGAGTACGTAAGTACTTTAAAATCAAATGAACGGTTCAATAGACATATTAAGCTCCCGAAATAAGGTTGAGTCCAAACCACTTGATGCTGTCGAAGACATAAAATATGCTTGGGAATTTATCTGACACTATCAGTAAAAATATTCAGTTACAACGCATTTACATGGTTAATTAATATTAGAGATTAATACTGCGATTACAAATTGAATAAATTTAAATTTTATCATTTTCTGATTGAAGATAAATCAGAAAATTATAAGAAAACTAAAGAATTAAAAAGAAACCGCGAAAGCCGAGTTGAGACCGTAGGACTGTGAAGTTAAAGGTCTCGGGTTGGAACCCACGGCAGACACCTCTGTCAATAAATCTTAAAGATTCATCTTTTCGAATATATGTGTGTGTACATACGTATTTATAAAGTATTGAAAAAAAATCGTGAGGAAACCTGCATGCCTGAGAGTGCCTAAAAAAAGCGCTAAAGGGAGTGTGAAGTCTACCAATCCGCACTTGGCCAGCATGGTGGACTACGACATAACCCTTCTAATCATGAGAAGAGGTCCGAACTCAGCAGTGGGACATGTGTTAGATACAGGGCTACTATTATATAGAGAATTATAAAGCTGATTGAAAATAAAGATTGTTAATCGAAGTATTAAATCAATTAAACGGGTATCCTTGTCCCGTGTAATTTTAACGCGAACTTGAATAAGTGGATTGGTTTCATTGAAGGTAAAAAACCTTAAAATATTTTTTCGACATCCCTACTCTAACCAACAAATTACTTAACAAATGCATACCTATCTTCGGTAGCCGAGTCGAAACGATTCAATGCTGGCGAACAAATGATAGCCCACGAATGCAATGAACACTTAATTCTATACATTAAATAATTCCTATAAGAAGCCAGTTCTACTTAGTAATTCAATTATGTTGATTGTTTGGTAAATGGTATCAGCAAATTATACAAACATGAGATATGAAATTTAATTTAATTGTTATTTGCCCACTTTTGGTCAGTTTAGAAGATTTTTCAACGAATTTTCGGTTTTGTGGGTGGATGATTGGACCTGGAAATAACATTCACTGTAGAATTACAGACACATGAGGTATAACATCGTTGCCCTTCGATTTATTAACGCATGTGCTAGGTATATATAAAATACTAAATTAATATGCAATATGACACATAAAATAACGTTCTAAATTATTACCATATCATAAACATAGTTAGGGTTCATTTTTATAGCATTTAGCTGTGCTTAGCAAAATGAGTGAGTTTGGTTGAGAAATAAGGGCAAGAGACGACCGTAGCTGGTTGGTTAAAACGGCTGCCTGGTGTGCAGAAGGTCGCAGGTTCAAATCCTGCCGGTCCCATAAGATTTTCAACTGTTTCTTAGTAACATTGTTAGTGTAAATCAACGAGTTCGATGCCTATTAACTGATTTTGTAACGGAATATCTGCAGGTGTCCTTTTAAGCAGTTATTTGCAATCTTCTCTCGAGTGGCCAGTCAAAGCACTTACGGCTTATATTTATTCCGAATTTAACCATTGAATATTTAAATCGGACTGTTCATTCACCGGCAAAAAGAAGGTCACTTAGATGTCGCAAGCAACTTATGCAATAAGGTTAAATACAATTCGTAGGTGGATTAGGTACCGCGTCATTCAGCTACCCACATCGTATCGGTACTATTATTACGAAATCACTTCCTAAGTATTCTCAAGAATACACCACCTACATGGTTTTATCTTTTATCGAAGGTGAATTAGCCGCCCACGGTGGCGACGGGCGGCAAAAACTACCGTCATCTTCTAACAAAGGTAGCCGTCGTAGCCGATTCGCTGGTCGGGTTAGTCAGAACGCCCAAGATGACGAATATGGACATTAGTACTGAGCTGTGTAGGAGGCATTTAGAACCAGGCCCCTGCCCTTATAAGGTCCTGTGAAAACTTCTATCGATGTTTCTACACACTAATTTGGTGTTTCGTACGGTAATCATCTCTCAAAATTATGGTCTAATTATGTTAAGTAATTCTGTTTATCTTCGTTTGGCAGTAAATATATGATTATTACAATTATGGTTATTATTTCAATGGCTTAATATTGGGTCTTTATTTATCTCAAAATATAGACCCTCTGATAGTTATTGTCTTTCGTAACCAAACCAATGCTTGCGTTGAGAATAATAACATCAAAAGTGTCGAATAAAATTTGTTTTTGTAAGATTTACTGTCTCACAAGTGCATGTATACTAGACATGTGAAGCTAACTAAGTATTCGGCCACTTTCGTAGCCACCGACTAGTCAGCGTTACTATAAACACCTATAATCTAGGATAGAAGTGCTACATAACTTGTACTTAACTTACGGACAAACAATACGAAATATAAAAAGTTTTGAAATAAATTTAAAAAATAACATTTAAGCGAATCTTATGATCCGATCATCTTGTGGCCGACTAGTCGGCCGAATTCATAGTCAGCCCATCTGTAATGTATACCTATCTAATCTATATCTATGCATGTTGTTGCGACCGAGTTCATAAGAATAGACAAGTCTTTGACTGTTCGATAGACATTGGCCCTCAGCCATATTTTTATATTTTTCTCTCATTGAATTCTTGGATGAATACAAAAAATAAGGAAAAGGTGCGTGTGAATTTATTTTCCGGGAATTGTCTCGTTAATTATGTGCATTGTTACATAGTTTTCTACGTACATTGTATTGACTAAATCTGAGAAAATTGATTCAATACAAATGGAAGGGTAAAAAACTACAGTGTAACCATCGAGCTAGGCTAGTCATAGTGGCAAAGCTTTTGTCTTCCACAAAACATTTAACATTTTAGCGTGGACTACAACAAACATAACAGGAAAGTTAAGTAAAAGGTATTTAGGCAAATCTTTGTGTGCATGAACATGGGGGTTTGTATAATAAGTATGTATTTACAAAAGAAAAGTATATAGGTATATATGTATAAGTATCAGTTATTCTAGTACCCATATTACAAGCTCTGCTTAGTTTGGGACTAGATGGCGTTGTGTGTGAGTTGTGAAATATCTATATATTTATTTTATATTTATTACTTAATACATCAGTTATTAATCAATTGTAATCAGCTTTAACATTTAGTTAGCAACAAAATTGTAATTACGTCTCTTATGCCTTAAAAGTCGAACAAAAGCACTCTTTTCACTTTTCAAGTAACTTGTTTAGGTACAGTGGGCCAAGCAATTAGGTATGCAGGGCAAAAACTTCTATGCCATAGTGCAAACTGACTGCAATAGATATCATGTGCGAATTACATATTTTATAAGTGTTATATACCCACTATTAAGATATGGAACTCACTTTTCCATAACTTGTGTTGTTGTTATCTTTACTTTGACTTAGAAGTTTTTGCCCTGCATAGCTAACTTGTTGGCCCACTGTACGTGAAAATATTACCGATATGCACTGATATATTCCTATTATGCTACACAATAATGTAATATCAACATTTAAAACTAGTACTACAAAAGACCACACATACAGAGCATCGTGAGTGAGCAATGTTTGAGCAACTCGAATTGCTTGCTGTTATTGCCGGAGCAAATAATGGCGGTACAAGTAAACAGTTTAGATGCAATAACGCAGTGAAGCTCATTGGGAACGCGTTTGTATGGGACGAAATGTAATAAAATGTTCTAAAAGCTGTGACTTTTAGAACATTTTATTACATTAACTTAACGTTTTCTGAGGCATGTTCTCAAAATGTGGGCATTTTGAGAACATGACTCAGAAAACCTCAAGTTCATTACAGAGATTTAAGTCTTGATGATGAGCTGTTGCTTGCTTATCAGAAGAACTGACAACTGGTCTTAAAAGATTCTTAAAAAATTAAATCATAAATTTCATGACAAAAGTTCAGTAGCAAATGCTAAAATAACATACTTATTTCATTCTAATCGCACGGACAAAGCTTAAATAGTCTAACCAGATACAACTTAGTTCATTCAAATCTAATTTGTAAAAAAAATGCTAAGAAGGATGTTAAATGACGATAAATTTAATTGCATCCGATCTTGAAATCTTGACTAACTTTTATTACGCATCTATTCTACATAGCTACTTCCAAAATCTCCGTTACAATGTAATTATGTCCCGTTCGGTTCATAAATTAGTATAATCAATGCTTTATTATTATTATGCCAGTTTATAACTAGGTAATAATATTGTCGGTTTTCAATTAAGAAATACAAGATCTAAGACAAACAATTTAGGGAGCACAAATTGATTAGAACTTGGTGGATAAATTGTTACGAAACTTGTATAATTAATTACAGAAAATAGTCAACTAAACACAATATTATTCGTGCTTATAAACTTCAGGCAGAGTTATGCTTCATAGGAATGTCCTGCAATTACAATCACGCCGAGGGGATAACATCGCACTGTCCCAGTCATGCACCGCATCTGATCTACATCTCTCATCATACCTACTTTACCACTACATGGGCTGCAGTTCGTACCTGAATAGTTTAAAACAACCCACCCACTATTCACCTCAATACAAATATCGGCGAATAAGACAGACTGTAGAACTAAAAACCTCGATAACGGCAAGTTGTCTCAAATCTGTAATGAATACAATTCTTACAACAGAATATTTGTTGGACCTGTTTAAACCAAGATACAAATAGGTCACGGCAATCACAAGAACACTTTCCAATAAAATTCTCAACTTGGTATGTATATTACATAGAAATATTATATTAGATCGGATGAAATATCGATAGCCAAGTATCAGATCTGATGGATGTTGCCATAATTCACTCAGTGTATAGCCTATTGTATGCACTGTGACAAATTACGACGGCCAGGCTGTTGTCACAGTGCATACTATAGATGACAATGTTACAGATCGTAATGAAAACAGATTTGCATGGCCTGTTTAGAACTATTTAGGTCACATTAAACAACGGCAATATATCATGTCGGTAGAATCGGTAAGTATAAAATGACGTATCGATAGACGATCGATTGCTACTTTGCTAGAATTAGAAAAACGGCGAAAATCGATTAAAACCACGTCAAATACTTCTTCTTGCCCTGTCAAACCTGTAAACCTTATATATAAATTATTTTTGTGATCTGAAAGTATGAGTTAGAGTGGTATTTTGGCATTTTACATTATAAAATATAATTGGTATAGGCCAAATTTGCTGCCCGTAGCCGGGTAGCTAAACATAGAGACCGACAAATTGTTGAATTATGTGTCTCATAACAATGTAAGGAAACAATTTTACTGGCATTTACACGGTATGATAAGATCGAACGATAAACATAATAATTCTAATAGCATCTTTGCTTCGGAGTTAGCACATTAAAAGGAACAGGCAGCCTCCGTCCATATTGCATGATTCACAATATCCAATTTAATTGTGTTTATAAGATCGCTGATAGAGGTGTCAATACAATAAATAGGTTACTCAGATAAATCACATTATATTCTCCTTTGGTTATTAATCTTCGGGCGCCATGATTCTTGTCGGTCCCGTTAACCTTACATTAATGACTTATTTTGATGAAATTATTAAAAAAAAAAAACAATTTCATGCAGCTCACACTTGGCCGTAGGCGTATTTTTATTTTTACACCAAAACTATGTATGTTACTTATTTTTTGTATTAATGTTTTAATAATTCGATCAAATATTGTGTTTCCTCATAGATGCCTACATAAGGTCCCTAGTACCTATACTCTCTTTGCCACCTTGTTATGGAGTCTTCCACACTAAAGACTCTAAGGTGCAGCCAGAAGTTTTAGCTTCTACCACGAGAATGACATCGCTAAGAGGAAATCAACATGAGCAACTTAGGTCGGACGAACTGAATAGAATTACGTCATAGATTCTTTTCCTCTAGTTAGTCAACAAAAAAAATCTTTGAGTCACTGACTAAGAGTTTTCTCATGTTGTCGATCCGCTTTCTGACTACAAGTCACTATACAAGGTCGCATGTCAAGTTACGCACCAAGTTGGCTACAAAACACGCGTATTTTAATTTCAATAGCCTTTCTTAAGCATTCATGTATTAACCATACGTGTAGTGTTGAAAGTCAGTTAACCTCAACGCGCCTAGAACTTGTCACGAAGTCAAAGATATTATCCTAACACAGGACAGTTCACGATCTTTATAATGTGCCTTTATTAGCATATCTACTTAACTTTGATGGAGGCTATCAACGAGATTTTGTTAACATAAGTATCTGTGTCATGATGACCTGGTACGAATGTAGCAAAAGAGATTGCAATTCACCTAAATAATTTATATAATATAATAAATTGGAGATACAGGTCTTAGTCTCACTGGTGTTCGATTCCCACATAAGACAAATCTTTGTGTGTTTCGCAAAGATTTGTTCTGAGACTGGGTGTGCTTGTGTGAGTGAATGTGAGTATTTGGCTTTGTAAGTGGGACCATTGGATAGTGTAATTGCTTCAGGCGTTCTATCTAATGTAAAAAATCCAAATTCATTAATTTCATTTAGTTTTGGTGTAAAAGTTGATAGTTTGGTCATATATGTATTTTATCCAGAATATACCTTAATATAAGACTTCTAATGCGCAAGAGTATATTATTCACAATAGCCCGGCCTCCTCTAAAATTGCTTACTTACATAACAAACGTTCTACAACAAAGCCTTCACTTGCTGAAACATTTCAGCACTAACTAAGATATAATACAAATATCAGACGCCATTTTGAAATTGAACAGAGATGCACAACAATGGTCAATGGTTGACGTCTTGCAAATTGCAGCTGTTGGTACAAATACAAAGAGGAGGATCATTGACGCTAACCGACCACGCTTCTGAAACACGATACGTCTGAACACTCCGAAAGCCTTAGCTATAAACAATTGGAAACCGAAAATAGATTTTATTACCAAAGCAATTGAATTCAATGTCGGTGCACATCATAACGCACTGTTCATTGTACCATGCTTTACTGAAAATCAGATTCTAAGTGTTAGGTTATTAGGTTCTTTGTTGATTGATAGTGGCGTGAACGAAGGGTTTGTGTTCCACACAGGACTTGCGGTTAAGTCATAATAGAACTGTTATGTTTTGTTACTGATTTTACTGTTTTAGGTCACGTTTTAAACTATTGACTATTGTTTGAGTTTTTTATTGCAATCAAGTGATATACACATTTAAAAAGAAGCCCGAAAAGTCGTTCTTTGATGTATGAAAACAGTGAGCAAAACACGATTATGCTTTGAGTGTTGCTCTCGTTTGAAGCAAAGTTGAGTTTTGATCACTGCTTAGATGAAAAAAAAATACAATTCTAATAAAGAATCTTTCGCTATTTCGGGACTCAAAATTAGCACTTGGAGAAAATATCAACTTTGCTCTACTCTACTGTTGAGAATACGAAACCTTTTCTGATGATACATTGCTTAAAAGATATGGATAACACGCCAATGTGGTGACGTCATAACTATTATCACCAAAGACATTTGAAGTATGTAAGGTATAAAGTAGGTATAGTCAGGTACAGATATAATGTACCTATTAATAAAAAGAAAATGCGGGAGCGATTGAATCAAATAAAATTAAATAAAATCATTTAAAATAGTCCATTCATTCTAGAAGAAAATTGATCCAAGGAGTTTTAAGACTCACTTTATCATTTTAACCTATTTAATTTTGTTTAAAAATCGAACAGGAACTTAGAAACCCCCTACAGCCAGTATTTTTAAATGTAAAAATTCTGCCCGTGGTTTTGGTACGTTGGTACTTAGAATGTTGAGTCAGTAAAGGCAAATTGACATACGACCTCTACAGGCGTTAATAGTGTCAAAGGTCTGCCAATTTATACAAGAGATCAATACACCGACTCAACAACCAGTCTTTGAGAAAAATATTCGTTATAGTGATGCAATGAATATAATACCAGATTGTAATTATCGGCGAATACAAATTGTATAAATGAGAAAAATTGATTTTTGTGGTGTAACAAAGTGTTCATGTACCCAAAAAAATGACAAAACTAACAATTTAGTTCTTAACTATAGCTTTTTTTTCGCAACCTATAAAGACGCCCAATGTTGAGCAAAGGTCTCCTCCAAACTTTTAGCTATAGCTTTGGTTAAAGGAAAATAAGGCAACATAGTACATTTTTATAAAAATACCGTGGCTATTAAACGCCAAATTCTGTGTTAAGTACGTTGCAATAAGTCAATCTTTGGATTCAACAATCTCAGTTTTATGACAAAGTGAATATTTTATTCGTTATTTGGCTGATGTTCGGCGAATAAGTATTTCTTGCAACACTAGTTGAATGTTTTCGTCGTGTTTTAGCATGTGTCGCTCAGCCTATTGTCATTAAAATTCTTCTGTCGTCAACAATAGGCTGTACATTAGAAGCAAATGTGGAACGGCAACAGGAAACAAGAGAGTTGTTAGAACTACGCATCACGACAAAAAAAAGAAAAAAAAACTGCTAACGGTCATCCCTTTGTCTTTAAAACAGCAGAAGATGTTGAGCAACTCGACGATTGTTTAGCAAGACCTAGTACAAGATAATGCATAGAAAAAGCCTACGCTTATTTGTATGGTAATATAGTTACACACACATTAACAATGATTAGTTGCATATGTATGGGTTTTGTTGACGAAGTGTCTAGTAGTTTTAATGTTAGCATCACGTCGATGGTAGGCATAAATTTTAAATATAAGGATAGCTCTTCGATCATTAGTATGCATTTGCACGTTTTGTACATAATATTGTTGCGATATTGTGTGACGTGTGAGAACTAAGAAAACGTTACAATACATACTCTTCTTTATTTAAACTGATGGTAACATCTCGTTAATGACTACACCACTGCAGCACCGTCCACGCGGGACCCTCCAAAATTGGTTAACAACAATAAATTGATTGACTATTAATAAATTACAGAATCTACCACCAAGTTGCAAGAAAACTCTTCTCTAAATAACAATTCTCAAGTTAAAGACACTTACGCAGATTTTCTGCGTGGGGTACTTCAGAAGTTTATGTATTGGTGGAAGTCGATGTATTGTCCCGTGGAGTTTAGCGTAATGTTAAATATCCTAAGACTTTTATTGAGAGTTTGACTATCAAACACAAAAAGAATGATTAAAATCCGATCAGTAGTTATCGAGATTAGCGCTATCAAACAAACAAACAAACTTTCTCCGTCGGTTTCGTCTGCGTTGTAGGAACATCGATAAAAAGTAGCCTATGTTACGCGCTTTGTAGTCAGTTACTTGCATGTTAAATTTTATTAAAATTGGTTTAGCCGTTTATAAGATTGGCCAATACAAGCAGACAGACAGACAAAAATTTAAAAACTGTATTTTTGGCAAAAAAAATATCTTGCAAACAACTATACCAGTTTGTAAAAATATTATTTTGACATTAAAAACGGACACTTCAATTTTATTTATTTGTATTGAAAATTTAAGTAGGTACTACTATGTACTAATATAATATATATTATGTATTAATGGATATAACAATCGCGGTAGAAACATGAAACCTCACACAAGTAGGTAAAGGATCAGGAAACAAATTTACAAAGCGTGGGCATTGTAAAAGTTACATTGAGTACTTATCCTACCCGTATTAATAGTCTTGATGCTAATATTACATACAGGTAATAATGTATGACTAATTTAACTAAAAATAGGAGATTAAATGATGCTTTATCATTACTGAGTGTCATTAGTGTCAAATGTAGTGTTAATTTGATTATTTACTGATATTATTTGGACACGCAAAAGTGAACTTAGGCCCTTGAACAATACAAAAAAGGTCTTTATTTCCTATGCCCGTAGGCGTTCTGGTACCCATTGTTCAAAGTAAGTAGGAACCAGTTAATGTATATACACATATATACTTATAGGTATATAGTATATACCTTCTTATGGGTTTCCGAAGTAGGTAGTATCAGTTTGGTAATAAGCATCAAGTTATTTTAATATCAAGATTCGAATGCAATATGCCCGATAAGATACCGTAAGAATAAGTTAACACGAAAATACTCTCAGTGGCCAAAAGGTACAAAATCACATTTCATAAAAGTGGATCCCAATAAGGGCGAAAAAGAGACAAAAAATCATGCTCTTTCTTGTTTACCGTAACATGTCGACGTTAACCTAATTAAGACGAGTTCTCGCGATCAGCTGATTGTAGGTCACTTGAGTACTGTTAAATAAATATTTTCCTGGAGACATGGTTATAAAACGTCATCGACATAGATATTCTAGTTACTCAAATCATACGCTTAATACAGTATTTATTGTGGGTTTGCTGTTTCTTGGAATCTTTGTAAACAAGTTCAACACCATCATTCAATACGTTAGGGAAGCTTAGAAATCTTAAACCAAATTCGTCATACCTATAGTAACTGTGGGACTTATTCTTGGAACAAAATTAATGTGACTATATTGGTAGACAGGAAAACTAAAGCGAATCAGTCATCAATACAAGTGCAACGGAACTCAAACTAGATGACTGTTGATTTCCTAAAAAGTTATGTGAAACAAGTTTAATTATGCACAATTTAAGTTTAGCCTTTAAGCCTAATTTATTTAATTACCCGCATTGAAATGTCACAGCATTCCAAATGCCACAGAAATAATTATTCTGCGTACACATACCGAATGCGTTGACATTACCGTTAGTAAGAATTTTAATTCATCGATTCGACCATTGTTAATGGTTAAACATCCGTCACATGAACATTAAAAAAGCCGGCATAGGTTAAAGAATTCGATGAGCAATACGATTCCGTAATCTCACCTCTAACAAGATGAAAAAAAAACTAAGACTTTTTTGTAGAACTTTGGAGATTACCTCATGAGCAGGCGCCCCTCGCGTGGTGACGTCATCAACAAAGGAACTCCGATTGGATAATAGAGGACCCTTGAACGTACAAAGGATAACCTGTGCTAAGAAGCAGGTACGACGATTGTAAGGAACAGGTGTGTTGTTACTCTTTTTTATTAGATACAGGATTATTCGATTGCCGTTCTTTGCATAATTATGATGCGAATTTTTGCATGTGACCCTAATTAACGCAGTTTCTCGGATATTTAAAGGACCGATGAAGTAATATTACCGACGAGGTGTGTATGTTAAAGATATTCTGCTAAACTGGTATGCAGATACGATTCATGTTGGTACTTGGTTCATCTGCGTTTTGTCTGCAATGCTAAGTTTATCCAAAGATCTGGGTATTGGTTTCCGGTCATTGATTTATTTTAAATTTATTGCTTATTAGATATTTTGCAGCGTTTTCTGATGCTTGTAAGACAAGCGCGCTTTTTTGGTTTGGATTCTTAAATTTTTACACAAAAATCTGCATATTCAGCGCTTCTTAGTCGTGGCGGCAAAGTTAATTCGGTGCCATGTCTATTGTTTTTTAAAGTGTATGCGTAAAAAAGTCGGGTGCTTTTGGTGCATCGGTGGTACTTCGTTTGCTTTTTATAGAGAAATCCCAAAAAATGTGCGCTCTCGGCAACATACATACTTAAAGAAAATACATAAAAATAAAGCTCCTACGGCGCTTTATTGATGACGATGAGCTTCTAGTGTCCGGCTTCAATTTATTTGGTCACTATTTGGCCCTTGCCCGCAAAAGGTTGCTGACCGCTGGTTTACACTATTGCTAATCTTTTTAGCGTCCGAAAAGTGATGTCATGGCTTGAATCACATAATTTTTTATAATACTTGGCAATGAGATGACGAAGGAATTGAAAAAAAAATACGAATATTTATCATTCAATAAGCATCTATTTGGTTAGCCTGATTTAGTCATTTGTTTGATATTAAGTTGCGATAAGACTATGATAATATTTAATTTGTTTTAACAATTATTATGCCGATTACTTTTATATTAATCGAGCAACTACTTTACTTAACATTGAACGACGTTATTAACAAATCAAACAATTTTTTTTTAAATAAAATTCCATCTTTTAATAATTTAATTAAACTTGTTCGATATATTAGTAAACCTATGTTCAATTTAATTTGAATAACTTTGTATGTTTTGAAGCGGTCAGTTGTCATTAGTTGAATGCTGGCAATAATAGAAATAAAAAACAAATGACTCATATTTTTTTCTAGCGCTGAATGAGCGTAATGTTTACTTACCACAAAATAGGTGGCAGCTGTCGTTTGCACGCGAAGTACTATATTTATGCGGTTGCTGAGGACCGAGTATCAGTGTAACAGATTCAGTTTCTACAAGAAACAAACTATCAAGATATTGAATGGGAGTCTTCCATGGGAACAAGGAAGTATTGCAGTCAAATACTACCAATATTAAGTGTATTAAAAGACATTTTAGACGGAAGAAACCTATACGTGCTAAAATTAGAGTTCCATTGCTATAACGAACGGGGAAGATGATATTGGCTACTCTGTTCTAATACTACTTGAACCGATCGCAGGTAGTCAAGAATTATAAAAAAAAACAGATTATTTATTGAATCTTCAATCGCATACAATGTAGCACCTGACTCTGCGACAAATATTTAATGTCTTGCTTACAAAATACACAAACTAGAACAAAATTTGGTATTATTGGTCAATGTACTTGCTTGTACGAATTCTATAAGCAGACTGTGAGTCAGTGTTCAGAGTGACATATTATTATGTGTTACACACCTGTTAACGAAATGCATCAAAAGTAACGGAGTTTCAATGGATATATATGTGTTTTACAAAAGTTCACCTACGTGTCTTTGCACATTACATTTGGGTTTATCTCTAGGTTTGATATTATTTCCGCACAATATCTTCTCATTTTTCAGAAAAGCTGATTGCTCAAAAATTGTTTTATAACGTATTTAATAGTATTTGTCTAGTAAGTAGGTATAAAAACCTTTTTTTTTACGTCTGATATCGTATTTGTAATTTAAGAGAAAAGCCAAAAACTATTATTATAGAGATTAGAGTCACGTTAATAAACTGCAGCCATTCAAGAGACAACGAGCAGTGCCCAAGTGACACTTATTTACATTTATTAATTACTATAACTGTGTTTCGGCCATGATGAGTAAAAGGTCAATCACACTAGTTTTAATTTTGATCGTTCGCATAAAGAAAATTCGTAAAATGTCAAAACATAGTAGGTAGCTTTAGCTAAGTATATACATTTTACAAAAATACTTTTATATTTTCTTTCTGTGAATGCAAACGACTGAAGTTCAAGGCTCTTTCGTACCGAAAATAATTCGTTATAATACATGTCCATAGCGAATCGTTTACGAAGAACGTTTCAAAACTGCAATCATTGTTACGTGTCGACGGACGCCAACAACCTGATTGTACCGTTAGCGAGCCGCGCAAAACTGACCTAGTGCCGGGAAAGTTATCAGGGACGACCGTGTTCCGTTTCACGACCCGACCGGCCCAGCATCGAGATCAATCAGCCTGCGTGTGTTACCTCCATTTTTTAATCAATTCTCGGAAAAATATCTAGGCTATCGGCAGAATACCCATTTCCCTTTGCCATTTGGCTCGTGTAGAATACTGAGTAGTGAAAGAAAAGTTCGAAAATTTCAACCCAAGATCGATTTGGAGTGATAATTTAGCACTCGTTCATTCCAATATTATAACACGTTAAAGTCATGATTAACATTATTTAAGTAATTGGTAAGAATAATCATAGAAATCAAATCGCGTTAGCGTCATACAGGATCTCCAATGGCAATTTTAGGAGTCCATAGGACGCTAGCTTCATTCATGATTATAAAACTGGCAGCCGTGTCATACCATTCCTTGTTAATGAACATTAATTCGCTGCAAGTGGAACTGATTCAATTGCTATCACCCATCTAGAGGCGGCATTGAACTTTGTCGAAACAATTTGTATATGAGCCGGCTTGGCATGTCCAGACGGTGAGTTCAGAGAGTTTCGAATAACGGATGCTATTGAAAATCGAAACAAACAAGCCAGTTCTCAAATAAAATCCACGTGGCCAATGCTGTTTGAAAACTAGTGATCTAACCGGAGTTCTTGCTAGTGAGTTCTAATTTTGATAAGATAAATGAATGTGCTTTTATAAGACTACTCCTGAAGCGTATAAGAGGTGTATCAAGGATGTTCAGATGCATGGATAAGGAGTGTGCTGTATATTTATAGTTTCACGGGGTCGACGTTCCTTCGTCTCCCACGCCGCGCCCGAATCCCCGGTACGATGGGATCTACAAATCAGTTACATGATGAAGCACTATTCGCATGCAAAACAAAAATAACACAACTAACATAACAAATATTTCTAAGTAGAACGTCACTACTGAAAATGTTAATGAAGTAATAATGAAAAGAGAATCGATGAAAGCTTAATATTGAAACCAGAAAAGATCTCCTCATTAATTAACCTCAGCCATCAGCTCAAGTTCAATTCGTCATTAGAATTAGGTTCAAGTTATGTTCAAATTAATCGATAGCTAAATACGGCAACCAAAGCAAATAGGTCGTGTACATAAAAGCTTATTTGGCATATCAGTTAACAATGATATATCTTATTAGTTCACTTTGAGAAAACGAATTATGCCGACGTAGGGGTTTATGATACCAATTGCGAACAAAGTGGAACACATAAGTTGCAGCTGTCAGAATAAAGTAAAAGATATTTGTTATTGTAAACAGGAAAATTTGTTTGACAGCCGCTAAGATGTATTGTACGAGCTATTCGGGACGGATTTTAAAGAAATAGCGGATACTAGGAATAATATTTCAAATACTTCAAATGAATGTAATTAGCCAGAAGAGATAAATTCTGAGGAATGGTTCGAAGAATAGGCCAATACTCATTCTCATATTGAAACTACCAAAACAACACAAGCACTTAACCGAGCAAAAGGTATGAGAAGTATGAAATTGATTGATAATCTAAACATAATAACATATACACAACCCATCAAGGTATACATTTCGAGTATAAGATGGACTTGCGTTCTATAAGCTTTTCGTGTAATACGAGGCTATCTTTTACTGGAAATATATAGCTTGATGTGTAACAGTGTGTACTTTGATGGTGCGAAACTGGAAAGCCGTAAGCAGGTAAGTGGGTTCGTTAATGCAACGACAGTTCGTGCTTCGCCTATTATGGCGTTTGGTACGTGGAGGCACTTTATGACCCGTGTTCATCAATACGCCTAAATGTAGATTACATCATTTGTACCGTGGACATCCAAGCTTAGTGAGTCATGTGACAAAAAATGAATATGTAAATTACAATGTTTCGAAATCTATGAATAGGTACAATGATGACGTCTACGAAGCGGAAAGAACAATTAAATTACAGCAATGTGAGAAGTTTACAGATGGTCTAACAATTGTGATAGATAGACAAGAAATCGTTATAGTTTTACATGCTAATAAATCGAATAGAATTGTTCTGTCCTATGAGTGGGTCTTAATAGAAGGGCGTAAATAACGAGCAAAGAAAAATACTCTATATTCGATGAGAAACAAAGGGACGAAATACTATGTTAATTCCAACCAGAAATTGTCACAAAACAAGCCCGTTAACGAGCATCTTAACATAACTACAAAGTGATATACCGATCTGAAATTTCAAGAATGTTTTAAATCCCCTCCAGACATGCCAGACCACGATAGATTTATTTTAAAAGATTTTAAACGATAGAATGCTGGTCTAGTGTCATTTGTAGCGACTCAAACTCATTCATAATTTTAGAATGAGGATTAAAATAGCGAACTCCGTGTCTACGACGATAGTGAAAAATGAAACAGGTGATGTGAGGAACAGCGCAGCGTAAAGACAAGATGTGGGATGACAAACAAACTTCGGTCGTTCAACTCTACAGGAAGAATGTTTTCTGGCGGCTGCATTTAATACATAAATGTTTATGTTACTGCTTCATATTCTCGAAAACAGAGAGCAACAGGCAACATGAGAATTAATGCCCACATATTTTCTTATCATAAAATAGCTATAGAACGATATAGGACGGATGTCTTGATGGTCGAGACGGACTTAGTAGACAGACATTGGTAGCAAAATTCAGGTTTTTGTTTTTCCCAAACTAAATTCTCGTGAACGGCAAAAATAAAGTTACACTGACTAATTACTGTTTGGACGGAGTCCCAACCAGATAAACACCTAAACCTCAGCCAAAAATACACAAGATGGCGTCGAGTTCATAATAAAACAATTTAATGGGCCAGCGCGCTTTCCGTGGTGACGAAATCTGCGCCGACGCATTCTCGTTGCGTAACTTGAAACGCGATCTGTGCAGGAGAAAACTGTTTAAGGTCAAAATAATTATATTTCAGGTGGTAATTCATTACCAATTTGTTAATAAATCCTAGAATCAGCGTTTGTTCGCCAAGTGGAAGTAGCTGAACTTAACCAAACAAGTAAAACACCAAAAACCTGGCTAGAATACCGCTATCATTTTAATGTACGACATTCAACAGGCAAGTAGGGGAAGGCTTATCAAGATCAATGTTTGCAACGGTAAAAACTATGAAAATATAAATTTTTCCTTCGGTAAATACATTAGTTTGAGTGGGGCGATGGACAACAAACGAATCTGACGATTGTTTACGCGTGAGTGCGACGGGACGGGCGCGGCGGAAGCTTGGCGGAACCTCGCGTCATTGGCTCGCGTCTGCCGTTCCAAAAATTGGCCACCATCGCCAGCCACACTTCATTCATGTCACACATCATCCGCTACTCGTACGTCACACAAGATAACAATCACTATAGCCATAATCATTATAATCAATGCACACTATCCCATTAACAAACTATGCCCACCTAATAGAACATAATCGTCATCCACAGTTCCAATACCTAGACACACCTAATGTTTAAAAGACAAAATTGTAAGGCCAATTGACATGCCTTCGTGGAAGTTTTGGGTTTAATGAGTCAGCTAGATTTATCGTGACCGGAGACAAGTAAGGACCCATTTAGGCACTCCCATCCTTTGCGTCTTGTAATTTTTATTACGCAGTCAACCCCGCCCTTCATTGTTATGGGGTTTAATGAGAACGCTCGTGCCGCCTGGGTTCCTGTTGCGTGTATCCGAGAATAAAAATATATTGGTTATGGCGAACAGTATTTCGTTTGACGGGATTACCATCTGGACATTAAAGACATTCCTGCTCTTATAAACTGGGCTGCTAGTTGGAATATATTAGAGCTACATTATGAAACGTATATGAGTCGGTCTGTTTATCTTTCACACATGCTTTTGATGCTATTATAATTAAATATTTTTGAGGGTTTGGCACAGAGATATGTTAAATACTTTCAACTCTGTGAATTTATAAGACGTTTAAAGAAACAGTATTCTTTCGCCGTACTATCTCCAATAATTTAAGTAGCTGGTTTATGCCTCGCACCAAAACGAGCAACTATTTTTTATTATTCGACTTACATGGATTAAGGAATAAAATATATCTTCATCAGTAAACACGAACATACCTGCAACAAAAAATAAAATAATGTTAAGTATTATTTTCACCATGATAAACATCGCAATAGAGCAGTAGAATGAGTACATTTCCAAATATCGCATCAACAAACCACACCGCCTCCAGATGGTTTATAAATACACACGCCATGACATTAAAAATATCCAATTAAGTCATATTAAGTCCTATTTGAGCAATATCTGCCAACTAAATTGAATCTTATTAGTCAGAGTGTAAGGTTCATAAGCCTTAAATTCAAATACCGTTTCTTCTAGAGAGTTATCAAGAAGACGTCTGTGTAAGTCGTTACATGGCGCATGGTTCCGGCTAGCTTTTGATATTTTTGCTCTATGAATATTTTTATTTGGAGCATGAAGATAGGATTTCGTTCACGATCAAGAGCAATTGGGTGCATAATTATCTTCAAGGCAAAATAATTTTGTAAGTAGTTCATAGTTGCTGTAATTTTCTTGGAAACACAAATAACGTTAATACTAATACCACGCTCAATTATACTATTAAAACATGTAGGGAAGCAATAATAAACTAAAGTACAGAAAATTATACGGTATTTAAAGGGGAGAATCACAAAGCACGAATTATAAAGTCGGAGTGAAATTATAATGAAATGCAGGATAGATCGATGCGGATGCGGACACATGCGGGCCCGAAGCAAAAATGTATCACTATAACTGTTAACTTTTTAATATTCAACGAGGAAACATTATTTAAGAATATGCGATAACATTTAACACAGTGGTTGTATATTTTTTTTACCTTGTCCGTTATTCATGTTTCTTTGCTCGGTTTATTTTTTTGACAATAGTTTGATTAATTTTTTTTATTTTTATTTTTATTTATTCGGGAAACAAACAGAACTATAAAAAACTAAAAATACAAAATATGGGCTTAACCTAATCCAACAAAGTTTCCACAGTGAATTATAATATACGCGAGCAAGTGAACGAATTCAGACTTATTTCAAAACACATTTTTTTTATACTTGATAATCTGGCACGTATAAAACATCTCTTGCAGCAATCAAACCGGTTTAAAATAAGAGAGTTTGTATTGTCTCAATTCAAATAATCCCTCGTATTTATGTTGGAGTCTACAAAAAGAATTCGAGTAATTTCGTAATGCATATAAATGACCCAATTAGAAGAAGTTGGCTAGCATCCAAAGATCAAGACTGGATGCAGTTCCCTGTATTTCAATTACACGTTTACATAATACGTCTATTTCTCTGGTTTCTTCCCCGCATGCTCAAAGTATTTTATATTCAATTTAAATAGTTTCTTGTCGAGTTATTGTAGCCCTGTGAGTCCCAAGACATTATTAACGGGATAACTACCATCATAAGTACAAAATTACGTAAATGACAAATAATAAAGTTCGCATTAACCAAGCATCGGCTCTGGCCTTATTCCACAAACACAATCATCTCATCTATTCGCAGGTTCGTTAATAAAATAAACAGTGACTATATATTCATGATTCAAGTGTTATTACACTTATTACATACGCATATTACAATCATCCTAACCTACTTCGGATGTCGCTCAAGGAATTCTCTGTAATTGTACGCTCGTTCCTCTACGCGAATAAGAAGATATTACAACTATTCCGTGCAATGAAACATACCGTTATTCGAAATATTTAATTAAGATAACATTTTGTCGCTCAACGGCATCGTCTATAAATAAACGAAACGCGGTTCTAACACAAGTGTGCTTCTAGGAATTTAAATTTTACCTCCGTGGGGGACTACCGTACCGCACTGCATACCAAAAAGAGGCCACCATATTTTATAATCTATCTTTATGCAGTAGCTGTTCTCTTTTTAAAAATCGAGAGCTAAATAGTGGAGACCGAGTAATTAAATTAACAGATGACGTCGTGTAGGCGAGCCAGCAAACACGTGAAGTGTTGGCCGAGATAGAGGGTGACAGATATACGTCTAATAGACAAGTATGAGTGAGATGATAGTAATCTATCAGTGTATGAAAGTAAAAAAACAATTATGCAGACGACTTCTCGCCGCTGAGTCACAGCATTACGACCTTTTTGCAGTACATACTTATAGAAATAATAATCTAGAACGGAGTAATAGATACCTATGTAAGTACATCAAGACCAAGTAGTTAATCTATTAAGTCTAATTTCCTGTATTAATTGTATACAAAACTTTTTGTGCCCAACTAATTTCCTTTGGCCTCGTTTTAATAGTGCCCACTAACCTACCTTAGTACTAAGAATGTTGACACATAAAATAAGTAATGGCAGGTAAATTAGCACAGTCTCAGTTCACAGTACAAGTTTATCCCTGCCATAGTTAATTTTGCTAATCGAATTTATATGAATTTTATACACATTGTCGATAATATATTATCTGCCAAACTCGACTGACTGTCAGCTATTTTAAGTCAGACTGATAAGTGAAGTATGACAGCGAGAATTCTTCATTAAAATAATCTTTAGTCTAGTGCAATCTTGTCTGGCCCAATGACACTGAAATTTTGTTCATAGAAAATTTGTCATTTACGTTAAAATTTGCCAGCTTCACCGGGATCACTAACTGCTTGCATCTCGGGATCATAGATTTCAAATTAGCAGCAGGTACTATGCATGTGTTTAAATCATACCAACAATTGCACAATCGCTTGAATGGGTCGGTAAACGGTGCGCGTTCACCAAATTGCTTAATGCGAAATGAATGGGTCCCTTAAGCCGTCTACACTAGCGCCGCCTTCCTACGGCCGCGGCCGACCGGCGCCGACGCATCCCACATGTGTGGCGCAACGCAACTACGGAGGCATTTTCAACATGTTTGTGTAGCTAGTTAGCTACGCCTTGTCAATTGATTATAGAAAGCGAATATATGGAGGCGAGATGAAAAATGGAATGAGAATCGTCTTGTGAAACGTGTAAAAACTAAACACTAATGATATTAAATTTGGTGTTCGCTTGTCTTTCTGAGTCAGGTACTATTCTATTCGTAGTTGATATAACATGTTGGCTGACTTAGAAATGAGCCAAATTTCATAGCAAAATGCTACCTATAGTCGTTTTCTTGTGTATCATGACACTCACATAACAAAATGTAACTTTAAATCGTAGGACTGAAGGTAGAAACTGTAGGGAGTAGGAAAACTAAAAAAAAAACCTAAATTAACCTAAAAACATTCTCCAGAAATTAAAAAAGTACAATGCAGCGCGCTTGTCAAGTACCGAACAACTTCTCGACAAATTTGTCCGAACAATTCTAATTCATTATCTAAATAACATAACACTATGAGAAATAATATTATTCGAGTACGTTAACTGTTTGAAGTTATGTTGTTTAGTAAACTGTCGTCGACAGACAAGTCTTTAAATGTCGACCGGCTGCGGGCGCCACCTACGTACCTACTCAGTAGAAAGTTGAAGAACTAGACCGGCCCAGTTCCGACGAATTACAAACTATATTAGAATTACGATGTTATATTTACTCGAAGCAAGGCTTGTACTCACCTAAATACTATAGAAAAGATAAATATATTTTGGGTGATTGAGTGAATGAATTTAAATGTTTCACACAGACCAAATCAGAATTTAATATGGACCCTTCTTTTACGCAATGCTAATAAGTTACAAAGTGGGGTCACGCAATGATCAAAAAGTATAATCGTAATATGGAAGTGTCATCAACATAAACATCAAAATTAAATAACAGGTCAGCAAAGTCAGAACTCCTGCGCTGCATGGATCGCGATTAGTGTGAAGCGTGAAGGCCAACCAAGCGTTATCGCGTAACGGTATTAGGGCAAATTATTTTTATAAAGAAAAAATATACTAGCAACCAAGTAAATTGATGCATTGACTTATTTCTGCACCATTATTGTCTTGTCATTCTCTTCGTCACTATTGTAATGTATGTTTCAGAGTTTTCATTTCAGTACTCTCTGACATCTCTCTATCATCTGACCAGCCTATTTAAATTTTTCATGTTTTCGTGATAAGGTTTAGATTACATTATGTACATTAGGTAGCATTATAGCATTCTATAATTATGTACATTACGTTCCTAAAATAATATTCCTGCCAAACTGATAAGTTGAAATAAATATAGAACATGTGTCATCACAACCGGTTAAAGATTTTTCGTTGATAATGCCCATTATTGTTACACGTGTCTATAAAAATAGCAGATTTGAGGCAGAAAATAAGTATTGAGGGCATACAAAAGGTCGATGGTTTACTTGTGCTGACATTATCTACTCTTTTCTGCTGTTGTCACATATTCGTGGAGAAGAAAGAAAATGTTATTCTCTTCATATTTCTCTACTTCTTCTTACGAATGGTATTATGGTTTCTCATTTTTTATTTATATTGTTTTGCCCAGTAGGTAGCAACTTCTACTCCCATGCTTGTGTCTTGCATTAGGTCTTCACGGGCACACGTAGAAGGAGACAACGGGCAAGAAAGCAGGTGAGTCATGTTTTGAATCATCCACTGAACTATCATCATTTTATAGCTCTCTGACATACCCTTTTTATAATTTCTTTGAACTGCTTTGTCTTGCCTACCTTCATTGTGGCGCTGTCTCACACACACTACTATTTAATTACTTTATATTTTATACCCTTTCTTGCCAATCTAACTATCTTATTTTGGTTGGCTCAGTTGGGGATCACACAGGCCATAATTGCATTTATATATACATTTTTTCCCAAGATATTCCAGTCGTCTCTGTTCCTTGTCATTAAAACGAGTTTTAAAGAAAAAAATCCTTTTAATCTTAAATGATGATGCGTGCCAAGATATAGGTGCAGATCCATAAATTTATCGTATAAAGTGACATGTCTTTGTGTTACAAAACCGGTCATTTGTTATAAGAACATTATTTTTATTGCCTTATTCAATAGGATTCATAAGCATTACATGGATTTACATTTGTCCGTAGTTATACTAAGTATCTGCTTGGACAACTGTATTAAAACGTATTGTAGGTTCAAGTAATGGGATTTTCCAGATTATGTAAATCGATTGTCTCTACAATACATGTCTTTTGTTTCATTAACCTTGGACTCTGATTTGAGATTAGTACATTGTTTTTTGTTTATGGCGACCATTCGATACAAGTAGCAGTTTATAGTTATCATCGATTTGAAAATTTCATTGATTTTAATCATTATGAAGAAATTCTGAAAGTTGAAAATCAACAAGGGAAGCAAATAATTGTATCTTACGTCAATATTATAAATGAAGAAAACTGGGAATACCAATTTCATCATTGTTTAGTTTGTTGAAATGCGCATTCATAATGATTTATTATTTATTATGCATTTGTATGCGGGAATTCAGATTTTCTAATTCCAAGAAAATATTATTTTGTCGATGGAAAATTTTGTTACAAACAAATAATGCTAAAAGTAATAACGAAAAAATAATATTGAGTGATTTGAGTAAATTCTAAAAATAAAAATGCATTCGTTTGAGTCCAGCGAGTGTATCAGTAGCCCAAAAATAAATAAAACTTAAATACTATAAGGCAAATATTGGCTGGCGATGGTAGCTCTCTAACTTTTTGTAATAACTATAGTTCTATAAAATTTTGCACATGCCTCACATTGCTAGAAGATTGCTTGCATGCGCTTGCTCAGAGCAGCCTTAACAAGAATCAATAGCCATCGGATCAAGTACAACAAAAATCTTTTTTGTCAAAACAAGAAGATTTATTGGCCCATTGTCCTATGTGGGTCAACAGTTTTCCATGTGTCCATCGTATTTACCTTTCCCACCGTAAGTACATTGTAGTGGGTAATGCAAAGCTCTAAAGACTGATCAAACATGGGACCGTTGCGTTTAATTTCTCACAGAAGGAAAGTGTTTTCTCATTTTTCTTGCCCTCGCACAATGCCTGATAGCCATGTCATTGTATTGAGCCCCACATCGTGGGAGAGCTTCAGAAATTAAAAAGTCAAATAATATGTTCACAGCGTACGTACATGGAATCTGCTTTAACAACAGCGCAGAATTGCCATCATTCAAAGATCATGATTAAAATCTGATTAATGATTAATTTGCTCTAACAATTTGAATCTAAGCTCAAATTATATCTGGCGATGAATTTCCAGGAAACACATCAGTAACAAAAAAAATATGATATGACATTTAATTTAATTTTTAGAATAACTAGTTTCGTGAACAGATACAATAAAGTTTTAACTATTTCGCAGACATTAAACAAATGTTTTATTTGTTTACATTTATCAAGTGTATTTGTAATGCAAGGTGGGTCTCATGATTATTCATGTTATTTCCTTCTCGTAAGTTTTTGCACCCACTACAAACTAGGAACTTAGTTGAGTTTGCGCAAAGCGTGTTTACCGAGAATCAGATAAAATGTTAAACTCAAGCATACTTGAAGTCCGACAAAAAATTCTCATCGATTGGTACAAAGTCGGTAAAAATCTTGGTTCGAGTCCAGTTCACATAACACACCTATATTTTATGTTTGAAAGAGATAAAGAAGCATCCGCCGGATTGTATGAAGGTTTTCCGTGGGAAGTCCTTTGCTTATTTAATCAATTGCACGTCTATATTTTAAGACTATTGCCGTTTCAAGAACATTTATCTTTGAAATCTCAGTTTTACTTGTTAACAAGCTATTCATCTTCAAAAGCAAAAGTGTTACTGTTATACCGATTTTAATACATGCACATAATGCATTTATAACAGAACATCTGGCATGAGGTTTCGACAATTCGTCTCGGGATATCGTTCCCTTGTATCACTTATGATGGGTATGCTAATATCAGGGATTTGAGAACGGTATTGCACGTGGCTTAATTTTTGCGATTTAGCCCCAGGCGACCAAGATGAGAAGGGTAAAGACTTCATAAAATATTACGGAAAGCCGATGAGAATGGATGTTTCATCATTTGTATTGGGTTCCATGATCAGGATTCCAAACATAGTTTATTTTTCAGGAATATGATCAGCATATCGTCCTAAAATTATTATGCTGGATGTACTTTATACGTCAATGGCTGGATGACTCACTTTTTCAATATGATATTTAGACAGATTTAATAGATAATTATCAGCTCTGGAATGGCTACAAGCTTCAGGACATTATTGACTTGGCCTCGTCAAGTCTTTTAGCATTCCAGTAGGCGTTCGAGGGCCACAATTAAACAAAACAGGTCCACCCAAGTTACCTCAGTCCGTGGGTTAGTATACCCACGCCTAGTTACCTTTTTGTTTAGGACCAGTTAGCAATCCGTCTTGCTTCTAGTCAAGACTTGCTGAATATTCACGTATGTTAAACAGTTGTTTAGTGAGAGCACATTAAGTTTAATGTTTAGATAGCGTTGTCGTTTGTCGTGCAACCCATAAGGCCGGCTCTACATATCGAACTAGTATTTTATTTATGTTAATTGGACTATCGAAAATTATATCGATATTTTTAATTTATGGTCATTGAATCAAGTTATAGATTACTTTCTATTTGTAACTACATATTATGTGTTTAGTTTCTAGTTAAATTAAAAGTGCCGCTATTTAGTCTAGTGAAAATCACAGATGTTTTAGATGTAATACTTATTTTTAGCATTGTCTTAATATAATATCAACATTGGACATCATATGATCAAGTTTGAACATGTTCAGTTTAAACAAACATGGCGGCTGTAGATAAATGCAATAACTAATGTGACTAATACATATTAAGCAACAGTAAGCTGATGTATTGATAATAAGAGGATACCAAATATGCATTTGTGAACCTTCAAATATAAGCTACTTTTTTCTGATAATTCATGAATAACTCAATACCATACGCAATAAATCATAATATGACCGCATATAAAAGGGTTCAAATAGTAAGACCGTGGTACTATGAGGCCGAAAAGTGGTATTTGAAGGATTGTTCGAACCTGCGTAGGCTTCGTCCCACCCACGAGACTGGTTCCCTCGACATTCTGAAGCGATCGATTTTCATTTCAAATTACAGCACTCACGCACCTACACATTTGTTCCAAACGCATTCTTTTGTGTCAAGTACACTAAGTATGATGGTCACCCAGCTTTCATTAATGAGGGTAAATGTCAGAATTGATTTTTCTTCTTAGTAAATGGATCGAGACTAAGTTATTACAGGATTTTAAACTCATTGGACCATTGGGTAAGCTAATTCGATATCTTACTCGACTTGATAATTACTGGCATATAAAGAATGAATGAAAAATATTGAACGGAATGAATGTTTACTTGGTCTCACAAACACGGAGACGCAAAGCGGATATTATTCACTTCCATTTCAGCTGCTGCTGGCTTGATCCATTAGTTATATTACGGACCAGCTCTTTGCATCAGTGAATTAACAAAATCTCTGCTCTATTCTAGAATGCTTACACACATGCACGTATGATTTTGTTTTCCAACGTTTGTTCTTCTTCTTTCGTTTTAGCCCAGAGGATAGAAAGTCCACTTCCTTTTTTGATGCCTGTATTCAATCTTGGCATGTAAACGTGGAAGGAGAAAACGTGCATAATAGTAGGTGGGGGCCGTATGTTGGCTTACGCCTATGACGTACAACATTTGACACGTACAAAGTTATGGAATAGATTTCAAGATTACGATACGATTTTCACGACCTTATAAAAGTATTTCTCATTAACAGAGCGATCACGTCGCTTTGGTTAGATAAAGCGTAGATACGTAGCGGCAGTGTCGTGGGAACGTATAAGAATAGGCGTCTCGTATGATCCAGTTTTCTACAGAGATGCAGTGTAGCCTTATCGAGGTCGACGCGATAATGAGTCGCGTGTCAATATTTGCTTTCTGTAACATTTTCTGAAGTACCTACCAACAAAGGAAGTAAGAAAGCAAGTGTTTCTACACAATTCACGCAGATTTTCCGCGCCGCATATAGTACCGTAGGCGTATACTTATTATAATACGACTCAAATGCGTATTAAAATAAGTACACAACTGGGGTCTTCATATATTTTATACTTTTGTTATTATTGCTACCAGTTGCGAAAGTTCACTTTTTATGGAGTTCTTTTTTCGGTAGCTTGGGTGCAGCAGCTCCTGGACGGTGTAGTTGACACAGGATTGATATTTTTCATGGTATACTTATTGCAAATGATTGCCGTCAAATTGGATAACAATAAAAGTTTTAAACATTTCATTATCTCTGAATAAGAGAGAGGGCAAAGATAAAGATAAGAATAAGATTGCATATATGGCATGCCCTAATTGGCTGGGATTCGGCTAAGGTCGGTTGACACTTAAAATTGATTGTGTATAACGTCGATGACTGTTTTGAATCTGCAATTAAGCAACCCACAAGTTACAACGTGTCGGTAAGCGACTGGAACAACCTTGGCTTACACCTCCATGCAGCCCACGACTACCCTCATTTGGTCATCTACGTAGGTGCACCTGCCTAATCGCATGCTAAGCAACCTTATAATGATCTAACTAAGACTCACTTTGGCTACAGGGTTGCGGAACCGACGGCTTCAAAGGTAGGAGGCACCTACGCATCGACACGCAGTAATTGCATTATTATTGACTAGATAATACTTGCTCAGCTACTTTAACGAAAACAGGGTCACTAGGTCTTGTATTGAATAATTTGCGACATCAGCAACTTCAGATGCAAGGTTTGAAGATAAAAAGAGTACTTCAACGAAGCTTGTAATGATAAAATGAACGATGCTACATACCGATAAGGGCAATTCTTTAAGGCTATTAAACTCATTTTATCTCTTATCGTGGCTTAATCTATAAATCAAGTGTATATAACATGATAAACTTTATCTAAGAATCTGGCAGTTTTTATTATTATCCACTTATATTGTTCATACTATTAGACATGATAACATTTCTACGCCGACGATAGTCAATTGATGTATATTTTATCTTGTAATTTATGTCCAATGTTTTATCTGTATCTATTGAATGTTTTGATTGACGAATTTGTATATTTATTTTTGTCAGAGCATTGTTATCTACAGTGATGTTTGCTGTTCTTCTCGGAATGCAAACAACCAAATAGTTGATTTAATCAATATATTGTAAACATGGATTAGTCGACATTGTTCGTCTGTCAAATTATTGTTTGTTATATAAAATGACAGCCAATACAAACATTACATGGATAAATCATGTCTGTTGTTATGTTTGAACTTTTAGTAGGCATCATTCAGAACATGGTCTCGAATAATAACTACACATTCTTTTTCTACACATGTTGCTTCCTTGTTATTCCTCTGTCCTTATTTCGATTGTAAAATCGGTGTTTTATAACGCAAATTTGGAGCTCTTGGAGTAAACTGTTTTTCTCATATGCCTGATATTCCAGCGTCCAACCAAAATAGATTCCGTAATTTCTTAGTTGGTTGTAACGCGATACGCCACGCCTGTCGGCTGTCAGCCTGCCGCCGATATTTTCGTCAAGTCGTCAGTGACTACACTGGACCGGCACGACTAGTCAAATAAACCATAAAAATTCAACAAAACTGTAGTGCAACCTCGGCTCGTATTTTTTATTGAACATAAAAAAACACGGTTCCCTCTCCATACAAATAAATATCAATGAACAAAACTGGGCATTGCCCAATGTGTTGGCCGCTGACTCAAACTTTACCAATCTTATCAAAACCAAATTAAAGACAGTCCTCGAGTCGAGAGCTCTTGCTTTTTATGGCAAATGTTAAATCAACAAGTTTTCGAGAATGATGCAAGCAGAGTATTACGCGGGACACGTGTTTTAAGTTACGTCCACGCATAACTGCACTTTTAGGCACTTACATTAAAGCATTCGAGCACGAATGCATTGGCTATGGAACATTTCAATCCACTTGGGCTGTACCGAGACGAATCTTATTAGAGTCATGCGCCACTGGCATTATTTCGTAAGTGCTCATTTAAATGCGAGTAAACATTGGACAATGCGAGACCAACTAGAACATGAGGACATCTGCCGCGACGATTCAATATGACAAGTATTTGCCTATACTTCTGTATTCAGAACACAAGTTTGCGTTTGTATATTTTACTTTCCTGGAAAATATTCAGATGTAAAATAACAAATAAGAATTCAAACTCTAATTGTAAATTTTGATTTGGAGTAAAAGCTTTTTGCGTTTAATTCCATACAAGCACCTACACATCCAACTTCTGCGTTCGGATAGTAAAATATTCCACGGAGGTTGGAATACAGGATTTACTGCGTCGTGGCTACAAAGTATAAAACCTGTAATCCCAGAGGGCAACACTAACAGTAAATCGTAATGGCTGCGACATTATGACATGTAGAAGTATTGGTAGAATAGACCTTGCTTTGCGCCGAGACGTGACTTGGGTCCATAATGTGTAAAGTAACACGTCTTTTCAATTTTGCTCTTGCCTGCCACTCTTTTAAGAATAGAGTACATTTGTCATCAGGTTTTGTGATTGATATTGTTCTAGAACAGACTGAACTTAACATAGACCGTGCTACTTATTTTTATATTTCTAACTTAGTATGAAAATTCGTTATGGTTGCTTCGGCTAACTACACCTACCAACCTACCGTTGCGTAATTTATAGATATTACTTATATTTTTGTTTACCTTACTTTTCCTGTTCTTTATTTTTAGTACCGAATCCTCCTGTTGACAACGTTATTAACTAAGTTCTTACTTTTTTCGTTAACATTATTTAGGTAGTAAATACGTAGTTTATTCAGGCAATGGATGATCTATCTGAACCTAGGCAGTATCACTATCATCTTATGCGATAATCTAGACTTCTAGAAGATTAAAAGAGATACCAATGAACCCTCTGTCAACCTCATTATCTTGTGTGCTAAGTACCTAAGTAGGTAGGTTTAATATCAACTAGTTTTAGAGAACAAGCGTAAGTAACTACCCAGAAGGTATAGGCTTCTACCTACTGCCTTTACTTATATGGTGCCAAAGTTGTCTCGAACCAGTTTGTCAATGGAATAAGGTTCGACGACTATTATCACAATGTAGCTAGTAGGTAGATACCTACAGTATCATATGTAGCATTTTGTTCTGTCCATAGATAGGTGCGCGGCGTAATAGACTATTACATAGGCACTAAGAACCGACATTTATAGCTATCTAGATAATCTCTTGGTTTGTAGGTACATACCTATAAAGATCTCTAGAGATACCTAGGTAGGTACGTACATATCATTATTTTCTTTTAACTTAAACCGACTTCCTGTACTCAAAATATAGTTTAAAAAAACTAAAAAAACACGCTTTTAAAGCACATCAAACTAAAAAGTGAAAAATAATTCTTATTATAGCCTGAAAATAATAATAAACGAAAAATACTAGTACTATTGTGAAAAAAAGCGTGGGGCGCTCTGTGCCATATTTTTCGTCTATCGAGCGACCCACGCTTTTTTCAAAATAGTACTAGTATTTTTCGTTTATTATTATTTTCAGGCTATAATAAGAATTATTTTTCACTTTTTAGTTTGATGTGCTTTAAAAGCGTGTTTTTTTAGTTTTTTTAAACTATATTTATTTTTCACTTTTTAGTTTGATGTTTTTAGTTTTTTTTTAATCCTGGCGATCCTAATCAGGATAATGAGATAAATTTATGAAATTATTATATTGTCGCTGATTCTTTACAAGTGTAGAAAGTTTGAATTAAATCTGTCCGTTTAAAGTGGGTCAAAATCGAGTCCAAAGGAGTCGGTTACATACAAACAAACAAACAAACAAACAAACAAACATACAGGTGAAGCTAATATAAGCGTGTTAAAAAGCATTTAAATAAGCAATACATCGTATACGATACATCTGCTTACCCTTCAAGGCATACACAGGCGTGATATTATGTTATGTAACGGTGAAAACACTTTACAGACAAATAATTGCACAAAACGCGGTTCATCAGCTGTTAGTTTTTGAAGAGTGCCATTACCCGACTACGAAGATCTTTATCGGATCTTAATTAATTACCTATTTACTAAAACTATTATCGAAAACACAAGGATTAAAATACCGTAAACAGCATTGAAATCGGACTAAAGTTGCCGAGATAATCACGATACCAAGTTACTTACATAATACATACATACTGGTCTAATACAAAACCTCCTTTTTTTGAAGTCGGTTAATAATAATGTAGTTTATTTTCAGTAGCCTGCTCATCATGTTTTTTTGATTAGGGATAGGTAGATAAGTATTTGATAGGTAAATATTAATAAGCTCAGTCTTTACAAATTATCCTTAATAGGTAATAATAATAAACTATCAGCAACACTAACAATTCGCGTTTAAATCATAGGTAACTTTAATAGTCCAAAATCAATTAAGCCCAGTTTAAAACTATCTTTGGTTTTACATTTTTTCAATGCTTATAACATTACACAACTTGCGAGAAGAAAAACTTAAATAACCATGTACCTATGTCTAGAAATTCATTTCGTTAGATATCATTTGAAGTTAAACACATTGCTTTTTGCGCACGTAGATAGGTATTTAAAATGTTTTTGCAAACGTCGAGCGAATCTAGTCGGTGGCGGCGCTCAGTAGTCAGTAGAATAAGATAAGGGCTTCAAAGTACCTATCCGTGGACTGGTTACAAGTAGCATGAAACGAGGCTGTGCGTCGCGTAAGGAGCGGGCAGCGCTCCGAACAAATCTTGTATGACTGAGAATGGTGGACGTACGGTACCTACGGAGTGGCGACATTCCACCAACCCGCGCAGAATGTAACAAACACGGCCCTGCGAACAGGTTACACCCAGGGCTTGAGATCCTTCATCTCGCACGGCCCTGTTTAAATCATAACCTCAAAATCATATCTCCACCAAAGATTTATTTACAACAGCTGCGTAGACGGAACGAGACATCGTACGGACACCAAACTCGTTTACTACTTACATTTCAATGATCTCTTTCGTAGGCGACAATCTAACGACCGCTGACCGCAAATCGACGCAGAGACGTTCTGCTTTACTTCGCTTTTCGAAATGAAGGATCGCATTACAAACACCACTGGACCATAACTCGGCGGGGCGAAGACAAAAATAAACTTAATATCGTTTGCGTTGTAACATTTGTCGACGCATCCGATTTATGATCAGTGCGTTGACAAGCATCGACGAAAGGTACTAGTACTTTCGCCTGCCGATATATTATAAATAGTTCGACATGATTTTGACCTACCTTCATCCAGAAGTCGCTCCATGTGCATGAAAACATTCGGGAACGCAGCCAGTTGCTTCCTGTCTTTGAGCAACTGAGCTAAGTAGTCCGCTATACTTTGCGTCGAAGGACTGTTACCATCACACATTTTGAATACTATTTATATAACTTATGACACGTTAAATGTTTATTCCAACACGTTCAAATAAGAAATTGTACTTTTAGTTACTGATTATTGTTATTTTAGTGAGATTATGTTAGAAAAGTTAAATACACTTCCACACACATCGAAGTTTCGATCACCACTAAATGTCGAAGTTGACCGAAGTGAAGTTGTGGGCGAATATAGCGCTGCGCTTGCGCTCTCGTCGAATGGATTTTTTGTGAGCGCGTGCGGCCGGCGCTCCGTCCACAGTGTAGGCGTAATAATAACATACATTGCTCTCGCTTGCACTACCGCGTACAGCTGGACTATCTCGCTCCAACGCTACAGAAAATAAACGCGAAGGAGTCGCCATCTAGTCAACCCAGATACAACTATAATGATGTGAGCTGAGGTGACGTGACCGCCGCTATTTCACACTATTCACAGTATTCGGATATTCGTTTTATTCCCATTTACGTAATTTCGAATTATTACGATAGCAATATCTACTGTTTTGGGTATTTTACAGGTAGACAATACGAAAATTAATTATCTGTTTGGTATATATATATCTACATTGATATAAAAATTTTGGATTTGATTTCAAATTCTACTTTTTAGGGTTCTGTATTTTGATATTAGGTACTAATCTAGTCTAGTCTACCTCAGGTGGGTGAAGTAGCTCGTGGCCAAGTATTAAGTGGTAGTAGCTTTTGAATATCTGTGGCATTCTTTATGAGTATTAAGAAATGCTGACAACTAGTCTGACCAGAAGAATAGTATCGCCTCATTCTAGATTCATGATCGCCTCGGACTGGTATGTGGAGATCTGATATCAGTCGCTCCATGAAAATGACCCTTATATAATTAGTTATAAGATAGAATAAGAATGAATGAATCCTACGTCGGGTCAGTCAGGCACAATTTATTTATTATTTATTTATTTATTTATTTTGGTTAGCTTACGACTGTTTACACAAGTAATATTACAAACATATTTAATACAGTCGAATCATGCTAAGTGCAACAATCAATTAAAAGCTAACACCACTTGCACGGTTTGGTTAAACTTAAATTCTAAAAAAAAAAAAACATTAACTATGAAAATAAAAATAAAAATTATAAAAATGAGGCAGATTAATTAACAATGGATAATATGGTAACAATTAAAAATAATAAGTACAACTTTGATAATTAAATTTGAAGATATACATTTTAATAAATAAATTATAGGGTTTTTAATAAATAAAAAAAAATACAATAACAATCGAGTGTTACAATCTCTTCTATATAGTTTTATACAGTTTTATTACAAAATAAATTATTATTTTTACTTATTTATATTAACATATTCATTTATTTACTAAATAAATACATAGTTTTTATTATTAAAACAGGAATTAAATTATGCGGTTGCGTCTGTATGTGTGTGTGTGTGTATTTTGATTGTACAATAAATAAACAAATAAATAAATATTTCACAACTAACACACAACGCCATCTAGTCCCAAACTAAGCAGAGCTTGTACTATGGCTAAGTACTAGAATAACTGATACTACAATATACTTTTCTTTTGTAAATAAATACTTATTTATTATACATAGAAACACCCAGAATAAGAAAAACCCCATGTTCATGCACACAAAGATTTGTCTTAAGTGGGAATCGAACCCACGACCTCGGCGTCGCAGGCAGGTACACTACCCACTCCGCCATCCGGTCGTCATCAATCAAACAATCTGCAATGGTCTTGTCTCAATGGTCCAATAAGTAACAGTAGGTAGGCAGGAACGTCTGCCTTGATGGCCTAGTGGTTAGCGTATTTGCCCCTCACCGCGAGAGCTCGAGTTCTATTCATGGGTCGGCCATAGTATTATTTGTAGACTTTCCGTCAGAAAATTCACAATAGCATCTTGGAGTTGGAATTGTGCCCGGTGGATGGCGATAGGCTCACCCCCTATCCAATTGGACATAAACATAACAGGTAAAGTGTGGGTGCTGTTCACACCCTTTTCGGTTTGTTTGTTTTGTTTTTAAAATTTCTTTATTTAATATAAGTAATAATAGTAGTTACATACCAGTGTACATTTATGATCCTAGTAATAACAATCATACAATTCCAACTTGTTTTACAGACACATGATCTTCTTAAACTTGTGGCGGTATCCGCACATAACAAATGTCACGTGACAGCGAGTGCTGAATCACGATATCGAAATGTTCACAGCAAGTGACTATATATACCACTTCCAATACGCTACCATTGGACAGCTGTCCGCCAGGCAATACCACCGAGCCTGGTCGGAGGATCCTCCCTTTGTGGTGGAGGAACATCATATCCTGTTCCTCTACAAACTTTACAGCGGGACACTTCGTAGGTAAATTAAAAAGTAAAATTTCTGTAGACTCTTTTTGGTAGTGAAAAGGTAAACAACAATAAACTAGGCTTTCTATTAAAATATACTAATAAGTACATTACGCGTACTTTTATATTAATTACTATATCAGGTAGGTATCGTTAAATTATTATTATGTAAAACAGGGTGATCATAGAACCCTTTTAGGTAATATAGGCGCGGTGAAATGTTATGATATGTAGGTACTGAATGAAAGTTGTGTCTTGGGTTTGTTTTCAACAGCTAAACTAGTGCAAACCACTGTAGTTACCAAGCTGATAAGATGGTGGTTCTTCCTTCCATAGCTCATTGAATAAAGTGAAAAATTCGATTGTCAATTACATAAGGTTCCGTCAGTCAACGTTATACACTGCTCACAGTCAATTAAACGTAAGGACATATGAATAAAACCTGCTACAAATCAACGCAAATTGTCGAACGAAGTTCTCAAACGAACTATGTTGAGTGTATAATAGAAGACATAAAATACAGGTATTATGCATTACTTAGAATTACTAATGTTCATTATAGCCCATAGTTATTGCAAGACCTACGCTTAGTGCGAATGAACACTGGTTTCTGATATTGTGAGGCTAATTGAGGTATTATTCTATAGTCTACTCTACCGCTGTATTATATTCACGAAATTAAAGGAGTTATACTAAGAAACAGTTGAAAAAGATATGGGACCGGCAGGATTTGAACCTGCGACCTTACTGCACACCGGGCAGCCGCTTTAGCCATCCAGCTACCATATCAGCCGGTCCCATATCTTTTTCAACTGTTTCTTATTATAATTTGCTAAGCATAGCTAAATGCTATAAAAATAATCAATTAGAAGATTAAGGAGTTATGTTAGAAGTTGCTTAAAGCATCGTATGAACTTAAAAATGTCCTATTTGTTTGATCCACATAATATCTAAGTAAGTTTCGTTTAACACTTTTATTATACACAATATAAACAGGAAAACACATACAAATGTAGAGGAACAGGGTGTGATGTTCCTCCACCACAAAGGGAGGATCCTCCGACCAGGCTCGGTGGTATTGCCTGGCGGACAGCTGTCCAACGGTAGCGTATTGGAAGTGGTATATATATTCACTTGCTGTGAACATTTCGTTATCGCGATTCAGCACTTGTTGACATAATATGTCACGTGATTATGTGCGGATACCGCCACACAAACATAATATTTATACAATAAAGGCGAGCTTAACACTGATTTCTCTCCTATCATATATAATTATATATATTCATATCATAATTTTAAGCAATACAGGAGTAGTGATGAATAAACGGACAAAGTCAAGTGGTAGTAATTTAGAATGCATCGCCACTTTGACTACATCTGAGAATGAGATGATATGTCTTCTAAATGCCGATCATTGCAAGAAATGCTCCTGCATTGGACCTTATCTCATACACTCATCCAACGACCAAAGAGGGATCAGGTATACAGGAGTCGGTACAGGACCTACGGTTTTAATTGCTTTGCAAGATATCCAATTCTTATTTGAGTTGGTAGCTTTCAGCTCGGTGGATTTTTTTTAATATGTATTTTATAATTTTGTATAAATTAATAATACAATCAATTTATTAGTAGTCAATAAATAAATCAATATCACACAACATACACACCACGCCATCTAGTCCCTAACTAAGCAGAGCTTGTACTATGGGTGCTAGAAAATACATACTTATTACCTCTATGTTCATGCACACAAGCCACACGCTTAAGATTTGTCTTGAGCGGGAATCGAACCCGTGACCTCAGCGTCGCAAGCACGTACACTACCCACTTCGCTATCCGGTCGTCAAAATATAGTCTGATCCTTGTCATCACGATAAGGGGCCTGACAGCAGGAGACGTTTTAAATACAGGGCTACAAATTATTACGTATAATGTAGACAGCTAGTGCTGCCATTTAGTGCTCTTAATAAGTACAACCACAGTAACAGCCAGTTTCACAAGTTCCTGATAAGTCCTTGATTACCATATTCGAAACATTATTGACGAATAATATTGTATTAGGTTCATCAGGCGGTTAACTTTCTTAAACTTTATTAGGAAGGTGAAATCGGAGTGAAGTATGTATTACTTTTTGCCCAATCCGGATATCTTACCCTTTTACGTTAGTCACTATATCACAAGGTAGCTAATTATGTAATAATGAGTTAATTAAATAAATCTTTATACAAGCGCCTACACAGTTTTAGTCATGTTTGAGAGTGATATTTTTTCTCCCCTTACATAAAAGGAATCAGCTTGTGGGCGGGAAGTGAATTGTTTTTCATATCATTATAGCTTAGTTACGCAATGTATCAGCACAAACATCTCGTGATTGCTCCGTAATAGTTATTTATGCAACTGTTCTATAATGAGGGGTATTAAAACACGAGTGTGGGTGATAATAGTATCACATGAGTGTTTTAATACCTAATTATAACAGTTGCATACAAGACTTTATCTACACCCATGATATGAATCCTCTATAAATGTTCTGAAACCATAGGGTATTAGGGTACAGTGTTGTAAGAACTCTATGTAAATTCATGGAAAGTTTAATTAGTGAGTATCTAATACAAACAAACTATGTATAGGTAATAATATAATTATTTATTGTAATAATTATTTACATTTTGGATCGTACAATTATTAAAAAGTATTTTTTCAATACTATTATTGAACAAAAATGGCGGGATACGACGTCAATTCAAAAATTCGAATAAGTTTTTATTTAAATTACGGCGCTGTGGTAGTGAAACGCGCGTGCATGACATGTTCTTTTTTTGAAATTCATAAAGATGCCATGAGAATGTGGCTGTTCGATGAGTAAAAAAGGAGTTGCATAATGAATTTCAGTACAACATTATAACACCCGTTTGGGTGTTATAATGGTTATTATGACACTGGCTGTTTTAATGTTGGCAATTAGCTAACTGTTTCAAGAACGTTTATAGAGGATTTATAGCATGGGTGTAGATAAATTATATTAAATGTATTCATAACTTTATGAACACCTTGTTAAGGAATGAGTGGTGTCGTAACTCTAGCTAGTTCAGTAAATAAAGGAAAAATACATGTTTAAGGTAAACAGGTAGATAGGTACTTAAAGTAAATACAACCTTTGACTTAATTAACGTAATTAGGTACCTAACTATCTAGTAAGTAGACTATACCTGCCCGCCACGCTACGTTGCTAGACTTGCTAGCAATTTAAAACATCAACAAAGACAAAAACTGTCAAACCATTGGAATGTACCTACATTTTCAAATTCAAATCATTTATTTTCATAGGCCCCATGAGGCACTTGAATACGTCAAAACATTACAAACAATAATATAAAAATAAATTATAACTAAAACTAAATCATACTAACTACAATGATTTCTGCTTTCTAGATGTAAAGGAGGAACATCTTAACAAACTGGAACGTCTGCAGAATCTGGGTATCCGCTTCATTTTCGGTCTTCGGAAATATGATCATGTTTCCGAATTCCGGAAAAAAGTGGGGTGGTTACCCATTCGGCAACGTCGTGACCTCCATATTCTGTCTTTTCTTTTTTCCGTCCTTCACAATCCTAATTCTCCTTCTTACCTAAGTGAACGCTTTGAGTACTTAGTGCCCAGGGGTAAACCCTGCCGTTCTTCCTCTTCTCTTCTTCTTCGCACTCCTTTACACTATTCAAGTTGTTATGACAGATCCTTCTCTATTCAAGCAGTGCGGTTATGGAATAGTCTTCCTCATAAAATACGAGATAGTCCATCTATTACGGTATTTAAGAAAAAAGTAAAAGAGCATTTTCATTCTAAGATAAAACTTAAACCAATTTGACATGACAATATATATAATTTTATTAATTTTCTTTCTTCATTTATTGTTATTTAATAAATATATATGTATGTATATTTTTATATATTTATAATATATATTATGTTTATGTTATTTATATAAGTATATATATATGTACTAGGATGTAAATATGTATGCGGATTTAGTTATATTTTGGTACTTTCCTTTTAAGTTGTACACTTATCTTGCCCTCTATGGCATCATCGTCTCCTCTATTGCTCTAGGTTTGCTGGAAGAGAACTCAAGCACTGAGTTAAGCTCGCCTTTTGTATTCAATTACTGTCTTATGTATATTTCTTTGTAATCTTTTGTGTACAATAAAGTATTAAATAAATAAATAAATGATTTGAATTACCGGGGCTGAGATTAATTTTAATCAAACTGTTTAGAATCAGATTCAAATTAATTTAAGTACCAGCTCCGATGGGTATTGCCTTATGAGAAGAGCTGGTGAGAAACTCATGTTCACCATCTTTTAAAATGAAAGATATAATAATATAGCATGTAATTTCAATATAATAATACATAAAAATATTCATTGACGCGAAGCTTAAAGAAATATTAGCAGTTTATGTTATGTTCTAAGTACAGGGGCTTCACCCTAACTCAATATTAAGAGGGTCCAATCGATAAAATACCGCCTATTGTACATTAGTTTATTTAACAACAATTTGTAATTAACCCCTTTAGGCTTTTGGCAATGCTTCTAAGGGTAACGCAATAAAGACTATTATTATATATTTTTTCACCACACCAGCACGAAAAAGATTGTTTGCTTGCCAGAATTCAGTGAGTAAAAACCGTTTTTACTCACTAGTAAGGCAAAGTGATTCAAATTTCGAAACACAAAATCCTTCCAATGAATAGGCGCTGAAAATAAACAAAGCAGCCACCATGTAGGTTAGTAATAAACATTGACATCAATTTTATTAAATAACTACCTACAATACGTTTTAATTATTTAAAATTATATAAATACTATTTAGTATTTTAATGGTTTTATATTCGTGATTGACCATTCAATTAATTAAAATCAGGTACTTAATATTAGACTCTATAAATAAATGTTACGGAACGAATTTCCGAACGCTCGATTTAAAAAAAAAGTCTGTGTCAGTCATCGCGGGCAACTATAAATTCTTTTCAGTTTATGTTTAATTGTTTACTGAAACTTTTTAACAAAAAAATTGTGAATCCTGTGATGAAGAACTTTGTGGAACTCCAAAAGAGTTGCGACAACTTGCTTCTAACACAGAAGTTTGCTTTTTTACCAGAAAAAGTAGGTACGTACGTATTATCTAGCATACTCATCTAGCACCTACGCATCTTGTCGATAAACAAGTGTGGTTGGCGAGTAGAACCTTCAAGATTTATAAATGTAAGTTGGAACACGACAAAAGCGGCCGTGGATAAGGCATCGGTGTTACGTTCGCGAGGTCGTGGGTTCCAATCCTGGCCATTACACCACGGACGTAAACTTCCTCCTATCACAAGCGAATTAAGATTAGATGGAGGGGGTTAACAAGAATACTAGAAACTAGAAATTTGTATTTGCAAATTATTTGTAAGCTTATTATGTCTATTTATATAGGTATTTTGCTTCTCAGAAAAAGATCAAGCCCCTCGGCGCATGCCTTAAAACGAAATAAATATAAATCTGATATTTATTTGTCCTTACCACCGAGTCGAGGCGTGTTAAAGATTTGATGATAGTCCTCTTCTTCAGGAACTTGCACCCTTAGAAACACAGTACCTTAGTCATAATAACTATTTGCTCATATACATAAGATAATCATGGCAACCGTTATCTATCATTGAGTAAGAAAATACGCCAAAAGCTTTACAATGGAGTCCAAAGAAGATAACAGCGTGACGTCACTCTAGAACATTCCCAGAATGAAATCATATTATTGTGTTATTACTATTTATGACATCATTATCTTTTGTATATAATTAGTATCAGTATTTACAACAGATATAATTTATTTAAATACCTAATATAAATACCTAATAGCAGGTAGGTATTCTAGTAGAAAGCCACTTGAAATGGTCTTAGAGATAAACTTTCATGACAAACAAGCAGACTGCAAACCATAGAAAATAGTTACTTTGATTTTAGCAGTAAACAAAATTAGATTTTGCTTCGAGTTTTGTTCTCGCTCGCAGAAAAGTTTAGTTACGCTCACTGCTCGCTTTTTTTATTTTTTTCATGTCACACATCTTTCACACCACGTCACATCTAATCCCAAATTAAGCTGTACTTGTACAATGGGTACTTACGTACGAGCTGCTGAGGTGAAAAGTTGTATATGCGACACGAGATCAAAGTTTCAAACATCTCTGGACATGCTTTTAAATCTCTCACAACGCTCAAGATTCTTTCCTAGAATCACGAGCGTAGCGAGTAACGACTATAAAATCTTTCGCTAATTCTCAAAATTGAATTTTATTCTGTTCTTCTTGTTTTCTCTTGCACAAAATATTGACTTGTCGAAAAATTCTGAAACAAGTCGGGAGGGGTATGAACTCCCTAAACACACCCCCCCTATGGCTACGCCCATGACCTAAAATGCATTGGTGTTACTGCAAGTTTACTTAGATTTCTACGAATCGTATGAAAAAGATTGTCAAAAGCAAATTGCATAATAATCATAGTAAAGTAACATCGTGTCACACCGGAAGGTGGAACCTTGGACAGCCACCTACAAGACAGCTTGAAGTTGAAGTGTTGCCGGAAACCGTGGGTTGTAATTTGTAAACCACTCATTATGACAGATTATGGGTGAAACCTATGGCTGAGAAATTAACATTACATTATTGTGATGAAAGATTATTAAGAGCAGCGATAGCCGAGTGGGAGACCGTAGGACTGCTAAGTCAAAGGTCTCGGGTTCGAACCCACGGCACACACCTCTGTCAATAAATCGTTAAGATTCGTCTTTTCGAAGATATGTGTGTATTTATCATATAAAGTACATTATCGCTCATTAACGGTGAAGGAAAACGTGAGGAAACCTGCATGCCTGCGAGTGCTAAAAAGTACTCGAAGTCGTGTGAAGTCTACCAATCCGCACTTGGCCAGCTAAGGTCTAAGCCTTCTCATCATGAGAAGAGGCCCGAGCAGTGGGACATGTTTTAGACACAAGGCTGCTATTATTATTCATTATTATAAAGAATATTGCTAAGCAGATCAACTGTATAAAATGGTGCATTTTAGTTAGAACTGTAAATTTCTTTGAGCTTTTGCATACTTCAACTGATTTCGCTGATGAGGAAGAAATTATTTTCACGTCGAAATCTATCTTTTTTGTTTTTCTTACCTATTATGTCCCATTAGAGAGCAAAGGTCTCCGCCATACACAACTACAATTTTCTGTTTTAGGCTGAATAAATGATACTTAAATAAAATAAATGAGGATGAATACCTAATTAATCTATGCTGATTTATCATTGCATAATAATAATATATATGGGTGTGCTTGAGTTAGTGAATGTGTGTATTGGCCTAGTCATTGGGACTATTGGATAGTGTCATTGCTTCTCTCGTTCTATGTAATGTAAAAAATCCAAATTTATTTATCTATTTATTTATGAACAATTGTTATACCACACGGTATGTAGGCCAATTATTTTACCCTGTATGAAGTAAGCAATAAAAACAAAACAAAAAACATTTTGTTTAAAATTATATATTTATCAAATCACCAATAAAGCTGTTGTTGACAATCCTGCTACAGCAATAAAAACATACAATCTAATTAATAATTATAGATAATTAAGGATTCTGCGCTTGGAAGGGGCCTCAAGCTGTTGTTCAATTTAGTCTGGGTGTTTCTATGAATAATAAGTATGTATTTACAAAAGAAAAGTATATATGTATTATATCAGTTATTCTAGTACCCAAAGTACAAGCTCTGCTAAGTTTAGGACTAGATGGCGTTGTGTGTAAATTGTCAGATATAAAAAAATATAAAAAATTCTTCCCAGAGATTCGCATTTCCATAACTCTCCAACTTTCAAACACTTCTCGCCAGTTCTCGCTCATAAAATTATCTCCTCAAGCAAGTCAAGCCCAGCCGATAAAAAAATAAACTTTATATCGTCGAAATTCGTTTTTAACAAAGCCAGCACATTCGACCAATTAACATCACCCATGTTAGTTACGTTTTATCAATTCTGTTAAAAGGATAAATGGATAATTGACCCCTATCCGATGCTCTTGGATCTATCGAATTAAACGGATTAAGCACTAGTTCCACGCTCTATATTCCGCTATTATTTCTGAATTGAAAGCTTTATTTGATTAGTGTCTGGTTTGTGAAGTACGCACTTACTGTTGGTAGGACAGCTGTTGCATTTATTTTGCATTCTCGATAATACACGACACCAGCCTTTTAATTATTTATTTTTATTGCATTTAGCTATGCTTAGCAAATTACACTAAGTAACAGTTGAAAAAGATATGGGCCCGGCAGGTAAGAGGCGATCGTAGCTGGATGGCTAAAGCGGCTGCCCGGTGTACAGTAAGGTCGCAGGTTCAAATCCTGCCGGTCCCATATCTTTTTCAACTGTTTCTTATGTAGGAATTATTTTACAAAAGGTCATATAATGAATTATGGTTGCTACATTTTACCAAAAAGGCATACAAATCATGTTTAACTTAACGTACAAAATAATATGTGACAACTAATATAAAAATATTAAAGTTCGTATTATATACTGGCTTACATATATTTATGCATGAAAGTCATGCATGACTTTATTATTAATTTATTAACTACCATTTACACATTTTTAAAACTAAGCCAACTACATAATAACATACAACACAAGTTAGATCTTACCATGGATATCAGTGTTCATAAACTTTATGTGCGTGTTTCTGTGTAAATGTTTTTGTTTGTAAATTAGCTGTAACTTTTGGAAATAAATATATTATATTATTATATATTATTCACTCATTTATTCTTTTTTCAATTTTTTTGCATGTTTAAATATAAATATAAGAGTAAAGTAGGTACTATTTTTAAATATAAAGTACAAAAAATTATATAATTATTATTATTTTATAATCTTTTTTTACATTTAATTAAAAATGTTATCTATTGGCAAACTCTGGTAGATATCACGAAGTCGTACATATTATTTTATGATTAACAACACAATATTATTATTGTTATGTTCTCATAGAGTTAAGAATCAAACTACTCAGAAATGTACTAAATTATAATGTACACAAACTAAAGCTGCAACTCGTCACGAGCATAAAGAACTTTATTGTTCATAATACCTATCTAAATACCTATTGTTTGACCAGTACCATGTAGTAAAGACTTAATGTATAAGTTTATTATTAGGCAAATCCAGTTAATTACTATAAACTCATTGCAGACGCGTTTACGTCACTGAAGATGGCTAGGTTCTTATTTAGTAAATTTTCCTTAAATAAGGAATGCCTACCTCAGTCTTATTCAGGGATACTCAAACTTGTAGCATTATGAATCCCTCCTTTAGATAACTTTAGAACTTTACATGGTCATTGTTAGACGACGCGACGCGAGGTAGTCCACAGTTAACTTCTTAAAAGTGGTCTACCTCACGTCGCGTCGTCTATGGCGTACATGTCGCGACGCGACAGGCGTTACCAGCCTACTTCGTCCCTGAAACAAAATAATAGTGCTATTTAGCGAGAAACTTATCAAATTAAAATGTATCCATCAGTAGCTAAACCAAAAAAATACTATTTATACAGATTGCTAGGATCGATGTCAATTTTATCGCAAACTGATTTTTTCATGTACGCAACTTGGGCTCGCGAACCACTCTTTGAGTAACGCTAGCTTAAGCTGCTCAGTGAAATAAATGTGCTGCGAAATGCTTAAAAGTATTTAAAATCGTTTTATGACAACATTTTTCACCGATACACGGGCTCGACTTCCATAAAAGAGACTTGATTATGCGGTCGCGCCGCCTATGGCAGCTAGCTCGGAGTCTAATTATCTAGGCGCTATGGAACTTGTATCTACGAAGATGGTAGCGAACTAATGCCGCTATTAACTGACTCTCCTAATAATAAAAACATTAGATTGCAAATGTTACAAGCTATTTCCACTTCTTGGATATTCTAATAGCATCTATGAAACGTTTAGCTGGTAATGTATTTATTAACAGTTATACTGTTTGTAGGGACATGCGCCGGTTGCACTGTGTCCCTACACTGTTTATGGAAAAACGCTATCTATCTATACCTTGATATACTGTAATTAAAAAAAAGAACTTCTTAATTTCTGCTTCTGTTATCCTTGAATACATAATTAAAATAAATAGCTAAAGAAATAAAAAATACTTAAATAAATTGTCTATGGTGGTACTTCACTAGTTTGTCACAGCATGCACCATTTTTTTAGTCATATAGTTTTAAGTAAACTTTCGAAGTTTCAAAAAAATGGAATAGGTAGAGACTTTTATAAACTGTCATATAAGATTGGACTCTAAAATACTTAGTCCAAGAAACGACTGATCTATTTGATTTAAATTCCACGAGATCACGCGAGCATACACGCGGGATTAATCAGTTAATCACTGTTAGCAGATACATTACAAACATAATTACCAATAGACAACCGGTCGTTAAAACCTGCCATGCAGTCATTTACCTACATTGTTATATTCTGTAATAAAAAGCATGTGCACAATATGAAATTAAAATACGGCAAGTCGCCGACCATTTTTATGTTCATGTATGTAGGTTGGAGTGCCGTGTGCAGAGCTTAGAGTCTTCGGAACATGTCCGGCTTTCTGCCTACGAGTGTAGAAAAACATTACGTCATCAGCCAACGGATGCCATTTTGCTCGACACTTCTTAAGCTTGGCGATGACACACTATTGTTTTGGGTGCATACTAATGGGCTGGCAGGATCATCTCTCCTGTTGTGCTGCTTAAGAGGAAAAATTACGATACTGAGCGAGTGTGTATTACAGCCCAATTTTCGTAGACTGGATAGGTACTAACTGGATACTGAACTGAGGACTTTATTGGCTATAGTACCTATGGGAGGTAAATGATAATAATAAAACGATTCAAACAGTCTTAAATTCTAGTTCACTTCTAGTGCTTAGACACCAATGTAGCTTATTTGCAATATTAATACTAAATAGTTATTAAAATTAATATATAATTATATAATATGAAGTAGTTCAGACTTCGGACTACTAGAACAACCTGTGCCAGTCGTCTACAAAATTATTTACATTTTACTGGAAGTCGTAACTATCCCAGTTCCTCTAGCCTCATTTATTAACGTCACATTTTATTTCATAATAAATCCGGCCTACTAGTTTATTTTGACTTCAGAAACCCTCTAGATGTCCAAATATTTATTGTGACAAGTTATAGTGCTAAATCAGTGATCTCAACTAATATGAAATGTCTATATTTTACACTGTGGAGTAATTAAATACATAGAAATGGGTAAATTTTCTAATTTGTTGAATGTTACTTACGTGTTTATATAAAACAGTCTGGTGTCAACATTTTCTTTTTTAGCGGACATTGAAAACGGAAGTGAACAGGGACATGATATCTACAAATATAGGCGTAGAAAAGCTAGATACAACCAGTTTTTAAGTTCATCCTACTCATTTCCAGTAGAGGAAGAAACATTGTACACTCGAGAAGAACAAAATAAGCAGCAGAAAAGATACGCCATATTACAAGAAGCTAGAACAAACTTCAGTAACAGCAAACTGCGAACTGTACTACTCATATATTCTAACCCAGCCTGGACAGTATTTATACTCACATCTCTGTTCATTTCATATCAATTAGACACCAGTGTGTTTGCCTTCTTCAAGCATAATAAAAAGCCTTTTTGGGCCATCATGACTTTAGCAGGCTCCAATTTGATCTTCACCTGTGACGTCATAATAATAGTAGGGCTTAAATTTTTCAAAAAGTGGAGAAAGACTCTGAATCTGATGGAGCCTAACACTTGTAAGGTCGTTATTGATATCGTATTGGCATTTCCGTATTCATTTCTTTATTTGTTGAGCTATGATCTATTGTTCTTCAATATTCATGCCATAGCACCCATAGTTGCTGCAATCCGAGTTTATAGGATTCTTCAATACTTTTATAACAAGGCATCTCAAGCTGGAAGCAACCAATGGACTACATTTTTATTGCAATACATCATATTATTCTTGTTGTCTGTCCATACGTGGACTTGTGTATGGTATTTATTTGCGTACAAAAGTTTTGACGTACACAAAATTCGATCATCGTGGTCATTGACAGCGATATATTTACCGACAGAGGTTACTTTTGACTGGTATCTTCTTTGCGCATATTGGTCAGTAATGTGCCTAACTACGAATGCATTGGGTGACTTATATCCAATAACTACTATTGAGAGATTGGCGGCCATAGTGGCTATTTTAGTAGGGTTTTTATTAACCACGGTTGTGTTTGTTGGTTCGTTAACTTCTTTGTTTATTACAATTACAACAAGGCGTGCCGTATATGTCAGACAATTGACAAAAATACAGAATCATCTAGAGCTAATAGATATGGATTCCGACACCACTACCCGCATCATCAGGTAAAGGCATACTTATCAACTTCTCATTACATCTAATGTTTGTCTGTCCATAATATTTAGATAAAACTTCAGTCGTCATTGAACACATAGCAGTTAAATCATCTTTTTGAAGGTATTTGGTTGTGTATTTATTTACCTTTATTAAATTTTCTTCAAAGATATTACGAAGACTTGTGGTACCAAAAATCGGGCGTATTCAAACCGAAGCTGCTAGCATTGCTGCCGTACCCTTTACAAATGGAGATCTGTTACGATTTGAATGCTGTTCCGCTCTATAGTTCCCTGGTATTCAGGAAGTTGCCCGAGGCGTTCCTTCGGAGACTATCCTTGAATATGACTCATCAGTTCTATTTGCCAGGAGATGTTGTGTACAGCCATAATCAAAACAAGACTTTTATGGTAAGGAGGCATACATAGTTATTATGATCTGTTTAATTCGTGATAAATATTCATGTAAATGTTTGCGTTCGTCGTAGGTGTGCGTCACTAGTGGCGTATTGGAGTTGTTGTCAGATGAAGATGACGAAAGCCCCATGATTTCTTTGGCCAAAGGGACATGCTTTGGTGAAATTTCGTTGGTTTACAATGTACCTGGTAAGTATATTTATAGACACCTAAGAATGCACAAGATGTTTTACAACTAATGCAGTTAACGTTAACATGTTAAAAGCGTGGCGTAAGATTTTTGACGCCTCTGTTAGTAATTTAAGGCTAAAGTTACTAACTATTTTGCTTCTATAAGAAGAGCAGTGTTGACACTGCTATCACCTCAAGTTCATTCACAAAAGTTATACATACCAACAATATAACGAATAAAATATCAATTTATTTTTTCTTGTAGCCCGATGTACAGTGAAAGCTACCACCTACGTCGAATGTCAAGTTTTAGAGAAAACAAAATTCATAAAACTTATGATCACATACCCAGATCTCATTGACGATATAAATGACGAAATAAAACAACGACTAATCAGGGCTAAACGTAGAAAGGAAATACTAGCGGAACATAATGAATTTTCGCTAAATATCTACGCTTCTAAAGATCGCAAGAAAAGCAACATTAAATGCTTGAAAGATAAATTAAGATATCTTCAAGGTAAATACAGTTAAATTATACATACATGTATATGTATATAAGTATATTCATGAAACATGACATATTTATCTATTTTGTCGCCCCATAGCTACCTACGGGTTGAAAATATTTATAAATAGCAAACCCCACCTCCCTTTCTCTTTCTAATCAATCATCTTATCTTGATTCTGAATTGATTAAATGAATTAGATTTTAAATTTATTTTAATTAGAATTAGTGTTATTTTGCTTCTCCTTTTACTTTTTTTTCAGGCAAAACGGATATTGATACTTTGACAAAAGACGATCAACTTGACGAAAACTGTTTAGATTTGTATATTTTATCGGAGCATGTAAAAAAGAAAACTGGCATGTTTACATGTTTAAAGTCCAGATTCCCTTGGATATTAGAAGCTGACTGTCCTCTCGTAAAATACTGGGAACTTTACATGTTATGTATAGTTTTCTATGTCTGCATTGTCTATCCATACTGCATAGGATTCATAAGAACCTTTCCAGGAACCACGTTGTTCTACACTCAGATTATGATCACAATTTCCCTAACATTAAACTTTTTTATGAATTTGGTAACCGCTGTCAAAACTAAAAAGAGTTACATATCAGACTTCAAGAGCATTTTGGCCTATAGAATGAACACTCTCGGGTTTTATCTCGATGTGATGGCCATTGTACCTTTCGAATACATCGTGACAATACACACTCGTGTGAATTACTACGATAACTTTAGGGAACACCTATTCCATATGTGTAAAGGCGTTAAATTGTGTCTGGTGTGGAGAATATCAAGCTTTTTCGAGAAATTGGAGAGAAAGTTGTTGATAAATACAATTCTTATTAAAGTTAGTAATGGCGATATTCAACACTTTAGTTTTAATACCAATACGATCAATTAATTTTAGAACAAAACTCAGGTGTAATTCTGATCACTTAATTGGGTCTAGTTCTGTAATAATCATTTTGTATCTACATTAATTTCTATCTTATCGAAATAGAGAACTGTTATTTAAATGTATTCTTGCAGAAATCCCTTCATACAGCACATTTAATAACGCTCTAGTAACTAATCTCATTCGTTCTAGTACCTTTTAGATAAAAGCTTGCCTATAAACGTCTACAACTATCTAGTAATCACTTTTAATTACTGTTCAATTGAACTCAGCAGTTATTTCTAAAATTCTAGATAGTCAAGTATTGCGTGTACATAAGTCTGCTCTGTTATTGGTGCGGCGTCATACTGTACATGGAGTCTTGTTTCGTAAGCAGATGTTCTGAGAGCTCATGGTTCAATAAAGCGCTCATTTGGGAAGACCGAAACATCAGAATCCAATTTTCCAAGTAAGAAATGATATAGCACCTCTAAATGAAAGTACCTGCAACTCAATATCTGGGTATTATGAGCATCATTTTAGAATTCTTGGTTTGAGTCCACGAACAATGTTTAATAGTTTTTGAAATCCTATAGTTACAGATTTCTCGAGTTGTTGGAGTTTTCATCTAGTATATCTTTATTTAGTTAAGAAGACTTTATGATACTTATTTGATGATCTTTATATGAATACGCTTCTAAATGCGTTGGTGGTGTGGGCGATCTTTTTGGGATATTGCGTCGTGTTGGCAAAATTGAGCTTTCTCGATTTCTTCACTTGTGTGTAATGAATGAAGAAACTTTGAATGCGATGTGGCATGCCTACGCAGGTTATACGTGGATATATTTAAGGCGGCATGAGACAATGATAAGTGAGATTTTTGGATAATCTTGAACATGATAGGTGCGTTTCGAATTGGTATGAAATTGTACTATAGCACGTTTAGGTATACCTACATACCTAGTATGTTTAAATACTTATATTTGGATCTGAGGATTATGATTCATCAGAAACGGTAAAGTTTCTATTGAATGATTTATTTTTGTTATGACTCAGTTTGAAGACAGCAGTTATTACAAAAATGTTGACCTTCGTCTGTATATCTGGTCCGTTTCAGCTTTCAGGGAATCGTCTTTATGTTTTAATAAGCCGTGACAATTTTCTATTCTGTTATGCAAATTGGGCCTATAGTGAGAAACACCTGTTATATGCAAACATTTATGGATAGGCCATATGGTATTTGGTTATGGTTTTTGTTTCTATAATATTTCTTAGACAATTTTATACGATGAATGTAGCGACCGGGGAAAGACTCCACCGTACTGTGACATCTACAAAATAATAAATTTAAGATGACATGGACCCAATGCCATTAATTGCAAGGTTTTAAAACAAAGAAATCTAACTCACATATAAACCAGTCTATAACCAGTCCATAGAACTCAGTAGTGAAAGCGCAACCGTTTAGGGAAATTAAAAATTCTTAGGAAAATTTACAATATCTCTATCAAATAAAATAAACCTTGTCTGTGTTTGTCGAAAATAAGAGGAACAACATAACATGGTGTTAACGGAAATGCCTAAAGTGGCTAAAGTGGCACGTCTTGTAACTTTTCACAGAGGTTGTGAAAGCTTTACTGTACCTGCCTATTCGAACATTTTTATATTTACTTTTTTATTTTGTAATCTTAAATGAAGTATATTTATTATTTCAGAACTATTTATCCCATCGTAACATCCGTCTACTTCGCCACAACCATCTTGGTGTCCTGTGGCTACGGCGACTTCACGCCAGGAGATCACTTTGACATGGGATTCGTGGGATTTCTGAGTCTCTATGGCGTTTTGCTTTGCGGTTATTGCATCTCGGAGTTCTCTTCAGTGATCACTCATTGGTCAAGGTGATTATAATTAATTATTTATCGATTTATTTTTTTCGGGTTATAGATTCAACTTTCAACAATATACAGATCCTTTTGCAAAGTACATTAAGGTCCGCCCCTAGTCTAACTGATTTAGTTAAATATTAGTATTTTACGCGGACGAAACTGCCTTATTTTCCTTTTGAACCTTAACAAACCCTTGGACCATTCTATTATAAAAGATCACTTCGATGTGGGGTTTGTGGCGTTCTTCAGTCTTTACGGCGTATTACTTTCTGGCTATTGCGCCTTCGTTCCTTTTGGTCATACTTATTGATCAAGGTGACTACCCACATGTTGATGTGGAAGCTAACAAAAAATATACTGATATCATAAAGCCTTGATCTATATTATAGAAGGTATATTATCGATATTTGATTGCCTTGTTTGGCGACGCAGGTGTTGTTCCACCCACAAACGTGCGCAAATGAATACTTGTGGTCCTGTCGCCCAATAAACTAAATACCGGGATTGGCCCAGGATTTAACATTAGGTAAATTAATAACAATCCGTCATTACAGAACCAAAACAGCGTTTCTGGAGATCATAATGACGATTGACAAATTCATGAAGGAAAACAATATGCATCCAGCAATAAAATCGCGCGTCATGGCTTTCTATGACCTACAGTGGCAGTATAATTCGGTAAGTAACCAAGCACGGTTAACCAAGAATGGTTCGTCTAGATAAGGTAGGTATATACCTATTACGCTGTCACAGAAAAGGTTGTGAAATTTCGAAACTAGCGGCATACGAATCCATGGCTGAATTAGCAAAGCACCCGAGGCGGTTACCCGGAGGGTGCAGGTTCAAATCCTGCTGGATTCTTAATTTTTCAACCTTAATATTCTTAAAATAGGACGATCATAAAAAATGGATATGTCGTGAAATTGTGGTCATTTACTTTTAGGGAGTTGAATTGACAGACGTGAATTGGTTAGAGAAAACCGTCGTACCAGCAGAACTTCGCAAAAAAGTTTTACACCAAGCACGGTTCAAAGCTCTGACGTCTATTAAGTTCTTTCAAGTGAAAAATAAAGCTTACATTCAAACGCTAACTGAAAGTATGTAAATCCTTATTGTTAACGCTATAAAATAACAAGAGTGTTGTTTTTATAAATAGTCTAGAAACGGAAAAAAAATCTGCTAGCAACATAATGACAACTTTGTCATTGATTTATCATTTTGCGCCATTTTAAATTGGGTTATGCTGATTGGTTGATTTGTAATTGGGTTGCCTTTATGTACTTGCCATGAAGGCATAGAGGCGGTTCCATTATTTTCTAATAAGTACCTTTCGACAAACTGCATATTAGCCACGAAGTGGCTAGAATATTACAATTATTTACAATTAATGATACACAACCAGTAAAATTTGAGTTGCAGCTCACAACAAACTGAACTTAAGAATAATTTTGAATACTTTAAAAGCAATTTGAAACAAATTTACAGCGGCAAGAGACATCATTCTACCCCCTGGCGAGATCGTTTTCTACGGTGGAACTGTGACTAGGGAACTCTACATCATAGAGAGTGGTTACTGCATGGTGACTTCCAAAGAGATGAGGCAGAATAAGAAGGAACGAGTCATAGGTCCTGGCAACCATTTGGGGTTGCTGGTGCTCTTGTATGGTGTGCCTTCTGTCAGCACTGTTATTACTCTTACGCATTGTAAGGTAAGATTTCTTCTTCTTCGTCGTGTCGATGGCTGAGTCAAATTTTATTTTGACTTGCCATCGTGGTGAAAGGATTAGCCGATTCGCATTGGAGAACTTGCGAATTGCCCAGGGTGCGCCGGACGTAGGGAATCGTTGTGTACGTCACTCTGGGAGGCTTCTTTCATGCATTCAGGCAAGATTAAATAAGTAAAAAAAAATATCAAAATGATGCAAACATTTGTTGGTAAAACAATGGTTTCCAAACTAGGTTAGACCTGTGTTTTGGCGACCTTATATTATTATTATACATGCACGCTTGAAGACATGTTAGAAATGTTGACTTTATCGCCTAGGTATGTATATTTACCAACTAATACCAGCAATCTTGGTGCTACGTTGGTCTAGTGGTTAGCGAATGCATGAATCGAACTAGAGACCTCGAAGTTAAAGGTTATCTATGCTGTCGCCCTCGGGTTCGATTCCCGGGTCGAGCAAATGTGTTGATTGGGCATTTAAGTAAATTTTCAATAGTAGCACGGAGTTGTATTTGTGCCCGTTGGATGTCGATAGGCTCACCTCCCATGACATGGGACTCGCCATAACAGGTGCATTGACACCCATCTGGGTAAGGCGTTTTGTTATGTATTTAAATCTCTTCTAGCTTATCAACGTCAGCCACTACGCGTATACCTCAGCACTAAGTCTTTTTCCCGATATGAAAGAGCACGAAGGTCTTATGACTCCTGAAGAACTGAACCAGATTGAAATGACCGCGAAATCGCAGAATACAGACTCTTACATACAGCACTATAAAAGAGTCAAGGAGAGCAAACAAAAAAACACTGCAAAGTTTACTAGTATGCTAGAATATTTGTTTGATAGTAAGTATGCACATATGTGTTTTACATGTAGATAGTAGAAAAAAAAACGTAGATTGCTTTAGATAGATTGCTAAAAGATTACTTTTATTTATTTATATTGTTGGGACGAGGCTCAGGGTGTTCACGTCGACCTCCGTAAGTCTATTGTGATTATATTACGCTTGCAGCGAACGATCGTGTAGTCGGCCTAATGGTAAGTGGAGTACAGCCTATATAACAATCTATTAACAATCCACATAAGAAGATTGTAGATGCGTCGCTGCAGCTGAGGACTACGGTGTTATGCCTCGTATTCCTGTAATTTTAGGGCCTGGTTTCACCACCAAACAGGAAAACAGTTAGCAAGCACAACTATTTTGCGGCAGGTTAAAGGTGAGACGGTGGTGCTGTCGCCCTCGGGCTCTTTCATAAGCTCTATTATCAGTAAAACATGTAAACTTAAATGTAGTCCCATCGTTACTCATCAAAATTTACCTGTGTATAGTTTATGCTTCGGGGCGTTGTTGACGGAGTTGACGTATCTGTTTGGGACATAGCCATGTTCACAAGCAGACTAATTCTGCGATTCCCGGCTGCGTTCGAGACATATAATGTATTATAGTCGACGACCGGATGGCGGAGTGGGTAATGTACCTGCCTGCGACGTAGAAGTCGCGGGTTCGATGCCCGCTCAAAACAAATCTTTGTGTGCCTGAACATGGAGGTTTGTCTTGGTCTGGCTGTTTCTACGTATAGTAAGTATGTAATTACAAAAGAATAGTATATGTATTAGTATCAGTTATTCTAGTATCCACAATACAACCTCTGCTTAGTTTGGAACTAGATGGCGTTGTGTGATATTTATTTATAGTTGTTTGCGATTCTACTCTCACATCTAAATTTCTTAACGAATAAATAGCTTTATATGACAGTCGTAACTATAGTGAAAATAAATTACTATATATATACGGGGTGGATGCGACATAGCGACATTTATTGAAACCACAGCTTCTATACATGGTAAGTATCAATTTCCACCGGATAAAAATTCTCTGGCGAAAAAAAAAATAATCACGTTCTCCGAACAATTTGAACATTGCGATCGTGCAATTTGTTCGGAAGACGTGGATTTTTTTTTTCGCCAGAGAATTTTTTATCCGGTGGAAATGCATACTGGCCATGTATAGAAGCTGTGGTTTCAATAAATGTCGCTATGTCGCATCCACCCTGTATAGTATATATATATGTATATAACTATATATACTATATACTCCTAATTTTTTGTTCACAGACTCCTTCATAAACCTTCTAAATGACTACAAGATGACGGGCGAAAGCTACTGGAAGTCGTACAAGCAATTCAAAGTACTAAACAACGTAGCGCCATATCTTTTGATGCCTATTGTCATCAAGCCGGATGGCATGTTTTTAAAAACGTGGGCGACATTACGAGTTGCTGTGGCGTTTATACTATGCCTCTTAATTCCTGTAAGAATTTCTATTGGATTTAAATATTTTATTAGGTGTACTTACCTCATGTATGTTAACTTATTGGAAATAACTTTTATATAAATAAGATATACTATAGTTTCGGTTATAAATCCTATCATACTGTACTAGACTTAAAGTAGATAGGTATAAAGAAAGAAAGAAACGTTTATTCTGGCAAATCTTAAACTTAGTGATACACTTTTAAAACTACTTATAATTAGGCAGTTAGAAAAAACACAAAGATAATAATTATATTGATGTGCCAGAAAAGGTACGCACCTCAGCATAATACTGCAGCACATTAGCACTACAGCGCTGGTATTCGTATACCGTAGTTATCTGCAAAGAAAGTAGAAAAAACATACAACAGTATGACGCTGGCACAAAAAGAGTTGAGAAATTTCGAATGTAGCAGCATACGAATCCATGGCATTGGCAAAGCGGCTGGCCGTTTACCTAGGGAGTGCAGGATCGAATCCTGCTGGATTCTTAATTTTTCAACTTTAATATTATATAAAAATACACGTAAGTAGTTCTCTAATACTGAAGACAGATCAAGCGCAGATCGATGGAAAAGTTACACCATCACGTTAGCAAGTCCTACTATTGAAAAACAAACAACCCTAAACTTCAATGATGACCACATCTCAAAATACTGTCGTGTTGCGATTCATAAATTACTTGAGTAATACCGAAAAACACAACCGAATAACATGATATTTACGAAAAAAAACCATCCTAATTAAATATAAAGATAAATCAATATCACACAACATTAACACAATGCCATCTAGTCCCAAACTAAGAAAAGCTTGTAATATAGGTACTAGAATAACTGATACTAATACATATATACTTTTCTTTTGTAAATACATACTTATTATACATAGAAACACCCAGACCAAGACAAACCTCCAAGTTCATGCACACAAGGATTTGTCTTGAGCGGGAATCGAACCCACGACCTCTGCGTTGCAGTTGCTCTACTGACTCCGCCATCCGGTCGTCAATTAAGTCTAACAACACGATCATTTTGAACCTGAGATTTTGTATTATATTTTATAAATAGCCAGAGATTAAAATAAATCACAATACGAAATTTATTACCCTAGTGGGTGTTTCTATTTAGAATTCAACCTTAACTCGCGCCTTAGCAGGGAACTTAACAACATTTATATTTCAAGGTGATTGTGTCAATGGCGCCGCAGTTTTCAGCGTTCAATGTGCCTTTAGTCGTTTTGGAGACTTTTTGCTACATCGATATGTATATGATGCTGCATGTGGCATATTATGGATCTAAGAACCAGCTGATATATCATCCTTATTTGACAGCAGCGCATTATCTGAAGGTAAGAGTCCTAAGTCCTTATCTTTTGTATCACACTTATATTATAAAGGCGAAAGTTTATGTCTTATGGCAACTATCAACTTACTAGTTTAAGCAACTGTCCACTTTTCTTGGAAAAGTTGTTTCCCGCAGTTGCTATGTCTGCAAAGCGCCTAAGAGTTTCTATGAGGGAACTTCTGTGGAGTTTCTGAAGTTATTCATATTATGAAATACGAGTGTTACTCACGTAATGTTGGTCTATTTAGTCGACCGCAGTTTCGCCTATTTTCAAGAAAGTGCGACACGTCACGCCTGAGTTGCAGCCAGACTTGCACAGTGCAATTTGAATTATGTTACAAACTCACGTCAGTTTTAATAAGAATAGTTTCTGCAATCTTTCATATTTCAAATTAGTCCACACTTTTCAGGGTCAATTCGTAGTGGATATTATAACAGTTTTCCCTTGGTACGCGCTGTGGAAGCTGCTTGTCCCGAAGCACGACGAAGGCCATACTGAAGAACAGCACGAAAACAGCAGTCATCTTTATCACTGCTCATTGAGAATGATCAATGTTTTACAAATAGTCAAACTCTACTCGGCATCATATTCGGATTCTATAGGAGCATTGAAACGAGTAATAAATAATAATTTATCATTACTTTTGCTCCGACAAGTTTTCTCTAAACTTAGTGGTTGGCTTCTAGTTAAACAACATGTGGTAATTTATTATAAGCAGCGACGTGATCTCGACATCCTTGTAGGAAACTTTCCTTATAGAAGTATTCTAACGATTAGCTCCTTTGTTGCACGGCAATCCTATACAATGCGAGATCAATTTATATCGGAAGAGTAATGTGTCAGCGTGTAAATGTACAAAAAATTATTTGTAAAATAAAAACAGACTTCGAAAAACCTTGTAAAAGCATAAAATAACGGCAAAAGTCGGTTAAATAGTGCCTGAAGTTTCGGTCAGTCAGTTTTTAGGTAAGAGGTCGGGTACGAAAAAAAACTCATCCTATGTAGATTATTTTGTTTTTATTTACTTATTTAATGCATTTACAAATATACGCGGCGATTATAGAACCGCCTCCTTTTCAGAAGTCTGGAAAAAAAATATTTCCTGTATACGCAATTGTAGAGCCGAGAATCCACTAGCAATATCACAATACGAATAAAATTAGAAAATAATAAAACCTACGCCTAGACAACAGACTTGCTATAAGTGTTCATTTACTCCGTGCAAGAGACTTGTTCCCTCCATCCAATGGCGTAACTATAGGGTGGCAGAGGTGGCCAAATGCCACGGGCCCCCGGCCCAAGCAGGCCTCCGGGCCCAATATGCCACAACCTTGAAAGTAACTGAGCAGAATTAAAAAAAAAATAGATTAAAACGACAACCGCGAAAGACATTTTTTTTTAAACTTGAATTCTAAGGTGTTTACATTACGGTTCTGAATCTCTGGTAAGCGGCTACAACGTATCAATTTTTACTAGGCCTCATTCAATATTTCTGCCACGGGCCTCCAATGGTATAGTTACGCCACTGCCTCCATCCATATTTACCATTATGCAGTTATCCTCTTACTAGCTATAACAGTAATAGTAGTAGCCCCGTATTAATACATGTCCCACTCAGGCCTTTTCTCATGATGAGAAGGGTAAGGCAATAGTCCACCACGCTGGCCAAGTGCGGATTGGTGGACTTCACACGACCTCGAGTACTTTTTAGGCACTCTCAGGCATGCAGGTTTCCTCACGATGTTTTCCTTCGCCGTTAGCGAGCGTCAATTTATATGATAAATACACACATATCTTCGAAAAGAAGAGTTTTAAGCTGTGTTCCGTAGGTTCGAACCCGAAACTTTGTCTTCGCAGTCCTACTGTCTCCCACTCGGCTATCGCTGCTGTTACTAGCTATACTAAGATCTAACTTCCACAAGCCTTCTTAAAGTATACACCAAACTTGTCTTAAAACTAAACATTATTTTCAGGCGTACGTGATGAGTGTCGTCCATTTTGTTCTGTTAACATTATTCTTCTTGAACTTATACGGGTGTGTACTGATTACCTTGACCTGTAGATATGTGCAGGCTAGTGATGCAGAAGATTTTGAATACATATTGGCGAAATTATCGAAAAGCTCGCCTTACATGAAGACTTCCTTTAATCCCAGCGGCAATATGGTATGCCTCGAAGGTAAGTATTATTATCCAATAATAAATGGTTACAGGTTAATAACGTGACATCACGCCTATTTTATCCAGTAGGATGTGGCAGTAGGAGGTGTACAACACTCACACTTCACCTGTTATGTTTAGGATTAGGGGTGATGGTGTGGTGAGCCTATCGCCATTCACCGGGCACAACTCCGAGCTGTTATTGTGAATTTCCTGACGGAAAGATTACAAATATCACTTTGCCCGACCCGGAAATCGAACTCCAGACTATAAACTAAGTTATGTAAAAGATGGCGTTGTTTATTTTTAATAGGATTTCTATGGTTGACCAACATTGCTTACATAGTACCTACTGATTAATCATTCAGTATAAACTACACAAATTTATTGGGATTAAGATAGCAATCCAATTTTATTGTGGTACCTATACATGGTGGCTTATTTATATCGGTCAGTATGGGAAAGTCTGAAACAAATCTGTTTCTTAGGAACCATACCATCAATTTTAGTAAAAACAAAAACTGCATACCACATTTAAGAAAAATCTTGTACTGATCTCGGGAATCGAACCCGATCGAATTTTAAAATCAAATTGACATTGAATTTCCATTTGGATATTGACTGTGTAGGTCATAACTGCAAATCAAATCAAATCAAATCATTTATTTTCATTGGCCCCAAGGGGCGCTTGAACACGTCAAAACAAACATCAAAACACAAAAAAAAAAAAAATTAAATAAAACTTAGCTAACTAAATTATAATACTTATTGTAATAAAATGATTTGACACCGGAGCTTAGATTGACTTTAATTCAACTTAGAGATTTGAATTAAAATCAATCCAAGTACCAGCTCCGATGGGTATTGCATCATGAGAAGAGCTGGTGAGAAACTCATGTGCACCATCTTTTCAAATAATTCATACAATATTTGTTTGTTTTTTGACAATAATTATATGTGTAAGTTACAGCAACCAAAACAACATTATAGCTAAAGATGGTTATAAGAGAAAATAAACTTAACTATAGAAATGCAATTAAATTAAAGCAGTAAGGATTACTGTGAATGTATATTGTATATTGCCGATAGCGTTACGGACATACATTTATTAATATAATACACGTAATGCTTAATTCCAGGGTGTTGGTTAGATGGCAACGAAGTACTAAAGAAGCAATTTTTGACACCGAGCAAGGTGTACTTACTGGCTTACTACTGGGCTGCAACGAGCTTTGGTGGAGCTGGCTTCGGGGACATAGTGCCCGAAGACGTGTATCACATGGTATTATGTAACTGCGTGAATATACATGGAGTCTTATTTTTCGGGTGAGTAGGTTTTTAACACGCTTATATTAGCTTCACCTGTATGTATGTATGTATGTAACCGAGTCCTTTGGACTCGATTTTGACCCACTTTAAACGGACAGATTGCATTAAAATTTTGCACACCTGACAAAGATCGATGACAATGCAATAATTCGATAAAAAAAAATTAAAAACGCTAGATGCTAAAACGCTCTTAAATAAACCAAACTAAAAGTAAAAAATAAATAATAGTTTAAAAAAACTAAAAAACACGCTTTTAAAGTACTTCTAACTAAAAAGTGAAAAATAATTTCTAATATAAGCTGAAAATGGTAATGAACAAAAAATAGAATTAGAAGTACTTTAAAAGCGTATTTTTTAGTTTTTTTAAACTATTATTTATTTTTAACATAATATCACGCCTATATTACCTAAGAAGAGAAGGATGTGGCAGTGTACAACACCCACATTTCTCCTGCTATGTTTAGGTCCCATGGGATAGGGGGTGAGCCTATTGCCATCCACCGGGGACAATTCCAACTCCGTGCTGCCGGTATTTGTGAATTTCCTGATCGAAAAGTTGACAAATAACACTTTGCCCGACTCGGGAATGGAATGAATGTGTTCATTTGTGAACTAAATTTTCCGAAAGGAACAGTTATGTGATTGAAAATTTCGTTCAAATTCAGGCGAATGGTGCAAATTCAACATGGCCGAAAAATCTGTTGTTATTCGATTCGCAAAGTACGAGCAGAAGCTTAGCCGATGTACTATCAACAAAGTAGATTCATAATCCACCTCAATACTATCTGTACAGACATTCAAAAACAATTAAGTCTAAATTCGCTTTTTCTATCAACAAATGTCAACCTTCTCGACTTTGACAATTTCAAAGGAAATACATAATTGTCAAATCCCCCTACCATATCCCACCGGAGTACCTAATATATCTTCTTATGACAACAATATAGATATTCAACTTATGAAATAAAGGTGATACTCACGTAATGTCGCACTGTCAGTCAGTGCAAGACGTGTCGCACTCTCTTGAAAATGCCTAAAAGTATAGTATAAGCGAAACCGCGGTCGACTAAATAGACCAACATTACGTGAGTAACACCCGTATTTTATAATCAGAATAACGTTACAAACTCACGTCAGTTTTAATAAAAATATTGTTATAGATATGTTTACGCTAGAATAGCATCTTTGAAGGCAATGGCTGATCAAGTAGTAACGAAATTCCAAGAGAATGTAAAGCATTTAGAGCTTTTCATGAGTAGAGAAAAGGTTCCTCTTGCGTTGAAGAAGACTGTTCTAGACTATTGGCAATACCAATGGAAGAGAACGAGGGGATGGTCGGTAAGTAGTTATGTCATATAAATTCAAATTCAAATCATTTATTTTCATTAGGCCCTCAAAGCGTGGGAGCAACTACTACTTAATAAATAGGGACGGGAATTAAATTTTGCAGTTCCTTGATAAACTTTTCCAAATAACAGATGGGCTCTTTGCATCGATGTTATTTACTTACTAGATTTAAAAATTTAGGTATTTTGTTGCAATTAAATGAATAAATGAATCAGCTATACTCTTCATTTACAGCATCAGTCTATACTCGGTAAACTACACGCAAATCTAAACGAAGACGCAGTATTGCACATGTACGAGAAGACTTTGAGAGAAATACCTTTGTTCGACGATGTCGAGTATTCTTTCTTTAGAGCTTTCGCCAAAAAGTTGAAAGAACAGTACTACCAGAAAGGATACATGGTTATGAGATCGAATGAAGTTATTAGTTCCATGTTTATTATTTATCGAGGCAAAGTAAGTTTTTGTATACCAGTAGCTTAACAATTTTTTTAAGCGTTGTCCTACTTGAGCGCGTCCTAATCCGTTGTCCTAATACGCGACACCATCCGACCGGTAAAAAAGAAAATTGACGGTTATATTTTTGCAATAATTGGACTGTCACATTTCATAGAAAATTTTCCCCGGGCCGGGTAAAAGCTGGGTTTTGACCCATACATTTGTAAACTTTCACGTCAATTTTATATGGAATATTGTCATTTAAAACTTATAATTCTCTCTAGTTTTTTTCTAATTTTTTTTCATATAATCATACATTAATACATTTTTGTAACAGATCAAAAACCAGAACGGTTTGTCCGGAATGCATATAAGTTAAATGCATGCTCTCTGATCCGACCTATACTGCACGCGACAGTATGCGCTTCAATTATACAGTTGACAAATAGGAGAAGCAAGGAGAAGGAATATTTTATCTATTAGTTATCCTATTTCTTATTTACATTTAGTTTCGGCTTTTGCCGTCCGTAATAAGTGGCGTAATTATACGATGCAAATTGGCGGTTTTACGCGTGCTCTATGTCTGCGATCGTCGCATTTTGATAAATGCGACAACATAGGCCGTATTATTATTGTTAGGACGAGGCTTTAGGTGTTCACGTCGACCTCCGTGGGTCTATTGTGTTAACATAGGCTGTAAGTACTAAAAACGACTATGTGATATCATCGCGTAGCGTCGCATTTGTCGTACAGGTAGGACAACTGCCACGACAGATAAGTATTCAATGGTTTGCTTCAGGCGAGGCTACTGGGTTCGATTTGCAAGTAGAAGATTTGTTTTTCTTAAAGTATCAGCACGAAGTCTGGGACCGTGTCCGATAGAAAACAATGGGGTCATTCTTTATCACACGAGCCCTAACACAACAGTTAAAATATGAGTGTTATGTACCTAATTATAAATAAACTTCCTGGAAAGTTAGTTGAGTTAAAAATACATATATTATATTATTAGCTACTCAGAGCAATAAGCAGTCATTGTAAAGCGTCCCTCGCTGCCAAATGTGTTAGACCGCCGCGCGCCGGTCATACACGTCATAAAAAAACTAGTCGTCAAATAATAGATTCGGTTACCCTTTTCCCCGCTTCCCCGCGAGTTTTGGCAGACTTATTTGCTTAGATAATTCCTTGCTTTCATTTCCTCTTCATATTGATAAGCTAGGATAGGAACTTCCGAAGTATTTACTGCTATACTTTTATAACTAGGTGGATATAATATCAAACATAAACGAAGTAGAGGCCTGCATGGGACCGGGTGGAATATTCGGAAACATAAGAGGAACCAGTAGATATTTGACTTTGTCCAACGTAGTGGCCTCTAGGAATATTGACGTGTTATCCATTAACGGACAAGATTTTTATGCGTTGTTGAAGGTAACAAGTTTTTTGTCTTCCACAATATGATCAGACTGTTCATGGCATATAGATCTTGATTTAAGGAAGTAGTTTAAAATAAATTCAGCCAATGAATGACATGTCAATAAGATGATGAGTCGAAATGGGCGACTCTGATTGGTTGAGAATCAAGCTCAGCCATCAGATAATGAGCCATAATGTATGGCAATCAGCATATTTGTTTATGAAACCGTTTGACAGTAAACTTACCCATGGTAACGACATTGTAAAAAAAATTGCAATGATATTTTTAGGTTCAATGAACCCGATAGCAAAGATCGTAAAAACAAAATTAAAAAAATATTTTTCAGAGTTATCCATCAGTTTTGAGAAAAGTGAAGGAATCAGTTGAATCTGCACCCAAAGACTACGTCCTACCAACCGTCTCTTCGTCGGAAAAGACATACAATGAGGTTTTAGTATAAGTTTTTAACAGCTTTTTATAAGATGATGCACAGTCGGCTAACTGCCGCATTCTAGCAACACCTTTAGCATCATTCTAATTGTGTGGTCCACAGGAATGTTACAGTGGTATACTGTATACTGATGTGTATTTTGGTGGTAGAGCTGTTGTGAACGAGCTCGAGGGCGGCAGCACTACCGTCTCACTTTTAACCAGCAACCATTTGGTTGGTACAGTAAACTGGTACAGTAATGCAAGCACTACTATTTAGTAGTGCTTGCATTACTAAATAGCCCACCAGTTTGGTGGTGAGATCAGAAACTGAAATTACTGACATATGAGGCATAACACCGTAACCCTCATCGGTAGCAACCATAGAAATCTTAATAACTAGTCAATAGAAATGCTATCGACTATCTTTTAACACTGGGACGCATGTCGCCGGTTTTCAAATACCACTTTTTGTATTCCTGCAAACAAAATTATTCTTTTTGCGATGACATTAAGACGACAATTCCTCAACTCGCACTTGTGTTTGACTAGACAGATGCGCGGCGACAAGGTCACGCGTCTTTGACATTTCTATTGCCTTATTATTAAGATTTCTATAGTAGCAACGCATCAATCGGTAGCAAGGTCAATCTTTTCTTTTCTTTTTTTATCATTATGGAGGAGATAAGAGAACAACTAGGGTCGGCAGACTAAAGCACATAAGTCAAAAATCCTAACTTTACAGGAACTAAAAAAAACTGTTTATAAAATCATAGATTTAGAAATTATTAAATGTTTTTATTAACTGTTAAAGTGAATAGCAATGCCTTACTATTTAAATACAACAATTTGGTGGGAACATAATAGTTTAATATTTAGATGACTTAAGTTATGAGAAACGCTTTGGTAGTATGACTTATGTGTAAAAGTTCATTAATTAAAATATAAATAAAAAATATTAATACAATCAAAAACATACGTAAACTTATTGACTAGTTGGTATCACTTAAAATTCTTGTTCTTTTTCGGATTCTATAATATCTGGGTAAGTATTTCGTACAGTTTCCAAAGCAGGTAACTTATATAAAATTGATGGAAAATATCTGGAATTAAGGACAGCATGGAAATTAAATCTTTTTTTTTCTTTATAGATATGGGCAATGGCTGAATAGATATTATGGGAATATTATCAGGAACATTAGAACCTCTTCTTTCCGTCTAAAATCCATCAAATTGTAATGACTAGTTCCATATGGAGATAATTTATTTACAACCAACGAATACACAAACCAAAAAAAAAACGAAATAAACTAACCTAAAATAAATTACTTAAAAACTAGCAATAAAAGACTATCTAACCTAATCTAACAAATCGCAGCCAGTGGGCAACGTTCCCAAAATGCTGGCAACATTGCCACGCTGGATGGCAATGCTAATTCGCTGTCCAAAATAAATACTCACATTTCGGCAACGTGTCGTATCAACCAGTCGCGTTGATATTTCTTTAAATAAAGAATGGGCACCTCTTCTTTTGTAGTTAAAGACGAAAAAGGTGAATCTGTATCTAACGTATCTTTATAGGAAAGAATTCCAAATTCTTGTACATATCGTAGCCACCTTTTATCCAGCCATTTAAACTGCCGTCCGTCAGAATCTTTATTTCTTAAATCTAAAGCACTTTTCAGCATGGATGAAAAGTCATACAAATCTGTGCTTTTCATTTCTACAACCTTAAACTTTTTACTGCTAGATCGAATCACTGGATCCAATCATGGGGGTGAAATATCTATAATTCAGTTTTCTTCTATAATGCCATGATCTGTATCAACTTCTATGTGGCTGTGGCCAGGAATCATAAACTTATGGTCTATTATTTTAATTAATCGATGTTTTTGCAATGCCCAGCTAAACATACAACTGACATGAGAATTTCTATTCTGGCAGAAGAAGAAGATGGAATTCTTGGTACTACAAATGATGGATCTTGCACAGAATCATCACTACTGAGATGCCCTGTTGAGGTCGACGACGTAGGATCGTCTACTATGTTGTCTGTATTCGCAATCGATGGTTGTTGCACTTTTTCTAAAAAAAAGATAAAACAATACGTAATTCATTTATTATGTCTGTGCTATACATAATTTGCGTTTCGAGATTTAAAAATATATGAAAATATCCCTGCATCGCCTTCTTGGTGAGCTGATAACGCCATTTCAACCAACTTCTTGCTTCTCTGAGTATTCATTTCAACAAATTAAATATTACAAACTGCCTGTTCAACAAAACGGTAACAATTGATGCCATTGGTAGCTTAACTGGCTTAACATACCGTTCCAATTTTTGTGTACATCAAAAATAATGTTTAAGTACCCACAATCTATAAACAAATGTCACATTTGATGTTCTTCATAACATAAGTCAGACCACTTAGCTCAAAAAACTTCTCACTTAAGAGTGTTCCTTATAACATAAGTAAAGTTATGTTTTTTTGTGCGTCGACCTATATTTGAATTGGGTAAGGTTGATATGGCCCGCCACTTGAATACGCCATGAACGAGTTCAGATAGACTTATGTGCTTTAGTCAGACTGCGTGTTGAATAAAATGAACACTGATGATGTAATAAAAAATAAACCGAAAATTTTGACTTATGTGCTTTAGTCCGCCGACCCTAGTTACTATTAATATGATTGTTGGTAGTTGTTCTCTTTCTTGCAATGTGTACCTACTAATGACGTATATGTACTACAACTATCCTATTTAAGTTAGATTACCCTATTGTATAAGGATCGTTATGTACAACTAAAAATCGTTATATATTTTAAAGACAAATAAACGTATTCTTATTCTTATTCTTATTATCTATAATCTACTATTTTACTATTATTTCAGCCAGCTCATTTTGGTCCTACTTCATACGAAACGGGAGAGGAAGAAGAGGATGAACAAGTAGATCACACTATGGAAGTAAGGATTGTCTTTCAACATATTAAATGATCGCATTGATATCAGTGTCGCGGGATAATTAAAAAAATAATCAAATTAAAAGTTGAATCATAGTCTGATACAACATTCACTATTATTTTTTATCATAATTTGATGTTCTGTTTGTTAATTCCAATGTTCACTATTCAGAGCCCTGACAAGAGTATAGCTGAATCGCACGGCTCGAGATCTATAACTTCAGCAACGTGTGGAGAATACATACCGGCGACATTTCTCATTTTTAAACCACACAGGTAATTATCCATGTACTTCATGAGACTAGAACTAAGAATAGCGGGCTAATCCTAGTTTATAATAATAATAATAATAATAATAAATCATTTATTTCAGGCTGCATAGGCCCATAGATAAATACCTTAACCTAAAAATACATAATTATAAATTCACTTCCTTTGCACTAAGTCTTGGTGCGTTCGTGGGGTATAGTTCCGCGGAAGCGACGGAAAACAACACCCTGCGGCCAAAAACTTTCATCAAGCATACAGGTCGGCACTCTCACCACGAACGCCTTGAAGTTGACGTTGTTTAGTCACACAACAGTCTTTAGCTGTAACATAATATATTTGCTAAGAATTGAAAATGCGATACACAATTCGATCTGTCTATTACTATTATTATGCCTTGACAGTTAAATCACTAGACCGAGTTTGATAAAAATTGGTACGGCAATAGTCAACGGCTTTGAGAAGAATTTAGGCACACTACCACCGTTAACCACATAAAAATATAAAACATTGATTTTTACAGATGGTTTCGAAGAAGTATTATACCGGACTGTAGGCTGATGGTTATTATGGGTACGTTTAGAAATATACCTATTGTTACTTAGAAACAGTTAAAAAATATGGGACCAGCAGCAACCAGCTACGATCGCCTCTTGCCAGGACCCTAAATTTCTTAACTGTATGTTACGTCTCTTGGTTTGGTTTCAAATTCTGCCGGTCCCATAATTTTGCAACTGTTTCTTAGTATAATTTGCTAAGCATAGCGAAATGCTATAAATAATCAATAAGAAATTTGTTATTTGAACGTAGTGTCAAAAATAATCGGGCGTTGATTTGACCTTATGATAAGTGGAATCTTCACCTTGTAATCCACGAGTTGCAAAATTTTGCAGATGTTTTTCAAAAATTAGACAACGGGTAATTATTATAAAGGTAAATAAATACCTATGCTCGACGTTTCAAATGACTTGCATCATTCGTGGTCACGAGCCGACTGGTGAATTACGCGATTTAGACCCGTTGTCTAATTTCTGAAAAATGTTCTCAAATCGCTAAAGTTTAAAAACATAATATTGCAGATGTATCTTTAATATTGTTATTTCAACAAGACCTACTCCCACTACCAAAATAGAACCTGTAGAGAAACACAACTATTTGGCAACAGGTTAACGGCGAGACAATGATTCTTCCATAAAGCTTATTTAAAAAAGCTATATGCCCATCAATACAAATAAATAAAATTGATGTGTCTGCTTTTAATGTCAAAATAACAAAGTTTTTAAGCTGGTATAATAATTTGCACGATACCTATGCCTAAAAGCCAGTTTTTTTTGTCTGTCTGTTTGTTTTGGCTAATCTTAAAAACGGCTGCATGGATGACAACATGTTAGTAGCAAGTAACTGACAATAGAAAGCGCTTAACATAGTCTTTTTTATCCATGTACCAATTAAACGGAACCGCGGGCAAAAGTTACTAAGTTCGTTTGTTTGATCGCGGTAATCACGTGAACTGCTGGTCGGATTTTAATAATTATTTTTCTGTACGATAAATTAAGATTATTCTTCAGAAAGATTTTAAAGTATTTGAACTTGCAGTTTGAAGCATGCGTCAGCGTCAACGCCCGCTGTGTTAACATATTATCATTAAAAAAAGTTTTTGTATGAATTACAAGCTATTACATTCGTTGTATTACTGAATACCCCGAATTTAACGCAGACATAGTCGCAAAAAGTAGTTAAAATTAAAATCTAACATTTTTAATTTTCAGAACACCTCATCCTGTTTCTGTCATATGTAGATTTTATACTGCTTGTATATCAGATGGCATTTTTATCAGTGCCCTGTTACCTCTACGTGTGCATTGCGTTTGATGTTATATTTCTGTACAAACTGTTCCTGGACGTCCACAGCGGGTACATGAACCGATACGGAGAGTATGTCTTGAACCCGGCTAAAGTTAGGAAAAAGTTAGTATCATACTTTCTTGAGTAAAACTAAATGAAGGACTCAGCCGCCAGATGTCGCTCAGATAATGAGTCGAAATCCTGAATTGAATTGAGAATTTTGAGTGCACGGTTAGCGTAGTTATAGCGGTCGCCTCGCTGCTTTCAACTGTGGTGTTGTGGATTCGATCACCACACGGAACAAATCTTTGTGTGATCCGTAAAGATTTGTGGGTGTGCTTTGCGTGTGAAATGTATCTTTGTGCGAGACAGGAGTTATCTGCTATCGTCGTTTTCTTAAAAGAAGAAGAAATAGGCGGCTCTGATTGGTCGATAATCAAACACAGGCACCGGATGTCACTCATATGATTAGTCAAATGTATGAAAATGAGCACGTTTGTCTTTAAAGCTATTTGACATGTCATCATCATATGTTACGTACAACATAAATGGGCAGCAATTCCTTTGGAACCATACCGTATCCGATTACAAAACATATCGTATTAGCTTTATGATGTACACTGAAATCTTAGGAACTGGCCTGCTTGGACTTAACGTATTTAATCTTTCCAGATACTTCTCCAAAGTATATCTACGTAGACGGGATTTCTTAGCAAATTTCCTGATATGTTACTTCGTGTTCGCTCTCAGATTGCACCCAAATGTGAAAAAAGGTGTATTTTGTTTCACAAGAACACCTCAGCTGGCAAGGATCTCTTATTTGTTTACAAGTCGCTCGCATCGAAAGACGAATATTGGATCATCAAATTTATTATTTAAATTGACGTAAGACCGATACTTATGTTACTTACATTGAAATTATAATCCACTCATCCACATAAGTCCGTAAAAAATCTTTAAGCTGATTTTCCTCAGTAAATAATAAAAATTCTTCCTTCAGCAGTTTAAAATCCAAACTACCTAGAATTATTAATAGGGTGACATCTAAATTAATTGATGTCGATCAATAGTCGCACAGCGCAACTCTTACGGGCTCTTTAAATGTCAAATAATAACAATAAATAATTATAATAAATCATTATTGTTTATAAAAATATATCAAATGGTTACATCACTAGTCTCCACACTTGAATTCCCTGTGTCGAGGAGGCCAGTCTCTTTCCTCGTGTACATAATATAATACCTATTTAATTTAGTAAATCTCTCATAAAACTTCATATGGGTAGATGTGTACGAAAGTGCTAGTTGTGAGATGTTGGATTTTGGGAATCTGTGACAAATACATCGATTAACGTCGATAGATTCCGGTGTAAAAACACCCTTAAAGAAACGTGTGACCAAAAATAACCAATCCAAATAAATCGTGAATGTCTAATGGCAGTCACATCGCATAAAATAGTTATGTCTCGGTCGCAAAAGTTTAAATTAAGAGCATAATACAGCAACATAATGGTAGTATTCAATATCATCTACTTGCAGGACAATAGCCATCTGGGCATCAATACTGTCCCACGTGAATGCTTGCCTCTTCTTTAAATTATCGTGTTTAACGCCCGTGCACTGTACTTCGGTGAACTGGATGTCAAAGATAAACCTCAATTTGAGAGCCAAATATTTAGAGGTGAATATCTGTATACCTTCCTCTTTTTACATATCTCATTGTTACGAAGAATAATTTGGTATGTATTGGTTTATATGAGTGCACGGTTGGCGTAGCAGTTAAAGCGGTCGCCTCGCCGCTTGTAACTACGCTGGTGTTGTGGGTTCGATCCCCACATGGGACAAATCTTTGTGTGATTCGCAATGATTTGTTCTGACTCTGGGTGTGCTTTGAGTGTGTGAAATGTATTTTTGTGAACACCCCCGCGACACAGGAGTTATTCCTAGTGCGGGCGTCGTTTTTTTTTTTAAAAAAAGAAAGAAATATGTTTTAAACTTTCGCGATTTGAGAACATTTTTCTAAAATTTGACAACGGGTCTAAATCGTGTAATTATTATAAAGGTAAATAAATACACAATCACGGAGACGACGCTGAGCTTCACCAGTCGGCTCGTGACCAAGAATGATGCTAGTTATTCGAAACGTCGAAGGTATTTATTTACCTTTATACTTGTTTTTTTTCACCATATTCTCATTAGCAACACGGAGCTTGGTATCGTGTCTGGTAAATGATAATGGGCTCACCCCTGTTCCATCAATAGTTTAATACTACTGTAATAAAAAGGAAAGACATATTTGTTCGTTTGCTATGATTTAGCTCAAAAACTAATGGGCCATTAAAAAAAATCTTTTACCATTAGAAAGCTGTTTACATTTTTACCGTGTAGGCCATAATTAATCGAGGATCCACGCGGGGTAAGCCGCGCGGTGAAGCTAGTCAGTCATAAATAGGTTCATACAACATCATTATATATTATTATATAATTTTTCACAACAATTTTTATTTTTTACAACTCACACACACTAGTCCCAAACTAAGCAGAGCTCGTACTATGGGTACTAGAATAACTGATACTAATACATATATACTTTTCTTTTGTAAATACATACTTATTATACATAGAAACACCCAGACTAAGACAAACCCTATCACGCCTATATTACCCAGAAGGGTGTGGCAGAGGTGTACAACACCCACACTTCACCTGTGTTGTCGTCCATGTGTAGGTCCATAGCCTATTGGCTATTGCCATCCACCAGGAACAATTCCAACTCCGTACGGCTATTGTGAATTCCTGACGGAGTTAACAAATAACACTTTGCCCAACCTGGGAATCGAACCCGAGATCTCGCGGTGAAAGGCGCATTGGCTTACCACTAGCCGATCGAGAAAATTAATAATAAAAGAGTAATAAGGTTGTAGTCGTTGCCTTCCATCTTAAAGATAAAAGCTGGTGTGATTAAAAAGATTAGCAGCACTTTTATTAATATTAGAATATTTCTCTCTCAGGAAAACTATTTCGCGTTATACGTGACATCGTTATGGTACATGATAAACTTACTAACGATCACCGGCACTGGAGATGTGTCCGCGCAAAGCAGCTTTGAAGTTATAGAAACTATAATAATCATCATTGTCATCAAATTTTGTACAGGTATGTAAAGAATTATCTTACATTAGTGCTACTTTGTATTGTCCTTTGAAACAGAATGTATAAAGACAAACATAGCTTCGTTCGAAACCAGTACCGTACGACGATACATTTTAACCGACTCCAAAAAAAGGAGGTGGTTATCAATTTAATTGTATTTTAATCTTTTTTTAATGTTTGTTCGCCGATTACTCGAGGACGCCTGGACCGATTTGAGAAATTCTATTTTTTCTGAAAGAGTATACTTGTCATGTGGTCATCTGATGATGGGATCCTAGAGAAATCGAAGGCAACCCTAAAATTTAAAGGGCTTCTATATTCTTCATCTTTCGTATATAACCTGAACCTACTCGGATATTTGCATCTAGTAGTCAGCATAACATGTTGCTAAGCTGATGCTGGAAGGTACAACTCCTCAACGGTTAAGAGTACGGGGATAATTCTTTAAATAAAAGTATATACCTTAAGGCCGTTTACTGTATTCTTTTAAGTTATTCACAGATTCGGTGAGACGTTGAATATTACTAAGTATTTCTTACTTTTTAGTGCATTTTTTATATAATTGAAGTCAGTTTTTAAGTAAAAAAAATCTTTTTTCCGCTACTAGTTACTAGATTAGTTCCTAATGACATTATAAACGCAAAAGTCTATGGATGAATGGATGTTTTTTATTCATGCACGCAAATCTACCGGGTAGATTTAATGTGGCTTATACTCTGGATTCTTGACTAAAATCTAATCTACTTTTTATCAAAGTACCATGTAGCCAGAACCAGTTTTCTATAAAAGTACCAACACATTTTCTTTTCAGGACTATTAATATCGGAAATGTCAGCAATGATAACAGCGCACTCATCCTCTCGAATAGCATACGATTACGATATAAACGAACTAAGAGACGGTTTAAGGGACATGGACTTGAGTGCTCATCAGATGAATAAGATGTGGGACTATGTGCGAGAACTGTGGAATAGACAGCAAGGGAAACAGGTTGAATCAATGATATTATATAAAAACAAAAGCAGATATGTTATAAGCGCTCGCGCTGTGAATACTCAAATACGTCCCAATTGGGACGTCTTGTGTTTAGTTTGCGTGTGGCCTGCGTCGAGCGCAGTCACGTGCCAGACGCCATGCGCCATGTTCAAGTTAAGAAAGAGAAAGCGATATTGTTTTGACGTTAGAGCGATAAGGATGCGTGCGCTGCGGACATTTGTCAATGTGTGCAATTTGGAATAGCTCGGAACGGATTTAAATCGTAATTTCTATGAACGTAACATATCTATAGTTCTATAATATCATTGGGTTGAATAAATATCCATTAATTTTTACATGCTGTTATAATTGATTTTTTTTTTCTTTTATACTACGCCCACAGCAAACGAACGTGTAATCCACCTGATGGTAAGTGGAGTACAGCCCATGGACATCAACAATCCACAAAAGCAGATTATAGATGCGTCGCTGTAGCTGAGGAAAACGGTGTTATGCCTCATGTGCCAGTAATTTCAGGGCCTAATCTTACCACCAAACCGGAACACAGTAATGGAAGCACTACTATTCGGCGGCAGGTTAAAGGTGAGGTATTAGATGAGCAGCGATAGCCGAGTGGGAGACCGCAGGACTGCGAAGTTAAAGGTCTCGGGTTCGAACCCACGGCACACACCTCTCGTCTTGCCGAAGATATGAGTATTTATCATATTAATTATCTCTCGCTAACGGTGAAGGAAAACATCGTGAGGAAACCTACATGCCAGAGAGTGCCTAAAAAGTGCTCGAGGGTGTGTGAAGTCTACCAATCTGCACTTGGCCAGCGTGGTGGGCTATGGTCTAACCCTTCTCATCATGAGAAGAGGCCCGAGCCCAGCAGTGGGACATGTATTAAATACGGGGCTGCTATTAGATGAGTTTGGTCTCTTTTAGTGGACTGATTGGCCATGAGGCAGGTGCATAAGTTTTTATTTGGGTCAGTAAGTTGCTCGTGTGATACATAGATTAATATTTTATACAATGTTTGTATGCATCCGGTATTTTTTTCCGTACCTACTAATTAAAGGACAACAAAGGGTTTTAGATTGGTTATAAAATTTATAGGTAGCTGCTATCTACCACTATGCAATTTGGTGACCTACTCGTACCTTTATCTACCCGCTGAACTTTTGGAAAATAACATTCCTAGTCAGGAATCTTACTGAAAATGTACCATTTTAAAATGCTGTTATTAAACCTCAATAAAACAGACAATAATGTCCCACAGTTTTAGTGCCATAATAAAAAAATGCTGAAGAGATCAAGTTTTAACAGATTATCATATTTTTTGATTGGTCGTTGTACTTTGGTTTAGCTGAACCGACCAATTTACATTCTGCCAAAAACGCCTGCGCCGCATTAGAGCTGACTTTTCGTTGTTTGTCTAAGCATTTTTCAATTTTATTGCCAAACCAAACTTTACTATTTTCGTAGGCGTAGCCATAACCATTAATTGGCTATGTATAATTACAAGATTACACATAGTCATTAATGAAGATTATTTGGCAAGTCACCGAAGCCCCGCCCTAACCACGACCAAAATCTATTACCAACTTCAGCCTATTTGGTGACGTCACAAACTAAGATTGATATTCCACAATTTGTATTCTTCTTTACAATGTTTCGATGAATACATCCAAAAAGAGTAAGAAACAGTTTATCTTCGAATGTTGTTGTCCAATCAAAAGATTAGTTATACGACATCCCACATGTTGCCTAATACAGTCACAGGTCTTTAAAGTTTTTATTTTGGTATAACAGGTACCACTTAATATCAACTTTTTGATCGGGTTACAATGACCGCCGGCTTCTTATATTATTTTAAATCTTTATTTAAGGAGCTTTGTCATAATGGACCAGAATGGGCATAGATAGAGGTTTTCAGTTGCTAGACTAAGCTTGTTTAGAGTACTTTGTCTTCTGACAGACGGCAAAATAATTAGGTATGTAGGACAAAAACTTCTATGTCATGTTGAAAACTGATTACTAGAGTTATGGATAAGTGAGATACAAACCTAATTAGTGAATAAAACTTTATATATATATATATATATATATATATAAAATTATATATAACTTACACAAGCATAATAGTCAGTCTTTACGATGACATTGAAGTTTTTGCCTCTCTTGCTTTGCTTTGCCTTCTGTACGCACGAACTTTGTGAAATATCAGTTTTTCACATTAATATCACGATCAGCTGTTTACAATTTTTGGCAGTGAGGGCTATTAAGCACTATTCTGGCACTGTTTTATCAGCTATTAATAAAATAATTAATCTATTGTACTATCACTTATCGTCTCTGCATCACCTAATGATTGACCGGTAAAAAAAACCTTCAGCCTTAAGTTCTTTTTTTTTTAAACGACTCCCGCACTAGGAATAACTCCTGTGTCGCGGTGGTATTCACTAACATACATTTTACACACAAAGTTCGTCCGTCCATGTACGTGCTTTAAAATTATGCCAATGAGAAGTGAATCACCATCCTCATTGACTAGCGTCATCTATAATGATTAAATGCCTTATCTACAACAGATGCCGTCCCTAGTCTACAAATTGCCGTTCCGTCTTCGTTGTCAAGTAATGGAAGCAGTTTACGGCTCCCATATAAGGGGATCAGTCATATTCCGTAAGACTGACGACGATTTTCGAAGAATGCTGGCCATGTGGATGCGGCACTGCGTATTCTTTCCAGGCAATTATATTGTACAGTGTGGGGACTCAGATCAGTGTATTTACTTTATACATCGGGGACAAGTGAGTTGATCTTTAAGTTCGTATGACGTCATTATGTGTCATCGATACAACGTGACTTTTAATGCGAAGTATCAGTCACTCATACTGTATGTTTATGAAAATTATGATCATGACTAACTTTCGAGATAGCAAGACTTTGTTTGGCCAAAATATGATAGGATATGACTTGAACTGGGGGGTAGCCAGAAAAAGAGGGTTTGGGGGTCAAATCCCTCCCGAAATTTCCTATTGATTATTTTTATACCATTTAGCTATGCTTAGCAAATTATACTAAGAAACAGTTGCAAAAATTATGGTACCGGCAGGATTTGATCCTGCTACCTTCTGCATACCGGGTAGTCAAATCAAATCAAATCAAATCATTTATTTCCATGGGCCCCAAGGGGCGCTTGAACACGTCAAAACAAACATCAAAATACAAAAAATACAAAATTAAAATAAAACTTAGCTAACTAAATTATAATACTTATTGTAATAAAATGATTTGACACCGGAGCTAAGATTGTCTTTAATTCAACTTAGAGATTTGAATTAAAATCAATCCAAGTACCAGCTCCGATGGGTATTGCATCATGAGAAGAGCTGGTGAGAAACTCATGTGCACCATCTTTTCAAATAATTCATACAATATTTGTTTGTTTTTTTGACAATAATTCTATGTGTAAGTTATAGCAACCAAAACAACATTATGGCTAAAGATGGTTATGGAGAGAAAATAAACTTAAATATTGCAATGTAATTAAATTAATACTTATAAATAAATTAGTCCATAGTATTATATAAGGTTGCAATATCTTACACTTCAAGCAAAAAATAAAGGAGTAAAAGCAATGTGTGTATACTACTGTATACATAACGGTTCCAGAACAGACAAAGAAAATAATTATATACCTATAGGGTAAAGGCGGGATACATGCCCCAGTGGGATTGATGCCTCGTTTTCAAAAAACCTAACTTCCCAAACACGCAACTAAAAAAAAATATTATAACTAAGATCCGCAGTCACCCCGCACCTCGGGTAGCCACTATATAATCAATATTTTATTATAAGAATTTAATATTCCTATTCATGTTGAAGTTACTTATAGAACTTTATTATGGTAATTTTATTTGATCTCTTAATAGAATTATATTCTAAGACAATTAAAAGACTTTAAAAACTGCAAAATACTTTTCAATATTAGGGCCATGTTTCTTGGAAACAATTTCTGTTTTAGGGGTAGCCTTCAACTTATAAAACACTAATTGTCCTCTTAACTTTATAAAAGTTTGGATGAGTTTTTCGTTAATACATTATAAAGGGCATCTATCCCGCACCACAGGCATCTATCCCTCTCAATATTTTCATGGTGCGGCATCTATCCATACGGGTAGGCATCTATCCCCAAAAAAGGAGTTGAACAAAAAGCTAAAATCTGCAAAATCTGTAATTTATAGGTCTAAAAAACCAAGTCACAGTTAAACATAAAGGACTAAACTAGCTGAATTCGTACTCATTATTTATATACAATAAATATTTTCAAAATTAGGAGGCAATTTCAAAAAGTGGGGGGGCGTCTATCCCGCCTTTACCCTAAGCTAACAGCAAAAAAAAAATATACTTAAAAAAAAAAATGTACACACAGTCGTTTTAACCTACGGTCGCCTCTTGCCACTGCCCGGTGTGCAGAAGGTCGCAGGTTCAGATCCTGCCGGTCCCATAATCCCTCCTGTAATGTCTCAGACTTTCCAAGTGACAGTTTAATGCACATTCCCTTCCAGAAATATAAAACCCCCAGAAATCAAATTAACAGCGTCTTATTTTGATTGTTATGTACTTACTGTACCTAAGTGGTATGCAATATGCTTTCTCTCTATTTAATTATTCTATTCGCGATTATGTATTTAATTTGTAATTGATTCTCTGTACTGTCCATACAAAACATTACTCATCGTAAGTGTATAATTAATTAATCACCGCTTTATTGCACACAGCAATTACTAGATTAAATTAATGGTTTGTCTGTAATGTGTTTCAAGGTTGAAGTGCTCACTATACATCCGAACTTAACAGAATCTATATACGATGTGCTGGAACCTGAAGATAGTTTTGGGATGGCTCAGGTACTGCAAAATATTTCTACATTGATGATAATACAAATTTATAATTTAAAAGAAGTAGTTAAGAATTTTATGAAAGGTAGGATGTAAATTGGCAAGTTTGCACTCTGTTATGCTTTGGTGGTGAAGTGCTGGCATAGAAGGAGACTGTTTTTAATGTCAAAATAACAATGTTTTTTTAAGCTGGATGTTTGCATAATACCATTGCCTACAACACAGATTTTTTTTTTCTCGGTCAGTCTGTCTGTTTGTATCGACTAATATTCTAAACGACTGGACCGATTTCAAATAAAATTTTAGATACAGGTAACTGACTTTAAGGCGCGTAACATAGGGTACTTTTTATTGATGTACCTACCACGCAGACAAAACCGCGGGCGAAAGTTAGTTTGTTTGTTTAATAGCGCTAATCTCGAGAACTACAGATCAAATTTTGCTAATTCTGTTTGTGTTTGATAATTTAACTCACATTAAGGTCTTTAGATATTTAACATTACGCTAAACTCCACGAGGGAGGAGCAGTAAGGTTGAACGCAGGTCAAAGCGCGGACAAAAGCTAGTTTAAAAACGTAACAATTTATTACACACCTATATTACCAAGAAGGGTGTGGTGGAGATGGACAACACCCACACTTCACCTGTTATGTTCAGGTCAAATGGGATAGCGGGTGAGCCTATCGCCATTCACCGGGCACAATTCCAACTCTGTGCTGCTATTGTTTATTCCTGTCGGAAATTTCACTAATTTCGATTCCCACTTAAGACAAATCTTTGTGTGCATGGACATGGGGGTTTGTCTTAGTCTGGGTGTTTCTATGTATAATAAGTATGTATTTACAAAAGAAAAGTATATATGTATTAGTATCAGTTATTCTAGTACCCATAGTACAAGCTCTGCTTAGTTTGGGACTAGATGGCGTTGTGAGTGAGTTGTGAAATATTTATTATTATTAATAATAACACTTTGCCCGAATAGAATTCGATGCCTTGCTATTATACTCGCCTCGCTACTATATAATTTTTTTTTTCTTTTAGGGACTGTTCGTGGGAGTAGCACATCATTTCTCGTTCCGAGCACGAACGGTGGTCGACATCGTTTACTTGAAACTAGACCAATGGAAGTATTTACTGGATTACTATCCGAAATCCGCCAAAACCGTCAGAAGGAAAGTCGAAAACGTATACTTGGCAACGTAATATTAAATATTAATAATAATAAAATATCTTCTTCGTCGTGTCGATGGCTGAGTCAAATTTAATTGGCCCAATAAGTGGTCACTTTATGGCGCTCTCATCGGCGTTCATCAGCGCCTTGGTCAAGGCGCAAGGTTTTGACTTGCCATCGTGGTAAAAGGATTAGCCAATTCTTTTTGAAGAATTCGCGAACTGCCCAGGGTGCGCCGGACGTAGGAAATCGTTGTGTACGTCACTCGGGAAGGCTCCTTTCATGCACCCCAAAACTAAAATAATAGTGCCACATTACATTTAGAGTAGAGTAAAGTGTTTATCGGGCCTCTGTGCTGTTGGCTTCGGCCCCACACATGCCTACCAAAGTTCCGGGACTCTGTAGTCCCGAGATATGGTAACATAAACCACAATAAAAATAAAATAATAGCAGCCCTGTATCTAATACATGTCCCACTACCGGGCTTGGGCCTCTTCTCATGATGAGAAGGGATAGGCATAGTCCACCACGCTGGCCAAGTGCGGATTGGTAGACTTCACACACCCTCGAGTACTTTTTAGGCACTCTCAGGCATGCAGAATAAAAGATTATTTAAGGTATATTTAGTATGTTAAGTTATTGTAGTATATATATATATATATGCTATCTGAAAATCAGCGCTGAAGAATTTTAAACTGCAGCAATTGCTGAGATAGTCTCCTTCTTGGTCTCATACAGGAGTGTTCCACTTGTTGAGTGTTCCAATTTTGTTGTTCTATTTTGTTTAAGTTTACTTTTGCATGCCTTATTTTTACCATTGTACTCCTTTTACGAGTCTAATTAAATGCTTTTTCTTTCTTTCTTTTCTAACTTTTTGTGAAGTTAATATTGAAGGTTGTTTATGTTATAAGTTGTGTCGTCCTCAGTTATATTTTGAATTGAAATGCTGCTCTGTTATTAGATAATTATTAGTATTAGGTTATATAAGTTGTTTAATTAGCAGTTAATTAGAATATAATATTAAACTTGATATGTTGTTTAAAATGAGCTTTTATTTGTAATGTATTTCACTTTGGCGAATGCCATACAAAAACTTTAACTTAAAATAACATTCAGAATGTTTAAAACAAATTAACGCTAATGGTCCCTATAGTACGAGAGCCCACGACCAAAATTTTTGTCTCATAGCAATACGGCCAAAACCGCATCAAATCGATAGATACGATTATCCTGAACTCGAAAATACCAATATCAGACATTTTCCGCGTAGCGTTTAATCTGACCGAATTTTCAAAATTGTCAAAGAATTTTACCGAACTGCATCATAGCAATATGTCTGATTTGCAGACTGTAGTTGAATGATAGTTCTGAGATACCGGAAACATATTTTTCAGACGTTAGTGGTGTAGCGCAAACCCGTAAAATCAATTAAAAAATTTAAAAATGAGACAAAAAAAATGTCTCATAGCAATACGTCTGAAAATCTTTTTTATTAGTAAATTTTGGTTATTTGATGCGAACAAAAAAAATTTCAGACGGAAATGTGAACGCATTAAATTTTGAGACCGTTTTGAAAATGTTAACAAATTTTACCGATCGGTATCATAGCAATATGTCTAAAAATTGTTGGACATGATAAAATAAGTTGTCCACATGTGCAAAAAATTTATATCAGACAAATTAAGTGTAGCACCTTCTCTATCAGACAACTTTTCGATACTCAGATATAATTTAAAAATCGTATTGAGGCATCTTGAATTTTCTGTTACAAACCAATGAATACGTTGCGACCCTGAATTTATTAGATGATAATTAACAAAGAATTTACCCGAAACCGTAACATTGAAGTTGAAGGACTGAAATAAATCGCACAAAAGGAAACTGGGATGAAGTTGAAAAAAAACTACTAACTACTACTACAACTAAGTGAGCGTCGTTCCAACGTTTGGAGCAGCTGGCGAGTGAGCTGTATAATAGTAAGAAAGGGGCAGGAGCGTAACAAGCGCTGAGGCTGTTGAAATTAAATACTGATTGATTTGATAGTTTTGGTTTTATTTAAAGCACACTTGAGTAACTTTTACAAAAGAAATAAGTAATGACATCTGTCATCTGTCAAAGTACATATAATAGACAAGGGAGATTCTTGAATATCTATGAAGGCTGTAAATTTAAAAAAACATTTAACAGAGGCGTCGGCCAGGCGACTCTGAAACGTTATTTTCGTTTTTGGGAGTATATGCTAAAGTGTCTGAAAACAGGTTTTTGGTAATCATGGCAGCAATACGAAAAGTTGAAAAAAAAATTTATCCGTATTGCTATGATACAGGTCGGCTAAATTTGTTGACATTTTCAAAAATGCGCTCAGGCTATATGCTACGCGCAAAATGTCTGAAAACAAACTTTTTCTTAATACAATTATAAAATCTATGTACATTTTCACTATCAGACGTATTGCTATAATACCGACTGTCTTTTTTTTTTGACACAGCAGAAATGGCCTCCCACGCAGTTGCTACACTTTCGACCGTTACTACACACCTAGTCGGGTACAGAACCATACAATCTAACGATTTTATAGGGTTTTTGCCGTATTGCTATGAGACATGGGTTTGGTCGTGGGCTCTCGTACTACTAGACTTAAAATTTAAATGAAATTGTACAAACTGGTTTAAAAAGTACTATTATAATCAATATAACATTCCCCAAAAGGTCCGGTTGGCAACCAATACCAAGCAAAAGTACAACATTAAGAAGTATATACTTCTGCAATGTCACACTAAACTACAAGGCCAGTATCACAATCGTCAAGTAAAAGTTATTAACAAAGTATATTATAACTTGATAGAATACAAAAGTGGCAAATTTAAAAATAAAAACTTAACACAGCTGCCACTTAAAAGGCAATGCCTAAAAACTGTATCGCCAAAACCCTTGTGTCACGAATATAAGATGGTAAATAATTTCTAGTTCTGTGTATGACGACTATCTAGTAATAAGAGACATAACTTAAGAGGGATTTAACAAACAAAAGAGATTTTCTATTTAAACATGAAGGATGAACTAGAATCTAATTTTGTTTTTATAGAATTATCACGTTTTTTGCACTTGTTTACTAACTTTTTTCATGACATCCCAGTTTACTATGAAAATATCCGGCTTATAATTAAACTTTCATATTATTCAACATACAATACAGCAGTTTTTATCTTGACAAAGCCACGGAATAGATTGTACAGCAGCGATAAACAATCCCATAGTTGATTGGTCATACCCCTTTGTTTGTGTTATCCTACAAGTAAGATTACTTGGTGATTGTTTAACAGGCCCTAATTCTATGTACAAAAATACAATCTCAAATCTTACCAAACATACATCTTACTCTAGTCATGTCTCTTTCTCTTCTTGGTAACTCTCTGTGAAATCTCCGGAATGAAGTCTTGCGTCATTTCAATTTCTTCTGTCGACTCCTGATTGAGTGCGCTGAGGGTTGGCTCCACTACTGTGTTGTATACTGCAGAGTGCTGGGTTTGGTCCATATGTTGGGTTTGAGTTAGCCTGGAACTGATAGAAGAAATTTATTAGAGAGAGATAGTAGACCTTGAGATTGCTAGTAGGTTTTATAATGAAATGGTTGTGAATTATAAAGTGGACTAACTGATTGGACGAGATTACTGTGCTCAACCACCAGATTTGGCTCAGATGATTGATCAAAATGGGCGCCTCTGATGAGTCAAAATGTAAGAAAATAAGCATGTTTGTCTATGGAACCATTTGTCAGTAAACTTCTCAATTCACATAAAGATTAGGGCCGGTTTCCATCACAGCGGAGCGGAGTGGTGATGTAGAAATAACGAAACACGATTGGTTTTTCAAGACACAGCTCCTCTTTGCTCCGCTTTTGTATAAACTGGGCCTAACAGTGATAAATACATGCTAGAGATATGTCACCAACTAGTCGGATTTACTATAAATGCTAATTCTTCTTCTTCTTCTTTCGTGTCGATGGCTGCAGTCATATTCTATGAGCCCAGTGCGTAGCCACTAAATAAATGCTAATATTAATTAGAAATATACTACATGTGATGGTCTGAAGAACAATTACCAAATATTATAACAATTTTTAAATGCATTTACATTTAACCAAATCTAATGATCAGCTCATAGTTGACAACCGGATGGCGGAGTGGGCAGTGCATCTGCCTGCGACGCCGAGGTCGCGGGTTCGATTCCCGCTTAAAACAAATCTTTGTGTGCATGAACATGGGGGTTTGTCTTAGTCTGAGTGTTTCTAGGTATCTTCTCTCTCTTAAGGTCCTGTGTCCCCTAGATGGGGCAGAGGGCATCCACAGTGCGCCGCCATCCCGCTCGGTCTTGAGCTTCGCGTTTTATTTCGCTCCAGGTTTTGCCGGAATTCTTCGCCTCCGCGATGATTGTCCGTCGCCAGGTCTGCTTAGGGCGGCCACGCTTTCGCTTTCCTTGGGGATTCCAGTCTAGGGCTTGCCTTGGTATGTGTTCCTGGTCCCTTCGGAGTGTATGGCCGATCCACTTCCACTTGCGACGTTTTATCTGGTGGTCGATCGTTGTTTCTTCGCAGCGTTCCCACAGGTCCAGGTTTGAGACTTTCTCGGGCCAGTAAATACCGAGGATGCGGCGAAGACAGCGGTTGACGAAGACCTGGAGCCGATGCGAGATGTCCTTTGTGACCTTCCACGTCTCACATCCGTACAGCAACACGGTTTTCACGTTGGACCGGAATATTTTGAGCTTAACTCTCCTGGTCAGTTTCCGCGATTGCCATACTGGACGGAGCTGTGCAAAGGTTGCTCTTGCTTTGGCGATCCTTGAAGTGATGTCCTCTTCAGGTACGCTACCGAGGTAAGTAAATTTGTGGACCCTTTCCACAGCCTCTGTGCCAATGAGCAGTGGCAAAGAACTTGTCGCTCCGCACCTCATTTCTTGGGTCTTCCTGATGTTAACTCTTAGTCCCATCTCCATTGCCTCTCGTCGTAGGTCGTCCAGTTTGGCTTGCATGTCGGCGCGTGTGTGACTCAGCAGACATAGGTCATCGGCGTAGTCTAGATCTTCCAAGACTCTGGATAATCCCCACTCTATGCCGCGTCGCTTGCTGAGAGTTGCATTCTGCATAATGCCATCGAGGACGACAAGGAAGAGGAGAGGGGAAAGGAGACACCCCTGGCGCACACCCGCGTTTCTAGGTATAATAAGTATGTTTTTACAAAAGAAAAGTATATATGTATTAGTATCAGTTATTTTAGTATCCACAGTACAAAGGAGCCTCCCCGAGTGACGTACACAACAATTTCCTACGTCCGGCGCACCCTGGGCAATTCGCAAGTTCTTCAAAGCGAATTGGCTAATCCTTTCACCACGATGGCAAGTCAAAATAAATTTTGACTCAGCCATCGACACGACGAAGAAGAAGAAGTACAAGCTCTGCTTAGTTTGGGACTAGATGGCGTTGTGTGTAAGTTGTGTGATATTTATTTATTTATTTATATTTAAAGTGGGCTCATCTCTAATAAATACCTAGCTATGAAGTCATTACAGTCCAGTATTTATGTCTTGTCAATCTCCAGTAATATCACTAACATATAGTTAAGTAATCATACATGCTCACTTGCCTGTTGTTTTTCTCCTATAGGTGAAAGTCCAATAGACATTGTGCAATTTTAAATGAATGAGATAGAAAATAAACATACTTAATTAATTTATTAGATACAAATTATATAAAACTTTGTACTATAGTTATTTTTTTAATCCCAGAGAATAATTTGACAGCAATAATAATCCAAGCTGTCATTAATCTATTGTTCTTGTTGTCAAATTAGTCTCGGGATTAAAATTTTTATATATATGATTAAATAACACAAAATATTTGTCTTGGTGCAACATTAAAGCATAAAGTGTTCTGCTACATTCAAGTAGTTAGATATTATTTTCTCTTGTATAATTTTATAGTAGGAAGTTTAACTGAAAACTCACTCACCAGTTGTTGCTTAAATGATGAGTTAAAATGGATTACTTTCATTGGTTCAGATAAAAAGCAAAATGTATGCGAATGACCATATTTGTCAATGGAACCATTCAACAGTAAACTTCTCTATTACATGCACCTATGGTTGAGGTAGTGGCGTAGCGAGCCTTAGCGAGGCTCCGTATAAAGAAATATTTGGGGTCCTTATGAAGGGTAAAGGTTCCTAACAAAAGAAAAAATGTTAGCATGAAATTAAAAGAAACATTTTTTCATCATGATTACCTATCCAACACTTTTACTAGAATTTTTACAAAAAAATTAAATGAAATATACATAAACTAGAATTTTTACAAAAAATTCAAATTAAATATGCCTAAAAGGTACATAATTGCATGATCACGTTAATTCCCGTTAGATTTTATTTAAATATACATACTCCTTGCCTTTTAATCAGCAAACTGATTTATTAAATCATTTATAGCAGATAACGACTTAATTTTTTCTAAAGTATCTGCCTTTAAGTACAACACTGAGAGGTCTGACAGGCGTTCTTGTCCCATCAGAAGTTCTTAGGTATTTTTTTACATTCTTACTTATGCACTTTTGAGGCCCTCATATTCCGGAGGCCTGTGGTAGCTAACCCCAGGGTTAAGGCCTCATTCTCTACATCACCCTAAGGTTGACTGGTTAAAACACTTTTGGCATTAAATCACATGTACCAATGTTGTGCATAAAGTTATAATGAATGAATGTATCTATTAAAGTAGCAATGTCTACAGCTCATATCGCTTCACAAGTCAATCTTCTATATACCACTAAAAATAAACAACTACCTTTCATTGATAAGTCTCTCCAGTTGCTCAGCATTGAAGTCTATTTTACAGCATGGCCATTTGTCCACTTTCTCCAGATATTTCTTGAGGCATCTTGTATGGACTGCTAAACCACATCCTGGACAGTTGTAACCCTGGAATTGCATGGTATAAGATTATAACCAGGGTTTTTATTATCATTAATAAGGATATTTACCTTTCTTTTAATTATAAACAATGCTTATTAGTAATTTGCAGATACAAATTACCTCTATTATTGTTAACCCCCTCCAGCTATTAATTTAATCAGCTTAATTCGCTTGTGTTAGGGGGAAGTTTACATCCGTGGTGTAATGGCCAGGATTCGAACCCACAACCTCTCAATCGAAAGACCATTGTGCAGCAGACACTTTATTGTTTCTAGATAATGTAAAGTAGTGCATTCACCTAGGATGGCCTATATCCTCCAGCAGACATTAGTAGGCTGATAATGTTTATGGTGTAGCTGGATTGAAGTGCATTGAATACAGACATATTTAAGTTTTAAAAACATTGCTGGAAACCTTCAAAGATTTTATAGAATTTTAATATTATTGACCATTAATAGATGGATATTATGAAGTTGCTTCAAATCTATGAATTCTGGAAGCAAGAAAACACTGCTGTATAATAAATTACCTGTGTTGTGTTGGTGAGAGCTGTAAAATGCTATATAGCACACCATGGTGATAAATCACCTCCAAGTGGCTTAAGAGACTCCACTGGATGTGGAAAACACTAGATTAGATTAAGATATATTTTTTTAAAACAGTGCCTCCATTAGGAATAACTCTTGTATCACAGGGGTGTACACTTACACACATTCCACACACACAAAGCACACTCGGATTCAGAAAAACTTAAAGAATTTTACAAAGATTTGTCCTGTGTGGGAATCAAACCCACAAAACTAGTGCAGTGGACAGCTGTGAGGTGACAACTTAAACCACTATGACAACTGCACATTCAAGAATAAGACATATCATCATGCCTGTATTACTCATAAGGAGTGGCAGATGTGTATAACACTCTATCTTATCCTTTTTCACAATAACTCCAGTCTCCATGCTTCTACTGAGACTTGCCCGAGACCACAGTGAGTGGTTGCATATACTGGTAGACTATCTGACTGAGATTGTCTTGTGGTTAGGAATTTCATATATCTTTATAGATTTTTTTATACTACGCCCACAGCAAACGAACATGTAGTCCACCTGATGGTAAGTAGAGTACAGCCCATGGACATCAATAATCCACAAAAGCAGATTATAGATGCGTCGCTGCAGCTGAGGACTACGGTGTTATGCCTCACGTGCCATTAAATTCAGGGCCTGATCTCACCACCAAACCGGAACACAGTAATGGAAGCACTACTATTTGGCAGCAGGTTAAAGGTGGTGCTGCCACCCTCAAGCTCGTTCACAAGAGCTTTACCACCAGTGAATGATAAAATATAATACATACTCTAAAAACAATTTGCTTGCAGAGGCAGCATTCCTCAATAGTATCAGGCATGTTCTGTCGCAGGTACCCCTCAAACTCATGGATAGCTCTCACTCCAAGAGCATAGTTGTTCTCATCCTTGTCCAAGTACCGCATCCTGCACCAAGTGTTGAGCAGTTTCTGAAACATTTGAATATGGCTTTTGTTACAAAGTAGTGATAATTATATTGTAGATTCAATACATATTAGACTGAGATTTATTTGAAACATAGAATACATGTTACTCTGGCCTGGGCTGTAGGTACATATAGAATGATGTATCAGCATAGCATCAACTTTGAATATGCCAAGTTTGACAGATTACTAAATTACAGTTTTGAAAATATCAATCTATTTGATATTGAGATTATTTGAAGATAAAGTTTTTGTTCATGAACTTGAGTATTGCTATTACTTAACCAATGTTTTTCAGTAAAATGATTTCCATTTTACTGAAAAACTTACTTACACTACTTTTTAGTCATGGTCACATTCTAACTTCATGGTCAAATACAGTGAATAAAGCAGGGAAGGCAATCAGGCCATGTTAGTTTTAATGAATGTTTACTGGGTGCAATAAAAACTTACCATAATAATGGCTTGTCAGCCCGCTTTATAACCTTCTTCGCAATAAAAAGTCCAGGATAAACAAAAGATAACTAACCTGTGCATCAGTTTTAGTAAAATTAGATTTCATTTTACCAACTAGGTTAATAGCATTAATTCCAGTGATCTGCCTGGATTCAGTAGTCATGATTTGCTCAATAAGAACTCTGAAGTATTCCAGCTCGGTTGCAGAAAAAACATTCTGTGACTTTGTAGCATCATCAAAAGCCAGAGACAAGAATACTACAACCTCCTCTTCAGTAACCTCATCATTTGTTATTTTGATTTGCTGTTGATATGGGCGTATTACATCGTTGATCTCTTTCACCATGTCTTGCACATGTATTTGTTCATTTTCTGTAATGTGAATTTGTTATTATCTTAAAATATTCAATGTCAAGCTTAAGGTTTCTTCAACAGTCAACTCACGTTCATTTTTTGTTTAGAGATAGCTCTAGCTAGGAGCTGAGAAACTAGCATAGGCCAGATCTAGGGTGGTTGGGGAGCATAATGGTAGTTGGAAAAACTGTTTACAGCGGAACTAAACGGAGTAAGCTTTTAATGAATTTGCGCAATTTCTCCAAATACTAATCAAATGACATGAGAAGCTTTATCAACATTGTTTTGTATGACAACTTACCGCTAAACTTCTCTAAAGCTTTACTGGCGTCGGACAGCGATAAAACTCCCAGACTAGCCACGGTCCTAAGAAGAAACCTGTGTGTCTTACCGTAAGTCATATTGAATGGCCACAATCTAGAACAATTACAATTATATTTGTAAATTTTATGAAATGAAAATTAATAGGATTGTTTCTGTTCTCACAAAAATTACCGCGAACGAAATTTGAAATGACATGACATTGACTTGTTCTGAGCTTTGACAGCAGTGAAGTGACAAGTGACGGATTAAAATGTTGCCGTGATAAATAATTAATGATGAAATAGGGATGGGGTCATAGAGATGCTTACTATAGTCGATATCAGATAATATGCATTAAACTAGAGATAACTAAAAGTTGATATCAGATAATATGCATTAAACTAGGGATAACTATACTCTGTCCATTCTGAGGTCCATTCCTTTATTTTCTTTTTGACAGATTACATTTAGGGATGCCTTCACTCGTTACTGATTCGATTTGAAATCATAATCGATTTTGTCTAAGAAGAACTTTCAATCGATTAATTACATCGAAATGATTTTCGTTCATTATTAATTATTCGTTTTTTAGTAGTTTTTATTAGATGAAATAAATATACAAAATAATAAATAATAATGTCTATGATGGTTTCCTAATTACCTTTGTTTACATTTTGACATGTCATTCTGAAATATAATTATTCAATAAAAGATGTGTAATATTGATTAGTATTTCAATATTTAATAAATAATATAATATATATTATAATATAGACAAAATTAAGTATTATTATTATTAAGTCAAATTATTCTTTTTCATAATGATCGATTTATTTCATTCCACGATTTGATTTATAGTCTGTGGCTGTTTGTTACAAACAGTGAACTTCCCTAAAAAGTATCGCTTGTCAATAAAGTACATTATTATTGTAGTACATTAATCTGACAAAAAAAACGGTAATTCATAGGCGTGATCTGTCAAAAAGAAAATAAAGAAATGGTCAGAGTATAATAAAGTTAGGTAAATTATTCCAACTGCGCGAATAGAGCTGCGCGTTCCTGATAAAAATCACTTTTATGTTTAGAAATGTATAGGTTTTTCACGCTGCAAAAGTATAACAGTTAATTTTCTTTATGTTTCATCCTGACATCTATTATCTCTGGTCGATGTAATGTCAACTAATTCTAGATTCATGCAACTGATGCAACTAATAGTAGTTTTTTTATAGTCTATAATAGCCTGTCTTTTGAACTGACAATCTTCTCCGTGAAGTAGATTACGAGAAATTGATGACGGATATCGAATGCAGTGCGTAACCAAACGAACAAGGAAGTCTCCTGAAAACTCAGCCACCAGATGTCCTTTAGATGATGAGCCGAAATAGACTGCTCTAACAAGCAAAATTTTCTTTTGTAAGTAATTGAACACCTCTCGAAATTAGAAGCATCATTAAAATAATTATTTTGATATTGCATAAACTGCCTGAGATAATACAATTTTAAATGCACATTAGGTAATAATAGACTTGCACAAACGCTTCAAACAAACGGCTACAAAGGTGTGACGTCATGCATCTGTAGCTTGTGTGAAGTTATGAATTTTGTTTGATAGGCAAATGTAATATCGCGCTTTTGAAAATGATTTCATTACGAAAGTTGCCAAAAATTGTGTACCTTTTTTAAAGTACAAAATAATTGTGTACCTTAAAAATATAATAGACTTGCCTATTAAACTTTGAATGATAATACGATGAAATAATAATATAACGTATTATAACATTACGCCTATATTACCCATAAGGGTGTGGCAGAGGGTAATAACACCCATATTTTACCTGTTATGTTTAGGACCCTTAGGATAAGGGATCTTTGATTTTACCTATACCACAGTATAAATATGTACCACAGTATAAACGTGCGAAACGGCACGCACACATAAACATGCACACCGGCGATTGTCGCGGTGCTCTCAGTAGCGAGTGCCGCTTAGGGGTCTCGTCGGTGTGCATGTTTATGTGTGCGTGCCGTTTCGCACGTTTGTAGGCAGTTTCCGTACTGTTTGTACATATCTAGACTGTGCCTATACTGACCATTTTGACAATATTTCAGGATATTTGTAATTTTCAGTTGACACAGTTGTTTCATTTTGTAAATACGCCACACAAAGTATCATAATTCTATAATACAAAATTATGATGTTGATATTATCATCATCAATACAAATAAATAATATTGAAATGTCAAATTTTAATGTGAAAATAACAGTATTTTTTCTATAGGCTGACCGTTTAACTCGCGTATCGCCCGCGGGGTGAGAAGGGGGCGGGGCGAGATGTTACCGGGTGGGTGAGAGGGGTGCGCGGTGCAAAAAGCTCACGTCAAGCGCGGCAGTGCGCTGACTGCGCTGGCAGTGCTCGCAGCGCACGGTTGGTATTTTTGTTACGGACGCTTGGACATTAACGCACAAGGTAAACGGTTTACCAAGATTAATCCCAAGATGAATCGCTCTTCCTGTTTTGCAAAAAAAATCAACAACACGGACACGGCAAGCATCGTGAGGAGGTTCCTCTCTCTGGACACAGAATATTAAGTACAAGTACAGAAGCACCACTTCCCGTAACAATTCATAGAAATAGAGACTCTTGCTACTAAGCAACAAAGTTCAATTCAGCTCGCATAAGCGCTCAGTACCTAACGAGATATTCACCTAAGTATTGCCGCTCTCTTCTAACGCGTAGCTCTGTCGCTGTCTGGCGCTGAGTGACGCGATACCTATGTCGCTAGGGTTGTCGGCTCGCTGATGCGTTGCTACCTACTACGATTATATTCATCGTCTATCCATCTACCTATTTGACCACCCATTCTATCTTACGTTTGATGCGTATGATTGATTACTCAGTCAATTAGGTAGATACTAAAACGAATTTTACAGTCTCTCATTTGTAAAGGGGAAAAGGGAACCTAATTAAATTCTTTTTATCATATAACCCCTATAAAAATTTTCTTTTCACATGGGTAAACTATTCTCATTTACTTACAATAACAATATTTTACATTTTGTGCATTAATTATTAAGTTGTGGCACAAAAACATCAAAAATTCTGGTTTGTTTACATTTTTACTATTCTTAATTCTTCTAATCTCCTAACGCGTTGACCCATTTATATGATTCAAACGGATAAAATAGTTTTAGACCTAGGCTTTCATTTGACACCATAATCGTTAAAATATCTCAACAAACAAAAAGTCACATTTTCAAGTTGCTCTCGTAATTATAAAAAACAAATTCCTTAAATAATTCAGACATGAGTCCATATTATTAGTAAGTATCAACAAAGTAACTAATTAATGTTAGTAATATGAAGAATGTGAAGGTTTATAGTTTCATAGTTTTAAAATAAATTTGAACTTACATTTTCTCATCTGCAGGTAATGAAAAAAACGACAATCCCTCGTCCTTTTGTCTTGACACACATCCATCAAATAAGCAATGCTTTAAACCAGACATTCTCTCTTATTTTAAACTTATTTAGTACTTATTATAATAATATTAAAACTTGCACCAAACACACGCGTGACACCCTACCAACCCTACAGTCGAATGTGGTCGAATGGAGCCGGCGCCATGCGAATTTGTAGGCATTTATCGCTGTAGGTACGGCCGAGTGGCGGGGCCCTGCTCTGGAGCCCTAACCTCGGCAGCTTGGTCCTTGCACCTGAAGTCGGTGGGACACTTTCTTATATTTGAAATGTTTTTTTGTATTTTTTATAAATCATATTTAAAAATATATAAAATAAGTTAAGAAATATATAAATAAAATAATAATTTAAAAGTAAAATTTTTAAAATGTTGTTTTTTCTTTAATAAGTTATTTTTTTCTTAAAATGTTCATTTTTTCTTTAAAAATACAGATACTACAATTATATTTTTTACTTTGCCTACAATGTCTATCTCGAGATAAATCTTTGGATCAATGACTCCGTGTATAGCCGTAGTAGTCTGTTACCTTCCCCCGCTCACTTCTTACGTCGCAGGCGATACGCGTGTTAAACGGTCGGTCTATAGCTGGTATAGTATTTATATTTGCACGATACGTATGTCTAAAGCACAGAGTAACTGTGCCTAAAGTACAGGTTTTAAAATTTTCGTCTGTCTGTGTGTCTGTATGGGCTAATCATCTAAAGGCTGGACCGATTCTGATATTTTTTTTGTTGCAGGTACTGATTAAAAACCGCGTAGCATAGGTAAATTTTACTGATGTACTTAAACCGCGGCAGAAAGTTATTTTGTTTTTTTAATAAGTTTAATCTCTAGAATTACTGGTGAGATTTTATTGATTATTTATAGTCTTACTCCCAATAAAGGCTTTAAGATATTTTAAATTACACTAAACTCCACGGGAGAGGCGGGAAAGTAAGTTTTAACGCGCGGCAACAGATATTATTACTTAATACAACGAATTCCACGCGGACGAAGTTGCAGGCAAAAGTTAGTGTAAAATAAAAAGGTACTCGTACATTTTGCAGCGAACGCGACACACAGAATGTAAAGTTTGCAAGTGCCTACATTACATCACAAATTGATTAAACACGGCCACATAATGAGATTGATTCTTGGTCTCGGGAACACTAGTTCCTTCATCGAGTTGTGTTCAACAAAGCAACGTCTAACTTTATTAAGGAACAAACGTACGGTCGCGCAGTCGCGGGCATCGCACTCCTATTAAAACCGTAATTGCTTCCTCGTCCCCTAATTACTTCGTCCTGTGCCCCTGTGCTCTCTTATCAATTATGGTCCACTGTCCCTCGTGGCACGGAACACAGCAGAAGTTAGGTGTATGTATGTACTTTACATTTTATACCTAGCCTACCTTACTTATAGTTAAACATACGTTAAATATTCCTTTTTGTAAAGAATTAAGTAAATTGCTAAAAAACTCCTGCACTAGGCTAGGCCTGTCCTGCAGAAGGTTTTTATTTTCTAAATTACATTTTGTTTGTAATGGCGGTATATTTATAAGTACAAAATATGTCGTAATATTATTATTTCTAAATTAAAATCTAGTAATCAAAACAAAATTAAAAATTGAGATCAATGGTTGTTTATAAATCTATAAAAAATACTACTTAGATGCTACATATAACTAAAACTGTTTAAATACATACATGTAAACTCTTAATTCTAATCGTTTTATAAATTCTTCTGTGTAATCGTAACTCCAATTTAGTAATAATTGCCGGACTTTAAATTTGCATACGTGAACTGACAATTGAGCAAGACTGACAATTTTAAGTATATTGTTGTAAATAAAAGGTTTCATGTATGAAATAAAACGTTTCGCAAAAACGGTTTTTACAGTTTGAAGTGGAAGTTTGAAACGATTATTAAGTGATATCTATTATTATAGACAAATCATATCTAAAACACTAAATGCTTGTTAGTTGGCGCACATTTTTCAAAATTATTATTTAAATTTTTCAGTTTATATGTAACTCAATTAATGATTAAAACAATATTTAAGAAATGGCCACAAACAAACATGCATATTCATGTTTTAGATTATGATTTGTCTTACTTGAAAAACTTGATAATATTAAAGTTAAACCCATATATGTTAGTATGAAAACATAGCGCGCGGTAATCTAGCCTTAAGCTTATTTCTATTGTGTTCTTGCTGTGGCCGAGAGATTTCCACATTTTAAATGGATAGCTTCTACCTTTCCACTACACATTACACTATCAGCGACGTAGTTCCCAGCGAAAATAAAAGCTATAAAGATATCTTTTGCTTTCCCCCTTGCGTCTAAATTAAGTAATTTAAGTTTAAGTTGCAGTGGCATAATCTTTTATAGTGTCTGGAAGGTATATACTGTTCAAAATATAGTCAATGAACGCCAACAAGCGCTATTTACGCGATTGGATATAAACTTTGAGTGGCCATCAACTGTCGCTACGACAATCACTTGGGGTAGTTAGGTTCTTAAGTCCCAAACATAGAAGATAATAATATATCAATAGATAGCCTGTGAAATATTCAGTTGGCAGATACACTTTTTCTTTCGCGTCAATGGCTTAAGTAAAATTTTATGAACCTAGACGAGAAGGAACATTTTTCATTCCTTTGTCTACTTAAGGAGAAAGCCGCACAATTAGAAGTCATTCCTTAAATTAAAAGTCTGATGTCAATGCTGCCGATCTCGAGATATTCATTAAAGTTTTTTGAAACCCGCTTTCAAAAACTCTACCTAAAACATTAAGCTGCCACTTACCAAAGTTGAACTCGAAAATATAAACACAAACATAAATTCATTAGTTTTCAGTACCCACGTATGCTTTTATAGACGGCATAACTCTCTCAGTAAATTATCTAAGCTGCGAGCGCTTTCAAAACTTTTAATGGAGTCAATTTGGCCTCGCATTCAAAACACCTAACGTACTGGAGGCCGAGGCAGGCAGGTAAGTACGATTTATACAAACATTAGTGCCGCGCCTTTTATACGAGAGCCAACTTTTCTTACAATATTTATGCTTTCTGAATACCTACACTGACTCGCCGACTCAAAGAACTTCATTTCCGATGAGTAATACTGCGCGAGTATGCAGCATGCAACAAAACTCATCTTTAGTCTTTCATTATTTCGGAGTGTTGCGTACAGTTTTATTTTAATGGAACAGTCTCTTTAGTGCAGCGATATTTACGATAGCTTTTCTCTATTTTGAACGCAGTGATGCTCGACGCTGGAGCAGTTGCTATTTGCCACACACCTTTCTGCGAAATTCGTTCAAGTGCATCGCATACATGCATAGAACGGAGAGCGACTGCATGTTTTAATCGAACTACAAAAAAAAAAAATAGCCACGAACCGACACGGAGCTAGTTTGAAAGTGTGCCAAATAGTAGTTAAAGTTTACCGTTTTCTGTATCTGGGATGATTACACTGCCTTAAAAACTTCTTGGTTGCTTTTGGAAATATGAATACATTTTGTAGAGCTTTCGTGCAAACACCTTGTTAAAGCAACTGAGATAGGTGTCTATGTTGACGTGTTGAATCTACACAGACACTTTAAGGCACCTTATTTCTGGAAGGCAAATAATGTTTGATATTAAAATTGTTTGTCGACTTACACTAAACAAACAATTTCGAGAGAAACAGTATCTTAAACACTTATAAGCACAGCATAAATACGTATCTTACTGTGTGGTATAAGATGACTAACTGATACTGGGGGGAACAACATCTAAGATAGGATAATCTCACAAATTAAATGTGTGACTACGACATCAAAAGCCATCACAACACACTTGCTGGACCGCGTACCACCTAATCCTTAGTCTCTCGTTGGCGAAAGAAAGGAACTCGATAAACTTAAATGCATAGTTTTCTATAAACAACAACGAATATTAAACACATTTACACAATAAATAAATTTGAAACATTTTTGCACCGCGAGTCATTAGTTGAATGACAATCCCGTCATTGTCCAACGTTCAGCAGTACGCGAAGCGTTAACAATTTGGTTTGAAGGCAGTTAGGGAAGTTTTAATGGAGCAATTTGGAAGTGTATTGAAAACAGCCCGCTCTCGGAAACGACAGAATTGAACCTCGTGCGAAGCTCCACCTCAGCCGATTAAGAAAACCAATTCTAATTTCACAGTTTCGCCTTGTTGCTACACTCATTTTTGCACGCTAGGAGAATCTGCGACGATACACGGAATAATTGTAGAATTGTTCTGTGCAGACAATTTTAAAGTAACCTAACGCCCCGTTGCTTCGAAATTGCTAATTGCAATGAGCAAACTTGGTCCTACACCTTTATGAGACAATTACAGTCTGACATATTTTGAAGAAATTCGGGCGATTAACGATGAAATAAGAACAGGAATCTGTTTTAAATGCATGACACAACATGTTTTTATTTCAATTATGTAAAATAATGATTTTATTTCAACAATATCTTACCAAATTGTATCCTATACAATAGAATGAAGGAAAAGCCAGTATTAAAAAAAAATAAAATAAATCGTTTCTAGAAATCGCTTGAGTCGAATTAACTCTCAAATTTACATCAAACATGTTTAAATAATATTGCAATTTCTAGCTAAAAGTCTAACACCAAACTAACAAACTTTCCACCCACAGCGCAGTATTTAGATTGTTTCTAATAAAAACTTTCGGCAGCAAAATTATGACATTTCATAATTTCATATTCCTATTCCCTAGATAATGTGTGCAAATATTTAATATAGTATTTCTGTATGAAATGACACAGTTCTGCGCAAAGCTAACTGAATGCAGTCCATTAAAAGTTCTAGCAACATTCATAACTCCGTTCTCGAAATTTGGTCTTAGCTAACAGTTTACCTTTAGGTATTTATACTGAACTCCCAGTTTTATATAACTGTGTGAAAGGTTAGTTTTGTCATCCAACTCGTGAATATGTAGAACTATTAAATTTAGATGAACTGTTTATAAGAGAATGTCTCACTGGCGTATGTGACGCATAGCGACGATTTACAGGTTTCTATTTGTGAGATAAACGTATTAAAGAGCACTTGAATAGAATATTGTTTTCTTAAACACTTCTTATACACCATAAATATAATAATTCAACAGTTTATTATTAAGGAAATCTGTAAGTGATTCGATAAATTAAGATTTTGAACTCTACTGTCTGAAAATAGAATCAGACGGTTTTTTATTAATAACACAGGACATTGACAGGACTTAAATAGCTTTTAGGATTTAAAAATCTTGGATTGGTTACATGAAACACACTTAATACTTGCTACTGCATTCAGAATTTCATAGATGGCGTTACTAGTAGAAATTGATGCAAAACAGGCAATCTTAAAAATTCTGAAACTTATTTGAATTTTTTTTTGATAGTACTGGAAGACAGGCCAGTGCCTGAGGCTTCCATTTTTCTTAACTACTAACTTTTAAATAAAATATAACGGGAATTAACGCGATCATGCAATTATTTACCTTTTAGGCTTTACGTTTCGGCTAACAGGTTACACTGACCATTTTCGAAAGCAGTAACTAACTTTTGTCCGCGACTTCGTCTGCGTGGAATTTGAGAATTTCATGCTATTAGCCATAACATTAAGGCATATATATAGGTATTAATACCTATATTAGCATTATGTAAGGTAGGTAGACAATTTCCTTCAAAATTGACTAACTTTCCATATAAACTTGTAACCCCTTATTCACCCCCTTAGGAAGTGATATTTCCAATAATCCTATCATAATGATCATTTACGTCATCATTGCCTTCAAAATTGACGAACTCCACATATAAAACTTACACCCTCTAATTTACCTTCTTTAGGATAAAATACAAAGATAAAACATTTACCAGTTTTTAAGTTCCTGCAGCTTCACAACTGTGAAAACAGCAACCATTTCCATGCAGTAGTTTTTCTTGATGCTCGTACGAACATACAGACAGACAGACAGACAAATATTTTAAAAACTGTATTTTAGGCAAAACTATAGTGCAATCAATACACCAACTTGCAAAAACATTGTTTTTTGGACATTAAAAACAGACACTAAAATTTAATTTATTAGTTTTTTTATAGATAGATCAATTGTTCATAGAAGAAAAATACGGCCGTTTTCTAATATAAATAACTAAAAATGGATACCTACAAGGAACACAAACACGTAGCTTACGTCAAAACTCAAACGAGTGTAGTCAAAGAGTAGACTTTACACCTTCAACACGTTGAATTTAATATACCGTGAGTTCATACGATTTAATATCTCTCACTTATAACTGAGTCTGCTAAGGCCAGCTCCGGAATAATTTCAAGGATACTTTGACCCGACTACTTGAGACGAGATGAAATTATTCACTTCAGCGTTTATTAGGTACTTTAAAATATTCCGTGGCAATTTAAAAAAAAATAAAAAAATAAAATAAACATTATAATAAACTTGCTTTCGTGCGCGGCTCCACCCACGTGGTACTTCGATTAAAAGTATATATATTATTTCTAGAATCTTGAACTATCTCCATAGATCCGAAGATTTTTGGGTACAAACTAACAAAGAAATAAAAAAAACTCCTAATAATATTATTGTAGTATTATAATTGAGAACTAGTTTCGAATCTAGTACGTGAGTAACCCGTATTCTCAATAATGTCTTCACCTCACGTCGGTTTTAATAATATTATTATTGTAGTATTGTATTCTTGTAGTTATGACATTGATAATGTAGAGAATAGGCAATTTTTGACATTGATAATGTAATCAATGTCATTTTAAACACAGATAAACAGACATGTAAAAGTATTACGGATTTCCTAAAACGGCAATGATAAAATATCACATAAACCATTTACATAATATATCTGCATACAGACCAAATAAAAAAAATCAATATAAAAATACGTTTTGTACAGATGCTTCAGCGTACGTTTCCCTAAAAATAAACTTCAAAGAATGAACAATCTAAAATCAAATCAACTGCGTCCGGAGTGATTCCTTTGTTTACCTACAAGTAGGTGTACAAACGATTTGGTAATTTCATGGTATCGAGCATTTGCCGTTTGTCTCGGTCGCCTAGATACGATGTTGCAAACCTTTTTTTGGAGGTCCGCCGTGTGTTCGGATCCAATTTGGCTCATATTTGATCTGCATTGAGCAGTCACGAATTCGCCAATCGAACACATTACTGATTCTGTTTCTGATTCGAAGCGCAGTGGTGTTTTAAAGGGGAATGTTGTTTATTTTCAAACGTAAACAATAAACATGCCTGAGAGTAAATGGAAATCGTTATGGAACTTTTTGTATCCTTTATTGAATCGTAATTCGTAAAATAGCTGCATGAATTGCATTAATTCATATTTTATTTTTTTGTCATGAAACTATGAAAGATTTAGTAGTATTTTTAATCAACTACCTCAATATACAAACAATAACTTAAAATCATTTTTGAATAACAGAATAAAATGTGTTTATATATGCCTAACAATTAAAGTGTACCTAATAACTTAGTATGCGAACAGCTTGGCTAAAAATAATTCAAACGAAGTACCTATATGGTAAACTATGGCCTAACCCATAAATGAGATTGAGAATAAGAATGAGAACATCATGAGATAATATCATATTATATATATACAGGGCTGCTATTATTTTATTATAATAAAAGTAACCAATAAGCTATTGTTTAAACTATTTTTAGGAACTTTTTTTGCTGACAAATAAATTTTTATTTGATAAATAATAGTGAATAACTTAAATACACCAACCTACGTTAAATAAGTATGAAAACTAACCAACAACAATTTTAAACAGTACGCTAGCGGGAAAATAACCCGCTACGTACTAATCTGAAACTGAAGCCTTATTTATATTGAAATATGAATTTGGCTTTTTATCGTTGCATAGTTTTGAGGTTGTCCCGAACTGCATCATCAAATGGCAGTTAGTTTTTTTCTTTTGGGCCGTGGCAGGGTTTTGCTTTGCCATTGATTGTTCGTTATATCGGCTTTTGACACTTTTTCTCATACCACAGTGCGGGTGTTGCTTCGTCCTGTGCCCTGATTTCTTTTTTGTTGTATCGTCGACTTTATTCAAATTAGCCGATAATAAATTAAGTGATGCATTTTTTATGTGTACAGTTATGAAGAGAGAGTAGATTATGAAAGCCTTTAGCTTTTTCACAGGACTGAATAATTTACTAGCATGAAAAGATAATTTCTCTCATTTCCTCAGTTACCTTCTGCCAAGCGTCTGAAAGATACAAATTGGTTGCAATTCAATTTTAACATTTTAGCGTTTCCATCGCAAGCTTTGGCATCATCCAAATTAAAAACAGTTTACATTATTAATAGGAATATTACATTTTTACTGGATAAATAAAACGATAAAGCGTATTGAAAAGTCAAGTGGTTTATCAGTATTTATTATAAAAGGACGGAAAAAACAGTCTTATTTACATGCCTTTAAATATATTCTAAATTGTAACCGTCTTAATTTATCTCAGGTTTATAAAATATGAGTTATCAAAATGCTGCGGAACTGGTTGGTTCCATTGGATTATATTCAATGCGCGTATTAAAATACTCCAAAGACCATTAGAAATGAACAGTTTTAGCTTCCCAAAATGTGATACTGAATATATTCGTAGATAGAAATGAATTCTCCGAAGCTTTTAACTTTTCCTTGGCGAGTATTAGCTTAGCTTACCCCAACCGGACACGCTCCGTGGATGTTTACTTCCTGTTTAGTTTTCTTTAATTTTGTTACTGTTCTTCACAACCCGTACAGTTTCGCGGTTTTCTCTGCTGTTTGTTGTTTATTTGCGCTTAGCGAAATTAGCTCATGTAGGTCTTAACTGTGGTGTTTATTACGCTGGGCAACATTTGGAGTTTAATTAAAAGGCAATTTGAAGTACGCAATCTATAGAGAAAGTAGTGCTTTTTGCCTTCTTCTTCTTCGTCGTGTCGATGGCTGAGTCATATTTTATTTTGACTTGCCATCGTGGAGAAAGGATTAGCCAATTCGCTTTGGAGAACTTGCGAATTGCCCAGGGTGCGCCGGACGTAGGGAATCGTTGTGTACGTCACTCGGGGAGGTTCCTTTCATGCACCCCGCTTTTTTGCCTAAAAGACACATAACATAACATAAAATCGACTATATTACTCAGAAGAGTGTGCCAGAAGTGTACAACACCCACATTTTAACGCCTGTTATGTTTAAGGTCCCATGGGTTAGGGGGTGAGCCTATCGCTATCTACCGAGCACATTTCCAAATCCGTACTGCTATTGAGTTTCCTGATGGAATGTTTACAAATATCACTTTGCCTGACTCGGGAATCAAACCCGAGACCTCGCGGTGAGAGGCGCATACGCTAACACATTTTTTTCTTCTAGGTATACTTGACTATTTCCGTAACATATGTGTCGGAAAATAACTAACTGCTGCCGATATGAATAAAACCCGTCGTCCAAAACAAAACCTGAACTGTGGTATGAGAAAACCGTCAAAAGCCGCCATAACGAGTAATCGATTGTAAAGCAAAACTCTGCCGCGGCCTGAAAGAAACTAACTGCCATTTGATGATGCAAGTTGGGACACGCTCAAAACTACGCAACAATAAAAAACCAAAATCATATTTCGATATAAATAAAGCTTCAGCTTCATTAGTCGTTCATATTTAGCCACCTTTCAAAGAATATTTATTTACTTACCTACATGAATATTAAAGTGGATTAAGTACTGTTCAACAAAGTCTTGGCATGTTTTGGTTCATTAGGTACCTAATGATATTAAAGTTGGTTCGTCTTTTCAACCGTTTAGTTAAAAATTGTACGTCGTTATTGGCTGCAAAAAGCTTTAAAATTCTGTGCAGTACAGAATAACTACCTTGTAAGATATTATCTAAGCAAGCGAAAATTTTGAGATTATACTTCGTTAAAAAAAACTTTGATTATGGAAGTAGGTAATTAATTTGAAAGAATGCTAATTTTTCTTTTAATCGCTTCTATAGCGCCGCAACTTTTATCTACTTTGTTTGAATTACTTTCGGCCGAGCAGTTCGCGGCAAGTTTTTCAAACATTTTATACTAAGTTATAACAATTTCATTGTAACACAAAACCATTGTTCCAAAATAAATTTGAAACAAAAAAGTATTAATGCAAACGTTGTAATTTGCCCGAAGCAAAAAGTATTTGTTTAATTAAAACAAAATGAAGCTTCATAGTTTTATGACTACGAATGAAAATATTACTAAATCTATTCATGCAACTCTACGAATTACGATTTAATAATATATACATATAGCCATGTTAATTTTTTACGTTCCGAAATATACATTATGTATACATGACCATTCCCCTTTAAAACACGTGTGCATTTCGAATCAGAAACAGAATCAGTAATGTGTTCGATTGGCCAATTCATGACTGCATTGAGCAGTCATGACTTGAACAAATATATGAGCCGAATTGGATCCGTACACACGCTGGACCTCAAAAAGAGGTTTGAATCATCGTAACTTGCGACCGAGAAAAATGGCAAAATGCTTGATACCATGAAATTACCAAATTGCTTGTAAGTAAACAAAGGTTTTAGGTTCGAACCCAATGCACACACTGTGTGTCAATAAATCGTTAAGATTGGTCTTTTCGAAGATATTGTATTTATCATATAAATTATCGCTCGCTAACGGTGAAGGAAAACATGGTGAGGAAACCTGCATGCCGGAGAGTACCTAAAAGTACTAAAGGGTGTGTGAAGTCTACCAATCCGCACTTGGCCAGCGTGGTGGACTATGGCCTAAGCCTTCTCATCATGAGAAGAGGCCCGAGCCCTGCAATGGGACATGTATTAGATACAGGGCTGTAGCCTGTAGCTCGCCAAAATAAAAATAGATTTTGTATTAATTCTAGAGTTGTTATGATTGTTGTAATATGATCCGACACATGCAAGTCATACGTCAATCACGTCAGTAGCTTTGCTGACAAGTGACGTCACAGCGCCTCGAGGCGTGATCACCAATATGTTATGCACTGCACGTACACAACATGGAGTCTTTACTCTTAATTAAGTGTACGAATATTAGATGGACGACCCCATCCGTTAGTGTAGGGTTTGTAACTAGACGAAACCATATTTTGAAAGTCATTATAAATAGATAGATAGATAGATAGAGTAATCTTTATTGTACACCAATATTAACAAAGAAGTTTATGCTGTAAATAAATGCACTTAAAAATTATGTTGCACAATGGGCGGCCTTATCGCTATAAGCAATTTCTTACAGGCAACCTTAGGATGGACAAGTAAGTAATGAGCAAAGTTATGGGCAGTCGTTGGTGCGTTAATTAAAGAAAAAAGAAAAAAAAATACAGTAAAAAGAAACGTCATGATAATGACAATGGAGATTTTAAATATAAATAATACAGAAATTAATAAAAATAAATGGATACTAAAAACAGTTGTTAAATTATGGGACCGGCAGAGTTCGTACCTGTGACCTCTGCACACTGGGCAGCCGCTTTAACAACTAAGTTACGGTCTCCTCTTGCAAGGAACCTAACTTTCTCAACTGTATGTTACGTCATTACGTGACGTCACGTTCATCAATTTATTCCTATGTTAAGAAGGATACAAACCAACACGGCGAAGTTACATTCAAAACATATGTTGTAAGAAATTAACGCGTGCCTTATTTCACCTTCTTATTGATTATTTTTATAGCATTTAGCTATACTTAGCAAATTATACAAAGCAACAGTTGAAAAATTATAGGACCGGCAGGATTCGAACCAGCGACCTCAGCGCATCTGGAAGCCTAACCTAAATTTCTCAACTAATAAATGCGCCTGGATTAAAAATGATAAAAATGTACCAAGCTTATCCTACTTCTTTTTTCGAATTCCATCATTGTAGTTGACTGATGCCAGCATAACCAAATTCATGTTTTTCTGTTTTACTTCAATTAATCAGATCGCTCTGAAGAGCAACACATATCTGCATACTCGAAAATGATTCGCATTCATGAAACAAACCACTAAATGTGTAATAACACCCACATAAATTACATAGACTGTATAAATTCAAAGTCGTTTCTTATGTTCAGGCTATGTGGGAGCCCAGAAAGAGTAATTAAGTTGTAAAGCATTCAGAAATAGAGGGAGCGAGTAAGTGGATTATTGTTTCATAACAAAACTTTTTGGTAAATTTACTAGCGTGGGTTGCAATTGGTTTCATAAATTCTCGTGTTATATTTTTTTTTACGGGGAGGATGCGACAAAGGGGCATTTAATAAAAACACAGATTATTGACGTGATCAAAACCTAACGAAAAAAAACCCGTTTTCCCAACAAATTTTTCGTAAACCGTTCGGCAAACCAGTTTATTTTTCGTAAGCTCATTCGTCATGAATGGTCTCTTATTGGTATGTCTGTGAAAATGGAAACTTAGTTGTAAAATAATCTAATTAGCAATAATAGATTTTCTACAATAAAATTCATCATTCGTTGAAATAATATGAAATACATGACAAACATAAATAAAACAACCAAACATGGCCGAACTTTGTTTGTGTTGGTAGATATGATTTACTCATTTGATTACTGTAAAGTTAAATATTTTATAAACAAACATTATATGCACTGCAAGTTTTGCTAAATGGAATATAAATCAGGTTAACATGTGACATAAAAATAATTATACCTACATACTTTGACTGAATGCTCAATAATGAACAGGTATTTTGGATATACATATTTTATATCTAAAGTTTATTCTAACTCCGAATCGATTCGTTTGTCTAATTTTCCAGGTGATGGCAAAGTCCCAGCATCTTTTACACTATGATATTATTTTTAGACCAATTCCATAGGTATCGAACCTACATAAATACTCCTCACCATATATTTTATGCCTTGGTGTTTCTAAAAGGTTTCTTTGGAAAAATAATCTTTTTAATTTGATTAATAGCCCCAGCCGATTATGCTAAAACTCCCGCCTTTCAATGCATCGACATTCTAAACACATTCTGCACCATTATTATTACAAACAAACAAGTTGGCAGCGGCACACGACACACGCCGCCATTTATTAGCCGCCATAAATTGCTTCTGCCGGTTTACTCGGTTTCTATTAACTAACAGCTTATTGAAGTACTGACAGAACTTTAGTAGCTATTGCCAACGTCAAATTGCTGCTATGATTTAGACTTGAACCGTAGAATAAAGAGGAGAAGAAATTTCGTAGCAAAAGTATTTAAAGAAATATCGATTTAATTAAGACGAGTAGGTATGTTTCCAATGCCTATTTGGGTAGTGAGACAAGCCTGACTGAAGTCTAACTTCACCAACAACGTGTTAAACTCAAGTTTAGCGTTAAGCTACAGCTTTTAAATACTCGGTCCTGTACAAACATTAAATGAGAGAGAGTATTAATGGTAAAAATGTAAAAAAAAAACAGTTTAAAAAGTATAACCCGACTATGTAAAAGAAAGGAAACAAGAAAATATTTCAGATAGCAATCTAGAAATGCATTTAAAAAAAATGGTCAAGGTTGAGCCGTGGTCGACAAGGCTATTGATACCTCATTCATTAAATCTGTTCAAACTAACATACAAATAGACATACGTAGACTGCCAAAATCATTACCCTTCCTTTATGTTTCGCCGTAGTCGGATAAAAAAAGCTAGCTAGCAGAAACAATACTTTAGTAATCCATGGATGCACATAATTGTACAGTATGCAACAAAACTGTTAGTATTTGCTATTTCTTTTATTCCGGCTGGCATAAAACTATCAAACAAAGCCTAACTGACAATTTTATGTTATTTTTGTGCTGGTGCGTGCCGTGTAATTTAAACAAAGGTAAAAGAAGTATTTTTAATAGTTAGTGTTTTGGAGCTCCACGGCATTTTGGTGTTGTGTGAACCAGACGTGAATGTTCGCTAAATAAAAATGGTTGAACTGTAACAAAAGTTAAACCACGCTATTTTAGAAATATTTTAACAAATAAAAATTGTTTTGATCCTAAAATATATCACTTTTAGAATAGTTTTGAAAATAAAAATTGATATCATCCAAAAAAATATTACATGGTTCACTGAAAAATATCAATTTATTCAAAAAAACTAGCTGAGGTTCCTTCAGGTTAGAATAGAGTCGTTGTTAACCAGATCAATTTAAGGAATAGTAATATATATTATTTTACGTTTATACGTCGCACAACTGGCTGCGACTCAGGCGCGACGTGTCGCACTCTCTTGAAGATGCCTAAAAGTATAGCATAGGCGAAATCGCGGTCGACTAAATTGACCAACATTACGTGAGTAAGACCCATAGAAATCTTAATAGTTATTAAGATTTCTATGGTAAGACCCGTATTTCATAATTTGAATAAGGAATAGTAATATTAAAACAATATAGAGGTATCACTACCACGCTCAAACTCAAGGTAATTTTCGTCTATCAACGATTACATAGTATTATTTAGATCTTGCAATTCTAAGACTCAACTCGGTTACTTTGTTAGCTATTGGCCGAGCTCTGATGACCATTTCACAAGACTGCACTTGTAAATAGTTTTGATGGAACTATTGCAAGCCTTCTAATATTGAAGCTAAATAGCTAAGCTACCTTAGCTAATAATTGTTTATAAAATATAACGGTAGACACAGGAAGTAGGTAGGTAAGAAAATCATCAGCAAGTTAGGTTCTTCAATTAATTAGAATCAGAATCAGAATGTTTTATGTCAAACATAGGTTACAATAATGGTCTTAACAACAGTTTCAGAGCGCTATGCTTTGTTATTACGGCATACATTATAGGTATACAAAGAAGTTAATAATGAATTTTATCTACACCCATGCTATAAATCCTCTATAAACGTTCTTGAAACAGTAAGCTTATTGCCAACATTAAAACAGCCAATGTCATAATAACCATTATAACACCCAAACGGGTGTACTAATGTTGTACTGAAACTCATTATGCAACTCCTTTTTTACTCATCGAACAGCCATATTCTCATGGCATCTTTATGAATTTCAAAAAAAGAACATGTCATGCACGCGCGTTTCACTACCACAGCGCCGTAATTTAAATAAAAACTTATTCGAATTTTTGAATTGACGTCGTATCCCGCCATTTTTGTTCAATAATAGTATTGAAAAATAATTATATTATTACCTATACATAGTTTGTTTGTATTAGATACTCACTAATTAAACTATCCATGAATTTACATAGAGTTCTTACAACACTGTACAATACCCTATGGTTTCAGAACATTTATAGAGGATTCATATCATGGGTGTAGATAAAGTCTTGTATGCAACTGTTTATAATTAGGTATTAAAACACTCATGTGATACTATTATCACACTCGGCTTCGCCTCGTGTGATAATCCCACACTCGTGTTTTAATACCCCTCATTATAGAACAGTTGCATATATATATAACTAATATTGATTTAGCAAGATTAATGTAATAAAATAAAATAATTGATTGTACATTGAGCAAGTATATATAATTATAAAATGAATTAAAACAAACAAAAAGAACATTGTTACAAATTATATTAATGCATCATTCTATCATTTATTTATTCTTCCACGGTATAATAAACCTTATGTAATAGAAATGATTTGACATTACGATTAAATTTATGAAAATTCTTAATTTCTAGCAATATTTTCGGTAAATAAATAAATAAATAAATATGCCACAACTCACACACAACGCTATCTAGTCCCAAACTAAGCAGAGCTTGTACTATGGGTGCTAGAATAACTGATACTAATACATATATACTTTTCTTTTGTAAATACATACTTATTATACATAGAAACACCCAGACTAAGACAAACCCCCATGTTCATGCACACAAACATTTGTCTTAAGTGGGAATCGAACCCACGACCTCGGCGTCGCAGGCAGGTACACTACCCACTCCGCCATCCGGTCGTCCATTGCTCTTACACACTTTTTCTGTACTTTAAACACTGTTCATGTTAATGTTTTGTGCATAGTGTCTGCTAGCACTTATAGCTTAAGACCTATGCAAAAGGACTTGCTATGTGCCATAGAGTTAACTTGGGATAGTGATTTTTTAATAGCCGAATACGAATCGCTCTATTACCCTAACCCCAACTCCACTTTCTTATCAGCAATCGACATAGAATTTGTAACAGCCCAATCTGAGCTATAACGACGCCATCTGGTGGTGACTAAAAATATGTCTATTGGCTGTATGTGTGGATAGGTAGGACACAAGCGTTGGCTCTATGCCATTCAGTCGTTTAAAACCTGTGGGAAACTGCCTTTTCATTATTTAATTCAACAACCATCGTATTTGCGCCAATGCCAAAATATATTGAGCGAATTCAATAAAAGTTTGTATACGCGCTATTAAGGGCGCTGTGAGCGACGATATTTATAGTACTGCATGAACGCTGATACAATCCCGTTTTATTAAAAGTCAATTTTAATAACGCGTCCTGTATTTAATCATTTGCTTTTAAATTTGGAAGGGTTTTATTGAAAAAGGATATTACGCAGATTTCATTAGGTAGGTATCTTTAAATTATTTGGATTGATATATAAATCCCTTCTTGACAAAGTTTCTATCCAAGCAAAACCACAAAAGACATAACTCTAAAGCATGCCATATCCTTTTGAATAATTATAAGCGTGATATTTATGTTATCCATCCGAGCGGCGCGGACGCGGGGAAATCAAAAGTCGGTGGATAGACTGCTATAAATGGTCATAAGAGGGATATTCAATAATACGCCAAAATTTTATGTTAACTGTACTATTTATAGTTTTTATACAAACTCAGAATCGTATACAACAAGAAAAAGTTAAAATCAATCCTTTAACGAGAACGACCTAAAACATTGCCGTCAAAAATTATGAAAAGACAAAATGTCTTACACTTGTTTTTACGCAAAATTGTTCCGTCTCCCCAAGGCGCCCGGTACCATTAGACATCTTGTTACCCCCTCCTGCTTTTTACAGGCTGAGCGCTGAGCGCCTTAAGTGCTCGCCTGCTTAAGCCCAGTGATGCTATAAAGGCCGGAACAGGCCAACAGCATCTGTCCATTCGAAAAAAGGAAGACAATAGACGGAATACTAATGTACCTTGTACAGTGCATTAAACGTGGGCTTCGCCTTCGCCGCTAAGTGGTTACGCTTTTTTGGTAAAATTTAATGTTAAATTTGTCTGTGGTCAAACCCTTTCCTCCTACACAGCCGTTTAAAACTCAAAAGCTTTGTTTCTAATAAGGATTCGTTTTGTACTTTGTTTTGAGAGGCTTTTCTTTTAACACCACTTCGCTGCAATCACAATTTGAGTAATCCTTTTATTTTAATTGTTCTTTTAAATACTTTGACCTACATTATAATTACTTTACATAAAGCTAACTCTGCTAAATCTACATAGAACTACAAAGCCGTTATATTCAACGTATAAAGTTAACATTCAAAATAGTTTCGCTTCTGTCGCCAGCACGTTCCATCGAATTCCTCTCATAGAAGCGGAGTCAATAAATTTATGCTTCATATTCGCGGTTAAAGGATAATTCACATAGTCTGAATGTCGGCGCAAGACTAACATTGTCAACTAGAAGGTTGCGGTTGGATGTAGGGATGGCGGGGTATATAGGCTATGCAACTATTCGTAGGAGTCGACGCTGTCGGCACTTGGCATTTGCCACCTCCTTTCTGTGAGCGTTTGAGGTGGACGAGCACGCCACGTATTTACCTGAACATCGCAGATATTGTGCTTTGATGTTATCGTTGTGTCCAAATATTTCGGCGGTAATGTGCACTCGGTTACTGCTGTAAATGAGGCTTTAATCTGAAGCATGAACCGGAATATAAGAGAACACATTTCTGAGAATAGATACTATTTAAGATCGTGAACGCAGTACGATTTTTTTGACACTGTATGTACTCTTTAGCATTAGAGTGGCCAAAAGCCGTAACAACAAACGAACACGTTAAATAAACTAATAAACATGCTTTGTTTATTAAACGTGTTCGTTTGTTGTTACGGCTACAAATGATAAGAGACGACTTCGAAGACAATTCAAAGAACAATCCAAATCTAACAGACAAAGCACACTGACAAATCGTTTGTGTTACTAACTTCATTGGTTAACGAAAAAATATTGTTCAGGAAAATCATCAGTAAGTCTGTGGGGGAAGTATCCCTGTTACCTCGGGCCCCTCACAGCTGAACGCATCATTTAACACTTGATTTGATTAACGGTATAGGAAATGCTCGAGCTAGGTGCACGCGAATAAAGTTGTTCGTAATGCTTCCATTCTGTTTTATTATTCTCGTTCATTGGATGCTCAACACGTAAAAGTACCTACTTTACAATAGGATAAATTGGGCATGTAATAACCGGGATTTCGTGCATTAAATATTATTTGCAAGCTATAAAATATTTTTATGCGAATATTTGGTACTTATCTCTCGTTTATTAAGACTAGTCTCCTTTGTAGTGTATTCAAAGATGCAGCAACACAATGGAGGGACATCTACACCTTTTGTAATAATACCTCAGACTTGTACTGCGGAATGCAATTTCGCCGAAACAGGTTCACTAACACACCGACTCTTTTTAACACGCTTATATTAGTTTCAGCTGTATGTATGTATGTATGTAACCGACTCCTTTGGACTCGATTTTGACCCACTTTAAACGGACAGATTGCATTAAAATTTTGCACACCTGTCAAAGATCGATGACAATGAAATAATTCGATAAAAAAAAAAAATGAAAAAAACGCTTTTATAAATAAACCAAACTAAAAAGTAAAAAATAATTAATAGTTTAATAAAACTAAAAAACACGCTTTTAAAGTACTTCTATCTATTAGGAATTATTTTTCACTTTTTAGTTAGAAGTACTTTAAAAGCGTGTTATTAGTTTTTTTAAACTATTATTTATTTTAATTCTACTTCTTTAACGCCAGTATCCTTCCTACTATACCTACATACAAAGACAGTTCAATATATTGTCGCCAGATATTGTATATGATAGAATTTTTTTTCACATTTTCTCCATTTGACAAAATGAATATGACATAAATTACATAGCTTAGCATACTATGTAGTGGGATGTACATAACAAATTTATCAGGTAAAATGTATTCAATGAGTCTGATCAATCTGCATTTTCTCTTCCATACAAGAATGTTATTGTGCGTGCAGGACTGGGCAGTATTTGAAATACTTGTAATTGAAATACGTAATTAAAATACAAATACGTATTTGGTATTTGTATTTTAATTACTTCCTATAAATGTAATTTGTAATTCGTATTTTAAATACCTGACAGTGGAGTATTTAGTATTTTAAATACTTATGGTCTCAGAATACATTTTAAGAAATACACCATGATCAGAACGTGTTTCCTTCTGAAAATATCGGTCGAAAGCTTCAGCAAGCAGTAAGGCGACTGTTAAATAAGGCAATCTTGAGTTGGTAACGCTAGTACTGTACAGGCGGCTACACATTAACTTATACAATTCCAGTTTAAGATGGTCTCGCGTCGTACAGGCTTCCCGTTCAATGCGAGACCAGCTTATTCTGGAAATGTATAGGTTGATCGGTAGCCGTGTGAACGTCAAAATTTGACATTTGACATTGATTTGGCGGTAAAATCAACGGGTGTAAATGACATGGTGACGAAGCCGCTTACCAGTGACTCAGTACATGATTCTGAGACCCTGGGTGCAAAAAATTTCATCCATCAACTCCTCCTTTTTGAAAGTTTTATAAAACTTGGGATTATCTAAATAACTCGTTATGATATGAGAAAGGTTAGGTCATAATCCACCCAAGTGCGGGTTAGTTAGTAGAACTATTTACATTACCTGTGTGTATTTTGTAATTTGTATTTTGTATTTTAAATAAAAACAGCACATTACTGTATTTTGTATTTTGTATTTCAAATACAGGACGTAAAAGTATTTTGTATTTGGTATTTTAAATACATGCCCGAAAGTATCTTGTAATTTGTATTTCAATTAAAGCAATACATGTATTTTGCCCAGCCCTGTGTGCGTGCACACCCACTCAAGATGCAACAGACATTAGTTTGTCTTATCAAAGTGTCCAAGATGTAGGAGTAAAACAATTCTAAGAAGCTGTTATTATACTCTTTTATATAACGTTTAACATTTTCTCGTTGACCTGCAATTATATCTATTGTACATAACATAATGCCTATATTACGCAGAAGTGTGTGGCAAAGGTACGCGGAACTATACCCCAGGAACGCACAAAGACTTAGTGTTAAGGAAGTGAATTTATAATTATGTATTTTTAAGTTAAGGTATATATCTATGGGCCTGCAGCCTGAAATAAATGATTTATTATTATATTTTATCTACACCCATGCTATAAATCCTCTATAAACGTTCTTGAAACAGTTAGCTAATTGCCAACATTAAAACAGCCAGTGTCATAATAACCATTATAACACCCAAACGGGTGTTATAATGTTGTACTGAAATTCATTATGCAACTCCTTTTTACTCATCGAACAGCCACATTTTCATTGCATCTTTATGAATTTCAAAAAAAGAACATGTCATGCACGCGCGTTTCACTACCACAGCGCCGTAATTTAAATAAAAACTTATTCGAATTTTTGAATTGACGTCGTATCCCGCCATTTTTGTTCAATAATAGTATTGAAAAAATACTTTTTAATAATTGTACGATCCAAAATGTAAATAATTATTACAATAAATAATTATATTATTACCTATACATAGTTTTTTTGTATTAGATACTCACTAATTAAACTTTCCATGAATTTACATAGAGTTCTTACAACACTGTACCTTATTACCCTATGGTTTCAGAACATTTATAGAGGATTCATATCATGGGTGTAGATAAAGTCTTGTATGCAACTGTTATAATTAGGTATTAAAACACTCATGTGATACTATTATCACACTCGGCTTCGCCTCGTGTGATAAACCCACACTCGTGTTTTAATACCCCTCATTATAGAACAGTTGCATAAATAACTAATAAAGGTATACACCCACATTTCACCAGTTATATTTATGTCCCATAGGGGGTGAGACTATATATCGCCATCCACCGGGCACAATACCGACTCCGTGCTGCTATTGTGAATTGCCTGACAGAAAGTTGACAAATAACATTTTACCCGACCCGAGAATCAAACCTCTGCGGTGAGAGGCGCATACCCTAACCACTAGACCATCGTGGCAGTTAGTATTTAAGAGTATCAAAACACTACTTTAAGTCTTGTGTCCGCTGTTTCCAGAGCAATTTATGTTAACAAGTTTTCACATCGAGACACGCTATCCATGAAAGAGAAGCCTGATTTCTTATCTCTAAAACAAACTTTACGTCTATCGTCTAGAAAAACTTTGGTTGCTTCGATTCAGCCACATCAAAGCTCTTAAAAGTGACCCAAAACACTTCTGTTCAAAGAAACCGCAGTCTTCTTGCCTCCGATTTCTTTGGATATTTACGATGAGATAAGTAATATTTCAATAAATATTTTATAAGAGTTAAAAGGAAAGTAAATTGCAAACGAGTTTCAAAAAACGTTTTTCACTAACATTATGAATTTATCACATTAGCAGTAGTAATCCGATAAAAATATGCAAAAAAAATACAATGTTTTGCTGGTTTTATTAAATTTCTAATTAGGAACACAATATAATATACCAAGTAATGATGGTAGAGCTCTTGTGAACGAGTTCGAGGGTGGCAGCACCACCGTCTCACCTTTAACCTGCTGCCAAATAGTAGTGCTTGCACTGCGGTGTTCCAGTCTGGTGATGGGATCGGGCCCTAAAATTACTAGCACATGAGGCAAAACACCATAGTCTTTAGATGGAGCGACGCATTTACAATCTTCTTTCATGGGCTATAGTTATAGTAACCAACAGGTAGACTAAACGACTGTTCGCTACAAACGACTTTAAAAAAAATCTTCTACAATTTTCAGTTATTGTTATTACATGTTATTTGTCCTAGCCCGGGCGAAATCATCGAATCCACTTTTTAATCAGAACTACGCAAAAAATGATAAAACAATACGAGTTTAATTTAAGTGCAAACGTCGATGCCATCTTTATTTATGAAAATAAGAGGAAATTCGTAACAATTTTCAGCTTGATTCTAACACAAAGAACAAACTTCATTATTTTCTTCGACAAAGCAAACCAACCATTGTAAATTGATTGTACATGCATTTTTACACTTCGTTTGTTTGTTTTTATTGCTCGGTATTTATAACTTGAGAGTACATTTTGTAACGTTATCGGAAAACAACAAATTTGGTTTGATTAAAGTTACTTAGGGAGAGCATATTTGAATTCGAAACGTTAACAATTTAACGCTAATCGTTGTATTCAAATTTTTAGTTGAGTTTGGATTTCATCTATGAAGAATTGGTGTCTTTACAAATACTGCCGTAAATCTATTGAGAATATGTGTATGCACAATCATCTGTGTACTCATTAAAAGGAGCAACTACTATACAGGGTGTCCGACGGATATGGAGAGAAAGTATCGTAAATATTGACCCTTTTACCCTGTATATAGCAGATACTTTATTTAATATTTAAAAGCAAATAAAACCACTCTAAAACAATTTTTTAAAATATTTTACCCAACCGGGAATCGAACCAGCTTAAAATCGAATAAATAGCGTATGTATTATAGCAAATTCCTTTAACAAACATGGTAGGTTAGATGCAAGTAAAATCATGAAAACAAAGAATGTATAAAAAACGCCAATCAAAAATCCTATACCATATCATTAAATTTATTGGAAAATAAGCTATAATATCTTTTTAATATTTATCACAGCTTATTATTGAAAATTAATGTCTTAAAATAGGTAATGTGTACTCCAATAGTGAAGTTAAACGAATTACTATGTCTGTGGTACAAATTATTTAAAAAACAAAATTCATTTCATTCTTTCATTTCAATAACCATGATTGTTAAAAAGATTTAATTATTATGATTGACGCTATCAATTAAAACTATAAAAGTAAAGCATGTTATTTTTCAGATTAAAGCTGGTTCGATTCGCCGCCGATTGAAGCAATTTTTTTTTTACATGCAGTTTAAATTATTAAAAAAATAAAATGATTTCTTCTTTCAGTTATATTTTTAGTTATATACCAGTTTTATGTATTAGTACCATTCATATTAGTCATAATAGTACCTTTATTAGTATTATGTACCAGTATTCAGTTATATACCATATTAATGATATTTCCCTTCCATGTAGCATGTCCTTCATTATGCTATTACTGAAAGCTGCCTTTCATCCGGCTTCATAGTACCAGCTTCACAGGGGACACGGCAATCGTGATAAAACTGAAACTGGCTCCATAAGCGCATATAATATTGGCGATCGGCCATCGTGCGGTTCAAAAACGGCTGTAATTGGCGCTGCCATAATTTAATTCTGCTAACGTAGTGTTTGAGCTGATGCCAGCGAGCTCAAATTCAATAAAAATTTCAGCCAGCTCCCGACCGAATCCTGCCCATCAATTTTGCTTCGATCTGCGCTCATACGGTCGTATTGATATTAGTAAACACAGGAGGTAATTAACAATAACGATACATTTGGTTCTGCTGTACATTTTGGCGTAAATATCAAGGTTTTGGCGAGTGTGTATATAATTTTGTATATCTGGTTATTTGTGACAGTCGTGATTGTTTAGGATAATAAATTAAATAGATGACGAAACGTTCCAGATTTTACTGGAAATAGAAATTTACAACTCGAGAATCTAGCTAGATTGTTTCTCACTAAACACCTTAATGACGACATGTTTACAAATGGAGTTATTTACCGGCTGGTGGAGCTCACCAGTTACTACCCAGGATAAGGTTAACTTTACTCATTTGGTGAGGATGAGTACAGAATTTCTATGTGTAAATATTTTTAGATTTCTCAATATTTTTATACTTCCTCGGAAAAACCGTATCAATTCAATTTAACAACTCTGATAACCACTTTGCTGCGTTTTTTTTTAATATTTTTGCACCAACTTCATGAATGTTTACCGTATTTATTTATGTTAGTCAGAAATAAATATTGTGAACTTCTATTCAATCAAAAAAAATCTTTTGAATAAATTTAATATGGTCGTGATTTTCGGTGCATCGCTGCTAAAAGTTTGCAGTGATTAAGTTGAGTAAACGGTAATGAACGATTTAAAAGATATTGCGGTTCTGTAAAAAATATTCCCGGGAATTTGAGAAAATGCTCATACTTTTTTGAAACTCGATAGTTTTACCGGCGTCGCTGTAAGGCTGGAACACACGGCTCGATCTCGCCACAATTCATTTCTCATTTCCGTAACGTTCGTGCTGATCCTCGCTCGGTCACAAACTCTCATCTTGTAACAGGTAATTTATTTTACTTTAAACGCCTTCCATTCCAACAAATAACGGTTGGGAGAATGGAATGAGCTGGATAGTTGCCGTTAAAATATTACTCGATTAGACTTTTCGCTTGCACGGATTCGATGCTCTTGATTATCTGAGCGGGACTCAAGGGTCTTTTTCTTTTCATTTCGTAATGCCAAACGCAGGTATTAAAGCTGTTACGGCGAGAAATAAACTTTTGATAAATCCATTCAGAAATAATTTCTGTGAATAGTCAAAAAAAAATTGCAAAACTGGTTTTATCACAAATAAAAACAAACGAATGGATGTAATGTAAACATTGAACGGCAAATAGGTGCTAGAAGTCAAACTTATTATATTAAACTTTGCCATTCACCTAACAAATTTTAAAACCAATATGGTGATCGCTACCGGCTCTGCTTTTATTTTCTATTCGTATAACTTCTCTAGGCAAATATTGCTGTCAATATATATTTTTGTTGCTAGTCCTGGGAAGTACTAGCTATGCCATAGTTTATTTTGTTCGGATTTGGAGCGAATGTGGTGAGACTAATTTCACGCCAACTTTGAAAGAGAGCCAGCGCAAATCAAAGCTCGGTTTACTCGCAAAATATATACCTAGGTCTAAATTTTAGGTTAGTAGTTGAACGTTATTTCAGTTAGGACCGTGAAATATAGCACCGGTTTGGACAAAAAATGTGTTTTGTCAATCTGATATCTCGGTAACTTATAAAAACAAACAAATGTTGGTACGTTTACAAAAATGACCTATTTTTTCGGTGGTTGGTTAAAATGCCCGTATTTCATCTGTGTCGTCTGCGAGCGTTATTGTCGTCATAATTTTGTTCTACTAACTATATTTCAGCAACAGTAAATCCCTTTCGCAATTGATGTCCTTTACTTATACATATACCCGTTTATCTCACAATTTATTTGTTGGAAGACATTCAAACACACATTTATGCGTACTTCCAAAGTTTGAAATTGAATTTAGAAGGTTTCTCAATTGTTTATCAATATTATTGTAGCTTCAATCATACCTCAAAATAAAAAAAATAAACTTCAGAGGTGTCAAGGGACACCCGGATGGAAATTTCTGTTCGCACACTTGCTAAACACACAATAATGGAGAGATTATAACGCGTATGACTTGGTGAGCACAATAGTAAAGAGAGGTTTTAATGCGTACCTGCTAAAAATACATAAACATTTATTATTGTCTGTATAAAATCTCTACTAATCTACTAACCTAACTCCATCAGCAATATCCATATCAATAATATTGTTATTGTTTTTTATTATTTATTATGTACAAAAAACCTGTACACACTAATCGCTATAGTTACTATAGTGCTATAGTTGAGTGTATCGGATAGCGTAAGGAACTTCGTTTCAATTAAAAAACACTTCTTTAGTACGCATAAAGTACTCTTTCACGCAAAAACTACCGGGACTATGATGAAGAAATTTTGTACACATGTATTTTTTATTGACATACCACGCGGGCAGAGCCGCAGGCGGAAGCTAGCTGTATGATATATTAATTATTATATTTTCAAGTTTCATAGATATATAAATCGTTGTAAATTGAAAAAGTCAAATTATTTTTAAAATATAATAGTTTGTGATTTGGCTTTGCCTGTAACACCATTTTAAGATATCAAAATGGTATAAAAATCTAAAGAGAACTCTTTAGTACGCATAAAGTAAGTCGTAACCGTAAAGGTTTTTAAACGTTAACCGACACCCCCATCTGATGGATTGTTTATTTATTGCCTGCTCATTTTATTGGCCTCAGTTATTGTCAATTAAAGGCAACGATTTTTAATTGAAGCCGGGTATCTCATTGCAAAGTAAATCAATTAGCTCAAGGGTGTAGGTGGCCCGCTAATTGATTCAGTTTGCCCAACCTTTGTGCTTGTGTCACAGTCGTTTTACCAATTTTTGTTTAGCAATTTTTTTTTTCAATGAATGTGCAAAAAGGCCGTTCAGCCAATGCTTGGATATTGGACTTTTGAACGGAACGCTAAAAAAGCAAGTTTAAAGGTGCCATAGTTATTCAGTTGTTTTTGTAAATAATACAGATAATAGGTACATTAAAACTATTTTTGAAAGGAAAACCTAAAAAGGTTGATGAGATCTTAATAAAAAGTCTATTATTCAAGCAACTCTTTATAAATGTGAGACTCCAATAAATAAATAAATAAATATCACACATCGAATTAATATTATCTGCATTTTAAATATTTAACTACTACAGTAAACCTATTGTGGGTAGAGCAAATAATGTAATGAATATTGCCCAAATGTGTCCGTGAGTTTCTTTTGTCTGAACAAAATGAAAATGAATGTTCCATTTATTTAGTGCTTGCCAGCGTTTCATTGCATGAGGTGTGTGACTGTTGTCTCGGTCATCATTTATGTAAAGCTGTGGTGCTTTAATAAATTAATCAGCGCGTGTATTTTCGCCAAACGACAAATGGTTCAATAATGATTTTCAGAGCGCAGCTTGTGCAAATTTATAATTTCCTCACACACAATATATATTAACCTAATTACGGACAGTTGAGTGCTATCTGGAAATTATTGTATCAGCAGGTTTCGTTCGCGGATCACGCACTTCATTTAATTGAATGAATATTTCATTTTATTGGCAGCGGAAATCGTTTGTGGAATAATGAAAGGCTTTTCTACGGTTTGTGGGCGGTTACAATGTAACAAAAGTGTTGGCAGGTGTTAGGTTACTCGTTGGTTAGAATTTCATGTAGGTACATTATGTTATTTCGCAAATACGTACTAGTGATGGACAAACCTGATCCTGCTTGAAACATAAACAATTATTATTCCAAAATACACAATTGTTTTGACCAGTAAATCTTTCGAAGTAGGGACAAAAGCGTCCATCCAAATGGAAAGGTGCCGATATCTTGACCGCACACTTTGGAAGCCCAATGACGAAGGTAGGCCAAACAGAAACTAAGTATTCGAACTTGGTATATTGCTGTCATTGTTTTGCGGTAGAGGGCGCTATCCCTTGTAACGCAGAACACGTATTTGTGGTTATCAAAATGGTGGTTCACTTTGTTTTCAAAGTGCTTTGGATGTGACAGTACAATTGGTTTTATAGAATTAACTTGTCCTGAGTAAATATGGGTCATAAACAGAACATTAAAATCATGTGTGCGTAGTCTGAAAATTAACTAAAATACTGTAAATCAGCTTTATTTATACCTACAATTTTTAAATATGAGTGTATATGATTGACGTACTCGGTAATTTTTATATTTTGTTTATTAGCTTTAAAAATATTTAAATATAAACATCCTTTTAGTACCCCTCCGTGGGCTGTTTCCAATCGAAGTTTCAAACTTCATGATCAAAATTAAAATATAATAATTAATAAATATTAATACATCACCTCTCTCATGCGTTACTGATACATGGGTCATAAACAAACTCGGGTATCAAAAATGAAAATAAAAACAACATCATATTTGTTTGGTTCCAATCAGCATTTATTTTGTAGAGATATAAAATAATCATAATAAAAATAGTATCAAAGATCAAAGCCTTAACTTGTATGAATTATTCAATATTTTAATTTTTAACTGTCCACAGAAAAGACGATAAAATCAACAGAAAAGAAAAAAATTGTACTTCTAAACAATTTCTAATCAAATTCTAAATATTTTTTCTTATAATTACAACAATCTGGTTGTGTCATTCATCTTCACATTAAAAATGTCAAAAAATAAACAATCCTATCGATTGAAAAAAATAATGAATTTATGTCCACAGAATGGATTTATCTTCGGTTGACTATATAATCAAATATAATTAATCAAGCAAACTGTACTTCAAATAACGGGATAAATAAATGGAAATATTGAGATCGTAAACACAAATGATTATTAATTATATTCTAGGTCGTTACAAGCATCATTTGTAACACGCTAGAATAGTATATGTTTTTTTTATTCGTCATCGTTGCTATCAGTGTAGGGATCGAGAAAAGGATTTTTAGACTGCTGAGGTCGTACAATTAAGTCGCCTTCACCACTGCTGTCTGTGGGTAATGGATGACGATTGCGTGGAGTGAAAATTACATCGGAATCGTCAGAGTCTGATGGGCACTTGAATCTCTTATCGTGCAGAGGTAAACTCACATCTGAATCATCAGAGCTTAATGGAAACCTGGGTCTTTTATTGAGGCGTAATGGGAAATTATGAGTTAAAGGTACATCAGAATCATCAGAGTCTGACAGGAAAGCGAATCTTTTACAGGGACGTAATGGGATAATAAGAGAAGAACCTTCTTCAGGTGTAATCTCATTCGACCTATAAGTTATTGTAGAAGCATTGTCTGTGTCTTCATTTGTAGGAGATAAGTTCCTTGCGTCAGCTAAACTCAAGAGACTATGCGATTGTACATTATCAAACGGAACCTTGATCTGGCCAATTTCAAAATGTGGACAAATAGCATTTGTTGCACAAGACAAACAACTAAGCCTTCTTACGTGTAAAATATTTGGTTCATTTCGATTCCAAGAAAGTTGGTGTATCTTAAATGTCCCTTTATAAGCTTTCATCGTATTCTTGTCGACCATTTCTTGAATGTCTTGAATATTTGGATCTCCTATTCCGTAAATCTCTATACCTTTACATTTTTCTTTTAAACATAACATAAGAGAGTCATAATCAGAGACATCTCTTCCCATTGCAACTGAACTGTCACAAAGCCTTTTGATACAGCCACCTACTCCGTCTGGTGCACCTTTGCCATGCCCTTTTTCACTATAGTGCCAAACAATATCGGTCACATCATATAATTCTCCACTAATGAATTGAACAATAAGAAAAAACATAGTTTTGTTTCGGTATTGGGTTGTTGGGCCGTCACTCAAAATATGTAGTTCTGTTAAATTTGGATTTATTTCTTTAATTCGCTGTAAAATTGGTTTAAGGTGGGCACAAATCATCACAGGGTCATGACGCAATTTTTTTGAAATAGAGCACATGGATGTAGTTTGAATTCCATTATCTGGCAATTCAGCCACGCTATAATAAACGCAAGTATGAAGAGACAATAGGCATGGTGACTGATCTATAGATAGTAAAATATAGGATACCTTTATCAAACTATAGGTAAACATAAACCAACTGAAATAATTTTTTGTTACATACTATAAATCTAACTCATTTTATGATCATTCAAAGTTCATGGACGAGTTCATTTTTAAAATACGAAATTATTCGATTTCTTTTTTATCATTAAATTACCCACACAATTTAAAGCAATATTTGTAATAAAACCATTTTTATAAACGCAATATTTCGTATAGCTATCAAACAAAATTCATAACTTCACATACAAAATACTCAAGCGTGACGTCACGCTTGAGTAGCCTTTTGTTTGGAGCGTTTGGGCGAGTCTATTATTAATGTGAATTTGAAATTGTATTATCTCAGGAAGTTTATGTTAGGTCAAAGTAATTCTTGTAATGATGTTTCTTATATCAAGAGGTGTTTCAATTACATACAAAAATAAAAATTAGTCATCATGCCTATTGAGGCTTAGAGCCACCAAAATGAGCTGACTGAACCTCAGTGCTGTATTTACAGTTATAATTTTCGGAAAAATCTATATGCAACAAACCTTTGGAAGACGTTAATTTTTGTTTAATTGTTTGTATTGATCTTATTTGATGAATCATATTAGCTACATGTTGCATGAATAATGGTAAATTTAAATGTAATAATTTCACTAGAGCACCTATGGTAGTTTTAACAGTTTCCTTCAAACATTTCTTGCATTTTTTCTGTGCACCTTTGATAATTACATCCACATTTTTTGTAACCCATCTATCGTAAGATACATAATCATTTTCATCAAAATTATTAAAAACAAGTTTCTTATTAATACAGTTCTGACACTTTCTCTCTAAACATTTAGGAGTCAGTGTATTATTACAACACAATACCCTAATAGCATCGGAAGCAGATCCGTAAGAAACAACTTTAGATTTTTGAAGTGATCTAATTATTTGATCATTATTTTCGTGTAACGTACACAGACACGTATTTCTTGATACTGCTTTTGGAAATAAAACCCAAAAAGGGCGATATCTCCTAAAGGTCTGATAAGAAATATTAAGTCCTGTTTTGCGGTTAAATATTATGTGTAAGTTTAAAAGTGTGTCATTTAGTAAACGAATTTGCCGTTTGCATTTTTTCCTAGTTATTGTTTCATTCTTACCTGCAGTTAATCTACTATATTCATCATCTATTAAAAAATCATGCACAGCTTTCCTTACATCCGTTTTCAAGACTTTATTTTTAGAACTAGCTACATTCGACCCTTTCTGTTTTCTTTCTTCTAGTCTTCGTATTCTCATTCTATATTTCTTAATTGCTTTCTGCATCTGTAAAAGCTTTTTCTTTAACACCTCATTTTCAGCTATTCTTGCTCTTTTGTTTCGGGCAGCTACTGCACGTCCCGATTCAATTCGCGAGAATGATGAAGATGGACTAGGTGGTAGAACATCTTCTTGTATGGGAGCGTCAGCAGCTTTCTGCAACTTTAATAATTCTCGCCGTTTCTTCGATTTTTCGCGCCACATTTTTCTTATTTGACGCTGTTGTCTCGGTGTATACTGATCAATAGTTTTGATATCTCCTCTTTTCTTTTTCTTATGGTACCTTTCTCGATCTTTCTTGCGTATATCTTTAACAGCAGCTTCAGTTAACTTAGCCCGCGCTCGTCGCATACTTATTTTTTTTTGTTCACGCCGTCTTAATTTTTTTTCTTCGTCAGTCAGATTACTCAGTCTATTTCTTCTAGGCATTTTAGTTTCCTGAAACAATGGTAATGAACCATGTACATAGCAAGATAATCATTAAAAAGGCATAAAACGTTATTGCATCACAATATTGGTTAAAAAGTACCTTAATAAACATAACAATATATACATGGCATAATATACAATGCAAATATAAGAGTAACAAGTGCTCTAGCTGTTTAAAACAGGATTTGTTTGCAAAAAGCAAGTTTTAGTTTTAATTGAAGTCACTTCTGTGGACACAGTCTTTTCTGTGTCAATGTCCACAGAAAAGATTACGTCCACGAAAGTGATTGTCTACGGAAAAGTTTGTCCACGGAAGCGAAAACCAATCAAAATAGCGTAAAAATACATATGACATTTATAGGTTAGATTATAAAACGCAATGTTTTTAATAATGGCTGCCCATAACAATTGTTGATAATAGATTGACATAATAATAGATTAAATACTTACCGTGATTTCGAAATCACAGAAAAGTCACAACGATCTTTTATATTATAGTGAAATAATCTTTGATTTAAACAAATTTCGTTTTGTATTTGATGGAGCGCACGCACACCGAATCCAAGTTTTACTTAAACTGACAGCGCTTGAAATGTTACCAGTTCAAATAAATTATTTTGGCTGCGTTCGGAATATTGAAAATTCAAACATTGAATTTATTTGGACCACGGAAGGAGTCGCGGTACTAATAACAAATTGTTTATATATCATAAATGCCAAGAAATTTTGGTAAAATATTATGTAACAGTGGAAAAATGTTTTTTCAATACAATATATAAAGCAGCTCCTCAATTTGGTCCATTTCCTTCGTGCTTCAACTTCTGAGATGAACTTACTACTTAAGTTTTTTTTTCAATTTTACCTGAACAGATTCATTCTAAATGTTTATCGATTTTGTTGAGTTATTTAAACTTATCTACCTGTTCAGTTCACATCTTGCTAACAAAACGTGAATGACGAAGTAGCTATATATCTTAATGTTTTAATGTTTAAATTGAAATGTCTTTGTAAACGTAGCGACTCGCCTTCGCGTACGGTTAGATAAACCCTTAGTGGTTTTTGACCGAGGCAAACGATGTCTAATAGTTTTAAATACTTTGGTTATAATAAATAAATAAATAAAAATAAATAAATCTTTTGATGTCGGCAGTTTAACTTTCAAATAATTTGAATTCTCTCGACATTTTTAACGATTCAATAAGTTTTGTTAGTTAAACACATTGTTTTGTAATAAACGATTGTTGTTGTGACAGGCGTAAGTATGTGCAAGTGTCTGATATTTCTTTTATTTTTCATTCATAGGTAATCTGCTCTACTTAAGGAACTATGGCACAATACTGGCGGCATTGACCGGAATCAAGAGAATTCCGAAAAGGAAGCCTTCACAACCGTACTACGGATCTGTTGTGATGAACTTCTTTTTTGTATAAGGAACGTGTTATTGAAAGTAAAAAAGGACTTTTATCGTTGAATAAAGGTAAAAAGGACCTTCTATTAAACCTAAAGCTATAAAAAAATATTATAATTATAAATTTTTGTGCTATTATTTTCAGGGCAACAAAACTAAGGGCCGATTTCACCAACGTCTTGAACTGACCTTAAAAGCTGAACCCGGTTTTCGATCTCTCTCCCTCATTCGTTCAAAAACGTTTGTTTAAAAACGTCGCTTAATCACAATATTTAACATGTAGGTACACAAAGGCTATTGATCAACCTATCCATTTCCATTATAAGCTGGTCTCGCATTGCACGAGAAGTACCTATACACAACGCGTGATCTTTGTGTAATGATTTTGTATATTTATTTAAAATTAATTAACGATTAAAATACCATTTTTTATTTCACTGACTTTTTTTTATTTTTTTATGATTTTAACGATTATACTGATGTATTTAATTTTATACTGTTTTGTTTAAAACATTCTAGACTACTAATTTCAAAATAAATTATAATGTATTATTTCCAAATAAGTTGTGTAGTATTGTACGAGGCTGACATTTTGTTTGAAAGTCAAGAAAAATATGTTTTGAAATAAAATGTATTGCCGGCAAATAGAAAATTAATGGCGTTGACTTACAAAACAGCAGTCTCTTCTGTGCGTTATCTGTGAAAGAATCTTTGTGTAAAAGGGTATAATAAGCAGGTAAAGTGTTTCAAAAGTAAAAGCAATAAACGTATTGTGGAAATAACATCTTAGAAAGAAAGAAACTTTTATTTGCCTAAAACATGGTGACAAAAAGATGGTACAATTGAATAATAATACACATGTTTCACCGGATAATCGGTATGCAAAATACACAATGTTATATCTAAGTACTTATATTATATTAAAGTTATAATAAACACTAACTTAATTGAAAAAAAGAAATGTATATGTTAAAATATAAATTACTAACAAATAGTTCCACTTTTTACATTATTCATTATCTCTAGAATCGAATGACATAAATTCGACTATTGTGTAAAAGCAATGTTCTATTAACCATTTTTTTAACTGTGCTATATACCTATTTATGAAAGGGCAATTCTCTAAATTATTTTGGTATCTTGTTATATATTTGTACACGCATACAGCTACCGTTTCTTTTATATAAGGTAGTAGGTAGTTTAATTTAGTGCGATCTCTTGATGAAAATTTCTTATTTTTGGATGCTACTTCAAATATATAAGAGTGTTTCTTGACGAAAATTTCAATTTCAAGTATATACATTGAAGTAAGAGTTAGCAACTTTAATTTTTGAAATAAAGGCCTACACGAATTTGCTTTACATTATTAACTTATTTATTAACGATGTAAGTAATCCAATTGCTGTGTTGAGTTATTCGATTTTTGATACAATAAGACATTACAACTTATTTTGTCCGGGCTCACTCACAGCAATAAAATCAGTGTATTCTATTTTGGTCAATGGTTATTTTCCGTGAAATAAACGACAAAAGGGCTCAAATACAATGACGCAAAGTATAGTCACCATTGAATCACGTGTTATTATGGTTACGATAATAGTAACAAAACTGCTTGATAGTCTCTAAAATGAGGTGAAAGATACATCGGGTAAAATTATGTAATAGTCGAAATAATTTTCCATAATAGTGAGAACAAATGGATTAATAAGTAACTTTTTAAATACGTGTTTCGATAGAATATGTATGTAGGTATATAGCTGATCTGAACCTAGGAGACTATGGATCTGGGTCAAATAAACAAAATAAAAAAACATAAACTAATAAATGCTTTTAATCTGCTGCATTAATAATGTTAATAATGATACGCTTCTTTTTCCCTAGTTGTTAGAAGAGAGTGAAAGATGAAGTTTTTAATCTTGAACATTTTTTTCCGATAATTGCATTTCGAAAAATGATCTGCTGGCTCGGACGAGTTGTCTCAACGGTACGAATACTATTATCATTTCACCAGACATTTTAAGTACTATCCGCGAGCATTACGCCGTTCATTTGGACAAGCTATATTTATATTGTTATCGGACATTTGCACCCGCGGCCGCGTATTTACACTAGCTGGTTATTATTTCGACACCCTATATTGGATATTGCTGTTTTATTTGGTGTGACAACATTAGTAGGGTAGACGAGAGATTCAATGCTTCAGTTTTGCCACGAACTGACTTATATTTTTAGTGGTGTTCCAAATGTATGCAGCTAGATTGACTTGCGGTATCGAAAATATGAATTAGAAGCAATTTGCTTGGACTGGCTAGAAATTATTGTGAATAAACAGCCTGTTTGCCGTCATTGATGGTCAGTAAAAGGTAATGTGACACCATTATTATACCGTTTGCCAATATTTTTACATTATTTCTATTCACATTATGACTTTCTATCCCACGTAAAGGAACCTACAAAAAATAGGTTTGAAACAGAAGTCAGCCAGTTCCATAATAGTAGTAATTATTATCTTTTGTATTGCGTACTGCCAGTCGCAAAATCCGACATTATCGAACCACCAGATAATAGGTTCTCTGTGACAAATGTTAAATGTGTCTGCACGTGTCATTACAAATAAGCAATGCAAATTACGGCCTTGTGGTAATGGTGTTACAATCACTTAAATGGTAATGGAGAAACAGAACGTTATAATTCACTGTTACTTAAGACCTTAATGTATATATCTACGTAAATGCTGATTGATCTACTACTAGGTATAATACAATAAATGTTTCATAAATAATATGACATATAAAAATAGCGCAACATAAAAATATTTGTTTTAACATATTTTTTTCAATACACTGTGTTTTTTGAGTAATTATAAGGTAGGTAATTTCACGGAAAATTACCACAGACATTGTTGTTTTGTGATTTATGAATGGGTGAAACGGTGGGTGAACACAGAGCCCAAACGGCTGGTCGTAGAGACTTGATATTTGAAGGGCGTATTTTTTACTGGATTTAATCGTGCAATTAGAAACAATTTTTGAAAATTCGGCAATCAGTGTGAACGGGGACGAAAGTTTGTATGTATAAGCGTTTGTAGTAATTGTAAGCCACGTTCAAATTCAAAAATAGAACTAATCTGAGCCGTGCTGAGTCACGATAAAATTACGACATGAAGTTTCATATAAAAAGGAATTAATCGGAGTGTACTAACTAACTGTTTAATTTATTATTAACTACCTGACCCGGCGAACTTCGTACCGCCTTAGCGTAAATTTGATGCACTACTACTTTATTTTGTATACCTGACCTATCTTATGTATGCGTACCTATTCAATTTAAACTGGAATCTATAATATTCCCCATATAAAAATGAATACTTTTTTTTTTTTTTTTTTTTTTTTTTTAATTTTTTTTTGCCGTAACAACCTTGTACAGAGTATTAGAAAACTACAAAAAAAAATATCAGCCAAATCGGTCAAGCCGTTTTCATGCCAAGTCGTGACAACGGAAAACGGGTTTCATTTTTATATACGGGGTGGATGCGACATAGCGACATTAATTGAAACCACAGCTTCTATACATGGTAAGTATCAATTTCCACCGGATAAAAATTCTCTGGCGAAAAAAAAAAAATCACGTTCTCCGAACAATTTGAACATTGCGATCGTGCAATTTGTTCGGAAGACGTGGATTTTTTTTTTCGCCAGAGAATTTTTTATCCGGTGGAAATGCATACTGGCCATGTATAGAAGCTGTGGTTTCAATAAATGTCGCTATGTCGCATCCACCCTGTATAATATAAGATTTGGCCTCCATATATATGTAGTGACAATATGTTTTAATAAAATTTTATTTTACCGATAAATTAAGATGGAAGTATCAAAACTGAATTATTTAGTATTTTCAAATTAATTCATGTAATATTGAACCACACCAATAATTTAGCATTGCAGATATTACGTCACACTACTAACCGGGTCGATGTCACCGGAACTTTAGCAGCTGTCGATGCTAATTATGTAATAGCTGCTAATGGTAGCGTACACCTTACAGACATTTGCATCGCTTATTTTCAGGTATTTAGCCTAGATAAGAAGCAGTCAACAATAACAACTAATGTTAGCTCTATTGGTTTATGATTTAGGTCATTAGTGGTAACAAAATTAAAGCTTAATTTGCATAGATACTTTGAAGTGTCTCATGAGTTTTATTATTTTTCATTCATAGGTAATCTGCTCTACTTAAAGAACTATGGCACAATACTGGCCGCATTGACCGGAATCAAGAGAATTCCGAAAATGAAGCCTTCACAACAGTACTACGGTTCTGTAGTGATGAACTTGTTTATTTGTCTGAGGAGCGTGGTGTTGAAAGTAGAAAAGGACTTTTATCGTTGAATAAAGGTAAAAAGTTGATCTTCTATTAAACCTAAGGCTAAAAAAATATTTTTCATTATATTATTTTCAGGGTAACAAGACATTATTTTTACCAACGTCTTGATCTGACCTTAAAAGCTGAATGCAGTTTTCTCTCTCCCTCATTCAATGATTGTACGAACACGTTCGTTCAACAAACGTTTGTTTAAAACGTCATTAGTGGTAATAAAATTAAAGCTTAATTTGCATAGATACTTTAACTTCGATATTTTTTTTATCTTAGTATATTCTCACTCTCTTGGGATAAAAGAGATCAAGTATGTTTTTTTTCCTTTAATTCAAAGATGAAAATACCTTTTTTCTTTTAACACCATATAATTCTTTATACAAATAAACGAACTTATCACAACAAAGCGATGGTACTATTGTGACGAGTTTATTTCACGGCTTCATTTTCGGCATCATCTTGATTCCGGTCAATGCTAACAGAAGTGTGCCACAGTTGACCTAAAAGAACAGATCGACAATTTTGAATAAATAGTATAAATGAATCGAATGTTTTTTCATATCGTCGCGCACGTAAGAGTGAAATTATGATTTTTTTTATTTTTATAAAAAATAATATTATTATGTACAACTGTATTTTTTTTTGTATATTTAAATCTAATTAAACTTATATAATATATTTGACTTGATAAGTAAACTGAAATTCAAAAGTGTCATCAAAATTAAATGTGTTAAGATACACAGGTAGTTAGAATACATTTAAAATCTATAAATGATTTATAATTAATTAAAGAGTGAAAGAAATGAAAATGAAAAAAATATGTTGATGGTTATACAAGTAGAGGAAGACCGAAGAAAAGGGAGATCGATTGCTTGATAGATGATATGGCTAGAAAGGGTGTAATCGCTGAGATGAGATGTGATAGAAAAGTTTAGAAGGATAATTAAATCATTTGGCGACACCAAGTGATTGGATAAGGGCAGGCGGATGATGATGATGATATTTAACAGTATGGTATGACTAAACCTCAAAAGTTGTTATACTAACTAAAAGAGGCTGATTAAGGACCTGCTTTTTTTATTAACTATGACTGGTCCAAATAAGTTTATTCTATAAAAGCAATTGTACTGTCACATCCAAAGCACTTTGAAGACGAAGCAGCCCACAGTTTGATAACCACAAATACGTGTTCTGCGTTACAAGGGATAGCGCCCCCTACCGCAAAACAATGACAGCTATATACTAAGTTCGAATACTTAGTGTCTGTTTGGCCTACCTTCGTCATTGAGCTTCCAAAGTGTGCGGTCAAGATATCGGCACATTTCCATTTGGATGGACGATTTTGTCCCTACTTTGATAGATTTACTGGACAAAACAATTGTGTATTTCGCAATAATATTTAAACTCCATAAAATTCTATACACTGTGTTACATTATCACCACCAACTGTAGAAAAGCCTTTCATTATTCAACGAACGATTTCTGCTGCCAATAAAATGAAATATTCATTCAATTAAATGAAGTGCGTGATCCGCGAACGAAACCTGCTGATACAATAATTTCCAGTCAGCACTCAACTGTCCGTAATTAGGTTAATATATATTGTGTGTGAGGAAATTATAAATTTGCACAAGCTGCGCTCCGAAAATCATTATTGAGCCATTTGTCGTTTGGCGAAAATACCCGCGCTGATTAATTTATTAAAGCACCATAGCTTTACATAAATGATGACCGAAACAACAGTCACACACCTCATGTAATGAAACGCTGGCAAGCACTAAATATGGTACAATATTTTTCACATTGTGGGGTTAGAATTCTATTCAGGGTGTTTATTTTCAGCTCTGTTGTTTTAAAATAAAAATGAGTATTACGATTAAAAAAATATGTATTCATAGTAAAATGATTACACACTTTATTATAAGTAAGATATTTGCCGTATCAACTGTTTCTGTGTGGGCCGTTTTACTAATCTAAATCAGGTTCATTTTTCAATTTGTCTAATTTGAAAGTACGAGTATCTACCCAAAATTTATTAACCAAATCAACTAAATAACTACCGCCTATTTTCGTTTCATTTAAACCCCTATACCCAAGCGTGGGTTGTACGGTTCTGTTTAAATTTTCGCACCTTAATTGAAAAAATATGTTTAGCTACACAAGGTAAAAACGACTGTAACACAATCATAGAGGTTAGGCAAACTGAATCAATTAGCTGGCCACCTACAGCCCTGCGCTAATTGATTTACTTTGCAACGAGATACCCGGCTTCAATTAAAAATCGTTTCCTTTAATTGACAATAACTGAGGCCAATAAAGTGAGCAGGCAATAAATAAACAATCCATAAGATGGCGGTGTCGGTTAACGTTTAAAAACCTTTACAGTTACGACTTACTTTATGCGTACTAAAAAATCTCTTTAGATTTTTATACCATTTTGATATCTTAAAATGGTGTTACAGGCTAAGCCAAATCACAAACTATTATATTTTAAAAATAATTTGACTTTTTCACTTATCAACGATTTATATATCTATGAAGTTTGAAAATATAATAATTAATTTATCATACAGCTAGCTTCCTCCTGCGGCTCTGCCCGCGTGGTACCTATGTCAATAAAAAATATATGTGTGCAAAATTTCTTCAACATTGTCCCGGTCGTTTCTGCGTGAAAGAGTAACAAATATTCATTCATCCATTCATCCATTTGTCCATACATCCAGACATCCTTACATCCATACTCGCAAACTTTCGCATTTATAATATTATTAAGGACGTTGTTATTGTGTTTAGAATGTCTTTAAAAAAAATAACTGATAAATAAACGAGTCTATGTTAATGTAATGGTCAACAATCGCAAAACAATACTCATTATTACTGAAGTATTGTAAGCAAAGTACAATTGACGAGAATAAAGTTCAAAGACGACAAAGATGAAATACGGACGTTACTGTTCATCCACAAAAAAACAGGTCCTTTACATAAACGTACGAAAATACATTTGTTCTTTGTTTGTTTTACAAGTTACCGAGATATCAGTTTGATAAAACATATTTTTTGTCCGAACCGGTGCTATATTTCACGGTCCTAACTGAAATAACGTTCAACTACCGACCGAAAATATAGACCTCGGTATATATTTTGCGAGTAAACCGAGCTTTGATTTGCGCTGGCTCTCTTTCAAAGTTGGCGTGAAATTAGTCTCGCCACATTCGCTCCAAATCCGAACAAAATAAACTATGGCAAAGCTTGTACGTTTCAGGACTAGCAACAAAAATATAAATTGACAGCAATATTTACCTAGAGAAGTTATACGAAACGAAAATAAAAGCAAAGCCGGTAGCGATCACATTGTCATGTTTGTTTTAGAGTTTGGTATGTGAAAGTTTTATAAAGACTGACGACTTTAGCATCCAACTACCATTTAGTGTTTATATTTTACTATAACTCGTAATTTATTTTAGACATGCTTCGTTAAAATTGATTTTTAAAGGATGGTATTTAAAAGTGTTTCAATTTATTCCCATATAATTTAACTAATTTTGCCTTTGTTCCACCAAATATACTGAATGTGCACCAAAATATGTTCACTAACATATTTCATAGTGAGCACCTATTTAAGAACTGTTGCAAATTTGTAAAAATAGTACTACACCTATTTTAAAAACAGATTGATTCTAGCACGAGCCGAGCGAGCGAAGCGAGCGTGCCGCTGCAGCGGTCGGCGAGTGTTATGGTCGCAGTTCTAACCTAACCTAACCTACTACTTTACCCATAATTGACCTATGCTATAACTATAGCTTTTATTTTGTGTAACAATCAAGAATATTTGGTGCACGAGAAGTATTTTTCGTGGAAAAAAGTGTTATATCTTGGTGATAATTTGGAATTTGTTTGGTGTAACATATTTTGTTGGCCGAGTAGTTTAATTATAGCAAAATAATGAAACGGGTTTAAGAATAATATTTTAGAAATGCGTACATAGGTGTACCTTTAGATTTTTGGTGAACACAAAAATATTATCCATTTTTAAACATATAACATTAAACATTTTTATACTATACATACAGAACCTATCATTATCACTTATGATAGCACTAAGGTATCAGCTATGATTCTGTAAACCAATCATCTTTTTGCTCCCGAATAAATGTACTCATCAAATACAATCATAAAATACACACTGATCCAGAAATGTTATTAAAAATGGATTCATAATTCTTCAGCGTTTAAACGCTTTCTCTTTGCTCGTTCACAGCTTTTATACCTGCATTTGCCATAACAAAACGAAGAGAAAAATGTAACGAACAAAAACTGTGTAGTCCTTGGATGAAGGATAGTACTGGATAAGGGAATGGCGTGGTCAACAGCGAGACAGAGAATCTCGGCACAATGTGGCGACAGTGCAAATTAAATTACCCTAGTTTTTAGATAAATTTGCCAAAATATTAAGATATATTATTTACTAATTCCAAAATGAAAAATGTATTTATTTTATGAAAATAAAACAGATATAAAGAACAATTGTTCGGTTTATTGAACATATTGCGTGATGTACTGTTATGTTAATACTGCATAGGTAATGACTGAATTTAAGTCGATCAACCAATGTTGGAAGTTTCACATCTGGCGTTTCAGCTGCGTGTTTTTGAACAGTCACTGCTGGCATCATAGTATTGAGTTTAGTAGACACATACTCTTGGCTACTCGTTGACGGCATTACTATGCTAGCTCATCCACTGCTTCTTTTGCCTGAAACTGTAAAATTTTTAAGAGTAACTTTACGCAAAAGTTTAAATAGATGGCGTTTAACATACTTTCTAACTCACGCACGGGGACGGGCTGTTACGGCTGCCACAGGTAAAAACGTGAGGATCAACGAATCCCACAGAGCAAAAGTCACGGACCATAGCTAGTTTTATTAAAACGAAATCAAATATTCAAGTCTATATTGCACGTAAAATCCTTAGGACCGTAAAAAACGTAGATTTCCTTTCTGTGTTGCGCATCAATTCAAAGTATCTCAACTTGACTATACCCAAATATTGTAATATATATAAATAAATAGCCCCCTATAATACTCAACTGAAAATCTCAAATAATAATTAATATTATATATACACGCTGTATATAATGTATCCTACAGGTTAAATATTAATTTACCTGTGTGGCACAGCATTCATTAACAAAAGAGTTACTCTCTTTTTTTAATAATTTTATTCATGTCGTCCAAAATGTCTGCTACAAACTTAAGAGAATTTACTCGGAGCCCAATTTATTCGTCCTGTAGCTTCAATCCACTTCGGATTTAAATAAATATTTTCCGGGAAACTGTTATGCAATTAAGATATTGAAACTGACTAAAATACTACATGATATATTTATCATAAGAAATGCAACATAAAATTTTACCCACAATTTTGGGGAAAAAAATATGGAAGTCTTGACAACATCTAACAATATTTTATAGTAGGTTATGAATACTAAAATTTCATATTTTAGATGATTTTGTCGATCAAATTATAAACAAACATAGTTCACACAAGATAAAATCATTGAAAATACAACCTGGCATATGATTCAAAGGCCAAAATGTGTTATACTTACGAGTGGAACGATAATTCAGGCAGTTTTCTTCTACTATCACTTTTACATCCTAAAACACTACACCGCACCATATTTCCTACAATAATGCTTAATAAAGACACTATTGTTAAAAAATTGCTAATATTTTTCAGGTTTCACGTAACTTTTATAGCTTTAAACTAACTAAAATTTAAAAATACCAAATTATTTTGCCAGCGTTGTCAAATATGTCAAGTTTGATTGATAAAGTTTTGAGCAAACCTCAAGGTTTGCTCAAAAACCCGACACGCATGGCGAAACATAAAATCTTATCACCTGTCTTGTTTTTTTACACAAAATTGGCGTAAGTTTATCTTTGTCTTGTGTGAGGGAGATCGAAGCTATCAGTCGTCTATACTATTCTCTGTCTACGGTGTAGTCCCGCTCAGATAATCACGAGCATCGAATCCGTGCAAGCGAAAAGTCTAATCGAGTAATATTTTAACGGCAACTATCCAGCTCATTCCATTCTCCCAACCGTTATTTGTTGGAATAGAAGGCGTTTTAAGTAAAATAAATTACCTGCTACAAGATGAGAGTTTGTGACCGAGCGAGGATCAGCACGAACGTTACGGAAATGAGAAATGAATTGTGGCGAGATCGAGCCGTGTGTTCGTGCCTTACAGCGACGCCGGTAAAGCTATCGTGTTTTACCAAAGTATGAGCATTTTCTCAAATTCCTGAAAATATTTTTAACAGCGCCGCAATATCTTTTAAATCGTTCATTACCGTTTACTCAACTTAATGACTTGAAACTATCTGCGATGCACCGAAAACTACAGAGTAAATTCTTGAAATTTTTTCTTTCACGAGAGTCCTCATTAAAGATTGATATTAGACAATATAATGTTTTTAAACTTTCGCGATTTGAGAAAATTAAAAAAATATATACAAGTGGACTAAATCGTGTTTTTATTATAAAGGTAAATAATTTATTGTTAGACAATAGTTTTGCAATTTTATATAAATTTTGACTAGGTGCGCGTATATAATATGTCTGTCAATAGAACAGTGATATAGTTCTTGTATTTAATGTTTTAAAATAAAATTGAACAGCTCTTTATTTTTTTGGTAATAGCTTAGAAGGAGAATATAACAAAAAGGAGAGTATAACTAAAAGCATACCCACCTATAGTAAAAATTCTGTCATGGTCCAAACAACAATATGGACAAGATAAATGATGATAATATTGTTACAGATGCGGCACTATTTACACAAAAAAATAGCTGTGCTCATTCACAACAAATGAGTGTAGTTAACCTCATCTTGGGTAGTAGCTGGTGAGTTCGGCCAACAGGTAACTAACGCCATTTGTAAACACACCTCGACATTACGGTGTTCAGTGAGATACTACAATACAAAACAAAGTTTAAATATACGTACAGTGGGCCAAGCAATTGGGTATGCAGGGCCAAAACTTCTACGCCATAGTGAAAACTGACTGCAATAGATATGCATGTGTGCATTATATATTTAATAAGTGTTATATACCCACAATTTACATATATAACACACTTATCAATAACTAGTGTAGTACATCTTTACTATAACTTAGAAGTTTTTGTCCTGCATATCTCTTTGGCCTTCTGTACATTACTCATCATCTTCCGGGTCTTTTTTCCCAATTACACTGGGCTAGGCTTCTAGTCTAACGGATGCTGAATATCAGTATTTTACGTGGAGCGACTACGATCAGATCTCCACAACCCAGTACGAGGTAAAACGAAACTTTTCGTTAGACTAGTTGTCAGACTTTCTGGTCTCTGACTACCCGTAACGACTGCCATAGATGAGCTCTCCGAGTCTCATACATTACTTTAACTTGTTAATTTCTGTTTGCAGTAAAATCTGGCAGGTTTCGTCATTTATTTGATTTATTTTATCCTTCTTCTTCTTCTTCGTGTCGATGGCTAAGTCAAATTCCATTGGTCCACCAAGTGGCCACCGCTATGGCGCTCTCGTCGGCGTTCATGAGCGCCTCTCTTGTGCAGGTGGTAGGGCATTTTGGACAGTCAGTAAGATGGTCAAGGTTTTGACTTGCCATCGTGGTGAAAGGATTAGCCAATTCGCTTTTAAGAACTTGCGAATTGCCCAGGGTGCGCCGGACGTAGGGAATGCTTGTGTACGTCACTCGGGGAGGCTCCTTTCATGCACCCCTGTTCTCATTTTTATCCTGAACAATCACTACTGTTTAAAATTAACAGCTAGTTATGTATTTACATACATATAATTTTTCTTCCCCTTCATTGTTCATTGTTTAATTCTTTTTCTTGTAGGCAAGACCAAATGTCTGTTTATCTGTGGAGGCTTTTCAAAATTATGTATTGTTATATTCACATTTTGTTATTAGACTGTACGCCTTCCTAAAAACAATAATAATACAAAAAATAACCCTTGAAAACCTTGATACCTATGCCAAAATGTTATATGTAATTACGGCAGAACCAATTTTATTGTTATTGTTAATTACCTCCTGTGTGTACCAATATCAATACGAGTGGTTTACTATGAGCGCAGATCGAAGCAAAATTGATGGGCAGGATTCGGTCGGGAGCTGGCTTGAATTTTTATTGAATTTGAGCTCGCTGGCATCAGCTCAAACACTACGTTAGCAGAATTAAATTATGGCAGCGCCAATTACAGCCGTTTTTGAACCGCACGATGGCCAATCGCCAATTTATGCGCTTATGGAGCCAGTTTCAGTTATAACACGATTGCCATGCCCTCTATGAGGCGGATACTATATCTACTATATACCTAACTGGGTGATCAGAAATTGTTTGAGCATACTACAGTGTAATAACATAGCCGTTGTTAAATTTTATTTTATGGTATGTTCACTGTTGTTGCATATATACATATATATACCCTTTTTGGGTAGGTAGGGCAAAACATATAGGGCTAAGCAGCCACCTAATATCCATTGGGTTATTGATATTTACATTTGAAAAAAGCATGTGAAGGTACTGCCATTATTGCCCGAAAATGAGCTTGTGTCTAATGTCATTATTATGTTTCAAAAAACTTGGTTGCATACTCTGTGACTGATCTCATACCTGATTTTTAGTTGTCTATTAACAAAATTACAAAACAAACACATAACTAACGAGCAAAAGAACTAAACAAACTTAAGGGGGCGTAAAAATACGAATACAAGCATTTACAATGATTTACTTACACCAAGAAAATAATGAATGAAGTTCGATCTTTCGTGTTAGAGTTAAGTTTTTTTTGTAAAAAAAAAGGAACAAAAAGAGTTAAGCTAAAAATTGTAACGATTTTTTTCTATATGTATATATATATAGAAGGCTATATTCACGCCTTTTTTTCAAGTTTGCAGCTTCATTTGATACTTGAGAAAATATTCCACAAATCATTCTGCGGTTTCTTCAAACAGAAGTGTTTTAGGTCACCCTTAAAATCTTTGATGTGGCGGAGTCGAAGCACCTAAAGTTTTTCTAGACGATCCGTTTGCAAAGTTTGTTTCATAGATAAGAAGTCAGGCTTTCCTGTCATGAATAGCTCGTTGCTTTAATATAAAAACTTGTAAACACAAATTGCTCTGAATACAGCGGACACGAGTCTTTAAATACATAATCCGTAACTAGATGTAACCAAATTTTTAAAAACAAATTATAGCTTTACCGGCTAGGGCGTTTACCCGGGGGGTGCAGGTTAGAGTATTGCTAGATTTTTATTTTTTTAACCTTAATATTGTAGATGTAACTGGTTCACGAAAACAAAACCAACGTTTGTATCCTACATAAAATAGGAACAAATGAATGAACATGACGTCACGAAATGACGTAACATACAGTTGAGAAATTTAGGGTTCTGGCAAGAGGCGACCATAGCTGGATGGCTAAAGAGACTGCCCGGTGTACAGTAGGTTGCAGGTTCAAATCCTGCCGGTCCCATATCTTTTTCAACATAGCTAAATGCTTTAAAAATAATCAATTAGTAGTTTAAAATTCAACGTGTTCTGGCAACAAGCATTCAACAAATCATCACCATTAAACCTCATCATTACCACTTGTAAAAGCTAATAACACTAAATTTATCTATTTAGTACCATCATCTGACGACATGTCTGTCGCAAACCGGAGTTAATCTCATTTGAAAGTAACTCGCGACTTATTCGTGTCCACCCTTATTATATTAACACTTCTTTATGAGTTTGTAACTGGAGCGCAAACTAAATTATAGTCTTTCTGCATTTGCGTAAATAATCTTGTAGCTAAAGTTAATTGTTGAATTTCTGTTATGGAAAAGTTTGTGTCTTTGAGAATTTGTAACATTGAAAAGCGTTTTGTCATTGACTGTAGGTATTTGAGCATTCTTGTTAGTAAGTTGAAAGTTAAGGAGTTGCATGGTAAACCACAATGTTTATTATTATTCAGGAAAAACTAATCAACATCGTTATTTTTACTGTACTGACACTAAGAAAGTAATTTATTTAGAATTAGTATCGTAATACATCTGACTACTTTTTACGAGCAAAATATAAAATGAATAAAAAAAATGGAATATATTAAAAGTTTCCAAGTTAAAAAAAGTTATAAGTGTTTCCTTTTTTGGTCATCTTTCTCATTCAAATTCAGTATTACTCATCCATAAGTCTTCTTGTTGAAAACTGGTGTAAGAAAATAAAATAGATCGTTCATTTGATAAAATAACTGTACGGCCGTCCGTACAGTTATTTTATCAAATGAACAGACACCGATAATACGCAAAAAGAATTCTATTTAAATCCAAAACAACGTAACAGTTACTATTTCTACTTTTGTGTTGTGATTTGCTCGTCCTTCAATATACTGTAGTCACATAGAAAAACGATTACTCTTTCCCCGCATATCGAGAGTCGGCGTGATCTATTTGTTGGTCCCGAAAACCAGGCACTCGGAAAATGGCATGTAGTCACGAACCCACGACACATCTTGACGTTTGACTGATGGTGACTCGACGCGGTTCTTTTCATGCTTCGGTTGTGCTGAAGCTCGCATACGATTGTAGCTATTTATTGTGCAAAACTGCGGAAAGATTCGTGAGAATCGACGGCTGGGTATTAATAAGAAATGCTTCAATGCTTGAGTAACGTTGGTTCGGAAAAAAACGGTTTTATTTTAAACTTGCTTCTGTCCATGGCTCAGCCAGCCTTAAACTATTTTTAATTTTTATCAAGACCATTTATTTAATTACTTTAGGAGCCTAGTCGGTACAAACAAGCAAATAAATCAAAATCTTGCCTCTTAAAACAATAAAGTATAGATTAAAAACCGGCCAAGTGCGTGTCGGGCCACGCGCAGTAGGCTTCCGTAGCTAGTCGTAACAACATATTTCGACTTAAAAGGGATTTACTATCTGTATTAAACAAGTAACATCTTCATACAAGTCATTACTTTTAAAGGTTTTTGTAATTTGCACGAATTATTCTAAGTAACTGCATTTTACACTTTGGACCCCAATTACTCTAGAACAAATTAAGTTAAAGTAACCAGATAAATAGCGTCCTTCAGATAGGAAATGTTTGTAGTACACGAAACCAGCTAGCACGTATGACGGGATGTATGAATGTTAAGGAAGCGAAAGAAGTATGTAAGGAGCGAAGCACATGGCGTTCCATCGTCTCTGCCTACCCCCGTGGGATAAAGGCGTGATTTTATATATGTATTATGTATGTTTATTTATGTTTCAAGAATTTTGAACGAAATATTCTGAGTAACTGCATCTGACATTTCGGACCCCTATTCCTCTTGAACTAATGAAGTGAACTTATCCGCTATAGTTTTCCTTTAAAGTTCATTAAATGTACTACCGACACAATTTTTTCAGATTTTAGGATCCAGTAGTTTAGCTTTTAGAGGGGGGGGGACGCCCTACTCGAACAAAAATTTGCTCTTTAAAGTTAATTATCTCGCAAACGGATCCCTAAATCAAAAAACTGTCTTAGCAACCCCTAAACGTTTTCAAAAGTCCTATCTAACAATACCCCACACTATGGGGTAGGCGACAAAAAAAAAAACATCCCTACTTTACATGTAGGGGAGCTACCTGAAAAAAAAATATTTTTCCAAATTTTACTCAACGACTTTCTTTGTTTAGTTAACATACATGTTTATGCAAAATTTCAGTTTTCTAGCACCAACGGTTTCGTCGCTATGCCGTGGACAGACAGACGGACATGGCGAAACTATAAGGGTTCCTTGTAGGTACTACGGAACCCTAAAAACGCGTTTTCACATAGCAAAACATAACATCATGCCTGTATTACCCAGAAGGTGTGGCAGAGGTACAACACCCACATTTCACCTGCTATGTTTCGGTTCCATTGGATAGGGGCTGAGCCTATCGCCATTCACCGGGCACAATTCGAACTCCGTACTGCTATCGTGAATTACCCGACGGAAAGATCACAAATAACACTTTGCCCGACCAGGTAACAAGTTTTCGATTTTTAAAAGACTGCAAGTTGAAACTCCTTAATGCAAAACGATCACCACTCATTTTATTCATCTGAAATGCACAAGTAAAATTCCAATGTTCTACATTCAATATTACAATAAAACTCATATTGATGGGATGCTGTTACGAATGCAAATGGAAACTATTTAAGTCAAAAGTTGTATGATTTCATTTATTCGATATTTTTTGATTGCGCAGAGACAAAACCGTTTCGAGTTCTTTCATCAGCATTGCAAATATGAGTAAAACTTAATCCATTTCATTAATACGCCTTTCATTGCAAATTAACCTACCATTTTAATATTGGCCAGCTAATAATGTAATTTTAATCCGCGACCGTAAATACGACCACGTGAAAATTCATCCATCCATAATTTGTATTGACACGAGCTGATTGATATTGATCGAATGCGGACAGAGTGAGGTTTGCAATCATATTTGTATGAGTTTGCGGTTTTTCCTTTTCACTGAGGACTCCGGCCGAAATCAGCGTTGTCTCTTGAAGAGGAATATTGCGATTGCCGATGTGAAGGACGCTTGTTAAATAAATGCGGCTTTTATTCGTTACGTTGTAAAATATGATTTTGTATTTTGCCTTTTATAGAATGTTTTTTGTTCGAAGTTATAATTAAAAGAACTCACGGCTGAACGTGTGTCAGATAAATTGATTTTACGAACAAATGCACTATCGCAATACAACACAATGACATAATGTACTTATATAAGTTTTGAGACTAAACATGGTTATTTAGCTTTCTAAATATTAGATGTAATTGGATATTTACCATGTATATTTGAATAGTGTTTAAAATTTAGTTTCATTGTGAACAAAGAGATTGCAACATCTCTGAAATATCGAAATAACTCGGTAAAACAAAAATACCTACATGGTAAATATCCCGTTATATCTATTATTTAGTAAAATAATAATGTACTTAGTTTACTCTCAATGTAAAAAGGCTCGTCATCTCCTAATTCATAAATGGCGAAAATCTTGAAAGTGATAAAAATAGTTCACACCAAGGTGCTTTTATGTTCCTGGCGAGCTTAATTTAAGAGCTCCTTTGATGCTTAGTATGATGGAGCAGAAAATGATCCGCTTGTCGAACGTTCAATTTTTACGATCAAATTGGTTTTAACCTGTTGAGGTAGTTTTGTAGAAATCTGCAGTGAATTTTTTATTAGCGTTTTTTGCTTTTGATCGTGAATTGACTTATAGAGCCTTTCTGATCTATTATCGATTTAAACTTCAGTTTTGTTTATTTAATCTTTTATTGATTTGTAGAGATTAAGCTGTTATTATTTTGTTAACACTTTCTCTTGATGAAATAAAGAGCCTTTCTGATCTATTATCGATTTAAACTTCAGTTTTGTTTATTTAATCTTTTATTGATTTGTAGAGATTAAGCTGTTATTATTTTGTTAACACTTTCTCTTGATGAAATAAAGAGCCTTTCTGATCTATTATCGATTTAAACTTCAGTTTTGTTTATTTAATCTTTTATTGATTTGTAGAGATTAAGCTGTTATTATTTTGTTAACACTTTCTCTTGATGAAATAAAGAGCCTTTCGGATCTATTATCGATTTAAACTTCAGTTTTGTTTATTTAATCTTTTATTGATTTGTAGAGATTAAGCTGTTATTATTTTGTTAACACTTTCTCTTGATGAAATAAAGAGCCTTTCGGATCTATTATCGATTTAAACTTCAGTTTTGTTTATTTAATCTTTTATTGATTTGTAGAGATTAAGCTGTTATTATTTTGTTAACTCTTTCTCTTGATGAAATAAAGAGCCTTTCTGATCTATTATCGATTTAAACTTCAGTTTTGTTTATTTAATCTTTTATTGATTTGTAGAGATTAAGCTGTTATTATTTTGTTAACACTTTCTCTTGATGAAATAGGTGGAGTGTAATTATAGGATATTTTTATCTGATTCATTGTAGTTATTATATAAAATTGTTATGTCAAAATGACTACAAATTGCTATTGCTACTACGAACTATTAAAAATATGTAAACACTTCAGGCAAGTGTGCAAACCGAATTACAATGCTCAGAAGTATATACAAAATGAAAAAAACGATATCAGGGAACTCATGTGTACATAATTTGAGACAAGGACAGGCAATAAATTTATGTAACAATTGCCAAAATACGCGGATAAAAATGTCTGTTATTTATATTAAATTATTCCCCCAAACAAATGATCAGATGTTGTTAATAAATCGCATTGGATATTTTGTATTATGCAGAATGTTTCGTAATAGAGGCTACCGATGGCAAAAGAAAAAACAAATTTCGCTCGGCCCAAGACTGATGGACAAATTTCCTGGTAAACGGCGTCTTCCGCGCAGGGACTATTTGTCTGAATTTGAATCGCATTTGTTTCCAGGGAAATTTGTCTCCTAAGCCTCGGGAGTATATCCAGGGTACGCTTGCGGTACTTCGTCTCTCTTAATTGAATAAAGACCTCTTTATTCGTGTCTTATGGCGTAATTATCTAAACATACGCTTTATCCTTGTATCCGTGAACAACCGAGTTCATTTTATTTTCCTAAAAAGGTTTGCTACAAAATCGCAGTGTGGGAAGTCAGTGTTTACTTTCTAATTTTCCGGTTGTCTTCACGAGGTCTGAAAGCAGACGGGGCGATGCTTGGCATGTTATATGTGACAGGAGTATTACAAAGCCTGCTGATGGATGATTCTTGTACACACTGGCAAAATCAAAAGCAGATTAAATACTTACATATTATACGGTGTTCTTATAAGCCGGGTACTTAAATTAGTGTAGGAATTTCCTCAAGTCTTTATCTTAACGAGTGGCTGATCCTATAATGGGTCATATAAATTGCTTATTATCGGTACGAGTGGTCATTAAGCGGAGATACGAAATCCTGCTACATAATGAGGAATAATACTTGATATTACGCTCCATTGATTCTTCTTACACATGAAGTACGAGGCATTTACTTATTTAAAGTAGTGTTTAAAAAAAAACATTTCGCCAAATTTGTGTAAATATGTTATTTTATTGTAATCAGACAAAATCGGTAGGCAAACACGCAGTATCTACTAAGCAGTGGACAGTATACACAGGTAATTACACACATTACCAAGTAGAAATTAGAACTACTAAAAATAAAATAAATCGCATTAGACCTACAAATTAATATGTTTTTATTACCATTAAATGATTAAAGAACTTTTAACTTTGTGAACTTAAAAAAAGTTTTATTTTAAAACATCTCGCGATCATTCTGTCAAATGGGTATCGGAGATTTGACGACAAATTAAACGTCCTGAATCCAAAGCCACGAGCTGTTCTTCAATTAAAATCAAAGATGGTAGGTAGATAAAAACTCGAGTCGTCCATTTGGATTAATTACTGCAAAGTATAGCAGACGACGACGAAGCGGTGCCACCGCGATGATTAACTTTTTAAAAGTTAGACTAATTTCTTGATTTGTCTTTTGATTCTTTAACGGAACTTGGTGCGTTCTAAAATTTCTTTAACTCAATTGCAATCAATCAATTTCAATTAGCTCCAATAGATATTGTCTATCAAGTAGCAAAGGACGAATATCTTAAAAATATAACAAATAGACGACACAAAATAATCTTACGTTTAAAGCAAGCTGTGAAGTGCAAGCCATATTACAATCCTCTTTGCTCGGAAACAGTTTTTGTCTTCAATAATTAAACTAGAAAACATTACAACTTCAAACTAAAAGCTTACCGAGTCACAAAGAAAAATGCATAAAGTATCAAACAGAACGTTTTCGCAATAGGTAAAATAGTAATACTGTCTTAAATAAGGAAGTGATTTCGAGAATTATTATTCTCATTCCGCATTAGAGAACTTTTAACAAGAAAACTTTTCAATGTTCTTCGGCAACAATGTTCTCGAGAAGTTATTGTCGGCAGAAGAGAATAAATTTTGATCACTCTATTAAATCGATCAGAGGACTCCGCTTAACAGCTATTTTACCTGTTATCTCTTTACTCATCGAACATTATGTTTGAACGGACGAGTTTGCTTTCAATAAGATGTGACTGAGAGGGAGTGAAGTAAGGGTAATTTTTATTATCTTTAAAAATATTTGGTATTAAATGCTATGATTGTGACAGAAACTTAAACGAATTTGTTTTATTAAAGGTCCCATGAATATCGAAAGTCCTTAAAATCTATTGAAATATTTCATGTTTTAAGATTCTATATATAGATTGAATGCCTATTTCGCCTGGTCACGGCATCACGCGTCAATGACCGGGTCGATATCGCTGATTCTTTTTTTGTTGTGTTTGTTATTGTCAGGTGAGAGATTATGAAAGAAAAACTGAGAAACTTGCGCTAAAAATTTGAAAATTTAAGAAATCTTAACCACCATAATACATTTTCTAATGTAGCCTTAGCACTTTTGACAAATATAAACTTTTTTACTGTAACCTTATGGGATTTGACATAACGTTGACAGAATGCGTGTTACAAAATACGATGTATTCTTACAGGAAAGCGTCTGTCGGGTCAGCTAGTAATTATATATATGATTTTAAAACTTAATTCGATAAATATTGCATGTTTTTGGCGCATAAAGTGCATTGAATTAACGACCATTTTCATGTTGTCTGTACAGCTTTTGCTGCAGTAAATGTTTTATTTCAAATACTTGAAAGAAGCCTTTTTCATACCAAATTGAAAGGAAAGAACTATTCGTGTAGATATATCGAATAAAGCTGAAGCCAGCTCCTTTTAAAATTAGACCTAGACTCGGAAATAGTCCGTCTGCCTTGATAAATTCTGTATCATACTTACCTGCACTGCACGGTACATGCCTTAATCATTTATATTTTTATCTAATGGAACTTCGATGTTATAGGAAAAGATCTTGGATTTTTCAAGTAACTTTAATTTCTGTATAGTATAAAAAGAAAATTATAAATAATATACATGTGGATTGTTTATGTATTCATCCTCTATAGACAAATGTTATAAGTAAAATATGCATGTCTGTGCTAATAATAGATTTACAGAATTATCATACAAATCGCAACTTGACTGATAAATTCGGAAAAGATAAAGAGTAGTGATCATGTTCACTAATCCCACTTGAATTATAATTACTGGGAAAATGAGAAAGCACATTTTTATGGCAAATGCACTATTCGATTGTATTTTGAGAGCTCCCTTTTTATCTTTTTCTAGTCACTAGGAAAAAGTAAAGACAGATTTGATGCTGGACTATTCTAATACCGTCTGTTGTACTTTCAAATAAAAAAAATAATAATTCCAAACTGATTGTAGTACCACTTGCTAGACCAATTTAAAACCATTGTGTAGTTTAAACTTCTTGTACTGTAACACCACTTAAAACAGCACACTGTTGGTAATTATTTATTTTCTTTATTAAACCCGAGATACGGCAACTCGTAGTCATACCAACTATACGTGACCTTACAGTGTACACAATTAGATATTCAGAATTCATTGCAGCCACCAGCGCAGAACATCGTAAGGTGGAAAGTTGTTCAATATAACTTAGTTCTCACTTCCTTTGTTTATATCTTTTGGCTTGTTTTACGAATGAGAATTTCCGAATGTAGGTATGCAAAGTTTTGCGCGACGCGAAAATGTTTCTGTAGCTCGACCATGAGATTTGCTGACGTTAGTTCTTTAGTTACATTACTGAAATGGAAATTAATTTTGTGATTAAAGTGACTTACTAGGTTGTTAAGATAGACTTATATATTTTATTTAATATCATATGTACTATTAATTTTCATCATGATTGTAATTTTACACACACTGAGTAGTTAAATCAAGTGGAAAAGTAGCAATTACCAACACGTACTAAAAAAACCCAGTTTCATCTTACGACAGCGAATCTCGTTAAGAACTTATGGTAGAGGCACTGTTTTGGTTATAATAACTACCAGTCTTTTGGTACCTTATAATATGTTTGGGCTGTATACTATTAAGTTGCAATCAGAGATAAAAATATATTCTAGTAAGAAATGTAAAGATCTTTATTGTATGAACAGTTAATGAGGAAATTCGTGGCTGCCATGCAAGAATACTTGTTATGATTCCCATTTGCAATGGAAAATTACTATTAATCTTTTTATCGACCCACTATGGTACCTATTTTAGTTTAAAATAGATTTATCGAACACAATACAATACAGCATAGAAATAATCTTTAAATAATGTTACATACCTATTGATATTAATAATAATGAATGGTTTTAGTAAATAATTTATTAACAATTATTTATTATGGGACTTGTTGCATTCTCATAAATATTCTGATAGATTTATCGCCTTACAACCAATAGGTACCCATTACAAAAACAAATAGCAGGTATAGATAAATATAGACAATTGCGTCATAAGTGTGCTATTCTAATGCACCATTATATATTGCTTAACAATAAGATCGACAATGCAACCACACTGTCACGATGTTCAAAATCCGCTTGCGCCGTCTCATAGCGACGGCACCTGCGCGAACGTCCGGCGCACCCTGGGCAATTCGCGAGTTCCCCAAGCCAATTGGCTAATCCTTTCACCACGATGGATGGCAAGTCATAATAAAATTTGACTTAGCCATCGACACGACGAAGAAGAAGAAGATTGTAAGTATTGGTTGAAAATGTTAGTGCAATTAGTATTTAAATAATAAATAAATAAGTGTGGCGAAATTTATACAAGCGTTCCATCGCAAATAAGCCTACATTTTATAAGGCGGTTGGACATTGACGAAACGGGATGGTTTCACCATCAAAAACCGGCGCTGCACCGCAAGACGCTGGATTGCAAGACTACAGGAAATGACAAGGAAATTGCTCCATTATGCTTGCAAATCGTGGGCTGCATTCGAATTACTTCTTCGCCTGTAATTTCGCGTAGCATGAGCAGCGACGTCGCTTAAAAGCATCTACGCACAGATGACGGCTTGCAGACATAATGGACTACAATTGTGCAATAGCGCCGCATATTGTTGCTGAGGCGAGCAATTTATTTCTGACGCCTGATTTATGCTGCTTAAGGTGTTTTATATTCGTCTACCGTTTAACTTTTATGGAAAGGGAACAATAATGAAAGTGCTGACACGTTTTATTTTAGTTTTATAAAATTATTAGCTTATTGATTTTAAAGTTCAGTTGTAGATTAGACAGAAGTAGATTGTAAATAAATTATTGTTTCGTCATCAAGACTCTCTCTCTCCAGCATTATTAAATTTTATATCGGTAATCAATCTTGAATCTATTAAAATAATCAATACATTTTTTTATTTATCCTAACATTAATGCATCGCTATTTAGAAATTAATAATAACATAATTGAACATTGATGTTTTACTTAACCCATTAGGGTTGGCAGCGGTGTACGACACCCACACTTCACCTGTTATGTTTAGGTCCAATGGCATAGGGGGTGAGCCTATCGCCATACACCGGGCACAATTCCAACTCCGTGCTGCTATTGAGAATTTCCTGACGCAAAGTTCACAAAAAAAGCTTTGCCTGACCTGGGAATTGAACCCGAAATTAATTATAATCATACAGATAACGTATATCAATACATCACCCCCATATTTCTTTCGTGGTTCGGTCGATAGATAATATTTAATTATTTTTAATTTCACGGCGCGTGACGGTTGATTACCTATCTGATACTGTTACTATACACAATAAAGCCGTAGCTCATTGATGAAGCAGTATTATCACCGTTTGATTTTTAATTAAAACATATTGACCGTGTTCGGGGAGTTATTGGTTCCAATACGGTGTTAACTTTAAATTTCACGCTGGGCTGTATCAGAAAATAAGGCTGCTTACTGATAAGGGAATAATTCTCAATTTTACATTTTACTCTGTAATAAGGAGCCTGGAATGAAGTTAAAGTTATCAAGGAAAAAAAAAACCATTGATTTCCAGTAATCAAATAACATTACAATTATTAATAGCATTACGATTGTAAGACAGTTCATTCGAATTAAAATATTAAAATAAAATTGGTGATTCTAATAATAAATTGCATTATTTCAGAAGTCAATTTGTTATCATATTAATCATAATTTAAATAATTACTGACAAAATTTGATATATATATTATTATTTGATGTATATATTATAAACTATATTTATTGGTTCTTGGACAACGAAAAAGAACCCAATTCTTCATGTGCCTTTTATGTGCTCAGTTATGACCCTCAAAATGTTTTTAAGCTATTTCGTAAACAAGTTCACATTGCTGGAGTCCTTTTTTTCCAAAATTATCTGTCTAGAACTCGGTAAACATACTCCACTCTACGCTACGCTCGATAAATGAGTTTTTATATTGGACGCACAAAGTACTGATTTTCTTCTGCGTATAGTTGGCCTACAGACTGCAATACGTGCAGTCTGTGGGCCAACTATACGCAGAAGACAATCAGTGCTTTGCGCGACCGGACTGCCAAAAATAGAGTCACTTTTACATCTTCTGTACACCGCGCAAATCTGCGCTATCTGTACATTGCGTTATTACTTCTGTCAGCCAATGTTCGACGCTCTTTCTTAATCCTCCTTGTCACCTGAAAGAGACCGAGATCCAATGGGCCAAATACTTGAATTGTGAAGCTACCCCATTAAACCTGTAATATATATGTGCAATAAAAAAAATGGTGTTCCATGCTGACGTCAAAAGAAATACAAGGCACGTGTTATATTTTGGAATTGAATGTAACATTCTTTTAAAAAAACGTAGAGTTATGTAATGATTCAGATTAATGGTTTTTTATTTTTAGACAAATCATAGATAACTTAATGGTATATTTAAATGAAACCATGATTTGAATTCTTGAATTTCAAAATCTGTTCATTAAAATATGAATAGCAATTATTAGCTCAGTTTGGTCTATTCAATAAATGGGTCTTGTTTGCAAATCTAATGAAGCGGAGTACTAATTGAATGACTGGAGCTATTTCGGTTAAATGACTACTGCAAGGAAAATTGTTTACGAATAAATTATCATAACTGATTTTAATTTATAAAAAATAGGCAGTAGCGGCAGGCGCCAACAACTCTGTGAAAATAAGATGCCCCACGTGCTGTTTTCGTACCGTGTCCGATCTATCAAAAGTATTTTAATTGTAACCAGACTTACTGTCTTGATTGGAGAAGTTAATGGCTTGATTATATTGGTCCAACTACATCAATAATTTTCATAAACATTTAGTGAACTACACGTTATAATTGGTAATGATATAATACGTAGCGAAGAGAAAATCAATGATTTCATATGCGTTGCAACATGCTTATAACTTGCCCTTCTTGTGTTTATAATTTATTATATTTGACTTTACCATCTAATCGAAACAAATTAAGCTATTTTGTTTTTGCTATCTGTTCTGCCATCACCTGTTTCATCCAAACTCATTCACAAAATCTATACATACAATAGAATTGTACATTGGATATATTTGCGAAAAATTAATACGTCTTCATAACATGAGTAGAAGGCAAAACATATTTGTTTAGATTTTTTGTTTGTCTGTCTATCTGTCTGTATGTTTGTACGCGCATCACGCAAATCTACTGCAAACTAATTAGATCCAGGAGTGCTGGAGAAGTTAAAAACTGGTATATGTTTTATATTTTTTGGGTTTTAAGTAAAATTCTGCACATAGGTTACTAATACGTTAATAAACTGTCAGATAGATTTGTTAGAAAAATCACTCTCTAAGGACGTGAATGAGGCATTGTAAGTTAGTATGATAAGTTACTAAATTTGAAGGTAATTGCTCAAAATTCTGCATATAGATAACGCCAATACTTGACAATATGATATTCTTTTGGACATTAAGACCATAGGGGTTGGAAGTGTATGAGTAAAGTGCCTCAATTTTGAAAGAAATAGCATGGAAATAAAGTTAAAGCTAGTCATTAATAAAGCAATAACTGATTGTTTAAAAAGTACCTCATTCCGTAAAACTCACAACGCAAAATACGCAGTACCTTTATCCACAAAGAAACTTTACCCCTTTGTTCCATCCTTATTCATAATCGCGATCTAAAAGCAAATGTAATAACTCGTTGTTACTAGCCAATAATACAGTGGGAATCGAGGGGTACGCACGAACAAAGGCGGACTAACCCGGTAAAGCCCGCACTGGGGGGTTAAGTGTACTCGAGCACTAATCGCCTACAAGTGGCTCTTTAGAACATTCCAAGGGTTCTTTCGACCGATCACTATTGCTGGAGAAACACGTCCTGATGTTAGATAATGAATTTTCCCTAATTGGATTAACGTATTGAGCACAAGTGGCGGTATTGCAAACGTTTAGCTGTGTTATCGGAATGCATGTTATTTGGAATTTGGGAGTCATTAAAGGCTTTGTTTTGGTAATAAGGTGAGTTAATGTGTTGTGCTAAGGCTGTAATTGTTATATTTATATCTTTTAGTTAAATAATTAACTAGCTTTATGTTGATTTTTCTAAAAAACAGAGAAAGAAAAGCTTTCTTATTGGTGATCACTACTTGCTGGAACGTTACAGACTGATACAAAATCGTGGCATTATAATATAGCAGGCGGTTACGAGTGCTACGACTCAAGCCTACCTTTAATGTTAGCAATATTATTTTATGTAATAAGTAAACAAAGTAAAAGTAAGTGTTGGCTAACAATTTACACTCGTTGTTATAACAAACTAGCTGCCCCGCGCGGCTTCGCCCTCGATAAAATTTTGCCCTCGAAAATATTTTAAAAGTATCCTATGTCCTTCTCCCGATTTATTTTGGCAAAATCAGTTCAGCCAATAGGTTAGGTATACATTGTTCGTTAATTATTTATTTTATCACGGTACTGCCTCGATGGTCAGCGTATGCGCCTCTTACTGCGAGGTCACGGGTTCGATTTCTGGGTCGTATAAAGTGTTATTTGTGAACTTTCCGTCAGGAAATTCACAATCAAAGCACGAAGTTGGAGTTGTGCCCGGTGGCTGGCGATAGGCTCTCATTCATGGGACCTAAACAAACCAGGTGAAGTGTGGGTGTTTGACACCTCTGCCATACCCTTCTGAGTAATATAGGCGTAATGTTATGATATGTTTATCATGATCGTAAATATATTGCTAATTTTGTACTATGCTACAATATCAAAATAAACTATAAATAAACAAATTTCAACTAAAATATTCACTATCACATCAAAGAAAAACAAATTAAGGCATGCAAATAGAAGGTTTATTTTAGGAGAACGTATGCATATTTTCATGTTTATGTCGTCTTGGCTACCACATTATAATGGCATTCATGTGATAAGAACCGTAAAATATCTATTAGCATATACCCATGAATATTCAAAACGAAAAACGACCCAAAGTCCTTTTAAAAGAAAATCTTTATTTTCCTCGCATCACTACATAGTATAAAACAAAGTCGCCTTTTCTGTCCCTATGTGCGCTTAAATCTTTAAAACTACGCAACGGATTTTGATGCGGTTTTTTCCAATAGATAGAGTGATTCAAGAGGAAGGTTTTTATGTATAATACATGCATAGAAAGGGGGAATTGTTTTACTCCAAATTTAACGCGTGCGGGCCACGGGCAGTAATGAATAAATCAAACTACTGGATCGATTTCAATCATTTTTTCGGTGAGTGACATAGGCTATATTATATTATATACCCGTGCGAATCCGGAGCGGGCCGCTGTGTTTTTATATACAACGTTCACAGTTTTTCTGTAGTGTATTTAGTATCAGCATTGTACCCGTGCGAAGCCGGGGCGGGTCGCTAGTGATAAATATAAGATAGAATAAAAATATTTGTGAATGACGCGTATATGGCATTATGTAACTTTGACTTATCACAAAACGCTTGGCTGTTATTTTTTAACAGCCTTAGACGTGTCTTTTGAACTTTGAATAAATAATAAGCGAAATTTTCATACGTTTGAAGTGTTTCTTTGATCTCGTAACTTTTGAACGAAGCAATTATAATACGATTTCTTACATTATGTTGGGATATAATACTTAAGCTTGTGTGATTTTTATCAATGTCATTTATCACACCAAATAAAAAAAGACGTAAAAGAGACTTTTTGAAAAGGCCTTGTCCTATAGAAATGGGATGAATAAGGTTTTTCTTACTTATTTTATTAATTTAAATCATCAATGGCGATTTCGTGACAAGAATATTTTAGCGTGGTCCCCTGTTTGTTTGAATGTATTTGAACGTATGCAAATGGGCACATGTTCGTAAATACGAAGTTTATCTTGTAATGCAAACACTTGCATATTGTACACTTGGATTTTGCATATTCGTTTGTGAGCAAATAACAAAATATTGTATTAGTATTTATGGTAATGGTTTGGAAAGTCGTAACTGGGTACAAAATAAGGTTAATTATGAAAACATTTGGTAATGGGAATATAAAAAAAAGGATTTAAAACATCATTAAATACTTTTAGTTCATAAGGTTTTATTTAATGGAAAACACATAAGGTCCAGTTTTTAAGGTATAAATTATATTTCTTATAACCCAGAAAATATAACCTGACCGAATTTAAAAGTGACACAAGTTACACTTGAAAATATAACACAGCTGTCACTTTCATTTTTGTGTTTTATTTGCCTATCTTGTCTGTTATGGCTAAGTATTGTAGCATTAGTAGTGAGTGGATGATATTTTATAAGACCGAAAATCATTTTGTGCTCGTAGAGCAGGTTCTTCTCTTCTTATGATTGCTGATTATAGTAAGTATAAATTCTGCACAAGAGAGGCGTTTATGAACACTGAACGCTGTCATAGTGCACAATCATTGGGTCTTAAACTTTACGCCATTGCCATCGACACTACGAAGAAGTATATATAATTCTATAGATGTTAATCCATTACAAAACTTCAACACAATAATGACTGATATATCACTACAAAGTTAACCATACCATCAAGACCCGCTTATTGTCAAATAAAATGATACGAATGAAACCAGAGATTGCCTTGCATTTAATATCAATTTCGAGGTAACAAAACAATATTAACTGTAACCCTGTGCACCCCATAATGTTGTCCTTAGTCTACTAATGATATCTTTGTATGGCACACGCGTGCCGAAGGAAATTATATCCAACCCTGCGAATATGCCCCACGGACGAGTTTGGATAGGGACAATAATATGCGGCCAAATGTTTGCCAGCTGTTTCGACGTACAGTATATAGTCGAGTTTCGAAGATGCAAATTAACAAAACTGTGCTTCTCGATCACTAACTTAAAAACTGTGCGTTGCATGAATTGATTAAAAAATATGTAAGAAGCGTTTTAGTTTTTGCCATTTCGGTAATAATCATAGTCGTTTGGCAATGTGATGTGGAAAATTCATAACATAGTATTATGTATTTTTATTATATACCTACTTTTAGTTGAGTGTTATAATTTTAATAGTATTCTATATTAATAACGTTGATAGCCAATAGCAAATTGGTCCATCGCCTCTTAATCCAATATACAAAACGTTATTTTCTAGATATTAGTATCTAGAAAATAACTTTTTGTATATTGGATAATTTATCCAATAGCAAATTGGTCCATCGCCTCTTAATCCAATATACAAAAAGTTATTTTCTAGATATTAGTATCTATAGTATGTATTGGCTATCAACGTTATTAATATAGAATACTATTAAAATTATAACACTCAACTAAAAGTAGGTATATAATAAAAATACATAATACTATGTTATGAATTTTCCACATCACATTGCCAAACGACTATGATTATTACCGAAATGGCAAAAACTAAAACGCTTCTTACATATTTATAATCAATTCATGCAACGCACAGTTTTTAAGTTAGTGATCGAGAAGCACAGTTTTGTTAATTTGCCTCTTTGAAACTGGACTATATACTGTAAAAACGAAATAACTCACTACAACAAATTCACATGGTAAATAGCCCGTTATATATAACGGGCTATTTACCATGTGAATTTGTTGTAGCGAGTTATTTCGTTTTTTTATCGCGAACAAAGAGATTGCAACATCTCTGAAATATCGAAATAGGTCGCTACAACAAATATACATGGTAAATTGCCCATTATTTCTAAGAAAATAATCATGTTTAGTCTCAAAACTTTTAAAAGTTATTTAATGCACCGGATGGCCGAAGTGGGTAGTGCGCTTGCCTGCGACGCCGAGGTTGTGGGTTCGATTCCCGCTCAAGACAAATCTTTGTATGCATGAACATGGAGGTTTGTCTTGGTCTGGGTATTTCTATGTATAATAAGTATTTATTTACGAAAGAAAAGTATATATGTATTAGTATCAGTTATTTTAGTACCCATAGTACAAGCTCTGCTTAGTTTAGGACTAGATGGCGTTGTGTGTATGTAGTGTGATATTTATTATTATTATTTTATTAATGATTGGTAAGTGTGATTACAAACACTGTCACATTATGTTGCCACGAACTGCTCCATGCAATTACGGCCTTAATGAAACGCAGTGTTGAAGGCTCCTTATTTGATTAGAGATCCACGCGAAGCACGTCGCTTATGATCATTTGATTAAATGAATGTTTGATTCGCAATAGTTTGCTTAACAACGAGTGACGGTGTCAAGATATTAAATGTGCCTGGAATGTTAATTCCATGCCTTGATTTTGTCTTAGAATTACTGCTTATGAAGATTGGCTTGTAATTTGTCTCTGTATGTCTCCAATAGTAATTGCATTTTGAACTACCTATATGTACATTACTCGTCACTGCTTACTTGTCTGTTGTTATTGCTATGATATTAGCTAAGCTAAGTAATTCATTATGTAATTTGACGTACTAAAAGATTCTTCAATTGAAAATAACTCCCAATTTTATTGTAAATAAGTACCTATTAGAAATGGGCCGACTATGGGTTTGACTATTATCCGAAGCCGATCATTAGATTGGATTTCATTTAAAATTATTAATGCGTTTAAAACCTGGTGTTATTATGTAGTCGTTCGTCGCAATAACACATGCAGTATATTACAAAACGGCACAAATTATGTCGTACTTCTAATGCTAGATAATTGGCATTTATAATAAAGGCGACAAATCTGTAATAGATTGACAGAGTACAAAAGTGGCTTACCGACTAGTTGGCCGACAAGTCGGCACATCTCTAAAACTTATCATTATAAAAGATAACTTAAGTAAAAGACAAAAGCAATGTACTGAGTGTAAAAATGAAATAATCCTTATTTAGATATTAATAAATTTTCATGCTAATTCGTTTTTTTATCAGCTACGAATACGAAACGTCACTTACCTTTTGTTTTTAATTTATCACAACTGTCAAAAGCTTTCTTTTCAAATAACTACAAAAATCCCCATCTCCTCAAGTGTGTGAAACATTGTAACATTACAGTGATGAGTTATAATTACGAAGTCATACGATAGCACTAAGAATACACTAGAAATACTTCATTAATAATTAATCCTTACGATATGGATGTATGGCTGTTTGTTACTCTTTCACCCAAAAACCACCGAATCAATTTTGAAGAATTTTGCACATATATGTAGCGTATATCCTAGATTAATATACAAGCTACTTTGATGGTCTAGTGGTTAGCGTTTAACAATTCCCGGGACGGGCAAAATGTTATATGTGAACTTTCCGTCAGGAAATTCATAATAGCAGCACGGAGTTGGAATTTTGCCCGGTTGATGGCGATAAGCTAACCCCCATCTTATGGAACCTAAACACAACAGGTGAAACGTGGGTGTTGTTCACCTCTTCCACAGCCTTCTGGGTGATATAGGCGTGATGTTATGTAATGTTATGTAACACATAAGCTACTTTTTACTGACACACCTAACACGCGGACGGAGCCGCACGCAGAAGCTAGTATCTACTAAAATCTCCATTCCGAAGTCTGTATGTAACATTGTAAGGTTACAGTGATGAGTTCTATTACGAAGTCATACGCTGGTAACAGGAATACGCCAGAAATTCAAATTGAAGGAAACATTTTAAGGTACGGAATGTCCGGGCACACTGTACGGAGCATTACTTGCATCTTTTGAGTATTCCCAATGGACTGATAAGGTTTGTAAATCATGCGCATTCACGTAACTGAAATGGTGAACGTAATAGAAATGTGCAGTATTCAATGTGAATGTATTTATGAGGGCAAGATGGTTTATGATATGCGTAAGTATTGATTTAAAATTTTAAGACATACAATTATTATGTAAATGAATATTGACTTGGACGTCGATTATTAGAACACAAAATTTGTCCAGTAGACCTAGTAAACCATAGTTTGTTATTCGTGTAGATGAACGTTGTGAATTTGTTCAATAGAGGGTACTGAGTACAGATTGACACATTGTATACCTACTGTAATATCGTTCGTCCCAAAGCTTACTCTCAGGATCAAAAAAAACAATTTAGCTTGGGATTAAAGTATTCCCATTGCTAATTGGCATAAGCAGACATAATGATACTGTCGTGCAACATATAAAGGTATCCTCATCCAATCCACTCTCCGATTTCGTTAATCACATTTTTAATTATTTTTATTCTATTGTAAAAGTAAGGTATTTTTTTTACGAATGTAAAGTGTCGATGCTAACTGAGAATTTTCCACATGCTCAAAAGAACCACTCTGTCCAGGCATATCGCCTTAGGTGACAATAAGTATTTTAAAATACGGAGTATTCTCAGATGGAATGAAACCAATCCATGCTTAATTGGTAAGAATTGGCTGAATAAAGGCTATAGTTCTTATTTTAAAATACTGTTGTAGTCGTAAATATAAATTTTAAGAGATTGCATTAGCTCGTAATAAATCTTTATTCAGCAAAACTATTTGATACTCTACAAATAACTCCTACATAAAAAACGACAGTAATAATCAATAACCGGTGTGAATCAATTTTCATACAGTTTTTACTGTAGTGCTAAACAACTCCTTTTTGTATATAAACTTAATTTGTTATGTTATAGCAGTAGCTTAAGAGGTTCCAGATCTTATCCGCTCCATTAAATATAACCTAACCAAATATAAAAGTGACACAAGGTTTTTTTTTTTATGGTGGATAGGCACGCGTTTGACCGTACACTTGAATAAAGAACGTTGCTATTAATTTCGTTTATTAGTGTTTTAAGCTTATCTTGCCAAAAAGGTTCATCCAACACCTCTGAAACTGTAGCTTTAAATTGTACTTTTAACGGGATATAATCCCACCCACACGCCCACCACTGTGACTCCTGTGACGCCAGGATCTACAGCGGTAACCAACTGAAAGGCAGAGATGTGACTTATCTAAGATACAAGTATCTGAAATACAGATACAAGATACAAGATACGTATTTCCATCTTGTATCTAAAATACTTTTCCAAAAATCATTTTGTATCTTGTATTTAAATACATTTTGTTAGGTATCTTAGTATTTTACAAATACTTTTTCTGACAAAATACTTTTAGGAATAAGTTACCAAAAATTTTTAAGAAATATAACACCTGTTTGCCGAGCTCTGCCCCTGTGGAGCGACTCTTTTCTTTTAGATTCTAAGGCCACAATAGAAGAAAAATGAGTGATCAAATGTTTGAAGAACTAGTTTTACTTAAGTCTATTTAAAATACTTAAGTAAAAGTAGTTCTTCATACATTTCTTTAACATGAAAATTATATAGGAGTCATGTCATGTATGTCATCATGTCTAATATCTCTGTTCTCATATATTATGCCAATAATGACAGAAATAGAAAGGTTTTGTTCCGGTTTCAAGTGAGGACATGTATCCACTGGGGGGTGGGGGGGGGTAGAATTTGTGTCTGTATCTCTTGCTCTCATACGTGCCTTATGCAGGGGGACATGTGCGTTCTCGGTCACTCGCAATAATGTTGTCAACAGACAACCTTAGAGAACTGACCATTTTTCTATTTCTGACATGTTATTGTTGATTATGCCTCATGTCTTATGTCTCTTGTCTCATGTTGTATCATGTCATGTCTTTTTGTATTATTGTCTTAGAAAAACTTCAGAGTGTTTAGAAAAAAATAAGTAACCTGATGGTCAACCAAGTAAATTGATAGCTTTTGATTGGTTTATTATTTTCCTTAAAAATATAATATTTTGTCTTGTCACATTTCAGCGATTAACATAATATATTCGTAAATAAATAACATTAATGTTTATTAAGATTATGTCAAAAATAATCTTAAATTCAATAGAACAAAATGTTGTTTTTTTACAAAAGTATTTTCATCTTGAAAAGTATTTAGAAGATACGTATCTTGTATCTAGTATTTCAAATACCATTCTCGAAAGTATTTTGTATCTGGTATCTGAAATACTTAATTTCAAAGTATCTTGGATTTAGTATTTCAGATACTTTTTAGAGGGTATTTTGTACATCTCTGCTGAAAGGCACCGTGCATGACACACGGGCAATCCCAGGGAGAGTTAAAATTGTCTTGGAACCCGCAACGAATTTAATCAGAAGTATATAGTTGGCGTTGGAAAGTATGGATCTTTACTTCCCTCCAAAGCAAAGCGGGAGACTGAGTAATGCCAAATATAGTAAATTGTACTTATCTGTCACACAACTACAAAAAGCAATGTATAAATTGAATGTTGCACAATTTTTGCAAAAACACAAACGTTATCCACAATGCCCGGAGCGTCGGTCACCACTGTCACTAATATAAAATACGACGTCATCAAAAATGCAACGAAACCGACTGCATGAATTATGGTTACAGCTCCAATGGAAAATAAATACTGCTGTTGAATGTCAGCAATGTTTTGTGTTTCTCATAGTGATAGCGAAACAGTTATGTGTGCATATAATCAGCGCTGCACGGCTTTATTGCTCTGCAGCATACGGCTTAGATGGTGTCCACTTCTGGCAATAATTTGTTTAGTATTGTAAGTTTTATTGTTTTATTTTGTGGTTCATTTTTTGTAAGAATAAATATGTTTTCTTTCTTTTTCTTTCTTTCTGCATAGTAAAGTTTACATAATTATATTATAATAGAAGCCCTGTATCTTGTCCCACTGCTGGGCTTGGGCCTCTTCTTATGATTAGAAGGGTAAGGCCATAGTCCACTACGCTAGCCAAGTGCGGATTGGTAGACTTCACACACCCTCGAGCGCTTTTTAGGCACTCTCAGGCATGTTGGTTTCGTCATGATGCCGCGATGTTTTCCTTCACCGTTAGCAAGCAATAATTTATATGATAAATACACACATTTCTTTGATAAGACGAATCTTAACGATTTATTGACAGAGGTGTGTGCCGTGGGTTCGATCCCGCGACCTTTTGACTTCGCTGTCCTACGGTTTCCCTCGCTTATCGCTGCTGCTATACTAATATTACAAATACGAAATGATCGCTCTCAATATAAATATCTCACAACTTACACACAACGCTATCTAGTCCCAAACTAAGCAGAGCTTGTACTAGGATACTAGAATAACTGATATTAATATATACATAATTTTGTTTTGTAAGTATGTACTTATTATACAAAGAAACACCCAGACTGAGACAAACCCCTAATGTTCATGCACACGAAGATATGACATGTCTTAAGTGGGATTCGAACCCATGACCTCGGTGTCGCAGGCAGGTACACCACCTACTCCGGCAGCCGGTCGATATAACCTGCTATTTTCATCATCGATCGTCGTAAAAAAGAGTCACTTCTGGCACTACTAAAAGACCTAAAGTAAATATGCAAGTTGGCGTAAAAATAAAGCGAACCAATAATAATTTGCCCGTGTTAAATCGTCGTTACGTGTCGCAAGCCAGTGGAGTGCATCGCTACCTTTTATACTTTTATTGACAGTAACTGCCTCATTAATGCACTTACACTGTCATCATTTACATTCAAAAAGAGAATGAGTATAAATATTTTCATTCGACTATATGTATGTGATATATGGAGTCGTGAGACAAGCTTAAACTGATACATAAACAACTATTATCTACGAATATGCTGGTGATAGACACTTTTTAGCCGAAAATATCTAGTTCTAAAAAAAATACCTATCAGTTCATAAGTGTTTAACTGGATTAGTGAAATAAAATAAAAGAATTCTGAAATCATACGCTATGTTAACCACTTTACCTGCTTTTCCAAATTTTATAGGTCGTACACTACAGCAATATTTACTTCAGCCCATATTTTAGGGCTTGAGTACAGGACCGGATTAACCGTGTCGAGACCCCTAGGCCAAACGATTCTCCAGGCCTCATTTTACTAACTTCCTAAAATATCTAAATTGTGATTTTATTATATTAACTAGCTGACCCGGCGAACTTCATACCGCCTTAGCGTAAATTTGATGCACCACTTTATTTTGTATAGCTGACCTATCTTATGTATGTATACCTATTCAATTTGAACTGGAATCTATAATATCCTCCATATAAACGGGTTTCATTGTTATATATATAGATTATTTACCAGAATGTAATTAGTAGATATGTAAAAGGAGTAGGACATAGTCATAGTTTCTATTTATGTCGTTATGCATTAGAAGAGTCAGGACGAGAGTATGAAACCCTGTGGAACCTCGTCGCAGCTCACTGTGATACAATTATTGGATTGTGACAAAGTTTGTTTGTCTAAAATATGGCACTAAAGCGCCGTCACTGCTAGTGTCAGTCGACTTTCTCAAATATTTATTAGGCCTTTAATAACTAAAAAGTTACGCTTTTGGCAATAACGGACATGGCCCTTGGCGCCTGGTACGCCCACTTCGTTTGCTCTGGTGACGGGCTGGCCCGAGTTAGAAGTCAAAGCACTCTTAAAATTGGATAATTTTCATAATACCCAAAATGCGCATATACATCATACAAAAAAGTATTAAGGTACTTGTGCATTTTGTTAGTAGTTAGCTTACTAGAATTATAATCATTGAGAATCTTTAAATTAAATTTTAACTCGTTAAAATATTTTCCTTCGTATACGGGGCTCCTAGACGATGCAGGCCCCTAGGCAGTATTTGGTAATCCGGCCCTGTTTTAATGGTCCAAAGTGTATAACCTTTTACAGCTTTTAATAAAATGAATTCTATTTTGCTCCAAAGCAAAACACAGATTGCGTTCCAAAAATGTGAATAGGTGGCAAATTCCCAGTTTTGAGCACACAAAGGCGTGTAATTATCTGTTGTATGAAGATTAAGTGTGACAGTCCTTCAAGAGACACGTTCTACGACACGCAAATGTCTGCTCAAGACACATTTAATTAATTTCAACCCCACCCATTCCACGTTCATGTAAACACCGCATTATGAAGTCTATTTAACGTTATTAAAAGTCATTTAATCACACTCGCAAACTTTGATTGCGCAATCTTATTTCTTTTATTTATTATTAGACGATGCAAAGATTTATAGTACAAGCTGGCGGATATGCGTGACTGAAACAGTTATAAATAATCGCTTGTAAAAATTGGATAAGGATGTTCCGAAAACGTAAAATACTATGTTTATGAGGCGTTTTTTCATTTCCTTTCTTAAAGATATGCGTTAAAGAATGCGGTTTATGTTTTGATAATTAAAAAAATGTACATTAAAAAAACTAGGTAAATAATGGTTTCCGACCTGTATTTTGACAGCATAATGTCAACACTATTTGTTCGAAATAAAATGACCTGTTCCTTTAGACCACTACTTCTTTCCGGTTTTAACAAAAAATCCAAGATTTAAAAGTTTTATTATAGGAATGACACTTGAATTTATGTGATTCGATCGTTTTTTAAAACTTACGCCCGTCTGTTTAAATATTGTTGTTTCTAAACTCGATCTTTAAATAGAAAAAATGAAATTTGTTTGTATTAATGTAATGTTATTTTCATTACAATTATGCTGTCCGAAAAGGTGTTCATGGAAACACCTGGTATCTGTGAGCAAAGTGTCTGGTTAATAACACGTAACCGTATTTTTAATGTATAAATGTTGTTCCAGAAGCTTTTTCATTATAAATAGTACTACAAACACCACAAAACTCGGTCACGTAACCCGAGAATATTTTTCACTTACCATCTTGAATGTAAACTCCTTCAAGTTTCAGAGTATGTTTCCTCGAGTTCGATACTTCGATAAGGCTCGAGCAAGTTCACATGCAAACTTACTAACTTGCATACTCGAAGTTGTGTCGGTTTCTCTCTATACGTGACCGTCCCTCGGGATCTCTGCTCAACTTTATAACAACTACTTATTATCAACTTGTTCAACATTACTTAGATTTCACTTGTCCAAACATTTGGGCAACAAATGGGGTGTTAGGTTAACTAAATGTTTATGTTCATTATTTGTTTTACTGAATTTGAGTTGTTTTGTAAATAATTTCATTTTATTTGTTTATTAAACACGTTCTCGCTTACTAGCTTACAGCGTTTACTATAATCAAATGAAGGAAGAATATAATAATTTTAGAAGTATCTTATTCGTATTTAAAACATTACCACTTTTTTAAAAAACAAACCTCGTTACCAACCCAAATTAAATCAAGTTTGTTGTAAAAATAAAACAAACCAATAAATTTCGACGGTACGTGTTGCAAGCTAGCGGAGTGCATTGCTACCCTTTATACTTTTATTGACAGACACGGCCTCATTAATGCATTTACACCGTCACTTATTGCATTCAGAAATAGTGTTGTTATAATAATATGCAGCTTTGTAGTTTTTGTACATCGTATATTTAAAACAGTATGTCATATACATGTATGAGTCATATAAATTATCGCTCGCTAATGGTAAAGGAAAAACATCGTGAGGAAACCTGCGTGCCTGAGAGTGCCTTAAACGTACTTGACGTCGTGTGGAGTCTACCAATCGACACTTGGCTAGCGTGGTGGACTATGAGAAGAGGCCAGAGCCCAGCAGTGGAACATGTATTAGATAAAGGGCTGCTATTATATAAGAGTATGTATTGTCTACAAAGTTTTTTAACTCAACGACGAGACGTTAGACGAATATTGGTCATGAACATCCACTTTTACTAACTACGAGAGCACACACCAAGCGTACGCGACTGAACGCAAACAAGATGCAGTCCATAATCAAAAGGAGGGTGAAGGATTACAGCCTAATCTCTCACCCTCCTAGTTCAAAAGGTACAACGGTTATCTATCACAACAGAGGAAAGTGGGCACCGTGTTCTGGTTCCTAATATAACACTGAAATTAAAACCAAAGACACTTTTTCCAACATTAGACCAGTCAGGTTTTAAATACGAAATTTCATAATTCATTGACCATTATTGCCATTTTTAACTAACTATTCGAAACCAGAATATATTTATTTTAGTAGCTAGTAAATTATATTACATATTATTGATAGAAAAACTTTTGTAATATACGCAATATTATGGAAATCATAACGTATAACAATCATCAAATACATCAACTTAGCACTATCAAACAATGAGGATGTATTTTATAAATTATTCCAAAACTAACATTCGGTTTTAAGTGACATAAATGCATGTGTTCTCTAGTCAGCATTTATTTTGCAAATAATGTGTGTTGCGAGCTTCGTTTTGTTCGTAAATTATAATTAATGAGTAACCATTACTGCTACAATTGGATCATTTGAGCTTTGCATTTGAGCCATGAATTTTGCTTACTCTGGAATTGAAGAAAATTATTCTCATTTTGTCGCCTGTTTCTTGTAGATTTTCACTATGTCATATTGGTCACATTGTAATATAATAGGGTCGCAAATATTGATTAAGTATGATAACAGTAATAATACATTTAATGATGAAAGCTTAATAAAATATATTAAAAAACTTTTATAATTCTTGTATTATAATAGTGAATTTTTTGTTGTTGTGTGACTTGTTGGCTCGTATTATGATAGTAAAGTACTGCAAAACCATTAAACTATGAATTTATTCGAGATCTGAAAATGTAATTGTGATTAATTTAGAATCAATTGAAAAAACTTCAAATATAAACATTTAGACAACCCGACACCCTATTTGGTGCCAAAATGTTTAGACAAGTGAAATCTAAGTAATGTTGAACAAGTTGATAATAAGTAGTTGTTATAAAGTTGATCAGAGATCTAGAGGGACGGTCACGTATAGAAGGAAACCGACACAACTTCGAGTATGCAAGTTAGTAAGTTTGCATGTGAACTTGCTCGAGCCTTATCGAAGTATCGAACTCGTGGAAACATACTCTTATACTGGAAGAGGTGTTTACATTCAAGATGGTAAGTTAAAAATAAGCTTGGCTTACGTGAGCTGGTTTTTGTATATATTATATAGTCCAGTTGACGCTAATTACGCTATTAAATTAAAATGTGTTTTTTTAATAAAAAGGTATGTTTGAGAACGGTTATATATATTTTTTCTGAGAACACATATATACTTAATCTCTCTCAATTTCAAATAGATATCGACACACCATTACCTAATGGGAACTCTTAAACATGTTTACCTAACGCGGAAATTAACCCTACGAAATTAAAATCCGCAGGCAAAACCTGAAGTTACTGATCCTCTATTGCATTAAATCAATATGCGACAAACATAGCACTTAAATGTTATTCCTAGAAAATTAAACATACAGTCGAAATACATTTCTAATCAAACGCAATAAATGTATTTTAAAAGAAATGCCATTTTAAATTTTTCCACTTAAAGTTCGAGTTTTGAAACAACAATATTTTAACAATGGAGCTCAAGCTTGAGAAAACAAAGGAATCACATAAAATAAGGGCCATTTCTTTGAATAAACTTTCGATCCTTGGATTCTTGATTTTAATCGGCAAGCAACTGATAGCAGAATCTTAGATCCATCGATTATTTACTTTATTATAATAAACGTAGATCAGCTAAAGAAAATAGTAACTGAAAAGATTCCTTATAAATATAGGTATTATGTTATACCTTTTCGCTACATCCCCATCCAATTTTCACAGGCGATTATTTATAACTGTTTCAGTCACGCCAATCCATGGACCTGCTACTATAAATCTCTGCATCGTCTGATAATAAATAAGATTTCATAATTTAAGTTTGCGAGTATAATTAAATGACTTTTAATAACGTTGCATAGACTTCATAATGCGGTGTTTACATGAACGGGGAATGGGTGGAGTTAAAATTAATTAAATGTGTCTTGAGCAGACATTTGCGTGTCGTAGAACGTGTCTCTTGAAGGACTGTCACACTTAATCTTCATACAACAGATACTTACACGCCTTTGTGTGCTCAAAACTGGGAATTCACCTCCTACTCACATTTTTGGAACAAAATCTGTGTTTTGCTTTGGCGCAAAATAGAATTCATTTTATTAAAAGCTGTAAAATACGCTGTATTTTTACGTAATGCTGTGTTAGGTTGTAAGCTTTGGACCATTAAAGCCTTAAGATATGGCCTGAAATAAGTGTTGGTGTAGTGTATAGCTTTCAGAATGAATGTAAGTGGTTAAAATAGTGCACCGTTCTTTGAAATTCTGATTTTATTTTAGAAATTTGTATTGAGGCGAAATTATGCGAAACTACTCGCGCTAGTACTCGTTTCCATTTTGTATTTACTTCGTTGTTGTCTTATATATAAAATTCTCGTGTCATAATGTTACTTACCTTACTACTCCGAAACGGCTTTACTGATTTTTACCAAATTTTATATGCATATTCAGTAGGTCTGAGAATCGGCTTCTATCTATTTTTCATACCCTTAGGTGATAAGGGTTTTTCGCCTTAAACATTATTTTTATTTTCTATAATATGGCATTAAAAATACATACCCTTTTATCACCAACCCCTATTTTTAATAGCCATTTTAGTAACCTTAGTGCTTTTTTTTTAGTTTACCTTTAAGGGATTTAACATAACATTGTAATGCGTGCTGCAAATATCGTCACAGAGAATGTATGCATAGTTAAGACAGGATAACGTCTGTCGGGTCAGCTTGTAATATGTATATTTAACGATTGTAAAATCTCGATTCACATGTTCGACTCAACTGATGCCATCCGTACCACTGGCGCTCTAGGTGCATAAGTAAAATTGACACACAAAAAAGACTTGCAAGACAAACTTTCACCGAATGTTCAAGTGCCAGTTAGTTTAAAATTAACGCATCAATGTTGTTGAAGTGCAAAATACTATTTCTTCTTCTTTCGTATCGATAGCTGCAGTCATATTCTCATATACAAAATACTATTAAGAGAGATTAAAACTAGTTTTGTTTTAAATACCAAAGTAACTTATTTGTTATATTAATTTCTGTATACAGAATGAATTGTTTTTTTTATAGCTATACAAGCTGACCCGACAAACGTTGTCTTGTCCAGCACGCATTATGTCAATGTTATGTCAAACCCCATAAAGGTTCATTCAAAAAGTTCATATTGTCAAAAGCGCTAAGGTTACTAAAATGGCTATTAAAAAATAGGCATGGTGATAAAAGGGTAAAAATTTTGGGTTGTATGTATTTTTTAATGCCACATTATGGAAAAATAAAAAAAAAAAAAAAAAAAAAAAATGTTGTCTAAAAATTTTTTTTTTAAAGTTGAACAACCCTTATTACTTAGGGGTATGAAAAATAGATAGTAGCCGATTCTCAGACCTACTCAATATGCATATAAAATTTGGTAAAATCAGTAAAGCCGTTTCGGAGGAGTAAGGTAACTAACACCATAGTATAATAGATAAGTAGGCCAACTCCCGGCGTTTAGGAGCGCACGATACCTAAACTTGCTCGAGGCGTAGGGTTGTCACTTGTCAGATTGATATTTTAAATTACCTGTACAGAAATATTTTTTTTATATATAAAAAAAGTTTTTTTTACAAAACAAAGCATTTATTTACGTCAAGTCAAAGTCAAATCATTTATTTCCATAGGCCCTAAAAGGTGCTTGAACACGTCAAAACAAACATCAACGTTCAAATAAATAAAATTAAAATAAAACTTAAGCTAATTAAATTATAATATTAATTGCAACAAAATGATTTGAATCACCGGAGCATAGATTGATTTCAATTCAACTTTGAGGTTTGAATTAAAATCAATCCAAGTACCAGCTCCGATGGGTATTGCATCATGAGAAGAGCTGGTGAGAAACTCATGATCACCATCTTTTCAAATAATTCATACAATTTTGTTTGTTTATTGACAATAATTGTTATGTGTAAGTAATACCAACCAAAACACAATGACTAGAAATGGTTATGGAGAGAATAATACTATGAAATTAAATTCTTTGTCAAATAGACCAATATTATATTAATAAGATTAACTTTTAAACTTACGCGTTGCATGATTAAATAAAATATATAACGGGAATTAACGCGTTCATGCAATTATTTACCTGTTAGGCTTTACGTTTCGGCTAACAGATTACACTGGCCATTTTCGAAAGCAGACTGGTTCTAGCGGCGCGCCGTCTCCGTTCGTGAGGGCGATGATTTTCTGTCTACCCTCACTTGTTGACTTTTTTCATTATAAAGTCCAGTACACACTACACTGACCGTGTCCGGATTCGCGGATTTCACCGACTGCGAATCAAAGCGAGGTTTTGCTTTTGTAATCACTGGATTCCACGCGGTAGACAATTTATACCCATCTTCCCGATTAAATTTTTTATGTTTTTGAATTTCAATCGCCTCACCTCGCCAAGTACCTCACCAGTACTTGTGGTTGATGAAATTCAATCCAGTGATTAGTGCCTGATTCGAGTATATGCTCTGCAATCGCCGATTTGTTGATCTGACGGTTCTTGACAGCTGCGATATGTTCTTTGACTCTTTCTGCGATGGTCCGCTTCGTTTGGCCTATGTAGAAACTACAGCTGCGGTGCAATCTGTTAGCCGAAACGTAAAGCCTAAAAGGTAAATAATTGCATGAACTCGTTAATTCCCGTTATATATTTTATTTAATTATATTAATAAAATTGAAATAGTGTCGTTTGAAAAACCATAAACTTCACAATAATATCTTTTGACTCGCGAAGACATTTTGCAGTGCAGCGCGTAACCGTACCTAATTTTTTAAACAAACACCGACCGCTCACAGTAATGACACGGCCCGCACTACCGCTGACCGAGTTTGGGCCGAGCGGCGTAGTGTGCGTGCGTACGTACATGAACACGGGGCGTGGCAAGCGCTACGCGTACATACAAACGGCGCGATGTACCTTTGTTCGAAGATAACTTACTTATTTATTTTACTATGCTAACACTGTGACACGAGAATTTTCAAACTTCAAACTTCAATATATTTATTGCAAATATGGGTATACATTGATGTTATAAAATAGTTAAGACCACCATATTTTATCCTAAGGCATGTAATAACAGATCATACTTAAATCTATTCATCATTATTTGTTTAAAAACTATTTATATCAAATTATAAAAATTTACACAAGAATAAGAATAACAAAGTTAAAATAATAAAGATTGTATAACAACACAAAGTAAGATAAATAACTACATAATTAAAACTATTATTTTTCTATATATGTACTAGTAATATTGCCACTAATGTTATCATCTAAATATTCTTGAACACTATAATATGCTTTACTAATAAACATATATACATATAAGATAATAAATGCCAATTTAGCCATGCTTAGCAATCTAATACTAAGAAACAGTTGAAATCTAGAGCTATCCATGTTTCGATAATTTGGAGTGTGGCTTGGATAGCCCAGTTTGAGCAAGCGATAGGACGGAATCCTCAGGTCGCGGTTTCAAACGACTCTAAGTCCAAAAATAAATCTGTCTGTTTCTTAATATAAAACAAGAAATGTTAAATGAAACATTAGGTTTTGCTGTACTCCTAACAAAAAGTGTTTGCTTACAATCCAACTTTTATCCCGAACAGTATCTTCTCAAACGCAGACCGTTTATATTTATGGATTGTTTCCAATGAACAATGTTCATATTTCACACGATAAATTGTCACGGTCATTAATAAGATAACATCAGTGTAATTATTTGTCTTTATGAGTTTCTCACCAGCTCTTCTCATAATGCAATACCCATTGAAGCTGGTACTTGGATTGATTTTAATTCGATTCTAAACAGTTTGATTAAAATTAATCTAAGCCCCGGTTGTTCAAATCATTGTAATTAGTATTATTTATGATTTATTTTTATATATTTTTTTGTAATGTTTTGACATGTTCAAGCGCCTCCTATGAAAATAAATGATTTGAATTTGAATTTGAATTTGAATTTACTCTTAAACTGCTTCTCGACCGAGAGTATTTGCCTGAAATGTAATGTTGCAGATTTGATTTTGATAATTGCGTTACAAACTGCCTCCTAGATTGACGAGCGTCCGCCTGTAATTTATCATTTTATCGAATAACAACATAACATAAAATCAAGCCTAAATTACTCAGAAGGCTGTGGCAGAGGTGTACAATACCCACATTTCACCTGTTATGTTTAGGTCCCATGGGATAGGGCGTGAGCCTATCGCCATCCACCGGGTACGATTCCAACTCCTAGCTCCTATTGAGAGTTTCCTGATGGAAAGTTTACAACACTTTGCCTGACCCGGGAATCGAATCGCGGTGAGAGGTGCATACGCTAACCACTAGACCAAGTAAACAATTTATCGAATAAGTAAAAAAAAATGCTTGGTCCGGTCCTTTAATTGCGGTGTAATGTGTCGAATCTGTTATTTTTACATTACAAGCGAATTCTCATGGTCTGTGGGGCTAGCATAACAAGCGCAAGAAATAATTTTGTCGGCTGACTTACTTTAAAAACTTACAGGTACTCCCACCTTTAAGTCTATAGCGTATTATCTATACACACCATGGCATTTGTATACCTACGTACAGCGTCTTGTACAACATCACCTGAGCAGCGCGGACAAGTTAGCGGTCAGCTAACATGTGACGTGGCATCCATTAGGTCTCTGTCCAGTGTCTTCGCGCTTATCACATCGCGACAGATGGAATATTTCACATGCCTGTTGTGGTGTACGCAAATTGTGTTAATTAGCAAAATATATTAAATTAAAGGTATAATTTTAGTTGGTATGCGAATACTAAAAAGTAAAAGATCTGTTTGAATTCTTTAAGTGGTGGATGGATCTTACTGGCATGAAAGACAAAACTTTGTATTCGTCGTACCTACATCATAGGTGAAGTGTGGGTGTTTTATACCTCTGCCACACCTATCAGGATAATATAGTCGTGGTTTTATGTCTTGAGTTATGTGTTTATTCTGTGGTGGTTACAAAATTTATACAGTTTTCGACAAACTATTTTGTAGTTACTGTTACCTTAGTTTCGTAAGTGTAATTTCAATTCTGTAAGTGGTGGATGGATCTTACCAGAACAAAATTACAAAACTTTGTATTTCTTGTAGGTATGTACATAAATAATTATTAACATCGAATTAAAATTAAATCAGAGTCATGCTACTATTAAGGAATCATTCATATTTTTCATCACTATTTTGTCCATGCTGCTAAAAAGAAGATTAAATTCGGAAAAATCGTGCGCCAATGGACACGCAAAAACAATTGTCGAGCCGTGCGGAGCGCCACCTAGCGGCACCTGAGTCGGAGCCATTAATCCGCAGCCCATCGCGACTGGCTCCTTTCAAACTTTATTCATTGTTTCCAGTTTCACTGCACTAAAGCTTGTCTCCGACCGGCGACCCGCCTCTGTTTACACAGATTGGATTTGTCTTTCATGCACCTACTAGTTCTCTGATTTCTTTCTAGATTTAACTAATCCGGCATCTTGTTTGCCATTTTGTTTGATGGCTTAAAATGGTTAAACCCTTTTCGTTGTATGTACGTACATGTCATCGGGTAAATGTCAAGTTCATTAAGAACTGGGGGGTGCATGAAAGGAGCCTCCCCGACTGACGTACACAACGATTCCCTACGTCCGGCGCACCCTGGGCAATTCGCGAGTTCTTCAAAGCGAATTGGCTAATCCTTTCACCACGATGGCAAGTCAAAATAAAATTTGACTCAGCCATCGACACGACGAAGAAGAAGAAAATTAAGAACTTGCCTTTACCCGATGACGTGTAGTAACACTTTCAGACACTGAGCTAAATTCTGATGGATATTTTTTAATGTTCCAGCGTCCGTCTGTCTATTATTTTTCGGTAAAATTTATTTAAACTTTTTCTATAAAGTATAATGGATCTTTTAAATGTTATTGTGTCTAAATTTTGTAGTTGATATGATAATAGACTTGGTAGAATTATTAACTCGAGATTCCCGAGGCAAAGTAATAATAGTCAAGTAATTTTTATTGTCTGAAATTCATGATATTATTCGATATCCTTTACAAAGATTAAAAAGCCATATAATATACGATGTTATTCACTTAACTTCATAAAATAAAATCTCGAAGATAAGTCTTGAAGATTTTATTTAAATTTTAATAAGTAATATTCGGATTTGAATACTTAAATTGATCCAAAATAAGCGTTATTGAAAGTGTAATCTTATGAATTTCAATGAATAAGCTATCAAAAATTTATCGCATTCGAATAGAAATTGGCAACATTATAATGTTATACTTATTTTTTAACCAACTTCAAAAAAAAGGAGAAGGTTCGATTGTTTTTTTTTGCACGGAGATAATTCTTTAAATATTGGCCGTTTACTGCACAGCAGAGGCGAGACATTGAATATTACTTATGTATTTCATAATTTTTAGTACATTTATTTGCAATTGAAATGGTTTTTTTGTAATATTATTATCTTAAATGCTTTGAGTAGTATTTTGCTATCCAAGTTTGGGTTACCCTACCAACATAATAAATTTGTTCACTTGATTCAATGAGATTAAATGAAGTAAATAAAAATAAAAGTAAAATTCGAAACCATGAAAACAAATTGCTTCTGCAATTGATCCTGCAAAGATAACAGTAAGATTAATTTATAATCAAATTCAATGTGAATAGAACCTTTATCCGCCATTAAGCACATGTAAACAATAGACCACACAATTGGTATGAAAGCGATTTATATTAATAGTAGAGATGGGAATTTTGATACAATTATTCAACCCCTAGATAGCGCCAATGAATACTTGAATTGGGAGCTCGACTAGAATAACGGAATTATCAATGTTATATTCAGTGGCTAACTGACTCGTTATTGTGATAAGCGTCTCTCATCTCGAGGTCTCGGGTTCGATTAATGGTTCGGGTGAAAATGCTTTTTGGGTTTTGCCGTCAGAAAATTCTCAATAGCACCACGGAGTTAGTTTTTTACTGGTGGTAGAGCTCTTGTGAATGAGCTCGAGGGCGGCAGCACCACCGTCTCACCTTTAACCTGCCGCCAAACTGTAGTGCTTCCATTACTGTGTTCCGGTTTGGTGGTGAGATCAGGCCCTGAAATTACTAGCACATGAGGCATAGCACCGTAGTCCTCAGCTGCAGCGACGCATCTATAATCTGCTTTTGTGGATTCTTGATGTCCATGGGCTGTACTCCACTTAACATCAAGTGGACTACAAGTTCGTTCGCTGTGGGCGTGCTATAAAAAAAAAAGTTAGATTGCGCTCGATGAATGACGGTACAGTCAGATACAGGATATGAGGACAGATAACAGGTGAAATGTTGGAATCATAGAACTCTGGCGCACCCTTCATAGTAATATAGGCGTGATGTTATGGTATATGACGACCGGATGGCGGAGTGGGTAGTGTACCTGCCTGCGACGCCGAGGTCGTGGATTCGATTCCCACTTAAGACAAATCTTTGTGTGCATGAACATAGGGGTTTGTCTTAGTCTGGGTGTTTCTGTGTATAATAAGTATGTATTTACAAAAAAAAGTATATATGTATTAGTATCAGTTATTTTAATATCCATAGTACAAGCTCTGCTTAGTTTGGGACTAGATGGCGTTGTGTGTGAGTTGTGAAAATATTTATATTTATTTATTTAGTTGTGAAATATATTTATATTTATATATTTATGTGTTTATTCCGTGGTGGTAACAACATTAAAATAGTTTTGGACAAACTGTTTTGTAGTTAGGTTAACCTAAGTTTCGTAAGTGTAAGTTCTTTATCTTATTAACAACGAGAACAAAGGCAGTTACTTAGAATGTGATCATCATTACGTCTGAAAGTTCATAAAATTCTAGGAACAGATAGCCGCTGTGTATTTCAATAGTACGAACTCCTTTGTTTTCAACTGACGCTGAGTGGGAGTCTGTAAATGAATGAACTTAAGTCTCTTAGGTATCAGCTAACACTACTTCAGTTTGAATATTAGAATTTTTGTATAGGATGATCACATGGATTTTGGATGCGATACTAGTGGCAATTATTGAAAAAAAAAGATTCTAGACGTAGCCAGTGTACATTTGTGCCGGTTAGAAATTCTGTTATAAAAAAAAAAATGTGTTCGAACAAATTTAATGTAATTTTTTTTTATCATATCATTTTTAATTTGTAAAAATGAACACTGACAACGTGATTTCAATAAATGTCACTATATCGCATCTACCCTGTATAGATTAAATAAAATTACTAACAATTAGACTGCGGACAACACCTTTGGGTCTGGATATCAAATACCTGCAGGACATACCAATATTTGTCCCTCGTGGCAATTGGACTCCCTTTCACGTTGCAGACGACGTGTCTCTTTCACCACAACACTATACCTACATACTGCATGCGTAAATCGTTATATTGCAACCTTCATCCTAGTATTTACACTATAGTACTATCATTATCACTGTATTCCATCTCTGAAAACTCTAATACAAACATAATTAATTGATACTCAATCTTTAAAAGTATGATTTTTCATCAATCTATCATCTTTTGCTACCTGTTTTTTTATATACAATGTCTGCAGCAAATTAACGTGTAGTCCACCTCATCAGGTGGACTACACGTTAAGTCGTAAGTGGAGTACAGCCTATGGACCTCAACAATGTACAAAAGAAGATTGGAGATGCGTCGCTGCAGCTGTGGACTACGGTGTTATGCCTCATATGCCAGTCATTTCAGGGCCTGATCCCACCACCAAACCGAAACACATTAATGCAAGCACTACTATTTGGCGCCACGTTAAAAGTGAGCTCTCCATAACCTTCATAACAAAGTGTCACCTAATGTAAATATTTTATACGTCTCGTATACAAACGAATGACAAACCAACGATTACGAACTTTCCCAGACAATGGTAGAGATCGTCTCTATCACCTTTTGTATGTACAGCATAATCTCTCTGTTTTATTATCCGAATTATTTCAGGATTAAAATCTACTTCAAATCTACGACGCAGTAGTAATGAGCATTAATAAGCATTAACTGTTATTGTACCAGAGTTCGTTTCATTTTATTTGCATTAATAGTAGTTTTATTTAAGTACATTAATATTATTTTAACTGCAATTGTTATACAAAATCTTATTTAAAGTAAATTAAAACAAATAATATTAACAGTGGCATTGTTATATCATAGTAGTAATACCTGGAGACTGAGCTTTGCTCGGTTTTGAAGCTAGCAAAATCATAATCCAAAACATATATATTTTAACGGTACCTAGCTTTTGGCTAGAGAATCGCACGAGGGTAGATACAAAATAAAAACTAATTTTATTTAGACAAATATTACAGTTGATTGTTGTTAATAATCAAAACTTCTTGGCTCTATGTGAATTGAGGCAAAGTGGCTCTGGGTACAATTTTTTATAGAGAACCCCTGGGTACCTTCCGGAATCCAAGACTAGACCCTGAAAATCATTTGTCATGAATGTGCTCATTGAGACAAATCGAATGAAACCAGAAATGAATAACCCCTGGGTATTTTTTAGCTCCATGATCAGCTTAAGGGTCTCAGCACACATATGGGATCGGAAAGGGATCGTCACCGTATCGCCTCGAGCCGTTCAGAATGGTTTGTATTAAACTCCCTACTGCAACGCACACTAATCGGAATAATAACGTAATCGCCTCGCCTCGGAACAGGCTCCGAACTTGAATTCCCGCGCTTACGGCTCATCGTCCCCGCGCTTACGTTTCTCCGTCCCCGCGCTTACGTCTCTCCGTACCCGAGCTCACATCTCTTCGTCCACTCTTTCCATAAAAAAAAAAAAAATATCCATATTTATATGACTTAAGTGATGCTAAATACAGCAATACTATAATGGCTATGGCTATGATAGCCAACTCACGTATTGTAAACCAAGACATAACCGTGCGCTACACTTAACGTTTGGATTCAAACTGATCTGGTGCCAACCAGGTCAGCCAGGGGGCGGCGAGGCGTAAGCGCGGTGTCGCCTAGCCGTAGCCGAGTTGACGTACAGGCGCTGCTGATACGCTTTCGTTACGTGCATACGGTAGGTTGACGCCTGGTTGACAGCGAGGCGAAAGGCGTTACGGTTACGATCCCTTTCCGATCCCATATGTGTGCTGAGACCTTTAGTCTTCAATACCATTAAATACATAACTCAGTAAATTTATAAACGCATACGAAATTTCAACCAGTTCCGATCACAAAAACTTAATTAAAAGATGTTTGATTTTTCGAACTAAATGTACTTACAATTTCTATAGTAACTTAAAATATTATAATTGACAGTTGAATTTTCTTAAATATTTATTTATTTAACTTATTGCACATAAAAATAGTACTTAATGCTTTATGGCATTCTCTACAGTCAACCTAGGGTGGTGCAGAGATAAGCATAGGTAGGTGCAGATTAGACAGAGGAATAATTAAAAATATGACACCCTTCTAAATTTTTAATTTGACGTTTTCATAAAAAAAATGGATAGCTCTATTAATCTTTGTCAGTCTGTCAGTCTAGTATTGGCACAAATAAAAAACCAACGTAACGTTTGAATAAAGAGACATAATAATATGTATTTAGATTTTTTTTATACTTTTTTAATAAATATTTTGTTTTTGTTAAGCTATCTAACCTGAAATCTTTTATTTATACTTATTTCTATGTTATAAAAGTGAAAAATGTATATTGCCTGTCAGAAAAGATATTTATCGTGGTAGTAACGCTGAAAACATCACACTTAGAGCGTTCATCTTAAGATTTGTTACACACTTGAAAATGCTACGTTTTCACTGACTGCGTAGTTGATATATTGTAGTGGTTTTATAGCATAAGTTTTTTTAGTTGGATTTATTGTTTTATTCTATAGTCAGTGATTTCTAGACTACATCTACGAGTAACAATGCGGTAAGATACGGTTTTTAATAATTGTATCTTCTCATACAAAAAAAAACCATGTGTAAAAGTTTACTCGAATATGTACGAAACACTGTAAACCTACTATGTGTACGAAATAAAGTTTTTGAATTACACACGTCGGTGTTAAGGACATCAAAGAAAACTTCAACTTTTTAATCTCAGGTAATCTGTAACTTTATTTTTGAAAACGGAATTCAAATAAAGTCAAAGTTTAAGAAAAGAGACAGACAGTCACAGATATCGTAAGCGTAGTTTAAGGAGTACAACTTGGATCTCTTTAAAGCAAGAGTTAATAGGTATCTCATAGGTAAGCGTGCTCTACCATAGACCGCATTATCACTTACCATCAGGTGAGATCGTGGTCAAACGCGTGCAAAAAAAAGTTAAATTATTGTGATGAACTCAGATGAAAAACTCATTACGCGATGTTACAACAGTGTATGTTAGAGCAGTGTAAAAAATAGTATTGGAAAGTAATTAATTTGTGAATTGGCCGGGTCCGCGGTGGCGTGGCCGTGCCCGTGGCGTGAAACCCCGACAAATGGCGCCCGTCATTTTATTCCGCTGATCTCATGTTTGTGCTCCCCGCCATCATATTTAAATTGAATTTTGGAGTACGTAGAAATGCAAACAAAAGCGGATTATTATGGCGCGCTCAGTTCAACTGAGCGAGTTTAATGTTCATCTTTAAAATTAAATTTTAACAATGTCGATTGTATTAACTTTTATTAAAACCGTATCAATGATGTTTTATCAGTCACATGTTATTAACAATCTAGTTGTTCTTTGTTAAATAGAGGACTTTGTGTGAAAGTATCTAATAGACATACGTGAGATTTATTCTTAAGACCGCCAACGCCAGATAATATCACCGAAGCCGTTAAGGGCAGACTTTGATTGATATACTAAGAACAGAAAGCATTTACTTCAGCATTAGATTGAAATCTTGAGACACTAACGCTGGAATTAATAAATAAATTAACCAAAAAGTTTTTTAACTTGTTATATAGGGCAAAGTAAGAACGTTACTATTTGGTAAAAGATGATGGATAATGTACGGCATTGGTATTTCATAAATGCAATCACACGAAATTTAAATTTCTGTCAATCAAATATCGACCGTATTTATATGGTGCTAAGGATGCAACGAATTGGCGCAACCGACAGTTAACCTTACAGAATTGCGTCACCGGAATCACTTGTGCTCCAAGTACTCCAACACCATTATTGTCATAAATCCATTATTTAATGATTTTGTACGCTACGTAACATGAACGTTAATTCCAAATGGAAAGCACTAGGAGCAGCTTTACATTTAAAATAAAACTATAAATGCGAATAAAATTAAACGCTTTCTGTACAGTTAAATTTAATGCTTATTAACGCTCATTACTACTGCGTCGTAGATATGAAGTAGAATTTAATCCTGAAATAATTCGGATAATTAAACAGAGAGATTATACTATAATAAAATAAATATAATAAATAAATATTTCACAACTCACACATAACGCCATCTAGTCCCAAACTAAGCAGAGCTTGTACTATGGGTACAAGAATAACTGATACTAATACATATATAACTTTCGTAAATACATACTTATTATACATAGAAACACCCAGACTAAGACAAACCCCCTTGTTCATGCACACAAAGATATTTTGTCTTAAGTGGGAATCGAACCCACGACCTCGGCGTCGCAGGCAGATACACTACCCACTCCGCCATCCGGTCGTCTTACCCACTCCGCCATCCGGTCGTCAAAAGCTATTTAAATATAAAAATATTAATATTATTATACTGTACATATAAAACGTGATAGAGACGATCTCTACCATTGTCTGAGAGAGTATGTAATCGTTCGTGTGTCTTTCGTTTGCATACGAGACGTATAAAATATTTACGGTAGGTGACACTTTGTTTTGAAGGTTGTGGAGAACGTTTGGAGTGCTTGCACTTAACTCCTTTACTCTCCTTCTAAAATGATTACAACTTAGTTTTTAACCGACTTCAAAAAAAGGAGGAGGTTCTCAATTCAGTTGTATTTTTTTTTTTATGTTTGTTCACCGATTACTCGAAGACGCCTGGACCGATTTGAGAAATTCTTTTTTTGTTTGATAGGATATACTTGTCATGTGGTCCCATTTTTTTCCAGTCACGTTTTGATGATGGGATCCTAGAGAAATCGAGGGCAACCCTCAAATTTAAAAGGCTTCTATATTGTTTTTTGTATATTATCTAAAGCTACTTGGATATTTGCATCTAGTAGCCAGCATTTTATGTTGCTGAGCTGATGCTGAAAGGTACAACTCCTCAACGGTTAGAAGTACGGGGATAATTCTTTTAAACTAAATGAAAAAACGTATTATTTGTGCGAAGTAAATTTATTTCATGCTTTTTAGTTTACCTACTTTTTGAAGTCGGTTTTTTTTTTGTTAAAAAATATTTTTTAAGTACCTTAATAACCTGTGATCCCACCGCTTAATTATGTAAATATATATTTTTTGATAAATGATACATTACTTGGAAGGAAATGACGAGAACAATCCAACTAACAAGGATTGCCGGTTGTCAGTCAATCGCATCCTATTTTTAAAAGCTTTAACATAAACATATCATAACATCACGCATATATTACCCAGAAAGGTATAGCAGAGGTGTACAACACCCACACTTCGCCTGTTATGTTTAGGTCCCATGGGATAGCGGATGAGCCTATCGCCATTCACCACGCACAATTCCAACTCCGTGCTGCTATTGTGAATTTCCTGACGGGCAGTTCACAAATAACACTTTGCCCGACCGAGACCTCGTGCTGAGAGGCGTATACGCTAACCACTAGACCATCAAAGCAGTTTAAAGGTTTGTCCTTTATATCTCTTATGTATATATAGATTATATATATTTTATCCCATCAACATCAGGCAAAGTTATAGCATGAAGCCTGAAACAAAATAGCAGTCGTTCTTATTATCAAAAGTATGAAAGGACATCTTTTCTGAAAAACCTTGTAATTAAGATCTGATATTATGATTCGTAGTAGAAAACACATGGTTTCAAAGATATAATTAGTTTTAAGACACTAACAGCAGCAGTGAATGTAGCAATTAATATGTTTTACTGGATATGACATAAATGTTGGTTTATCAAGAATTTAAAGTTATATAAGACCAAGACCAAGGTTGTATAGACCCAAAGGGTTATCTGGCTAAATTCAATATTGAATTAAGCTCGCCTTTGTACCTAATATTTTAACTGTTTTGTTATATTGGCAATTCTGTGTGTACAATAAAGAATTTGAATTTGAAATATGGCTTGTAATGCCAATTACCAATAAATTATTTCCAAATTCTGGTTATGATTGATATTCATTATGTTTTTAGCTCTTTCAAAAAACTTTATAACATTTTATTTACAGCGTAGATAAGTAAAAGGTCGAATAATGGTGATGTAGGAGGCTATGTAGGCGTAGTATTTATATCAGAATGGGAGGATATATCCTGTCTCATACTTTATGAGATTTTATTTTACCCACGCGTTCATAGAATTTAATTATTGCCAAAATGTCGTATTGTGTACGAGATTAAAGTATCTACTCGAACCTATATGATTATGTGTACGTAGTAAAGTGGTTTAAGTAGCGACAGTGAATGATTTCTGAAATTTTATAGGGGTCTGTCAGGGGTCGCAACTATGTTAAGTGTCTGCCAATAGTAAAAGGTGATATTCTATCATGACCATTAACAACATATAAAAAATAATAATAATAATAGAGTAATTTTCTTTTATATTACCCAAATCATTTTTACCAACACAGGCAAACTCACAGCGTTCATAAAATGACGTACCAAAGTTGGCGACGAGCTTTAATTGTATTAACTGTATTACATAATATTAAAATAGATGCAGCAGTAACACGATTTGTGCATCAGTGTGTGGGTCTAAGCGACCACGTCCGTCGTCTGGAATGGCACAGAGATCGTTTTCCGCGAGAAATAAATATTGGTATGCCCCGCAGGTATTTGATATCCAGACTCAAAGGTGGACGTTCACAAGAATGTTTAGTAAAAAATACGATATAATACATAATGTGTAATAATATTTCATACGTCATTATGTGAAGAAAACATTTTATTTGTGAGAATTTGCGTACAATTATTTTAGAGGAGGAAAAAAGGTTAAGGTTTCAATGAAATCAAGCGTCAGAAAATAAGGTTTCGTATTTAATTTAGAACTGAACTTCTTTTACCTGGAGTCTCTGTAACGCCTCACTAACTTGACACGTGTAATCTCTGCTCATTGTATTACAATATACTCTTTTAATCCATATTTGACGACCGGATGGCGGAGTGGGTAGTGTACCTGCCTGCGACGCTGAGGTCGCGGGTTCGATTCCCGCTTTAGACAAATCTTTGTGTGTATGAACATGGGGGTTTGTCTTAGTCTGGGTGTTTCTATGTATCATAAGTATGTATTTATAATCCATATTACAAGCTCTGCTTAGTTTGGGACTAGATGGCGTTGTGTGTAAGTTGTGAGATATTTATTTATTTATTTATTTATTTATATTTAAAGGATGTTTGGTACAAATTGAATCTGCTAAAAGTTGTATGAGGTTGTCTTCTAAGATTTAGTTCTAGCACTCCTACTCACTTATTACCTTACTAGTTATTTTCATTGTTTCGATAATTCAGGAAAACGTACTATATTTAGCACATAAAAAGAAATTAAAAAAAAAATCTTTCTATGGAGAAAGCTATTTCTTTTGCCTTGAAATTAAGAAAGCAAGCTTTTTTTAATTGCGAAGTCTTACCTCGAAATTTTGTACTAATTTTAATGTTTACTGTTGTGTTTTTCAATTAAATTAAGAATTGTTTGCAAATAACACATTTTCTCCTTTTTATTCATGGGCAAACGAACGAATTAAATTTGGCAAACGATGTTCCTACCAAACACATACCACTATTGTAAATAGAAATTATATATTTTTCAGTAGCATGAGTAGCCGGCGTGTCATTGTCATTACATTCAGGATGTCGTCAGGCTAACGAGCTGCGAGCATACAAGCGAGCTCATAATACAAACGAGGCTCTGAAGGTACACCGTCAAAAAGAGCGTTCACTATCATATAGTACTTGAGCCAGCTGGTACAAGAAAAAGGCGCATTGGTACATAATTTTACGATGCAGTTAGTGTTTTTTATATAAAATTCAGAAACAGTTAGCACCACTTGCGCGTTCCAGAGTTAAAAATATAACCCCGAGTTAACTTAACTCAGGATTAAATATTTATTATTTTGATAAGTGTAACCAGATAACTCGCAGTTCATTTCAACTCAGGAACGTGCACGTAAGCTAAGTAAGTTAATTGATACGCGTACCTACTTAGTGTAATGATTAAGAAAGTCATTCGTATTCTTTCAGGGCTCACCATACAGAAGAACAAGGTTCTATTTAGTTTTGGTTTATACGACAAAATGGCAAAACATGCCAAAAAACGTAAGACTTAACCTGAGAGGTAGCGCGTTTTTGAAATCAGAACTGCCACTACACGTTATTCATTCAAGATAAAGGTTCGGGCACTACTCACTGATGAATTAGCGGAATCATACTATATTTTACTATGTATATATTATATTATATTTAATATATATGTAGGTATTTTTGGTCTTTATTATTTTATCCTAATAATTAATTAACAAATAAATGCACCGACTACTTCGCTCTCTGCACCACCCTATGGTTGACTGGTAGAGAATGTCTTTGGCATAAATTCTGCAAATATAAAATTTGTGCATACAGTTTTAAAATAAATAAGTAAAAATAAATATCGGAGGCGGATCACTTTAACATGTATCTTAGTAGTGTTACTCATTATACTATTTGGAGTAAATAAATAGATAACACACAACGCCATCTAGTCCCAAACTAAGCTGAGCTTGTACTTTGGGTACTAGAATAACTGATACTAATACATATATACTTTACTTTTGTAAATACAATACTTATTATACATAGAAACACCCAGACTCAGACAAACCCCATGTTCATGCACACAAAGATTTGTCTTAAGCGGGAATCGAACCCGCAACCTCGGCGTCGCAGGCAGGTACACTACCCACTCCGCCATCCGGTCGTCATTCGTTATTGTTGGTCGATTGACGCCCTGTACAGGTGATCCTCTTGGCGACTTTAGGTATGTTTACTCAAAGACTATCAACGTAAAGAAGACAATTTGTGTGCAAATACATAATGATAAGGATATCCTTGTTAGCACATTCAGAATATTTGCACTATTGCCCAATTGAAACTTCCTTTTATAAGCACTGAGACTAAAATAGAATAGTGTGGTTATCAAAATATAGTGTTGTTACAATAAATTATTATAATTAAATTATTTATTAAAACTAAATAATAATTTAGTGTTGGGACACGTGCAACAAAAGGGTTCCGTGTACTATTTTCAGAATTTTTGATGCAGTGGCTTAACTTTTAGAGGAGGAGGGGGCGAGAGGTACTTTAATGAAAATTTGCTCTTAAAACTAAACAATCGCCCAAACTAATAGTAAAAATAATTGTCTTAGAATGAAACCCCTAAGTATTTTTTTTTATTAAAAAATACTTCGGCACACGACGCAAAAAAATTAACCAACTTTACAAGGGGAAGGTACGTAAAAAAAATCCTAATAAGAAGATTTGATTCTACCACTTCTTTAACATAGTTAACATACATATTAATGCACAGTTTTAGCTTTCTAGCTCTCACTGTTTCAGCGCAATACCTCGGACAAACAAACAGACATAGCGAACCTATAAAAGTTCCTCGTAGGAACTATGGAACCCTAAAACGCCAATATCACTAAATATTTTAAAACTCAATCAAATGAAGTTTAATATTAAAAACGTAATTTAGCGAGGCAGTAGCTGAAGTAGTATCGTGTGAGCCAAGTAAACAAGCTTTCAGTATCACAAAATGTGGTTTTCACATTCACTACCCACCCGCGTTATTAATAAAGCTTGAGCATAAAACTACTGGGAACAAATAAACTCATTTAAATACAATAAAATAAGTTTATTAATCAAAACTGGTACAGTACACCATTCATATACTTAATCTCTTCATTTAATATCCATGACCACACGGAATCCAACACACCAATCCACATCAAGCTATATATTTCCAATATAAATACATAAATAAATAAATATTCCATCACTCATACACAACGCCATCTAGTCCCAAACTAAGCAGAGCTCGTACTATGGGTACTAGAATAACTGATACTAATACATACATACTTATTATACAAAGAAACACCCAGACCTTAGTCTGGGTGTTTCTATGTATAATGGGTTTGTCTTAAGTGGGAATCGAACCCACGACCTCGGCGTCGCAGGCAGGTACACTACCCTCTCCGCCATCCGGTCGAATATAAGATGGTCTCGCATCGTATAGACTGTACGCGCAAGGCCAGTAAAATCAGTTTAGACTGGAAATGTGCTTGATGAGAAGACGTGTACATTGCATACTCCATTATTTTTATATTAAATTTTTTCCTAAAAAAAGGTTTGTGAGTATGGATACATCTTTCACGCAAAAATGACCAAGGTGATTAAAAAAAAATTTGCTCACTTGTAGCTTATAAAGCATGGATTATCTTGAAGTATCCCATATGGCTACTTCTTATCGAGATACCACACGGGCCGCCACATGGTAGAAGCTGGTCTTTAATAAGACTTCTGTTATTTTTTAACATAACATCACGCCTATATTACCAAGAAGGGTGTGGTAGAGGTGTATGACACCCACATTTCACTTGTTATGTTTAAGTCCCATGGAATAGGAGGTGAGCCTATCGCCATCCACCGTGCACAATTCCAACTCACAAAGTTCACAAATAACACTTTGCCCGACCCGGGGATTGAACCCGAATTTGTTATTAACCGACTTCCCAAAAAGGAGGAGGTCCTCAATTCGGCCGGTATGTTTTTTTTCTATGTATGTACATCGATTACGTCGCGGTTAATGGACCGATTCGCGTGACTCTTTTTTGTTCGACGCGAAATAGCTGCCAGGTGGTCCCATAAAAATTTATTTCAGTTTGGTTTAGTAGTTTTTATTTTACAAGCATTATTAGTAATTGAAGTCGGTTTTTTTATTGGAATCTTATTCTAAAATGCATTACTTCCAATAAATCAAAGACAATAAAATATAACATAGATTTTTACAAAAAGTCAGTTTGCACAAATACTGCCTGAACGGGATACACGAGCACACACTGCTAGGGATTGTGGTCTGCACATCCTCTCGCGACACGCTCCTCGTTATTAATAAAGCTCTAAGATAGCTACTGGGTTACAAATTAACTTAGTTTACTTTGAGACATGCTTTCGTATTTTTATAAAGATTGCTTGATATGCGCAATTTATATTACGAAACAAAATTAATGCATGCATTGTAAAAGTAGATGTTCACACTGTGAGAAATGTCGCGACATAATTTCATCAACAATTTTACCGTGTTTTTCTATTTTCTACTTGGTTCGTAAAGTGAATAAGGCTTTATAAATTTGATTTGAGTCCGTATTCTGGTCATAAATACGACGACGTGAAATTTCCTCCTAACACAAGCAATTTTATTAAGCACTAAGATCTGCTCGCGACTTCTTCCACGTGGATATTTCAAAGCCATCTTCAATCATGACAGTTTTCAAATTTTTTTATTTTGAATTTTGCCCTTTTTTAGGCACATAATGCATTAGATATGAGGATTAAGGTTCTTAATCTTATTATCTACATTTAACTTTAAGGATAACTTATAAATCACTCCATAAAACAATAACTGTTAAATTTTTAAGTAACAAATTTGCCATCGTACGATCATCTACGTTACTACCATAGTAAAAATAGATGTTACTACTATAATAAAGATGATCACGCAAATAACTTACTACTATTACTATATAATTTACTACTGTAACATTAATTTACTACTACTATATTTAATTTGTACCTCATCTCAATCAAATTTAAAATAAATTCTAATACAAAAGCACCATCACAATTAACATTACATTTTAACAACAAAAAATATATTCAACACCGACTTAGTATTCAACGTTCTACCTGTTATGGCGTTCCTTAGGGATCAACGTGCCTCAAGAGATGTTTACTAGCTGTTAGCACTAAAATAAAGCTGCATATTTAATCCCCGTCTTAAAATACCTCCGCAGTTTTTATCCAGAGAGGTTGTTATAAAGTTAAGAAAGTATTACCACGCCGCGCTCCATACAAAGGTAGTTTGGTTGTATTTAGTTTAATGTTTTTCTGTTAAAATATAACAAATGTAAACAAACAAACAAACTAACATACAAACATACATACATAGACTGCCAAAATTATTACCCTTCCATTTGGCTTTGCCGTAGGCAGGTAGCAGATCTAGAAGACAACCCAAATTTACTAGTTTCTGATAAGGTTTCAGATACTTATTTTTTGGTTAATTCTATAGGTTTCTATACAAATTTAACATTTCATCCGTCAAATAAGTTCCGAATGTTAGAAAGTTCCTGGTGAGATGGCCCCTTACAGTCAGGACTAACAATCATTGATCATCTGTCTATGTCTGTTTAATGAATCATTATAAAACGTTGACTAAGTGGTTCTCATCAAGTCATTTGATTGTGACTTAACAGTACTAAACACAAGCTAGTGTGGTACATACATTGTTAAAAGTGGCCTATGTAAAATAATCGACGTTATAAGCCACCTGTATACGAAATTTTCCAAATTCTTTTAAATGAGTCCATCCATTTAAGCGTGTAGAAGTGACATATAAACACATATACCTTTGCATTTATAATAATATAAAATTTATAGATAATTAGGATAAAATAATGCTTTGTTTGTATAAAGCGCGCCAACGGGTGTCCCCTTTAAATACCTTCGCAGTTTTTATCCAGAGGGCTTGCTATAAACTCGTCTTAAAACAAAGGAACGATTACCTTGTCTAGACAATTTTCATAGCGAAATATGAATTAAATAGCTTTCCATCAATTTTAAGGTTCGTGATTGGGTAAACAATTAGCTTTAAGTCAGCAGTTGGTTCTTTAGCTTTAATTTTGCTAGTAGATTCATAACTAAGAAAGTATATTTGAATATTGAAGAAAGTTGTGCTTCATTTTCATTCGCTCTGACACGAAAATGGTAATTATTTCGATGGATTTTTGTTTAAACTTGGTATTAATATGCTATAGAATATTTGTAATTACTAAGTATCTGATGGATACACAATATTATAATCTTCCACCTCAGGTAGTGACATAATCATTATCTGTACAAATAGGTACAAATATTAGAATATCACCTCTCTACCACACAATGCAATTTAACTCGCAAGAGTAAACCGAAGCAGCTAACTCAAACAGTTGCTAACCAAACTGTATCTTAAGTCACGATTCGATCAACGTTGGAAGTCGGTCACAGACTACAGTTGAAGTCTCACCGCAAGGACTGCGATTATTGAAGTGCCTTTAATTGGAATTGAAGAGCAACCAATTATTATTCATAACTTTACAAGAGCCTTCCATTCACCGATTTAGTAGAGGTTCGGAAAATAACTATTCCCTATCGAATGTCAGTTTGTTTCAATGAAAACATTAGACATATGAAGAGTACGAGAGAGAGTTTTTGTTAAATAATAAATCAGTGCCACTCAAATCGCTTAAGTGGTAATATTATTATTTCATATTAAAAAATTTAATATTACTTTTTTTAAATAAGAGAAGTACTGTTAATTTTGTGAATATATGCAAAATAGGAACTGGATGTAACAAACTAATGTAAAATCAGTTCGTAAGATACAACTACAAAATATTGATTTGAACACTCCACCACACAATGCAAGAGTAAACCGAAGCAGCTAAATCAAATAGTTGCTAACCAAACTGTATCTTTAGTCACGATTCAATCAATGTTGGAAGTTGGTTACAGACTACAGTTGAGGTCTTACCGCGAGGACCAGTTCCTGATAAAGGTTTATTTGTTTTTTTTTATTTTAAAACTTCTTGCACTTTATATATAGTACAACGGCGGACTTAATGCCATAGGCAATTTAAATCTTACCAAAATTAATTAAATACCATTTTAAAATATGAGAAGTATTGTTTATTTTGTGAAGATATGCAAAATCGGAATTGGATGTGGCAAACTAATGAAAATTCAATTATACTTACACGACGGACTGATTTGGACAATACCACACAAAGCAATACAACTTACAATTGTAAACTGACGCAGCCAATGATATTATATAAAAACAAAAGCAGATATGTTATAAGCGCTCGCGCTGTGAATACTCAAATACGTCCCAATTGGGACGTCTTGTGTTTAGTTTGCGTGTGGCCTGCGTCGAGCGCAGTCACGTGCCAGACGCCATGCGCCATGTTCAAGTTAAGAAAGAGAAAGCGATATTGTTTTGACGTTAGAGCGATAAGGATGCGTGCGCTGCGGACATTTGTCAATGTGTGCAATTTGGAATAGCTCGGAACGGATTTAAATCGTAATTTCTATGAACGTAACATATCTATAGTTCTATAATATCATTGGACGCAGCTAAATTAAATAGTTGCTAACCGAAATGTATCTTTAGTCACGGTTCGATCAACGTTGCGAGTTGGACACAGACTACTATTGAAGTCTCACCGCAAGGACTCCCATTATTGAAGTGCCTTTAATTGGAACTGAAGAACAACCAATTATTATGCATAACTTTATAAGAGTCTCCATTCACTGAGTTAATAGTGGGTCTGTTAATTGACAACCATTGGTTTTCCGCAGCATATTACAATTGTAAATTTTCTTTAACGATTCTTAATAAAAATATCGCTTTATTTTGATTGGATAATGTTTATTGAAAGCATAAAATAAATTAAAAATAAAACGAATTACCATTAAAACAATGTCACTCTTAATTTAATTCCCATAAAAATGTAAAACGTTTCAACAGAAATCAACAAATAAATTTTAATAAGGTTCGAATATTTTAAGCAAAAAATTTATTACGAGGTTATTTTTAAACAACATTTCAAAAGACAAGGAAGTCACTTTTCACGAGGCTATGAATACCTCGTGAAGAAGGAAAAAAATTAGTTTCCGCTTTGAAAGTGTCTCCCTTAGATTTTAATATTTATAAAATCCTGTTGAGAAACGAAGTTGTGGAAACTGTATACACTTTTTTGTAAGGACCCCAAAGTTAGCGTTTTCATAACTCTTTCTTTACGAAGACTTTAACAAGTTTTTAGCTGACACAACATTCCCTCCAGCCATTTTCGGGACGATAAATAGAATGTAAACGGCTTATAAACCATCCATTTGTAAAATATGTGCAGAATATAGGCGATTGAAGATGTCCTAGCTTAGCAAGTGTAGACTGATTTACGAGCTTCGCAGAGTATAAAAAAACACGTAATGGCTGAAAATAAAGTTCTTAAAGTTTTATTATAGTCTGGACAAATATCGCTCTGACTCGGACAGTTTTTTTCATAATATTTGTTTGTGTTATATTATCTTTTTTTTTGCAAAGACATTACATTATTACAGCTTATATTCAAAATAACGAGTATACTACTACATACTAAACCCTGTCCAATCGTTTATTTTCTTTTAGACATATCAATATTAGTGACGCCTTTACACGATACCAATTCGATTTGAAATAATAACCTATTTAATTTACGAAGAACTTTATATCGATTGAATTGAACCAAAATATGTTTAATTTAATATACAAGTCTGATGCATCATTGTAATAAATAATATTTAATAATATTTTCACTTTTTGCATTGGTAATTCCAAGTTTCGACTTAATTTATCGCAAATATAAATTTTATTGTTAAAATACTAATTTTTTTTAATTAAATTTACAGACATAATACGTAAGTATAGTCAAACTATTTTTATCTCAAAACAAAATTATAGAATAACCTCAAGACCTGATATATAGTCTATGGTCGGTAATTCTTTAGTTTGAACTGTCAAAAAGAAAATAAACGAATGGACACGATAAAAATGTTTTAGGTACTACTCCAAATTAGCAACCCTCACAGATGAAAGCAATAGCTGATCATCACTATTAATAAATAATATATTATGTTATTCGATATACAAATATACTTATTTCAAATTGTAATCAAATCAAGTGCCAATAATTAATTTAATTTTATGAAATTACGTTACCATCGAGTCAAAGTGAAGAAAATGAACAAACAAGAAACCATTTGGACTTCATCAAGAGTGTTTGTTGAAAATTAAACATATTTCGTTAATTAATTCGTTCTTTTACCTATCTTTAAACTCTAGTCTTGAGCATGTGATTTTATAAATATTTGTTAAGTATAGATTTATTTAATAAATACTATGGAATCTGGTGCAATTTGGAAACGGCCCATGTCCAGCTGTGGACTACAATGGAATAATCTCGATCGAATTATACACATTCCATCTATGTATATTGCAATGTCTACAGTGCATTAAAACGCCTTTAATATTAAGATGATGCGAATGTGAGCTCATACTTTATTGTAAACATGTACTATATTATAAATGAATTCTCCACCCCGCTGTGCGTCGGGGCCGCGCCTTATTTTAACTTATTTTGCGGAGTTTTATATCACTGCCTATGATATTTTTTCAAACTTATTATGTGATAAATTGGCTGATAATTAATCCAATTGAGAGTGGTACTGTTATCCAATGAACATCGACCTTGTTGACTTGCTTTTACATTCCTCGATGACACTTAAATACTTAACTTGTTTAAAAAAATCTCTTTACCTCCTGTCCATCATCACATGAGCTACATTTTTCTCACAAATTTCTTTAAGACTATCCTTTTTACGAGCCAACACGTGTCAAATCTTTGTGGCGACAGCCAGTACACAAAATAATATTAAGATATGAAGTCGTAATCTGGGGTTGAACTCGCGAGTGTGACAAACTGACATCTATAAAGGCGGTTCAAGCGGCAAAACACTTGAATGTAGGCATCATTGAGTTACGAAACGACTAAATTGAATAAGCCTAAGATGCGGCATTGTGATACAATAATGCTCGTTCACATATCTCACGATACGCATCCGATATTGATGTAGCCAGAAAGTTTATTTCATACCTCTCTCGGGGATCGGATATACTCTATTGGATGTCACGTAGAGAATGGTGACGCTATTTGCACATATTTTATGCAATTGGAAGAGTTTTTGCCATCGGTTATGAGTTTGCCGTTTGAAAATAAGGTTCTAGAGATTCCTAGTACGGCACCTTTTCTTTGATTCTTAGGTATACAGTAACATCTTGTTGAATTAAAAGGTAAATCACCCAATTTTCAGCTTCTTCATGAAAAAACAAATATTATAATTATTTCAGAGATAGGTACAAAAATCAGCTATTCCGGTTCGAACATTAGAAACTTGAGCGGTTTCGCCGACAGATAGGGAACCATTTACATTTGTACGAACAAAGGGAATTGCAGCCTCTCGCCAGGTATTTCCATGTGATAAGAATAGTATTAGGTAATAAGGCTAGAGCTTTGGTATAGCAAAATAATATATTAACATAATAAAAAAACATAGAGTATAAGCTAAATTGTGAAGAATTTATATAAAATTGAATATAGAATTCAATAAATACCTCGTCTGACATATTTTTTTATTAAAAGCGACACTAATTTTTCACAGAGGAAAGGTATTGGTGACAAGTCACTTTACGTTTTTATTTATTTTAAATGCACAACTGCGACCTCACGGTCCCAGCTGCTTAATGAACCACAGCATACAATCCACTTTTTAAAATAAAACAGTGCAATTTTCATAAATGGGAAATAATATCGTATTGATTTTACAACTCCGTCTTAACAACTGTACATTCCGGCGAAGCATTTTTATGCCTGTATGCAAATACTACAAGAGAAAGTAAAACAAAAGAACAATAAAAAATCTTCGATCAATTTTCCTTGTGGCGTTGTTTTATTACATTTGGGTTTAATTCATCATTTTGCTCATCGTGTCGGTATTGTTCGTGAGTTTGGGTACTTCGCAACAAACTTCCATGTTCAAGTGTTTGCGCTCCTGGCTCTTTACTAAATTGTTATTCATAGCTTTGTATAAACGCCGCCCGCTCGGAAAGAGTACTTCACTCATACTCTTACGTTCTTATCTCACAGTTAATATCATCCCCAGTTGTAAGGAAATTATTTTTCCCTTTGTTTTGCTTGTAACTAGTTGGAGACGGAAAGTTTGAAAGCTTTTAATACAATCGTGATTTCTTTGAAGCGAATATGTTTCAGACAAAGTTATTTTATATTCAAACTTTTATTAATATTGCTACGCTTCTATACATTTTAATTTAAAATTCATTGAGCTAGTTGATGATGTAGTATAGTAGCTATAAAACTCATACGAAAATCATAAATATAAAAATACAATGCGCTCACGAAATAGACGCACCTGATCTTAAAATTTAATTCATATTTTATTTATAAGTTGCGCTGTTCTTATTAAGGTGCCCGACTTTATTGGTCGTAAAATATTCCACGGTTCAGTCAAACGAAAAAATAAGCAAAGAAAAGTACTCGCTCCAGCTCAAAGCAAACTTCCCAAACAAAGTGATTAATTATAAAAATGTTCTTAAATGTCCCGTTACCAAGAATATTTTACATTCAAACTGAAACTTAAAGAAAAATAAGGATAGCACTAGTTTTCGTAGTTTCACGATCACAAGATTGATAACGGACATGCGCAATTCTGGCTTCGCGCTGTCTCTGAATGAACATTACTCTGTCTAAACGCGCGAAACACAACCTTAAACCATTCCGTTATGTTACATATTCCTTCTGTTCACCTGTAATTGTGTGCACCAACGCATTGACACGTTACCATGAAGATGCGTCTTGAACGGGCCACTCGCACATGTTTACCGCGGTTGCACACAGCTGTATTGTACTCAGATTCTCGTCGACTCGAACTAAGTTGTCGTCCATGTGTGTAGGTACATTTCTGTGTGTATATAAATTTTAGTTAAAGCAAGATAGGAAAAGCGTCCGTAGTAAAAGCGAGCAAAACGTCGGCCGGGTGGCCGGTGACAGTTGTCAGTATGTTGTGGAGTACGGTAAGGGATGGTGGTCTCGCGGGAGGACGGTTTTGGCGCTAAATATTCCGATTTCCCGCGCTCTCGGCGACCACGTGGACTCTCTACTAATTAACTATATAATGAAAAGTTGTTGCAGAACATTTAATAAATTAATCGGACTGGTGTGTTATCGAAATGTATTCGTGTAGTTGTATTTCTAAAGTAACTTTGAACTCATGATTGTGTCGTGCAACTTTAGTCATTGTCTTCGATCGTATGAGAAAGTAAGTAATAAGAATAATTACATAATTTAATATTTTATATTAACCTTATAAAATAATCCTTGAAATCAAATTGATTGCCAAGTTATGTGACGTAAAATATTTCTTCTTCTGTTATTCAGCACTCGTTTACAGTTTGGAATTGAATTTAAATTATTTTTTTCGATATTTTATTTCGTAATTTTTATTGTCAGTACTTATTATTCGTTTAAGATTCGTTCAGAAGATTAAAATAAATATCAAATAGAAAATGTAAAAGACTACAAAAAAACAAACGAGGCAATTTAAACAAGTTTGAAGTCATATTTTAGGTAAGCAATGATTCATGAACAAAGGCTGAAAATATTTGCGAGGAGAAGAGTTTCGAAGAATTTGTTTTATAAACAAAAAACAGTAATTTATTTTACGACTTCCGTGTAACTTTGGAATATACATTATTAGATGAGTTTTCGTTAAACACTGAAAGCATCACGCAACACACCCTTTTGAACATTTTTGTTTTTAGATATCATTATTTTTATATAGTCCCAATAAGATATTGAACGCTGTTATTTTATTTAGGAATGAAAGTCATCTATATAATATAAATATAATAAATAACTTTCATGTCAATTTTAGTTTGCCGTGTGCATTTTTATAATCCGATTGCTTGCATATAAAAAATAGAACTTCAGAATTTGGTATTTTTTATTCAAGTAAGTGTTTATCAGATTTGACGGAGTTTAAAACTTTTAGATTCCAGTTTTAAATATTTTCTGTCAATTTTTTAAGAGTTTCTTTAACCTGATTCGTTTTACGAACAAATCGTTGTTGCCAAATCACTACAGGGCTTTGCATAAGATAAATAAATATTTCTTTATGAGAATTTTTATTTTTTCGCAAGATTTATATTATGTTTTTAGAGTCACAACATGCATTTGCTTGTCTGGCTGGTTGCTTGGATTTCTTTGTAAGTTTAAAGCTGTAATTGGCTTCTTTAGAATATTAACAAGGTAATTATTTAAATAGTGTCATTGTTGTATTTTCTATTTTAATATGGTCACGTCCTGATCTATATGAACCGATTATATTAACGAGAAATAATGATTTGTTATAAAAGTTGTGACGTTTAATTTTTTACTACTTTTTCATAAACTGTTTAACAGTTTTTCTCCAACATTTTAATATAAGTGTTATTTTGCCGCCAAGTTTATGATTAATACAAAAATATTTGGTAACAAATTATGAACAAAAATGGCCAAACAAAGGAAAACATATTCGATAATTATAATAATTAATGTTCACTCTAATCAATATTGAGTGGCGAACATTAATTATGTTCGTGTAACCAAAGATTCAGATTTCGCCTCCGGGTACATGAAGTAATAAATACAGAGATACGTCTTAGACACATACATACATATGTACATCGCTCAGTAGCTCCGAACTTTAATGCCTTGCCGAGTCATTAATTCCAAACATTTATAGTTAGTTTAATTAAATGTTATTTATTGGTGCTATTAATGTTACTTGGAATATATTAAGTACTACATTGAACAGTAAACTTACGGCATTCTGTTTTCTTACACGACTTTTCAGTCCATTTAGATTAGCCGCGGATAAGTTTTAGCTCTTGAAAAATAGCTACTTTCTTCTACTACTACTCTGTAAAAAGACATTTTTGCTACTGACATTGGTACCCTATTTCAATTATAAATAGGTTAATATTTAAATTCAAGTAAGTAAATTACTAATCCCGAATTTATATTTACATATAGTTCAATATTTAAGAATGATAGGTACATAGGTAATCGGTATATTCTAAGTACATATGTACTATATTAAACAGGAAACTGACGGCATTATTATTGTTTCGTTGCCGGACTCTTCAGTCCGGCTGAAGTAATCGGGGATAGGATTTGGTTCTTTGAAGATCGCCAAGATCACCCTCTTTCGGGGCCTTTACGGTCATTCCATCTGAGCAATACACTGGCTTGCAAAATATTGTTGCTATTCTATTTGTCCCGTATTTCTAGTGACAAGTAGTTCAATATTTAAATAAAAGTTAAGTAAGTGAATCGGAATTCATTTTATACTACTTTAAACAACTTTTCAATCCGGTTGGAATAATCAGGGATAAGATTTGGCTCTTGCAAGATCGCCTTCTTTCGGGACCATTACGGTCAGTGCATCTTGATCAATATACTGGCCAACAAAACTGTTGCTACTGACGTTTGTGGAGTAAACTTTTATTTATATGCAACTTAATTTTCAGATGAGGTTATGGATTAGATTATTTCATGAAATATGTATTTGACTTATAAATAAATTGATAATGAGATATATTATAACCGTGAAATAGAGGTCAAAAATTACTGAACAACACAGTTTGCCGATGTATTTAGCAAAACATTGATTGCCTTGTCGATGTGTTTACTTTATATAAAATAAATAACTGAAAAATAGCCTAGGTACTGCCAACAAAAATTGTAGTCTGTATGGATTTATATTACTATATTTATCTATTAAAAGTAAAGGTAAGATATAAATAATTATCTTTTAAAAAGAAAAGTGAAGCTGCAAATAACTTTTTTGAGCCTTTCAGCCAAATGTTTAGAAACAAATAATGCTATTAAAAGACGTCAGTTTCATTAGTACCCAATGAATTATGCAGAAATGTCCCACTAGTATACACTAAGTTTGCGGTCGTGCTTATAATCTTCGGTTAAAAATAACTCAGGTGGTTAGTTCCGGCGAGGGAGTGTGAGAATGTTTTAGTTGAATGAACACAAGTATTCAGCTAATTTTAGTTGTAGGCAAGCTATACCAGCTATGTCTTGTGATTAAACACCTACTGAGCTATATGTTCGGTTAAGTGCGTGGTATTTTAGTATAAATACATTATATACTAAGAGTATTGATGTTTGGTGAATTATCAACTTTTTTAAGATGATTGTTAAATGATTAGGTTTTGATTTGGAAAAAATTGGTGGCAACCTTTTTAAATGCAGGTTCTTAAAAAAGAAAACTTTACAAATACTCTTAATGCATAACAAAAGTTGCAGTTGATTGTATTATTAACACAATATAGTCCGTATAGTCTTTACGTATTTAATTCAAATTAGGTAATATGATTATGTACTTTATTTAAAAAAATAAGACGATTTATTTTTAATATGTAAAGAGGATAGAAAAATAAATTAATAAATAATTTTTATAGTAACTAAATAATTTGCAAGCTTATGCTTGTAAATAATATTTAAATAGACGAAACCTAAAACTTTTATAATATTAATAAATAATCATGTTTTTATTAACCATAGAAAAAAACAGATGTGTGAGTGTTTTTTAGTTCACAAAATATTTGTTATTTAGGTTATACATAAAATAGAGTGACGATCATGAATTATTTATTTATAATTCGTAGACCTACACCAGACTGTATGCAGATCATATCAAAGTTTTCGTATACCATTTGCACTTTGAATAACCCTCGGTTCAAGAAAGTTTTGCTCAAAAATAAGGCCTTATATAAAGATTGTTATAAATGTTTAAAAAAGGAACGAGGCACTTTATTTTTAAGGTGGACGCACATCTGACAACATTGTTCGTTAACTTTTAAAGTTAACTAAATGTAAAATAGCTGTATGTCGATCACCGAATTTCATAAATCGATAATGCTATATGGACGTGAGCAGTAAACAAACATACAAATTGACGGTGTAGTGACGAGAACTCTCTCTACCTATATCTGCTTCATTTTTTTACATTCAGTTTACAAACGAGTGAACTGGCGTGAAATTTTCATATAGAAAATGTCTCAGATATTAAGTTTGCTCTATACACCGTCAAAATATGTATCATACATATGCACACTTTCAAACTAAAAAAAGTAAAAAAAAAAGAATGACGCACGCATTAGTAATAATTCCTTTTCACATTTTTTCAACCGGATGGTGGAGTGCGTAGTGTACCTGCCTGCGACGCCAAGGTCGCGGGTTCGATTCCCGCTTAAGACAAATCTTTGTGTGCATGAAAATGGGGGTTTGTCTTAGTCTGGGTGTTTCTATGTATAATAAGTATGTATTTACAAAAGAAAAGTATATATGTATTAGTATCAGTTATTCTAGTACCCATAGTACAAGCTCTGCTTAGTTTGGGACTAGATGGCGTTGTGTGTAAGTTGTGAAATATTTATTATTATTATTCCACAAATATTTGCGGATAACACAAAAATTTGTCCCTAAGAACTGATGTAGGGATTGACCCCACAACACCAGCGCCGTGAATAACGGTGAGGCGACCGCTTAAACCACTACGCCTACCAGGCTCTTGATAGTAAGCTTCGTCTGATTGGCTAGTACTAAAATAGTTCATTAATTACTGTTGTCTAATCAAATGAGTCAGACTTGAGCTGCGTTAAACAGGCACGCAGAGCTTAAAGGTAGATTTCCGAGCGCCGCGTTTTAACACTAATATGGGTTTAACTTATTTTTTTTTTTTATTAAGTTTTTATTTATTTTTATAGACAAATCATATATTAAACACTAAAATGCATGTTTGTTCGTGGCCATTTTGTGAAAATTGGTTTAGCCATTAAGAGTTACATACAAACAAAAAATTAAAATAATAATTTTGAGAAAGTGGCCGTCAACAAACATGTAAATAAAATAAATAAATTTGGATTTTTTACATTAGATAGAACGTCAGAAGCAATATCACTATCCAATGGTCCCAATGACAAGGCTAAATACACACATTTACTCACTCAAGCACACCCAGTCTCAGAACAAATATTTGCGAATTACACAAAGATTTGTCCCATGTGGGGATCGAACCCACAACACCAGTGCAGTGGAGAGCGGCGAGGCGACCGCTTAAACCACTACACCACACGTGCAGTCATATATTTTAATATTTTAGATAATAATATGATTTGTCTAGAATAATATTAAAAAAACCCTTATTACTTTTGTATAGAAAACAACCAACCAATTGTTCCCCCTTAACCGGTTTAAACGCGTTCATTGTGCGATACATCAACTAAACTTTACTGCTGGTATTAAGAGATCAGGATTGTTTATTGGAGGATCACCAGTAGTTGATTAAATTGGTATTGTTTTAGAGAATTGCCTCGAAGGTCCAGTGGTTAGCGTATGCGCTTATCACCTTGGGTTCGATGCCCGGGTCCGGCATATTGTTATTTGAGTAAATCAATAGGAGTACGGAGTTGGAATTGTGCCCAGGGGATGGCGATAGGCTCACCTGCTATCCCATGGGACCTAAACATAACAAGTGAAATGTGGGTGTTGTACACTTCTGCCACGTTTTATAGCTAGAGACCGACCTCAAATATTTTTCTGTGAAGAATAAAATTTAAAATTGGCTCTCAATTTACTCAAAGTGGGATGGATACAGAGTAAAATAGTATCATTAAGCTTAATATTATTAAAACCGACGTGAGGTGAAGACATTTTATTGCGATTGAGTGAGAGACATCGCGAGGAGGCGACGACACGCGATTAATAGCCCAGTTGATGAATCTACGTACTAGATTCGAAACTAGTCGGTATATCCCAGCTAAAGTAACGCGAGTAACCCGTTTTCTCAATAATAATCATTAAGCTTATAAATAAATCTCAAAACTACCAAGTAATCACTAAGTCCTTGTGTTGTGAGTTTTGAGTACATACATGTATACAATAATGGGTACGCATATGTATATTAGGGGGATTTAAAATAGTAATATACCTCCCCACGCCACAACAGACGGATGTACTCGAAGTTTGCCGTCATGTCGAAATATTAATTAGAAATAGTTTTGCAACTATATAATTTTGAGGTAATTAATGACAATAGACTATGCCTTTATTAAATTTTATAGGTCATTATTTATTGGTATGTGTACAATTTGCGAGGAGGTTAAATTGATTTGTAAGAGCTAATTTCAGAACAAGAGCAGACTGCATACATTCTTTCACTGATAAAAAGTTAGCTTTTTTTCTAGAGATAAGCTTACGTTACATAACATAACATCACGCCTATATTACCCAGAAGGGTGTGACAGAGGTGTTCAACTCTCTTAAATTCAAATTTAAATCATTTATTTTCATAGGCCCCAGGAGGCGCTTGAACACGTCAAAACATTACAAAAAATGATATAAAAATAAATCATAAATAATACTGTACGGGGTAAGGTATATCAAAATGATAAGTCATAAGATAAAAATTAAAAGAAATGTATTTTAAGTCAGATAGAAAAACTTAAAACTATGCTAATTGACCGACACGCGGTGAAAGGAACGTTTGCTGTTGCCCGAACCGATTGATTGCAACTACTGATTATTGTGTCGAATGTATGTATTTTGTTTACTTCGCTGCGTGTTGATGTCAGCATAAAACTAAAACTATTGCGTTGAGCGGGTTTGCTTGTACAAATACTAAATTATACTAATTACAATGATTTGAATAACCGGGGCTTAGATTAATTTTAATCAAACTGTTATGTTTAGCCCCATTGGATAGGGGGTGAGCCTATCGCCATTCACCGTGGAATTGTGCTGCTGTTGTGAATTTCACAAATAATGCATTGCTTGCCTTGGGAATCGAAAACCTTGCGGTGAGAGGAGCATTCGATAAATACTAGAGACAGATAGGCTACTTAATAAATAAATATAGTTTAAAAAAACTAAAAAAACACGCTTTTAAAGCACATCAAACTAAAAAGTGAAAAATAATTCTTATTATAACCTGAAAATAATAATAAACGAAAAATACTAGTACTATTGTGAAAAAAAGCGTGGGTCGCTCGATAGACGAAAAATATGGCACAGAGCGCCCCACGCTTTTTTTCACAATAGTACTAGTATTTTTCGTTTATTATTATTTTCAGGTTATAATAAGAATTATTTTTCACTTTTTAGTTTGATGTGCTTTAAAAGCGTGTTTTTTTAGTTTTTTTAAACTATATTTATTTTTCACTTTTTAGTTTTTAGTTTTTTTTTAATCCTGGCGATCCTAATCAGGATAATGAGATAAATTTATGAAATTATTATATTGTCGCTGATTCTTTACAAGTGTAGAAAGTTTGAATTAAATCTGTCCGTTTAAAGTGGGTCAAAATCGAGTCCAAAGGAGTCGGTTACATACAAACAAACAAACAAACAAACAAACAAACATACAGGTGAAGCTAATATAAGCGTGTTAAAAATCGCGAACGGAAGCTTTTTTAAAGGCAGAAACATACTAACGTGTCGCAGAGTGCCGTGACAGAATCAGCATTATGTAACGATAAGACACAATAGTGTGTTTCTGCCTGGATAACAAAAAAAAATGCTATAATTTCGTCACGACACGTAAATGTGATTATGCCTTTTCAATAAAATTATGTCTAAAGCACATGTGATTATAACTCAATCGATTGTGACCGCGATACTATCGATTACAACTACGACTCGATACTTACCTCGCTATGGTTGACTACTTTCATTGAAGCTAGATTACAATAAATGAGAGATAAATTATTAATTCGATTCAGTCGCGGCCGTTTTTAGGGGGAATAAAACCATCATGAAAATGTAGCAAATTTATCAAATAGGTATTACTAAGAAACTGCCTCGTTTGTCTAGTGGTTGGTATTTGCGGCTTCCTACTGCGACGTCTCGGTTTTGATTCCTAGTTCAGGCAAAAATAATGTTAAATGGTATTTTGTAGCAGCACAAATAACAAAAAAGTGCTAACGAATAAATGAGATACTAAAATAGAAAGTCGCGTTTTTGGTCTAAATCGCACGTTTATTAATATTATATGATTCAAACAACAAAGGATTTTAAATTCGAAACAACCTATTTTGTATCTTAGTCCAGCGACTGAAAGCTCAGTTTTCTTGATTAGTTGTACTATTTTATGAATGAATAGGTTTTTTACGCCACTTTGTGTACGTAGAATTCCATCAAGTTCAGCGTAATGTTAAATATCAAAAAATCTTTTGTTGATAGTTTGACTATCAAACACAAAAAGAGTTTTTAAAATCTGATCCATAATTGTCAAGATTAGCGCTTACAAACAAACAAATAAAGTAACTTTCTTTCGGGGTTTCGTCTGTGATGTATGTACAACAATCAAAAGTAACAACAACAACAACAAGTTTTTTGTCCATCCAAAGGTTGCTAAAGAGATCAGGCCTTTTGTATTATCTTTTTATGTTATGAAAACTAAGTATTTTTCTATTCTATTCCATACCAAGTTTTATCAAAATTATACTCATATTATACATTCTCATACACACAACATTTTGCCTTTATAATATTAAAGTGATACTGATTTAAATAAACATATAAACACAAGGTGTTATTCAATCTTAGAGGCTCAAGAGCAGAGCGTATAATCATAAATCTTTTATTTTGCCTAAAATGGCGCCGGATAAACCTCAGAGTTATTGCATAGATACAATCAGTCATTGACATTAGCATAGCAATGCCTTGAATTCAACAGAATTTATCTTTGTTTACAGTTATAAAAATACACCCTGTTATTGTTATTTTTATATCTCTTTGTATAACATGTATTTTTAAGGGGTGGGGGGGGGGGGCAGATATTTTTGTTTTTGTTTTAAAACTTGGCAGCCAAGTGATAAGTTTCGAGTACTAGCACACGCTATCTGATAGCTCTACTGGCGAAAACAACTTTGACAATAAAGGCAAAAGGACTTGTCATTGTCAGCTGCCAATAAGGAAGAGCGAAGCTCTTGCACGTTATATAAATATTGTTGTCATATCATAGATGCGTGGAACAATCTACCCTGCCGGTCTCCTGTGGGTTTTGACATACTTATTTACATAGATACATGCTTTTATTTCCTCTCCGTATTGATTAAGTGCTCTTTGGAAAACAAGCACGTATTAAAATATTCTATGAAAATAACTATTGTCAATCTACCCGTATCAAAGTATTATCAAATTTATCAAAACTTGTACTTAAACCTGCAGTAATTAAGCATAATAAAGAGTAGCATATCACGTAGCAACCACTACGGCGTAGCACGTAGCACTATTGCGTCCGAAGTACAAAATTACATAAAGATTAAATTAATAGAGGTTTGAATTGCAACAAAACCAGATTTGTAATTATGTTTAAATTAAAATAATAAATAAGGAATTTGTTCTGTGAATATATATAATGTTGTACAAAGTAATAGTTTTAATGTATTACAATAGTTTAATATTGCTAACTCTAATTACTCTAGTTTAGTACTGATTATAATGTTGGCTGACCAACGTAGTACAAATGAGCAGTTTTGTAATTTTATAGTATTGTGGGATAAAATAATTAACAAGCAATGAATACACTCTGTTTAGTGAGTGTTATATGACTATTATTATGGCTTCTGGGCTTTTTAAGGGCTTATAGCTTATAGCTATATTTTAACGTACCAAATATAGTGTTCGTTACATTAATATTACATTTTATAATTTTTATTAGATACAGGCAACTATACAATATACAGTTATAAAAATCCAAGATTAACATTTACCAAGCCAATTTTTTTAAACTTAATACGTACATAAAAACGTTCAAAAGTAATTTAAAAAATATCCTCAGTAACATAAAGCTATCAGCAACTATCTCGATCAGGAAACGGAAGCCTTGAAATGAGGCGCATTAGATAAGTGCTCGATGGATAGACACCATTTTTCTGCCAACTTAAAATAAAGCAGCGATAGCCGAGGTGGAGACCGTAGGACTGGAAAGTCAAAGGTCTCGGGTTCCAACCCACAGCACACACCTCTGACAATAAATCGTCAAGATTCGTGTTCTCGAAGATATGTGTGAATTTATCATATAAATTATCGCTCGCTGTCGATAAAGAAAATATCATGAGAAAACCTGAAGGCCCGAGAGTGCCTAAAAAGTGCTCGAGCGTGTGTGAAGTATAACAATCCGCACTTGACCAGCGCAGTTCACTATGCCTTACCCTTCTCATTATAAGAAGCCTGAACGCAACAGTAGGATATGTATTAGATCATGCAAGGCTGCTATTATTATTTTTCACTTATTTCTTTTTAAATTTTTTTACACGTTCAAATATAAATTATAAAAGTTTTAAAACTTTAAAATTCTACATTTTAAAAATAAAGTACAAAAAAATATTTAAACATATAAAAAATAGTCCCCACCGGCATCAGATGCGGAGACCAAGCTACCGGTGGTTAGGGCTCCAGTTCTATATTATTAAAAAAAAAGGAAGTCCTCTATTTTAAGCTATAAGGTGGTAGATCTTTGTGAATGAGCTCGAGAGCAGAAGCACCAAAGCCTCACCTTTAACCTGCAACCAAATTTGGTGATGTCACCAGGCCCTGAAACTGAACGGAAATAAGTCATTGATTTGCGTGTCATATATTTTAACGTGTTCAAGCGCCCCTTGGGGCCCATGGAAATAAATGATTTGATTTGATATAATATATATATATCTATCCTACTATCCTACGCATAACTGCGCCGTCTATGTGTTCTATTTATATTTATTGTTATTTGTACCTTTTAAAAATATAAGTTATGTCAAAAATGGCGGGTTAGAACTAGTTGCAACCGCACACCATTGTCTAAACATAGGTGTATCCCAATGACTAATGATATTCAGGGTCTGATGACGGATTCTGAAAGGTACGCGAGTTCTATTTTTAAATAATCTATGTGTCTAACAAGTCTTTACGTGGGCTGCTGAGATGTTCTAATATTAATCAACGCAAGACCTTTTCTATTTATGGCGTTAGTTATTCGTGGAATAAAGTATATATTTAGATGTTGTCAATATTTTTATCGCAAACTCACTTGGTTTAAGTGTTATCTGCAATATGATTTCCTAGGAGTTATAGATATTTTATTCATTGAACTTTAAGGTAACGAACCTCAAATAATTATTTTTAAATTATAATATTTCACTGCAGCATGCAAACTGTATGGTTGCAGAAGTTGTATCAAAGTATTTTTAATTCCAGTCTAATTGTGACTTTTACTATAAAATTATTCTCTTTGTGAGCTTAGTGATCATGTTTATATAACTGGTATATGAAGATGAAACTTTCATTTAGACGTCTATCATTTTCCTAAATTAAGGTCCAGTTTCTAAAATTCTCGATAGTTCTTATCCGACTCATAAAATATAACCTGACTGTATTCAAAAGTGCCACGTTGCAATTAACACTTGAAAAAGAGCTCAGCTATCATTTGACTTTAATAAATATAAATAAATAAATATTTCACAACTCACACACAACGCCATCTAGTCCCAAACTAAGCAGAGCTTGTACTATGGGTACTAGAATACTGATACACAAATACTTCTCTTTTGTAAATACATACTTTTTATACATAGAAACACCCAGACTAAGACAAACCCCCATGTTCATGTACACAAAGATTTGTCTTCAGTGGGAATCGAACCCACGACCTCGGCGTCGCAGGCAGGTACACTAATCACTCCGCCATCCGGTCGTCAATGTTACAGTTGTGAAATTGGGACTAAAAATGACTCTAAATTTAATGATCTTTCAAAAACTCAGTATAACAAGATTTAAAATTGGAATGTTTTTTGTAAAGCAAAGTGTCAAATATTTGGGTCATAGCTAATAAGACTCGAGAACAAAACTGAAGTCTTTGTTCGAGTACATACACGATGTATTATGCAAGGCGTACTATGTATATACATATACGCAGGTGAAGTACACCACAATACAAACATGACGTGTACCGGCAGCAATATTTTGACTGTGACATATCTTTACGACGCTCTACATCCTACTCACACACACACATATACATACATAGATACCCTCGGCAATAATGCCATTCCACACATTTCAGGTAATAATATACACCGCAAAATCTCATATTTCGTAGTCTACGTTGCCACCACATGCTGGGGTAGATGTCAAATAAATATTGTAAAATCTTGGTACGACTTAATGTAATCGCTGTACACATATTTTTATTTGGCATATAAAATGGCAAATAAATAAATAAAATAAATACTAAATATCTCACAACTTACACACAACGCTATATAGTCCCAAACTAAGCAGAGCTTGTAATATGGGTAGTAGAATAATTGATACTGATACATATATACTTTTCTTTTGTAAATACATACTTATGATACATAGAAACACCCAGACTAAGACAAACCCTCATGTTCATGCACACAAAGATTTGTCTTAATTCGCAGGCAGGTAGGTACACTACCCACTCCGCCATCCGGTCGTCAAATAAAAATATGTTAGAAAAAAGATGCGTATAGGCGTTATGTTATGTGGACACAGGCCTATTTAACCCAGAAGGGTGTGGCAGAGGTTGACAACACCCACATTTCACCTGTTATAATCAGGTCCCATGGGATAGGAGGTAAGTCTATCACCATTCACCATGCACAATTCCAACTCCGTGCTGCTATTGTGAATTGCTAGATGGAAAGTTCACAAATAACACTCTTGCCCGACCAGGGAATCGAACTTGAGGCCTCGCGGTGAGCAATACACAAATTATATTGCTAGACCAATAAGGGAGTCTCTGTGTTCATGTCTGAAAAATTAAAGTCAAAGAAGTATTTCAGCACTGTAATATTTAAAATTCTTAAATACGGGTGTTACTCACGTAATGTTGGTCTATTTAGTCGACCGCCAGTGCAAGACTGGCTGCGACTCAGGCGCGACGTATCGCACTCTCTTGATAATGCCTAGACGTATAGGCGAAACCGCGTTCGACTAAATAGACCAACATTACGTGAGTAACACCCGTATTTCATAATTTTAATAATGTTACAAACTCACGTCAGTTTTAATAAAAATGTTTTTATTCTTGTTTCGTATTTCAATATTTGTCTAGTATAGACAGTGATTTTTCAAATCTACGCGCTTTGGTACAAAAATGTTTGTTAGAAAACTTATATAGAATAATGGAGCTCTATGTCAACTCAAAATTGAGTTCATAAATAGATCCAAAGAGTAATTCAGTACTAGATAACGGATCATTTCTCTGTTATACATACTTGCGCATAAGTTATTCCGACAGCTCTCAGGTATAATGTTACATACAAGAAACTTTGACTTTTGTGTTGACTAGCAGCAAGACGTGATCTGAGAACCAAGTACCTAGTTTTCTGGGTATTTTTTATGAGTGTATAGAATATATTATGTACTAAAATCCTGCATTGGACGAAACTGTATTTTTCAACACTTACTATCGTTTGTTTGTTACGTTTGTAATCCACAATTAAACAAGTATGTAAAAACTAAAAGGTCGCACTGAAAAGAACGGTTTAGAATTGCACGAAGCAGTTAAAACATACTTAGCCGTATGCAGCGCCCCTTAGTGAACTCCACTGCGGATGACGTTACCTACGACAAACTTATTATTTGCGGTTGGTACAATAATCGTTTTAAAGATTAACCGCAAAAGTAAGTTTGTTTTTTATTGTATATACTTTTCCGGGATAAAAGTACCCAGCCCAGGATATAAAAAAATAATTATACCAAGTTTCATCGTAATCGAACCGGTAGTTTGTTTGAAGAGTGTGGTTTGAAGATTGCGTTTCATTCTCTTATACCAAAGCTAAATATATCGTTGCCTTCGTAACAACAACTTCACGTAATTAATTTATGTGCAAGCTCATTTAAAATAAAAAATGGGAGATAGAGCCATCGCAGGACAACTTATAATTAATTGGTTAACTCAGGGACCTAGAAAGTTTTACAGAACTGGGTAACCTACAATGCTGTATGCCATATAGTAGTTTTAACTCCACTCCGATACCACTTATACCAAAAGTTGGGATGTTGTATATTTTATTTCATAGAACTTAGTAAAGCCTAAAAACCTTTGTGCGAATATCTATTATGCAACTATAGCTACTATAAAATATTAATGATTGATGTTTTAGAATAAAAATTTTTGTATTTATTGTATTTATTTATTATCAAAAAGGGTTACATTTTGTAGGTTTACAATTTTTCTGCCAAACTGCTTAGCAGTTTGTCGGCAAAGAGTTCTCTTCTGTTTACAAGTCATTTAGTATTATAATAATATAATAATGTATATTTATTCATCTCCACAAATTACAAGATTTACAGTTTCTTATTTCAATAACAGTTTGGTGTGACATATTATATGTAATTTGTGGGCGATCTGGTGTCCAAACTAAGCCGAAGCCTGTATCTTAGAGCACCAGGCCCCCCCATACATCAGATTGTAATAAATTTTATCCAAACTAAGTAGTAACAATATACGTTTTGTAAGGTAGGTATTTCGTATTATAACTCAAATGTAATTAAGAGCTAAGATTGTACAATGCACATAACAATGTTGTACTCGTAATGTCGATACTTTTATTATATATATTTCTCATTTAATTATATAACTTATTTTTTGCGTTTTTAAAAGTCATATTTTAAATAAGTCAAAAAATTGTTTTTCCATTCATATTAGACCAATGGCCTTTCGTAATAAATGTGTTAGGTCTTTTTATCGTTTTAATTTATGTAAAAGAAAAACTTTCAGCGTCTTTTCCTACAAGAAAATTTTCTACAATGACAACAAATATCTACAGAGATACATTAAAAACTGAATGCGCGAATTCTGGACCAGGTAAGATTTGGCCAGATAAACGCTATAGCGGGAGAAGAAATTTACTACGCAACACTATTCAAATATTAGGGCACTAACCTTTTAATGATGCGGCAGCCGTCCCCTCAGTGTCCGCGCTTCTCGTCTTCTTATACAGCAATACAAAAAGGATATATGTGCAGCGGGGTCGCTACTTCCGCTTCCGGAAGCGAAAGCGTAAACGACGTGCGTGTAGATGCTAGCGTGGATTTCAACTGGCGCGGCGCGGCGCGGTGGGTGCGCATGCGGTGGGGTGCGCGAGCGGCAGTGTCCGCTCGATAAGTCAATGCACACTAACAAGTGAAGTAGTGTGCGTGAAATACTAAATGATTGAATGAAGGATTCGCGCTTGGCGCGAACATTTGCCCCCGGTCTTAAAACAAAGAATTGGTTTTAAGAAAAAATAGCGGGACAATAAAGAGAAAAAAAAAATGATGCGATAATAAACGAATGGAGAGTGAGATAAACCAATATTGTAAGACGACCGGGGTACAAAGAAATTATTGAGTCGGTAAAGCGCATAAGCGGACGACAGGTCTTTTATAGATGCCTGTCGCCGTTTTGACAGTGGCGACCCTACAAATAGAATCACTGCCGGGGTGAGTCTCAATGACAACACCCAATGGCCAAGAGAGCGGGGGCATATTGTCACTAATGATCAAAACAATAGTTCCAATAGAAATTAGATTGGAGGGTGTGTTCCACTTTCCACGAGCTTGTAATAAGTGAAGGTACTCCAATTTCCAGCGGTTAGAAAATGATTGGATCATTTGATCCAACAAGCGGTAGCGTTTTAATAAGTGTGCAGGTTCATTAGGAACTGCACTAGAAGGTAAATGATTGAGTGGTGCAGTCATTAAGAAGTGAGACGGCGTTAAAGCAGCGGGCTCTGACGGATCCTCACTCAATAAAGTTAGCGGACGCGAATTTATGACGCTTTCAATTTGAGTCAGCACAGTCAATAGTTCCTCGTATGTCAGCAATTGCGAACCTATTGTTCGGTGCAGATGCGTTTTGAATGATTTCACCATAATTTCAACATTTCCAGAGAAATGTGGACTTCTTGGCGGGATAAAATGCCACAGTATACGGTGCTCGGATAGTTCACTCGAAATAGAATTATTATAATCATCTGAGTTTACAAGCGAATAAACTTCAGATAAAGCATTCTTAGCGCCTACGAAATTAGTCGCATTATCGGAGTACATAACTGATACGGAACCTCGGCTAGCGAGAAAGCGTTTGAAAGCGGAAAGAAATGAGCCCGTACTCAAATCTGTGACGAGTTCAATGTGAACTGCGCGCGTGACCATACAAACAAAAATACACATATAGGCTTTTATGGAACGCACTCCGCGTTTTCTATATGGGATAATGCTTAAAGGCCCTGCGTAATCCGTTGACGTAAATTTAAAAGCAGTAGCTTCGTTCACGCGGCAAGCGGGAAGATCACCCATAAGTGGGTATGATGGCTTAGGATTAGCCTTAAAGCAGAGATTACATTTATGTATTACTGATCTAATAGCGTTGCGGCATGACAAGATCCAATATCTTTGTCTTAATATAGACATTAAAGTTACCGGACCGGTATGACAATTAGAGCGATGATAATGTGAGATTATTAAATCAATTACATAATGTTTACGCGGTAATAGCATCGGATGCTGTTGATTATAAGACAAGCCTGCTTTTCGAAGTCTACCTCCAACTCGTATAATACCGTTTTCGTCAAGAAACGGTACAAGCCTTTGAATTGCATTCGTACAGCGAGCACTTGCTTTGATATTCTTAATAATATCAGGAAAACATGATTGTTGCAGAGCTTTGAGAATTTGCAACTCAGCAAAGCTCATGTCTTCAGCGGTAAAAATATTAGAACGCGGCAATTTTTTAATAAATTTATATATAAAGGCGGTAATGCGTAAAAGTTTATTCCATGAGGAAACGCGGATTGAGAGGTCTAACAGCGGGTTAGGAGCCTCGTCAGTTATATGCGTAGCGGGCAGAGCAATAATTTTCTTAGATTCAGGCAATTCGGAATCGATTTTAGCGGGCACTATCGATTTGATAGGCCATTCACTAGGATCCTGACAAAGCCATGCGGGACCAGTGAACCATAGCGGGTGATTAACCAACTCAGCTGGCGAAAGTCCTCGAGACAGACAGTCGCTAGGGTTGTCTGTTCCAGCCACATGATAGAAGCAATTAGCAGGAACGGCGGCGGTAACCTTTGTAACTCGCGTAGCTACAAATGTTTTAAATCTATGCGGAGAAGCGGTGATCCATTGTAATGCTACCATGGAATCAGATAAACAATAGATTTTGTCAATAGAATGACGTTTACTATAAGTATCAATTACGCGGCGAACTAATTTTGCCATAAGCAGACAAGCGCAAAGTTCTAATCTAGCGATTGAGATAGTTTTTAACGGAGAAACTTTTGATTTGGCACAAATCAGGCGAATAATTGGCACTGATTCTGTCTGAGTCCGAACATAGATGGCAGATCCATAACCATGTTCTGAAGCGTCAGAAAAAGCAATTATACAAATTTTTGAGTTTAAACTAACACCGAGATGGCGCGGAAAGCGTAATTGTTGAATGCATGGCAACTCGTGAATATATTTCTGCCAAATACCTACAATTTCTGAAGGTGGGGTATCGTCCCACTGTAGTTTTAAAATGTGAAGTTTTTGTAAAATAAGTTTAGCGTAGAAAACAACCGGAGCGATAAGACCTAGTACATCATATTGGCGTGCGATTAAAGATAAGATATTGCGCTTAGTTACTGGGCGGTGTTCAATGTTCACATTAAACATGAAAGTGTCACAACTAGGCGACCACTGTAAACCTAGAACTTTTAAATTCGATCCGGGCTCTTCGAAGTGGATATTGGCGACGTGTTGATCCGAAATCGGGAGAGTTTTTGTCACCTCAGGTATGTTACTAGCCCATTTGACCAGTTCAAGGCCCCCGGCCCGTAACGCTTCGCGTAGATTATCGCGGAGCTGTACTGACTCGAGCACTGAAGGCAGCGAGCAGCAAACATCATCCATGTAGGTATTGTTTTCTATAGCAGCCGCGGCGAGTGGAAAACGCTCGCGCTCGTCGGCGCAAAGTTTGCGGAGTACGCGCATTGCCAAAAATGGACTACTACGCATGCCAAAACATACGCGGTTAAATTGATAGGTATCTAACGGTAAAGCGGAATCGAATCTGTATAAAAACTTTTGGTATTTGCGGTCATTTTCATTTACCAAAATTTGCAGATACATCTGTTTGATGTCGGATGTAAACGCAACTGCATATAAGCGGAAATCTAAAAGAATGGTAAACAAGTCATTTTGTAAATTTTGTCCCGTATACAAAATGTCGTTAAGTGACAACTTTGAATCGGTAGCGGCGCTCGAATCCATAACCATCCTATATTTAGTGGTGGTTTTATCCAAGCGAGCGATTGCGTGATGAGGAATATAGTATCCTAAAGACGTGTCTACATTTCTAAGCAGCGATATATACCCTTTTTGTATATATTCCTTAATTATAGCATCATATTCCACCTTCAGGGAAGGTGAGGCTATGAGCTTGCGTTCTAAATACATAAAGCGTCTTTTTGCGGTAGTAAAAGAATGACCAAGTGATGTCTCGGGATTGCGTGAAAATGGTAACGCCACAGAATAACGTCCCGATGAATCGCGCGAAACACCATCAGTAAAAATGCGTTCATTTTCTATGTCAGCTGGACTAGAAGGCAATACGCTTGGCACTTCTTCCAGCTGCCAGAATTTTTGAATTAAATTATCCAAATGCGGTTCTTCTGTAACGGTACAGAGAGAGATATGCGAGCGGTAATTATTAGCGTAGGTATTTGAAGAAGCGGTGACCGTGTAATTATGAAGCGAATTATCAACGGTCGATATTGGTGCGGTACCTAAAACTATGAAACCAAAGATAGTTTCAAGTGCGGATGGCATACCAGGTGGCCCTGAAGCGCGCCCTGACAATAATATTTCGGAGAACAACGGAGCCCCAATAAGAAAATCTATTTCAGAAGGCGTACCGATTTTCCTATCTGCCAGCGGTAAATGTTTAACATAAGATAAGCGAGACACATTTACCTGTACGGTAGGTAAACGGTCGGTGATACGATCGAGAACAAAAGCATCTACTGAAATGAAATTGTCGTTAAATCGTGACGACAATGTCGTAGTAACTGCACCTTTTATTGGATTAGTACTACTGCCTATTCCTTTCACAACAGTATTAGGTACCTTATTGGGTTCTAATTTTAATTTTGCACAACATTTCGATGTCATGAAGTTACATTGACTAGCGGAGTCAATCAACCCACGAATAAGTACTCGACGTCCATTCGAGACAGTTGCATAAGCTTCGACAGTACCCAATAAACATGTCGTATCTTCCGGGTCCACCCGTGGGTGCGTATTGCAGAGCGATATGTTTTGATTTAAAGAAGTTAAAACCTGTTTTCCATTCTCTGAGTTTTTGTGACAGAGCAATGTATGATGCTTACCATCGCACTGACGGCAATGATGAAGCGATTTACAAGCGCCACTTGTATGCGTTATACTCAGACAATTAGTGCAACATTTATTTAGTTTCACTAAGTTTAAGCGCTGCTCAACAGATAGTTTATTAAATACTGAACATTTATATAAATTATAATGATCGCTTTGTTTACACGATGGACAACTCGTCGCGAACGGAGCGGAGAATGCGTTGGTTTTTCTAGAAACCGGTTTGTTATCAACGGCGGAAGCGGTCAGAGGCGTTGAATGCCTGCTTAAAATATTACTTTGTTCACGAATATAATCGATTAATTGCGGGTAGGTTTGCGGTTTGCCACTCATGTGCATATCAAAGGCACGCGCGGTTCTAGAATCTAACTTATTTAAAGCAAGTTGCAACAGTAAAAAGTCAGTCAAATCATCTAACTTGAGAGCTTTCAAATTAGAGATAGCACTACAAAATTTATCTAAAAACAATTCAAGATTTTTATTAGTAGCTGAGTTTAATGATTTAAATTCAAACATATTGTTGAAATATGCAACCGCAAGATTATATCTATTATTATATTTATCAATAAGCGTTTGCCAAATGAGGGCATAATTTTCACTTGTGGGTACAATGCCCGAGCAAGTCGCTAGCGCTGAACCTGATAATTTATTTATTAAATATTGAACGCGTTCGTGATCTGATAAATCAGGATTTTCATGGATTGTTCGCTTGAACGATTCGTAAAATATTCGCCAACTCATAGGGTTGCCATCAAACGGTTTTAATTCCAACTCTGGAAGGCGTAAATGAGATTTATGTTGCGGTAAAGTATTAGAATTGGTACATTCTAAACTTTTGACAGCGGGCGGATTAAGTTTATTATAAACGCATTTGCAACCACAATAAAGATCCTCAAACGAATTCAAACTCTGGTAATTTGTTATGTAAGCTGGGTCAATGTTCAACTCGACAACGTTTAATTTATCCACAATTTGAGTGAAATCCGAACGTATACTGTCTATGGAAATCATACCACTAAGGAACAAACTCCTCTCCGTTTCATTACTGAAAGCATTCAAAGACCTAGTGTGAATCTGCTGAATACGAGAAAATATTGCGTCACGCTTACCAATTAATGTAAGTCTTTCAATTTGCAAAGAATCAAGCGCTTTGGCATCCTCAAATGTCTCTTTGGATCTAGACATTATGAAAAGAAATTAAAATATTATTATTAATATTTCTTACAAATATTGCCAATTTACGTAATGACGAAATACGCGTATTGACTGCAGCACTGCAAAATATAATTTCAATTTTTCGAACAAATTGAAATAACAGCGAATTACTAAACGCTGGAATGCGGACGTTGCACACCTCTGCCAACCCTACTGGGCAAGATAAGCGTGATATTGTGTTATGTTACCAAACTGCAACGCATTTATAATGGAACCAGTTTGTAAACACTTATTATTAAACTATGAAAGGTGGAACAGAAATAAATGATATATTTAGCGGCAAGATAACACTAAATACCTAAATATATAGTGTTGGAAGTGAATAGCGATAAAATAGATTTATAGCTATGACCTATTACCTAAATAATTTAGGTTGGTAAAAAATGCGGGGCGTTTTGCGGAGAAATAAAGCTATGATCGAATACCTAAACACGTTAGGTATAAGAAAGCGAATGCGGAAACTTATTAGATATTATCAAATACTTAAAATAAGTTAATAAGTTAAGGAGAGCGGTATTCTGGGGCCATACGGTGACATGGACTTTGAACCCAAAATGGCGGAGCGGAAAAATGCGTATAAGCGTGAAATTTTTGCGAGAAAAAATAGGAATCGCGACTCGAAGGACCAAAAATGAATGCGCGAATTCTGGACCAGGTAAGATTTGGCCAGATAAACGCTATAGCGGGAGAAGAAATTTACTACGCAACACTATTCAAATATTAGGGCACTAACCTTTTAATGATGCGGCAGCCGTCCCCTCAGTGTCCGCGCTTCTCGTCTTCTTATACAGCAATACAAAAAGGATATATGTGCAGCGGGGTCGCTACTTCCGCTTCCGGAAGCGAAAGCGTAAACGACGTGCGTGTAGATGCTAGCGTGGATTTCAACTGGCGCGGCGCGGCGCGGTGGGTGCGCATGCGGTGGGGTGCGCGAGCGGCAGTGTCCGCTCGATAAGTCAATGCACACTAACAAGTGAAGTAGTGTGCGTGAAATACTAAATGATTGAATGAAGGATTCGCGCTTGGCGCGAACAAAAACATTTCCTGAACGCATTACGTCAACACCTTAAGTCTCTTTGTTTGTCCACTACAAAATATAACCCGCTTTCAACGAACACTTACGCTACTATCTATGCAAATCAAGTCGAGCACTTGAACTTAAACAAAAATAAACAAAGTATACTACGACGCTACGACCCAGTGTAGTCGCCGTCACACTGCAATCATTGCTCGAGCCTTCGTACCAACAAAGTCACCACCCGTTTCGTGTATTTGAAAATTTGAGCTGCATTTGAACTCAAATGCTTTTGTTCGTGGACCAGAACACAGGAACAAAGAACTACACACGGTTGTGACGAAGTAATATTCGATAAAGTTCTATTCAGTGGAAGGGTGGGACTTCAAATAATTGTTTGATACAATACAGTCTAAGAATAATGTTGTGACTACCCTTTGTTGTACTGTTAAACTATCCACGTGTATATTCGACGCTTTATCCGATTTTGGCATTGACTTCGAATTGTTAGTTTTTGACACATGAATAATAAATATCACACAAAATACACATAACACCATCTAGTTCCGAAATAACCAGAGTTTGTACTATGAGTGCTAGAATAATTGGTATTAATACGTATATACAAGGTCGCGCGGTGGTTTATGACCGCTCGGCAAAAGTGGAAGGGGCATGCGCAGTGTTCAATTTTAAGGTCTATTTGAAGACGTGCGGAGTGAGGGGGGCGGGTGTGCGCCGACGGCGAGCGATCTTAAACCATCGCGCGACCTTGTACTTTTCTTTTGTAAATACATACTTCTATGTTCATGCACACAAAGATTTGTCTTGAGCGGGAATCATCGAGGTTCTTCTCGTAGACCCCCTAAGAGTCTCGGGGTAACCAAAAAGTGGAATTGAGCGAGAATCGAACCCGCGACCTCAGCATCGTAGGCAAGTAGACTACCCACTCCGCCATCCAGTCGTGTCCATCAATGTTGTATTAACACTTAAGCTGTGTTTAAATATTAAAGCAGGAAAAATAAAAGCGCCGTAAAAAAGTATACACAAACCTACTTAAAAATCTTTGAATAAAAGTGTAATTGCTTTACAATCGATGCAATTTAAATTCCGTGCGTCACGTGAAGAGCACACAGCTTGATCAACTTGATCAGTTATGTATAAGTTGGCTGCAGTCACAACAAAAATAAAAGAAAGTAAAGGAAAGATTCTAACGATACTCTCCGGGAGAAAAGAGTCGCAATCAGCTGTTAGATAAAGTTGGACTTGGCGGAGCGCACAATCTAGAATTGGCGAACAGTTTTAAAAGTGTATCCACGTGTTTTACTCGCCGTGGAGGAACTTTTAAAAATATTCAAGGAGTATGTATTAAGCAAATAAGTATCATAACTTCGAGATTTTAGTCTCAGTTTTGTAAAAATTGTATTTGTGATTTTGTTGCGAAACTTTAGATATTTCTTGTGCAGTTAAGCTCCGTTGCTGCGTTACTTTGTAAGTACAGTTTGTATAGTAAATTGAAACTTATTTACTTAATAGTTAGTACTAGTTTTGAGCTACGCGTTCTCAAAATTTTGCAACTAGTACCTATTTTAAACAAAACTGTTTCGCTCCTGTCGGTTACCGCGTAAGGTAAACTAATCTCTGAAATTCCTAATTGCATTTAGATAATATATTCTATTTGCATTTATCATTTGAGTTTAAGAAAAGGTTTTAAGATATTATTTAATATCGCATTACATCCTACAGGAGCGAGACAGTAAGATTTAAGCGGGTAAGCAGTGACTAATGTTTGAGAACGCATAGCTCAAAATGGACTAAAATTTGGATTTTGTTGCAAAAGTAACTTTTTTTCAGCTTAAAAATATCTTTTCAATTACGTATCACATGTAGCTATTGGAAGGTGGGAACAAAAAGGTATTTGTCCTTTTTATCATACTAAATTATATCTCGATTCAATTCCATAGTTAAATTACATTCTATTCACACTAGGTTTCCAGACACGATTAATTTTAAATTGATACAAATATCATTAATAAAAATTTCTGATCAGTTACAATATCCAAATACATTAAATTGTATGCAATATCCCTTTACAAATATCAAACACAAATTCATAAATATTCCGCTACAAATTATATATATGATGCGCATACGTAATAGATGACTCAAATTTAATTCATGTGAAACGGACATAATGTCCAATTTAATCCCAATGCGAATTCGGTTGAAGTCATAGCGGTTCAGACAGGCAGTGCTTACTCAGAAGTTTGTAACTTCGTCCCGTTCTCCCACCCCTCCCCTATGCCCAGAGGATACGTCGAACGTCCAGTATGTGGTTGAGTTTCGCTGGATTCCAATTTAGCCCTATTTATGCAACACCTTAGCTTCCTAACGGAGATTGGATACTAACTGTAAATACAATTTACTGTTATGATAAGTTCGTTGTTGCATGATACGGAGTGTTAGTATTCAAGTATAGTAAAAATCGCCAAGAGTTAATGTGACATTGATACTTAAGTCTTTCCACACGACGTTTTAAAGTCTGAATCAAACTGAATAAGTTTTTCAATTAATAAAAACAATTATATATTTTCTTATTTCGATTATGCAACTACTTGCTTTTGAAGTTGTTTAATTTAAAAAGAACCGAGCTTCGCAATTACTTCCATTCATCAGATCTGAGCACACCTGAACTAGATTTTACAGGCTAATTTAATTCTGAATAAAAATGCTCATTAATCTGAGTTTGAGTAATCTTCACCCGAAAGTACAAAAAATTAAATATAGAAGGTGCATTCCAAACAACTGTCAGTCAAGTGGCAGAGCGCAATCGCGCGCACCCAGCAATCATGGGGACACATTGTTGCCGTTCCGTGCATCGAGCATTGTGCCCTGCACCTGCGAACCAACGTACCTCTTGTTTGGAACTAGAACACACGGCCCGAGCGTCTTTTCACTGCAATTGTATTACGAGCCATTGTCTCGTTTCATTTTATTCATAGCAATTCAGCAAGACAGCTTTCACTTTTTAGATTACAGTCAAATGTGTTGCTTTTGATGAACGATTTAATGTTGACAGGTTTACAGGACTGATATTTGAAATTGAAATGCTAATGGAGCGGAGCGAGTGATGCTTTGTCTATGTGCTAATGTTATATTATATTTTTTTTAACTGTAAGGTTTTATGCATCGATAATATTCATAACGTTTCTAGAGCGGGGATGGTCGGCCATTTAAAAATCAAGTTATTGGCTGTAGCGCGGTGAAGAGAGAGGGATATCATACTGACATGTGTCAATCAAATTAAATAAAAACAACAAAAATATACATAAATGTAGTACCTATCAAGGAGTACCTATCATAATATGCAATAAATTATGTGCCCACTATTCAAATTATGAAATACGGGTGTTACTCACGTAATGTTGGTCTATTTAGTCGACCGCGGTTTCACCTATACTTTTAGGCATTTTCAAGAGAGTGCGATACGTCGCGCCTGAGTGGCAGCCAGTCAAGCTGCGACTCAGGAGTAACACCCGTTTTTCATAATTTGAATAATGTTCCAAACTCACGTCAGTTTTAATAAAAATATATGTGCCCACAATAATAATAATTTATTAAAGTTTATGAAAAGAGGGAAAGATTTTTCACTAGAGACAATATATGGTCTGTCCGCCTTTTAATGGTATTGGAGTTTTTGTACATATATTCCTATGTGGTTCGGTCCTGCTTCAAGAGGTATTAAAATTGTATTCAGTTAATTACTAATGAGTAATACCTACATAGTAATATGTGTTAAGAGTACAGTTTGACATTTCAAACTTTATCCAATCAATAAGTGTTTCATACTCTACTAGACAGGTTTAATTAGAATATAATATACGAAGTAAGTAGTTAGGTTTCAGACTGACACAAAGGGCAAACAGGCTTTTAATAGCTGTGAATAGTTTATGAAACTAACTTTTGTGAAGAACCTTAGCCGACCGAATTAAGGCAGGTCTCTCTACTACACCCAGTAAAGATGTACCGAAAGAGGTCAAAGATGTAGGTTATGTTATTGTTTCAATGATTTTTTTTTACATGAACTATAATGTTTTTAGAACAATCAATTTCTTTTATCTAATATATTAAAATCTCGTGTCACAGTGTTAGTTATCAAACTCCTCTGAAACGGATAGGGTGATTCTTATCAAAGTTTTTGAGTTTATTTGGTAGTTTTGAGAATATACTTCTCTAGGTGAAAGACGACATACCACGCAAGCGCAGCCGAGGCCACAGCTAGAAAATATAACTTTTGTAGCTCACAATTAAATATTAACCACCTTGACACGATTTTGTTGACGATACTACGTTATTATTTTAAATATTCAAGATTTCTTGAAATTTTTAATGTGTTTTAATGTTTTTTATTATGCATAGATACTGCTAAAACATGAATATTTTACAGTAAAATGGGAATTTGTCTCGCCTTAAATAGAGCTTTTATAACGATGCGTATGCTATTAAGCATTTATTATAATGACTGGAATTGGGAGCAAAATAGTGGTTAATGAAATATTTAACGCGACAACTGTCGGCGCTATTATATTGTTTTCAAGAATTATATTAATTGGTCTCTTTTGTTCGTGTTTTTTATGTAATGATGTTTAATTTCTTGACTTAATATCGCTTACGGCGATACCTTGCCTTGAATTTTATTGTTTTGCAGACAAATGATCAATTATAGGAAATATATTTAATACTACAAATTGTTCGTATAATTATGTCAGTAACAAATACTACACTTAATAGGTATACAGCCGGATTTAAAACAGTTTTACGGAAGTATTTAGAGTGTTTGTCGATTTGTCACTCAGAAATCGAACACAACGACTTCCTTTTTTATCCTTAGAATTCAGAATGTTTACTCAAACACTGTTAATGTAGGTCGTCTATCTTTATCTTATACATTTCTTAGGCAAATAGTGACAAATAACTTCAGCAGGTACTTAGTTTTCTTTTCTATGATAGGGTAGATTTTAAATACAGAGAACACACGTTACACATTTTTTTTTTGTTTTGTAGGTCGCCGAATCGCCAAGATGCAAAATAAACAATAATTTAACAGAAATATAGCGATTTAATTTAACTAATTACTTTTTTTGTATCCATATCAGTAGCTAAAGATCGAAACAAAAATGAACGCGCAAAAAAGCAATCACACTTTTTACATACGAAACAAAATATTTTTTTGCTGCAGGACTATGTCCCGGACATTTGGTGGCATGTGCACATCTATCACTCATATATTGCGTTCGTCTGACACTTCGGACGCACCGTTTTGCTTTTTACGAGCCTTTCAGAGCTCAAATCCTGTTAACCTCTTTTATCTCACCATATGTTAGCCTTCCAGAACATACTCTAAAAACACTTACACAATTTGAATAGGTAATGAAAAACAACCTGACTTTTAAGAAAGGTTTATTTCATTATACCTTTTACGACCTTCCCTGTTTCAAAATAAATTGTTAAAAATACTGAGCTTCATTACGTTTTACTGTTTGTTCTGAAGATGTTTTATACAATTCATTTACGTGAAGCTCCAACTGAGCTCTATTAAGTACTGCTAGTTTGATTCCTACAAGCTTTATGCAATTAAACATTTTATTATTATCTTTATTAACAAATAATTTAAAAAACAGTTCAGTAGATGATCTGATGATCCAATTTGCACATTGAAATTTAAAAAATATGAGAATTTATAATTTGAAAACATTAAACCAAAATTTAAAATAAATGCTATCAACGTGCAGTGTGTAACTGCACAGTTAACACCTATATACCTTTTAAGTAGGTTATATCTCCTCAACAACAAAAATAGTATTTTTCTATTCTATTTTATTAGTTTTCAAATGTCTAAAATAGATTGATCCTCATCTAGTCGCAATATACAATTTTCAGTAGTTGATCATCTGCTAAATATGCACTAAACCTTTGTTACATAGAATACTATTTGGCTTCATAAATGGCAACCGTAATTTTAGGGATATATCAAAATACGTGCTGAAGCCGGATGCTCAAATATCTTTTTGTTATAATCAACGGTATGCCTGGAACACAAACTGTGTCCTATTACACACATACTATGCATACGTATACACGTACTACTACACGAATATAGATTACTTCAGCTGAATTCAAACAAGCAACGAACCAAACATTAGCTGGCTGCAAGTTTTGACCAACAAATTCATTGCGGTGTCTATGACAAAAGTTTTAGTCTTCATTAGCTTTTAATAAACTTGGTTCATTGCGGTTAAACCGTTTTATGTAAACTTAAGTCACGCTATAACAACAAAATCTTAAACAAAGTTAGTACCTGCTTTGATGTTTCTTTTTGAATTCTATGCTTATTTTTTTTTTTGTTGGTTGAAGAATTATTTTTTGTGTTAAAAACTTCTATTTCAATTATATTAAAGTTTCAGAAATATAATGCAGTATTCAGTTCGTGTTAAAGATAAGCACACAACGAAATAAAATGCAATAGCTCTCGTAACATCCTACAAATATCTTTGAGAAAGAGAACTGACTGATCGAGTTACGCCGAATCGATATAAGCAGATAAATTTCACGTTTAAAGAGTCGATAATAGCGAAACTGCGCTCGATCGACATCAATCGATGTCCGTGTAATAACCCTTTATCATACCGCATGCTAATATGTAGCTACTATTTTAGTTCCACTTCTTTTTTCTTCAAATATTTTCAGTATTGAAAGCCATTCCACAGAATAAACCTACACAACCCACTTCCACATTAACAAAATTAATATAAAGCAAGTCTTCATCGTTATGTATCGCTCATATTCACTCGGCACATATTTAACGTTCCTTTTTGCCAGGCGACTGACCACATAAACTAATTCGGGCTAAACAGAGTGTATCACACATGGTTCAAAGCTGTGGTCATCGGGGATCCGTGGTCATCAATCATTCTGATATTGCGTGACGCATCAACTTGCTACGGACGGACGGCGACATTTCTCTCTACGTGTTTATCGAGATTTTGGCCGGTTTGTTCTATGGATGGGTGTCTAGTGTTAATGGCATGTTGTGGCCTAAAATGTTTAATGGTGGTCAGAGTTTGTTTGGTTAGTCTATTTGATTGACAAAATATGCATAAACAGGTATTTGAAAAGGAGAAAATGATTAGCATAAAAAAAAACTGTTACATGAAAATTAAAGCATCATAGAATCAACGAAGAAAAAGAGGTATTAAAATTTATAACCTTAGAATAGATTTAAATATTTATAATTCTGGTTTAAGCATGGCTTAATCGTCTGTCTATGTTTACAAAAAGAGTTGTTAACGTTATTTTTGTTATTGGTATGATTAAAGTACAATCTTTTTTGTTGGTAGTAACTAACGTTATGTAACCATCAATTGTGAGGTTTTGGGTTCGAGTATTGTTATGAAATCTAATACAATGAAAGTTGAAGGTATGGAGTAGGAAATTGTTCCCTATATTAAGGTAAAAACCACAACTTGAATCTTTGAAATCTAGTAATTAGCAATAAATGCGAAAGACTGCCACCAAACAGTTGATTTTATGAAATATAAATTTAAGCTCTCGTTTAAAAATCAAATTTTCACATATATTTTTTTATACCTACTTGATTGCACTGAAAATAAATACACTCTGGACTACAAACCGACTTTCGATGTTGCCTTCCTACAGAATAAACTGGTAAATAAAATATTTGCATGTAAAAAGTATATCGTTTACTGTGTTTTTAACATGGTCAAGCGACGGAATATGTTACCGTTATAAAAGGAATATATTGGTATTATCAGTCCGCAATTTTATATTTGGTTGTATAATTCAACATATTATTATAAAATTTTAAAACATTAAATAGTGGATCTCAAGGATTATACAGAGATGTATGACACAAGCTATCTCAAATATCGATGTTACAAAAATATACAGAGTGAGACTTTTGCCATGTCATTTGACACCAGACGTACTACTTATCCTTTTGACGTACCGAGCAGGTGAAAGCGCATACAGAAACGAGTAATTATTTTTATTTTCCCTTTTTTTTAAAAATTTTACCTAGTTTTTTATTTGTGTCGTCAACCGCGCAAAATTTTTCTAATTTTAAAGTTTTTTTTTCTCAAGTTTATCCTATTTTTTTTTTCCTTAAGACGATGGGAATTGAGGATTAATAGCCGTTGTTTCTGACAATCACAACTATAAATGTTTTGTATGCCGGAATTGTTATATCGGAAATTGTGTTTTTAAGTATAATTTGTATGGTAATGTTTGATGTATGTGATGTGGCTGTACTATATAAATAAATAAATAAATAAACCGCGGTGGTCTCAGTCAGCGCTGTGGAAGTCTTGCAGAAATGTTAGACTCTACAGCAATAATGCTGAGCAACCGCCACTGTTTCCTTACTTATTTGTCTTCTTATTATAATATCTAATGTTGTACCTTTCTTTCCTTCTTATTAAAAAACCTTTACATCGTATTAATAATCACATCACATATCGTATTATACGATACAACGTATTAATAATACATCGTATCAAATAATGCCTTGATACCTTTTTACGACTCGATGAATTCGAGTTTCAGTAACTGTAGTTGGAGGATGATAGTTCCATCATTGTCATCGGTTTTAGTATATTCGCGGCTGCTCTATACAAGAAGATAAATTAAGATGAAACACTGGAACAGCACCATACTGTGACCTCTTTGGCTACGTATCCACGGGAGCTGCGGTCAACTACGTTGCTGTTTTTGTTCGTCAAAAACCAACGAGCACTTGATTAGTATGGCGAAGAAATGAATATATATCTATTCAAAAGGGGGAAAGTTATTTGTGCCGCGCATCTATGATTCAACAACTAGTTTTATATGACGTTTTAGAGCAGTGCTCATCCAGATAAGGCCGCGGGGAGCTGATATTTATTTGTGTAAGTCAAAAACTTATGCACGCGCAGAGTTGGGTTTCTCGAAAAAAAATGTGAAACAAACGCAACGCAGCCAAGTTGGCGAACACGCGGTCATTTGTACACAAATAATTTAATCACGATCGAAATAAGATCGTATTTTGTTTTTATAGCGAACTGTCAAAACTAGATGTCAATTTTAATAATGACAATAAAATGTACGTAATGCCTCAAATTTACGTGGCTCAAATTTAAATATTTTTTTTACATCTTATCAAATGTATTTATGTACGGTATTACGTAGTGTTGATGCGGTGAATATAATAAGAGTTTCTAAGCGATTATTTCTAAAATAGTGCAGTAAGCAGCAATAGTATTATTAATCGTTTTGAAACCGGTATTGTTTCCAACCTGCGTAAATAACTTAAGTACCGAGGTATTAAATAAAAAAATTTAAATAAAAAATATTTATTTCTATTAACTATTACTTACATGGAAACGAAACTTAAATTTTCATAAACATAAAACGTCAGAATATACAAATAATATTTTAAATTACTAGACTTAAGTCTATACAGAATGGCCTATTTATATCGTAAGTGTAAGTCTGTAATTATAGGACATATACAAATTTATTCTTTGAAACCATGACATCGATTTAGTAAAGGCAAAACCTGCCACCCTTTATATATTTTTGAGGGCGTCCCATACCAATATATCAGCGAAGAAAACAATAGATTTTATATCTGGAACGTGAAATCCTAAACATCTGTTAATACAATAGGCCACCAATCTTTACTACAGCTCGTTCCACGCATAACCTCAACACATAAGTCAGTATAGAGAGTGTAAACACAAATTCACATTTCGTGTATGACTGCAACGCGCTCGGATCTAGTCGCAAATAATAAATATTTGCACGATACGGTAGAGACCGACAGCTCGATGCCGAATGTAGTATTCAGGTCTTGAAATATTGGGAAACTCGAAACGCATAGTAAACTACGAGACTTTTATGCATACTGTATTGAGGTTTTGAAACCTAGCTTCAGAACGTTAAGCCGAGACTCGCTTGAATAAATTATCAAGTCGGGTAGACGTGACTTCGGTGACTTATTTCAAAGGATTCGACTTTGAGTGGCAATAATCTTTCAAAGCACGCGTTAAGTGAGTGCTGATAGCTGATGTAATAGATAATAACTTGATATTTAATACTTGGTACGACATAATTTAGGTAGGTTAACTTTGTTTAGGTTAGTACAAATCAATGACAAGTTACCCGTAAAGGGGTAGGTATACCAAAAAGGTTGTATTCTTTATTTATCATTATTATGACATGCCTACGTACATCCCATGGGCGTAGGTGGAGACAGTTAGACTCTTGAGCGCCGTGTTTTCGTAGTTACATAATATGGGTTTAATTTTAATTTTATAAAGTTGATATCTATATTTATGGTCAAATCATATCTAAAAAACTAAAATACATGTTTGTTCGTGGCCATTTTATCATACGTACTCGTCGGTTTCACCTTATATGAGTATCTAGTTAAATTTATATTGAATTTATGTTTGCACTGTCTTATTATTCTAATGAAAGTGTTCACTTGCAAACTGGAGCATGCTACTTAGTTGCCATGGTTACAAATGTCAAGGTACGAACATCAACGCACGACCTACATGCGTGCTTTTGTTATTATCAAGGAAGGTACGTTCCTGGTTCTTTGATTGTTAGAAAGGAGATGTATTCTACAGAGTATTGTTTTAAATATTCTGCTTCACCATTCTGAACTTCAAACTTTGCTGCAGCAATTTTTGAAATAAACCAACATTTTGATTTTTATTTTGATTAGTGCCATCACAATTCTTAATAAGTGTATATTAAAATTAAAAATCGACTTCAATTCCAAAAAATGCACTAAAAAGTAAGAAATACATAAGCAATATTGAACGTCTTGCCTCATCTAAGTATAACTTGGAAGAATACTGTAAACGGCTTTAAGGTGGCTTTAATATTTAAAAATGATCCTCGTACTCCTTACCGGTGTGGAGTTGTACCTTCCAGCATAGCTCAGCAATATGAAATGCTGACTGCTTGATGCAAATTTCTGAGTGGCTTTGGGTTACGTAAAATCATATTTAACCTTTAAAATTTGAGGGTTGCCTCAATTTCTCTAGGATACCACCATCACATCGTGACCTGAAGGCACAGTTATACTTTTTCAAACAAAAAAAAACAGCTTTTCATACCTGTCCACTGTTTGCACAAAGCATTATTAGTTTTCAAGCATCGATGTCTATTACAAATATCTGATTTTTATACAAAAAAAAAATAATAACTAAATATATTTTTTTATCAAAAATATATTTAAAATGGAGTATAATAAACTGTGTAGGTGAAACATAAAATGAACCTGTATGTTTATTCAAGCTTTTATGATTTTATTTTCTCAACATCTTCAATTTTCTAGAAAAAAGATCAATTTTTAAAATATCTTTCTAGATTACTATGTTACTTCAGCTTTTAAAAGAAAAGCTGTTCTGTCAAACGAAGCACTTAGTCTAAGTCTTAGGTCTATTTAATCAGCGAGATTGAATAACTTTCTGCGTCAGATAATATTAATATTGATACATCAAGAACTTCATTAATCTCAGTTCTTGAGTAACTTCCTTACTTTAAAAACCTGATATATTCTGGTTAAGGCAAGAAAAAAGTAGTGAACTCGGTATTTTAATATTTGCTCAGCAATAATAGTAGCAATAGTCATTCTAATTTTCTTTAAAGTTTCTTATTACTATTTTTTTTTGTGTATGAATAGTTAAATACCTTAATATAATTACATTACAATTACAATTGTAAGTATGAATATCTTAATTCTGTTAAAAAAAAATATTTCAATTAGTTATTGGTGCACTATTAGAAAAACTATTACATTGAAACTGAAACCGATTTGTTTGCGTCAAGATTATTGTAGATATTTTTGTGTTTTCTATTATTCCGACTTATTGGTTTCTTTTTTTGTTTTAAAGGTGCCCGATTTATATCACCTTTTTTATTCCTTCCAAGAATGGCATATGTCATACCAAACATCAAACCGTTTAATAAAGAATATCCCACCCAAACACCAATTTATCGTAAGAATCTGTGTGACATAAGGAAAATGGACAATTTTATTTACAGAAAGCTCAAATAAAGCCAACATAAAAGGTTGGGAAGTGAACACGGTGGGTCAATATTTGCTTCTCGTCAGGCAAAATTGTGGGTGAACGCACTTGACGCCGGACTAGTGAAATTCAAATAGCGTGGTCACCTTCTTACAAATTGTTACTGTGTCATGTCTCTGTTGCTATACGTATACATACAAAAGAGAGCTGGTGGGGCCAGAATCATTTCCACTTTAGTATTAGGTTTATTATAATTAATTAGCGGCGCTGGATATATTGATAAAAAGTAGCCTATATATATAATATATAAATATTAATCCAAGCTATAAACTACATGTGTGCAAAATTTCATCAAAATCGTTACGGTAGTTTTTGCGTGAAATATCCATACATCTAAACAACAACATCATCATCATAATCATCATCATTCAGCCGCTCGTAGTCCACTGCTGGACATAGGCCTCTCCCAATTTGCGCCACAACACCCGGTCCTGCGCCTTCCGCACCCAGTCCCCTCCAGCGACCTTCTTCAGGTCAGTCTACCTGGCAGATAACAAATTTTCGCATCTAATATTAATAAGGATGAAATATATCCTGCTATCCTACCATATGAACATGCTGCGAATCTTATCAATGCCTAGCTGCTATTAAAAACGCATTTTAACATAAAATCCACAGAAACAAACGTCATTAAGTCGCAAAGTGTCTATTCTTATGCTTATGTGTAAAATATATATACTGTATTCATTTTGGCTATCGGAGATTAAACAACCCTAAAAATAGAACGTAATTACACTCTTCTTGGTAATCACAATATCAAATATCTTGTCCTTACTTAACGGTCATCTTTATTACAGACAGTACTTGTTACAGACAATAAATTCCAAACAATTTTACTTAATTTTATTATTATTTATTTTCAAAGAGAAACGTTGTCGTTATACCAATGTATTTTCGTATAGAAAATCTAATGTAAAGTTTTAATGTCTTTTTAATAAACATAAATATAAATAAATGAAGCTTGAATGTTGATTTTTACTGACTTTAAGAAAGTGAATTAAGATAGATAGAAGTCTACCAATCCGCACTTGGCCAGCGTGGTGGACTATGGCCTAATCCTTCTCGTCATGAGAAGAGGTCCGAGCCCAGCTGTGGGACATGTTTTAGATACAGGGCTGCTGCTATAAGCACCGTTTTGAGTCACTTGTAACCATAATTTCGCTAAATTTTTATGTCCACACTATGTTTGCCGGTTTAAAACCGTCACTTGAGAAAGTTTTGTTCCTGGAGATCCTATTGTAAGTGGGCATAAAGTTTAACATTAATTATCTCTACTTGAAAGACTTAACGACGTTTATATTGACAGTGATTGATGTTAATAGGTTCCGTAATTAAAAGCGTCCATACGAAATTTGCTGAATATACCAACAAACAAGAATTAGAAACTAAACTGTTCTTTTTCAGGAAATTTACCAGAAACCTATAATTTAAAGTCATTTATAATATTTTAAAGCAAATTTAAGCTTTGCTGTGCCTTTTTGTATTTTATATAATATTGAAGTTGAAAAATTAAGAATCCATCAGGACTCGAACCTGCACCCCCTGCGTATACGAGACTGTATTGTGTTGATCTAAATTAAAACGTACTGTATGTGACTAAGTGACTTATCACTCATCGCTTAAGTGACGCTAAATCCAAGTAAGGTTCGTCTAGCTAAGGTATATATTATTATGTATATATTATTATAAACCTATGACGCTGGCACAAAAAAGAGTTGAGAAATTTCGAGTCTAGCAGCATACGAATCCATAGCTGAATTGGCAAAGCACTTGGGGCGTATACCCAGGAGGTGCAGGTTCGAGTCCTGCTGGGTTCTTAATTTGTCATCTTTAATATTAAATTAAAATTTAAAGCCAGTGCTCAGCTCAGCTGTAAACTCAAGCTACAGTGCAACATTTTGTCTGACTTTCGAGATAGTGTTCAATTCACTCACATTTATGTCCATAATGTTGAGTAATTTGAAATTTAGTACGGTAAAGGGAGTAAAAGATAAACGCTGTAATCATTCTAGCTTTCAAGAATTAAATACTAAACAAGTCTCTTATTTTTAATTACTGTTCAAGTGTTCACGTTAGTTGAGTGTAGGTAGGTATACAATTTTTCCCTTTATAAGGCAGTGAAACTTTTATCTAAAATACGTTTATTTTAATTTTAAACCTTATATTGTTCATCGTGTCCTTTTTTTTACGAGTTTAATATTATTATCTTTGTACCATGACATCTTGAGCGGAATACAACACCTTCTCCCTGGTAATACAAATCAGAGTTTAAAAACCATTATGACTTAAACCTCCTTGTTCTCTTAAAAACGTAAAACTACTAATCGGTAGTAATAAAATGTACTTATACTAGATCTGCTTTAAATATTTCTGGCACGTACTGCGGTGGACGTCTCCAGACTGCACCTGTATCTAAAAAGTATACGAAAGCAGCTTTTAGTTTAGTCCCAGTGATTTCTTTCGCGAGAATTTTAATAACTTGTTTTAACCCCGAGGTTCCACTGAAGCGAGGCAAAGTATTTTCAATCTATTGGATGTGGATCGACATGACGTGACTTACAGTGGAGGAAAATTGTCTATCCTGTTCCATATCACAAAGCATTTAAAGAAAGCCGATTGTTAACATTGTATTGCACCCATCAAAATAATTTCATTATAATATGTTTTTTCATCACTGCTCAACTCGGTTTAGGAATATTTTATAAATCATATCATAACTCAAAAACAATTCTCTTGTAGTAAAAATAATCTCTACGTCATCTTGCTTCCAAATTTAAAAAATATTTTTCAAATATTATTATTTAAAAGAAGAATGCAAAAGAATTCGAATTTGAAGTCAAATATTTTTTTTTGAATTTGGAAGCCCGGTACCATAACTTTTATTTTTCTCGTATAAACTTTTACTAAAGGACAAATAGTTTTTAAGTTACGATGTGATTAATAAAATATCCCAAAACCGTGAGTGATGCATCTAATATTGATTTATTGAAAAGGGGCCTTATTTCTCAAGTATAATGACATTGACTACTGCAATGCTAGCAAGGTTGGTAGTGACTTGGCTTATGTGCTAGCACTGCTGACGTTCACAAACGATGCATAATAATTTTCTGTCATATGAGTTTATTGGCATCTCTCATATAGCGGGCAAAAATAACTTACATCAGAATCTCCCTGCCTTATTAAGCTCATATTTTATAATTTATTTTCCATCATCTAGCTATGCAAAGTGTACACACATGTTAATAGCATGTAAACTAAATGTACACAGGGCTGTCTACATCATGGCAATGTTGGTAGTTATGTTATAATTGTGTTTGACGAGATTGATTGGTGATTAGACAATCAGAATATACATAATTTATCGCAATTAGTTTAATCCTTGGCAGTTAGATGTACTAGTTATCTACGTACTGGCCATCTCTTTAATAGCTTAGTCCTACTCTATTCAATCTCGATAAGCTGCTTACATTAATCCGTTAAAAAACACAAGTGTAAGTGTCAAATATCTTTATGAAGATGCAGTAATAAGTAATGATAACGTCATCGTTTTTTAGATAATGTACTTAGCCTTTCATGTTATCTTTGTAACTGGCTCTATCTAATGTTATGTAATATTACTACTGTAAATTAATATGATTAATTACATAATAATACATACAAATTGGAAACGTACCTACATAAAATATGTTGCACAATCAGCGGTCTTATCGCTTAATCAAAAAATAAATAAATAAATAAATAAATTAATTAACATGACTCACTCTTCTCATCACTCTATAAGTGTATTATAAAAGTTAATCTTCTCTTAATTACAAACTAGATACACAAAACTAAACATTTCTATTTCTTCATGCAGAACTAAACTACATTACATGAGAGCTGCTTTGTGTTTCATCCATTAAGTACTCTCTTCTCTTGACACAATCCAGAGAAACCATCTAGCCAGCAGCGCTACTGCGAATTGTAATTAGGGTCTTAATTTTGCCGAAGCTTTCAAATGCTTAGCCCCGATTCAGACACCCAAACAGTGACGTAAGAAGATTATGGTGTCAGTACCTTGGTTAAGGAGCTAACAGTTGGTCGAACTTGGTGTCATCGAACCTCAATCCCGGCGCGCTATCGAACCATATTTCATCACATTCCTGTCTCATCATCGTAGTAGAGTAGAGTATTCTTTATTTTACACCAAATTTACAGTTTGACAATAAATACAAGAACAAATTTAATAGTTATTTATGGTACAAGTGAGAAAAAGTTTATATTTCTGTTGTGAGTGCCTATTTTAAATCTTGAGCTTGCGAAGTAGTCTTAAATTAAATCACGAGCGCAGCGAGTGATTCTAATAAAGACTACTTCGCAAGTGAGAGATTTAAGAGGTCACGAACTGGAAATTAAATTTTTCTTACGCGTTACATACAAAACTTTTCACCTCTTCCAGTGAGAAAATATTAAGATTTAAATAAACTCGTACTCGATTGCTTAACTTTGGATAATTCTATGTAATACGACAGTAGAGAATACCGATTCAGAATGCGTTTTAGCGCCTTCTGAAAGTCGCCACTTATTAAATATGTCGTATGCTTTCAAATACTTCTCACGTGATTTTTCTGGTAAAAAGCAAACATCTGTGTACTAGCTTCTAACTTGCTTCTACTAGCAAGTTGTTTCAACTATTCTGAAGTTCCACAAAGTTCTTTATCACTTGATACACTTTTTTTTTGTTAAAAAATTGCAGTCAACGATTAAACATAAACTGAAAAGAATTTAAAGTTCCCTGCGATGAATGACACTGACATAGACACATTTTTTTTTTAAGAATGCGTTTGGAAGTTTGTTCCTTAACATTTATGTATGGAGTCTAATATTAAATACTTAATTTTTATTAAATTTAATGGTTAATCACGAATATAAAAACATTAAAGTACTAAATAAGCGTGTATATAATTTAAAATAATTAAAACGTATCGTTTGTAGTTTTTAAATAAAATTGATGTCAAACAACAAAACAGCCACCATGTAGGTTATAACCTACATGGTGGCTGTTTTGTTTTTATTAGCGCCTATTCATTGGAAGGATTTAGTGTTTCGAAATTTAAATCACTTTGCCTCACTAGTGAGTAATAAGCGTTATTACTCACTGAATTCTCGCAAGCAAACGATCTTTTTCGTGCTGGTGTGGTGAAAATTATTTTTAAATGCACAATGGGCGGCTTTATCGCTAAAGAGCAATTTCTTACAGGCAACCTTTGGATGGATAAGAATATGGTTTGTGTTGCAGGCAATATAGGGTAATGTAGGTGTATTATGAAAAATAAAAATCTAAAGGAAGTCTTATAGATAATATTAGCAAAAACAGACATATCCTAATTGTAATATAATTGTGTATATTTGACGACCGGATGGCGGAGTGGGTAAAGTACCTGCCTGCGACGCCAAGGTCGTGGGTTCGATTCCCACTTAAGACAAATCTTTGTGTGCATGAACATGGGGGTTTGTCTTAGTCTGGGTGTTTCTATGTATAATAAGTATGTATTTACAAAAGAAAAGTATAATATATAATTATGTATTAGTATCAGTTATTCTAGTACCCATAGTACAAGCTCTGCTTAGTTCGGGACTAGATGGCGTTGTGTGTGAGTTGTGAGATATTTATTTATTTATTTATTTATTAATATTTACACATATCTTACAATAGTTAAATACACTATAATCATCTACTAAAATCATCGTATTGTATCCTTAGGTTCGGTTACACGCTCCATCTCACTTGCGCAAATTTGTGCAAGAAATATTGAGCTTAATGCCTTTTTTGAAAGATTTTTACTTTGTCCAAACTGTTTGCGGAAGTAATGTTGTACTCAACCATCCGATTAAGTTAAACCATCATATTAGCATCTACACATTTAACGGATTTAAATAAAATGATGAGCCTGAGGTGACGCCGCGAGTTCAAATATAAGCCGAAATAATTTCTAAAGGAAAATTCAAATAAGCACGCAAGTCGCGCGAAAACGTATTCAGATTTGTTTAACGAATGTAAACAAAAGTTGTAACACAGAATGTGTAGACTGAGATGGAAATATAATTGAGTATAAGAATTATTCATTGCAGAGGTTATATGACAACCTGCGATTCGTAATGTGACCTAGGTTGTTTGGTTCATAGAATTTTTATTTTTAAGAAATTTGAATATCAAAAATGTGACACACGCTTCCATTAAGTTTTATCTGCATCTTCTGAATTGATATAAGGTAAGAATCATTAATCATCAGTAATTAAGTAGAACATTTGTTGATTTTGGACACACAACTTAAATTCGAGTTAACGTAATGGGATTGGTGACTATTTCATTTAACACAGTCACAGATTGGCTGACAAAATCCTAGCACGACTCAATGAAACCCAAGAATCTCTTGCCAGTAAAATTAAAATTCCTTGCACTACACTAAACTCGCTTTTTCTTCACCCCACTACTGAAGCAGACGTTGAACGCCTTATCATGAAAATAAATATAAATAGCTCACCTGGATTAGATGGCATATCAAATAAATTAATAAAATGTATTAAAAATAGCATTATAAGACCATTAACCATAATTTTCAACTTAAGCTTAGCTACAGGTAGATTTCCCGAAATATGGAAACTATCCAGTGTTACTCCCATTCACAAAGGAGGTTCTGATGATGATCCTAACAATTATAGACCAATTTCACTACTAAGTACATTTTCAAAAATTTTAGAAAGGATAGTTAATAATCAACTGTTATCATTTTTAGAAACACACAAGATTTTATCCGGTCATCAATTTGGCTTTCGAAAAGGTAGATCTACCGAACAGGCGGTCTCTTTACTAACGCAAATTATCTCTCAAAATCTCGATAATGGGGATGTTTGCATGGGAATCTTTCTAGATTTGTCGAAAGCGTTTGATACAGTATCACATAACATCCTATTAAAAAAACTAGAATTGATTGGGGTTAGAGGAATTTGCTTGGAATGGTTTCGAAGCTACCTTACTGGAAGAAAACAATGCACTAAAGTCGACGGCTTTGTCAGTAACTCCCAAAACATATCGTTTGGCGTACCTCAAGGCAGCGTGCTAGGCCCAACGTTATTTCTCATTTATATCAATGATCTTGCTTCAAACGCCTATCTTAATAATGCTGACATAATAAACTACGCTGATGATACTGTTGTTATTTTCAAAGAAAAGTCGTGGCCTAAACTATTTGATATAGCCCAACGCGGTCTAGAGTATATTGTTGGTTGGTTAGATAACAATTTGCTAACTTTGAATGCAGCTAAGACAAGCCTGATATGCTTTCATAAAACATCTATTTCAGCTCCCCCTCCAAATCTCAAAATAATTGCTCGTTTTTGTCCCACAACTCTCTCATGTCTCAACACAGACTGTAAATGCATAAAAATAAATAAAGTCAAATCCGCAAAATATCTTGGTGTTATAATTGACGAAAGACTCACCTTTAATGAGCATATTGCTGCCACGTGTGCTAGAGTCAGAAAACTTATTTTCGTTATGAAAAGTCTTCGCGACGTTGCACCAAGAAACTTGTTAAACAAAGTTTACATTTCATTATGCCAATCTGTAATATCATACTGTATCACAGTATGGGGTGCTGCTGCTCCATCATTTCTAATTAGTTTAGAAAGGGCCCAGCGAGCAGTGATAAAAACAATGCTCATGAAGCCATATAGATTCCCAACTCGCATACTTTTTACTGAGGCTAAGTTATTAAGCGTAAGAAGATTATACATATTAAAGGTTACTCTTTTGAAACATAAAGAAATCTTAGAAATAAACACGGATGAAGATATGATCAGAAGGCGTCACTTTCATCTTACACTTCCATCCATAAAAACTGTCTTCGCAAAACGCTTTTGTGCGTATATGAAACCTTTCGTCTATAATAATATGTATAAATTATGTCCTCTTTCTGAACTGTCATACCACCAATGTAAACGAAAAGTTCAAAATATACTGCTTCTCTGGAATTATGACTATACAGAAGATTTTATCAAAAGAATAGAATTAAGAATGTAATAGTTTAAATAGTCATAAGTCAAAATTAAGTAAAATATTGTTACCCCGATCTCATTAATTTAGAATTTAGATGTTATTATTATTATTATTATTATTTTTTTAGCTAAATATGTATTAAACTTAAACCTAAATAAGAACTAAAATTACCGCCATTTCTAACATGTTATATTCATCACAAAAACCTCCTGCAGGACAGGCCAAGCCTAGTGCAGGAGTTTTTTAGTCGATTGCAAACTTCTTTATATTACAAAGACCTGTCATTTATATTAATATACTTAGAATGTAAAGAAAATGTAAACATCTTGGCACTTAATAAATTTTATTATTATTATTATTATTATTATTTCATTTAAATACTAGCTGTTGCCCACGACTTCGTTCGCGTCAAAGTCCTTATATTACTTACGGTTTACCCGTATCACATGTAAATGCTCCACTCCCGTCACGTTTAGAGTAAATTGTAATCAAATTTACCCAGTTCTTTGCAACTTATTTTATTACTGATCCGCTCCTGTTCGTTTTAGCGTAATGTTATACAGCATGTTTAAAAATAGGTTATCACATACAAAAAGATTTTTCAATTTGGACTAGTAATTGAGATTAGCGCGTGTTACTTACAATAAACAAAATCTTCAGCTTTATAAAGTGAGTATAGATAAAACGACGCGGTGACGCTCACAGCAGTACACTAATTACTATAACGTGGGTGTTACAGAAATAGTCTTATAACCATATCACTCCATCGTAGTCCGTTGACGATTGATCAGGTCAACCTTTCCTTTTTGTGTAGGCAGTATCGTGTGACCTGTGACACATAAATCACATAATGATAAGTCAATATTTAATGAAAATAGGTCAAGTCTTTAAGGCCAAATGGCGTAGAAAACATAAATTCTTACTAAAACTCTTTTACCGTACTCCAAAACTTGAAATAGTAATATCTTTTTTTTTTATACTACGCCCGCAGCGAACGAACGTGTAGTCCACCTGATGGTAAGTGGAGTACAGCCCATGGACATCAACAATCCACAAAATCAGATTATAGATGCGTCGCTGCAGCTGAGGACTACGGTGTTATACCTCATGTGCCAGTAATTTCAGGGCCTGATCTCACTACCAAACCGGAATACATTAATTGAAGCATTACTATTTGACGGCAGGTTAAAGGTGAGACGGTGGTGCTGCCGCCCTCGAGCTCATTCACAAGAGCTCTACCACCAGTAATCTGCCAATTAGTTTTATTCAAACAATGACAGAAAATTATACATATAGGTTTTTAAATTAAATTAGCCTAATAACTTCATCTAAACTTAATAAGTCACTGACAGTAGGCCTCGTTCTCAAAATGCTAATTATTATTATGCCAATTAGTTAATTGTATAAGTCAAAAAATTATCGTGTTAGAATTATAAATTACAACATAATGATTATTTTATTATAATTATTATGTGATTGCCATATTATTTTATTGATTATTGATTAAGAAAGACTTGTGATGTAGGGTGAGCAGAACATCTGCATTTCAACAATCAAACACCACGTGCCGTGGAACGATCAAAACACCTGGTGTTGCGCCTGCCCCACTTCTTGAACAGATTGCTTTGATCACCTTATGAATACCAGCTGTCTGAATTGTTAAGTCATTCGTGCTTGAACTGTCGACAAGTAAATTCAGTTTCAAATTATCATTACCGTGTTCTATTATGGATCACTTTCGTGCTCTAACATATCTGTTTGTAAAATAACCAGGATAACAAACCTTTGATATTGACAAGTAAAACATTAATATGTTTTATCCAAAATAGATTAAAGAGATTTTAAAAGTAGATATTAATTAAGACATGTGTGGGTATACACTTGTTTCAACTCTGCTTTTTAATTTCATGTCAAATAAAGCTGTAATTTTCCAGCCATAAATCGAATCAGGATACTGTAAAAAGCAGAAGTATAGGCAAGTCAACTTTGAACGTTTTTGACAGATTTTTTTACATTTTTTTTGTATTTATAGACCCTGTATTTTACTAATTAGAAAGTGTTAATTTTTAAGGTTTATTTATCTAACACAATTCATTTACGGAACAAATCAGCAGAAGTCCAAATATAATGAGAGTTGGGCAATTTTTTTTTTGTAGAATATATCCTATCCTATTATTATCTTAGATAACATTCGAATATTTTGTACCTGCAGATTAGAAGTGTTATATTTCAATTTGTAACGTACATACATTGACATAAAATGACGCCTTTATCCCATGGGGGTAGGCAGTGACGATGGAACGCTATGTGCTTTTATATTTGTTCAAGTTAACATTTACCTGACTGTTATCTATTACACCACGATTTTATAACAGCTCCCAATGATGATTCTAAATCAGAGCACTTCCGACAACATTATCTCGGAAAACTCTGTGATTTCAAAATTATGAGTTTAACATTTTATTTTTTACTTTATGTTTGTGTGAATTGTTTTACACAGTAGATAACGGTAGTGATGTATTTATAAGTTTTCGTCAAATAAATTAATTAAAAATATTTCAAATCTTCCATCAAAGTTAGACGGCAACTCAAAGTAACCCGAGTTGACCGTATCCCATTTTATTTTTGCTTGGTTTGTAGAGATATTATTATATGAATAGAATGTAGGTCTAAGTACCTACTTCTCGTAAAGTCCTATTTTGTCATTCGATAAATTGCATTGGAGTGAGCTTCATGCCAAGGATTCCATGAGGTTCTTCAAAAAAGGTGATAAATTTAAAACAGAGTCAGAAACTGCTGAGTTACGATAGACATCCTTTACATGACTAGCGTTCATAAGTTACGGTAATCTCTCGCTAATCTTTCACACGATACAAAGTGTCTAAACTTTTTGCAGAGATTATTTATTTGATTTGTATGTACAGTTTATTTTCAATTAAGTATTCTGAAAATTAGAAAACCTAGTTACTTTTATAACGACTTGGTTTCGAAAATATCAATATTTCACTTATATTGTAACAATAGGAATGTCAAAACAAAGTGTATTAGCCAAAAAATCACTTATTTTTTTATAAAAAAAATTTCATATTCACAAAGTAAAGCTCTCAATAAACCCAGCCAGTGACATTTAGGTACCTCTTCGCAAATAGAACCGTTACTATTCAAATTTGTTTACCCCACAAACGAAACACGAGTAGTTTATACCGGCATCGCTAAGTGGCGCTCCCAAAAAGCCGATTTGCGTTTGATGGCAACTATATAAATGCAAACAGGTAAATGTTTGCTCGATGTAATAGCTTTTGATCCTGTTTTATGTGCCCGCAGTGAACTAACACGCCGAGAGCTAATTACACCCCAAAAATACTTACTAGTAACTGAATTACAGTATCACTAAAGGAATTGAATATTTTGGTACAGAAGCTCTATATTGTTTAGTTTCAAGGTCGTTTAAAGACGGTGATTAATTAATTAATTTGTTAATGAAAACGCAAGTATGTTTTCAATTCCCCTTAATGCTTAGAAAACAACAGTTTTGTTTAATTATTTAATCAGAGAGTATTTAAATAGTTTCTAGCTAATGTATTTTGCGTAGTAAAGAAGTTAGGTGGCTTTATTAAAAGAGTCTCATTTTTATCCATATTTATTGTCATACATTTTAAAACGCTACATAAAAACTTTGCCATAATTATTCAATAACTCAAATTAGGACGTATCGGATTAAGCAACAATCCGTTTTCAGATTCACAATACAAAAAACTGGATACTAAAAACAAAAAAAAAAACACTGGGTGCAAAATAACTCAATAAAACGTAGCATCGAAGAAATGGTCGGTTCGCGGTACCCGGACAAAAAGGGATGTGTGAATGTGACAGCGCGTCGAACGTGAAACGGAACGACACCCCATTCTCGTCACCTGTCGCCCCGCGTGAATTGCAACGTATTCAGAAACTTTTGCACGCAAACTGGCTCTTGTTGATAAAACTTTCTATGGGGAACCTTATGCCATCAATGATTTACCTGCTCCAGTTTTGATTAGAATTCAATAAATATGTCACGGACCATTCAGGTAAAAGTATTTTTATCTTGTTTTCTAAATTAATTACATTATTATATCTGGATGACAAGCACAATGTAACATCACATAAAGTGATTAAATTTCGTGAGTTAGTGCTTGGCCCTGCTTGAACGTTGCCTTGCATTATACCTTTGATAACTTTTCAACTAAGAAAGTAAGTACTCTTCTTTGAACATCAGCAACTTTCTTACCGCCTCTTGTAAACATAGTTCCCAAATATACAAATTCTTTCATCTCTTGTACTTCTTCACCTTCTATCACCTTGCATTCTGTGAATCCTGGCACATCCTCTTTTTTGTTTTGTTCGCCAATTACTCGAAGACGTGTCTATACACGTCTTATTATTGAAGAATTTTTTATTTGTTTTATTTATTTTAGTATTTTTTACTTCTTAGTGCATTTTTTGTAAGTGAAGTCGGTTTTTTTTCTAAAATTATTTATTTATATATACATAATACGTTTGTTTACCTAAGACGTGGCCTCAGGTAAACAAAAACCTAACGGATTTCGGAGTTAAATAAGTAATGACTAGAACTGAGTACATGATCATATATAATGGTTATAAAAAAAAACTTTATAACAGCAAAGAACTAATTAAGATGTATATGAATTTTTGGTATATATATTATATATACTACTTTGGAGACTTTGTAATTTCGTTGTATGAAATTGGTAGAGAAATATACAAGATGGAAACTTAACTAACTTGTTTTTACCCTTAACGTTATTTTCGTACAAAATAATGGTGAAATAGGCAACTGTTTTGAGGAAATATAATATCAGGTTTTAAAATAAATTATGAAATGTTATCGTTTACTTTGAAAGCGTCACAGAATAATCTATTTTTACGACGAGACGATATAGAATCCTTTGCGGAGTAGTGCGCAGCGCACGTTTTACATGAATTTAAAAAGTGTGCCATGGTAGGGACCAAAGAGCTCTCAATTAATATGGAGAGGAAATGAAAGCAAATATCTATGCAAATAAGTCTGCCAAAACTAGCGGGGGAGCTAGATGGTTGCACTTCTATGATTTGACAACTAGTTTTATATGACGTGCAAGAGCGGCGCTTTTCCATATTTGGCAGCGGGCGACGCCTGACAATGTCTGGTCTTTTTGGTTTATTGTCTAAGGGAAAGCAGATACGAGTGGGTACGTCTTGGTTGTATTTGTAAAATAATAAAATCCACTAAATAAATTAGTTCATGCTCCTTTTTTATACGACAGATATTTCGTTTTTTGTCGGAAACAATTAAGGCTTTTGAATGTATTAACACTGTTATATTTCATAGTTTAGGTCAAACTCATTGTGTGATCATTCAAGGTTCCATGGGCAAGCCGATTTTTAAAGTACGATATTATTGAAAAATACTTTTATCATTGAATAGCCCATGCAATTTAGAACAACTTTTGTAATAAACCATTTTCCTAAACGCAATATTGCATAAAGCTATCAGACGAAATTAATAACTTCACATACAACTTATCAGTCAGTAACGTCACAGACCGCTAGTCATTAGTAAGAAGCGATTTGTCGAGGCTATTATTTATTAGAACATTTAAGTGATAAAAAGTAATTATTTTGATAATGTTTCTTATATCGAGAGAATACTTGATCACACACAAGAATAAAAACTATCAACCTCCCTATTCTTGTCACCGACTATTGTGACGAACATGCATGGTACATATATGGCTTTAGTATGAAAAATGGCCGGTGTTAACTGTCAGGACGATGCAATAACGGCTCTAGCCAATGAGATAGCTTAGCATTTATCATCATCACATGACGTGACCCTCGATTGATACATACATACAGAAAGAAATGTGTATTGCAGACAGAATGTGTTAAAAGCATAGTATATTTGGTAAAAAAATGAGATTTAAATTGATTACTTCTAAAATAAAACATGTGCAATTGACTCAAAATTATACGTGTCAAATATAAATGGAAGTCATACACCAGGGGGGCAAGCAAATGAGTGCGATATCAGGTTTTTGTAATATTTTAATACGGGGAAACATGACAAAAATGCAACATAATCTATCTCGCGCTTGTATGCTTGCCCGGCAGAGCTTCTTATCTACGTATAGAATGATTAATTGAAATATGCGTACTCTATGACTGATTACAATCGATAGCACTTGCCCAATCACAATATTTTTTATTTATACCTAAAAATAAATGTCATTGCTCTAAATGAACTAATGCTATTAGAAGTAGAAACCCAAATTATACATCTAAACATTCAATCATTTGGCAAAGCTAAGATACTCGAAGTCTCTAACTGAAAACAAACATTTCTCAAATAGATCTTTAAACTTCAGCTGCAAATTACCTTATCGGTTTTATACTTCAGTAGACATTAGAAACTATAATTTGATCAATCCTGTCCATCAGTCTAGCTATCCTAAAATTTTAGACTAATAGCAGCCGTAGTTATCTTCGAACAAAGGTACATCGCGCCGTTTGTATGTACGCGTAGCGCTTGCCACGCCCCGGGTTCATATACGTACGCACGCACACTACGCCGCTAGGCCACTCACTCGGTGACCGGTAGTGCGGGCCGTGCCATTACTGTGAGCGGTCGATGTTTGTTTAGAAAATTAGGTACGGTTACGCGCTGCACTGCAAAATGTCTTCGCGAGTCAAAAGATATTATTGTGCAGTTTATGGTTGTTCAAACGACATTATTTCAAACCCAGAATTAACGTTCTTTAAGGTACCCTCTGAACACAAAAGGTGAACTTTAATAAAATACGTATTTGATAATAACTACTAAATACTTAATAATAATGTAGGTATGTTTTTTAAACGCCGCCGTGCCGTTGCCTCTTTGGTTTATTTATTTCACAAAATGGATGTTACATTATGAATATGATGCGCAATTTTGTGATGTGTTTTTAAATTATTTTTATTTTAACCGATATTAAAAAGGAAGTTCTCATAGTCTGTATGTATGTTGGTCTGCGATTATCTCTCATTTGGCTGGTTTTAATGTAGTTTTCAGAAGAGAACCTATATGTTAACCTGTATGTACTTAAAAGATATTAAGTTAGAGTTTTTGTTTTATTCGTACTGTGTTAATCTATTAAAATTTAATAGTAATAATAATAATAAAAATATTTTTCTGTCACAAATTTGTAATTTTTTTTATGCTTGTTTTCATTAGTAGCATAAATAATTAGCATTTAATTTTACAGTTTAGATTTTTTTTCATTTTTCTATGTCTGTTCTAGTACCAGTATGTATGCACACATTGTTTTTACTCCTTTTCCTTTCTGCTTTAAATGTAAGAGATTGCAACCTTATATACTACGGATAATTTTATTAATATAATATTGGTCTATTTGACAAAGAATTTAATTTCATAGTATTATTCTCTCCATAACCATTTCTAGTCATTGTATTTTGGTTGGTATAACTTACACATAACAATTATTGTCAATAAACAAACAAAATTGTATGAATTATTTGAAAAGATGGTGATCATGAGTTTCTCACCAGCTTTTCTCATGATGCAATACCCATCGGAGCTGGTACTTGGATTGATTTTAATTCAAACCTCAAAGTTGAATTGAAATCAATCTAAGCTCCGGTGATTCAAATCATTTTGTTGCAATTAATATTATACTTTAATTAGCTTAAGTTTTATTTAAATTTTATTTATTTGAACGTTGATGTTTGTTTTGACGTGTTCAAGCACCTTTTAGGGCCCATGGAAATAAATGATTTGACTTTGACTTGACATAAATAAATGCTTTGTTTTGTAAAAAAAACGTTTTTTATAATTAAAAAAATGATTTCTGTACAGGTAATTTAAAATATCAATCTGACAAGTGCCAACCCTACGCCTCGAGCAAGTTTAGGTATCGTGCGCTCCTAAACGCCGGGAGTTGGCGTACTTATTTATTTTTACTATGCTAATAGTGGTAACAGTATCGATCTCTCAATTCACGTAAGCGTTTGATAATTCTGCCAATAGCAGAGAGTAATTAGAATATGTATGATTAATGACTTTTTTCGTTGAAGTGAACAATATTCAATATATTTTATGCTTTCCTTTAGAACAAAAATCACAGTCATAATAAATATAGAAAAGAATAAGCACACAGTTTTCAGCAATTAAAAAACATTTCAAAGTCTGAATTGGAAACAGAATACCGTGAACAAGTCTTTTAAACGCCGAAATAAAACTATTCGCATAGATTTTTTAATCTCTTTTGTTGCATACTGTAAATGTTGCGAATGCTTTCAAGTGTTCTTTTAAATCGAAGCTTTAACAAATACCAGTACTGGTCAAGCGTTTGAAAATCCTTATTTCCTAGAAAATATAGAAAGCGGGTTCGGAGCCTTTGGATTTAAAAAAAATAATTGCAACTTTTCGTAGTTTACATGATCAAAGTAGAGTGTTGGTTGTGTAGAAAGTATACAAATAGAAACAAAATTCAAAGCTACACGCCGATTTAAAATAATTGTTAATCTTTGTGAAATCTATTGAAACCGCGTTCCTTATTACTTTTAGTTGTTAGAGCTTTTTGATCTTTCAATATTGATTTTGCTGTGTGCACATATGTGTTATGTTACGATCCAAAACTGAACTAGGACCTACATTTAATGTAACCATGATTGTAATGTGTTTTGTGCGCCTAATAAATCCATAAATAAATAAAAAAATAAAAATACTCAAGGTATTTAAACTGAATAGAATACTTAACAAAAATTTACCGCAGATGCATGAACTCTGTTTATACATCAATTACAGCCAACTCTTTTGACGTGTTACCCTGTAAGCAGCTTGAAAAATCTTGATACAGTATTAACCACTTACCATATGAAAAAGAAAATTCACAACACATTTTCTCGCGTTGTAGGATACTGTAGTATAATGTAACAAGGAAGCGCGCTGTTTATCCAAATTTGTAAAATTGAGCGAGAAATTTTAACATTTTTATACCAAAAATTAAGCCAGTACACACGTATAGTCGTATGTATTTGTATGTAGAAAAGCCATTGCGTCCGTGTGTCCGTTATCCAGTGCGCGCATTAGGGACTCTGACAGTTCATTTATCTTATTTGCTGCTCGGTTAATTAAGTCCTTCCCACAGAGGTGTCGTAATTTCGTTGTTGATTTGTTAATTTTCCGAAATATGTTTAGAAAATCCAATTTGAATCTAGTTTCGCGTGCATTCGAAGTTACCTACAGTTACGGAATTGATTTTGGCTAAGCGGTGAAGTAATCTCCGTTTGTTTATACGCGGCACTGGCTTGGTGAGTCTGGTTGTTTAAGTCGTTCCTTCCATTGTATGTCTAAAAAAACTATATATCATCTGGTATTTTTTTTTGGATAAACTGTTCGGAAGACAATTAATAATATATTTTACGTGCTTAAAAATAAAACAATAAATGAATGAAACTTAATGTCCAAAATCGTCATAATTATATACATAAAATTATTATTTTAGGTCTGAGAATAAATACTTTATTTGATGTTGCAATCTCTGCCTGCCCCTGCGGGAATGAAGGAATGTTTTAAATTCTTATATATTTGCACATATTTATTTCATAAACCCATTACTATGCTTATACATACATACTACATAAACCCACACTAAGTAAACTACATATTTCAAGATTCAACTAACACAAGTGATATTATTTATTTCCACTTTACATCTTTCCATGTACGTCACAATAAAAATAAAACAGAAGGTAGTAACTCTTTATCATCGCGTAAAAGTATGTTGACAGATGCCCAGGAGTTATTGTACCCACGCCAGCGAGAACTTGTAAAATACAGTTAGGCAGATAAAAATATGTCACCACCATTTTTAATCTTTGATCTCTTCTTGGGAGGATGTTTTTTTATGAAATAATAATATTATAACGTCCTCGAGAAGCTTGACTTAGGAATATTATAGTTCAAGTGGCAATATTATTACGGTTTACTGATATGAGTTACAGGGAATACTCTCTCATAATATAAAGTGTGTTTCATTATGTTTTTTTTTAATAAGGTGGCAATTCATCGTATTATTTTGCTTTGACATGGCGTAACATTAAAAGTAGGATGTCGGCAGAAAGCGGCCTAGACTATGCTTTGGCTTTCCTGTCTCAAGTTCCATAGAGTTGGTATTGTTACGGATTTCTTCCCAATACACATATCTATACGTAGTGAGAGTACAAGTAGTCACTGAAACTCAATATTATTCTAACTAGTAACTAACAAAGGTAACGAAAATGGGTCTACGAGCCGTATAGCTAAGTATACCTACCATAATTACCAACTATTTGATAAATGCAAACATAAGCTCAGTTTATCATTTCCTCTATTTATTAACTTTGCATGGTTCTATAAGAGGTAGTAACACAATTCGATACCTCAAACCACAGACTGTTCAACCAAACGTAAGTAATATACGAGGTAAAATTATTATTTATATCTTTTTACTGTCGGTACATTCGTTGAATATTTATCCGTTTTTTTGATGAACCACAAAATATTTTAATAAATTATAACTTTAAGCAAAAATATTTTGTTTTGTTTTAAAGGATGTAAAATAAAAACGTGATACTTGACAGCAGGAGATATGAGGAGTATGTAACACGCTTTTATTTTGGTTATTGATTGAATTATCGATTGAAGGCTTATTTTTACCTGATAAGTACAATGAAAATAAAAGCTTGTTTTTAAATAGTTTTTTATTAATATTTTTCATACTTAGCATTGTAAATAATTTTGTGGTTTTCGGTTAACCACATTTTTCGGTGATTTACCATAGACGATGAATTACAGATATTAGCAGCCGGCGTATCTATGGCCTACATACCTTTAGTGGGTATTTATCCTAAAATCCTAATACCAGCAATTACAATTCAAATGGAAATTTAGACTGTTGTCAAAGAGTATTCATGAACTAAATTCAGACGGTTAATCGGCTTTTAATTTGATCAATTAAATATTCGTAGAGTCGCATATGTACTCATAAAATACAAATTTGTGGCTATTGAATATCAGTAAATATTTAAGACATTCATCAAATAATTTGAACAAAACTAAAAGATGATCAAACGATATTGTTATCAATAACTATTTATATATTACTAGCTGTTGTCCGTGGCTACGTCCGTATGGTATGTCAATTTACATCTAGCGTATATAATAAAACTATAAAGGATATTCCCGAAATTTTAATATATTAGATAATATCAAGCATTTCAATCTAAGTATTGTTTGATTTTTTGGAGTTTTTGAACCAACTAGCGACTATCAACAAAAATCTAAGAATGCTTGTCGTTTCGATACTAAGAAAACGAATTGACTGCTGAGATTGAAATTTGTTATTTGAGATGGTATTTATCAAGGTTTCCTGCAATATCATATTATTATTCCAAATATTTTCGAATAATGTTTAATATTATAGATTTAACAAGGAAGCTTATCAATAAATAAACAAAATATTTATCGAAAATGCTCTGTTTACAAAAGATAAATAGTTTCAAAAATCAACATCATAAGAAATTTGATACAAAGAAATTCTCTACATAGCCGCCCTGTATATTTGACCGAAGCTTCTGAAATTTCAGCAGTGGTCTAACAAGAATGCGTCAATGACAACCTTTGCCCCAAACTTTACTGCGTAGGTAACAAACGGACCAAAATAACGTAATGACACAATAAAGTACTCTTTGCAACCGCCGCAAAAACCTCAGATTAAATACTAATTACGTTCGGTAATTACATAGGCATTTGTTAATTAATGTAGGCATTATGAACAGCGGTTTTGACACCGGTTTCCAGGCGGATTGAACGCTTAGATATTTTGGACGATACCTGCCCAATTATTGAGCGTAACCAGAGGCTTATTGAAATTAATGCTATTGAAAATGTTGCGTGATACCATTGAACAATGAACAATGAGGTAGGATTAATATATGCTAGATAGGGTTTCCGGTATATAAAGGATGAGCTTGCAACGCTGACAGGCTGAAAGTTAAATAGAATAAATATTTTTTATACTAAAAAAACTATTATGCTTTTACCTTTTGAAAAATTTAATTTATATTTTTTTTATAAGCTTACTTGTAATTTGCACAAATTACAAGTATTCTTGTGAACCACTCCAGCTAAACTAATTTCGCTTGTGTTAGGTGAGAGTTCACGTCTGTAGTGTGATGGCCAGGATTCGAACCCACGACCTCAAGATCGTAAGACCGATGCCTTATCAATTGCGCTACGGCCGCTAAATTGAATTCGAGTTCACAAATGTGGTTCAATAAAATATTGTATTTTTTATGTGCTTGTCACATAATTATAGATTACTGTAACATAACAGAAAATAAATATATGCAGAGTTGCGACAAACCATAACAAAATAATGTTACACGTTTTATATAATATTAAAGTTGAAAAATTTAGAATCCAGCAGGACTCGAACCTGCACCCCCTGGGTATACGCCCCAGGTGCTTTGCCAATTCAGCTATGGATTCGTTTTTCAACTTTAATATTATATAAAATACACAAAAGGCACTGCTAAAATTTGCTTTAAAATATTACAATGTTGGACGTATAAATCACAATCACAGCATAAACTCTTCCTGCAAAACATTTGGCAGCGCATAAAACCGAAAAATAATTGGGTATAAAAATAAACTTTTAAATTCATTTCAGGTCTCGGGGAAAGTATCTCAAGTTCTTAAGTAATGTCGATCCACGTCGAAACTTCATAATAAAGTAACGCTTAGGAAACTTTTTGTTCTCAAAACGATACATCTTTAGTTGTCCCTACTAATATCATTAAAGCTGATTTCCTCACTAATTCTACAGACAAAAAGTTTGTCTAGTAGTTTCAATTATTTGAAATTCCTAGAAAGATTACTATACAATTTAATTCAGTATTCATTAATACTAGTAGGCAATTAAAAAAACCTTTTCTTTTTATAAAAGCTATGCATATGCTCTAATAAATATTTATTTCATACTTTAATTACTTCCTTGATGGTCTAGTGGCTACTGGCTAGCATATGCGCCTCTTACCTTGAGGTTTCAGGTTCGATTCCCGGTTCGGGCAAAGTGTTATTTATTAACGAAGATGGAATTGTGCGCAGTGGATGGCGATAGGCTCGCCCTATCGCAGTGTGCTAGTGAAATATGGGTATTGTACACGTCTGCCACACCCATCGTGATGTTATGTTTAATTAAACTTGGTTGTAATATATAAGTCTTTGAAGTAACTCTAAGCTATTCTTGTAATATTAAACGTGCAAAAGTTTCATTTCTTATCTTCCAACCCAGTGGTTGCAGAAGGTAAGTAGTTTGTTACTTCTTCCCGAATTGAGCCTTTCCGTATTTTGAAATAATTTAACTATCCTGCTAATATTATTTTGCAAAAAGTTTGTAAAGATGTATTTTTTTTTATTATTTATAAGAAATCAATTATTAAAGTTAAGATATCTTATTTATATTACAATCTAGCCTATCAAGGCTAATAAGTAATATTATGTTAACCTAAATTGCTACGTTTAAAGATGTATTGACGTGAAGTTTTTTTTTTCTTTTGTGTTAATCTGCGATCAGTCATAGACTATAAGCAAATCCGTTGAGCGTGCTATAGACGTGTGGATGTGTGAATGTTTGTTACTCTTTCAAGTAATAACTACCGAGTCGATTTGGATTAAACTTTGCACACACTCTGGCATTAAGCCTTGATTCTTCTTCTTCGTCGTGTCGATGGCTGAATCAAATTTTATTGGCCCTATAAGTGGCCACTGTTATGGCGCTCTCATCGGCGTTCATAAGCGCCTCTCTTGTGCAGGTGGTTGGGCAAGTAAGTAAGCCCTGATTAACCTATAAAGTACCTCTAAAGGAGCCGCAGGCGAAAGTTTGATATTTAATAGACGTAGTATCAACTAAAAATATCTTAGTAAAGTAACTAAAATACAAAAACTTTTCTAATAAAGTTAGAATAAGGACATAAGATAATTTTATAGACATAACAAGCTAACCGAGCCGCTGGCAAAGTTAAAGTAATCTTATAAAAGTTTACTGAGATAAAAATATCTTTGTCTAAATGTGCTAGGGTCGGCGAAAGTCTAATCGGATGTTTTTTGATAGCGATCAGCGGCACAAATAAGTGAAGTGCCTTCTGATTTCCACAATTTTACAAGAGGTTGCCCTAAGGCTAATCCAGAGACAGTTTTTTTTTATCAACTAGGCTGAAGATAACAGTGGTACAGTAAATATTAGTTGGGGAAAACTTAAAACAGATACCTCTCCCGGCAAGTATTCGCATATAGATGAGTATTTAAATTAATTGGATCAAATATTGGAAATCGTTTGTATTGGCAAGTTAAAAATATATTTTCAGTATACGGTAAAATGTACCATGAAGATATATTATTTAAATTGTCTTACTCTCCTTTTAATTATAATTATAATAAGTTACAACACAGTTAATTTTTTTTAACATAATGAAAGTAATTCTTTATTTATAAGGCCAATTTACGCATGTGAATATGTGGCAGGCAATACACTCGATCATAAAGTTTTTCAGAAGTCGTTTTAATAAAAACTTACCTCAGTCAAACAAGAATTGGCGAGTCCAATCATATTTTGGATCTACAACTACCATTGCCTTGTAAAATCGTATTCCGAAATAAAAAGAAAAGCCGAATCAACATCGACTCGGCAAAATATTTTCATTTCTGCTAAATCGATTTGGCATGGGCTTTGGAACTGGTACAATGACCGAAGTCGAACGCTGTGTAATAATGGGGTGTGTCCATGCAGAATTGTGGCTTATTCAATAGACGAAGGTCAGTCAGATTTATGTTACGTCACGCCGAACATTATAATGTACCGTACTTTCCGTTTGTCAATATTTTGTGGCCACAGGTATACGTATAAAAGGTATTTCCATGTTGACGAAGGTATTTTATAAAAATAATGATGAGTTCTGAAAAGTCTTAGAACCGAAAATAAAACGGAAATAAGATTTGTGAAAGTTAGTGGAAATCTTTCTATTACAACTATAATGAAACGATTTCCAATAACTTGCTAAGAGTTGTAGGTTAACGTCTGTTATTATTTATGAAATATAAGAACACCAATATTGTTTGCACATTAAACATAATTTTTCGAGTATCTCTCTCATGAAAAACTTTTACAACGATATGTTTTCGCCATTCTGCAATCAATTTCTTGAACGCCTGAGTGTATTTTAATAGAACGTAGCAATTTAGCGTTAGCTTGTGTAGTTTGTTTACTCATCTTTCGTGATGCAGACATGTTTGAACAACTTCATACGGAGCGCTCACGGATGTGTTCCGGATAAACCGTTACAAGTGCTAGACAAAGCTATTCTCTCGTGAGAATATAAAGCTAAATCAACTCCACCAATATTTTGATGGTAAGCGTCGAATTATATTATGTATTAATTTCAAACGAATGAACAATTGGTAAGGCAATCATATAATATGTAGTAAAGTTAACTTTGATCTTTTATCACGTTTTCTTACTCTAATTAAAAAATAACATCATGAAAAATACAGTTGAAAATGTGGGGTCCTGGCAAGACCCAACCGTAGCTGATTGGTTAAAGCGACTGCCCGGCGTGCAGAAGGTCGCAGGTTCAAATCCTGCCGGTCCCATAATTTTTCAACTGTTTCTTATTTTAATTTGCTAAGAATAGCTAAGTGATATAAAACTAATCAATAAGAAAAATAATTGAGTTTCATTTCCATGATTCACATTTGAGTTGTAGCAAAAGCTTACACTTCTATAAAACAGAATATTTTTGAAAATGATTCAATATTTTTTTCCAATATGTAGAGGTATGTGTGGTATGGTACCTTACACTACATTATAATTAGTTTGGCAAAACTAAATTTACGTAGTTATTTGTGGGTATAGTTGAGAGCATAGTTAAATGTATGTGCGGTTTAGGAATTGGCAAACATGTGATGGGGTTTGGATAGGACTGAACGGTATTCAGTGCCAATAGATGAATTATGTTATTGTATACTAGCTTTGCTCGCGACCCCGTCTGCGTGGTATTCAATATTTCCATGTTATTTCGTACATAATTGAGGAACTTGCCTCATACACTTTCAACCCCACATTGTCCTCCTAGAGAATATTAAGTTAAAAAAAAAAACTGTCGACATTGACTAACTTCACATATAAAATTACAAGCCCTATTTAACCCCTTAGGTGGTGATATTTCGAAAAAATCGATCTTACAGTTCATTCAAGTCATGTTAGGAACTTACTCGTATGTGCAGAATTTTATGCTATCTCTTTTGATATTGAGAAACCTCCCATATAATCTTGCACCCACTAATTTACCCCTTTAGGCATAAAATACAAAGATAAAACATATATCAGTTTTTACGTTAGGCTTCCAGCTACAAAACTATGGAAACCGCATCCAATCCCATGTTGTTTTTGCGCGTGCGAACATACAAACAGATAGATAGACAGATAGACAGACAAAAATTCAAAAAAATATGTTTTGGCTTCTACTGCTGTTAGAAAGACCCTATTAGTTTTCTTAAATATCTTTAATGTACAGACAAATATACAATTTTATTATATGTTATAATGATAAAGATTAATTAGTCAGTGGTCAGTATGAAATTAATTAGATTACTATCGATATACTCTCAGTGTTTAAACATTCTGTATCTTTTAGTGTTTCATTTAAATAAATCGTAGTTGTAGTATCATATAGTACATGCTAATCATTTTTTGTACTGCTTTCAAAAAATAGTATTGTTACCACACAAAAGATAAAAGCTCCAACGAAAAACATTTCATAAAAGTAACAATGCAGAAAATTCAAATTTATTTCGCTACAAAACATAGTGTGGTGCTAATGCCATCATACGCTTACAAACAAAAAAGTATTTATCATTTATGGTAGGCTGCCGTTGACACGTGGAAAATTGTCGTCATGAATAATGGTTAGGCGACAAGTTGTCAGCGGACTGTCGGGATAAGCTCGCATAGCATCACTGACCCGCGGTGGGTTCAAATATGTTGTGGGTATATCGTTGAGACCCTCCCGTAATATTGTTAGTGGAACATCGAGGTATTACAAACTAATATACAGGAGTCAACATCACAAGGGTAGTTTTACACTAGGTTATTCACTTCGCTGATTATGTTATGATACTCCAACTTTGAAATTTGTTTACGTATATGTTTGAACTTTTACTGAATTCAGAAACATTCACGTATTAATGACAAATGTATTAACAAAATCTAAAATGGAACAGTTGGATTCCAGTTTTAGAAATTAGATGAAACTAACTTGCAAGACGTTAGCAAAACAATTCGAAACCAAAATGTTGCATTGAATTGAAACTTCGAAGCCTTGCAAACTTGTAGTATGACAATGTAAATTACGATGTTGAACATAGAAATTTTAACGTGTAAGAACATAGAAACTATTCCACCAATAAATCTGTACGACGATTTCCATCCAATCTAGATATTAGTCCTGCTAATATTGAAAAAGTAAACGGAACGAATCTCTTCATTAGCTTTTCAAATAGGTAGATCACTCTATTACCAGGCAAGTTAACTGGAAATGATTGGATGAGGACGATGAAAGGCTGTTCAAAATTATTATCGCATCCAAGGAAAATGTTCAGCGTAAAAATCTCGTAGACAAGACGAACAAAATGAAAACCTCGAGATTTACTGTGAACCTTAAAATGCATGTTATAACATAAAACAGTATATTAAACAAGATTACATGTTCAGCGTTTATCAAAAAGGATGGTCTGTTTTTCAGTCAATTATGTGTTTGAAAGCGATAACCTACTTTGCCACGAGAGCCCCTGAGGACATATAGAATTCATGCGTTTTTATTATTAATCCTTTTGATTTACGGAACAGGATCATGGCTGGAATGTGGCAATATGATCGACGACGAGACTGATGTATAGAAATAAAGAACAGCAAGCGTATTACATCTGGAAATATGGACGGTGGTAGTTGTGTTGTTCGGTACCAACTAATGCATGGTCCATAAATTAAAACCAGATTTGATTAGAAAAAAATGTTCACAATTCAAGCAATAAATTATCAATTTTCATACTATTTTGGAATCCTTATTAAATGCGCCAACTTTACATACAACTTTTAACAGTTAATTTGCTTTGAATTAACTTTAAATCTTTAGTTCGCCAAAAAATAAGATCTTCTTCAATGCTGTCGTAGTTTAAAGAAACAGTATTCATGATTACAAAAGTAAATACCACTATTGGAGCAAAAAGACCATGGTGTAAATTACCTCGATATTTTTAAAATGTTATAATAAAATAATTTTTCAAATATAAACTTGGCTTTTCTTTTAATACATTTCTGATAATTATCTTAATTTACCTTATTACTCAGTTTGGCTTCACGTCCTAAACTGAGACACCCTGAATATAATAACACGAAATTTAAGTTTCCGTCAATCCAATATTTATCCTATCCTATACATACATACAATTATTGCTCGTTGACAAAACGAGCAATAATTATATGTATGCTCACTTAGCTCGTTATATTTGTCTTAATAAATAGAATTATTATTTTTATCTACCCTCGATAATTTTCTAACCAAATGCTTGGTACCCTTTAATTTAAATAATTAAGGATTTATGTTTTTACTAGATTTAAAAATGGAGCGTGGCTTGGTCTCCAGGCATTCTTATTTATATGGCGGGAGGAGAGGGTTAGGATGCACTAAAATTTTACGCACAACCAGTTGTCAAACTGAAAATAATTAAATCAGAAATCGTCTTGGCGTATAATGAAAAGATTACGGTTACAATAAAGCTTACAAATTGGTAGAAAAAAATCGAGACATTTATTTGTCAAGTACCTACGTGTATTGATGTAACGTACTCGTGGTAATAAAAATGCTTTTCTTGAAATGCAATTTTCATGAAAGAAATATAAGCCAGTCTGGCGGCTGCGACTCAGGCGCGACGTATCGCACTCTCTTGATAATGCCTAGACATATAGGCGAAACCGCGGTCGACTAAATAGACCAACATTACGTGAGTAACACCCGTATTTCATAATTTTAAAATGTTACAAACTCACGTCAGTTTTAATAAAAATATAACATTATCTTAAATTTTCTGCGTTACAGCATTTGTTATTTCCTAGCCACAACTAAAAATGTGTAAGCACCTCTCATTAATTCGATATGCATTTGGGCCGCAATGTTACAATAATTACCAATTTACATGGAAATTGTAAAATGGCAAAATAAACAGTATCCCAGTTTGCTCACAATATTTATCATTGCCGCTTTAAGCCTCATTGAGCCTTATTTAAAAAGTAGGTACTGAAACGTTAAAATTGGTTCCAAAATTACAACTTGATATCGTCCGCAGCCGATCCGTTCCGTGTTGTTCGAGCGATTTATTTAACAATTTATGGTGGCTAGAGAATCTGAGTCGAACTGGATTTATTAAGGTAAAGCCTCACAAGAATTTATTACGCCGTCATGCTCCTAAACATCGAGTGAAAGAAACCGTGTTCGAACAACAAATTTAATAGACTCGTTAAAACGGTCCGCCGCTTCTAGTTAACCATTTTATATTACAAGATGTATATCTAACACCGGTACTTTGTCAATTTCCGCGCTGAAAGGTTATTACGAGCGCGTAATAATTGAGATTTACTTGATATTTTATTACAGCCCTTATAATTAATAGGGATATTTTATATTGCATATCAAATAAATAATCGCCTATCAATACATACTCATCATTTATATTCTTTTTTGCATCAAATAACTTACTTCACTACAGATAAACTAAATGTTTAACAAAACTCAAACTGCAGATAATTCGAAATTACACATCAATATGACATTCCTTTTTTCCTCATAATGCAATACAGTTAAATTTATTTTTGTACAAAAATACTACATGCATAGCATAAATACTGACTGCACATCAAATTTACCATATTTTATAGCAAAATAACTATCCCAGTCGCATATTAACCAGTAAGTACAACAAAATCTGTTCATCATATTTGTCTTAATTTTCAAGAAGCCATGCTCGGCAAATTTAATGATTATTATAACAAAAAAAATCATTTTACATTGCATTATTTCTAAAAGCAGAACAACTTAACTGAAAAACTTCGCGCGTTTTTTCGTCACTGGAGTAAATAATATAAAAATAAAAGCTATAGTTATGGCATAGGTCAATTATGGGTAAAGTAGTAGGTTAGGTTAGGTTACCAACGGGTCCCGCGTTGTCGTCGCGGTGGGGCTTAGTACCCGTGGTGCCTCCACACCACGGCGAAGCCAAGTGGACCCCAGAGGGGGGCTGCTCTTCGGGCTTTGGGTAGCGAAGCCCTTGTGGAGCAGCCCATGTTGCAGGGCTCTTATGGGGGGGCTCTGCAACAGGAGGGCCTGCGGTGTCGGCGTGAGTCGGCACTGCGGCCGAGGAGTTGCGGGGCCGCGGCGGGAGAGGACTGTAGGTGTTTCGTTGCCGCTTTCCCTGCCTTCCGCGGTCCCGGCGGGGCCGCAGCCGTCAGTACTGCGGCGTGGTGGGCGGTGGGACGAACATCTGTCTCACCGCGGAGGGCCAGGCCGTCAGATACGAAAGTGTCTGACGGCTTTGCACGCGGTCCTCGGTGCCGGTCCCCCCACATTTTGGGGGCCATGAGGGGCCTGCCTAGGCGGGCGAGAGCCGGGCTGCGGTGTCGGCGCAAGCTGGCACTGTGGCCCAGTGGTTTACGGGGCCGCGGCGGGAGAGGACTGTTGGTGTTTCGTTGCCACTTTCCCTACCTTCCGCGGTCCCGGCGGGGCCGCAGCCGTTGAACTGCGGCGTGGTGGGCGGCGGGACCGACCACCTGTCTCGCCGCGAGAGGACCAGGCCGTCGGACATGGGGAATGTCCGATGGCTTTGCACGCGGTCCTCGGCGCCGGTCCCCCCACATTTTGGGGGCCATGAGGGGCCTGCTTCGGCGGGCATCGCCGGGGGGGTTGTGGATGTAAAGGCTGTGCCAGATTCCCATGACCCCCCCATCAAGGCGAGTGCGGGAGCACCGTGGGGTTTTAGTGGGTATTCCCGTGCCATTTACCATCTTCAGGCACGGGCGAGTCCCACATAACCACTCTGCCCTTCCCCGGGGTGGGGTGGTATGCGTAAATGCATTTCCCCACGTAAAAAAAAAAAAAAAACGTTGTCGTCGCGGTGGGGCTTAGTACCCGTGGCGCCCCCGAGCCACGGCGAAGCCAAGTGGACCCCAGAGGGGGGCTGCTCTTCGGGCTTTGGCTGGAAGTCCATGTGGGAGCAGCCAATGTTGCAGGGCTCTTATGGGGGGGCTCTGCAACAGGAGGGCCTGCGGTGTCGGCGTGAGTCGGCACTGCGGCCGAGGAGTTGCGGGGCCGCGGCGGGAGAGGACTGTCGGTGTTCCGTTGCCGCTTTCCCTGCCTTCCGCGGTCCCGGCGGGGCCGCAGCCGTCAGTACTGCGGCGTGGTGGGCGGTGGGACGAACATCTGTCTCACCGCGGAGGGCCAGGCCGTCAGATACGAAAGTGTCTGACGGCTTTGCACGCGGCCCTCGGTGCCGGTCCCCCCACATTTTGGGGGCCATGAGGGGCCTGCCTCGGCGGGCAAGGCCGGGCTGCGGTGTTGGCGCAAGCTGGCACTGTGGCCCGGTGGTTTACGGGGCCGCGGCGGGTAGGAGTGTCGGTGCGCGCGTCGTTTTCGATGCCCCGCATTCCCTGCCTTCCGCGGTCCCGGCGGGGCCGCAGCCGTTGAACTGCGGCGTGGTGGGCGGCGGGACCGACCACCTGTCTCGCCGGACCAGGCCGTCGGACATGGGGAATGTCCGATGGCTTTGCACGCGGTCCTCGCGCTGGTCGGTGGCTTGCGCCAGCCCCCTCTTTGGGGGCCATGAGGGGCCCGCTTCGGCGGGCATCGCCGGGAGGGTCGTGGACGTAAAGGCTGCGCCAGATTCCCATGACCCTCCCATCAAGGCGAGTGCGGGAGCACCGTGGGGTTTTAGTGGGTAGTCCCGTGCCGTTTACCATCTTTGGCACGGGCGAGTCCCACATAACCACTCTGCCCTTCCCCGGGGTGGGGTGGTATGCGTAAATGCATTTCCCCACGTAAAAAAAAAAAAAAAAAAAAGAAAAGGTTAGGTTAGAACTGCGACCATAACATTAATTGCTAGAATTAATCTGTGTGATACTCCGACCCCTTTTTGAATCCACCCACTAAATAAAATAATATTATACTACCTACCAATTTCTTATTATCATAGATCGTAACAGACGACAGTACGTGGCGCCACCTGCAGAAGCTAAAAATGTGCATATTGGGCAGAAAAGGAAGCGTGGACGCCCCGCGAAAGCAAGACCCGCTTTAATAATTCAATAAATTACAATTTTGTATCTAATTTTATATTTTTTTTGCTGATCTCATTATGTGATAATTAATAAATAAAAAGATGACTGTGACTAATAAAATGTTGTTTGATTAAGAAAAATTGCTGTAAATATTATAAAAATAGAAGCTATATTTAAGAGAAAAAGAGATAACATGTATAATGTGCATTAAGATTATTAGTTGTGCATTGATAAAAAAGCTTTTACTTTAGGAAAAATTGCTGTGCGCTGTGAAAATAAATTGTAGTGTGTTTAGTGATATTTTGAGTTGAATATTTTGTTGTGCAATCAGTAATTTTGATGGGAATTCGGTATTGAATTGCATAGAAAAAGGATATTTTATGATTTGCGTTTAAATACTACCCTAATTAATATCAATTTGATTTAATTTCTGATCGAAGGATGATACCTATAAGGCACAAGGTTTTTGAATATAGATCGAAGTTTGCTTATAAATTTAAAATAGATTTTCAAAAGTTTCTATTTATTGGGTTAACGTTAGATTGTTATTCAAAGAGTATTTTTAACTACTGTATCGGCTGACAGTACTGCTATACAAAATGTGTAAATATTAAATCAAATCAAATCATTTATTTCCATGGGCCCCAAGGGGCGCTTGAACACGTCAAAACAAACATCAAAACACAAAAAATATAAAATTAAAATAAAACTTAGCTAACTAAATTATAATACTTATTGTAATAAAATGATTTGACACCGGAGCTTAGATTGACTTTAATTCAACTTAGAGAATTGAATTAAAATCAATCCAAGTACCAGCTCCGATGGGTATTGCATCATGAGAAGAGCTGGTGAGAAACTCATGTGCACCATCTTTTCAAATAATTCATACAATATTTGTCTGTTTTTTGACAATAATTCTATGTGTAAGTTATAGCAACCAAAACAACATTATAGCTAAATATGGTTATAAAGAGAAAATGCAATTAAATTATTATAAATAAATCCATAGTATATAAGGTTGCAATATCTTACACTTCAAGCAGAAAATAAAGGAGTAAAAACAATGTGTGTATACTACTGTACAAGGGTTTCAGAACAAACAAAAAAATATTTATATACTAATAAGTTATTAGTATATAAATATTTTTTTGTTTGTATTGTTTGTTTATTTTATTTGTATAAATAGTTTTTGTTATTAGTAATAACAAAAACTATTTATACTACAAAATTATAAAAATTAAAAATTAAAATATTAAAAATTAAAAATTATATATATATTATACATATTAGCAGATGCGATACAAGTTTACAGAGCTTGTTATTCCACTATATTTATTGTCAAATCTCTATATAACTAAAAAACCGTAAATACAAATCATAAAAAGAAAATCACGACTTAAGTATTCTCAATTTTTGGGATCTTACATATTTTAATATTCAAGACAAAAAAGGTTTGATAAATTGCAGTGATAAAAGTTAATCGATCTTCGACAGTATATTACGGCTTCTAGAACAAAATAGGCAAAGTTTGATAAGTCATAAGTTTCCAACAAAAAAGTGTATGGATTGTACACGAACCTCGAGTTTTTAATCATAGTTTATGGAACAAAGTTTTAATTACAGTTCTGTTCCCGCGTGGCGATCGTTTCCAAGGTTTAAATCCTTTAATTGGAGACCTTCGTTAGCTATAATAATTCTCTTCAGTTTTTCTTAACAATTATTATTGAAGAAGATCCCTTTTCTATTCTATTTGGAATTCCTTTGTAGGATTTCGTCTTACGATTTGGTTATCATTAAATGGACGTTTATTTTTTACTTTACGAAGGTACAATTCAATTCAACTTCCTCGTTATAAACCATTGACATAAAGTATTTATAATCATTAACAAGGTGTCTTTTGTCCCAAGCGAGACGTCCAGTTTTGTATTTTGTACATAGTGTTTAGTAAATTTTTCATTTATAAAAATAAACCTATAAAATTTGAACAAAAACAAGGTGAATATAAATAATAATATAATAATACGAATGACCGCAATCTGTTAGTTAATTTTAGACGTATATCAAAAGCGTAAATGCGTATTTAGACCATATGAATATCGCATACGAGTTTTCTTGCCATCTCTGTCTTTTTAATCGCGATAAACAAAGCAAGCATTAGAGCTATGTGATACTCGTATCATCTACATAGGCCTTTACATTGAGAAGCGCTTTTGTTAATAAGAAAATGAATGAAATATATACAAAGGGAAGAATGTATGAAAATGTATAACAAGACTAATGCAGAACAATGAATAAAGGTACAATACATCTTGTCTTACAAACATCTAAATCCTCATTTAAACTAGGTGACATGGGAAGTCGTAGAGAGACCCTTTACCATTCAATAGTTAATTAAGTCTTTATTCAGTCATCAAAGACAGTATCATGACCTTTGAGATGCTGACAACCAATTACATAACCTTAATAAAACCTACTAGGGATCCATAATACAAACTACGGAAATGTATGGGAAATGGCAAACATGTTATTAAATAGAATAACATAAGAGCATAACCGATTTTTTATCACTTTTTTTCTTCACCTGTAAATTATAATACCTACTTATTGGGTAAAAACTTAAAACGTCTGAGCCGATAAAAGGCATGTTTTTGTCAAAAATGAAAGCGTACAAAAATGGTCAACATTTATTAAAAAGCTTATTGAAAAGATGTATAAATATTTTGGAGAAACATAACTTTGAATATATTCTTCATTTATTAGATGACATGAACTAATATTGACATTTCAAAATTAGAGCAATTTAAAAAACTTCTTCTTCGTCGTGTCGATGGCTGAGTCAAAATTTATTTTGACTTGCCATCGTGGTGAAAGGATTAGCCAATTCGCTTTGGAGAACTCGCGAATTGCCCAGGGTGCGCCGGACGTAGGGAATCGTTGTGTACGTCACTCGGGGAGGCTCCTTTCATGCACCCCAATTTAAAAATATTTATCAAATACTATACAGCTCAAAAGATATCTGCGATCGCATCTTGACCTTTCAATCTTTTATACGCAGCCATGAAACTGAACTAGGTTTTGTAATCGAAATTTAGAACTCGTTCTTTGTACAGTAAAATGTCAAAACGGTTCAGTTTTGCATGCAACTGAGAGTCGATTAAACATTCCAAGTTAACCATTTAGTTTTACAGTTAAACATTACACTTCGTTAAGAGACCTAATAGAGACTTAACAAATGAAAAATGTACGATACAAACCAAAGATGTACGATAATAGCATTTTGTGGATCAGGGATAGATAATTTACATTGATCCGGGATAGGTAGTGTGCCATCAATACAGCTAGGGCTGCAATTAGTTCCCTGGTACCCCTCCCGGGATATTTATTTATTCCTTGGCCCATGTTTACTGATTGCCGTTCAGATAAAATGAAACTACGCTTCTGCATCGATTTGCGGTTAAAGAATTAATCGCCTAGAAAAACACATTTGAAGCGTGTGATTTCGCAAGGAAATTGGAATTCAATGACTGGAATTAAATATTAGTTTATTATTCGTATTCTGAGTAAGTGATATATGATTAGTTTATTTCTTATTTTATGGATTAAGTACATCTCGATTCACTTTGCAACTTTGATTTCATATAACTAATTGTTTGATCGTATGTGGCAGTTAATTGTGATGATACTAAGAAATACTTAGTAAAAAAAATATGGGCAGGCCGATCCCATAATTTTAAACTTGCGACATTCTGCACACTGTGCAGTCGCTTTAACCAACCAGCTACGGTCGCCTCTTGAAAGGCCCCTTAATTCTCAACTATATGTTACGTCATTTCGTGACGTCACGTTCATCCATTTGTTCCTATTTTAAGTAGGATACTCAACTGTTTCTTACTATAATTTGCTAAGCATAGCTAAATGCTTTAAAAATAACTAATAAGAAAATGTTATGATATAAGAATTTCATCTTCATCTGCAGGGTGAAAAAAAATATACAATAACATTGTATTTTTTAGTCAGACAAGTCTGAAGGTGCTTTGGATTTAAGGCCCGTATGTGAGTATTGATCACATACGGGTTTATTCGATCAAGTCTAAACTATTGAGTAAAACCTCATGTGAGTGAGTACAATAACAACTTCAACCTTACTATATTTAAAAACTTAAAGCCCTCCTTGTTATTCGATGACTACAGACCCATCACAAAAACAAATTACATTCAAACTTTATACATCAATATTATAATAACACAGAGTATGTCGGGTTTCCTGCGGAGTGCAGCGGGGCTGGTTAAAGTTGTGATGCCCCGTCAGCGCTCGCGTAATTGAATCTTGCGGGTCCGACGCGCCCTGACCGCGCCGCGGACGCTTATGAAAACTGCCATTGCGAATATACGTTTGTTATACGAGTTTTATAAAGAATCAGCAGATTATTGTTTGTTTAACTAAAGACAAAGGTATTTTTTTTCCTTTTCAGTGGGCTACTAATGAATACAAATATCGGAATTGCATAATGTGATTTATCAATGTATAGTTTATCTTTTCTATTCCTTAATCTGTACAATTGAGTGCACGGTTGGCGCAGTGGTTATAGCGATCGAGATAGTGGAGAAGGATCGTGACCCAAAAAGATTTGTTCTGACTCCGGGTGTGCTTAGTGTCTGTAAAATGTATGTTTGTGAACACCCCTGCGACACAGGAGTTATTCAAAGTGCGGGCGACGAAATAAAATCTGTTTGGTATAAAGTTGGATGAATGGCGACTTCTAAATCAATACACCTTATATTTATATCCGTGATACATGAATTGGAAACTTTTACTCTCTCTCTCTCTCTTTCTCTCACTCTTTCCCTAGAGGGAGCGGTAGAGGTAGAGGGAGCAGTAGAGACAGAGGGAGCGGTAGAGGTGGAGGGAGCGGTAGCGGTAAAGGGAGCGTTAGAGGTAGAGGAAACGGTAGCGGTAACGAAAGGGGTACATGTAGAGGGAGCGATTATACTGAGGGAGTGGTAGGGCTTTATTTTTTCTTAAACGATTCCCGCACTAGGAATAACTCCTTGTGTTCACAAACATACATTTCACATACGCAGAGCACACCCAGACTCAGAACAAATCTTTGCGAATCACACAAAGATTTGTCCCGAGTGGGGATCGAACCCACAACACCAGCGCAGTTGAAAGCGGCGAGGCGACCGCTTTAACCACCACGCCAACCGTGCACTCGGTTAACTCGGTTAACCGTGCAGCGGTAGAGGTAAAGGGAGTAGTGTCGTTTGTACTGGACCGTGTGTGTCTGATGCACATGAGATAAATACTCCAAGATGGGTCGTGCATTATCTCTTGATGTGAAGAATATAATTAATTCTCTCTCTCTCTCTCTTGGGACCCATCCCATGGGACCTTAACATAACAGGTGAAATGTGAAATGAAATGAAAATATTTATTTACATCCAACAGAAACAATGAGACACACATAAATTTAGTTAAGACAAATAAAAAAAAAATACAGTAATTTACAAGACTGTATGCTCCCAAAGCAAAAATTGCCTTAAATGGGAATTGGTTCAGCATATGGCAAACTAAAGCTTAGCGCTGGTTTTCAACCAATCCCCTAGTGACTACACGGATGACAATCTGTTACTTATATAATAAATAAAATTAAACAAACAAAATGATAGAAAAAAAAGAAAACAAAGATAAAACATAAATATAATTATAATTATGGCATGTATGTACAACGCAAAATAAATTCATAACATATGTATTAAATAAAAGATACATTTTTTTTTTTTTTTTTTTAAAAGCTTACTAGTAATTTGCAAATACAATAACAATACATTTAACATGCCCATCTCCCGCTGAGCATTGATTAGGTATCGTTTTAAGTATATAGTCTGAACGTACTTAATGCTTTGGCATTTCTTATCGGAGGAGGAATGTTATTCCACCCTTTGGATGCTGCGTAACGAAATGTACCTGTAAAAGCGGTTGTTCTAAATGTGGGTATTGTATATCTCTGTAAAAACATGTATTTATCTATCCTATTATCGGTTATTTTATTTAACAATGTGTTTTTAATAAATCCTTGCAGATCATTTACACAGTCCGTGATTTATTTTATAGTCAAAATTGTGCAATCACTTCACGACTTGCAACATCTAACTACAAATTCTATGTCCTAAAGTTTGATTGAAACGTAGTTTGTAGTCGCACTACAATCTAGACTAGATACATAAAACTACAATCTGCATACAAATGAAGCGAAAATACCCGGATATATCCGGATTTGGACCTGCATTCTCAGAAATTCTGTCCGCAACAAGCACTCCTTCTGTATCTGCCCTGAAATTACTGGCACTTGAGGCATAACACCGTAGTCCTCAGCTGCAGCGACGCATCTATAATCTCCTTTTGTGGATTGTTGATGTCCATGGGCTGTACTCCACTTACCATCAGGTGGACTACACGTTCGTTCGCTGTGGGCGCAGGATAAAAAAAAAACTCAGATATATAGATATTTTTTTCAAAAAGTCTTACATTACAACCAAACATATAGCCAGTTGAAGTGATAAATGCGCGTACGTTTTTATCTGCTTCATACAACATCTGCCGAGCCTTTCCCAATCACATCGGGGTCTTCTAGTCTAACGGATTTAGCTAAATATCAGTATTTTTGAACGACCGGATGGCGGAGTGGGTAGTGTACCTGCCTGCGACGCCGAGGTCGTGGGTTCGATTCCCATTTAAGGCAAATCTTTGTGTGCATAAACATGGGGGTTTGTCTTAGTCTGGGCGTTTCTATGTATAATAAGTATATGTATTTACAAAATAAAAGTATAGTATTAGTATCAGTTAAACCAGTACCCATAGTACAAGCTCTGCATAGTTTGGGACTAGATGGCGTTGTGTGTAAGTTGTGAAATATTTATTTATTTATTTTACGTGAAGTGATTGCCATCAAACTTCCACAACGACTACCCGTAACTGCCATAGATATTCAAATGGCAACTGGAACTGACGGCTTAACGTGCTCTCCGAGGCACGGAGGGAAACTCGTTATGTTAAAGATGGTCACCCATCTACGGCCGACCGCGGTTAGTATTGCTTAACCTGCAAGATCGATCGAACCACGCGGCTTTAACTTAACCTCAAGCTCCTCCTCCTTTTGTCTACTGCACTCCGCTATTTTATTTTATTTTTCCACCTTCTCCAATTAACTAAGGCCATCATATTATTACTGTAGGCCTACAGTTGCTACATATACTAACGCTTTGTGCTGTGCTACAATTAGGTGCCTAATTACATCATAAAAATGAGAAAATACTAAGCTTATATACTATATTTTCATAACACGAGAATTTATGCCATATTATAAAAATTAATTTTGTTACCTCGGTTTGCAAGGTAATATTAAAGTAAATTTAAAGTGTACAAGTAGCAGAGATTAAGTACACATGGCTACAAATCAACATATTCATTTCCAGTATGAACTGGTCTCGCATTTAATAATAATAATAAATAAATATCATCACTGACAGGACTATTGTCGTCAATAGACCTGATATAGTGTTGATAGATCGATTGGAGCTCTGTGCAGTGATTGTCGACATCACCATCCCCCATGACGGAAAACTCGTGAAAGCCAAGAAAGATAAACAAATTAAATATCTTGATCTGGCACACGAGATTGTCAACATGTGGGATGTGGATTCGGCCATCATTGTACCGATAGTCATATCAGTCAATGGACTGATAGCAAAGAGCCTCGACCAACACCTTAAGAGGCTCGCGATAGGCGGCTGGACCAGGAACCAGATGCAGAAGGCGGTCCTTTTGGACACGGCACGCATCGTGAGGAGGTTCCTCTCTCTAGAGCCCTAACCATCGACAGCTTGGTCCCTGCACCTGATGTCGGTGGGACACTGATTTTTAAATTTTTAAATGTTTTTTTTGTATTTTTTATAAATCATATTTAAAAATATATAAAATAACTTAAGAAATAAATAAAGAGAAATAATAATAATCATTTATTTCAATAAGTACATGGAGCAATACAAAGCAGGTACATATTAGATTAATCCAAATATTACAAAAGGTTGTAACGTTGGCACCTGTGCTAGTGAAAACCACTGTATCACCGGTACCAGCGCCTTCCATTTCTATCAACAAGATAATGAACGGTGTACTGTATTATAACATAACAAAGTTTACATGAATAAACTATTGTAGGTATTTAATAATAATTTGTATACTATAAATTAGCATGCAAAATCATTAATATAGATTTAGATTACTTAGTTTATCTAGTTTTAGCAAACAGTTTAGTTAAAGCTATTTAATAGAAAAGGGAAACAAATTTAGTAGCATAACTAGCATACCATACGTTTATTAATTTATATTTGTGATTTTAAAAGATTGCATGGGAAGCCTACAACGAGAGACCATCTTATATTAGAAATGTATAGGTTGATGTGTAGACGTCTGTACTCACCTTCGCCACAGTATAAATATGTACAAACAGTACGGAAACTGCCTACAAACGTGCGAAACGGCACGCACACCGACGAGACCCCTAAGCGGTTGTCGCGGTGCTCTCAGTAGCGAGTGCCGCTTAGGGGTCTCGTCGGTGTGCATGTTTATGTGTGCGTGCCGTTTCGCACGTTTGTAGGCAGTTTCCGTACTGTTTGTACATATTTATACTGTGCCTTCGCGCCCCGGTGTAACCCATTTCCGTCAATAGACTCATACGTCTTCTACGAGAATATATGCAGCTGTTACAATCTATATTTTGCTTTCATTTCTAGATCAATGTTGGAACAGGGAGATTAAACTTTCTTTAGTGTGTTTAGTACTGGAATTGAATGTTTGATGTATCGGGCAATAAGACGACCGGATGGCGGAGTGGGTAGTGTACCTGCCTGCGGTGCCGAGGTCGTGGGTTCGATTCCCACTTAAGGCAAATCTTTGTGTGCATGAACATGGGGGTTTGTCTTAGTCTGGGTGTTTCTATGTATAATAAGTATGTATTTACAAAAGAAAAGTATATTTGTATTAGTATCAGTTATTCTAGTACCCATAGTACAAGCTCTGCTTAGTTTGGGACTAGATGGCGTTGTGTGTAATTTGGGAGATATTTATTTATTTATTTATTTATAAGAAAACATGTCTTTTTAGACTGTGTGCTGTTTTTAGATTACTACATTGCATGTAGTAATCTGATTATGGGTTACTGTTTTTATTTTTAAACGTCAAGTATTATTTATCATTAGCCGGCTCATGTTTATTATTATATCACAACTGAAGCCGTGTCATGACATGTTATTTCCCCATTGCTATTCAAAACAAGTGTGTTTTTGTACGGAGAAAGTTTTTTAGTATAATTTGCTACGCTTGTTCTTGTGTCTACTTTTGACATTCCAGAGCTTTTATTTGCAATTGAGTGTCATAAAGAGTTATAGTACGACCTTTGAACTAAATAAAAACGTGATTAAAATAACAAATGGCTTCATTATTAGGTTTAAAAAAACTTTAAACAGAAATGTTACTATTACAACAACTTTTTGAAGTAATAATAACTGAACCACCGTTCCAGGCGGGATTAAAGCAAACAGGCTTGAGGATAATGTTCCAACGTTAGTACGAGTACATGCCAATCAAAGTCCACATATATGATAGGCTCATTTCCTTAGTGGCCGACTACGAGGAAACCAAAACGAAGGGTTGAGATCTTGGCTATATGGGAATATACTGAATATGCTTCCAATAATATGGCAATATTATTATTTGGATTTATGTTTTAGTTTTTGTTGTAGCTGCGTTTATCGGGCATGACTGTCTCGATTGTCTAGACTCTAGTGGATAGTGTATGCGCCTCTCACCGCTAGTTCTCGGGTTTGATTCCCGGTCGGGCAAAATCTTATTTGTGAACTTTCCATGAGAATTTTTACAATAGCTGCACGGAGTTGGAATTGTGCCCGGTGGATGGCGACAGACTCACCCCCTTTTCTATGGGAACTAAACATAACAGGTGAAGTATGGGTATTGTATACCTCTGCCACACCCTTTGGGTAATATAGGCATAATGTTATGATATGGTTTGTATGAGATTCAAGATGTTGACGTAATGAATGTTTCAGAACAAAAATAAAGAAATCAAATCAATATCACATAACGTTTACAAAACGTCATCTCGTTTTAATATGACTATTTAACTTTCAACTTATAACTTTTAATTTTTTTCCTTTTAGTTCTCTTTCAACTGTAAATAGTTAGGTATGGTTTTGTTTTTTTATTTAATGAACTAATTGTAAGTTAACCTTAATAATAATGTATTTTTATGGAAATAAAAGTTAAACAAAGCAAAAAAAAATTATTACTACAGATGATTTAATAATGATTACACTGTGACATCAGATGGTTTTGTGAGTAAGTAGTAACACTTGAATGCAAACATTGAGTTAACCAATAGTAAAAATTCGTATCTAAGCGTATCAAATTAAACATCACGCGTAGTTTTACGTATGTATATAAGATAAATAAGTAATAAGTATTCCACAACTCACACACAACGCCATCTAGTCCCAAACTAAGCAGAGCTTGTACTATGGGTACTAGAATAACTGATACTAATATATATATACTTTTCTTTTGTAAATACATACTTATTATACATAAAAACACCCAGACTAAGACAAACCCCCATGTTCATGCACACAAAGATTTGTCTTAAGTGGGAATCGAACCCACGACCTCGGCGTCGCAGGCAGGTACACTACCCACTCCGCCATCCGGTCGTCAAATGTATGTTTTCGTATGTCCTGAATTGATAATTATTATAATGAAGAAAAACAATTAAGAACAAACATGAAGTAATTGAATAAAAAAAATGAGTCACTGCACGGTTTCCTTAATTGATCGAGACGGGTCTATGTTGAGCGATTCATTTAAACAACGTTTCAATTAAATACGACCAGAATGACCATTGACCGATCGCCGGTTAGTGGAATGTTTCGCTTGTTTTATTTCTGCCATTTATATTTATTTGTCAGTGTTGAGTTGTTGAAACACTCAGTCGCTTTCTAAGTTGCCAAATAAGTGAATTTCATCATAATAATTATTATAATATATTTGTAGCAAATTGAAGATTATATAATAATTTGGTTAAATCTTACTAGCAAAATATAATATAATCTATTTTGCAGGTAAGATTTAGCCAAATTAGTGATACTCCACTAGTTAATTAATGTTAAATTGCAAATGCAACGCAAGCAAATAGGTATTACAGAAGGAATAAAGATTACAATATCGACTTTCAGCTGAAAAATCAAAATAATAAAAGGAAATATCAGTTAAACACGTTTTGTTTTTATTTTGACAAACAAAAGATTCTTGAAGATCCAAGATAATGAAATGTGATTTATAAATACATTTTGAAAGCCCTCATTGCCATGGAATACGATTTTAAAGTAAATTATAAAAAAAATTCAAAAGTAATCAAGATAAAACCAAAATGTAGGTTCAGTAGATAATCTAAACTTTAAGTTCTTTTAATAATAAAAAAAGGAATTCAACAACAATGATATTATAGATTGCCGGCATTTTAGCGAAACAATAAAACATTTCTGTTATATACATTTCTGTGCTTTTAGCTTATATTATCAAAAGCAACCCACGTTTGAATTTTTGTCAAAATAACCAAAACTTGTGTACATACCTTTTGTGTTCTTATTTTTTGACGCAAAACTTTATACATTTTTATTCATATGTCTCTTGATAGTTAGGTATGATTTTTGTTTAGTATTATTTAATATTTAACGATTTAAATTTTAATTTAAGATTGTTTTACCAATAAATAACATACTTCTAACATATTATTGTTGGGACGAGGCTTTGAGTGTTCACATCGACCTCCGTGGGTCTATTGTGATTGTAGCATCATTATAGACTCTCCTTTAGGCCAATAGCCACCATAAATTGGAGCAGTCGGCCGATTGGGAGTGACTTGACATCATCCGGATCCAAGATATGGCGTCCCAGAATGATGCTTCGTCTATGGATCAGTGGCTCGCTTTCGGCTTCAAAAGAGGTGCAGCGGTGTTTACGGTTCCTTTTTACAGAATCTATAGTACTTCTAACATTGCTGTAAAGTAAGAAACCCAAAATTACTATTTAGTAATTTTGGGTTTCTTACTTTACAGGCTGCTATGGTAGCTTTTTCTTGTAACGTAAATACGTTAAAAAGCTACCATAGCAGCCTACCAACAGCATAACATGTTGTACAAAAAAAGCTAGGTTTATTTCGTTGCTGGGAGAGGAACGTTAATTTCCAATCGATTGCCACTCGAGTAAAAGAGGTAACGGAATTAAGAGCAGTACATTTTCACCTTTTTCTCCACATTCTTGAAGAAAATACTGCATCGCGTACATGTTATTTGTTTTGTATTTACTTTAAAACCAAGAGTCTATTGAGAAGTTGTTTATCTTATAATTAGTTGATTTATAATTTATTTCATTGATTGACATAGTTAAATACACAGAATCACTTTTTTACCCTACTGTTCGACAAAAATATCAAGTACTATTTTTTTTTTTACGAGCCTATGGATAAATGACTGGGCACTACAAGTCGTAGACAGAGACAAGTAGAAAAAGGGTGGGGAGGCCTTTGCCCTGCAGTGGGACACCAAGTACTATTAGTTTTTTTAAAAGACAAATATTTCAAACTAAATTGACGTTATGTGGCTCGAGCATATTTAAGGTTAACATACATGCCATACCTTTGTGTGTGGTGTAGTGGTATAAGCGGTCGCCTCGCCGCTCTCCACTGCATTGATGTTGTGGGTTCGATCCCCACATGGGACAAATCTTTGTGTGATTAGCAAAGATTTGTTCTGGACTGGGTGTGCTTGTGTGAGTGAATGTGTGTATTTGGCCTTGTCATTGGGACCATTGGATAGTGTAATTGCTTCTGGCGTTCTATCTAATGTACAAAATCCAAATTATTATTATTATTATTCCTCTTTATTTATCTTTAAACTTATCTTATATATTTTTAAATATGATTTATAAAAAATACAAAAAAAACATTTAAAAATATAAAAAACAGTGTCCCACCGACATCAGGTGCAGGGACCAAGCTGCCGGTGGTTAGGGCTCCAGAGAGAGGAACCTCCTCACGATGCGTGCCGTGTCCAAAAGGACCGCCTTTTGCATCTGGTTCTTGGTCCAACCGCCTAACGCGAGCCTCTTAAGATGTTGGTCGAGGCTCTTTGCTATCAGTCCATTGACTGATATGACTATCGGTACAATGACGGCCGAATCCACATCCCACATGTCGACAATCTCGTGTGCCAGATCAAGATATTTAATTTGTTTATCTTTCTCGGCTTTCACGAGATTCCCGTCATGGGGGATGGTGATGTCGACAATCACTGCACGGCGCTCCAATCGATCTATCAACACTATATCAGGTCTATTGGCGATAATAGTCCTGTCAGTGATGATAGATCGATCCCAATACAACGTGGCACGGCCATTTTCGAGAACTGGGTCGGGCACATACCTATAGTACGGCACTTCTGCAGCCACAAGTTTGTATTTCAAAGCAATTTGCTGATGGACGATCCTGGCCACTAGGTTGTGTCTGTGCAAATACTCGCCATTGGCAAGACGAGAACAGCCGGAGACTATATGTCTAAGGGATTCCCCGGGACAGTGGCATGCCCGACACACGTCCACCGTACCGTCCTTCAGGATATACCTCCGGTAGTTATTCGTCATAACAACTTCATCCATTTATTATTATTATTATTATTTTGTTTAATAAAAAATCTATTGACAGTATTTATTTCTTTATCTCGATGACAAAAGATCATTAATCTTCTGAATCATCATTTAAAAAATACTGCGACTGGAACACGGACAACTATGTTTATTTTACATATTCAGAGAATATAGTTACCTGTTCCCATTTCGCGTTGTAACGCCACCTGACGAAAATAGATTACTTGTATACGTATCACTATCTCTGTTTACTTTGTAACAGAAATTGTGATTGATATGTACTTACGCACGAATGTCAGCGTAATTTTTTGTGTTGAAGAAAGAAAGATGGCTTTGCGTGATATTTTCAAATATTTTGTATCGAACCTTTTTCAATTGAATGTTACTATTATTGACTGGGTTTAAGATGAGTGCACGGTTGGCGTAGTCGTTAAAGCGGTCGCCTCGCCGCTTTCAACTACGCTGGTGTCGTGGGTTCGATCCCCACATGGGACACATCTTTGTGTGATTCGCAAAAATTTGTTCTGACTCTGGGTGTGTTTTGTGTGTGTGAAATGTATGTTTGTGAACACCCCCGCGACACAGGAGTTATTCCTAGTGCGGGCGTCGTTTTTTTAAAAAAAATTAAAAATATAACATTTTAATAAATAGAAAACAACTTTAAAATGGAACTGTTTAAAATTTTTAATTTTTTTTTTCATAGCGGGAAACGGTATAATAATAAGAAGGAGATACGTAATTAATTTGTATGTAATTTTATTGTCAATGAACTCGTTTCAACATAAATAACATTTTCATTAATTTGTGTTAACTATTGCAAACAGTGAACGAAAGTATCGAACTTTGAAACTTTTAATTCCGTTAGTCCAACGCTACTGTCTTAAAAGCCAGCGCTGTTTAAAACTTTATATATCTGCTTAAAACTGTTAGCAATGACACCATTAAAAGCCGGTACTCACAAAACTGGAGAAAACAGAGACATATTTACTAGGAATTCGTGTTTTGTACCAAACAAGTAGGTAGGTATGTGAAATAATAGGGATTAAAAAAGTTGAGCTATGATATCAATATTGTCATCATTTGTTCGAAATTTAAATTTCCTTTTGAATCAACGTGTTCTTAAAAAAATACGAATGTAGAAGCGTTCTGCGAACTGTTGTTATTATCCCTTATAGTTTATCACTAGCTCTGTTTTTTTACAAAATACGGAGTAAAGTTATAGTTTAATAGAAGATCTACCTTTTATTGCATTTCATTTTTTTATTTTATTATAACTATTAAAAAATAAAATATTTTAATAACCTTGGAACAAACTTGAGTGGCTTTTATATATTTAATTATAAATATATAGGTTAATGAACAACAAACAATGTCACTATTAAAGGGCCTCAATCTGACAGAAACCTTATGTTCCGAAACTTTTTTTGCATAACATACTTGGCATAATCTTTTTTGAACGATTATCCTTAGTTCAGAAAAAAAATATTAGTGTTCAATATTAAACAGACATTTAAGAGACAAAATGACGTAATATGTGCTGAAAAGTACAATTGTTCAGGCCATCTGTTTCAATAAAACTCAAATTATGATTAGAGTCAGGATGAGCGGTTATTTCCTTTGAGGCACCTCCTTGCTGATTCCTTTCCTGTTGTGGAGATAATGTTTTGTGACTGATGGTTAGATTTATTCTGTTGTAATAATGTCTTCACAATCATGATAAAAAAGCCAAGTTTATTTTTCATTTGATCGCTACGCATTCAGGGTCAACACTATATTGATCTCGACGTAAATTAGTTTCACCTCAGCAGCTTCAAAATTCACTCTTTCTTGTATGTAAACTATGAGTAAATCTCAATTTTGCTTTGCATATATTTAGTAAGCAAAACTCCATTTTGCTTCATATTTTGCTCTCACTCGAAGCAAAGTTGAGTTGTGCTCACTGCTGGCCTTTTAATTTTTTTATTTTACAAAAATTTCACGATGACGTGGGTCATGTAGTCCCAAACTAAGCAGAATATGTAATATGGGTATTATTTCAAACTGCTGAGGTGAAAAGTTGTATATGCGACCCGAGAACAAAGTTATTAAAATCTCGTGCTTTTGAGTCCCTCGCTACGCTCAAGAATCTTTCGCTTATTCGGGACTCAAAATTAGCACTCTTGTTGCACAAATAACTATTTACAGATCGCTTGTCCGCAAGAACACTGTATAATCTCATATTAGGTTTTTTATTAGGCAACCCCTTTAAAATATCTAACTACAAAATATTGTCAAGTTTTCATAATATAAACAGAAGATTATTTCTATTAATCTAAATACCTCATATATACTTTAGAATTATCTCCTAGAAATTACCTTGCTTTCTTTTTTGGTTTGATGGTAAACTTTTTTGGGATAATACTGTATTCTTCCGGGCGAGCTAGATGTTAGTCTCGGAAATATAAGCTTTGAACTTTTGAGTTCAATCAGATATTTATTACACGTGAAATAAAAGGTAGCTTATCATAGTTTATGGTAATTAAAACAATGTTATATCTGTTACCAAATTGCAATTTAGCCTATCCTATTGTATTAGTTAATTTAAATATCGTCACCATGTTCCTCTAATTAAATTAGAAGGTACAGTGATATAACTAAAGATAGTGCTATAGTTTTCATTTCTTGATCTCGAAGCTAATGGAATTGTAAAGGCAAGGCAAACAGTTGAACTTATCTAGAGCGAATCGCGTTTGTATCTTACTTACAAATTAGTTTTCTCTAATTAATTTACTGAATGTTATGTTGCGAAAATATGGCTGTGTGTTTGTTTTAGGACCGTTATCATAAAGTAAAGGATTTTGTTTACAAATTGAAATTATAATTAGAATAATGAAGTCAACTGCAGTATTTAATGAAAATGAAAAATGAAAATGAAAAAATGTTTATTTCTCACCACTTTCACATCATCAGTAGTAGTATAATGTATAATACAAATAACTTACTAAAAGGTAAATTATACAATATTATGTGTGGCAATACATAGTTAGTTTGTAACTTAGTAATTATTTTCTGAGTATTAAATAAAGTAGAATTATTTTTGAATAAGGTTGTGTGTTGTGTCGTGATGCAAGAATAGGTAACTAATGATATTAATTAAATTTAAACAGTATTAAGTATCTATCTATCTAAGTAAGCATCTAATTTTCTAACTGGAGTTTTTTGTATCGAAAGGAGAAAATATTTTTTGGGTGATTTTATTTTATTAATTGAGTCCACGGTTGGCGTAGCGGTTAAAGCGGTCGCCTTGCCGCTTTCAACTACGCTGGTGTTGTGGGTTCGATCCCCACATGGAACAAATCTTTGTGTGATTCGCAAAGATTTGTTCTGACTCTGGGTGTGCTGTGTGTGTGAAATGTATGTTTGTGAACACCCCCGCGACACAGAAGTTATTCCTAGTGCGGGCGTTGTTTTTAAGCGGACAAAAAAAATATATATATGGGAGACACAAAAAATACCTACAGATCGTTAATCCATCAGTTAAATAATAACCATTCATGCGAAATGTCGTAGACATACACTAAATGATGACAGCATTACTTAATATAGGTATTTTTTTTTCATTTGTTTCAGACTGATGATCAACAGACACATGTTTTCGTCGACGTCGACGAAAGCGGCCTGGTGGCTTGCCACGTTTTTTAGTGTATTTGTGACAGGTCAGTATATTCATCCATGTGTTTTGGAAGAGAATTTTTATACAAATTTTGTTTTTAACATTAGATAGAACGCCAGAAGCAATTACACTATCCAATGGTTCCAATGACATGGACAAATACACACATACACTCACACAAGTACACCTAGCCTCAGAACAAATCTTTACGAATCACACAAAGATTTGTCCCATGTGGGGATCGAACCCACAACACTAGTGAAGTGGAGAACAGCGAGACGACCGCTTAAACCACTACACCACACGTGCAGAAATTTTGAATTGGAAATTGTTATTTAATGTGCGTAGTTGGTAAAAAAATTTGCATCATACAAATTCACAATATCATCAAAAGTAAGAGGTACAATTTTAATAATAACATGTAAGTAAAATAATATAATCACGTCAACATTATTTAGGCACTTTTATACCCCAGCGTTCCCGTACATTTTTCCACAAAAAACAAAATGATATCCAATTTAAAAGTAATTACGGCTTAGTCAATTTTCATTAAACGTTTCGCTTCGGTTAATGCGGTCCTGATCCGTCGCCCCATATATGTCTACCACACACACGACTTTATGTATTATGTATGTATCCTTCCTGTACGACACGATTACGCGTCCTACCTTTTGTATTTTCACAATACTTATCAACTCTACCGGCGATAAGAGTAAAACTGTTAGACTTCCACGCCGGCAGAAAATACAATTATCATGAAAATATCGTTTGAAACATGCGTACCTGAAAATTCTACGTGATTTTCTAGTGTGTGTGGAGTCTACTAGCGCGAACTTGGTAGGTAAATTGAATTATTTAATAAAAGATAACTGGCTCAGACTCACGTCAAGGAATAGCTTTACGTTTGTTTGTAGTTCAATAATAAAAATCTTTATAGCAGTAGTCATCATGTGAGGCGACAGACGTGTCGACGTCGTATTGTCATTTACTTATTATTATTTTTTATTTTAAGTTTAACAGCGGCCTACTTTCATTATTTAATCAACTTTGCATAGTTAAAAACTTTCTCTCATTAATAAAATGACTCAATTTCCGTATACAAGCGGCTATTACCAAAAATCTCGGGCCCCTTGGAATCTGCGAATAAGTATGTTAATTCCGAGTTTGTAAGAAAGCCGGGGCCCACACCTGTTTCGCGCAACACTTAGGTATTAACCCCTATTAGTCGAGTTTACTTGTTACCAGCCAAATCCGACACGTATACTCTATAGTTTTATAATAGACGTTACGAGCCCGATACGATAAATCGCAAAATTCATGCTTAAGCAGACTCTATTGGATCATAAAATATAGTTCAAAGTATTAAAATACGTGAAAAATTTGTGTCATTTTTCATCGACCCTATTTATGTAAGAATAAATCGATAGTTACCAAAAGAATCGATAAAAATCTTCGTTTAGGATTTTTTCCTTTTTTAAATGTTTTTAAAATGTTTAGCAAAAGTTAACGTAAATTCTACACGTTATACGCTAATTAGGTATTTTTAATGATGCGTCTCTGCATCACGCGACCCAGAAATAAAAGATTCACATAAATTTGTCAACGTCAAGCGAACGGTATATATGTACATAGGTAATTACTTGGTTGGCTAATTAAAAAGTAATATAAGGTGCGGAAAAGGAATGCACTGTTTTCTACTGCTTGATAGAATAAGTAAACCAGTGACAGTTGTGAGTAGATCTTGGTTTATTTACTTCATGTTTACTCAACTGCTTTTTATTCAAAGTCAATTTTAATATAAATTTTATTTTTTCTCTTTCAATGAAGATTGATTTCAGAATATTATGTTATTTAAAAATATTTCACAGATATCATCTACACTTGAATCTCTAATGATAGGCTCTGGCATTTTTTTTGTATCAAATATTTGTTCAAGTTAATTATTTATAGATAGATAGATAGAGAAAACTTTATTTGCACGTCAAATTTGTAACAAACAAACAAAGAAATAGGTACTTAAAACTATAACGTAAAAAAAACTAATTAAAAAAAGAATATTCTTAACTCGAGCGTATTCTAAATATTATAATTATGTACTAATTTTTTTCAAAGAAAAAGGAACCGCCTTCAAAAACTCAAAAGTAAAAAATAAAATATTCGCTAAACTTTGCTTACCTTTATATTAATTTGTTTAAAACAATAAACCCAAATAATTATGTAATACCAATTAATTATATTTTTTTGAAGTCGGCGCCAAATTACAAAATCAAATACCAATTAAAACCGTATTTACCGAATTAATTGTTGAAAAAATCACAAAATCAAATACCAATTAAAACCGTATTTACAGAAATAATTGTTGAAAAAATCTCAAAATCAAATACCAATTGAATTGGTATTTGATTTTGTAATTTGGCGCCGACTTCAAAAAAATATAATTAATTGGTATTACATAATTATTTGGGTTTATTGTTTTAAACAAATTAATATAAAGGTAAGCAAAGTTTAGCGAATATTTTATTTTTTACTTTTGAGTTTTTGAAGGCGGTTCCTTTTTCTTTGAAAAAAATTAGTACATAATTATAATATTTAGAATACGCTCGAGTTAAGAATATTCTTTTTTTAATTAGTTTTTTTTATTTTATTTTTTTTTATTTGTTTTTTTTATTTTATTTTTTTATTTCAAGCTTTTTAGTGTCTTAGATTTTTGGATTTAACGATGGGGTTAGGAAGAAATACTAAGGCATCATTACGCATGAAACACAATAGAAACAATCAAAATAATCAAAAAATTCTTTCTGAGATCTTCATGATCATAAGTTATCACTACGATAATAACAAATGTGCTGAAACGTAAGCCCCGTCCAAACCTAAGCAGAGCTTTCGGTACTTTAAGGGTAGGTAAGTAGGCTATCTCTGCTTACCCTTCAAAGCATACACAGGCATGATGTTATGTTATGTAGTGGTGAAAACAATACATAGATACACGATTGCACAAAACGTGGTTCATTAGCTATTCGTTTTTGAAGAGTTCCGTTGCCTGTCTCCAAAGATCTTCATCAGATTCTGATAAATTATATACTAAAACCTTCCTTGAAACACAAGGATTAAAATACCGAAAATTGCATTCAAATCGGATCAGTAGTTTCCGAGAAAATCGCGAACATAAAAAGGTGACATACATACATACATACATACATACATACATACATACATACATACATACATACGGATCGAATACAGAACCTCTTTTTTTTTTTGAAGTCGGTTAAAAAGGGCGGCCTTATCGCTTGACGCGATCTCTTCCAGGCAACCTTAGGATAGACATAATAGAATGGATATTTGCGGTAGTTTATTGCATTGGATTTGTTGTTTCTTTTTTTTCTTTTTAATTTTATTCATTTATTGACTTTTAAATATAAGTATGAGATAATATTAGCTCCTTTTTAAGATTGTACCACTGAAATACGATTACATTCCGAAAAAAATTGTCAGTGAGATTACCACTAAAGGCCGGGGAAGTTCAAGAATATTTTTATATTTTCCATACAAAGACTAGTCGTCAGAATGGTATCGTTCATTGTAAAATTCCCCATAGATTTTATCCGCGCCATAGCAGTGTACGGTTTAAAGCCTACCCTTATTTAGAGTGTACAGAATACGGTGACTCTACCTGAATAACTGCTGTAGCTGCTTAAAGGTTTTACCACCATAATAGGATTTTGTTTGTACAAAATGTTGTTTATCTGTATTTAACGGCGTACAGTAAGTATATTGTAAGTAACGCTTTCTTTGTGTCCACAAATGGGGAAATGGTTATGGGGATATGAGTAAAGTTTAGTTGAGAAGTTTTTGAAGTAAAAAATGTATAATATAAAGTTATTTTAAATTAATTTATACAAAGTTATTTTGAAATATGAATATGCTCAGATATATTTTTAAAATGGCAGTGGGTTAGAATAATTTTTTTTGTCTTCTAATAAATTTCTGTTAACATCGCATAATTTTTGTTGCAGTATTTTTAAATTAAAGGAACTTTAAGTAAGCAAATTCTGGGATAAATATGAAATTATAAAGATCCGAGTAATTTTGTCATAGCGCTATAAAACACAGACATGAAAACAAAAACAAAAAGTTAAAAGGCGAGCAAATTTTACGTAGTTTATTTTAGCCGGAGTTGTTAACAAGTTGCTAATTAAAGTGTACAAGGTACTTTAAAACTTACAAACACTTAGAAAACTACATCCGCAACATTAATGCTACGATTTTATCTGCATTTGGAACTTAGAGTTTATTTAACGCTTTCACCACAATGACCTTATATATTCCTAGCTATGTTTTAGTATTTTTTTCATTTTATTTCTTCATTTATATTTAGATCATTTCATAATAAGCGAACTTTTTATTTGTTTTTTATTTTATTTTCAGGATAAAGAAATAAATCTAAATATCATATTTAAAACAAAGACCAAGCGGCGATTTCGCCAAAGTTCTTAATGTACGCTTTTATCGTTCTCGTATTGGCGTCACTCTTCTTATTTAATGTTTGTACGGGACAAAGAGGTCAAAAGCTGTAATTTAGGCTGACCCTACATTAGGCGTGCACCACCACGGCAGCAATACGCGATGCCGCGCCCGACGATGGCATACGCCTAATGTGGGGGACGCTTTAGAGTTGAACTTGTGTTTAACACGTTGGTGAAATCGGCACAAAATAAGAACCAACATAAGAAACGATTGATCTTGATCAATACAAACGATTGCTTTTAGGCAACCTAAGAGAGAGATTTGCTTATATGATCAATCATGTCTATTTATAAATAATAATTACTGCCTATGAATTCTAACCTTAAAAATTGAGTATACAAAAAATAACAAAGTAAAAGTCAATTTGTACGTTATTTTTATTAATTATACTTATTGCCAATTAAGTAACAAGGTTAGGAAACCGTATCTTTAATCTCAACTCACACATAAAATTACCTAACCTTTACATACACAACAAAAACGATACATTACTACGTTGCTATTTAACGTTCAATATTCTTCTAATAGCAGATAGAGGAATTTAGAACAAAAGCCTAAATAAAACTCAAAGGCTTTTGTTTCGTAAATCTGGTGAAGGTACGGTGTAAAAACTGCACTAAGACCATTTAGAGATCAGTTCACGCTTAAAATAAACTATGTATTGTAGGTATTATTTCTAGCTTTACGTCAATGTAGCACGTACAAAATTATACATACCAAAAACCGTGGACTGCAAATATTAGAAGGAAACTTTGCTTTTTAAAATAAAGAATACAAACATGCTGAAAAGTAAAGTCTCCTTATAAGATACTCGCGATCCGCCCCGACTTCGCTCCGGGTACTTCGTAGTACAATAATATGCATGTTTTCAAAATGAATTATTCTATCTATCAAAATAGTTTTAACGATCTAAACATACAGGGACAGCCACACAGGAAACGACTTTGTTTCATACTATGTAGTGATAGTGATTCTGAACTAAATTTAGAAAAGGCGCATTACACTCAACATTTTTCAATTCTTTTATAAAAATATTATGTATAATACAAAAATGTACACTATCAGTTTCAAAATAAAAATGGAACTGTGCAACGCAAACTTTACAAAGTTAATTAAAATACGCGTCATACGATACATATCCCAGTTGCAAATAAACACTGAAGTTTATCTGAGGAACTCCCAATTTTTTTGATAAATTTAATAAAATACAGAAGGTTATTTATCTGTTTTTATTTTAAAATTTATTTTAAAACATTTACAAAACGAATACAAACAAGTATGGTTCACAAAGGTAGTAGTAGTACGCGTCATGAAGTTGCACTAAGCTCGATCGCTGCATATGTTAGACGGGGTCATTTAAAAAAAATTATAGCGCTTCTTCTTACTCTTACTTATATATTTTTATACCACTTTAAGAACACTAACTAACTGCCTCGAAGGTCTAGTGATTAGCCTATGTGCTTCTCATCGCGAGGTCTTGGGTTCGATTTCCAGGTCGGGCAAAGTTATATTCGTCAACTTTCCGTCAGGATGTTATTTGTGAACTTTCCGAGCTGCTTCTACGTTCTAAGTTCTAAGTTCACAGTAGCAGCACGAAATTGAAATTGTACTCGGTGGATGGCGATAAGCTCCACTCCTATCCCATGGAACCTAAACATAACAGTTGAAGTGTGGGTGTTGTACGCCTCTGGTACACACTACTGGATAATATAGGCGTGTTGTTATGCTTGTGTATGTTTATGTTTAAGATCAGGCAACATATGAATGGAAGTTAATTTCAAGTTTTAATTGTTTAAATGTTATTTTTATATATTGACATAAAAAAATATATGACTTCTATTATCACTTACGTGTGGTTAATTTTTATCATAATAATGTCAAATAAGCAAACCACGCGCATCTTTACAATTTATATATTTAGAGCTTTAGTATAGAAAATTTTAAATTCATCTGGAAAGGCATAAAACAAAAGTTGTTCAGAATAGTACATAGGAGCTTACCGCAGTAGCTTTAAAATGACCCTGGATATCGCAGCTCGTTTATGTTTCATCGCCCTAGCAAACTTTGCACATTAATGTCCTAGCCCGGATTTCGAGCTACCTCTCTAGCAACATACCAGCTAACTTATATTTAAATTTACTTGTGGGACGAAGTAGGAGCTGCCTTGTAGGACAAGTGTTAGTGCGTCTCTCACCTAGAGGTCCCGGGCTCGATTCCCAGGTCGGACAAGTGTTTTTTGTTATTCAGGAAATTTCCAACAAGAATTACTAAGCCCACGGAGTTGGATTTGTACCCGGTGGATAGCGATTGTCCCACCCATTATCACATGGCACTTAAACATAACAGAGGAAGTGTGGGTGTTTAGACACCTCTGCCAAACTCTTCTGAGTAATATAGCCCTGGTGTTATGTTATGTTATGTTGTCGGACGATATTATGACGTGGTTACAAAGCTACTAACTATAATCTATATACATATATAAAAATGAAACCCGTTTTCCGTTGTCACGACATAGCATGAAAACGGCTTGACCGATTTGACTGATTTTTTTTTGTAGTTTTCTAATACTCTGTACAAGGTTCTTAGGAAAAAAAAGGAAAAAAACAAAATAAATTAAATATATATTAATAAATTTTCTGTAAAAATATAAGTGAAATTATTGAACCCAACGGAATAAAAACTATTATGAAAATATATATTTTGGTTTTTATTTAATAAAATTAGTAAAGTCCTTCTAAGGTATGACGAGACCAGGGAAATAGGTATTCATTTTTATATGGAGGATATTATAGATTCCAGTTCAAATTTAATAGGTACGCTAACATAAGATAGGTCAGCTATACAAAATAAAGTAGTGCATCAAATTTACGCTAAGGCGGTACGTAGTTCGCCGGGTCAGCTAGTCAAATTATAATTTAAGATCTTTTTAATATTATTATCTGTACTTCACTTCGTAATTTTTCGTGTATTTCTGTGCTATATTAACATTTTATACAGACCTTGAGCATTGAGTATAATAAGTTCAAGGAGTAAATGTAGACAGGTGAATTTCTCCGCGAAGGTTCAGGTATAAAGTGTCTAAGACTCATCAGTACGTGTACAAAATTTGTTAATGTGCATTTTAGCTTTCTTAACTTAGCACAAGTGTAGCCAAAACACAAAAAATTTGCTTACATGTGCGCAAATTGTGCGCAGTGTAATAGTGATAGTCTTACAACAATTTCCATAAAGCTTCCTTTTACTTTAAGTCACCACGTCTGTCTATTTACGATAAACTCGAAAACAATTGCACGGATTATAATGCGGTTTTACTAGTTTGTAGTATTTGATTGCTTTTTTATGACGTTACACTTAGCGCCAGCTTCAGAGGTTCTGAACCTGATACCTGAACGAATTAAAAAGTGACACAAGTAACACTCGAATAAAGAACACAGGTGTAATTTTTATTTCATGTGTGTTATTGGCTTATCCTGTCAATAAGGTTCATCTAACAACTATGAAATTAGGGTTATAGGTAGTAATAACCACATTCTGTACAGTGAAAGCTAGTTGAAATAGCTAAACTAAGACTGTAAAACCAGTACCGAGCAATATTGAGAATGCGGAGTGAAGCCTATACTCGAGTCTCGTTACAACGTCTAGTAACGTACAGTGTGTAAATGTCTGAAAATTGCATCGTGCCTACCTTCAAAGCGGACTCCAATTTTACCCAAACCAAGTTTGGTTTGGGTAAAATTGGAGTCCGCTTGAACTGTGCAGATCAATCTATGTACATCAAGTCTGAAGTAAATACTCGAATTGGAGAATTGCTCAACCTAAACGCAAAACAATCTCTGTAAGAAATGGGATGGAAGGATGGAGGTTTTAATCATGGATTGTTAACCGAATTTTAACATTATTTATGATGACATCTATTCCTATTAATATTATAAAGCTGACCCCACATTAGGCGTGCGCGTTCATCGGCCGTGTGAGTGACGAGAGCGTCGCGTATTACTGTGCGGCGTCGCCGTCGCGTCCTGGCGAGTGTACAGCGAGTGCGCGGCACGCACGCGACGCTCACACGCCCGAGGTTCGGGCACGCCTAATGTGGGATCAGCCTAATGTGAGGAGACGGCTAAATGAGATAGTTATTGACATCTACACCAGCTCTAGCAATTCAATCATGTATGAATGTGTAGATGTAAGTAAAAAGGTGTTCCACGACCGCGAACATCCGCTTGTAATGTAAAGTTACAGATTCGAACATTACACCAGTGTGGACGGAGAACCGAAAGCCTGTGATAATACAATTAAATTTTTATAATAAAAAATAATATGTATAACAGGTGAGTGTTTATTAGACAGGAAGGCACTTACGTTACAATATTATAGGGTACTTGTACTCTGCGAGCACCTTTGGTGGATGTTTGATACTTTTATTGCTAAAATTACTAAAAACATGTAGATAAAACTTAACACGCTGTAGATGTCGACTCAAAGTTTTGACTTACATAAAGGTTCTTTTTCTAGAGATACAATGTGGGTAGAGCCGTAGCGTGGGTGTAAGTTTGTTTTTCGTATTTTCGGAATTCTTAGCTTCAGCAGACTAAAATGTCAAACGTTCAAAGCGGTCACAATCTTAGAGATATAATATAATTAATTATTCAAACTCCCACTTCATTCGATATGATTGGCGCAAAAAAGTTGCCGAGACGAATTGAGATTGGCTACATATTTAGTAAAAATAGGATTTAGATCAGTAGCTGTTTTGAAGAAATAAATGTTTTTTTTTGTAAAACACAAACATTTACTAGGTATAAAAATCAATTTATGTCTTCGGTATGTAGCTTAAAGGCAGAATATTTGGCACTGTGGCAAAAATTAGTAAACCGAGTTAACTACGAGAGGCTAACGATTTATTATTATTGATGTATAAGTTTAATCATAGCCACCCATTTATTGCACTTTTGACACATTCAACTTTAGCAAATACTTTGTTTCCAATATTTATTTAGTTTTTTAATTGATTTCAAATAAGGAGAAGGTTATTTATTTATTTATTGTCATCTCATCTGCATCATTTAAAAAAGTGCATTTGAAACTTCATGTAATATTTCGTCCGCTGCATTAAAAAGCAACGTTCGCAAAATCGTAATAAGATTACGGCTCCAAAACGAAACTTTTTATAAAAACATTTCGTTTCACCACATCTCTTAGCTAAAATTGCCCCGGAAAATTCAATATTAATATTTAACATATTAGAAAATTGCTTGAACCAGATAAAGTTACGAGATACTCTTGACAATATTAAATTATCTAACGATAGAGTGGGTTTCATGCTAAACTAAAATTTCATAAAATAAAGGGTTTCATGAAATTTAATTTCAAGTTTTATTTATAGTTTTACAAAATCATTTGTATTGGACCTACTAAAAACATTTAATAAACTATAATTATTAGAATTTTTTTTTACGTCAAGATATTTACAGACAAAACCTTCTTCCTCTTTTTCAAACAGAGTATCAAATTTAAAAATAATCATATAATGAAGTGTTGTACAAAAAAAATATATTTAATATTATGTATGATTCTCATAGACCGTACTCAATGCAAGTAACATAACTAGTGACATGTAACCATGATTGATCATGTTTGTAATATTAATCCCTGTAGATCAGAGTCTGTTGAGGATTATAAACAATATCATATAGTCAATGATAGCAATATCTAGTATTGGGGTACAAAACTATGTTATTACCAATTATACGTAATCCTATTTGTTTTTTTGTTCTGTGCCGTCTTGGATAGTGAGGTCTCGCATCCGATTGCAGGGCAAATAATAATGTATTATTTAGGTTTTTTTGTTTAGAAACTCTTAATAGTAATACTTAGTCTGAAATAGTGCCTGGTTGGTGACTCACTCTCTTTCACATGTGATCCAAATGTGACATGAGGGAGCTATACATCTCTACCGTTCTGAGTATTTTTTTTAATATTTATATAGTTGTATGCGTGATACTATATTATTATTATATTTTTAGGTGAAATGCCGACGCAGATGGAGCAAGAGCCAGAATTCCTTCAAGCCCTGGAGAACCACACAGTGTCGCAGGGCAGGGACGTGCACTTTACGTGTGTCGTCAACCACCTCTCTAATTATAGGGTAAGTTATTTATGATATAATTTATTTTATTCACAAATATAACACGCGATTTTGTAAATGTTAGATTAAATGATTTACAAGTTTCAGCAACCTTCAGCTAGACAGCTGAAGGTTGCTGAAACTTGTAACACATGTGTGTGTGTGTTTATATGTCTGCAAAGCGAGACCACGTTGCAGACAAATAAACACAGATGAAGTTAAATAATTTTCCAAAAAAAACCGTCTTCAATTACAATAATTTTAGACCTTTATGGTTTCCTCGTGGGTACCATTGTCAGAACTGGACCAAATGGAAATGGGGCCACACGAAAAACACCAGCTTTCAAATAAAAAAGAATCATTAAAATCGCTTCGCCTAGTCGAAAGGTAACAAACATGAAAAAACGGACGAATTGAGAACCTCCTCCTTTTTTGAAATCGGTTAAAAACCAAATAACTCGTTAATATAATAGCTTTTACCGTACATAGGATTCCTTCTGAATGACCTCCTGCTCGTACTGCCAATTTTCATTTGTGCTTGGGTATTTGCAAACCATAACGATTAGTTTGTAACCGCAGTTAGATTGCTTGTCCGTCTAAGTCCACATCGATTTCACTTAAGTCTGATTCAGGATTCAGGGATTGGTTGCACTCGAATCATAGCAATTCGCAACTTCTCGTTTACAACGTAAAGCAATAAATTCCTAAGCTATAACAGAAACTAAATATTTTGTATTTTGCTAAGATCATTTAATAATTTACGTACTCTATTTATCAGTACAACATCTAGCAACGAAAGCTTACTCCTTAATATTTACTGAAATTTTAGATACCTTGTTATTGACAGAAAATAAGTCAGATTTAAATAAAGAAAAAGATATTGCAGTATAAGGCAGATTTTTAATTTAATGAGACAAATATGTTAGGGCACATTTTATTTTTTTCATACCTATTCGTACATAATATATATGTTCGTTGATTTGACCTTATTTAACTTGAATTTGTAAGATCCCCAAACGTTCATATTCAGGATGCAATTAAAATGCCACTTTAATATTTTCAAAATGCGTCCGTACGTGTTACATAAAATGTCAGTATAATATCTCTAATACAGTGAAAAGCTGTATTTATCCGTCTTGAGACACATACTCAAAAAACTTTGAAACAATTCACTCAAATCGTTCTCTTGTACTTCACTTTCCTTTCAAGATAATCCATCTAAGATTTCGCTCAAGTGCCTATTCGAATCTGTGAATCTTTTCAACCAACAATACAGCCACAGTGCACTCTCAGCGCCTTCTCTTCACAATGTTTGATACAAAAGAAATAAATGTATTGATATCCTCCAAACATGGTACTATTCCAATCAAAAATAATTGTCCTGTCATGTGAAACACGTTGTACAAAATGTTTCCAAAGTAAAACCAATTTCATTAATCATTCAAACAAATTTAATAACGTATTTTACAATACAATTAGGTGGCATTAAAACTTAATGAGATGTTTATCATTATATTTATACATTTACATAAATTGTTTACAAACATAAGCTAGGTTAAATGTAATTTATGTTCAAAACTATATAACATATTATTTAAAATCGCTTAGTTGCATCCATTAGCATATTAGTAGGATACAATAAAAACGATATTTTAATGAATTACGTGAAAATTGTTGTACAAATCCAATTAACACTAACCACCACAACCAGTCTAGTGGATATCATATTAATAAAAATCCTCTTAATTTAATATTCGATTTTATTTAGAGACCAAATATTTGTTAATTCAATATTCAGTGTAAATAAATCTAAACAAATATTACGATCGCATGAGTTAGGTATTTGTACTAAATAGTCACTAACCAATTTAATGAATCAGTACCTGAAATAAATTGACAATGTGGTTGTGCATAATGTATATGAGTCAACAAAGTTCGGCGTTGATTAATATCACAGTTATTAGATTAATAAATTATTAAAGGTTACATTTTCAATGTAATATTAATGTATTAGTTGATTGGATGGACCGTTATTTTTTAAATATATTCTCAATATAAAACTATTTGTTATAATACGTAGTTAAACTAGTAACAAATGACTACTGTATGTAGTTGTCATTTGTTACTAGTTACTAGTAATAATATTATATAATAAAACATGTTAGGCATTGAAATTGATCGTTTTTGTCAGTAACATAACACTATGTTTGTGTTTAAATGCATATAAAAACCAAAGATTTAAAACTACTCTGCAGTATGCTTAAACTGACTCCCAAAAACTTTTCATAAGATAAAGAAAATCCTTTTATCTCAACACTTTTAATAAAAATAAGCTCTGCAAAGCAAATAACAGTACACAGTTCCTCTACATTTTATAGCTGAAGACGTACACAAAGCAAATCGGAACAGCCACGTAACAAATTACGAACTTTATGATGGATGAACTTTTCGTTTCAGTTGCTCGTATGCAGCCGAGTGCGCACCACTTATTTCATGCTCGATTTGACATCTGGTGCACCCACTCTAATACTGTTAGCAAATAAAATGCACCAAATAGCCCTTTGGGGAAGCGGAATAAGTATTAAAGTGAAAATATTGTATACATAATAGAAAATATTGAGCGGGTTGTTAACTGACGAATCGGTTTTGGAAGTAAGGTTATTGGGCATAATTAGCTTTTACCTTTATTGTGTAAAATAGTGTTTACTGAAAAAAACAAATATTTTTTTACCAATCAATGATTGTTTGGTATTTATGGGCTCCATTTATAGTAATTTAGAGTAATCTACAGGCTGCTATACCTAAAGCTATTTAGAAAACATATTGTCAGAAAAGATATAATAGTAGTCTTAGAGTATTATTGGGATTTACTGTTCGAGTTTCGGAGAAACAGTGAGTAATACCACCTGATAATTATGCACAGATAGTCATGTTTAATGTACATGTGTAATAGGAGAACACGAACGACGACATTTATCATTACAGGCATGATGATTAATACTGCCATTAGGTTACTCGGTATCGGATTTGGTTCACTATTAAGTGTATACGGAACACATAATGTACAGATGATAACTTGTTCATTAAGTCGACCATAGTGATGTAACCGCGTAGAATTCGTTTTATTGACAAAAATAGCAGCTTCCCTTGGTTTTACGTGTGCGGGTTTCAAAATCCCTTCGTAGCAAGCACCTACGTCCAAAAAGGAACCCCCATGCAAAATTTAAGGCTCCTTGCACTTGTAGTTTCTGAGATTTCGTAATAAGTGAGTCAATGACCTTTCGCTTTTATATATAAATAAATAAATAAGTATCACACTTTAGACACACATCGTCATATTGTCCCAAATTAAGCAGAGCGTGTACTATGGGTACTAGAATAACTGAACTTTTCTTTTGTAAATAAATACTTATTATACATAGAAACACCCAGGCCAAGACAAACCACCATGTTCATGCACACAAAGATTTGTCTTGAGCGGGGATCGAACCCGCGACCTCGGCGTCGCATGCGGGTGCACTACAGTCGTCTATATAAAGATAGGTAGTTGAAATAAGAACCAGTAAATACAGAGTTGTCACCTACAAGATCTAATAGTATTGCATTAAAAGTCATCGTTCCTAAGTACACATACCTACAGTTGAACTCATAGCCTAAAACAAATTTCACCCGTGTGTTACGGTTGGCTGTTCGAAAGTTATAAATATGTATAAAGTAGGTCTCTCAAATTGCGTGCAAGGGAGGCACGTCGCAATTCTCCGATGTAATTACGTATCTCCAATCTTTTTACATGTTCTTGGGCTGTAGTTGCTAAGATTACGTTGCGAAACGCGCCAGTGGGAGAGAGGAGCGTCACATCTCGTAATCTTAATTATTACACGACATATCCGCATCACAAGAATCCTGCAAATACATATGAATGATTTAGTCTAGATTAAGTTTGAAATACATTTCATAAAAAAGAGATTACTAAGAACAAGATAAAGGGTAAGTTACCTTATTTCATCGATACTTAAGGTCAAAAACATTATTAATTACCTTATTCAAAAAGCGTCGGTCATCACTCCTTTTGTTATCTAAAGGCCGAAGCGAAGAGAATCACGAATATAAAATAATATTTAGTCCTAACAATAAGTTACCTTGACTGACACAATATTCGTAGAACGAAACAAAATCGGCGTCCAATTAAAGTACAATGAAAATTATTTTATTAAAAATAAAAGACGCGTGGGTGGAAGTGAGTCTAATAAAAATATAATGTAATATTCGTGAACGAGGAAACTTTTCATTTTACCATATTTTATGAGTTAATATTTCTAAAGATCTCTTGCATTATGGTTCAAAAAAAACTGTGTGGTGTTGTCTATATTTTATTAACAGTTTTCACGTCTTGAAGAATATCGTTCATGATACGACATTGACTAAAATCCTTTATCAAATTTGGCTAAATATGAGTTTATTTATTGACCAAAACTATTCGAATTCCGATGTAACTGTATAGACTACGGCGATTACCTTTAGGTAAAAGCATTTAGGTATCAGCCTGTAATACTACTCACGTCGAATCTCGCTGGCTGGACGTCTTCTCTAACTATACACAGAAACTTTATCTCGTGTACAATCAGTTAGTGAAATATTCGAGTTTACCCAAGGGGATTAAACGTGAGGTTCTGAAATGCACTTAAAATTACGACAATGAGAAAGTGATACGCCTCGTTTTCTGAAATGGAACAAGATTTTTATTCTGCACTCCAGTTCTATTCTAGGACCAAATACTTTAAATAAGTCTTCTTCTTCGTCGTGTCGATGACTGAGTCAAATTTAATTGGTTCAATAAGTGGCCACTGTTATGGCGATCTCGTCGGCGTTCATGAGCGCCTCTCTTGTGCAGGTGGTAGGGCATTTTGGACAGTCTTACTGACTGGTGGTCAAGGTTTTGACTTGCAATTCGCTTTGGAGAACTCGCGAATTGCCCAGGGTGCGCCGGACGTAGGGAATTGTTGTGTACGTTACTCGTGGAGGCTCCTTTCATGCACCCCTTTAAATAAGTAAAAGAGGTTTTTGACAGCCAAATGCCGTATCATGAATATATATCAAATCAAATCAAATATTTTTTATTTCAGGCACATATATGAATACCTTGTCACTAACATACATATTTGTATTTTATAACTTAGAAACTATTTAACACTTTTAATCGTATTATTTCATACTACCCAATTTCCGATTCAAAACTGGATAAAATATACTCGTTTTAAAAAACATGGAAACAAGATAATATATATTGGTCTTAGAATTACCTCAAGATTATCTTGTAATAAACAGGTATTTCTAAGGTTTACCTCCACACGGCAAAGGAAACTTGCATTCACAATATACTCCTGTGAATAACAGAACACCTCATTAGTGCTACTTGATGTGCGGTTTAAGGTTTACAGTTGAGAGCGATGAGCCATACTAGTTCACTAGAAATACTTAGAAGTAAAAATATTGAGATAGGAAAGTGTGGAAGGATGAAACATATTGCGCCGACTTTAAGTAATTGGGATGAGAGCAGGCGTCTCAGTTTTTTTTGTTAACGTTGGTGCATTTTTTGTATTAACTATTTTATTACATTTCTATTCGATTACCCAATGATATTATTATAATGGCAATTAACTGCTGGAAAAGAGAAAAAAAACTTAAGCGTTTTTATTATTGGATTATTTTTTGGGTGTTACTATGTGTTCAGTACGAACATTAAAACGCAATTGTAATTGGTTTACAATACTTTATTGTTGATATTGACGGAAAAATAGGAGCGCACAGTGCGCATAGCGGAGTATATTGTAGAAGAGTGTTGCCATTGGCGCCTTATTGGGAATAGTGTCGTTGCTGTGCTGTGATTGGCGAATGTATAGTGACATGTGCGTGAGAGTGGTATGTATGTGAGCATGCGTGTGAAGTGTCGGTGAATGCGTTTTGTAATTGCTGTGGAGTGTATTGGAAGCGGCACGAACACTATGAATAATAAGTATTTATTTACAAAAGAAACGTTTATATGTATTAGTATCAAGTATTCCAGTTCCCATAGTACAAGCTCTGCTTAGTTTGGGACTAGATGGTGTATTTAGTGTGATATTTAATATTTTATTAATTTTATCTAACAGATTTTAGTAACATTATGGTTTGTAAAACTAAACTATTAATTAATTAACAGCCGTACTGAGTAAATTTTAGGTAGTACATGTGCAATCGTTATGATATCTAAAATCAGAATAAAATAGCCACTAAATAAGTAAATAGTAGTACTCACTAATCGCATTAGATATATTTGTACCTGACTGTTTGTTTTTGAGTCCTTTCTCTCACAATTCTCAAAAAATAAGTAATATCTTTATTTCAATCAAAAACTGCAAATAACATTTATTAAAATCAGCCTAGGCCTAGTCTATTCCTAAGCCATTTCCTCTCAAATTCATATCTGATACCTTTTATAAGCATACAAGATATAACTACATTCACACATACACTAAATTCATTCATTGTTGAGAAATATAGACTGGAAGGAATGCGATTCCACTATTTGTCCCCTAAAATTGTACCATTTAATTGTAAAAAATATTAAAAAATGTTATTCCCTCACAGAATACAGAACCAAAATAAATAATAATCCCAAGCGAATAAATAATATGTGGATATGTAAAAAAATTACACGCGCATGTAATCGCAGAGACACCTTATTTAAACTATGGATAAATGATACAAGCAACTCAGTAATAAAACTAAACTATAATAAGGCGAGAAATTTTGCTAATAAATTGATTAATAAAACTAGAAACAGGCACATTAGACATGATATACAGAGACATAAAAAAATCCTAAAAAACTATGGGAAATTCTAAACAAAATCACTGGCAGAACTAAGCTATCTATTGATAATATAATAATGAATGCATTTAAAACTAAAAACTTGAGCAACTTTGAAATTACGAATAATTTTATCAAATCCATCCAATTTGACACCGGAGTCAACAATATTGTTCCCAAATGCAACGAAATGATCTTAAATACAAAAGATTATATCCATCAATTAATGGATATAATCTTTTGTATTTAAGATCATTTTAAGCAAACCTAACATTTCGACTAAAGAATGCTACCTCTGAAAGTATACGTAAAATTATTATGTCCCTAAATACTGAAAAAGCACCAGGGGTTGATGGTATTAGAGCTTCAGATATTAAAAATATAAGTGAAAATATTGCACCAATAATAGCTAAATTAATTAATGAAAGCATAAGTCAGGGCAAATACCCGGTTGAACTTAAAACTGGCATAATTAGACCCATTTATAAGAATAAAGGTTGCAAACAAGAATATGACAATTACAGACCAATTACAATACTGCCTACTATAAATAAAATTGTAGAAAAATATATTGCCAACCAGATTTACAAATTTTATAGTCATCATAAAATAATTAATGGTAAACAGTATGGTTTTCAACCACACAAAAGCACAACACAATTGCTATCATCGTTCACAGATGATATATACGAACACCTAAATAATAAAAAACACATTCTGGTCGTATTTGTCGATTACAGTAAGGCATTTGATACTCTAAAACACAAAACACTATTGGAAAAACTGGATACATGTGGAATCAGAGGCCCGCTACTACAATGGAGTAAAAATTACCTAACAGATAGATCTAACTGTGTGAGGTTGGACAGTCATTGTAGTGATATGATTGTAGCTACGAATGGAACGGCCCAGGGCTCGGTGCTGGGTCCGTTACACTACATAACATATGTAAATGATTTGCCCAACGTAATACAAAAATGTAGCATGTACCAATTTGCCGATGATACATGTATAGTAGCTGTCGATAATAACGTAGATGTAGCCATGGAGAAGCTTCAGTCAGATTTTACTGCATTAGCTAAATGGTCACATGATGCAGGGCTGGTTCTCAATAGCAGTAAAACTAAAATGCTATACATAAGTACCAGCCAGAATCGGAAACCACAACAGCTCAAATTGGTTGCACATAACCACACATGTCTACACCAAAGTAGTGGTAACGGGTGTAATTGTGACACCATAGAACAAGTGACTAAACATATGTATCTAGGACTGATAATAGATGATCGCTTAAAATGGACCGATCATATCCGATCGTTTGTGATAAGTTGCGAGCTATATTAGCAAAACTTTTGCTTATCAGAAATAAAACCCCATTTGACATCCTACTTACACTCTATAAAACACTTTGCGAATCTATAGTATCATATGGACTAAGCAGCTATGGCCGCACGTATAGAACTCACCTGGACCTTATTTATCAGTTACAGCTAAAAATACTTAAGACGATAGTCCCACCTAAAACTAAAAATCAAAACAAAAATAACTATTCTAACATATTTGCTTACTGTAAGTTAATGCATGTACATGACAAGATTAAATATACACTGTTGATAGAACAATATTTCAATGAAAGTCTCAAAGAATACAATACTAAACCTAATATGACATTGCGTAATACATACAAGAAACTCATAAAACCAAGGTATAAAAACTTTTACGGACGATTGCGCTTTGTCAATATCATACCAGAACTAATCAATAAATTGCCACAAACTATTAAGGATAATCTTACACATGGAAGCATAAAATATAAACTAAAACAGCATTTTATTGAGATTATTAACAAATAAGCCTATAGCACATATTATTATAATAATTAGGTACTTGTGATGTTAACTTTTAGTCAAAAGCATTAAAAAATATACTTACAAAAAAGGAGCATACTGTATCTGCATAAAAATTATTGAGGGTAAACAATAAAAGTGTAAGTGAGCGTGAAGTTCTAACTAACCCGGATTATTTTTTTAACTACCGTCGACGAATCCAAAGGTGTATAGAAAAACCTAGTTAGGTTTATATTACACTGTTAAGCATGTCATTCTTTGTATATTAATTGTATTATTAAATAAATAAATAAATAAATAACTACAAACTTACATCATATTTAATCAACAAAATACAACACTACGTAATGTGTCGCACTTAATTACAAACATGTTAGTGGTACATGTGAAACATTAATAAACGGAACGGTATGTAAACATTTAATAATAAATGGCTCGCGCTCGTAACAAAAAGGTTGCAAATAATAGTGGTAGTTGCGACAAGTGTGCGCATTCACCCGCGGCACTACCGACGCTTACGTTGAAACTCGCCGGAAATAATTCTCACAAACAATGAAATTGTTACTAATTTATTTTCCAACCGCAACAAAGCGAGATGTCACATGAAAAATGCTCGAGAGCGGCGCGGATGAGACGCCCTGCATTCCTCGTGAAACTCTCTACAATTTCACGTGTCGTACCCTCAGTTTTACATTTGCTACAGCGTTTAAGTCACATTAAGTTTCGTCTCCACTGTGAACAATACAAACGATTTAAAACTCGCAAGAGCTCTGGGGAAATACGAGCGACTTATGACATTAATCCCGGATATAAAATGAAATTTCACACTCGTATGCAACCGTAAGAGAAACGTTTTGTTTCCTAGACACCGCTCTAATTGCATTGTTAAATTTAACCTAGGGTGGTTAAGATATTCTTACCTTTATTAAATTTCTTTGTTCTGCTTCTATAAAAATAACAGTAGATTATTTGTCTGGGAAAGCCAATTTTGTCCGTATTGTCTTGCCAATATTGATATTATCGCTACAACTTAGAGGCGATCCAATAAGGTTCTGATTGAACAGTGAAATAATCACAATATTGTTTTAGGTGGCGTGGATTAAGTCGGATTCGAAGGCGATTCTTGCGATACACACAAACATGGTGGCGCTGAATCCTCGGCTCAGCGTTACGTACAATAACCACAACACTTGGAAATTGCATGTGAGCAACGTGCAAGCAAATGACTCTGGCACCTACATGTGCCAGGTCAACACAGATCCCATGAAAAGCCAGGTGAGTACCAAACTTTGTAACATTGTAAACATTGTTATACAAAGTCGAAAGTTGTTTCGCAAACAACGCTATAAATTTAGACTGAAGGATTTGTTAACAAGATGACATTCTTTAGATATAACAAGGGAAATAATCTGTATCTCACACTAACGATACAAGAAAAGTACAAAGAAAAACTGATCACGTTATTTGCTTAAATAAGTTATTCATTCCATTACATAGAGGGAATTGCTGATTGAATAAGACGAACAAATCAATAACAATGTAGTAACGTACTTTACATGTTATGGAATGGATCAGTTGTTGTGATCATATTAAATAGATTTTACATAAAGTTACACGATTGCATAATATTTGTCTTTTATCTCCATTTTCGAAAGTTTACAAAGACGACAAAAGGCTGTTTCTTCCATGTCAATGAGCTTAGATCTAGGTGACTCGGCCGGCCTGAATTCGGCTCCGATTTAAAGTCATATAGCAGCTTGGTATTTACACCAGGTATACCGCCGATTTTCGGATTAGCAGCGACATAAAAATGAACTGTGAGAGGATTTAGTACCATCCACCTAGACTTTACACGAATTATTGATTCACGTTGTGCATCCATTATAATTATATATGAATATACACTGTTTGATTTATTGATTAAATCTTCACATTGATTAAAACTTAAATAGGCAGAAATAAACCTACATAGATATTTAATTTTGTTTGATTAAAATTAAATGTGAAAATTAAAGTGAAAAATTCAGCAAATTTATGAATGGAACTTTAGCTATGGAGGCTTGCAAATTTTGATACTCATTGTATTGAAAACATATTAATTAACCGCTCATGTGAAACAAGTGGTATAACTATTGAAATAATTGAATATACATACCATAATAACATTAATACTTATTATTACGGCCCAGCAAAATTATATTTCCGTTCCGATCCATTAAGTCTCGAGAGGATTAGATATTTGCCATCAATATTAACCCTCACTTATTGATACATGATTTGATTACGAAATCGAGCCAGTCACGTTTACACACAATCTCAATATATTCTTCCAATTATTCTGTTTATGTGTGTTTATGGTGAAAAATTGTGCAGTAATCATTATTAAGTATTATTTCTATAAATACAAATGAACATGCAGCAGGTTTTTAAATAAGTTCGGTGTAGAGGGAGCTTAAAGAAAGTACACTTGAAATTGTTGAAGATTTCCTTTGAGAATCATCCGCCATCTTGAAAAAGGGCTAAATTTTTACGATGTCTATGTTTGAAAATTTTTGTAAAGTTTGTCTAGGTAATACATTTTGTGTATTACTTGCGCTATATATAATAAGTGTTTCGAATTAAAACTCGTAAAATTATACAGACTTAAAGCAATCATGTTTTAGATGGGTCACCTATCTGTGGTGATACCTCCGGACATAGTGGATTCCGTCACGGAGGGCAGTTCAGCGCAGGAAGGTGGAAGCATCAGGCTGACGTGCAGCGCTACCGGAGTCCCTCCTCCCACGGTGCTGTGGCGTAGAGAACACAGCAGGCCTATCGTATTTAGGCACGATGGCGGCAGGGAGAGGAAAGGTTAGTAAAAATATGTATTAATATGTAAGATTATTTGTGTATGCCGCACTGTTTGCGATAGCAAAACTATCTTTAAACAACCTATAAACTAAGTATGAGCTTATATAAGTATTATTAAACATTTAAAATCAAATAAGAAAGCAAAGTTTTTTTGCTATCTGTACTATTATTGCAGTAATTTTATAAATGTGACCAAATGGGACACTGAAGTTGCCCATATATTAATTTGTTTTTACAAATGAAACCGAATGGAAATCGTCGAAAAAGAACAAAACACTTAGCTGTGACCATCTGAGAATAAGTTAACGATTGACCTATGTTACCTTGCTCAATCTGATCCGGCTACATTTTCCATGTTACTTGAGCACACAGTTTGTGCGAATAGTTTGTTAAGACGAGTAGGTATAGGCTCAACCTTACTTGTACAATTTGAAATTTGTTGACGTTTTCCAATTGCATTAATTTCGCTCACACATTTCACAACACACACGTATAGTTTTACAAACGCGTGAGAGACAGTGTGACTCTATAGAGGATATTACCAAAGAATAGTCAGAATTGGAGCCACTACTATATTGTGTGCACAGAAATATTCTTTTGCACAATAACCCCGAAAAAGAGTGACAATATGCATATAAAATCTATTCATAGAGTATCTTTGTTCTATTTGGAAATTCAATCTACTAAATCGTTTTCAATGAGTTGGTATCGTCGTAAGTCATGTCAGCTCAACATTACCCTTGGCAAATAATATATTATACTCGATGACCCCCGCGGTTTTACCCGCGTCAAACGTTATTCCGCATGGTGCCCAACTGACACGCGAGTTAAAAAAAGATAAACAACGCCATCTGTTGGAGTTTCACGTTAACTAACTTCTAATTAAGGTCCTAGATCTACCCTCTTTTAAATAAAATTTATAAGAACCCCGATACAGAATTACATTTATTATTATTCATGTTCATTTATACGAGATTTCATGAATGACAGACTTCCATGCAAAATCTTAAGTTTCTAGCCCTAACAGACTCTGCGTTGAATCAGTCAGTCGCGCGCGAACAATTATATAACTATGGATAAAGATATTCGTTTAAAGAACAAAAACATAAAGACACAGAACAAAAAGATACATGTTTGAATCATAAAGCTTATTGATTTTAAAAGAGGAAACAATATAAATTATGTGTAGCAAATTCGAAACACTTTAGCACTCAGTTGAAGACATTCACCTTTACAGATAAGAAGTCAAGTGGAATCATTCTTATGAAACTTGTTGAGGAACATTGTGAGAAAATGTTATAATAATATACAGTCGTAAACAGTTGTTGTATTCTTTGAAAAATATTATATAGTACTTTAAGTATTTTTTTATCTAAGTTAAAGTATAGATAATTTTACTTTCAATACATTTCTTATTTAAGGGCAAGGATCTTGTGAATTGTATTTTGAAAACATATTATTTCAATAACATTGAATATTTACTATCGTAATTACCAAATCGTGCAACTCATACTTTTTATGTAACGGGGCCTAGAACAAAATTAATATTTATAAAAAGGTTCATATTAATTTAGCTCTTATATAATACTAGCCTACTTAAATTGTTTATCTATTCATATGAAATTTTTTGTCGGACTGTTGATATGCTAACTCAAGTAAATTCTCTCTGGTGCCATCAGAAAATCAGCGCTGCAGGGCTTTGTAGCTCTGCGGCATATGGCTGAGATAGTATCCATTTCTGACAAAATTTTTGTTTAGTATTGTATGTTTTATTTTTATTTTTTGTCAGAATAAATATATTTTTCTTTCTTTCTTTCTTTCTTTCTTGTATTTTGACACACTTAACGAATTGCATAAACCTAAAATCCGTTCGTCCCAACCCTAATGCCGTACCATTATATCGCAGTTTATTTTACTATCTTGTTAAGCAAAGCCCGGTTCTTAGCGAGTATCCTCTTCTACGTTTTATTATATAATGGAAAATCTGGGATGACATAATAACGTGGATATGAAACACCGTAATAAAAGTTATGCACGAATAAAATACACCCTCTGACATGAGGAAACATTATATCGGGCTCGTTAATCTGGAGGCCTTTATTATTTGTTATCCCTTATTGATACATTATGTAACTACTGGTTGTATGGTGTGTATATAGGCTACTTTTTACATATACGTTGAAATTATTTTATAAGTACTCCTAACGTTTATATAGGTTCACCGAATGAGGTTTGAAGGACTTTTCACAATTTTATAATTTAATCTATATATATAAAAGAAAGTCGTGTTAGTTACACCATTTATAACTCAAGAACGGCTGAACCGATTTGGCTGAAAATTGGTGGGGAGGTAGCTTAGAACCGGGAGAAGGACATAAGATACTTTTAAAATATTTTCGAGGGCAAAATTTTATCGAGGGCGAAGCCGCGCGGGGCAGCTAGTATTTTAATACAAAAATGATCATATTGAAAAAATGACATTTAAAACTAACAGCGCAATTGCGCCATTGGGAGTCAGATATAAACGGTAGACTTGGTAACTTCAGATTAATATTAGGCATTACCAACTTCGCGATAGAATTTAATTATACCGCCTTCTTGAAAAATACGCAAAATAATAAAATAAAAGAATAAGATAGTACACACGGCTACACATCAACATTATAAAGGATATGCCCTATTTTTGTATGAAACCCACTATGTAATAAGTACATTACTTACAGTTAATACTTGGTTCCATAGTAACTTTTGTTCAACTCAATAATAGCTATGAACGATGTATGAAATGTAGCTATTGGAGTTTTGACAATGATTGATTATAATGTTAAACTAAGTTTAGCAATAATGTAATTTACTATTAGATTTTTTTTTGTTCGAACTCGCTGATCTCTGTAATTACTGGTTGCATTTAGATAACTTATTTTATATGTTTTATCTCTTTTTAAGAAAAGGTTTAAAGTTATTCAGTATTACGTTACAACTCATAGGAGCAAAAATAATGTTTAAGGCGGGCAGCAGTTCCAAGTTTGTGAGAACGCATAGCTCTAAACGGACTAATTTAGAACTTGGTGTCATATTTACTTTTGTTCATAGTCCGGTCAATTTAGACATTCGAAGTTACCTAAATTCCCACCAAGCTGAAAATCGATAAGATTGTTTAAAATATCATTAAAAACAAAATTTGAAAGTTCCCCATCTTTCCCCTGTAGGTAAGGAAAAGGAAATATTCAAGGTCAAAGGTAAAAAAATTTTTTTTCGCGATTTTCAGCAAAACGGTATGTTTTATCATAAAATATTTCAAACAAAAATTGTAGATCATAAAATTATCTACAAAAAATTAATATACTTTTTTTTCTACGAGCCACCGTTTTTGAGATATAACGATTCAAAAAGTTGTAAAAGTTGTAATCGTCATAATATGCACACGTTTCCTCGCCACCTATGAAGTAGTGTACTTAGCGCGTTTTTTTTTTTCTTTTAATTTTATGATCTACAATTTTTGTTTGAAATATTTTATGATAAAACTTACCGTTTTGCTGAAAATTGCGAAAAACTAAACATTTTACCTTTGACCTTGAATATTTTTTTTTCCTTACAGGGGAAAGATAGGGAACTTTCAAATTTTGTTTTTAATGATATTTTAAACAATCTTATCGATTTTCAGCTTGGTGGGAATTTATGTAACTTTACTCTCATTTTTTGGTCTAATTTGACCGGACTATCAGCATAAATACATTTATTCAATGAGGTATCACATGTACCTACTGGAGTACATGGAGGAGGGACCAAATTGCTATTGGGTTGTCTCTTTCCAGTATGAACTGGTCTCGCATTGCACGGGAAGCCTATAGCAATTCCAAACCATTTTACACTGGAAATATATAGCATAATAAATATATAACCGTGTGACCAATAAAAATATTTTGAGGATAGAATCATTCTTGTTTACAATGCGGTATAAAAGTAAACTAATATTTTGATAAAGATTCTGAATGCGGATATATTTTATATTAGATAAAATATTTTGGCGCTTTTACTGGTGGTAGAGCTCTTGTGAATGAGCTCAAGGGCGGCAGCACCACCGTCTCACCATTAACCTGCCGCCAAATAGTAGTGCTTCCATTACTGTGTTCCGGTTTGGAGGTTGGGTGCATGAAAGGAGCCTCCCCGAGTGACGTACACAACAATTCCCTACGTCCGGTGCACCCTGGGCAATTCGCGAGTTCTTAAAAGCGAATTGGCTAATCCTTTCACCACGATGGCAAGTCAAAACCTTGACCACCTTACTGACTGTCCAAAATGCCTTACCACCTGCACAAGAGAGGCCCTCATGAACGCCGACGAGAGCGCCATAACAGTGGCCACTTATTGGACCAATAAAATTTGACTCAGCCATCGACACGACGAAGAAGAAGAAGGTGAGATCAGGCCCTGAAATTACTGGCACATGAGGCATACCACCGTAGTCCTCAGCTGCAGCGACGCATCTATAATCTGCTTTTGTGGATTTTTGATGTCCATGGGCTGTACTCCACTTACCATCAGGTGGCCTACACGTTCGTTCGCTGTGGGCGTGGTATAAAAAAAAAACTTCACAATATTTGGTCACACATCAACGCCCATCACTGGGTGTACGGTTGCCTCGCGTGGTATTTACACACGCACCGCGAATAGCTCCGAAAATAATTGGAAACCAAATATAACACGTGAAACTAAAACTATTTTTTTATCTAAAAAAACCGGACAAGTATGTGCCGGGCCACGCGCAATATGGTTCTGTACCTAGTCGCTACAACACATTCTGGACTAAAAACTATCGGTATTAAACAAGTAACAACTTCGTATAAGTCATAATTTTCAGAGGCTTTTGTATTATGTACTAGTAAGTAAGTAATTTTAACATTCCAAGTAACTGTACTTTATGAATTTATTTATTTATAAATAAATTCATAAAGTACAGTTTATAAATTTATTTATTTAAAACACTAAAGAAATATTATAATGTTACATTAAAGATTAGGAAAATAAATTGAAAATATATACAAAGGTAAAATAAAAAGTCAAATATTTACATTCAGTTAGGCGTCATAGTATTCCTTATACTACTTTATAATTTGGGCCCATAATATTCTTTAACTTATAAATTTAACAAAACCACTATAGATTTTCTTGGAAGTTCATTATATATACTAGCGCTGGCATTTTTTCAGACTTTTCGAGATAACTATTTAGCTTTTAGAGGAACCCCACAAGAACAAACATTTTCTTTTTAAAGTTAATTAGCTCGCAAACGGATCTCTAAAACAAAAAACCATCTTTGCAACCCCCCAATGTTTTAAAAAGACCTATCTAACGATACCTCACACCAAGGGGTGGACGAGATGAAAAAAAGTTATCCTCACTTGCAGCTGGGGGAGGTAACCAAAAAAAATATTTTATTATTTTGTTGACATAGTTTATTTATACAGTCGACTCTCGTTAATTCCAACCTGCGATACTTCGAACCTCTCTATAATTCAAAGTTATCACGAGTTCCCTACAAAATCTCTTTATATTTCGAACTAAATCAATACATTTTTATGCACTTGGTAATTCGAACGAAAAAATCGTTGCTATATAATAAAACGTTGCGTTAATTCGAACTCATCGGCGTCCAACACTCGATAATTCAAAGTTGCAGAGAGAAAGAGGTCGAATGATTGTAATGTAAGTACATGTTGCGACAAGTTCAAACTTGTATCAACATACACGAGCCAAAGCAACGATGAAGATGAGGACGATACATCAGAACCTTTAACAGAGGTGTCAGTTAAGGAAGCACGATCCTCATTCGATACCTTACAACGCTTCTGTCTACAAAACGAAAGTGATGAAAAAGCATTTCAGGCACTTTTTCTCTTAAAAAAAGTTATTGAGCAGTCTGAGCAGCAGCAATGTGTTTTGAAGCTTTCAGCTTTCTAGCACTAACATTTTCGACGCTTTGCCTCGGACAGGCAGATAGACAGTCAGACGGATGGCTATTATAATACTTGTAATATTTTAAAGCAAATTATAGCTTTGCTATGCCTTTTTGTATTTTATATAATATTAAAGTTGAAAAACTAAGAATCCAGCAGGACTCGAACCTGCACCCTCTGGGAATACGCCCAAGTGCTTTAAAAACCAAGTAAGGTTCGTCTAGCTATGGTATATATATATATATATATCCTTACTAATATTATAAAGGCGAAAGTTTGTAAGTATGGATGTATGGATGTATGGATGTTTGTTACTCTTTCACGCCAAAACTACCGGGTCGATTTCGATGAAATTTTGCACACATGTAGCTTATAGTCTGGATTAACATATAGGCTACTTTTAATTGACATACCACGCGGGCGGAGCCGCGGGCGGAGCCGCGGGCGGAAGCTAGTACATATATATATATATATATATATACACCTATGACGCTGGCACAAAATGAGTTGATTAATTTCGAGTCTAGCAGCATACGAATCCATAGCTGAATTCCATAGGTAAAGCACTTGGGGCTATTTTAATCCCTATTATCTATTAATAATTAATTACAATTAAATAAAAGGCCTTTACAATATAAATAAAGTCCACAGTATGCTTTTTCTTATTCACATTTCAAGCGTGTTAATCGTTTCTTCATTAAAAGTAAAACTAAGTGCATTAGACTGCAACTACGACTAGATCTATTTGCAGCGTCCTAGAAATCAATAGCTATTAAAAAGTTTCAAGCGGGAAATTCTTGGGACTTTGTTTGCATCGATGCTTTATGCTAGACTAGCGTTCTTTGATATAATCGACAAATATAGTTTATGACTATCGCTTCAATTATTTCGAGTATTAATTGTAAGTCACGCTAATAATAATATACGAGAGTTCATACGTTCATAGTTATACATCTTGAGCTCTAATCCAGACTTTTCGCATTCAACTATAACCTATCAAAGCAGACCTAATCAAATCAAGTTTCTTTTAAAATAATTGGCCAAATACGAGCTACAACTCACATAAATCTTACTCGCAGTTACATGTAACGTACGTTCGGAGCATTTAATCACTTCGTACGAGTTTCATCTTATTCAAGACGAACATCATCCCAGAGATTTGAGGTTCAGAGTAATCAACGGTTTATTTTTGATGCATAATGAACAGATACCAAATTATATAAAGCATCAAACGTCCAAGCCACTATACTGGCTTTAACGTTTAATTAGTATGACCACTTTTTTATTATTTATTATGTTTATGTTAATTGTAAGTCACACTAAGAAAGTTCAAACGTACTGATTCAAAAACATCTTGTCTTTTCCTCTTTAACTGTATCAAAGCAAACCTAATCAAATCAAGTTTCTTCAGAAATAAGTGGCCACATACGAGCTTCAACTCACATAAATCTCACTCACAGTTACATGTAACGTACGTTCGGGGCATTCAATCACTTCGTACGAGTTTCATCTTATTAAAGACGAACATAATCCCAGAGATTTGAGGTTCAGAGTAATCAACGGTTTATTTTTTGATGCATAATAGATACCAAAATTATATAAAGCATCAAACGTCCAAGCCACTATACTGGCTTTAACGTTTAATTAGTATGACCACTTTTTTATTATTTATTATGTTTATGTTAATTGTAAGTCACACAAAGAAAGTTCAAACGTACTGATTCAAAAACATCTTGCCTTTTCTAGTTCAACTGTATCAAAGCAGACCTAATCAAATCAAGTTTCTTCAGAAATAAGTGGCCACATACGAGCTTCAACTCACATAAATCTCACTCACAGTTACATGTAACGTACGTTCGGGGCATTCAATCACTTCGTACGAGTTTCATCTTATTAAAGACGAGCATCATTCCAGTGACTTGTGGTTCAAAGTAATCAACACACTGTATTGTGGTGCATAATGAATACAGCTACCGGGATAAGGCTATCTACATATTTGAGAGCTAAATTACTGTTGTTGCATTTAATATTACCCATTTAATAAGATAGGTTTGATTGTTTCAATGACTCAGCACAATAAGGACCTGGCAATTGTAAAACCAGCCCGAGATTTATTTATTTGTTCACACTTCATATCCTTAACATCGCAAATTGCATTTTCTCTAAATTTAAAAGATAGATTAATAATAAACCAAATTGACAACTATATAATATATGTATAATAAAGAATTGATACCAAAGCAATAAAGAAATTTAATTCTATTTTTGATTATTTTAATTTATTTAAATATAATATAATTATTTTTATTTTGGACAGCGAATAAGCATTGCCATCCAGCGTGGCAATGCTGCCAGCATTTCGGGAACGTTGCCCACTGACTGCGATTTTTTAGATTAGGTTATGTAGTCTTAACGATTTTAAGTAGTTTATTTTAGGTTACTTTATATAATTTTTTTTGTGTTTTAATTTCATTGGTTGTAAATAAATAATAGATTATACACAAAAAAAAATATTATAAAATAAATAAAAACTATTGAGACTATTTATTAATAATTATTAATAACTTAAAATCATGAGACACATGCGGCATAAATTCTCTCGTTTAGTATTAGTTTACCGTGAAACGTAAAAAACCGACGCATTATGAGAAGTTAGAAAATGTTGTTGCTACCTATTCACTAAAGAGGGCAGGTAATTTCTAATCAAGTTTACGCCTATACAAGCACTGTCTATTGTTTCCAATTATGTCTTATACAATTATTAAACAATGTGGTGGAAACATTTCCTTTGTATTAACTTTTAGCTTTCATGTGGCCTTTTAAGAATTGTTTTATCTTGACGTCTGTTCGTGGAAGTTTGAAAACTGTCTAAAAGCCTGACTCGATGTTCAGGAATTATGTTAACAAATATTGTAACATTCAAATCAATCTAAGTGACAAAAGGAAATTGAGAGGCATTCAGTTCTACGTCAGCGTGTTTTAGGTATACTTAAAGAAATAAGACGTCTTTTAATATAAGTATAACACATAATAAAATATATTTATTTACAGAAAAATATAAATATTGGATTTTAAATTTAACTTGTCTAATAATTTAATCTAAACTTAATAAGTCACTGTCTGAAGGTCTCGTACCCAAAATGCTGGCAGCATTACTGCGTAATATATAATATAATTATATAATATTCTGTTTATAGTGTCAATTAAAATTATAAAAATATAAAGTAATGCATATTTATTAGAAACGCTGCTTTTGATACTTACTCTTGACTCCAATGCGTCAGCTAATTTGGTATAGGATAACACTGATTCTACGAACTTCTATTTTATTTATACGTTGAAATAATACGAGCAAAAGGTTTTAACACCAATTATAATTAAAAAAGTATATATCTACAGTAAGGTTTTACTTCTATTCGCTACAATTTACACAAAAAGACTAGGCTAAAATCTACAACAGTCACCATTTTTATAACAAAGTCGTTTTCCAAATACAATCGTTACAATTCATATGTTATGTTGCTTTTAAAAACATTCCAAAGTATCACTTTACGTTTCAAATTATTACCAAAATACATAAAAATAACAAGCATGAAAACCAGTAAAAAATTAGACAGCGGGTCTAAATCGCGTAATTTTTAAGGTAAATTAATACCTACGAGTATGCTCGACGTTTCTCGATAATTTCACCTTTTAGACAGTTCTTAAATCGCGAAAGTAAAAAAAAAAATGTTGAAAATTAATTGAATAAACTATAAAACATGACAGAAAGCTGAAAACAGAAACAAAATGATATGCCTTTTTTAAGAGATTTACCGAGTATTTCCTATTCAAATACAGCAGTAGCCAAAAATATCAAACAAATGACTTTTCTTTGCTTTTCACGAGACCATCGAATTGTTGTTTACAATTTGACGTGATAAAACTAAAACACGGGCCATAAGCTGCTTACTCACAAGCAAGTCCCGACGAAATGGTTTAGTTTACTCTGTGGGAGTATACTTTAACCGAAGAAGCGTTATATCGTATAGATGTTGAGGAGCTTAGAGCCACACTTCATAGTAAGTGAATAGCATTCCTTCAAAGCATACGTTCGATCAGAGCGTCTTAGTACCATAATAGATGACCTATTTATCTGGAGAAGTTTGAAGATGTGGAGCTTGTTGTTGTGAGCGTATAGATGATGGAACTTTTGTGGAGGGACATTACGTTTTGTTAATGAGTTACTGCTGTAATTTCAATTTAATAAATTATTATCATTTACCTAACGTCTTAATTGTCAGCGTAACGCTCTCACGAGTTCTCGGGTTCGATTCCCTGGTTGGGCAAAGTGTAAGTTGTCAGCTTTTTGTCAGGCAATTATCAATAGCAGCACGGAGTTGGAATTGTGCCCGGTAGATGGCGATAGGCTCATCTCCTATCCAATGGTACCTAAACATAACAGGTGAAATGTGGGTATTATACACCTCTGCCACACCCTTCTGAGTAAATCAGGCGTGACGTTGTATATTATGTTATGTAAAATCCACAATAATCCGAATGGTAGCAGTAAAAAGTCAACACAACAAATGACGTTATATATTTTACTTTTTTTATGACGTTTTGAATTATACCTTTAGGCACTTAAGTAGCTACCAACAAAGTACTTGAGCTATTCATAGGTTGGTCCGGTTAACTGCTCATTGAAACGAAAGAATTTTTCATTTAATTCTTCTTCGACATTTTTTAAACAGTGTAAATGAGCACCTTGCAATTCAGTACTGGAATTTAATACGAGAAAAGAAAATAGCAATAGAAAAGTTTCAACGTATTCACCTTTAATTGAATTATTCAGTTCCACATAACTGAACAGGTATGCTTTGTCGGATTTTAAGCATTCCGTCTCTATTTAAATGTATTCACAAGTTCAAAGCGTTCCGCACAAATGGTTTAAAAAGAGTGTATTTTTTTGCTGCTATTTTTCTGCTTGGTGTGGCTAATCCAGACTGCTGTCTGAGACTTAATCTGCTCTACTTTTTTCCTTCTCTTGGTATATATAGGAGTCGTTTTATTAGCTCACAAGTTAGCTCTTATTACAGACAAACTATGGATTTGGTAATAAATTTTGTATAGCTTTATTAAATTATAGACAACAATAATAGATAACCACAGAATCCATTGAGTTCTACTTAAACTACACAATGACCAGCAAATTTTTGCCCCTTGCATGTTTGTTTAAACCGTTCATAAACTTTACATTAAATACAAGCTCACTTGTAATACCAATATTGCATACGCAGCTTAAATTGATTAGTGAAATTAAATTATGGTAATGCAATTCAAAATGGCTGTTTTCCGATTAAAGGATCAACGGCATATGAAAATGAATACCGTAGCCACAAAAATAACCGAAAGCTGTATGCCATTTACATGAAGCAAAAATACAAATGTATTGTGTCCAAAACGAAAGTATCGGCTGAGTTTATCGAAGTTTAAGGTGTTTTGGGTTCGGGTAGAATTTTAAGCAAATTTTTCCTCAACGTAATACGAAAATGAATCCACACAAAACTGTAAGCTAAACTTCACATCGTTGCAAAGCGGCAACATCTATGGACACTGTTTTCGTTGTTAACCCTTCGAAGCAAGTTTTCCCTTTCCCCGGGGTGCCGAAAGCCGCCATTCTGTTCAAGTCTTTTTTCCAATTCAATCTACTTTGCATTGTCCCCGACACTCGCATGAGGCATTACACCTAGACGCCCCCTTCCCTTGCACTTGCTTCTAAGCACTTCTCTTTCCAATGGATTTTATTTACGCAAGAGAAAGCAAGCTTTAATACATATACCGCTGAAGACAATAAGGCGCCTCGAAACGAGATATAAAAGCTTTGAGTTAGTCTCGCGTTCCTTTTAGTAGGATTCCTTTGAAATGAATCGAATAATTCGCGGCGTTTATGCTTATGGACGCCTTTTTATGTGAGGAGTACTTTGTTAAGTGTGAAAATAATGATTGTCGCTTGCGGACGAGATCGTTGTTATGACAATAATAGGGGCTCACGTTTCAATGGGACGGATTTATTTACTCGAGCACGCACGTATACCGCCTTTATTTATTAATCAATGAAGCGAAAATTGATAAGGTCTATAAAGTTTTGTTTATTTTGGAACCCTTAAAGTTTTGTTCAGGTATTTTGAAGTGAGCGCCTGAACATACACGGTAACTTTATTTATTTATTTTGTAAGCATGCTGGTAGCATATTAAACGAATTTACCTCGTAAAAAACAATTCCAATAAGCAATTTCTGCGAAACCAACATAATAGTCCCAAGTGTAAATAATAATTTAGGGCGTACCATATTTTTATTGTTTTATAAAATTTCTGATGAAAATGTAATTTAGGTACTCTCCTTGGGTAACTTAAATCGACTTGTTCAAACAAGTTTCTGTCGGACTCTTTTACATCGGCCCGTTGGTGGAGCGCCGGCCAAAAAGGACAACCGCCGGTCTCGACTGAATTTTTATGAACTTTTTTGTTTGCCTTTTAAGACGAAATGTAAAGTTACAGCACCGCGGGCACCGGGTTTGAAAGGGCACTGCATCTTAAAGGAAACTGTAAATTAAGTTTCTTTTTGAAATTTTGCTTTCATGTTTCGTTTACGTTACAATTTCATATTACGGAGTCCTTAATTAATATTTTAGTAGGAAAATAAAGTTCTTTTGCAAAGCAACATTTTATAAAGTTATCACTAGTATTCTTTCGAACTCGGAGGAGCTCGTGGCTGAGTCGAAGCCACGTGGACCGATCTATCTTACAGGTTAAGCAAACCTAGCCACGGTCGATGGGTGATCATCTTAACGTAACAAGATTTCCACCGTGCGTCGGAGAGCACGTTAAGCTCTCGGTCCCGGAGGCCAGAAGCCAGAAAGTCGGACAACTAGTCTAACAAAGAGTAACGTATTGTGGCGGTATCCGCACATAACCAGTCACGTGACATATATCGACGAGTGCTGAACCGCGATATCGAAATGTTCACAGCAAGTGACTATATATACCACTTCCAATACACTACCGTTGGACAGCTGTCCGCCAGGCAATACCACCGAGCCTGGTCGGAGGATCCTCCCTTTGTGGTGGAGGAACATCACACCCTGTTCCTCTACATCCTCGTACTGGGTTGTGAAGGTCTAATGGCAGGAGCTCCACGTAAAATACTGATATTCCGCTAAATCCGTTAGACTAGAAGCCTACCCCAATGTTATTGGAAAAAAGCTTAGATGATGAACCAATATGGTACAGTTAAGTTCTTTCCTACGTTTGATACCTAAGTATTTCTAGCTAGCAATCATTAACGGTCGCCGGTCACAGAGTCAAGTGGCAATTCATTACGTTAAATGAAAGCACATGATAACGTTTATGTTGGAACAATAGTACGGTATTCAAACAATTGACAAATAATTTCGCTTGGCAAACTGCTACATACCAAATGGAAATTTCGCGTAACGCTCACTGCAACGCTATTGGTTCTCTTAATGTAAATGTGTTGTTCTGCGATACCCACTACGAGAATGTAACTGTTATGTATGTTATTATGATAAATAGTGCACGCCAGTAAAACTATACAACACTTTCTCGGAAGTTTTTTTGTATAATGTATTGTTATAACTTTGTTAAACTTTTTTGTTAAATAATATGTCGTTTATTATTTGAGAAGGCAAATTTTTAGCTCTTGAAATTAGGTTGGCAGCCTCTTGAGTTTAAATCTCTCTCTGATTATCATTAGTGTTTGTTTAACTTTATATTAATTCGACGACCGGATGGCGGAGTGGGTAGTATACCAGCCTGCGACATCGAGGTCGCGGGTTCGATTCCCGCTAAAGACAAATCTTTGTGTGCATGAACATGAGGGTTTGTCTTCGTCTGGGTGTTTTTATGTATAATAAGTATGTATTTACAAAAGAAAAGTATATATATATATATAAATATGTATTATTATCAGTTATTCTAGTACCCATATTACAAGCTATGCTTAGTTTGGAACTAGATGACGTTGTGTGTAAGTTGTGAGATATTTATTTTTTTTATTTTAATTATTAATTTAGCTATAGTCTTTTGGAAAATATACCGATACTCGGTTTCTAATCAGATCTATTATTGATAAATTCATATCTTACTCTCAAAATTTTCACGGACATAACCCAAATAACACGGTTGCCCGACCCGAAAATTGAATCCGAGACTGAGAGGTCACCTCTGTTACCCACTAGACCAACGAGGCATACATGTATTGTTTCTAATTACTTCTGATCTAATTGTTTAAGCATAATGAAACACTTATCTTGATGCTTAACGTAAAGTAATCTCAGTTTTTAGAACTCTTTTGTAACTCCATTTCCCTACAATTGGTACTTAGGAGCGTAATATCAATATATCTTTATGTGCTTACGCATTGTAGCTCACCAGATAACGGCCAAAGTTTACTATCAAGTTTTTAGTTTGTTCCAAATATATAACCTATTCTTCAACTAATACTGGCCACCTACACTTTATAATATCGTGGGTAGGGATTGCATTCCGGACCGGATCCAGCTGGATTGAAAATTATGCTTGGTATATAGTATTTTAAATGAAAGTGCGATAAGGGTAATTAATATTTTTCGACCTCTAATAATAATACAGGAATAATAATATATGGAGCACATCTTCTTCATAATCTCTTCGCTCTCTTTAAATTATATTTTATGTCTTTCATTGTAATTTGTAGTATTTGTTTATTAAATTAAATAATTATCCAGATTACTATTAGTCTCATTTATTGCTGTAAGAATCTGAAAGGAATCGATTGACACCTTTTTAATTTAAACCGGTTCAGTATTTAAGATGCTACGGTAGTATTTAACATATTTATTTACAAATCCACTTGTAAACATGCAGGGTGGATGCGACATGCGAAAAAAAACACGTTTGCCGAACAAATTTAATGGTCTCAATGTTGGATTTAATCGAATTTTATTTTCGCATCACAATTTTTAACTGATGGAAATGAATACCATCTTAGGAAGGTGTGGTGACAATTAATGGTTTTAGTTGCATCCACCCTGTGTTTACGTAGAGTGTCAAAATCATAAGACTGCGACGGCACGTTTAGCAATCTGACAACGTCGGGACCGTCGTTACAGACTATAGTAGAGCGCGTAATTAGATTATTTAAATGCTTTTCGCACTTTCTTTGCTTTACTGGATACGATAGGTCCAAAAATACGCCGGATCTGCCGGATTACCTAATCCACCGGAACGGATTGCAATCCCTAATAGTGGTTATATAAAAATGGTACTATGGAAGTTCTTTATTACACGCCATCGTGCACCGTCGTCTTTTGAAGCAAGGTACAGTAAATCTTCCTTCTGTTAATTTACCTCACAAGAATACTCATACAACAAGTTATATCTACAGGTAAAATTAAAGATTGTATACAGGATAAAAACAATACGTGTTAACAAGGTTATGTGTTTTTAAATGTTTAAGTTATTAAAAACTGTACATTGACATTATAATATATCTCTATTAACAACACAATCAGCTACGGTAACTGCTCACCATAAGACGGTCTTTATGCTTGTTTGAAAATAAATAAAATAAAAACTCGCAGGCTATTGAAAAAATACAAACAATATATCAGCAAAAGAACTTCACGGCTCACAACAACAATCAAACAGGGTCCGGAAATATTAAGCTTGCCTTACCAAATCTGGTCCAATCGTGAAATAGGTCCTAACGCTCACTTGACCGTAAACGTCCAAGTAGAAATACCAAAACAGAAAAATAAAAGAAATAAAAACCAAAAAACGGGAGTAACGTTAAACAATATCGGCGTAGACCGAAATAATACTTAATACATTGTAGGTAATACTTTATCGGGTACCCAAGAAGGGTGGCTATCGCGAAGGGGATTACCAATTTTATAAGTTAGGTATTCGTGCGAATGTCACCGCAGTTACCATAACGTTTTAGTGGCAGTTTGCCCCTCGTTGGAACACTTCGTATTTTTAATAAAAAAAGCAATATAGTTTTTCACTAGCCAGAGCAAGGAGTGGGCTTGGAATTTTCAATTTTAAGAATTAAATTGCTTTAAACAATTGTGTTGCTGATGGCTCTTTTTAGTTATTGCGGTGTCTTCACATTATAAAACTACTTTGTTCTGTAATTGTTTCAAGCTTTAGTTTTACTCTGTGTTTTTTTTAATAAGAGTTATTACTAATACTACTTTTACTCAGCTTTTTGGTTTATTTATTTTTTCGAAATTATTTTATTCAAGTACAATATAAATATATTGCTTATAGCCGTTTTTTAATCTCATATCTCGTACTTTACTCTCACAAGCTAGATAAACATAATTAATGTTTTGTTAGTTGCTACCCAAAATATATTTCCATCTGAGAATGTACATTTAATAAGCTTAGGTTTTATTTTCCTCAAGCACTCGAAGAGAAATCATACACGAGGTGCATTGATGTGGAACTCTCCGATATGGGAGTTTATTACGTTATAAACCAATCACGCTCAAATATCTCAAGGATTACATTTATAATAAAATCAGTTACTATCCTAAAATGATTAATCAATTTATGTAGCCATTTCTCTTCTTTGGTAGCACAAAACTATTTTATTAACTGTTAGTTAGTAATATTTATCTCTTCTTTTCACACTAATGTTATAACTATATTATTGCTTTTTTTATACGTTTATACGCTCGACCGGACGAACTATGAGCTCGTGGCTATGTCGAAGTCGCCCCGACTGATTGATCTTGCAGGTTAGGCAAAGCTAACCGCGGTCGCCCGTGGATAGGTGACCATCTTAACATAACGAGTTTTGCTTCGTGCCTCAGAGAGCACGTAAAGCCGTGGTCCCGGTGGCCATTTTAAGATCTATGGCAGACGTTATGTAGTCAGAGGCCAGAAAGTGTGACAAGCAGCTTTTTTTTTATACTACGCCCACAGCGAACGAACTTGTAGTCCACCTGATGGTAAGTGGAGTACAGGCCATTGACATCGACAATCCACAAAAGCAGATTATATATGCGTCGCTGCAGCTGAGGACTACGGTGTTATGTCTCGAGTGCCAGTAAATGCAGGGCCTGATCTCACCACCAAACCGGAACACAGTAATGGAAGCACTACTATTTGGCGGCAGGTTAAAGGTGAGACGGTGGTGCTGCCGCCCTCGAGCTCATTCACAAGAGCTCTACCACCAGTAAAAACTAGCTTCACGTAAACTACATATATTGAGCTGACATCACTGTAATTACGAAAAGAAGGCTCGGAAGATAGATGCAAGTGCTCGCCATTACTTTGTATTTTTGATCGCTAGTTTTTGATATTTCCTCACCTATAAGAAGTTATGTAATAAACATTAATTAGCCAAAGCTATTATTCTATCATTAAAACAAACTACTTTAGTTCCACCATTCTTATAAATTCACAAAAGGAATTACTTCCTTGTACTAATTACATTGCCGCTGCGGGAACTAACTTGATTTTATGAGAATTATTTATTTATCTTTGAAATTAAATCAATCAATGTTAGTCTAGAAATAAATCTGTTCAATTAATTGATAGTGTAACGTGTTTTCAAACATAGACAAGCTTAAATGGATTAACTTATAATTATATTGATGACCAAAGTCAATAACATGACAAAGTGTAATGGTTCCGGTAATTGTATTGTTACAACGTATTGTACCACACTTTAGACAAATAAATATTCTATTCTATTATATTCTTTTCTATTCTAAAGCAGGCAAACTATGTTCCAAAGAAAGGAGCGAAAGGTGAAAAATCCTATTGCCGAACTTTTAACATCTGGTATGGTCAAACACAAGTGATCGTTTGCACACACACACACGCAAACACACACAGTACCAGAATTTATCTTTTTTTTTTACTTGCTTACAGTTCCAAGTCTTTCTGTTATTTGCTATCTCAGGCAAATCGTTCTGAAATGCGTCCAAGTCATCAATTTATATCTGTACTTTAAAATAATTTAAGAGAGTTGATATAGATCGCATTTTTATTTCCTAACATTTGTTTGTTATATTAATCCCCCTCCACGTACATCTGGAGACGTCGAGGTGGCCTTATAGACGGGTACAAGGCATGGGTGTTTCAGAAGACGGTGACTGATGAATTTAAGTTGACTGAGGTGAAATTGTGCTCATTGTCTGAGGTATGGGATACACGTCGGTGACGATAGCACCGTTGCATACAGTGAGTCTTGTTGTGATATTGAAACTCTTGTTGACATGATGGTGACAATGACGGCAATCACAATTCATAGTATCAAAAATAAGTGATTTCTATTCACTTTATTTAGGAAAGAATACATTTATATAGGTAAAGCTGTTAAAGTCACAACATAAAAATCGAATTAGTACTCGACTGTTAAATTTCATCTGCTCTGTTTTTAGAGTGCAATAATGTTTTGTACTTGATGGATCACTACAGAGATCGTCGTTAATTCACTGATTCCCCCGATAGTGTGACAAAGTGTACACAAAATCGCGAACGAGAATCGCAATAAAATAAACTGTTCGGTGTAATAAAGTAGGTAGTTAAAACACTGTTACCCTTGTTTTATATCGTTTTTCACAACAAGGTAAACTGTTTGAGACGTAGTCCTGGCTACTAGAAAGAAAGAAAATGTTTTATCGTTAATGCTATAGTTGTTTTAATATCATTTCAAAAATACGAGGATCCAAATTCTTTAGGCTTTCATTCAAGTAATTAGCTTTAAAAGTGATAAACATACAATATTTAGCACATATGTTTAGATTTACCTCACTTTTGAAAATAAATAAAAAAGGGCAAACAAAAAAAGGTGTTGCACTGTATCTATGCCGACAGGTAGTTCTCGTGAAATTAAGGATCATCTAAAACGTATGTAGGCTCTTCACATCAATATAAGTTTTTAAGTACTTTTAAGTAACATAAAGTCTCCTATTTGTATTAGTTTATTGCACGTGAGTGCATAAATCAGTTGTGTAAATAATAAATAAATAAATAAATAAGCGTCCATAGATAAGTTTAAAACTTATAATTCATGAAACTTTTAAGAGAATCTTCACTTGAGAAGAGAACATTTCCAATTTAAACGGGGACAAATAAAAAATATATCGTACAATCAAAATACTGACATGAGTGGCATGAATTCTTATCCGCCTACATCGTAATATAATCCAAGTCGCATGTTTCAACACCCACGGTGTATATGATTGACATTTAACATACCTACTTGCTGAATGAACCACGTAGTCCGTAAGGTTTCATTAATATAAAATAAAATATGTAACATACCTATAGGTATAGTTTTACAAAACAATAGCTATAGTTAACAATAAATTCTTGCTTACTATTCGGTACCCATGATATTAAAAAGGTTTTAGTTGTGAAAACCATTCGTTATTTTGACACATAGTTTCAAAAATCGCAAATCCAGTTCAAATTAAATTATTACATAAAATTTTCTTTTGCGCAAGTCAGCGAAGTTGATAGTTAATTCGTGAAGAAGTGGTTCACAAAGTTAACTCATAAAAGTAGTTTTATGAGTAAACTTTTTGGACTTCGGATTATTTGCCGTATGTAAAAACTGTTTCAAAAAAGGCTCATTTCACATTAGGGTACAAGAGGCAAATAATCTTGCATTTACGAAGGCGATTTGTAATTTGATAATGTTAAAAACTTATTGTAAACAAACTAAATGAAAACTGCACCGCTTGAGTTGGTTAATAACATTTTTTAAATGTTCATCTAGGTTTTATGGTAAGGTAAGTCCTCAATAAATTAACAAGGTCCAAGTAAAAAAAAAAACATTTATATAAAAAAAAATATACCTATTGATGGCAATATCGACAGTTAGTGCAAAGTGGCATTAATGGCCATTATCTGGTTTGTACATAACTATATCCGGCATTCCAACATGTGTCTAATTGACAGTGATACGCGGATTTAACTGCAATTCCCAAATCCGGCAGTTTTTGATAGATGAGTATCGGATAGTGCGTACAAAACATACATATATTACCTATAACTCTTGTGTTCACAAATAAATGGTTTATTGTGAAGACTCCTCCTGCTCCTAACTAGTTCACACAAAATTATTCATTCAAAAGACTACAATTTTATCTGTCTTATGTTTTCGATTGCAAAAAAATATACATATAGTATCTTAAATTAAATTAGCCTAATTACTTAATCTAAACTAATTAAGTCACTGTCAGAAGACCTCGTTCCCAAAACGCTGGCAGCATTACCGCGTTGTATTGCGATACTTAGTCGCTGGCCGAAATATAATCCAACATTTCGAGAACTATTATTATTTATTTTTATTTTATTACTATTATTTGTATACCTGCAAAATCATGAATAATTTCACAAATTTTTAGTAATTTATAAACGAATTAAATAATGTGAACTCGTTAAATAATACCCACATATTATACTAACATTAATTCCTTCCAAGAAATGTTACGATCTTGAATCTAAGGAGCACTGTCGTATTTCTAGGTATACAAGTATTCCAATATCCAGTTGAAACTAGATCTCCAGGCCATTTATCATCTCGATGTCCAGCAGGGACTACGCAATAAATATCTGAAGTTGGTTATAAATCTGTAAACGTCGCATATATTACAGAACAGCTACAGTACTCCCTGAGAGCTAGCTTACCCTTTGGATATAAAATTCAATCACATCAAACGTATCTAAAGTCGCCACTATGTTTTATTGTCAATAACATTCCTTAAACCCACTTTATTATGACCTTCCCTCGTAGCCTGGGCTGTCTGTCGAGTAACAAAAATAATATTATAAAATTAAGAAACAAGTTGATTGTATGTTTTGAAATAAAATATACTTTTATTGTGATTATTGTACAATCATGAATCTATAAAAGTTTGTGTAACTCTTTGACGAGGGCTGACATTGAAGATAGTCTTTATCAAAACAGCTGAAAAACAAGCACTTTTATATTCTTAGTACATTACAAATATTTCAACATCTCAGTTTTCTTTTATTTTGCAAATAAAATTACTAGTATTCTTGTTAACCTCCTCCAGCTAAGCTTAATTCGCTTATGTAATGAGGAAGTACTCGTCCGTGGTGTAATGGCCAGGATTCGAACCCACAACATCTCTCTGAGAGTGGACTAGCTCACCCCTAGGACATTAAATTCTATCGCATCAAACCGATATGACGTCACCACTATGTTTTATTGTCACTTACTTTGCTTTTCTTAAACCCATTTTATTCTGATCCAACCTCGTTGTTTAAACTACTTAACTATATTATTATAATAAATATATATTAGACGCCCAGAAGTCATAGAGTTTATCAATGTTCCTCAATTTAAAAGATTCTGATTCTGAAATTGATTTTAAATAATACGTGTTTTTATAGTATAGAATTATTTTTTAATGATTGATGTATTTCTATTTGATTTTACTTATATATAAATGTTCATAATCTTTCTCAAATTGTATAATCTCCTAATTCTAAGATTAGCAAAAATGCATGCTGTAATTTACAGTGAAATATGTTGGATAATTTACTATTTAAGATCATTATGTAACCATGTTTCCGCAAATAAATATATTTATTAAAAATATGATTACATTATAATATGATTGATTATATATGTGGTAAATAAAATTAATCCCAATATTCTGTCTGTTAATTTGAAATTAATAAATTTTTGATATGAACAATTTAAAAGTAAAATAAAATTATATATTTTGGGATGAAGTACTTTTGAATTATTATTTGTGATTTTGTTAAAAATTATCCTCAACATAAATTTTATTTATTTGCCTCCAACAATTTATTTGTGCATTGTACATGCAGCTTAACAGCTTAAACCAATCATACAAGGATTAACGGAAATAATAATATATTGACAAAAACATGTTTACAAATTAAAACCGATATTTTTTTAAAACATCATATTATTTTGCGATAAATTCACTATTGAATTTTTCTGCACATTAATTTTCAAATATAAAACGTTAAGCTTATAGAAACGGCAGGATTTGACCTGATTTGATAAGATTCGAGAGTTAAAAATTTATGACAAAGAAAATTTTTTGCACATTTTAATGTAATAATATAGTTTTATTAATTGAATTCTTTCTTAGAAACATGTTTTGACTGTATGTTTTATGAAGAAAAATAGTGTGTTGTGTTTGATTAGTTTCAGTTTGCGTCAGTGAAACCAAAGCTTATATAGCTAAAAACTTTTTATTAAAGTTCTTTTTTTGTTTGAAAGAGTATAATTGTCTTGTTGTCCCATTCTCTTCAGTGCAACTCTTAAATTTTAAATGCTTCTTTATTGTTTTTCGTATATTACCTAAAGCTACTCGGATATTTGCATCTAGCAGTAAGCATTTCATATTACTGAGCTGATGCTGGAAGGAACAATTCCTCAACGGTTAGGCGTACGGGGATAATTAATTAAATATAGGCATGTTAAGCCGTTTACTGTATTTTTAAAGTTATACACAGATGAGGTAAGACGATGAACATTACTCAGGTATTTTTTACTTTTCAAAGCATTTTTTGTAATTGAGTCGATTTTCTTTCGTTAAATTATGTTCGTTATAAAATATCATAAAAGCATAAATGAAGTGGCTAATTCTACGAAGGTCGTAGGACATCTATGGCTACGAGTATCGTAGCACATCTACGTCTACAAATGTCGTAGCAATAGGTACTTCGTTATGCCGGCCATTTACCGACGGATACGTTAATGGATACGAGGGTTAATACTAAGGTAGCGAATATTACATGTATATGCGTAACGACATTTATGACTATTGCATATTAGCTAAATGTCCATAATCGTAGCTAGGGTCTAGATATAAGTTTATTTGTAAACCCGCACCAACTTTCACTATATCTTCTGAGCCTTTTCCCAATTACATTGGGGCCAGCTTCTACTGTAACAAAATTAGCTGAATGTCAGTATTTTACGTGAAACGTCTGCCACCCGACCTTTACAACCCAGTTCGAGGTGATACTATATTCTTTGTTAGACTTGTTATCTGACTTTCTGGTCTCTAACTACACGTAACGACTGCCATAGATCTTCGAATGGCAATCGGGACCGACGACTGAACGTGCTTTCCGAGGCACGAAGAAAAACGCGTTCTGTTTAGATGGGCACTCATTCACGGCCGACCGCGGTTAGTATTGCTTTGTCATAAAAAAATGTATCTGTTCTTAAACACTTCAGATGGCAAAGTGGTTAATTGGCTGTCGCTCTGCTTTTCACAACGCTGGTATTGTGGGTTCATTTTTTTGGTATGATCCTCAAATATTTATTCGGACTCTAGGTGTACTTCATGCGTAAAATATTACAGAAATTATTTATCATAATTAGTTATCGTTAGAAAAAAACTCGTATAACGATAAGCACGTAATAAATGTGCCAATAAAAATACATGTCAGTTTAATTTAACTAGTATTTAAGTAAGAAAGTGACTTAGAAAAATGTTAAAGACCGGGCAATAAAGCCTTAAATTGCAAAAGTACTGAAAACTGAATATTTCCAACCTCGCAAAAACTTATTACCACGTTTCTGTCAGTCACTCACTACTGAGAATACACTATTCCACTATTCCACTACTCAGAATCACTAATTATGTTCTACTCGTTCGTATTTTGAATTTGAGCAGCGACATTCGCTGCCAAGTTGTAGTAGAGCTAGTTTCGTATCATGACGTCTTAATACCAAATGCGACTCAGTTTTGTACCTCGTTGGTCTAGCGGACTAAAAGTAGTACATAAGGCTGTTCACTGTGAAGTTTTCGGTTCAGTGAAGTGAGATCCCAAAAAACACTTATCGAACTTATGTTCGATAAGTGTTTTTTGGGATCTCACCGTCAGGGAAATAAACACAATCACATGAGTCCTACACGTGTATAAAAAATAAAACTAAACTTTTTAAACCATGCTTCAACCGATAATTCAATCATACATTGAAAGATTTAAAAAATGTGGGTGTGAATTACGTCTGCCACACACACTTACACACACAAACATAAGCACATACACCTACAAGTGATGTTCAAACAGCAAAAAAGTTTACAGAACAGGCGCGCCTAACATACCTTTTGGGCAAATACAGACGTGGTACAGCTATAAGCCTCAATTGAAACTCGTATAAGCGAAGCATTAACAAAACATATCACGCTCAGTGTTCTTGATTGTAACTACTGGATATAAAATGGGGCATAAACTGGCTCATATAACAATAAAAATAAATTAGATAAAAGCTCGCAATGAAACTTTAGCCATTACTCGGCTCGCGTTAAACACGCAGTTTCATGGGTTTTGTAAGATTTAATTATTGCAAAATGAAGAAGGCGTGTAATGTGAAACCTTTCGGTACTCACGTGATGAACGCGTGAACTTTACTTCTAATTTACTTGTGGAATAAGGTTATCCCAGACTGCGCGAGCATTCGCCTGTAATGTAAAGCTGGATAGTCACTGGCGAGCCGAAACCGTAACCGTTGCATCTACTGTACGGTTTTAGTGACTGATTTCAGTAAAAAGAAGCGTCAATTATAGTAGATAATTTACATTTATTTTCACAACCACAAACACTAAACACAAAGAAACCAATTCGCAATACAATGTATGGTCGACAAACTAATTATTTGCAACAATCAATATGCTATCGCAACGTGCAAATTTCTTAAGATGCTCCCAGACTACCCCAGGACCCCATTTGGGGTTCGATTTTGTGTATGTTTTAACACCCTGTTAATGTTACAAGTTGCATTAAAATTATTAAAAGATTTATCAAAATATTTCGCGGTTCGCCTCTCAAACCTGGTGTAATATTCAAATCTGCACGTTACATGCAGTCTAGAAGCATCTTAAGAAAATTTCGCGCAGCGATAGCATATTAATTGTTGCAATTAATTAGTTTGTCTACCATACATTGTATTGCGAATTGGTTTAATTGTGTTTTGTGTTTGTGGTTGTGAAAATATATGTTAATTACCTACTATAATTTACGCTTCTTTATACTGCAATTCCGTGACTCATTTCAATCTTACTATACGGTTAATACAGGTACGGTAATTTGAAGTGACGGTAAACATTTAAAAGATAATAAATACATCAATGAAGTTTTGTGTATTTCAAGAGATGGCGATACCATCAATTTACTGCTTGACAGTTGAACATTTTTTTTAGAAGCCATTGTCTCTCAAAATTTGCAATTTCAGCTGCTTATAAATCAACTTGCAATAAAATACATAATTTTTAATAAAAAAAATAAACTAAGCATGGAAAAATCCAGCTACAACACTATTTTTACTGCACTCTAGCGCTATCTTAATTCAAAATACATATAATAATATAAGTGTGCATTAAAATGAACAGCGATGTTCTATAAATTGCAGTGGTAGCCATTTCAAGATGGTAGTGCGCGCCGAGCGGGTTGGCCGACGGTCTCGGGGCCTCCAAATTACCGCAATAACGGTAATTGCAATTTGCTGCTGAAACTACCGACTGTCTTCATTTTCTTCCGTTCTAATGTTGATATACTAGCTGTGCTTTTTATGTACGATACTGAGTAGTTACGGTATAGGTACCGTTTGGAAATCGCGAAATATTGCAATTAGGGAATACTCTTGATCTGTTTAGTTAAACCAGGGGACAATGTTTTTGATGGGATATAACATTATCTCTGACAGGCTAAGTATTTTACTCAGACAATCAAATCAAAATCAATAACAAATAAAATAAATAAATAATTTAAATTTAGATTACAAAAATATTAGTTGCCTCTTCACGTGACCAAAATACTTCTACTTTGGACAAAGGATCAGCATTGCCATACAACGTGGCAATGCCGCCAGCCTTCTGGGCACGTTACCTGCTTTCGACATCGATGCGGACGTATTTTTTGACACCTGATTTTTTTATAAGTTCTGGTTTATTTAATAATTTTATAGTATTCTTTTATTTGATGTATATATAGTTAGGTGTTTCTTTAATTAGTTTTAAAGATTAAATTGTAGTTGGGTTAGTAATGTAAATATTTAAATAAATAAACTATAAAAATAACAAATACAAACAGACATTAAAAGTAATCACGTATCATATCAAAAGGTAAAAATTAGTCAGCACACAGTTTGTCAACATCAATATACAGTTGAGAAAATAGGACTTGATTCGAGGACATTATTATTCAAATGAGAGATAAAAAGTTTCAAGTTTATAAAGTAAATGTCTCAGTTGTAGAGATAACAACTCAAGTCTTTCTCCGAGTTACGATCATTGATGTTATATTACATACGAAGGTATAAATGCAGGATCAAACGTATTGCTACAATCTTGTGTTTTATGGAGAAAATAAAAAACCTTTGTTCTCTTTTTGATCGAAAGTTTATGCATGTATCGCATTGAATATTTTTTTGTTCCAGTTCAATTTAAAAAAATGATATTTCCATGAGATTTTTGTGGGATTAAATTCAATATTTGAACAAAATAACGTTAATGAGAGTAATGTTATTTAATTTTGATTTTATTTATCAAGATTATGAATTTTTGTTTGTTTGACAGCAAAACATAAAGAATGTTGTCACGATTGTCATCTTTTAAAAACAGGGCACAGTTTTTTAGTAACTACTACTTAGTAGTAATTTGCAAATACAAATTACTAGTATTCTTGTTAACCCCCTCCAGCTAAGCTTAATTCACTTGTGTTAGAAGGAAGTTCACGTCTGTGGTGTAATGGCCAGGATTCGAACCTACGACCTCTCGATCGTAAGACCGATGCCTTATCCATTGCGCCACGGCCGCTTCTCTTCAGATTGTTATTTATCTAAGTAAAAAAAATATAATAAAAATATACCTTTCACCTGACTATTTTCTAACAGTTTAAAATTAAATTAAAGGTACTAAGCAGGCACAAAAATAAAGCATCACGACGATCTTCTTGATTTTCTTTTACTATATATCTAATCACAAGGAGCAAAAATTAGTCGCTTTTATACTTTAATAAAAATCAGTTTAAATTGTTTTTAAAAATAAAAAATAAGCCTGTAAAAGTTCAGTAAAATCTTCTATTTACCATATTGAAGATACTTCCCCTTCATATGACATGTCCGTGGGACACTCTGTATACTCTAAGTAAAGAAAATCGTACCACTAGATATAATTGATTTCTAAAAATTATTATAAGACATGTGCTACAAGAAAACTGCTGCTCTATCTACAACGTATCTAATTTGATAAACGCCACAATTTGTTACAGTTCCCGTTGCTCCGAAGCACCTTTTGTATTACGTTGCCCCAGTTTTTCTTATCCTAGGCTGAGAAGGTTTTTCATATTGGTTAGTTTTTAATAATATTATCTACCGAAGCACTACACTTGATACTATAGTAATGAAATAACTTTTTAGTCAATTCATTTGACTAAACACTCACGCCAAAATTCAATTTCATAGGTATCCTATTTTATTTATTTGACAGATTAATAGCAAAACGAAATAACTATTATTAAACGTCCATATTTTATATTTTTTACTGAAAAAATCTCAACAAACGATACAACAACCGCATTTGATTAAGCTCCATCATACATCATATGATCATATATCATATCATATACACTCAGCCATAAGCGTCATAATTATAATATACTATGTTAATAGTAAATCCTTTATCAAAAAACACAACCATTCATCTTGTTTACTCTTCCTGATTGATAAGTTACGCGTAATTATAGTTGCAAAATCACACTACACAAAAGACAACGAGAATTCATTTATATTCGTCTCTGCTTTCCTCTATGGGAGAAAGGCATGATATACTTATATAATGTATGTATATCACAACATATAAAGACGAAATTTCGAGACCGTGTGTTTGTTTGTGTATGATACCTTCTTCTACACACTCGAAACGGATGTACCTATTCTGACAAAATTTGGCGACATAGCGACATACGACATTTATTGAAACTAAACATTCAAGGTTACTTTTTATCGACGTAAAATGCGGGTGGGACCGCGTGCGTAAGCTTAATATAAATGATCAGAGATAAAATACCGCAACAGAACTTGCAATAAGACAAGTAAACAAAGCATCTACGGTTGTTTTAGCACTAAATAGACAATCCAGTATAAAAGCCGAACGCTTTTTTACGTCCGTCTACCCGTTTGAGCTCTGGTTTACGGTGAAATGGACCTCATAACGTGAACTCACAGTAACTCACCTTTCCCCATAAATCTTTACGATGGACTACCTTGATTAATGGCCAGGGAAGTGTACTGCCAGAATTATTATGCACTTGGCAAGCAGAACTTGGCAAGTGGAGGCTGAATAGCTCGGATATTAGCTAATAGAGGATGAAGGGTCACCTTCGATTGCTTCTAAGACTATTTTAGCTGAATAAAGTAAGGTGACATTCAAAGAAGTGGTTTTACAAAATATTGATGTTTTATATGCTAGACTCGAAATTTATCAACTCTTTTTGTGCCAGCGTCATAAATTTCGAGTCTAGCAGCATACGAATCCATGGCTGAATCGGTAAAGCACTTGAGGCGTATACCCAGCGGGCGCAGGTTCGAACCCTGCTGGATTCTTAATTTTTAACTTTAATATTATATAAAATACGAAAAGGCATAGCAAAGCAATAATTTGCTTTAAAATATTACAAATATTGATGTTACTTGAAACATGTTGTTGATTATCCATTTTAAAATTTATGAGGCTACTCAGTTTCTTTGATAATTTGGTAATAGACTTAGGTATAGGAGGATTCTTTTTTAAATATGTGTTTTTTTTCTATCCGTTCCTTGAATTTGCAACAGAGCAACATTGTTGTTATTTTAAACGTTTTCTCAGTGTCAATATATAAATAAATAAATATAAATAAATAAATATAAATAAATAAATATAAATAAATAAATATAAATAAATAAATATAAATAAATAAATAAATATTTCACAACTCACACACAACGCCATCTAGTCCCAAACTAAGCAGAGCTTGTAATATGGGTGCTAGAATAACTGATACTAATACATAATATACTTTTCTTTTGTAAATACATACATATTATACATAGAAACACCCAGACTAAGACAAACCCCCATGTTCATGCACACAAAGATATGTCTTAAGTGGGAATCGAACCCACGACCTCAGCGTCGCAGGCAGGTACACTACCCACTCCGCCATCCGGTCGTCAACCTACATATATTTCTACATTTTGTATAAAAAGCCTCAATACATCCAATAACGACTCCCATAAGCGGAGAAGCATTAAATAAATTGTCAAAAGAACACTGAACAAAACAGCGAATTATATATAAAAACTTCTTTGAAGCCAAAATTTTCTGAAACTTCAATTCAATCTGGTAATGCCAACATCTAGCCGCAATAGATTGGTACTTTTGAAAGTTCGACTTAATAGCAGTTCGGTATATAACGATTATTCGTTTCCTCCTATAAGATTATTACAGCGGGCACGTTAAGAGAATTTCCTGTTTAAATTGCGACGTTTATTACTTACGCACGTCGTATTGTTTTGTATTCGTACAAACGAATGTTGAGAAATGTTGTCTTTCTCATTTATTACGGTACTGTAAAAAAGCAAAGAACAGTTCTATTAATGAACGATTGAAAATTGAAAGATGTATTGTAATAAATAAAGGTACATAATTATAGCATAACATAACATCACGTCTATATTACCCAGAAGGGTGTGGCAGAGGTTTACAACACCCACATTCCACCTGTTATGTTTAGATCCTATGGGATGGGGTGAGCCAATCGCCATCGACCGGGCACAATTCAATCTCCGTGCTGCTATTAAGACTTTCCTGACAGAAAATTCACAAATAACACTTTGCCCAACCCGGGAATCGAACCCGATACCTCGCGGTGAGTGACACATACGCAAATTACTTGACCGTTGAAGCAGAACATAATTATAATAGAGAATATTTTTATTAAAACTGACGTGAGTTTGTAACACTATTCAAATTATGAAATACGGGTGTTGGGTGTCTTGCACTGTGTCGTGCATGACTGGTTGCGACTCAGGCGCGACGTATCGCACTCTCTTGATAATGCCTAAACGTATAGGCGAAACCGCAGTCGACTAAATAGACCAACATTACGTGAGTAACACCCGTATTTCATAATTTGAATAATATAAAAGTAACATTTTTAGACTTTCGCGATTTCAGAACATTACAAATGTTACTTTTTTTTTTAAATTAGTCAACGTGTCTAAATCGCGTAATTATTATAAAGGTAAATAATGGTATTTATCTACACCCATGCTATAAATCCTCTATAAACGTTCTTGAAACAGTTAGCTAATTGCCAACATTAAAACAGCCAGTGTCATAATAACCATTATAACACCCAAACGGGTGTTATAATGTTGTACTGAAATTCATTATGCAACTCCTTTTTTACTCATCGAACAGCCACATTCTCATGGCATCTTTATGAATTTCAAAAAAAGAACATGTCATGCACGCGCGTTTCACTACCACAGCGCCGTAATTTAAATAAAAACTTATTCGAATTTTTGAATTGACGTCGTATCCCGCCATTTTTGTTCAATAATAGTATTGAAAAAATACTTTTTAATAATTGTACGATCCAAAATGTAAATAATTATTACAATAAATTATTATATTATTACCTATACATAGTTTTTTTTTGTATTAGATACTCACTAATTAAACTTTCCATGAATTTACATAGAGTTCTGACAACACTGTACCCTAATACCCTATGGTTTCAGAACATTTATAGAGGATTCATATCATGGGTGTAGATAAAGTCTTGTATGCAACTGTTATAATTAGGTATTAAAACACTCATGTGATACTATTATCACACTCGGCTTCGCCTCGTGTGATAAACCCACACTCGTGTTTTAATACCCCTCATTATAGAACAGTTGCATAAATAACTATTTATTTACCTTATTAATAATTACGCGATTTAGACCCGTTGTCTAATTTTTTAAAAAGTAACATTTTTATACGTCTTATCTTTTTTATGCCTATCCCTTCTGTTATGCCACTCAATCGAGATTTAAAATGGGATCGCTTCTTTTTTTCTTCTGCGCGTAAAATTTAGGAATTGTCACAATATCGCCCGTTTGGATAGTTTTTGATTAAATTAGACGTCATGGTACAAAGTCAGCTAGGCAAGTAGAGAATCAATAAACAAAACAGAGTAAATAAAAAAAAACGATTGCATAGAAAAATATATACTATTGAAGTCCCTAAAATAATTCATCGGCTTTGAATTTATCAAAACAATTGTGAATAAGCGTGCTAGTCTCAATACAGTCGATAGTTCGTCAGAAAAAGTGTTCACTTGTCACAAATGCCTGCACATTGCGGCTTTTGCTTTTCAACTGAACAAAACGACGAGAGACTCACGTGGGGCTGGACATTTTTGTCTGTATGATTTGTATGCTGAAACCGTCACTGCGATGCAAAAACTGCAAGATTGACGTGAAAATGCAACGAGAAATCACTTTGTGGGCTCAGGTCTCTTTACAGGGTGCTTTTAAAGAATTTTCATAACCTTTATATTACACTATTTATAACAAGCTTGATTCTATGATTTGACAAAATTGATCATGTTTGTTTTTTCTAAAAAAAATACGAGTTTCAAATGAGGTGTTATAAAGATAATTCTGTGCACGGATAAATGTAAAAATCGTAAGCATCTGTTGACATTGACTACGATATAATTAAATGCATAGATACAAAGGTGTGAAACGCTTAGAGTCAAAAAGTATAAGACGGTAAATCCGAAAACTAAATGTGGTAACAAATATAAAAAGGTATTTTCCTATTACCTACATAAATTCCAATTTATACACATTATTTATCTAATCTTTGCTTTGTAGCGTCACTCTTAATTAAATTATACTATCAACTGCCAAACATCTATCCCAACAGTCATATAATTCTACAATACTTAATGCTAACAAGCACTTAATTCTTACGACTACAGCCCGACATGACGCAAATAGGCTACCATAATCATCAGAGCAACTGGCCCTCAATGATAGATCTCTTAACCTACTAATCAACACAATACATACAATGATTACCGTCGGTACTACAATTTGCTACAACAAACAACAACAATTGTTCTACATAGACAATAGAAAAAATAACAACCTCATTTTTTCTAGTCCCAATATTGATACGCAATAAACGAAGAAACTAATAATGGCTGACTCTCATAATGCTCACAAACGTTACGAGAGCCACTTGTTTGTCTTCAAAGCAAACAACATAAAAGGTGGACAAAGTCACGGCAATTATTGCGAGAATAATGTGCAAGTTAGCTGCTACAACTTTCTATTACGGACAGAAAAATATCGCTATTTATTAAAGACAGTTGAAGCGTTAAAACATAGTTGGCAAATTGAATGTCGATGTTTTTATTTTCTAACGATTTCTGGGTAAAGAAACGTGTGAAGTGACGTTATATTAACTTTTATATTTTCATTTGATCTTGTACTTGAAGTTTTTGTGTGAGCTGAGTAAGGGATACGTTTATAAAAGGCCTGCGACAGCGGCCACCTGTGAACTTATAACCTCAGGCAGAGGCCATCAACGGGAAAAACTATTGCAATATCTCTCGGACGTCGCTTACGGCGAATTGCAGTCAATATTAGTGTCTACTGCATATTGCCGTGGGTCTGAGGGATTTATTATGACCGTTAGGGATTAACTGTCAGACCGACGCCAGCAGTGCGCGTGCAGAAAGCTTTTGATGTTTTACAAAGGTGCTTGTTAACGGGCTACACTTTGAAGAAATAATTGCCACTCTTTCTATCTTTATACCATGTGTCTAAAAGAAATATTTGTATTTATACTGTTAATTATTTATTTATGGCTAAATAGTATGATATAACTAGGTCGAAATAAAACAATAATTGAATATTCATATATTAACAAAAATATAATTCTTCAAAGGAAACTGCATACAATTCAAACTAATGTGAGGAAAAATTTCACTGCGCCAATTTTCTAGCAGTTATTCCAATCGATTGGTGTAATTTCCTGCAGGAAACCTTTGTGTTTCTTTTTATATTAGATCGTTTATTTTCTTTATTTTGCTGAGTGGAACACGCATTTTAATTAAGAACATATTAGTTTTGCAAAACCTTATTCAAACTCGATCGCAATCTCTGTTAGGACTAAGTTGTAACTAATTTTCTACTTCATTTAAAACCGCTGATCAGGTCATCTGAGACTTGAGACGCCGGATTATCCTTAGTAAGGCCACTCAAGGTTTTAACCCTTGTAAGTACTAAGTAACGACACATGCTCTGCAAAAGGCTCAAATTGCAGACCTTTTGACCGCAAGACACCTGGACCTAAACAAGCAACCTTTTCTTCAAGAACATTGAGCTTTAATATTAATATAACTCGTTATTAAATATTTAATATCATCTTTACATACATAAGTGATTATTATTACATTCTAAAACTGCTTAAAAAGTCCCTTAATACAATTTTAAGAGGCAGCTGGACAACCTTTCCACTTAATTAAGTTTTAGAAAATTCATCGCAATATTTAGTCCCATAAATTAATTTTGCCTCACTTAACACCATTTCAACTAAATTTTGATTACATTATAAGTTTGAAGAGTAAATAATTTGGAGACTTAAATCACGATGGGAAAATTTGAGAATATAAAACTGATTGTGGGGAATCAAAAAGTTAGCTTTAAAATTGTTTAGCAAACAAATCAATACTCTTCCCAGTTATAAAGTGCTTCTTTGGGCTAAATAGATAAATAGACGTCACGAAATGACGTAACTTACAGTTGAGAAATTTAGGGTACTGGCAAGAGGTGACCGTAGCTTGTTGGTTAATGCGACTGCCCGGTGTGCAGAAGGTCGCAGGTTCAAATCCTACCAGTCCCATATCTTTTAAAACTGTTTTTTAGTCTTCTTCTTCGTCGTATATCGATACGACGAAGAAGAAGGCTAAGTCAAATTTTATTTTGACTTAGCCATCGATACGTTTTTTAGTATAAATAGATAAAGATCATATGCCGCAATATTTAAAACGTAGCTCTTTCTACCATACTACATACAAAACCAAAAATAGGTTTGCCTCACTACACTAGCCTTACCCTAAATGGTTGTTGTTCCCTGCATAATACATATTTCACGTAAAGTGCAGCCTCACCTCTCAGGCCATCTAGCGGGGACACCGGTAGTTAAAGCTAGACCAATTGTCACAATTTCTCAGGCTTTTGGCTGCACATAACGTGCTCGTAGATACTCGGGTAACAAGGGAACTTTATACAGACGACCGGATGGCGGAGTGGGTAGTGTACCTGCCTGCGACGCCGAGGTCGCGGGTTCGATTCCCGCTTAAGACAAATCTTTGTGTGCATGAACATGGGGGTTTGTCTTAGTCTGGGTGTTTATATGTATCATAAGTATGTATTTACAAAAGAAAAGTATATATGTATTAGTATCAGTTATTCTAGTACCCATATTACAAGCTCTGCTTAGTTTGGGACTAGATGGCGTTGTGTGTAAATTGTGAGATATTTATTTATTTAGTAGTACGGTTCAGACCGCAGTCTTTAACGATTTGTATGACGTTGACTGAGATTGTTTTGCAAACCATTTATTGATTGTAGGTACTTTTATGCTACATTAAGTCACATTTATATGACAATTACAGTTAAATGTATCCTTCATAGCAAATTTACCTCGATTTAAATTACCTTAATTTGCCTTGTGATCTCTTCTTGAGATCACGTTATTTACTTCACAACAGATAATTTTCTGATAAATCCGCTTTCATAATAATATTGTGTATTGTATTAAAATGTGACTAATGTTATTACTGCGTTATAATTGTAATAATATAATACTAATATATTATAATGTGATTAATGTTATTTTTAGGTTGTCTAGTAGTTCTTTAGCTAAAACTAAAGCTTTCTTTACCTTTTTTTAAATCCATGATGTCACACGACCATACACGACCACAATTTTCTGCTTAGGGCTCTGCCTATCCAATCCAAAAGACTCTTGTTAGGCTTCTCAAAAAAAAAAAAATGCCATTACTCTTAACATCAAATATTCTGCAGTCTCATTTTTTACACACATTGCACGAAAAGTAGTCATATAAACAATAATATTTGTTTATGCAAATACACAAATAAATCAGAATTTTAAATCTGGTCGATAAATTCCAAAATAACTTTTGCAAACATCGATAATATATGTCGACATGTCACGTCCCATCCCTCGCTGTGACCGAGCTGTAAGCCTCACCAAGTACAAATAGAGAATAGTGGTTGCAGTAATAATGGCCGTATAACTAGTGCTGGCGTTAAATTTATATTAAAAACGGACGCAGCCCACAACACGTGCGCTTTGTAATACTGCGCTATTTACTCCTAGCGTGCTAAATCATTGTTTATGACGCGTAGTTTGGAGGAACTAGCTTTGGGTATATTGACGGTTTTTAAAAGCCCCGAATTTATAAAACTTTGTTGTTTACTATTAATACGTTATGTTAAAATAAATTATGCCTTTCGGACAAAATGTTGATTTTGTTGATATCCCTAAAGAGTACCTTAACGGCACCAATCACAATACCAAAATGGGTTGTCCGTTTACTATATTATGATAAAATTATGACTTTGAAACTCTATTTGAATTATTATTTCACAACATATAAATTGTAAGAGAAGTTAAGTCAAATGAAACAATATAATACAAATAAAATTAGAGCAAGATTAATCGTATTAATTAGACACTACTGTTTCACCCCACAACTCTATTGGTATTCGTTGCTGTACTCGTAACTCGACCGAACCGACATTCTACCAACTTGAGCTCCTTCCAAATCAAGTGCCATTGACCGGAATCTTTTATTCTTTCGACAAATAAATAAACGTTATCTTAATTAGAATGAGCGAATCAAGTATAAGAAGAAATGAGCGGCTAAATGAGGAAATTAGAAGGAAACATAACTCGGACTGTATCCGAGGATATTTTAAATGGGCGTCGTTATAATGCAAATAAGTATCTTTACATTTTTTATGGGATACAATGTTTATTTACTAGTCTGGCGTTGTACGGACTACGGTTTTTCTGCAGAAATTTAGTATTTTACTGTTAGTTACTTATAAAGTATTTACATTTCCATAGCTTAAGCTTCAATTTAATTCAAATTTAACGCGTACAAATATTTAATGATCTTACAATTAATAAAATAAATTATTTATATAAGTTTATTTTATTTAAAAAGTTTGTATTATTCTTATTTCTATTATATTCTAGTTAGGTATTTACTTAGTTTTCACGAGTATAATAATATATTATAATAATAATAAAATTATTAATTATACATAATATTATGCCAAATATGGACACTCATAAATAAATTCAAACATAAGTGCATATTAATTAATGACAATCAAATTAAATCTTCACTTCTTAAACCTAATTAAAGAAACACCTAAATATGTACAAAAAGAATGGAAAATATAAAAAAACATGGCATACAATTACACCCTCTTCTATTTGAGCCACAGGTAACGTGTACAAGGCTGGCGACATTGCTACGTTGGATGGCAATGCTGACCCTTTGACCAAGGTAAAAGCATAGTAAAATCTATTTTTACTATGGTAAAAGCTAGATTTCTGGTCACGTGAAGAGTCAACTAAACGTTTCGCTAATTCTGCAAATAGTGAACGAGCGCGAGAACCCCACGGCCCCATCATCTCGATCCCAAACGGCTCAAATACATAATTCCCAACGAGATGATTATTATTATTATCATTTGCTTAATTATCTTAATAGAACGCAATATTATATCACTTGCCAATAAGCATAATATAGACTCAAATGAAGAAGAAGGCACAAGCGTTGTGCCGGATCGCGCGATGACCATGCGAGGTCTGCTTGAGTCATAACTTTTGTATTTGCTTTGGTGGCTTCACTTTTCGTATTCGGTACACTCCATCTGCCATTATTCTGTAATCTGAGACTATAGCCATATTCTATCTGCATCAATGCAAAGTCATTCAATTAAAACCGGTCGCAAGCAAGTATTGCCAAAAATCGCAACAATGCAAAACAATCCATAGCATCTGGCACAAACAAACGGACTAAATTATATATTTATTGTGATAGGGTTGTTTTGATCTTTGATTGAGCCATTAAGTTGATTGCTGTACTTTAGAAATTCAGTACTAAAAGTTGGGCAAAGTGTTTTAATTAACGTCTTAACTTGATGCCGAGCTCAGTACTATGAAGTTTACGAATTAACAGAAATATCCGCTCAGACCCTACACAGTTGACTTTAAAAATATTTTACACGCTTTTTAATTCTGCATACTAATTTTAAACTTGAGTTTGAAACTATTAATTAAAGGCTCTAGCCTGCTCCAGCCTTTTTGTGAGACTCTAATTACATTTCTTTAATTTCAATGTAAGTTTAAAACGTTGACATAAAATTGCAGTGGCTTTGAGAGTTTTTACTAGTTTTTACTAGTTTTAGACTTATGCTTAATGTTGTGTTATTTATGTAATCAAATAAATCTGTAGACGTGATAATAAGACAAAAAAAAATCAATAGGTACTATAGATTTTAATGTTTGAATGCAATAATTAAATATATAAGTTTGTTATTTTAGTTGGAGTACAGCATTTAAAAGGAGATAAAAGTGTAAAAAAATGAGAACCATCACTATCTGTTTAAGTGAGTAATATGTTCAAGCGTACTTATAATAATTTATTGAGTAATAATTAATTTTACAATTATCATTTTACGCATTTACGAAATGAGGCCGAAATGGTGATGGTAACTGATCCATAGATAGTAAAATATAGGAAACCTTATCAAAATGTTTTTAAATTACATACTATAAATCTAACTCATTTTATGATTTTTCAAAAATTGGACAAGAGGCTAAATCGCGTAATTATTATAAAGGTAAATAAATACCTATGCTCGACGTTTCGCAATGACTTGCATCAATCGTGGTCACGGATCGAGACCCGTTGTCTAATTTTTAAAAAAATGTTCTTAAACCGCGAAAGTTTAAAAACAATCATTTTATGATCATTCAAAGTTTCATTATTGAAGTATGAAATTAATAAAATTTATCATTAAATTACCGACACAATTTACAGCAACTTTAGACAAAAAAGGATTTTCATAAATGCAATATTTCATATAGCTATCACACAAAATTTATAACTTCACATGCAATATACTCAAGCGTCACGCCATTGTAGCCGTTTGTTTGGAGCGTTTGGGCAAGTCTATATTAATGTGAATTTGAAATAATAGTATTATCTCAGAGAGCTTGTATGATATCAAAGTAATTATTTAAATGATGTTTTTTTAATATCAAGATGTGTTTCAATTACATACGAAAATAAAATTAGTGATCATGCCTATTATATACATTTCCTAGGCATTGCATTCACACAATCACGTCCTGTAATATACATATGAATTCAGCATTCCAATTTTTAAACGCCTCACTAGCTTAAACGAGACGACAAACAGTAAAACACTTCTTTTTCTTCTTTCTTTCTTTCTTTCATACCAGTAAATACAAATACTATTCAATTTACAATCCTTTCTCGCTTCGCCGTAGACGAGCAAAATTGTACACATATGGAAACGGTGCCGTCTACCTGTCTATTTGTGTCCTTGTTTAACCCTTTATAAGGTAGCTGCAGACGTGTGTTATATATTTGACCCAACATGGGTTTTATTTGGAAGCAAAACGAAGGCGGCTCTCCAATCAATCAAATTTTGGTTGGCCTTGTTTGTCGCGAAAGGGGCATTTTAAGATTTATATATTACAGGATAAAATGTAACAATTACTTACATGTGATGTATATATATTATTGTAAAGTTGATCATTATCTCATTATTTTCTTAAAAATCGTGTCAAAGATTATTCCGCGATTGCATAAGTTGGTTTAAGTTAAATAAAATGAATTTTGTGACCTAAAAAAAAAGTATTTATTACACTAACAATTGTAGAATTGTGAGTGTAATAAATACTTTTTTTACACATAGCATGATTTTTTTAGATATTTTTAGATAATACATTAAAAGATACAACATGAATGATAGATATATACAACCTTCATGTTAAATTAAATAAGAACTAGAGTCAAAACACATTCCTCGATAGTCCTCCTCTAGCGCAGTAGTCACTCTATGGTTCTATATCTATCTCAGAACAACGAAATATAATTTAACCATTATTGTGAAAAAAAAAAAAAAAAAAAAAAAAAAATATGATTTATTGACATAAACTTTTTACAGGTGGTTTGAATTCCCTAGCCCCTGAACTAGTAAAAACTGTATTTCAGGAGCTAGTGTCTTCGCCTTATGATTGGGTACTTAAATATGTCATGTTATACAGTATCATAATATTATTATTAATGTAACAAAAATTCAAAAGTGTGGGTTTGCATGAGTGCGTGTGTGTGTGTGTGTGTGTGTGTGTGTGTGTGTGTGTGTGTGTGTGTGTGTGTGTGAGTGAAAATAAATATTGACGTTACGTTTCAAAACTATTATTTTATTGTTGTCACATGACTGTTATATTTTTATTAAACTGAGATAAAAGAATTGTATTTTAAGATGAGATCACCTGGAATAATTTAGCAGACCCGCTTTAATTAACAGTTTTCTTCTAGGTTTATTGTTCAATCCATCCATTAGTTTTGACTTATGAGTACGTTAGGACATTTAAACGCAATTTCACAGGTGTTAGATAAACCTTATCGGCACGATAAGCATTTAACAAACATAAATGAATGTGACTGATAAGAACTATCCGGAACCAAAGAAACTGGCCCTTAGTATCATAATAGACCCAAAGATTATTTTTGTTTTATTAGGAGTACCCAAATAAAAATATCACAATACATTTATATAAATCCCATTTGATACGTACATAAATAAGATCGGAAGGGTTGAAAAACTCGCGCTGAATTTGCGACTAAAATAGCTGAGTCAAACCAAAACCCTGTCAAGCCCAAATTGGATGAATCACGTGACATTAGGAATGTATCGTATACATTTATTTGATAAAAGCGTGCGTTGAACGTGACGGGAATGTAATAATGTGGGTATAATACAGCTCCGCCAATCATGGTCATACGTTTAATATGTGAGTTAGTGGGTGTCTGTCACCCGCCGACTTATTAACATGCGTAATAAACACAGTAACACCGTTTAATCATCTTGGCTTAGGACTTCCTAAATTAGTTCCTTATTCGGCATCAGTTTGTGAATAAGATTAAGTGAATATCTCGCAGCTCTGGTGTAGCGTTTGCGAATCGCAATATTAGTGTCAGCGTCACTGAACGCGATATTATAAACTTTAACTCTAGAGACTTGCCGTAGACTCTCATAAAGCAGATTTATATAAGAATGGCTTTCGCCTGCAGCCATTGCATTTGCTCGTACAGCTGTGTGAATATTACAAAGGCTACAAATGTTTCTCGTATTGAAGACAATAGCCCTTGAACATAACTACCTTGTTTAATATTAACGGCCATTCCTAACAGAAAAAAAGCTAATTTTATAAACGTGACACATGGTTTTAAATTTACTATAACATATTCATTTACATACTGCTTATTAAATATTTACAATACTAATCTAACTATAATTTAATATTTAATTTACTATGAATATGAAAGTTGTATAATTGTATTTCGGCTTATCAACGTGATACTTGGCCTCTAATATATGTTTATTTCTATGGTTGATAGGCATACGTTCATGTTTGTTCTACAATTATTCATCATCATTCAATCATTTTAATTACTATTTTAAGCGTAGAATAAATAATAGAAAATTCCATTATATGCTTAATAAACTTCAGTGTAGCTCAGAATAAGTGGATATTGCACCCATATGACGCAAAAAGTGCGGCATGAAAATGCTTATAAGGTTCCGGATAGAATTAAATTTTCTAGAACGCATTTACTTAGTAAATAAAGCGTTATTTTTGCCGGTCTGCATGCGCCACGGAGAATACGAACATAAGCCTAATGGATTTAGCATGTAAGTTGCATTTAGGGGACTTAGTTCATGCAAAATAAACGCAGTAGTCGCCCTGCAAACACGTTATCGCTGGCTTAAATAAAGTAAATAAACACTTTTATTTTTAGTCTTCTTTCTTTATGAAAGTTAATGAGCGGTCTGATGTCTTAATTAAGGTTGCGGTGTTCACTAAATTTACCTTCCTTTGTGCAACAAGTAGCCTTATACGAATACGTCTCTTATATTTTGTAGTTATCTATTTCAAAGGCGAAATTAAATTTAAGGTCTAGAAATCTTAGGTAGTCAAAGATGCCTAGCCATAGACCGCCAAAAATATAATATAGCATCACGGTTATATTTCTCAAAAAAAGGATAGCAGAGGTGTGTAAAACTCGTATTTCATGTTTAGGTATGTGTGATAGAGGGTAGGCCATCGCCAATATGTTTAAAACATAATAAATTATATTTGTGATAACTAATTTAATAACCAAAAAAAACTAAGCTTATTTAAGATCTACCGATCAACTATTTCATTGGATATTTCAATGTAACTAATAGAAAATCACCCTCCTGAAATTAGTTCCTTTGAAAGCGTTTGAGCTTGTGGTACACAGAATATTAAAGTTCTAGTGAAACGTTATATTGCGTTGGATATTGCAGTATCTGCAGTTCATTTATTGGATAATATCAGCGCAATAGGTAGACTCATTTCGCTTTCAATAAACCGAATGTTTAATGTATGACTATTTTAACTAGCGCAATGTACTTTAAACATTATATAATATGTCAGCCATCTCGTAACGCATAAAATCGTGTATTTGATTTATTTAATTGTGGAGAAAAAAGTTATTTACCTATTATATACACATATTTTCATATCACGAAAATTAAAAAAGATATGACAATATCGAAAAATAATCTGTCTCATTATGAATCAAATTTAGCAAACTGAAATTTCAATTACGATTTTATACCTTTTAACTACAGCACCTTTTACCGGAGACTTTAATTAAGTCTTATTCAAGACAGAGTTTGTGCAACGGTCGCTCGATAATTCAAGTAAATATCGGTTTCAGTCGCATGCAACCGCGGCCCAACCCGCGCTCGCTTATTATGTAAATGGAAGAAAAAGCTCGGCCTGCCCAATCGGCCGAATCAACGAATGCGCTTCCAAAGTGTTCATTAACATAATTTATTCGCGCCTGTCAGTACCGGTCTTAAATTTGTGGAAGGCTATTTTTCAACGTGGAAAAATTGTGTAAAGCGGTCACGTATTTTTTAGCGTCAGAGGATCCGTACGGTGTAGTTTAATAATGTCATAACCAGGGTTGAGTGAGAGTCGAGCGATAACATCGTAGATACATCGCACCCGCTCGGATTTCCAACAATCATTTATTTTATGCGTAAGGTCTCGGTTACGGGGATGGATGTTTTATGCACAAGCGTCCAATGAATACGAAAATGGTATTAACATATTTATTAAACGGTTTTTTATTGTACCTTTGTTTCAATTACGACAAAGTGTTCTAGTAAATTAAAATATAGATTTCTGACTCGATCAACATTTTTCTTCTTTTAAATTGGATAATAGAAGTATTTTACCCTGCATGCTTTACCCTGTTTTTTCTCAAGGCGTCAGCCGAAAAAAAAATAGCTTTTAAATAAGTACAAATTTCAATAATCGATTCACATGGTCGTATTGTATTTGTATGTGGGTCGCAACTTAATATAACTACCTAAGGCGAGACCAACGCAATAATTCATCGGATTACAAGATTCTTAACGTTAATAGCTAGTCTTTACTTCATCCGGCGGTTATTCGGAAACTGCTCTAAGTTGTCACTATAATCTCTCTGGTTTTAGGAGCTGATACATCAAGTGCCGATATTAATTAGGGTATCTGTTTGGCATGTAATCTACATGCTTACTCTTTCCCCCATTAAAGTTTAGTTCGTCTTCATAAAAGTGGTCATAAATGACTTAACAATGTTTTTTCAACATTTTTTTCTATTTTTTGTCTATTTGATCCAATGTTTGCAATATTGTGGTAGTGCTTGAAAAATGGTTGCAAAGAGAATATACAATATAAAAAATACATAAAAAAGAGATTTATATTAAGTCATTTTATCATACATGTGCCGCAGGATGCAAGCACTTTTTTAATTGTTTTGTGGATTGTTTCTCTTTCGCATAAATCGTGTCATAGATGATCGCGCGTGCCGGTTGTCGTTTATTTTTTACTTATTAGTTCACGTCCAAATATTTCAACCTCAAAACCTTCATTAATGTGTTGCTGCCAGATTTTTTCAAAATATAATTACAAAAAATAAAATAAAGTCTTTTCACGTTTTAGCTTTTGGTATATTTCAAGTTTTTAATGTACTCAATGGAGTTTTATGCTTTTACCAGTGACGTGAATATTTAGTTTTATGAATTAGACTCATAGACCGGTGTGATATTTAAATTTACATATTTTTTATGTAAGTTATAAAAATACTCGTTATGTTTAGTACATCGTAAGCGTCACACAAAAGCGATCCTTATTTTAAAGAACATTAGGACTTTTTTTAAGCACTTACTAATAGGAATAGCTTAAAATTTTAATTTTGCTTATGACAATCATAGTATTCTTTTTTTAAATAAAGTTTGTCTCATACACGGTAAAACAAAACTCAAACAGTTTAGTCTAAGTGTGAAACATACCTACACAAAGTGACCAACCAGACTACCTATAAATTCAACCGTATCTTATCTCCCGAGTTCCTTCCTGAAAAGTCGCCAACATTTGTCTATACCTGGTACTGTACGCTTTTCAGCGGAAAACTTTGTCCGCCGAAACATTTTAACGCCATACGTTAACCTTCATAACCTTTTTTTAAAATGTCTAAACTAATATTATAAAGAAGATTTTTTTGTTTCTTCGTTTTTTGCCAAAAATCTTCGAATCTGCTCGACCGATCTTAATAAAAAATTGTGTGAAGATAGCTCAAGACTCGAGAATAACACGAGCGGAGCCGTAAACTGAATCTAGTGTTCTATAAAAGACGAATGAGTGTTAAAAATTGCTTTTCCTCTATTTAATTATCATAAGTATATAGTTTTAGATTTGAGACTGGCACTGACATGGTTATTTTCTTACAAAATATTAGATAATATCATGGGACTTTTACCATGTATAATGTTAAATGTTTTACCGTAAACAAAGAGATTTCAACATCTCTGAAATATCTAAATAACTCGCTACAACAATAATACATGGTAAATATCCCGTTATATTTAATATTAAGTATTGTAGGTAAGTTTAATTTTACTGATAGTACCTAAAATACTTACCTACAATAATTATGATTACTTAAAAACTATAAGGTTTTCCTAATATCAGATGCAGCCATAAATATAGAATATATTCGCAATAATAAACACTAAAATAATCACATAAAAATAAAGTCGTTGCCTGAAACCTAATCTTTCACAATATAGAGTTAACAAAACTGATTGAATAATCTTAATATATATTAATGACACTTTACAAGATAAGCCGGCATATATTCAATTTTCATTGTTGGTCGAAGGGAAAACGGTCATAGTCATTTCATGCTAATACCATTGGTCGGAGGGCAAGTGATCCGATCTCGGCAACCATAATACTTAAGTGCCTTTATGATAGCTTACGACATTTGATACGGGATGGAAAATAAAAATTAGTAATAAAACGAGACTAGAATAAAAATTGCGTTTTACTTTTAGTGTCCCATACCCTTTCATGGCCGAGGGTTCGATAATGGCTATCGACACATTTAGTTACAATGCCTATGGAATTGGTCGTTTTTCATAACGTTTCGGTAAAGGAATTAGCTGAAATTATATCCACGATTTAGAGTGTGCTTCGTTTTTTTCTTTCGAATCAATCATGTTTATTTTATAAGTTCATGCCATTTCAGAAGCTGTTAATATATCTTTGCTTAAACTATAGAACTAAAGTGGATATAAATAATAATAAGAACCAGAATTTATCAGTTTGTTTGTATCTCAATTAATGGTTAAAACAATTTTGGCTAAATGGTCACGAACATACTTGCACTTTTGAATATTATTTCTGAAAATAAAAATAGATAAAAACTTAATTACATTAAAGCTAATCACATATTACTTTTCTATATAATCAGCCAACCAATTGTTACCTCTTAATATAATAAATGTTAGCTACTACTACATAATTATTTACAAATCTGTCATTTAAAACACTATAATAGATATTCTTTCTTTTTTTTATATCCAATGGATAAAAATGGCAAACATCCAAAGGTACCCACACTTTCAATTATTCAGTTTGTGTTTTTGTTTTGTGGTTCAAATCGAGACTAGGGTGTTCTAAATTTAGTCCGGGAAAAGCTTTATTTATAACAGCAGGTGGACCAAACACCGGTTGAATTGAGACCATGTGTTTTAAATATTCATTTGATCAAATTGAGTGGAATACTGGCTGGTTTTAAATACCAAGGACGTTTATTACTAGCTTTTAGCCCTGAATTTGTGGATGTGGATAGCTGAGGTCGTATTTTTAAACAGTTATTTATATAACAGAACTTATTTATGACGTTTTTGTAAATCCATATGTCTATATATAAGCAACAGACATCTAAAATCTAATTCACTAGATCTCCAAAGTGATTTGGCTAATCCTTTCACAACGATGGCAAGTCAAAAAAAAATTTGACTCAGCCATTGACACGACGAAGAAGAATAACAGACATCTAACTTTCAGTCTAAATAAATATGTGTAGTAAAATACCATATAAGAAAACATTTTGCCTCAAGTGGTGCCGACTTCTTTACAGTCATATTCCAATTATTAAGATACTAAAAGCACTCGCGTGTGGCCCCTAAATCATGAGTTATATCAACATAAGAGTCGTTACTCACAGTTTATGAACGCATTTCGCTTAACACGTTTTTTCTATCAGTTTATTCTTCACAAACCAATGAGCAGTAATGTTTTATCGGTGGGTACTTATGTAATTCAAATTATTTATTACAAACAAAGAAAATATGATATCTTATATTTTAATTCATGCTGTGAAGCGCGTATTAGAAAACGATAATCATTTGGCTAAAAAGATGAAATATTAAGAATCATCTATACACACACGAATTTACATTACACAAGTTGGTGATTTGAAAAGTATATATTTTGAATATCTGGATCATTTTTAGAAACCTGGAAATTCGTTGGTAGATTGCCATTATTGCACAATAAAAATCTTGTCTATTGCTTATTTAAATATAATTGCATATAGCACATTTAAAATTCAACTTTGTCAATCTTGTCTGTATTATAATCTACTAACCTATGTCTAATACAGGCATTGTTTTGCTTAAAAGAAGCCTCCAATCACAAACTGATTGGTGTAAACTTGGTAAAGAAATAAACAATTTGAATTTGAATTTGAACTTGTTATAATTAGGTGCTACGTCTTTGACACTTTTTGATATCCTAATAGAAAACCATTTTAATTACTTTTTTTGTTAGAACTTCTAGACAGTTCTATTAAAGAGAATCAAGAACCGAAGTCAGTAAATTAAAAGTCTTCCGTTTGTCAAATGGGAACAGTTTAAGACGAACCAAGTTAAATAATGCACTGAAGAACGATTTTGCCTGGAATTCTGCGGAAATAATGCTTTTTTCGTGTAAAATAGTAAGTTTTTGTTCGCCTAAAACGGGCAACTATATTTGAAATATATGTATTAGACTGTGATAATCCATGATCATAATATTTTTATCAGCAATTTCACATTTTAATAAAAAATAAATTTACATAGCTATCTCGGAGATGGATTAAAAAATACAGGACTGAGTTAATGTAACATTTTTATTTCGGTCACGAACGACATTTTATAGTCGACAGAAGCGGCCTCTTTTTGGATTAAAACGTCACTTACAGATGAATTTCAACAAGATGAATAAATTGTATTATTATTAACAGCATAAGCATATAAATGCAAAGCTAGGTTATTAATAATGGAAATCAAATATGTTTGACAATTCCATTAGTGATTATTTATGATATCTGTATTTATTTGTTGATATGGTTTAAATTGGTACTTGTATTTATTTAAAAAAAAGTTAATGTAGGAACCTTTTACCTTTAAAATTATTTGAATAAAATATGTAGCAATAAAAAAAAACATCATTTACATCCAACTATACCCATATCACAGCCTAAATACATTTAACCCATACCAAAGATCAGGCAGATGTTTACTTTGTATATTTGAAGATAAAACTCACTGTACTTAAAACTTGTGTCTTAATTTTTTACACTTTATTTGTTAGGTCCCAAGTAATAAGGGAGGAAGGAGGAAGCAGCGATAGCCGAGTGGGATACCGTAGGATAGCGAAGTCAAAGGTTTCAGGTTCGAACCCACGGCACACACCTTTGTCAATAAATCGTTAAGATTCGTCTTTTCGAATATATGTGTGTATTTATCATATAAATTATCGCTCGCTAACAGTGAAGGAAACATAGTGAGGAAACCTGCATGCCTGAGAGTGCCTAAGAATGTGAACTATGGCCTAAGCCTTCTCAATATGAGAAGAGGCCCCGAGCCCAGCAGTGGAACGTATATTAGATACAGGGCTGCTAAAAGTAATAAGGGTAAACTAGAGCCCTATAAATTATATCTAAACAAGCGATCTAAAAACACGCTTATTTGTATTTTTTATATACTTATTTCTTGCTTTAAAAGCTACTTTACAGTGTAATGAAGATGTATGTTCAATGAAAAGGCACTTGCATAAATTTGTAGCCGCACTAAAGTCCAGTTTCACGCATCGAGTGCGACTAATTCATGGCCCCTGATCCGACTCGTGACCGTAAAATAACGCACTCAGTTACGGCTCGCTGTTACTGTACAATCTCTTAATTACACAGACTTGTTGGTTCACCGCGTATTAGTGAAATAGTTTTTGAGCTAAACAATTTGCGAGTTAGTTTTCGAACGAAACTAAGTACAATGCACTTTCATTTTAAGTTTTAACTCACACTCATTAAAATAAGGGAATGTATTGTTGAATGGAAATTTTAATGCACTTTTATATCCATTTTTAACAGACTCGTGTGTACTGGCTATTATTTGGCCAACAATTTCATCAATTATTTGTTTTTATTAATATTGTAATTTGCTTATTATTTAATTAAATTTGATGTGGTTTGGTAGCGTAAAGCTTTTCATGGCAACCTTTTATTTCACTAACATTAATTTATATTGTTGGATATTGAGGTTATTTTCAGCAAAATTAAATACCTCGTTTGTACATTACGATAAAAGTTTCTACCTTTTAATAATTAATGTTATGAGTTATGCAAGAGACGATTTGCTTTATTTTGTAGATAAGCCAAATAATTTTATTATTTTTGTGTTACTGTGAGTTTACTAAATTAATTTGATTTTTATTTTATGAGTTGTGAAATTGTGATATAACTTTGCATAATACTTAATGCAGTGTACATTCATACATGCCACAATTCGTTTTACAACCGCAGTTGAATCGCAATTACAGATGGTACCAATAGGCAAGTTAAAACAGGTACACAAAAGAAATTGAACGCTACGCCTGTCAAGAAACCTTTGAACAAAGTAATGAGTAATGGCCCTTGCACATTACACCTAAATGGGTATGCATATTGTAGTAGCCGCAATAAACAGGAGCTTAATAAATTATCGGTAAACTGCGCTAAAAGGAACTTACACAATACCTCCGCAGCGACTCGTAATTTTCTCCTTCCCCGCCCCCCTCACCGTCCATATTTTACAGCTCTTTTACCCGTTCATTTTTAAAATACGATGTTCGACAAATTCACTTAATGCCGCGTTAAATGAACCGTGTTCGCATAATAAAAGATTTTATACTCAAAAGCGATTTCAGAATGGACGATATTTCCGTGGAACGAGAAAATGCCGTACTCCAGTCGACGCTTCATCTCGTCTCTAGTAACGTTGGAATATTTTTTCACGCTCGGGTAACTCCGAATTCCAGGGGAATAAAGTTAAGAAAACACCACACACAAATAACGCTCAGATTACTCTAAATGCTCTGGTAAAACGAGCGCACGGCTCTTTTCCAGATAATTTATTCGTTTATTAAAGCCCTGCGAAAAAATTCGCTGTCACAATATTAAGTTCAGTAGGTCAGTGCGGAGTATTTCATAATCCTCGATGTCCGTACAAAGTTAATAAGGAAAACACGAAATGAACATTCCCGGTCTGCAAACGGAGAGCTAGTTCAAAGTGCCTAATTACTGTTTATAAGCGATGTCTGAAAAATACTGAATCATTTCTATGGGCATCTTTATCATAGTAGGTTCATCATCAAACTTTGCGTAGTTTGTTTTTTTATGACCTAATTTTATCTTTCGCTGGTTTAAATTATATATAAACCAACTTCTTTCTAAATTATGCTATAATTTAAGCTTACTGGGCATTTGTTTTTGCGTCACTGATTTCGGTAATAGACGTGCTCCAAAAGGAATAATATTCTAATAATATCGCAAACTTATTCATTATTGATTTTTGTTGCAAAACCTCTATGGCACATTATGGTTATTTATTTACAGTTTAGAATAACCAAGACACAAATTTTTAAACTTAACGTTTTAAGTGAATTCTTCTGTAGTAATTGGCAACCCTGAAAACCTTTTAAGACATTAAATATTTCCACGTGTGGATTCTTTTTTATCAGCAGTATTGTTTTATTTTGTTTTGATTTCGTATTTTATTATTCAACGCAAGAATACTGAATTTATTTTTCTTTAAAGCAATTGAAACGTTTTCCATGTGTTGTAATTGCGGTTCGATGTTAGATTTCTGTTACGGGTGATTCCTGGAAGAAGCGTTCCTGGCGTCGGATTTACGACATTTTTTTTTTTATTTTTCGTCACAATATTCTCATAATATAGGTAGAAACGAAAAAATAAGATCAGATTCATAATCGATAGCTAAGATCCATAGTTTAAATCTATGGATCTTACTTACGAAAATTTACATGTGAAGGTTTAATTAACTATAAATCTATAAATGTTATTGTACACATTTTTATTTTAAGCTTACTCAGGGCTATAAAAATATATTGTCTTTAAGCATTTAGATGCAACCATTTTCAACTTAACAGTAAAACAAGCCTAGAATTTCACGTAAATAGCCAAAGAATTCGCCTGATTTTGTTTGACGTAACACCTAGCGACATATTTTTTTATTTGTTTGGTTTGTTGATTAACTGGTAATGCTTTGCACTTTTTCAGATTTTTAGTTTTATAATTTCTTTATTGCCATAAATAACATTGAATTAGCAATAACTGTTGTTACACTAAGTACATACAATTATACACTGTGTTTTTACCAGGCTAAAAAATGCTTTAAACTAATCGCGAGACAACTAACATGAATTAACTTATTTGAAAATATGCGTTTTATGGGACATGTACTTGAATGTCTATAATTTTAGATAAGGAAATTAATGACTGCTACTTTAGTCCAGTATATATATTAATATAGATAACAAAGCTTTATAGAAATCACCCTTTAAATAGGAGTAGTGTTTCACATGTTCGGGCATTTTAGTTTCAAAATAAAAGAAAATCTCGAGAGTTCGGTTCCGTTTGAAACATTAATCAACAAAGATAAAAGACTAGCGAACTGGTCTTAAACCGCCAATTCAATTATATTTTTTACAGTAAACATGACATTAAATTTAATTATATATTATTATTCTGCGTATTGGTTTGTTTTCTAGTTATTAAATAGCAAACGTAATATTTACAAAAGTTAGTAAGAGAGGCAAAAAAGACCCCAATATTGGCATTATTTTTGTATTTACGGATTATATTAGTTTGTCAAATCTATTAAGGGCAGTGAAGCCCGTTTCTATTATTGTTTAAAACTCATAATTTTACCTTCTAAACTATATTTTTAAACGTTTATTACAGATTAGAAACTTCCCTTCCAACAAAGTACAAAAACATTATCGGAATTACAAAAGTGGGAACGCTACAAGACGGAAATTGAATCTATCGCATTAAATCTCAGCCCAAGCACCTAAAACTATTACGTTGCACTGGTGCTTTTCTAGACTAGTGCTAGGAGAATTGCTTTTACTAGAATTTTCAATGCCTTACTGTGAAATACAGAAATTACTATAACTTCGCATAACTAAAAAAAACGTAAAATGTATCTTAATAGAAAACGCTGAACTAATTGTTTTTATTTGTTTGCAATTAAGTTTTGTTGATAACTTACACACTCGTATTTTATCGTTTTTGAGACATTAAAAAAAAAATTATGTTGTAAACACGGAAAAACGTGGTAATATACAGGATTTATGCGACATATCGACATTTATTTTTGTCATAGTAAAAGAAACACGTTTTGCGAAGCATTAACCACGTCTTGAATTTGTGGTGTCAATAAATTTCGCAACCATTCTGTATGATAAATTATATTTCCAGTCAGTTTAAATTTTAAATTTATTACTCAAAAGAGTATGGCCGCTGTGTTTTCACATAGGTTACAATTTTAGGCGCCATACATTTTTTTTTTAATTTTACTATTTTTTACAATTTTAGTTTTCTCACGGCAAAATCCAAATAACATTTTTGTTCCAACCGATACCTCACAATCTGAGAGGCAGTCCAAACTAAATGTTAAAGATTATCTAATTGAGAATTTCTTTTTCAGTGGTGGACACATTCAGAGGCGAGATCCTTGAGCTGTCGCACGTACAGCGCACGGACATGGGTGCCTATTACTGCATCGCCAGCAACGGCATTCCGCCTACGGTCAGCCGGCGGTACCATGTTGAAGTACATTGTAAGTACATTATTGAATAATAAAAGTATACAATTGTGTAACTATTTATGTTAATATATAAGCTGCAATACATTGATGCTAATATACGTATTAATGTATTACGCAAGGTAAGAAAATTTTGCACTTCGTCTTAGTCTGCAGCCATTTAGTACTAATTGAACCTATACATTGAGCCATTGATTGATTGGAATTATCACAATCAAATAAATGAAACTGGTTTCATGAACTGGACACGAACTGGTTTCATTAACGGCAATTTGATTGCTTTTGTTATGAAATTAACGATACAATGACATGATTAGGTTATACTCCAATATTAATCTTATTTATAGCAGAATAAAAATGAGGAAACAGCTATAATGTGAAAAGAACTAAAATGAAAAATTATATATTGCAAAATCTTTCAATTTGTTCGGCTTCCCTTTTAGTGAGAAAACTGTAAGGTTGGATAACGGTTGTAATTTATCACAAGGGGAGGTGATGTGTTATTTATAAGGCGCTACAGAATCTTGCATATAATGTGTGAGTAAATATGAATTTCATAGATATTCTACCTGAATGGCGCAGTGCAGCGTTAGGTGTTTACCACCCACTAGTGGAAGCTTAAACTAAGACAAGGTTGACAATAATTCTTACAATTTATTTTAAGAAAGAAATAAGAAAAGGTTTTTGAAAACTGTGTTTTTTGCGAGGTGAGACTGTGCTAACGAAACTTGTGAATTGTCTACGACTTGGCGGTGAAAAAGATGTGTATCATAATGATCTATAATAATTCATTTATAATTATTTAAGAGCGTGACTATCATAAAAGCGTTATATCCATATAATTGAGGCTAAAATGTGAAGCTTCTGTTTAAATAAAATCTAAAGTAAAAGTCATACAATATTATAGTCAACAATTGAAATACGAAAATCAAACACAGTTATTACTAAAATTTTTATTGTGTTGTATTTTTACAATAAATTTCAATGACTTAGGCCCAATGGCAACATAAACTAAAGCAATATATTTCTTGATCAACAGTCATACCACAAGTGAAGGTGACCAATCAGCTAGTAGGAGCTCCGCTCGGCAGTAACGTCGAGCTTCAGTGTTACATCGAAGCCTCCCCTAAGGCTATGAACTCCTGGTACCGGGAAGACAGCAACTGTAACTATAATTCTTACTATTTTAAACATAACATACTATACCTAACATAACATACCTATAGAATCAGAAAGGCGTAGTTTGGTGTTGTAATTGATATCCTCATATCACTATGAATTTTTAAATTCCATGTGTAAAAAGGGTCAGCCTATCGCCAACTATTGGGCACAACTCGAGATTCTGTGCGGCTACTTAGAATTTTCAAGCAGACAAAATCCAAATATAATTTCGGTCTAACCCGGGAATTTTACGCGAGACCCTGATGTTAGCAGTTACAGGTTGCAGGTTTAGTACATTTTAATACAAACCTTTTTATTTTTTAACTTAAGATACCATTTAGTTATAGATTAAAGAAGGTGCTTACTCTTTTAAAAATGATTACAACAGATTAAGCAGAGTAGCACTTATTCTGAAAAGTCTTAACTTTTAATCCATAATATCTTGCAGGCAATTTAGTTGACACTTTAAGATATTTTAAGTAGAGAGTTAAGCCGCCAAAGTAACACTTTATTTTCTCAAGATTTTATCTCCATTAATCCTTACTATAAGTCATAAAATAAATGGTGTGGGAAAATTACCAGCTCACATATTTTTCATGTCAAGTAGATATGAAAGTAACACTCCTAACATTATATCATTATAATTATCAATTAAGTTATCTAAATTTAATATTATAAATAATTTATTGATAACAATTTTCTATAAGAACCAAAACTTAAAGTTTTTGACGAACGTTTTAATCTTATTTGATACACTTACAACGTGATAAACGTTTTAATCTTATTTGATACACTTACAACGTGATATAATGTAGATATTCAATTTCCAAATCTGTGTTCAGAAAATAACCGATCGAATATTGATCCATAAATTTTTATATCGATCCATAGACACCAATTTGCAAGTTAAACTAATATGTTTTTCTTTACAGCGCTATTAAGCGACAAACTGTCGGAGGATCCAAAGCTTCGTGTATCACAGACTGTAATGAACGAGTATTCGCTTTGGATAAACTTGACGATAAAGTCCCTTGCGCCCGGCGACTACGGGACTTACGTGTGCGCTTCTGTCAATGCGCTCGGAAAGATGGAGAGCCAAGTCAGCTTGCATAGTAAGTGGACGAGGTCATTATGTATCGGAGGTTTCGAAACTTGTTTGCTAAGCTGTGTTGTAGGGAAGTTGAAATCAATAGATCTATTACGGCAAATTAACCTCAGCAGAGTGTGACCTAGTTTGATGTTGTACTGAAACGTTGATAAGTGAAAATTTATACCGTAGTTACTTTCTATAACACTTGTTATACGTTTGATGTTGTTCAGTTCACTTCAATTAGATGCAAAAAAAATCTCCTTTACATAGCAGGACCAATGACTTAATATCTGAGATAGTATACATATTACAATTGTATGCTGTTCAGTAGATGCCTACGCTAGGAAAACCTGTGTTCTATATCACCCATCATTTTATGTGACAAGATGGATGTGGACGTGTACATTCCAGAGAAAAACGCTCCATGCTCAATAAAGACTGTGTTCATATTCGGTGTCTTATAGATTTTGAAAGAAGTTAGGTTTTAATTATTAACTTAACCTACCTATTCCATAACCTGTTATTATGCTACTTCGCGCCGTAGTACCTGTAGCATTCTTACATACCGGGTTGAAATACAAGATTTTAGACAATACGAGTAAATGATTCAAAAACTAGATACAGCTATTCATAATAATGTCAAATTTTACCAAATAATAAAAACATAGTGATGATAAAATTAAACGTTTCATTATTTTATATTCAAATGTCTTTTACTTTATGTGAATTAGACTCCGTTTACTAACAGTTTTTATTTGCTCGCAGGACTAGAACTGAACATGAATGGTTACGGGGCTGAGGAGCCAATGGTGTCAGGTGCGGCGTGGCAGCGCGCGCGCAACCTTCCAACGCGAGCGCGACCCGCTGCCTCACATGCGCAGTACTTCCTCACGCAACACCTACCGCCGCAACTCTACGCGCTTCTACTGACTGTTATACGATACATACATACATTCTAAGTACCATCGAAAAGAATAATGGCAATTTGATTCATAAATTTCTGATATTCTTGACAACTTCTAGCTTTTCTAGCATAGCACGATCAGTCTTGATTTTAAGATGCAAAAATGACGTAATAAATATCATTCATCATTCTCGTATCAAAATCACTCACGTTACTTTCGCCGGGATATGCCGACTAGTTTCGAATCTAGTACGTAGATTCATCAACTGGGCTATTAATCGTCGACCTCACGTCCGTTTTAATCACAGATATAGATCTACATAGATAACGCAAGTATCACGATTTGTATTGAAACCAAGCGTCGACTTTTGAATACCTATTGTGACGTCACAGCCGAAATTTAGTGACGGGAAATCCAAACCGATTCAAAAACACCGATGCCGCCGATGCCCATCCGCTCAGTACGTTCAACTGGAGCCGTCCGCTATGATTTTCTCTGACAAAAGACGCGCGTGGCCTGAAGTTAGCGGCGACCAACCTCGACGCTTGGTCGGGGTTGAGACACGCGAAGTACATGCATTTGCGTTATCTACCTCGTATGTAGATCTATATCTGTGGTTTTAATAATATTATCTCGAGACTGACTTGCCATGCTAGGAAGGCAGCTAAGATGAATCACTTGTGTCGAGAGAGGGGTTGTGTCAATTAGTAGTGCAATGGAAAGGTTTTATAACGATAGCAAGCAATACCTTTACCATTGCACTATTAATGCATTTTGTTACAAACTCTGTTACACTGTGAAAAGATGTCAAAGGTTTTTGATAGTGTAATTAAAATATGTAGATATCAAACAATATAATATATACCAATAAACTAATCAATATTTCCTTGCCATGAAATTTTCATGAGAGTTGTATTACTGATGAAAATATGTACAGGTCACGAACATGAAATATCAATAATTTCAATTAATTTTCAGTCTTTGTTTCTAAATAATTACATCAGGCAACATAATATCCTGAGTTTGTAAACTAAATTACAAAAGCTATCGCTAAATGCACCGCTAAAATTATTTGCAGCCGTAACTATCAATATTGATTTGAATTTCATCAAAATTTCCTTTGTTGTTGAAATATTTTAATGACACGCGAAATTGTATTCCATTTCTAAAATGAATACGTGCAATACTCTTTTTATTTATTTTATTTTAGTATCGTTATCATATTTCATTAATTGAATTGTGCGCATTGTACATTAATAGTGCTGCAAACGAAAACTAATAATTAAAAAGCTGGTAACAGCAATTTTTTTTTTATTTTAGGCTTGACCTGTATATAAGTCCGCACTATCAAAACAAGCGTTTTTGTTAATTATTGCTTCTGAATAAACTGATTTAGCTTTGATAAAGAATAATCAGTTAGAACAACTGACACCTTAAATCTAAACTCCTTCTTAACAGTATGCGTATTGTAAAAATGGCAAATTCAATTATAACCTAAGCTTGTTACAACCAGTAATAACCGGATCTTAAATCAAATCGAATGTAATAATCTATATGTATTTAACTGATTAGAATAAGTTTACAATGTAAGCAACTAGATAATATTGTTAGGAACGTTGCAAATTTATTGATGGATATTCATTATTGTTTTAAACTTATCTCAAATCTTGTGCTAATGTTACGTTGACTTTGACAATAAATGTGTAATTTATGAAATATAATATTGAAATAAATGTCCTTATGAAACCCTACCGAGTTTATTGATTTTTTACTTTTTAATTGAAAACGCTGCCTCGTTGGTCTCGGATTAGCGTATGCGAGGTGACGGGTTCGATTCCCGGGTCGGGCATAGTGTTATTTGTGGACTTTCCGTCAGGAAATTCTCAATAGCAACACGGAGTTGGATTTGTGCCCGGTGGATGGCGATAAGCTCACCCCCTATCACATGGGACCTAAATATGACAGGTGAAGTGTGGGTGTTGTACACCTCTGCCACACCCTTCTGGGTACTAGAGGCGTGATGTTATGTTATGAGAACGCTGCGTCAAATATGCGTAAAATCCACACTAACTTAGCAACACAATTTAAATGTTATAATGGCATTTAATAAGAATATTATATAAATCACTTTTGTAAAATCAGACAATAGTCCATCTAAAAGTCTATGTAAACGAAGTCATTGTACTTGATCTTTAGAAATTTAGTTAGTTTGCATTCCAATTTTCTACGACATTTATGAATCATAATGTCTGAATAGATAGGAATCACCCGTATCCGTATTAGTATGACAAAAATAGTTTTTATGAATTCTTTACAAGGTCTACTAGAACCCGAAAAACGAAGGCATACAAGGGTACTGAAATTCCCATAGAGCTGAAAATTGGTATGAATGTTCGGAACACCAATATAAGATAAAAAATCCCCCATCGCAACCGTATTTGAATAAAAATATTAAACGTCAAAGATCTCTAAAATTGCTTTTTATCATAAAATTATGTTGGAAAATCTTGTAAATCATACATACATTGTAATTACCTATTACAACTGTTTGCTGCGACGTTTTCCGCATGCACTTCGGTAAAATAACTTATAGCTCCTCCCTTTGTGCTACCAGCGTTAAACCTAACTGCTCCACTCCCATGGAGTTAGTTAGTTGCGTGATATAAGATAACTTTTAATCTTTTCTTACTTTTTTTTTTTTAAAACGACTCCCGCACTAGGAATAACTCCTGAGTCGCGAGGTGTTCACAAACATACATTTCACACACACAAAGCACAACCAGTCTCAGAACAAATCTTTGCGAACCACACAAAGATTTGTCCCATGTGGGTATCGAACCCACAACACCAGTGCAGTGGAGAACGGCGAGGCGACCGCTTAAACTACTAGACCACACGTGCGACTATCAAATCTAACATAAAATATTGAAATCCTACCAGTCATTCCCGAGATTAGCGTTATAGACAAAACAAACCAACTTCCCTGCTCGTCCCCCAAAGCTAATAGCGGGATGATAATATATAAAATGTGTTGTACCAACCTCTTGATAGTATCCATGCAACATTCGAATTTAATCTATTCACAGCCAACTGTAAAAAAAAACTCTTAAACAGTAATAACACATTCATAAGTCGTTTTATTTCAGAAAATGTAGCTTTGAAAGAGATTGTAACAGATTTCTATGGATTTTGTTTAACATACTTTTTTTAGTGCCGATACCAACCAGATTTTCATAAATTTCTTAAATTTTGTTGTATATAATTACTTAACTGAATTAGTTTCTTATTTGTATAACGAATGGTGAAATACCACAGGATGTGACCACGGGTTCGATTCCTGCCTAGGAATATCGATTTTCCAAAACAAGTATTTTTTTTAAATATTGTTTTTATGCAGGCTTAGAAATGCAAAAAGCATCATCGGTGCCTCTAATATCTTATATTATATTCTAGTTGACACACAGCAGACACTTAACTTGGTTCCAACTGACTGACTGACACCCTTAAAGTTTGAAAGTTAAGGGGTGTCAGTTTGAGGTTGGTACCAAGTTAATTGTCTGCCAATGAGGTGATAAAATGACGGAAGTCGGGCGACCACTGGCTTTTTGGATATTATGTTCGTGGCCGTAATGCACAGACGACAAAAACGATAAGCGAAATTTGTTAAGTCAAGAAATCACCGTCACGTCGCATCGCTTTTGCCTTACCAGTGCGGCCTCGGCCTTAGTAATTAATAACGTCTAGCCTAGTCTAGTCTACACTAACCTACATTATAGCAATATTAACCTATGAACAAAAGCAATCCACAGAGTATTGTCAAAGTATTGGTATGCCTGTAGACAGAAAATGTAATGTCGCTGAAGGAATGGACCTATGCAATCTCTTTGTCTGTGGAGAACGATATTATTCTGGCAATCTTTTATCGTGGCCATTCAACCGCATCTACATCATAATTAAAGATCACGTTCCTTCTTTTATAAGTTATTGATTTAATTTCTTCATTATTTCACAATTGATAAAGCTGCAATTAAAGATAGCCTAATTTTCATTGCATAAAAATACAAATGGCTCATTACTAGTTTTTATGCAATTCAAATTAGACTAGACACTATTTCCAAAGTCAATTTTGGATAAATCATAGGAGCCCACCCAAAAGAGATATTGCAGGACAATGACGAATGGTCGATCCGCGCCGCTAATGCATTTTTCGTGTTGCACTTGAATTAATGCGTCTCCAGTTTCATTTCATGGGGAGCGTCGCAATGGGCGAGTGTAATAACCGTGAAATGGTCGTATAAACTTAATCATTTTATTCCACGGGAACTTTACTGGCCATTCGTTTATCTCGTCTTGATACGCTGATACAAGCTGCCACCGTCAAATACCCGCTTTACGATACAGTTCCAGTATGCGCCGCCGCGAATATGGGCTTGAAAATCATTTCATATTCAATAAAAGGAGTTTAGTGCGCCTGAGAAATACTTAAATCTAAAGGGGTTCAGTTACACGCCTTGAAATCACACTGCTTTATGGAGTTCATCTGAATTTTATATTTTTATTTATATCAGCCATACATGACGTGGTTATTAACCTACTGGCTGTTAGATCACTCTTTATAATAACTGGTTAGAACATTAACGTACTTCATTGTGTGTCAAGTCTATTAACTTGCATTTGGCTAACGTAGTAGACTTTGGTCTACACTCATGACATAATGTACAGTGGGCCAATGAGTTAGGTATGCAGGGCAAAAACTTCTACGCCATAGTGAAAACTGACTATAATAGGTATGCATGTATGGATTACATATTTAATAAGTGTAATATGGGTATATTAAGATATGTAAATTACTTATCCATAACTGGTGTAGTAAGTATAAGATTATGACTATGATTTGGAAAAAGAAGCATGCTCAATTTTTGGAAACGATTTGTACGGGTTTAGATCAGGTTATTTTTTATTTTGACATAGTTATTTCTACGATATTATCATGGGATACATAATCTCTGATACAATTGTAGTTTTTGTTATGTTTAAGATATGGTGGTGTAACATGTTGTTATATCGCATTTCATATTCAATAAACAAGGTAAGTGTTTCTATGAAATATTTAAATATAAAAGGTTAACACTCACATTGGCTGAAGATTCACACCTCCAGCTTTATTGGATTTCACTGAATTTTATATCAGCTTATGGTATGTTGTCTTTATGAAACAAGAACTTTTGATACTTACATTTACATATTTATGCTTATCCATTGTCTTTATTACTTTGCAAAGCATTAAGTAAATGAGCTAATTAGCTCGCATTAAAATATCACAGTTATTTTTAATTCTTTTATTTCTTCAGTCTCAAATAAAGTTTGAAGAAATAAAAGAATTAAAAATAAAATAAATCCAACACTGGAATTTTGTAAGCTCTTGATTCTATGTATTCTGAAACGTGTAAATTGCCGCCGATTTTGACGACCGGATGGCGGAGTGGGTAGTGTACCTGCCTGCGACGCCGAGGTCGTGGGTTCGATTCCCATCTTGAGACAAATCTTTGTGTGCATGAACATGGGGTTTTGTCTTAGTCTGGGTGTTTCTATGTATAATATGTATGTATTTACAAAAGAAAAGTATAATTATGTATTAGTATCAGTTATTCTAGTACCCATAGTACAAGCTCTGCTTAGTTTGGGACTAGATGGCGTTGTGTGTGAGTTGTGAAATATTTATTTATTTATTATTTTATTCATTAATTTCATCACCGTCGTTTTACGTGAGGTAATCACATAACTTTCCAATTCATATCAAATGATTATTAAAACGAATGGCGGGGCGGGCGTATAACACTCAAACTAAAAGTTTCATCAACATAATTTATTCGGGACGCTCCACGGAGTGGCCCGCGGACTCCAGAGCTATTTTTTTCTTTATTCGTTCAGGATACGCTCTGAATTTTGGGGCGGGTGATTTTTCAGAGGGAACTTCAATTGTGCAACGCGGTCACGTAGTTTTTTAGCGTCACTCGAGCAGACATGCGCCTGAGTTTAATAATGTCATAGGCAGCCCGCCGGCGTGCTTATGTGAGCCCCGATGCTGATAGCTCCCAACAACGTGACTTAATATACCGAACTTTCAAAGTAACTACACCAATCGCACGAGTACAATTTCTGGAATCGACGAAAGCTTTCGTGGGATTAAACAATTTATTTGCAGCCAGTAAACATGATCTACTCGTGCTTTATTCAACAGGCATTGTTTAGAGCAGTTTGTATTCGTTCCTCGCGGGAAGTTTCACGCTGTTGCATTCCTCATAACGCTTCGCAGTTGGAGCAAGGAATCGATAAATATTCGCAAAAGTGCACAAGGCCACGATCGTTGGCGCAGTAAGCAATAAATCCCATAGAACGCTGATAAACAAACGCGGCCATTGTGATTTGCGGCATTTTGTTACATTCGTCCGCGCGGTCAATGCTGTCATGCGACAATAATTCTTTGAAAACGCTCCTGACAGTTTTGCCGCAAGCGACGCCTCTGCGCTAGAATGGGATTTACCACGTCATCGCGTCATACGAAACGTTAGCAGTCGACGAGAAATTTTTCACAAAAGCCATTCAAACAAAACCAATGTTAGGTAGCTAAGCGGACTTTTATAGCTCAATGTTCTACCAGCTCGTCTCCCTTGTTTGTAGGCAAACGAGATCGAGGCTTTTTGTCACTCGCAATTTACAAACCAAACAATAAACATCAAAAATAATCTTAATATCCAGATGAATAGCGAAAGCGGGCGTCGCGACGAAATAAAAACAAAAACAAACTGAAGGTAAAGTCTTCGCGTTATCTTGATCATAAATAAAACCGATTTCGTTCCTTTAAAAGAACTACGCTCGTAAACCTTATCCGACATCGGATTAATTAGGATAATTGTACAAGACAGTCTACAGAACGACCTACAGCCTAATGAGGACCGTTTTCTATTTGGGATTTCGAAATATTATTTTATTTCGTAAAGCTGAGAATCGTAAAAGGCTGCAATAAGCACAACTCGTTCTACTAAAATCTTTGAAAGAAATATAAATAAATACCCTATATGTTAGCATGGACGTTTCAATGGAAAAAACTGTTCTGTATTCATGTGGCACAGAGGAAGCTAATTCACTAACGCGACAGAAATCGTTTGAAACCCCTTTTATTGCAGATATTTGTAGCGTATTCTTAACTTTACATATGGAATGAATGTGAACTTTTTTTATTTTGCTCTTATAAAAAGTGAAGCTGTTGAATAAAGTTATAATATGCTGAGTTTTAAGGTTTCTTCTTGACAATTAAATAATTGTAGTTTTATTAAATTATTTTAATTCGAATCTGGCCAATGAGCACTTATATGTCCTTATCTTATCCTAACTATTAGTATAAATTGTTTTTTTTTATTTTCTAATTAGCACGAAAACATATAAGAAGCCATGATCATGGCCTACCAATAGAGCACCTCATAGATTACTTCGTACGCTTAGCAACTACACCATTATTATTATAAAATTTACATCATTTATAAAGAGAGAATACATTTCATTTTTTATTGTAATCATAAAAATACATTTATAATTAGAATAATGTTGCTGGACCCTAACACAGTGGGCTGGAATATGGCCTTCATTCAGTGCGGTGATCAATCTATCCCTCTCACTAAAGTGACGCATCGATGGAACGTACGTTAAACACCTAAGTCAAAATACAAGTGTACAACAGTTATTTATGGTACAATAATTATGGTGTGGAAAGTTTGATACTTGCTTTAGGTGTGGTTTTTAATCATAAGCTTGCGAAGTAGTCTAAAATTTGAATCATGAGTAAAGCCAATGATTCAATTGTAGACTATTGAGCTCAATATTAAAAAAAACACTAAGATAACAGAAAATCAAATCTTAAAGAATTTTGCCATATACTGGTTTTCACCTCTCCCAGTAAGCAAAATATGTTAAAATTATATAAGGAAACGCATCCACTCGCGCTTTTGTTGTTAAGTTGTTAGAGATATCTTGACCACTATAATCAATAACTAATTATCACTATATAATCAACAATAAATAAATAATATTATTTGGTAAATAAATCTGTATGCTAATAATCAAATAAATATTCCCCGCCATCATTATCTATTTATATATTTGTGGCAGTATTTTTTCTTTGTAAGTTTCGATCGGACATCGTTATTAAGATATTTTCATCGTTTATTAATTTATGAGAAATAATAAGTGAAGCTTCAAAATTTATACTTTATCGTCAAAATTACTAACTCAGCCACGGGTTAGGTTAGGTTAGGTTGCTGACTTAGTAATTTAGAAGGCAACATACATTTTTGGGGGCGAATAATGGTATTAAAAAGAAGCCTGTTTAAATAGCACCCTTAATTTATTAGAATATTTCATTACTGCTATAAAGATATAAAAAATGTAAAATGTTAATTTGCGATCTAAAAAAGAAGATCTAGATATTTTATTTAATATTTGGAGATTCAATTAAAGATGTTAAATAAAACCTCATTTTATTGAAATTATTTATTTTACGTTTGTTTGAACTGCATACTCAATTTTTTATTGCTTTTTCATTGGAATGATATTGTGTTTCAAATTTTAGACACTTTGCCTAACTAGTGAGTTAAAACGAGATTATTTTTAAATGTTACGAATAATGTTGTCGGACCCTAGCACAGTGGGCTGGAATATGGCCGTCATTCAGTGCGGTGATCAATCTAACGCCCTCACCAAAGTGACGCATCGATGGACAGCAAAATATATTGATGGAAACGCAAAAACATCTAAGTATACATCATATTATTAATTGTACGTTTACATAAGTATGAGGTTTTAAGTAAATATTCACTTTTATATGTAAATGATTGTAGGAATAATAATGTTTCCGGACCCGACCACAGTGGGACGGAAAGACGACGTCACTCTCTGTGGAGATCAATCTATTGCTCTTGCCAAAGTGACGCTTCGATGGTCAGTGAAATATATCAACGCGATGGTGAGGCGGATGTGACGCTACATGAAAACACCTAAGCCGAAAAAGAAGTGTTCAAGTTATATTAGTTACAGATGTAACACTGGGATTTAAGTACATTTACATATTTGTATTTACTTTAACATGTATAGGATAACGTTGCCGGACCTCACTGTGGGCTGGAATAAAGCCGTCATTCAGTGCGGTGATCAATCTATCGCTGTAGTCACAGTGACGCATCAATGGACAGCGAAATATATTGATAGTTAGCACAAAAATACGTTAGTATAGAACATTATTAAGTGTACGTTTACATAAGCATAAAAAAATGATTTACGTAAATATACACTTTTTAATGTATGAACATGAACAATAAGGTTTACCCCCTATCACTTGGCTCTTAAACATAACAGGTGAAATGTGGGTGTTATACACATCAGCTATCTGCTATACCCTTCTAGGTAATATAGGCGTGACGTTAAGTATGTATGCAATAATGTTGCCGGACCCTAGCACAGTGGGCCGGAATGAGTACGTCACTCTCTGCGGTGATCAATCTATCGCTCTCGCCAAAGTGACGTTTCGATGGACAGCGAAATATATCGATAGTGAACGCGATCCTACACAAAAACACCCAAGTATAAGTGTACATATTTAAGTATCGCTCAATTACTTAGATTACCACAGTGGAGATGGAAATCCCTTTTTTTACATACTTTCCTTGGGTATATATTGTAGGAATTCTCGATCCTCTCGAAAGTAAGAGAAAGGTTGCTTTAAGAGTAAATTATACTAAAAGTCTAACATAGTTGGTTTTTTTCATGTTGTCTAAAAAGGTTACCTTTTTCATTCCTTAACGTGAACCTGTAGATAAAAAAAATGGTGAGTCTAAATAGATATGCCAATTTTATTTGTCAATGTGTGTCATGTGTGTAGAATGCGTATTTTGTCCTTCTATCCTTTAGCTGCAGTAAAAAAAAAGTGAACAATAAGGGTTTCTGTACAAATCAAAATGTACTTCTTGGCCAAGAAACTAAAACGGAACCATAACCTTCAACAACACCAATCCCTTTGATTTAACGATACATAAAAACCCAGCATTATTCAAACTTAAAAGTTAAAAAAGAATAAAACCAGTCACCAATTGTACGGGGGCTAAACGCAAACGGCTCAATAAAAGCCTGGGTGTCCCGCTGGTAAACAAAAGTGCCAGTCATTAGGGCGAGCGGACGAAAACATTCGGTCCAATTATCCAGGCCGAGCGATGGACAGGAAAAACGTCGGCTCAAGCCAGACCTAATGACGACGTCAAACGGACTCATCAATCTATTCTGTAGACCTGAAGACCTAATGGGAACTTGTATTCGGTATTTACGTATTAAAGTCTTTGATGTATGAACGCGGTTGAAAATGTTCTGTCTTACGTCAAACATACCATCAGGGCAAATATTTCTAATTTACTTTTAAAGTGATACTTAGACTTGCCAACTTAAAATATCTCTTTAGTGGTTACATAAAAAGCATAAATATTCATTTAAAGTGGGTTTCTTCCATTAAATTGTTTTTTTTTATTATCGTCAAATTAACTTTAAAAGTCGTGCTATAAGTTTAGAGGCCGTATCGCGATAATCTGGGGATGTTCCCAGAGATGCCAAATCGAGTAATAAGGTATTTCTATTCAAAATGAGCATTTTTCTTATAGATTTGAATCAAATTTGTCATGCAAAAAATAAAGAAACGATTCTATTTTTAACTGACTTCCAAAAAGGAGGAGGTTTTATATTCTATGTTTTTTAGTCGTGCTATTGGAAGATAATGAATAGTACAGACTTCAAGAACTATTTAACTATTTAATCGACTTTTTGCGTTATTTATTGCAATTTTATATATTAAAAAAAAAAAAAATTATTTAACATTTTATTGTACACAAAAGATTACAGAAAAATAAACATATTACAGTTAAGTAAGAGTATACAAAAGGCGAGCTTAACTCAGTGCTTGAGTTCTCTTCCAGCAAACCTAGAGCAATAGAGGAGACGAATATGCCATTTTGTTATTCACTATTCGATTTTTTTGTTTGTCTGTGCGTATCCAAAAATCTTCGAATTTACTGGTATAATAATTTTTACCGACCCACCACGCGGGCGGATCCGCTAACGGAAGCTAGTGGTATATGAGAAGATGCTACGATCCCAAATAATTTAATCTGAGGATCATGCTAAAGTTTTGTAAATAATTGGTGGATATTTTTTTGAGAAATTACTTGCCATGAAAGGGACTATTGGGTAAAATGACAAGAATACAGAAATATAAAGAAACTGGTTGATGGATAGCAGCAATACTTGACCAAAACTGGGGCTTAACGAATACTTAAAATAATTGATCTTGAGCTACATCTACAGACAGCAGAGGACAGACACATAACAGATTACATTTTAAAAACGACAGGAAATAATAATATAAAAGACTTATTTTTTTGTAATAAATTGTGCAACAAATTTCGGAAACTACTTTAAGCACTTAGTTTTCACATTGCAATATAATTAGAACATAAATTCTGTCCCAAAAGCCAAAGTGAAGAACATGAAACAATTTGAATTTATGCAGGAGACAGTGCGCCGTATAAAATGTAGTATGTAGTTATATGTAACGTTTCCAAGACTCTTTGTTTTATTAACGTAGGAAAGTGCAAGCATCGTAGAAGTACGAGTGACAAATTGCTAAGAAAATGCTCATTTACAAGTCTATTATATTCCGTTAGTAAAAGAGAATTTTTAATGGACGATATTTCAGTAAACTAGTGCGCGGGCCAACGGGCGGCGCCGCCCGCACTACTCTTTAACTTGCAACTTCAGATGAGAAAATTATTTTTCATTAACGCTTGGTTGCGTTTCAACGTACAGCCAGTGGAATTAAAATCAATTACTTCCGTTAGAACTAAACAAAGTTCTAGAAAATTCTTCCCGTCGCTCCAGTTTGTAGCGATTTTAACGAAACTCGTTTAACGAATCCCATGGTTTGAACTGTTCGGTCCACATTAATTCGATTTGCTTAAGTGGATGATGCATTTGTGGAATATACTGAGTATATTTTTTGGAAGTCGTTACGAGCGAAGTTGTAATTGGTTTTCTTTTTCTCAATGCTTGGAAAATGGTCCGGGGCGCTAGACGGTTACTGTTAACTGAAAAATAAAATAAATTTGCAGAAGAAAAGAAAACTCTTAGAAAATAAATGTCCTTTGTGTGTATTATATTCAACGAAATATATTTAACGTCATAGCATATAAGTACTTGAATGGCAACAAAGCAATTTTCATGTAAATTTGTCTTTTGAGAGGATAATAAAGAAGTCGATTACAAGGAAAGTCGCAATGAAACTAAGAATGTACAGTCAGTGAACCCTTTTCATCACTAAGAAATTCAATAAGGCGGTGCACGGGGCCTTCGATGTTTTAGCCTGGTTATGACATTGTTAAGGACCGAGTCTGAAACCACTTGCACTAAAAAATACGTGACTGTTTTATACGATCCTTACCCACGTTCGTGAAAAATCGACGTACTTCGATAGTCTCCCGATATAAAGAGATCCGAATAGGCATTCAGCGGATCACGCCACTTACAGGATAATGCAAGTCTTTTGTCTATGTCGTTCAATCAGTGCTATACTTTCATTCATTCGGGAGAGAATGAATCTCAGGAACAAGAGACTCGATTGTAGCAAATCTAGTTCAATTGTAGGAAAACGTTTTGTATTTTTTGGCATTTGATTGGAACGGTCTGAAAAGCTAAAAGGTAAATATAGGAATGGGTACGATTGGTAGGTGTGTTAACTTAAGTGAATGTAGACATAGGTACTTTGTACAAGAACGGTCGTGAGCGTTCCGCATGCGGATTAGTCAATTCGCCGTCTGGCGGGTGAAGTGCTTTAAAATAAGTGTTATCGAAGTCCTTGTGCTTCGTTGCTATGGGACTGAAATAATTTCGGCAACAGTAATATAAAAGAAAATGCTAGTATTATACAAAACATAACAAAGTGTGTTTATGAACTGGTGTCATGAATATTACCGCAATGTTTCTAGGTAAGTGAAAACACACAAGTGGATGTAAAAACATGACCGTTGCGTGATGGATAAGCCGGATCGGTCTTACGATTAAAAGGTCGTGGGTTCGAATCCTGGTTATTACACCACGGGTTAACAAGAATACTAGTAATTTGTGTTTGAAAATTAATAGGAAGCTTTAATAAAACAAAAGGTACTAAATATATATATTATTATAAACCAACGAAACAATAAATATATTTAAACATACGAAAATGATGAACCTCAATTGTCAGTCTCATCACCCAAGAAACTTCAACTGTAATAAAAATACGAAGTAAACAAATCAAAAGCAAATCAAATACTTGATCGATTACATTCTATGAAAAAGCTGAGTGAATTTGAATATCGAACTAACTGAATTGCAGAATATTGGCAGCAATAGAATGGGTATCGCTAGATACATTTTTGCGGTTTCACCGGCAGGTGTCGACCCATTATCAAGTACACACACCGCCGATCGCGTGTTATCGCTCCTACACTGTCACTTTAACCGATTTATTGCCCGTTCCATTTGACCCAACACACTCCTGTTCTATATAAAAACGGTTATAGAAAATGTGCTATATAACTGTATCGAAATGACTTATGATGTAATTTATTGGATTTTAGCCTGCACTAGAATTGGAAATTGTTTCAACAATGTAAGTGATGCATGACGCTTTCAAATAGGGACGGAAGCATATTAAACTGAATAAACCTTTTATTGAATTCTATCTATCGATATGATCTTTCGCAGTTTGTTTTTGTACATTTTTATTAACGACTTTTTATAAAGTGTTCAGTCTAACACGGTCATACCAACTTTTTATTGTCATCTAGCAAGAATTCACTTAGCTAAGATGAATAAAAAGTCCAAGTACTTGGTAAGTCCAAGTTACAAGTATATGGCATGTATGTATTTCGAAGACGCTAAAGAGGTTTATAAAACTCTCAGATTATAAATTAAATTAAACTCATGCTTCGCGTAGCTAATAATATTAGCCCCATAGGAGCAAAGTTAACGATACAGAACCTTATGTGAAAGTTGGACTCGTACTTAACTCGGCCTTTTCAACTTATTCTAACGAGGCTTTTTTGCTTTGTTTATTTACCCTTTTCATTACATTGTTTCGTTTGGCTACCGTTTATTAATTTCCTTTAAAAGCCACGACCTAAAAGACAACGCTTCACATAAATATAACTTCACACAAACAATACATGCCATAAGGGAAATTTCGGGCACATCTGAGCATGTGACAGTAAAAGTGTAATATTAGACGATTTATGGGGCGTTTAAGGCGTTGAAAACCATTGAGCCACGAATAAAGGCGCTTACCAAATAGAATACCAAACTCAATACATTCAACAAAAATGCGCGTGTTATGGAACGTAAATTCGAATTATTTCATTTTGATTGCATATTTCCTTTATCGGCTTTTAAAATAAATCGTTCGAATGGAGGCTTTTATTTTTAGAATTGTTCAGTGCTGGTCACGCATAGCCACGGTGTTCACCATTGGCACAATGGATTCGCTCTCTGTCGGCGCACTGAACAGTAAGCGTTAAAATTATTGGCATTTTATTTAAATAAAAAAACTATTGAATGTGCCGGGAAATACGGTGTTCGGCAGACGACTCCCCGCGTCGAGGAGATGTGTCGTTTAAATAGCAGCGCGATGTATTCGGGGGCACGTTTATATCGCTTGTTATTAAATTCTTTTCCTCGAGACTGGTGATAGCAATCGTCTTATTCAATTACACGCCAAACAAGGCATGAGTTAGCTGACAATGACTACAGAGAAAAGGAAACGTCGCTATTGAAAATGCGAATCTTATTTCATTTAATTTTGTCTTGATGTGACAACTGTGACAAGCGAGCCCTACTGTTTCTATAATAAAGAATGCAAAAATCATTCTCTTTACAATGGAAGACAAAATGTTTTTGGTTCTTTCAATGTTAAATAGAGTGAGAAATAACGTTGAGTTTTGTGAAGTTCAACATAATGTAAAATTTAATAATAGCTTCTCGTCTCGCTCATTTTATATTCACGTAAGCAAATACGTAATTTGACAATAGATGTAATAGCTACAGAGATAATTAATTAACGAAGTAGCTTCATAGGAAATCAACCAAAAAAATATAATAATATAATAACTTTGAAAACATGATAAATTTAATCCTTCGACTATGTTTTTGATTTATTTAAAAAAACCTAATTTTATCTGCATAAAATTTAACATTGAAACATTGTAGGTACTTTGTATTCTCTCAAAGGAGTTACGTCGTGGACAAGGAAAAACTATTTGAGAGAGGTGAACAATTAACTCAACAATTTTTTTTTTTTTACATGTATATTAACGCAAATTATGGATATTATTTATCTTCTAGTTATATGTTTCAGGAAAATGGGTTACATGACATAGAATCTAATGATTGCGATCACAAAAACCCTTAAAAAATGTTTTTGGTATCGTTTCGCATTTCCGATGCGGTTAGTACAGTATGTAACGGCTTCAATCTAAAAGTGATACAGTGAGTGTGGGTAAACATTCTTCGAATGCATGATTCGCGGTAATTTTCGTTAATTATAAGAATAATCATGTGACGGGGGCACGTTTATATCGTGTATAGATTGACGATTTTTAAATAAAAATTAGCCTTCAACTTATATATCTGTGTATTTGCTTGACTCGACCTATCTCTATATGCATCTGTGCCCGCCCACGTAAGGGCTCGATAACGTTTCATATTTCGAGTTGGCTTTGTAGAGGGCACTCACTTGTTCACGTATTACGATCGTATTTCGCGGTTAGTAACGGATATTGCTCGCCTGTCCAACTCCTTTTCAAAGCAATCTGTGTTTGACAGATCTCGTAGTTTTGATCACTCGAGCGAACCGATACCCTAGCCTTTCAGAAACCACTGCTCCGTTTTATTTATATTTTCTTTACATAAACACACACGAGACCTTCAACAAATAAATTGTAAAAGGCATTCGTGTGTAAACATTTCTGTGAATGCTTATACAATTTATATTGTTTAGTGGGGGTTTAACGGTGATTTACATAAAGCCAGGCTTAAAAATAAATAAGCTATGACATTTATGGTACTTAGCTATGCATTTTCAGAACAAGGATTAAGCGTACATTAAAAGCTACGCATAAACACATTAGTAAGCAGCAGCTCAGTGGATAACGCCCACCGAGTTACGGTCAATGAAAATTTATAATCTAATAGTTGGCTTACCTGAGATAAAAAGCAAAAATTGCCACCACACATTACGTTCACACTAGGGACACAAAATCCGCTTGGGGCAAACAGAGGTGCTTTTAATGTCACCTACAATGTTATCTGAACAAATTTATAATATCGTCAGTCACACGGCTCGCTATTTATTTAGGTTTTTATAAGCTCTCTTTATTTATATGCTGGGAGCGGCGCGGTAATAACTGCATCGTTGAAACTTGGTACTTGATGTATAATATAATAAAATGGTAAGGGGTTTTATTTTTATTTTTATTTTTATTTTATTTATAAGGTTTACCAACAGTGGTTACAACAATACATGCTCTATACATTTTAAGCAATGATCTATCTTAAATCTAATTGTACAACTAATTACAGGTAAACACCGCATGCTGTAATGATAATAATTAAAGAATAAATCCTCTTAGCTACTCTTAGAAGCTAGAAACCCATTCACACACAACAACTTTGTAGACTGCTATAGAAGTAAATTAGGATTTAGAGCGTCAGGCAATGCTTCGATCAAATGCTTGCGAAATACGTTGAAAGTTAAAGCAAAAATATCAAGTGATTTGATTGACCCTGTACATTGATTTAGTGCTCTGCACAATCTAGGAATTGGGGAATTGAAACCTAAAACTGTCCTTCGTAGAGGTGGTACTAATAAAGCTATTGGAGCGCGGGGAGTGCGACATGGAACTCTGAACTTTATCATGGATAATAACTGAGAGCAATCTGCCTGATCATTCAGCAATTTGTATAAGAAAGACAGATCTATAATTTTTCTACGTTTTTCCAATGATGAAATTTTGAAATGAGCCAGCCTTTCCATATATGAACACTTCCTAGGTAATTTTTCATAATAAGACAGATGCCAAAGGAATCTTTTTTGAATTCTCTCCAATCTCAAAACATGTGAAGAGTAGTGTGGTCGCCATATGATAGAACAATACTCCAGCTGACTGCGTACTAGTGTATTGTAAAGTGTTATTTTGGTAAGTGGGTTGCGAAATATCTTACCGTTTCTTATTACAAAGCCTAACATGCGTGAAGCTTTTTTGATGATGTGCTCAATGTGCGGTATGAATGTGAGCTTTCTGTCTAACAGGACACCAAGATCTCTTATAGCATCCACTTCTTGCAACTGTTTACCTTCAATTTGATAGGTGGAATTTACGTAACTAAGCTTACGGGTAAATTTAATATGGCAACATTTATTTGTGTTTAAATCCATTCCGTTAACAAGGCACCATTGATTCAATCTATTTATATCCAGCTGTAACATAGCAACATCCCTCTCTGATTCCACAGTACGGGCAATTTTGAGGTCATCAGCAAACAAAAAGGGACTCGAATTATGAAAGCATTTAGAGATGTCGTTGATAAATATATTAAAAAGAATTGGGCCCAAATGCGATCCTTGAGGGACGCCAGACTTAATTTGAAAAAGATTTGATCTAAAACCATTAATGACTACAAAGAAAGAGCGATTACTTACGTATGATTCCAGCCAATTCAATAATTTTCCGGCAATGCCATATACGATATTGAGTTTAGTAATGAGCGTTGAATGGGGAACTTTGTCGAACGCTTTACTGAAGTCAGTGTAAATTACATCGACTTGCTTATGATGATCTACTGCATCAGTGATTAGTTCAGTAAAAGATAACAAGTTTGTTATGGTTGACCTTGCCCTGACAAACCCATGTTGGTGAACAGATATTTGTTGTTTAAAATGGTCCTGGAGTAACGGACAGACGATGGACTCAAATAATTTTGCCATTGAACAAAGTAATGATATCGGCCTATAATTATTGACACTGTTTTTGTCACCTGATTTAAATATAGGCACAACCTTTGCGAACTTCCATTCATCCGGGAATACACCGGAGCTCAGTGATTTATTAAAAATGTAAAACAATGGTATAACTAAGTTAGTGGAGCAATTTCTTAAAAGAATTGGTGGAATACCATCTGGACCCGCCCCTTTAGTGATATCTAGTTTTTTTAATTTTGTTAATATTGTTTTTCTGTCTACAGTCAAATTTGCAAAACAAGAGCTATTGGTTTCTAATGTTTCTAAATAATGTGACATGGAAGATGATGTAGAACTAGTTTGAGTGAGATTATTAACATTGCTATATACTTTTGAGAAAGATGAACCAAACAAATTACATATACCCGGCCCGTCAGACGATTGATTTGTTCCATCTGTCATTAAGCTTGGGTATGAACCTTCTCCGTTTCTTTTGGCCTTAATAAATGACCAAAAATATTTGGGACTACCCCGTATTTTTTCTTCTACATCTCTCACGTATTCATTATATTGCTTTACAGCCAATTTTTCACACCTATTGCCGAGAAGACGAAATGAAATCTGATCTAAAGGATTTCTATATTTTTTATATCTAACACGAAGATTGTTCTTCTCTCTTAACATGGAAATTAGAGTTTTATTGAACCAGATTGGATATTTTCTTTTGTGACGATTATCAAAAGGGACTCTTCTGCTGATAATTTCTTTAAGCATACCGTAAAATACCGTTAACATACTATTCACGTCGGTACAGTTTGCAAACGTTTGATTCCAATCTATTTTAGACATCTCCTCATTAATAGCGGTAAAATCCGCATTACGAAAGTTTAATTTGCGATTTTTTAAATTAGCATCTAGACTTTTTACAGGGTCAGTTAGTAATATTTCAATTTCAAGAGGGGGATGTTGAGGGTCAATCAAAGATAGAATTTCATCCGATTTAAAAACATTGCAATTTGGCACATCTGTTAGCACAAGGTCTAGAATTCTGTCTCTACAATTTTGTACATAATTTATTTGTGCGAGTCTATTAACATTAATGAAATCAATTAATTTTTGGTTAATCGTTGAATGATGACATACATTATCCGTATTAGTAGCCGCCCAGTCAATATTGCTCATGTTAAAGTCTCCAAAAATACAAATATAGCCATTATAACGCTCAAATAGTGAATTGCAATTTTCAGTAAAGTTGTCAATAAGTTGACTGTGGACTGGAGGAGGGAGATAAATAGCACATATGGCAAGTTCTTTAACTAATTTGGAACGAGTAACTTTAACAGTGACCCATAAATCTTCACATCGACTCTCCCAACAAGACATACGCGTGGCTGACATTTTTTTGTTAACAGCAATGAGCACTCCGCCTCCCTCCTTATGCGAATGAAAACCGGATGACTCTCTATCTCGCCTGAAGACATCGTATCGATCATCAAACATTTCAGAGCTTAATACGTTACTATTCAACCATGTCTCTGTTAAGACTATTACATCGTAGTTACAAATTGCCAAATTACGAACAAAAGTGTGCGTTTTCGTTCTCAATCCACGAATATTTTGATAATACACATTTAAATAGTTGAATTTTAAAAAGTAGTTAACAAATACATGCAGTTATAATTAATTATTAAATAGGATTATTGTATTTTTGACAAAGTGTCCATATCTTTTATATGAATGTACTTAGATTCCACTTCCTTACGCATGAAGATGCGGCCTCCTCGGATCCAAACAAACTTGTATTTTTTATCCTTAGCAACTTGTCTAGCGGCGGCATGCAATGCTTTGTTTTGTGGGGAAAGATGTTCGGTGACATAAATAGGACCTGTTGTGCCCTTACATCCAAGGTGAGTGCTGTTGAGTTTTTCCGAAGCATGTTTTCTGTTATAATCGATTGAAGCAGCTAAAAAACTGTCACGAACCAAAGAACTGTTAAATTCTACCACAATAGAGCGTGGACGCGTGGAATCTGGATTCAGTTTGGCAATCCTCGTTATACGCATTATGTTCTGATCCTTTATCTCACATTGGATAGTTTCACCTAGGGTTTTCAGAGCAGAAGTCAAATTTTCAGTTTTTGTTTCAGGAACACATTGGATCTCGATATTTTTAGCCCTTGCACCTTGTTCTAAGTGATTCACACGTGTTAGTAATTCTTGTATGTTTTTTTGCATATTAAAATTTTGGTCCTGTAAAATCTTTACTTGATCTTGTGCTGCCCTATGCTCCTTTAAAATATCGTCGAAATTATCATTTATAAATTGCATGGAACGCTTCATCTCTTGAATTTCATCTGTAACTACTTTCAGCTCTGCGTCAATGAGAGTGCGCATATTTGAGGTAAATTGCGTCATCAATTCCTGTAAGTGTTTCTTTAACATTTCATCCATAATATTGCGGACTTCATCTCGTGTCACTGGAGAATTATTGTTCGCAGGTGACGATGGAGAGGCCTGTTGCTTTTTAGGGGGACGTACTGTTACATTCGGGTTCGTACGTACTGGTGTATTATCGTTTCTGCTTACCCTGGGGTTTTCCGAGCAGCGAGGACACAGCCAAGATTTATCATTGCAAGAAACAGCGCCTTGTTTATTTCTCTCAGGCAATATGCATGCGAAATGAAACGCTGCTTTACATTTATTACATAGTATGTAATTTTCATCTTCATTTCCAAGCGTACAGCAACCCCAATGTTTCGGTGCCTTACTCATTTTAACTATATTCCACTGCAATTATTTAACACAAATAACTTTTGCAATTGTTCCGAATTTATTTCAACCGAATTCAAAACCTTCGTATGGCAACACTATTTCTTTGACAAGAAACTGACTGATTTGACAGCTGTCACATGAATTCGATACTTTTAGTCCAAAGTATGACGGTACTGGTGAATAATTGTTGACAAACACTTCAACAAGTTCAATAGCGGGTATAAAAATACAAGTCTTTTTTTGCGTTTTCCGCCACTAATACTGGTGTTAGCCAGTCACTAACATTATCACTCACTTATTGATAGATATCACACACAATTTGATGTAACTAGTAAAGAAATACTTGCTAAATTTACTTATAGAGCAGTTATAATCACGACAGGTATCTAGCTAGTAGCAATCCAGGGTTGCCAGTGATTTGTGGTTTTGTGATTGCTTCTCATATTGTAGTACTTTATATAGATGATTTAGTTGACAGAGTATGAATAGTTAATACTATTTGCCACTTAGTTATTTTTTATATGTCTTAGAAAATATTCGGTAATTTTTGACACAACTTATGACTTAAAAAATATATATATTCACACGGTTTTACAATTAAGAAAATATCATGTTTGGTTATACTGATAAGTAGTAACTTATAAAGATTTAAACATGTTAAATGTAAGAACAAAGCTAGAAAGCATAAATTTAAAATATGCGATTGCGAAAGCGGCGTTGTACGATTATTATTTCTGAGAGACGTGAATAATATTTTACTCCCAAGCTAAAAAGAATCTACATCACTTTACAATGCAATTGAAAAGCTATTAAATTGAAATTTGTGTAAAATTTTCTCAGAGTTATAAAAGTCATTTTATGATTTATTTGTTCGAGATGAAGATAAATTGGATCGTCTAAATTAAATGGCTACAATACAATAAATCTTCATTTTTCATTGTCAGTATGGAGTATCATTTACTCATTGAGTTTTATTGAGGCTCATTATTATCACATTGTGGTTATCTATCGTCGTTTTTAAGGGTTGCGTAGTACTTATTAGGAACCCGTATAGTTCCCGCCATATCCACTGTGTCAAGAATGTGCTAGGATAAAAATTGGCTTTTTTTTCCGGTACTATTGATTAATGATTAGCAAATTTGTGTTGGTGTAGGGCGCCCAAAAATCTTAAAAAAATTAAATGGTACATACCATTAAATTTTAAAAGAAAACTATAGCAACTAACTCCACTTTGTTCGATCAAAAGTTACTTGGAATATTTCGTACAAATAAGTACAAAAACTTATGAAAATAATCACTTGTATGAAGTTGTTTATGTTCAATAAAGATATTTAACCCCTTTTTAGTCCATATTTTGTTACGGCTGATTACGGATACGGACTTGGCCGGTTTATTACAGTAAAGGGATTTGAGTAAGCATGACTCTAATGGTCTGTATCAAATTTTGGGTTCTGTTCAGGTTTCTCTAAATTGAGATGTATTGCAGGCTTATTCGTTCTTAAACATAAAAAAAATTCTAAAAAATTGCTCTTTAATTCTTGTTAGTTTCGTAACAATTACAACGGGAAATGATGCAGTGCAATTAAATTTTCTGTCATTTTCAATGTTATATCTACCGACTACACTGAATGAATTCTACAATATTGAATGCAAATAAATTAAAGCAAAAAACATATATTTTCCATAGTCGAATCCTGAAAACTAAATAGGTGTTCTATTTAGTTTTCAGGAAACCCGCCGCAGTCGAACCAAGCGCGATGGAGCTAATGACGTTAAGCACTAATGGCACGCTAAGTTTATCATAAGTTCAAGCTACCCAGCTAAGTAACTTTGCACATCTTTGAAGAGTATGAAAAAATCAAACAATAACAAAAATAACATGAAAATTTGGAGCTGTTTCAGATAATTTAGAACATTTGTGCTACGATGTGTGTTTCTGAAAATTAAGCGGTGATTATGTTTTATTGACTCCACTAATTACTTAATACAATGAATCCCACGCAGACGAAATCGCAAGCTAGTTTAATAATACAAATACAAACCAAAATATCTCTATATCGGTTTTGGGTGAACCCAAATAAATGTGCCTGTGAAATAAAATCAAATTATAGATGCTTCAAACGGCCATTAATGTAGAATACATATCTGGTAATCTCACGACTGTAATTAAGTAGAAATGTTAGAATTTTTCATTTATTAAAGCTTTATTAATACCCTTAATAGAGGTTACTCCATCTCTAAGTGCCTTTACAGAGCCAGGGCTTAATCAAAGCTAATTTTAGTATCTATAATATTAATTACGATGTCACCTTCAGAGCTTTCTGATAAAAGTATGCAATTACTAAATTAATTAAAACTAATATCTATCATCTGCTTTATGAGTTAAAATAGCTTTCAAGTTTGATGGACTGGGTTGATGTAAGTTTTCAGATGTCAAATAAGTTTGATGTTATTTTAAATAAAAAAACCGAATTGAATGAAATACGAACTAATAATATCAATCCCTGACAAGTTTTGTACGACGTATTTCTTAGCAAGTCGCCAGAGAAATCGCCTTAGCGAAGACAAAAGAGTTCGATTTAGAGCGAAAACCTCACTTAATCAAGAGGTATATTAGGCTAATCTTTAGTTTCCAAGTTGTGGATCACGTGCTTGAGATACTAAAAAAAGACATTTATGTTTCAAGTCTTACAAAATAATTTATAAAGTCAAGTATTAGTGCTGTCAATTTACTATAACGAAATTTTGGATATTCATGAGTATTGAATGTATGCCAAATGGTAACGTTGAAGTAATGTCACACATTTCTACCATTTTTATAAGTCACAATATTGTTTAAGACCACAATAGAATTCATCAGACTTTTAAATGATTTGCGTTTTATCTGAAACAAAAAGCTAAAAAATAGAGACAATATTCTATCAGCCTTAGAAAAGAAAAATAAATGGCACGACATTTCGCAAATTATTTCGCTTCAAATTTCACACATCAGTAAATATCTGTACGTAAACGATTCTGAATCGTTCGCAAAAATGTTATAACAAAACTACACAAGTACAATAACCCGAAAGTATATTTTCCCATTTGAACAAAAATACACCATAGCGAAGGTGACGGGGAAATGGCATGTATTAGGAATTTTCGGTGGCCTATAATGATATGATAATTCGATTGCCCATTGTGTATTATTGCGGTCGCGGTCTTGAACCCAGTGGGAATATAAATTTTCAAAGGTAAATACGAAAAAGGCAGTGCCGTGAATCTTTTTATGACGCTATTGTATGGAAAAATGATATGCTCTCGTTATTGAAGAGAATCGTAAGCGTAAATTTTCACCTGTGCTGCTATAATATATTTTCAGAGCCATTATGGTTTCGATTTTGTCATAAAATCTGGTTACGTGCACTTAATTTGAAACAAAGGGTCTGTGTGACCATTGTATGGAATATACGAAGCGGGGAAGAGACAGTACACCGGAAACTTCAGTAATTTGTTACGCAATCACATTGTGCTTGATGATAACTCAGTTACGTTTTAATTGTAGTTACGACGGTAGTATGGTGTTGGTGTTATAATAAAATAATCATGTCAAGACAGAAAATATTATGGCAATGGGTTCGATTGCCACATGGGTCAAGTCGTTGAGAGATTAGCAAAGATGACCGGATGGCGGAGTGGGTAGTGTACCTGCCTGCGACGCCGAGGTGCGGTCCGATACAACATATATAATATTTTGTTGTAAAAATTAGATAAAGATAAAGACGCCATCATCTAAAAAGTATCAATAACCTCAAAACTGATATCGCAAACTTGAATAGCGCCGATAAACTTCTCTTAAAAAATAGATTAAGTCTTTACAGCATGATTTTCAAAGGCACAAAAAACCTTAGGACCAGTCATCGTGACTTAATTCGAGGTTTTCTTCCACGACGCTGAACACGGCAGTAACGGTGACGTAGCCGCTGATTTCGACGTCACGATTGGCCTGAGGAAAATAATCCAGTAAGTGAATAACCCAAAATTTTTGCGGGCAAATAACTACGTTGATTTAAGAGTATACTGCGAGTAAGTACTTGTGAACATGAACGCGTGCTTTTTGATTTATAAATAAGTTGGAGGCTAAAATAAAGAAGTGTGAATAAATTTGAGTTAAATATAGGATGGTACTTTATTTCGTATTATGATAACTATAAAAACACAAATATCAGCTTAGATCTTGTGATTTTAATACGTCAATTGAGACAATTACACTTTTTTCGAAAATTGCATGATGTAAATGCTGCACTTAGTCAGGATACTTTTATACAAAACCCACGTACAAGCGAACACGTGCCATTTCACTTTTTTTTACTTTTATATGACTGTATAGGTACATAATGTTCATATAAGCAGTATTAAGTAGTATTTTGGTATCTATATATCTAATAATATCTATATTATTTCTTTATTGTCAGCTAAATATTAAATGAATTATGCTTAAGCGCTGCTTTGAATGAAATTAAAATTACAAGTTGATGCCTTATGTAATAATATAGTGATGATGAAAATTTCAAGGAATTCCGTTAAAAACTGTTAAAATGCTAAGAACTTTTAGCTATTATATGCTCTATTGTGAAGTTGCTGATTTGTACATAAATCTTTTAACTTAGCACCCGACGATTTGTTACTTTGGATTTTTACTAAAGTAACAAATATCAATAAATATTGTTAGCAGTGATGTTTGTTAAACTCCTTAACTAGACATGTATGAAACATGTCTAATAAAGGAGTTTGAGAATAAACCGTAACAAACTGTAAGCAAAGCCCAAGGGCAAACATAAGCTATAACGTCCTCATTTTTTTAAGTTTTATTAAGTAGTATGTAATCCTTAGACCCTTTGGCTTAACTGACAACACGGTTGGGTAATGAAGATCCATCCCTCGTGAGCCGCCCATCACTTTTTGGAACGAAGCGTTTTTGCTAAAGAGGGATTAGTGTACCCTCCTCGGGCTCGATTTTCCTGAGATGCTTTATCATTGGGGTTTCCGACTAACATGAGGTTAACTTGTAATCTTAGCTTTATTTGGTCGTTGTAGCGACTTAATGCCTTCAAGCTCAGTAATGAAGCGGTTTTTATGAAGCCCCTTCTTTATTTGATTTTCATCATATAATGCCCTCAATGCTCGCTTTGTTACTCCTTTATTTCAATTGTTTACGGATTAGCTCGGTCAGACATTCTAATATAAGTAATAAAAGCACCCTTGTCATTACAAAGAGGCAGTTACGTAAGGTTCGCATATTCAGAAGCAGTTTATAATTTACATCATAAAATGTATGAAAAGACACTTTTTATATTAAAACGGATTTTTATTAATGTTTAATTAACATGGGTAAACATCGTATGTTTTTTAATTATTTTCTGGGCCTTCGTGCTGACGTTTCAGCGTAAGTATATAGATGCTTTCCTTGCGTAAAAAATATGGAATACAGTGAAAAACGTCGAGTCAATTTGCGAGCATTTGTCTGGTCGCCTTTATTTGCCGGTCGAGCGGGCACAAGAGGGCCTTGGCCAGCCGCGGTAAATCAGCTTACATTTTTTCAAAGGTTTTCTGTGTTTGGCGGTCCTCGCATCACCGGCGTAAAAACCTTTTCATTTGTAGTCGAACATATTCGCTAATTCTGTATAAGTAAGTGTACAAGTTTAACAGTAAATCTTTGCAGTTGAGTCAATGTTAAATAGAGTTGGATTTTGTTCGTAAAGTAATCTTGACACTAGCTTAGGTGAGCGAGTAGTCAAAGGAACGCTTTAAGAATTTCGCTTTAAATGACTTTGGACTTTCAATTATTCTTTGGTACAAAGTCAAATTGGATTGTACTGGTGGCAAACATTTGTTTAAAACCTTTATGTAGGAAATATCACCGTTTCTTTTTTAAGATTTATACTACCACCAGTCAGCGACTCATTTAGATCATAAATGTGCACTACTTTTAAACACTTTTACACGATTAATGATTAATAGTTGCTCATCGAAGATAACAAAATCTTGGTAACTAAGTAGGCGTCACGAAATGAAATGATTTTCTTTTTTAAAATTATAAGCATTGCAATTAAAATTCTGGTCGTCATTTGGATTCGTATTATTTGGGTATGACACTGCCCTTATTTTTATCTACATTTTGGGGTTAACCAAATTATTGCTATTTAGATTGCATTGAGTTTTTTTTTTTAAATACCTTCAATGCCAGACTAAAACATTAAATTAAAAGACAAAATTATCTCAGAAAGAGTAAAATTGGACTAAATTCATCTCTAGGCCGTTTAGATCGAAAAATCGACTTTTTAATACAAATATTTGCTTCGCCTAGGTAACAAAACAAGTCCTGGTACATTACTGGACTTATAATAAAAAAGGAGTTCTTGTAAACGAGCTCTGAGTCACATTAGAGCTTTATTTATTTTTTTATGATAAAAGTTAAAAGTCTCTTTAAAAGAAAAACAAAAGTATAAAACTTTTTACGTCAAATTTGAACTAATCTTTTGAATTATATAACAAACTTACTTTCCTCCCTGGTACCTATTCTTGCCGTGCCTTAATCTTCTATTGCGTCAGTTATGTTACCTTTGAGGTTTATTAAGCTCCGTCAATGCAGCAGACCTCTATAAAACGGATAACTTCATGGAAAGGGAAGTTACGGATATAATTATAAGCCTGTTTATAGTTCTATGCATCTTTGCCCAACGAGGCTCAAGCCAACTTACAATGAAAGTTGGTACGTTGGAGCGTACGGTAAGACAAAAATATAGTGCCTTTTATAATGAAGCGTAGCAGAGTGTTCTTCTTTGCTCTGCTTATTATAAAAGGCACATTATTTTTTTTAAACTATTTAGCACCAATGAATTTGCGTATATCATAACATGAAAGATATCGACAAAGTGTTTTCACTCACATTTTGCCCAGTCAGGTTAAGGTAAGTGTTTCCCCCCTCGATATCAAAAAAAAAAAAAAAGAGTTAAGATTATCACACGGGACACTTGGCAAGTACTGATGTGATTGGTCCTATTTTTCAATCTGATTAACTCAGGTACGTCAAGGCGGATAATTGATCACGATTTTGGCAAAACGTGATGTCTATGTCTTTTAACTTATTTAGTAAAACTTACTTCTACTTACTGTTAGTTCTATAAATAAATCACTGTGTTCATTTCGTTGTTAAGTACAAACATATTGTACCTACATACACCACTGCTGGACTTCATTCGATACAAGCGAGATATTATACATAATTCCTGACAGAAACTATACAAACACAGCTATAAGACTAACCGATTCAAATTCCGATTGTGTTCATTTCACTAGCCTTCAGTTCAGTTAGTTTTCGCTTGACTGCCTGATCTTATTGGGTTAATACTGATAAGTACTTAGTATTGTAATTGCATTGTAATAGCACACAGAATGAAGTGTGCAGTACGTGACTACAATGGAACAATGTAACATTACTTCCAACATTCCTAATATAATACCTATAAAGTCGGTGCACCTATTTCTAAATGGAAGGCTAATAGCAGATTCGAAGCACGTCGGGGCCGACTCTATCGCAGTTTTCAATCCGAAGTCGAAACTAGAAGATTTGTCACGTACATTGCAACTTTTACAAAGGAACCGTATCATTTCCTCACCTTTTGTAGAAACTTTGTCCACAATTTGGTGTTAATAACCCTATGGATAAATATTGTAACAGTTACTACCATTTCAAATTACCTTCCTTAGTTAGTGGGTAGTTCTTTGAACTGACTTATTTATATGCAATACATTTAATTTTATTTCAGCTCTATCACATATGTTTTAATGAAAAGGTATATTAAAAAACATATATTTAAATAAGAGGTTAATTTTATAAAGTCGTTTTCAAGAAATTAACGTTCAAATATTTTGTGAATAGATTTTGTTCCACAATTTGCAGTTAATAACTCTATGAATAAATATTGTAACCGTTAATACCATTTTAATTACCCTACTTATTTTATATAATAAGTAGGTAGTTCTTCGAACTGACTGATTCATATGGACAAAATTTGATTTCATTTTCAGCTCTGTCACACACGTTTATATGAAAATAGGTATATTAATAAACATATATTTGAATGAGGGGCTTGTTTTTTAAAGTATTTTTCAAGATATTAACGTCCTAATATTTTGTGATTAGAATGTGATAAAAATTTATCAGAAACAGGAACAAAAGTAAAAAAATAAAATAGTTAGGCTTCTGCATTAATTTAACGATAAATTTTAAAAATTGAGAACCATCTTTCTATACGGAAACAATAATTTTGTGTTATCATAATTATCTTCTTCTCAGTCGTTTTCTTCATTGCTGAAGGTCGTGTCTAGCTAGACACTCGATGCACTATACTTCTCCACTCATTCCTGTCCTCGGCGGTCTTAAGAGCCTTGGTTATTGAAAGACCAGTGAGCGATTTAACCAGGTGTGACCAGCGGGTAGGTGAGCGACCACGTAATCTTTTGCCGTCGACCTGGCCAACTACCATCAGCTTCTCTAGGCTGTCAGGGTTTCTGCGAGCGATGTGTCCGAAGTATTTGAGGATGCGCTTAAAACAGATAGCAGACAACCTTGTGGTGATGCCGAGCTCCTCAAGAATGGACACGTTGGTCCGGCGTGCAGTCCATGGAATTCGCAACATTCTCCTCCAGCACCACATCTCGAAAGCGTCGATCTTTGCCCTTTCACTCTGTCTAATCGTCCAGGACTCAGCACCATAAAAGAAAATTGAGAAGACCAACGTGCGCACCAGCCTCACTTTAGTTTTTCGGGATATGTTGCGGTCTTTCCATATCCTAGTGAGCTTAGTCATCGCTGCTTTAGACACTTGAATTCTTCTGGATATCTCTTTCTCGCTGCCATCCACGTTGTTGAGCAGAGAGCCAAGGTATACAAACTGGTCAACAAATTCCAGGTCTCTGAGTTCATTCGAACGAATTAGCGTACCAGGTCTGTCTACCACCAACACTTTGGTCTTCGCCTTGTTTATGGTGAGGCCAACTAATTCACTCTCTTTCTCTACTCTTGAAATAAGTTGAGCCATTTCTTGCTCATAATTATAACAACAACAAAAAATGGTACCTATACTTTCTTAAGACCTATACTTTCTTAAGGAATAGTCCTAGCCAATAATCTATATATATAAAAGAAAGTCGTGTTAGTTACACCATTTATAACTCAAGAACGGCTGAACCGATTTGGCTGAAAATTGGTGGGAAGGTAGCTTAGAACCGGGAGAAGGACATAGGATACTGTTGAAGGTGGTGGATTGGTAGGATAAAATACGAGTTTCATAATAATAAAATATATTTTCACAACTTAAAACAACATTCTTAGACAGTAACTAGAACATGTAATGACATATGCCAAGAGAGAAAACTATATTCGAATATACGAGGAGTTTGCTATTAAAAAGATTATAGTATTTAGATATTTACAACACGCCTCCTTAAATCTATAATCTTTAACTTTTATCAATGAATAACATATTTAAAAAACATATAACTAAATTAACTTTAACACTAACCTATTTTTCAGAAACTTTGTCTTATCCAGACTTTTAGTCAATAAGTCTGCTAAGTTACATTTTGTGTCAATCTTAACAATATCAATTAAACCCTTTTCATAATTTTCATTTATATAATGATATTGCACTTCAATGTGTTTTGAATTTTTAGTAAAATTACCAAACTTAGCAATTGAAATTGCACCAGAATTATCTTCCAACAAATTTATAGGTTTATCAAAGTTTATATTAAATGACTCGCATAACAAGTTTCTAATAAAAAGTATTTCAGTTACTGCTTCTGACATAGCAGTATATTCTGCAAAAGTTGAACACTTAGTTACTGAACTTTGTTTATGTGTTCTCCAAAAAATTAAGTTGCCAAATAATCGAATTATAAAACCTGTTGTAGATTTTCTATCAATATTATCTCCTGCATAATCAGAATCTACCATACAATCTAATATGTCAGAGTTTACATCATTATAGTATGTTAACTTTAAATCTTTAGTCTTATACAAATATTTTAAGATTCTCATAGCGTATTTATAATGAGTTTGGTCGTAACAACTTTGATATCGACTTAAGTAATTAACGCTATACGCAATGTCTGGCCTAGTGCCTGTACTAATGTACAATAACTCTCCAATTATATTCCTATACTTTATATTCTCATCTACTTCTTTAGCTTGTTCTAGTTTTAAATTTGATTCCATTGGAGTATCATACAACTTACAATTTTCTAGATTATATTTTACAGCCAATGATTCAATATATTTAGTTTGACTTAATGTCATTTTATTTCTATCATCATTATAATCGATATCAATTCCAATATAACTTTAGACTTTTCCTAAATCTTTCATTACAAATCTTCCCATCAAACTAGTTTTTACTTTCTTTATTTTATTTTCATCTTTACAACAAATCAAGATATCATCGACAAATATTAAAATAAATATTGCATCCTTGTTTGAACAGTTTACATATAAACAGTAATTATAGTTGCTTCTAATAAACTTCAATGTTTCAATAAATTTAGTGAAACACTCATACCATACTCTTGGACTCTCTTTGAGACCATAGAGTGCTTTTTGCAATTTGTATACTTTATTGTCTCCAGTTTCATAACCTTTTGGTTTTTACAAATACTTCTGACTTTAAATAGCCATTTAAAAACGCTGTTTCAACATCCATTTGTTCTATAAATAAATTATTTTTACAACAATATGATAACAAAATTTTTAATGTTTGCATTTTTCCTACTGGTGAATAAACATTTTCAAGGTAATCTTTTTGCTGAAACCCACGAGCAACTAATCTAGCTTTATAAACGTTATTACTTTTTCTTCTAAAAACCCATTTAACATCAATTATTTCCTTATCTTTTGGCCTTTCAACTATTTGCCATGTTTTGTTTTTATATAAGCTATTAATTTCTGAATCCATTGCTACTTGCCATTGCTTATGATCATCAGAGTTCATCGCCTCCTCAAATGTATTTGGTACATTTGCATCAACATAGTTAACATAAATAAAATGTGATACTGGATTACCATATCTAGAAATTGGATTTATCTTTCTTTTTGACCTATTGTTACCCAAATTATTATCAATAACAACATCGTTTGACCTATTGTTAGTAATATTATCATCAATAATAGCATCATCTTCCACAACATTATTAGAACAAGTATCATTTGCATCTACAAAATCTTCATCAATATCAGTTTTATTATCATCATTGCTATCTGAAGCTTTATTTTTCAAGTCCCTATCTTTTTCATCCTCAAATTTTTCTAAACAAATTAATTGAGTACTTTCTTCAACTACTTGTACATGTCTAGCATTGATTATTCTGTTATTTAATAAAACTCTATAACTGTTTTCGTTATAACCTACTAGTATGCCTAGTTTGGCTTTATCGTCCCATTTACTTTTTCTTAATACTTCGGGAACCCTAACAAAAACTCTACTTCCATAAATCTTTAAATGCTCAACATTTGGTTTAATACCAAAAAATATTTCATATGGAGTTCTATTCTCTACTGTATTAGCAATAGTTCTATTTTTTAAATATGCTGCTGTTTTAATAACTTCAGGCCAATACCTTCTGTGGATTTTAGCTTCCCTCATTAAACATCTGCCTATGTCCATTGCAGACCGATTGTATCTTTCGGCTACTCCATTTAATTCATGAACGTAGGGAGGACATGGTATTAACTCTATCCCCTTTTGTCTAATAAAATTATAAATTTCTCTATTTAAATATTCTCTACCATTATCACACTGTAATTTCTTTACTCTTTTATTAAATTTATTTTCCACTAAGTTTACAAATTCTATGAAACAACTTGCAGTTTCTGCTTTACTTTTAATACAAAATATTCTTGTACATTTACTGTAGTCATCAATAAAAGATAAAAAATATTTTTCTCCACCATAACCAATTGTGTTATGTGGACCGTTAAGATCGGTGTGAATCAATTCTAAAATTTCTGTAGATTTCGTTCTATTATTTTGAAAACGAATATTAGCCATTTTGCTTTGAATACAATTAGAACATTTCATTTCTGTACTTTCAATCTTATCTGGAAAACCTTCTACTAACTTATTATTAATCAACTTGCTTAAATATTGAAAATTAACATGACCAAGTGCCCTATGCCATTTCTCTTTATTGGTTAGTTTCATCGAATTGACATACATTTCATCTTTATCAGTTGTTGAGACATAGCTTTTTATACAATACAAATTGTCTATCTTGTTTGCAACAACTATCAATTCTCTGTATTAATTATAAATTTTTGCATTTTCATTCCTTGCCACTATTGTGCAAGTTTCAGTTATTTTCGAGACGCTTAGCAAATTTTGCTTTATACCTTTAACAAAATAAACATTTTTGAGATTAACATGTTTTACATTATAATAATTTTTGAAATATATATTGATAGTTCCTACTTTGGTTGCTTTGAGCACCTTACCATCTGGCAACTTCACATCAATTTGATTTCTTAAATCTATATAATCATGGAAATATTTATCATTATTTATAATATGATCGGTACACCCGCTATCTAATAACCAATTAATTTCATTATTATTATCTTCACAATGTCCTGTTACATAATTTACTTCAGGCTTACATACCAGAGCCGTCCACGATTCTGCTGAAGACCTATATTGCTGAGTGCCCGATGACTCATCTCTGGAATGGCATTGACCTCTACCTCGGCCATTACCACGACCACGATGAAATCCACCTCGATTGTAATCTCTTTGTTGTCCAAATCCACCTAGATTGTAACCTCTTTGTTGTTGCTCTCTTACCTGCCCTTGCTGGCTTTGACTGATGGGATATCTGGTACCTTGATAGTTTTTCTGACCGTGCCAACAATCTTTCTTGAGATGACCGATTTTTCCACAGATATAGCATTGTGATTTAGTCCTAGTTGTGAATGTACTCATATTACTCTTCTTGTCTGAGTCAGCACTAGTCATATTTTTCTCTTTTATTTTTGACTTTACATAGTCTACCGTCCTTTGTTCTTCAGGAATCACATCTATAAAATCGCCTATGTAACTATAATTTGGAGGTAAAGCTCTTAGTAAGTACCTCATTTTCTCTGGCTCCGTTATATCGCCACCTGCAGCTTTAAAGTCATTAATTGTTTTTTCAAAATCTACAAAAAATTCTTCAACTGAACTATAATTGTTCAATTTTATTTCTTCTATTTTGCCTCTACAAATAATTTGCATAGCAGTAGACTGCGTTAGGTACATCTTATCAAATTTACATATCATTTCATACGCCGTAGTACACTCGCTTATATATTCCAACTGTTTGTCAGAGATGGTACTCATTATAATTGTTCTAGCTTTTAAGTCCATCTTTCTCCATTCTGCCTCTTGAAATTTGGAAGGCATCACACTAGCCACAACAGGCTCCATGCACTCTTTGTATTCAAGTAACGTTACTAATCTTAATTTCCAACTTGAATAACTTACCCCATCAAAAATTGGCATCATGATTTCCTCTATTTTGGCTTGCTTAGCCATTTTTTACAATATTACCGTTTTTATTCTAGACTTTTCTCGAAACTCAAACTGTCAAAAATTTTCTTCATTAATATTTTACATTTTTACCAACCAATCAAACTATTTAACCACGCTCTGCTACCATGTTGAAGGTGGTGGATTGGTAGGATAAAATACGAGTTTCATAATAATAAAATATATTTTCACAACTTAAAACAACATTCTTAGACAGTAACTAGAACATGTAATGACATATGCCAAGAGAGAAAACTATATTCAAATATACAAGGAGTTTGCTATTAAAAAGATTATAGTATTTAGATATTTACAACAGATACTTTTAAAATATTTTCGAGGGCAAAATTTTATCGAGGGCGAAGCCGCGCGGGGCAGCTAGTTTTTACTAAAATAAGCTTAATTAACATATAAGGTTGCCTGGCAGAAATCACTATTAGTGATAAGGCCGCCCATTGTACTGTTTTCACTAGAAATAAGTTAATACTGTAAACGCCAGGTGTAAAATAAAGTGTATAGTAAATAAATAAATAAAATATTTCCTTAATAAAATAAAGCAAGAACTTATAACGATATTTTATGATTTTGACCGTATAAATCAGGCACATATGCTTCTAACTATAAAAACAAGATCTACATACAGTTTAAAACTATTTACACTATACAAACAATACGGAAGACACGGCACTTTGTTTTTATATAGCTGGATAACAAATTTTATACAACAAAAATATGTATGGCTTGGACGTGTTTTTGAGAACCCCGCTCTTCCCCGAATTTCTTTGTTGTCAATTATTATTGTTTATGGATGTCAAAAGCGTATGGGTGCGTTCCAGGTTTCACATATAATTTAATAATATATTTGTCATTAATAGGAGATAGTATTTGTTAATTTTGAAAATGAGTTTTGTTAATGTTATGCTTTATTATTGTATAGGTTTAGTTGTAGTTGTTTAATATTAATATAATTAAGTTTTTTATCCTTAAATATATTGTTGATTGTGACACAAAAATTGAAAATCATTGACTACATAAAAAAAGGCAGGACTGAGTCTCTTGAAACACTTACTGAAGCACCCATAGTAAGTCACACGTACACACAGAACACACACATTGACACAATAGTAAGTCAATCGCCCGCCATTACGCTTTGGACTGTGCTGTTGCTCGGATGTTTAAGTAAAATAATTAAAAATGCCGTCTTGTGTTGTGAAAAGCTGCCGAAACCATAGCGCCTCGACAAAAAAAACCAGGAGATCACTTTTCATAGGTAAGCAAGTAATATATTCAGCTTATTGCCGAAATTATATCGTTTTCGTAAAAAAATATACCAAAACTATCAGTGTTTACAGTCAATAAATATTTTCATTTACCCTGAATTTGGGTAAATATTTTTTAGTAGTATAGTTTTTTAGTAGAGTATTAAATACATTTAGTATAAATTATTATTCTATGTTTTATAGATTTCCTGCTGCAAACGACGCATGAAAAAATTATTGGATAAAAATTATCCTGCCTTCGTATTCGAGATTTACAACCATGTAGTTTACCCTAGGAAACGCCTAACGACTCGCACAATATTCAGCGTCGTAGAAAGAGAAACGATATATTGCCGTCTCGCTTCCTCCTTCCACGACGCGGCCTACCCGATAGAATTCATTGTTGCCCCGTGCGCTCACGGCGTTCGCACAGTGTTCAGTTCAGATTACTTGCGTATTAAATTTTTAGGTTAAAATAGTAAGTTATCATGCCTAAACGTAGGTATGAGGATGAGTCGAAAGCGGAGCGTTATGCAAGAAAGCTTCGTAAATATGAAGATAAATTAGAACGGCGACGGAAGAGACAGCGAGTGACGCGAGTGTTGTATTCCAGTGAGAGTGAAAGGGGATCGGAGCACCCTGTTGAAGGTTAGTTTTTTTTATTACAACTAACTACGTGAGTGAATACCTGTTGGATTTTTTGGTACCGCCTCGAGCCAATACGAGATATTGGCCAACGGTATTTTTTTTGTGCTCCGAGATAATACGAGATATTAACCAGTGGCCAGTTTTGCTTAGAGTTAATACGAGATATTAACCAGCAGCTATTACCTGCAAAAATGTATGTTTTACATTTACATGCTGTACAATTTGCGCCACTTACCTGCACAGCTAACTAGCATAAAAAATTCACGTAGCTTTTTGCTTAAGATCGTTTATGATCTTTTCCAGGTAACCTGTGTTTACCGCCAGATGAATTGGAAATGGAACAATCTCCGTACCCCACCCCGGATTGCGATGTTGCTGCCATGACACACACCATTGAGAGCGCAGCCATCTCGAACACAGCCCAAGAAGCTGAGGACGTCATCCTAGTTTCGGAGTTAGAACCCGAACTGCTCAAAGCTTTGGGGGAATTCGAGCCTGAAGCTGAAGAATGAGGAGTAAAGGTCCAAGAGGACCTGGCTAAGCGATTTCAGGCAATTTTATTGCAAGGGTTAAAGAAAGAAACTAAAGATGATTTGTCAAAGAAATATTTATTTGCCCAAAATGTTCCTCTAGCTAAAGCACCCACTCTTAACCCAGAGATAGCGGCGATGTTAACGGAATCGTTTAGGAACAGGGATAAGCGTCTCTTTAACAAACAAGAACAGCTCTGACGTTCCTTGTCTACCCTGGCTACGGCAATGACAATTTTACTGAAGAAGAATCCGGATCTACCCGAGGTTGTCCGTATTTTGAATGATACCGGTAAATTGTTAGCAGATTCCCATTTCATGGAGACTGAAAGTCGTCGCGCCTTAATAATCCCATTAATCGATAAATCGCTTATTGATCCTTTTAAAAATAGACCACGCGACGGCATGATTTTTGGAGAAAAACTGGGGGACCTGGTGAAAGATTCCCATGGTATAAAACGGACTGGACAATTGATTACAGCTTCCACAGTAAGTGGGTCTTTAAACTGGAAAGGCCCACCGCTCCGAGGGCGATCACAGCGACAGAGCTACCAATATCGGAACGGTGGGCAACGCAATCAATACGCGAACCGTCGCCGAGCGCCAGCCTCAGTACCATTCAATCCCGCGCGCCGCCAGACCGCTGCGCCCGCGACGCAGACAGCGCGGCGCCAGCTGCCGCCGTCCCGCCCCCCGCCGCCCAGTCGTCCGTCCAACCGGGAACGCTAGCACAGGTACTACAGGCAGGTCGGCTGCAACATTTTCTATCAGCATGGAAATTAATCACAGAGCATGAGTTCATATTAAAAACAGTTTCGGGTTATCGCTTACCTTTTAAACAAATTCCTGTACAGAATATAAATCAGTATCCGAAAAGATCTTTTTCAAATAATGAGTTGATAACAATTAGTAAAGAAATACAACATTTACTAGAAATCAAAGCCATTCAGAAATGTAAACCCGTTCAAGGTCAGTTCGTTTCTGATATTTTCTTAATACCTAAAAGTAACGGCGAGTTAAGGTTCATCTTGAACCTTAAGAAACTTAATCAATTTATTGATGCCGATCATTTCAAAATGGAAGATATCAGAACCGCAACACGACTACTCTCGAAGGATTGCTATATGATAAATATTGATTTAAAAGAAGCCTATTTTCTAGTGCCTATTTTGAAAAATCATACAAAATATTTACGTTTAAGAATCAACTATATGAATTCCTTGTTTTACCTTTTGGTCTTTGTTCGGCACCCTATATTTTTACTAAAATCCTTTTACCTGTGACCACATTTCTAAGATCACAGGGCTTAATATCAGTCCGGTATCTCGACGATTTACTATGTATAGGTAGAACTTACCATGATTGTATTATTAACCGTGACAAGACTATTGATTGTTTAACGGCTTTGGGTTTTGTGATTAATTACAAGAAAAGTAAATTGTTACCCTCTCACAGGTGCACTTATCTTGGATTTGTGCTAAATTCAAAAATTATGACCTTAGAATTACCCATTCATAAACGCAATATTATTTTACAGAAAGTAGTAGCATGCTTGAATAATATTTCTCAAGGAAAAACCGTAAAAATTCGAGAGTTTGCACAACTTTTGGGTACCCTTACAGCGGCTTGCCCAGCAGTCGCGTATGGATGGTTGTATACAAAAGCGCTAGAAAGGCCTAAATATTTAGCACTACTTCAAAATAATAATAATTATGACACATCCATGATAATTCCCAACAATGTAAGTGGCGATCTTTTATGGTGGCAAAATAATATTATGACGGTTTGTAACTCCATGACCGGTTGGGGAGCTGCATGCAATAATGAAAAAACTGGAGGGGCATGGACGGCACAAGAAAGATCTTGCCACATAAATTATTTGGAGTTGTTGGCTGTGTACTACGCCTTAAGAACGTTTGCCAAATATAAACACAACAGGAATATTCTGTTGCGTATCGATAATACAACAGCAATTTCATATATAAATAGAATGGGTGGGGTCCAATACCCCCATTTAAATTTTATAGCACAAGTGATATGGCGTTGGTGTCAAAAACGGAAAATTAGGATTTTCGCTTCTTATATAAAGTCTTGTGAGAATCTCGAGGCCGATAGTGAGTCCAGAAAAATAAACATCGACACAGAGTGGGAATTACGTAATAATCGTTTTTCTGAAATTGTTAGCCAGTTTGGCAATCCCGAGATTGACTTATTTGCTTCACGCATAAATGCAAAATGTAATAAATATGTATCGTGGAAAAGAGATCCATACGCTCATAACATTGACGCTTTTACTTTAGATTGGGGTAATTTATATTTTTATGCATTTCCGCCCTTTTCATTAGTTCTGAAAGTGCTAAATAAAATAATTGATGATCAAGCCACCGGTATTATTGTCGTGCCACATTGGCCATCTCAACCATGGTACCCACTGTTCCGACATCTTTGTGTAAGTAAAATAATGACGCTTTCTCCTGAAAATACTCTTCTTTCTTCTCCTTTCAGACAAATCCATCCACTGCACCGGCACCTTTCCCTGGCAGTGAGCGTGTTATGCGGGAAGGGTTCATGAGACAAGGTGTTCCTGAAAGTGCTATAGATGTAATGATTTCATCTATTTCCCAAAATACGAAGGCACAGTACTCTTCAAGCTTGAAAAAGTGGTGGGAGTATTGCAAACTTGAAAACTGTGATATATATAATGTAAGCCTAGTCTCCATTTTAGATTTCCTTACGAAATGTATGGGAACATCCTCCTATGGTACACTGAATACCCATCGTTCGGCCATATCATTGATATCCTCTAATAATATTGGACAAAACAACTCAGTTAAAAGATTTTTCCGAGGGATATTCAAATTAAAACCCCCTTTTCCACGTCATAATTTTACCTGGGATACTAATATTGCCTTCAATTATCTCGAAACTTTATTTCCTAATGAGTCATTAAGTTTGGAAATTTTAACTAAAAAATTAGTTGTATTGTTATTATTGGCTACAGGTCAGAGAATTCAAACACTTTCTTTGATTAAGGTTCAAAATATTCACACATTTACTGATAAGATATTGATTATGATAACGGATTTAACTAAGACATCAGGTGTAGGTCGGCCACAACCAATGTTAAACTTACCTTTTTTCAACCAAAGGCTGGCTATATGCCTAGCTACTTGCTTACAGGCGTACATTAATACTTCTGCACCTAGAAGGCCTAGTAATGTATCTAACCTGTTGCTCACGTGTAAAAAACCTTTCAAGGCGGCGACTACGCAGACCATCAGCCGCTGGATAAAGGATGTCCTACAGATCAGTGGTATTGATACCACTACTTTCAATCCTCACAGCACGCGCCATGCATCAACGTCTGCTGCATTGCGCGCCGGTGTGAGCTTGGATATTATTCGAAGGAGTGCGGGGTGGTCTGATCAGTCGGTAACATTTGCAAATTTTTACAACCGACCTATTATAGATCCTAGTCCTAGTTTACTTAATATTAATGGTAACTAAATTTTGTTGTGTAAGATTGTAAGACAACATGATAATAAACGATTAATTAATAAGAATTCAATAAACGATTGATTATTTCAACTTTGATTTTTAAGTCTCTGAACATCTACATGGTTGTAAATCTCGAATACGAAGGCAGGATAATTGAAGGATCAAACGAACTTACCTGAAGTGAAGTTCGATCCAAATTATCCTGACTTCGTTGAAGAGATTTAAGGTCCCTCCCTGCCCATCATTGTTTTCCCCTATAAAATCAAAGCTTTATTATTATTTATCTGCTCTGAAAAAATGAATTCTATCGGGTAGGCCGCGTCGTGGAAGGAGGAAGCGAGACGGCAATATATCGTTTCTCTTTCTACGACGCTGAATATTGTGCGAGTCGTTAGGCGTTTCCTAGGGTAAACTACATGGTTGTAAATCTCTTCAACGAAGTCAGGATAATTTGGATCGAACTTCACTTCAGGTAAGTTCGTTTGATCCTTCAATAATTAGAAACTGCAGAAATGATAACAGTTGGTATCCATCAAAATATAGTGTAGTCTGCAGGTTACACTTTGAGGAAATTGATTTATATAAAACAAAAGGTGGACTTATTCGCATTGTCAGCTTTGCCGTACCAAAAAAGGTAAAACAATAGTATATTGTTTTTAATAAAGTATTAAATTAATAAATAACAGTATATTATTATTATTATTTTTTTTTTTTTATTTGCCAATATTTATTTGAAATATTGAAAAATCGCATGTACGTGAATCTAAGCTTCGTGATTGTTGGTTTAGTTTAACTTAGATATTATATTTGGTTTGTACATTTTGTTGACGTTTTCAAGCACTTTCTGATAGGTTATGTAATGAAGAATTTTTGTTTTTTATTTTTTTGATAACTGCCATAACCTATCCTACTATCCGATTTCGGCTCCAGGTCCTAAACTGGGACACCCTGTATATCACTAAAGCATCTTCACCATCTAAGAATCAGGAAGCGCCGTAGGAGTCGTAATTTTAAAATATTTTCCAAAAACTGGGTAGCTGCACTAACTGCCTTGCGTCAGGAGTGCCCAAAGCAACGAATTTTGTACATATTCCCTTAATAAAAACAAACAACTTCCAGCTGCAGGCCCGCATCGACTGCTAGAAATATAAAATCAACTTTGTTTCGAAATTCAAACATAAAGTTGTTTTATATTGTTTGGTTTTTGGCCACGGTATAACTACCTATATCATGTTTGATGGTAAAAAGCAGCAAATAAAAAAATATAAGAACTAAACCTCTAAAATATTTATTTAAATTATTGTAAAAATGTGGGTAATATTTCTCATGGCTGGTAACCCCTAACACACGCACACATAAACAGACCGCCACCATTTTGGTGCTTCCATCATTTTCTATGTGACATTCTCTCCTGCTTTTTTTATGTACTCTATGTTGAAAATGTAAATATTAGATATTATTTATTTATTTTTTTTTTATTTTATTTTTTTCTGTTGTCACACTGCTTGCTACTCATTCTCTGGACGCATCAGAATTATCAGCGCTGCGGTGCTTTTTGGCGCTGCAGTATTGTGCTGAGATGCGTACCATTTCTGGCTTTAAGAATGTTTTTTTAAATTATTTAGTTTTAGACGTTATATTATTATGTATTTTATTTGCCAGAATAAATGATTTTTCTTTCTTTCTTTCTTTCTTTCTATATGAGTCAGGATTTTGACTAAAATCACGCAACTCAACATACATATAGATTTCAGTGTTGTCATTTTTATACACTAATCTATATCTCGAAGCATTACACAAAACGCAGATTGAAGTTGTAAATTAATTAAATAAATTTTATTAAAAAGGCATATCAATTAGTAAGCCACCTAAACCAAGCCATATCAATAGCAAAAAATTATGAAAAATAGGTCAGAAACAAATTGTACCGCACATAAATAATTTTTATCGATGAAATTATAGTGTAAAATATAAATAATACATAAAATGTAACATAACGCCTATATTACCCACAAGGGTGTGGCAGAGGTGTACAACACCCACATTTCACCAGTTATGTTTAGGTCCCATGAGGTAGGAGCTAGATAGAGCCTATCGCCATTTACTGGGCACAATACCAACTACGTGCTGCTATTGTGAATTTCCCGACAAAAAGTTCACAAATAACACTTTACTCGACCCAGTTATCGAACCCAAGACATCGCGTTGTGAAGCGCATACGCTTAGCACTAGACCATCGAGACAATTTCATCAATTTAAACGACATCCATATATTTTTTGCTCAGTCATGCTTCTAATCGCAAATAACAAAATAAAGAGCATTTTTCAATCTCCTGACCACGCCGATATATCGCAACGTTAAATGACCAACTACTGTATTATGATCAACGAGGCTTTCGATCACAATCCATCAAGTGGAACGTACGAACTACGAACCACCGCACCGCAGCAGTCTAGGTTCTCGGCAATCCGACGAAAAGCTCGCCTTTTAAGTGGCTGGATTTTACATTACCCCGTGACAATGAAGGAAAACCTGACGGAAAAAATAAGAAGGTCAAAGTACCCTACTCCCAGACAAAGGTTCTTTCTTTGTAAGCCACTCAAGGTGACACTTTACCCGGATTAAAGTTATCGTAGTCTGCCAAACTGAATACAAATGCAGGGGCGCCGGGCTTGTGTTGTTCGCTCCTATGTGCCTTGTTAAGATGATTAGCTGCTCTTGAAAATGGAGCCCTACCTAAGTGTTAGGTTTATAGACGGTCCTTTACGGGACTTTTGTAGAAGTGATTGAATTTTTCTACCTATATTTTTCCGAATACAAAAGTAATACCTAAATTGTTGTTTTATTGTATTGCAAGTAACTTGAATAAATAATGTTAATTTAAAATATTTAATCACTTTGGGTTTCCGCATATAAATAAAGTGAGTAAGCAGTTAACTTTTAAAAGAAAAAGTCGTAAAATGCGAGAAACGAATACGGATGTCGCCCATTGCGAGCCGAGAGCGTTTCCTCAAGATCTTTGTACATTTCGAAATCGTTTGGTCTTAAAAGTGACCGAATCATTTTCTTAACCTTTGCCTTTAAAAGAACCTTCGTGGTCTGAACGCCCTCGTTATTTGTAGTATAGTCGTTAAATAACTGTGGAGGATGCCCGGCGGCCAAATATAACAAACTCACTCATTCGATATTTCTTCATCGTCTGTCAAATAAACGAGCACAATAAATGTTTATTGTCCTCGAATTACTCAAGTGAGAAACGGTATAAAGAGAAAAGAATGGGGCGCGCGGAAGGGACCACGACAAAAGCGATCCTTCTTCGGACCACCAGCCGTGACGCCGCTTACATTAAGGTTATCGTCATCCGCCAAACTGAATACAAAGACTTGGCTGGGAAGAGCCCTGTGATTCATGTGACCGACTCCTAGTATTATCATACCGTAATACTGTATCGAACAAACGCCACTGAATACTTGTGAGTTTACGAATTGTTCACATGGAAAGAAGAAGGATTTCATGGAAGCACTCAAATCATATTATTATATATCCGAGCCGCGATGACCGCTTTTTACGAAGCCGCTTTTTCTCTTTAAGAAGATTGTTATATATTATTATAATGGTGTCAGTTGTCATGATTCATATTATAATTTTGTCAATCACAATATGTAAACATATTGTTCGGCGCAACGACCGACAAACTTATTGCGGGATAAAGAGGATCATTTGCAACCGTCCATTTTTTCGAAAAACACAATAAAGCAATGATATCTCAGTGACCGCTGCACTTTTGACCATGAATCCATAAGTGAACGATCAAATAAGCCCCTATGTCGTTGCGCCGCAACGTATAAGGTGGTAAAATTTATAAATTTTATGTGGTAACTTAACTTAACACGGTTTTGATAGAAAACAGACATGTTACGTAATTATTTTAAAAAGTACGTCAAAAATCTTAATAATCTAAGTCTCATTAAGTAAACTAGTCCAGATTAAGAGTTTAATAAGACAATAACATTTTACATACCTGTAACAAACGTCATAAGGCTGAAATAGCCCGTGAAATAAAGCATCCGTACTCTAATAAATCGCAGAGCTCCCGTGTTTAACTTCAGCATTTCACGTGACGTCCAATGAGCGACGGACAAAGGTCTAAATAACCGCTCGTAATATTATTACGGAGCGTAACATTGCAGAGACAAATCCGAGGTCGAGGCGTTATCTGTCGACCGTCGGATTCCTCCCGGGAGGAAACATTATCTAACGCCCTGTATTACTGCCAGCCGATCTGATTTTCTCTAACGTACTACGACTGTATTCGCAACACAATAACATTTTAGTTTCATTTTGGCGACGCTTGAATTGGTAGATTTGGACTTTTGTGTCGAGGACGTTATTCTTTGTGGCCTATAAATAATGTGTTAGATATAGTTACACAAATAAAATGGTGAAGTTGTTATTTGAATATCTCGTTTTATGGTTAGAATAGACTTCATTTTTACAGATACGTAAAAAATCATTGCTTAGTCAAGTCAATGGTTTTAGATATTTAATACGTTCAAAAAGCAATTATTTCCGAAACACTTTTTTTTCTATTGTTTGGTCCACTAAACTGGACAATACATAGCAAAAGAAAAAACATGCTTAAAATTAACATACAAAAATAATGTTTGCCCTTTTAGAAGTGGACACAGCATGCGAAAGAATAACTCAAAATTTTATGCAAAGTATTTAGGTTTTACACCTTCAAAATAATTCTAATAAGAATATTAAGTGTACAGCCATATAGCAAGCATTTTAATGGACATGGCCGATGCGATAAAAATGTCGAAAAGATGACGATTGTCGTTACTCTTATGACGACGTCTCTGTAAATATATTTATAGCATAAACTAGATTCAATCGATTCTTATTTTTTAATGTCCTATCCTACCGACACATAATCGACTACTAGCCCTCCGTTCCATCTCCATCTCTAGCTAGGTACGCTTTGTAATATGAGGAGTATTAAATCAAATGTATTATACTGAATTGGCAGCGCAAACAAATGAAATAATTATATGCTAACGGAGGCACAAACTCACATGCTGAAACCTACTTAAAACAACAACGACGTCGCGACACACTAAAACAATATAGCGCATTGTAAATTCTGACACTCTTATCGGTACCGTCAGCAGAATCTAGTCATAAAACCCATGCAGTTCATGAAATCCTCTTTAAAATTACTATAGCGAGCGCCAAAATGCATTTTGCATTATCTCAGCAATCTTTTAATGATACACGGTATCTTTCACACATGTTATTATGAATATGCTTTATAAAATGTACTTCATTATTTTTGGTAACATATATGAATAAAATGTAATGTGTCAAAGGGCAATAGCGAGCGCCAAAATGCATTTTGCATTATCTCAGCAATCTTTTAATGATACACAGTATTTTTCACACATGTTAATATGAATATGCTTTATATACCTATACTTCATTATTTTTGGTAACAAGTATAAATTAAATGTAATATGTGTCAACGTGGTTATTATCTCTACATTTAAATGAACATCAAAATTCCAAACGAGTAGCTTCACAGTAGATATTTGGTGAAATTAAAATATTATATTATATTCGCAAATTTGCAATTTGTTGCAATTATGAAGATTAAATTGTATTGGTAGTCATTTGTAAAGCATTAAACAATTTAGTTTATCGTACTATTGATGCATATTCTACTTGACAACCCTATGTTTTAAATTAACATAATTGTATATACTGAATTTGCAAATAGCTAAACTGATTATATAAATTATAGGAGAATATTCTTCGCACTTGACTAACTTAGAAATAAAAATTATACAAAGTTATCGACGTAGTTCAGTGGATCGCGAAATCGTAATGGGTGGCACAAGTACCTACGTACAATGGCAATTAAGATTCTCTGAGAGAAATTCCAAACCAGAATACTTTTTGCCAAGATGTGCTGTGTTACCAAGATGTTTCACAAATTTTTAATCAAATACATACCTTAGTATGTATTTGATTAAAAATTAGTGAAAAACGCATGCATTTGGACATAAGTCCGAGATACAAAGTAAAATGATCACAGATTCTGATACCCCTTTCGTTTATTTCAGCTGTCCAACCAGTTACATCGTTCACAACACAGAGAGTCTACGTTTCGGCTCATTGGTAATTCAGGAAGCATTTAACAGTTCATAAATCTAAAAAATAAAACATGACACGTGAAATATAGCCAGCCGTTTTGAAATAATTTACTCATCGCATCATTTTTATTTTATGAAGTTGAATTTCTCTTTAGGTTCTGAAATTGAATGCGATATTGAAGAGTTTAATTGTTGCACTGAAAATATACGATAAAGAAGTTAAAAAAAACCCAGGAGGTTTGCATTGATTTTTAAGAATTTTAATTGATTACTCATATTATAAATTCGAAAGCAAATCTGTATGTTTGTCCGATATGCCTTCACGGCTAAAAGACAAAACTGATCTAGGTCAAAATTAGATTCAAAAAAGGACAAAGGTTACTTTTAATAAGTGTACCACGGTGTTGACGAGCGACGGTGAGCGATAAGCAAATTGGGCTTTTGAAACCGTGGTGGCGTATGACATAATGACATACTTTGTAAGTTTTGAATATGTGTTTACTATTTATGACGAAATTTTTTTATAAATCTCTTTTTAATTTTTCTTAAAGCTCGATTCCATATTTAGTGATCGTACTTACGTTCGTTATGCGCGCGGCACACAGGAAAACTAAGAACAACACAATAGTTTGTAGGTAAGAAACTTCTTTCATGAACTACACGACACCTACAAACAGGTGCAATGCAGGTTCATTACATCTGCGGTCTACGAAAAACAAAACATTGTTTTAAGGCAGAACCGTAATAGAACACAGCACGCATAACGTAAACAAAGGCTCCGCAGTCATAAAATAAACATCGCACTAATTGAAGTTCATTATACGACACTTAATTAGGTTCATAAAGTACGACTTTTGCACTCTAGAGCCCCAGAAGCGAATTACTTTGAGCAATAACTTTCTGAAGAGATGAGTTTGTTTCGTACTCCCTCATATGCGGTATGACGTGTATATACCTACAATACCAACATGTTAAAAGTTATAATTATGGAAGAGTAACGATAGCAGGGTACAGAAGATGGTGTCTCTGATTACAATGTACCTGTTCAGTTTATCGCGTTCTAAACAATGTCAGATATGAAATCAATATGTTTTCTTAAAAATTAAATCAGAAATCAAATTATTTATTCTCTTGAGCCCCAATGGGCGCTAAAACACGTCAAAACAATCGTCAAAATAAAAAAAAAACATGTAAAATTAAAATAAAGCTTAACTAATTAAATAGTAATACTTATTGCAATAAAATGATTTAAAGAGCTCAGATAGAATTTAATTCAACTTAAAAATTTGAATTATAATCAATCCAAGTACTCAGTCAAATAATAGCAAATATTAGATGAAACCAAACTTCAAATATCATAAAAACATAATACTAAATCAAGAAAATAGCATGCATTTATGAGAAAAGTATAACTTTGAATTTATTTACCCATCATATCAGAAAAAAATACATAAAAAAATATATTAAACAGAGTCTCGCAGTTTAATAATACCTAGGCTTTTGAATTTGGCGTAACCAAATAAAACCTACGATTCCAAAAAAACGCCAACACACATTATTTAAACATGAACAAAGTACAGTCAGCTCATTGTTCATGTTTAAATAATGTGTGTTGGCGATAAATGTGGAATGCAATTCCAGTTCGCAAAGAACTTTTCCTAAGTTTTGCTAGAAAGTTCGTCGGCAAACTAGCTCATAGGTGTTATGTTGTATTAACAGGTTCCACTGAACTTATTTTCAGAATAAATAATGCATTTCATATTTCCGTTTTGAGTACAAATATGTGGAGTTTTTATGGAAACTTCAATATATAGAGAACGTTCAACATCCTCTACCAACCCAAAGATTTTAATAAGAAAAAATACTTTTAAAAATATTATGCTAATTGTGTTATGCAAAATAAATTTTAAGCATCATAATTCTGCCAGATAGGGAAAGCCCTTTGTGTATTTTTTTTTATTCTAACTTCAATTCATTCACTTTCATCTCTTCAATCTTGTATAGAATTTAATATCCAAAGGCATCAAGGCAATTAATTAAAACCAAAATAGTTGTAAATTCTGAAACCTTCACGTAAACAACAATAACACGAGATAAAGACACTCCCAAATTAATTTTGTGGCACAAGTTAAATAGCTTATTACACAACCTCTTAAAAGGCGAATCTGTCGCGTAGCGTACACATGAAATAATAATATAATACTGGTGGAAACTTTGACGTAGCTACAAATATTCCAAACATGCGCGAGTAGTCGAAAATGTGATGTTAGATGTACCTATAGTATGTAGGTATAGTTGGCATGGCTATTACCTGAACAGGGCGCTAACTTCTGCGCAGTAGTGAACGATTACTTCACTGGTTAAGCATGTGTCTGTTATGGGTATACCTAGTGTGAAGGCAATAGGTATATTTAGACGGGGTGCGTGCCAGAAGCTTTTCCCTCGGCAATTGAAGGGACGATGCACACTGGGCCTGTTAGATGGAGTTTCTCTTAATCTTATCGCTGCATTCACGCAGCAGTGTTCTGGAAGGAAAACCATATTCAATAACGAATACTGGCATCGCAGCCCACCGCATGTCTCTCTAATCAGCGGAGGTCGCAGTGGTGGGGCTAGGGTCGGGTCTGGTGGGACTATGGGCTACTGGGCACCCACCACCAGCCAAACGAGTGGAGATTTTCTCCCCACCAGCACTGAGTTGAGGTCGCGGATGGGTTTATTAGTCCTCTACCCACATTACCTACTAAGATATATTTACAAATGATAAACTTGTCATTTATATCGCATTTTATCAGCCAGCAATACTCAAATACGTAGCTAACTAAATGATAATATCAGTCAGCAGTCAAACAAACACTAGGCAGTCGACAATACAGTTTTAAATAGATCAACACCCTTCAATGCCTAGTGAGCGCAACACCGCACATTTAAAGTAAATAACTGAGTATCTAAGTTATTAGAACGATACTCATTTTTCTTAGTTAGCCATCTATTTCTATACTAACACATACGTTTCAATAAATTTTCATATTGCAAGAGAACGCAATATTACGAGGAGCGCTAAGTGCGTTATATTTCATGTCCGCGGCCGCGCCGCCTACTTGATAATACAGTTATTCCGCGTACCTATTGAGATATTGTCTCAGTATGGAAACTTGATCATTCTTTAAGCATATCAGATGGGCTTCAGTGAAGTTGCATAATCGAGCTACTCTGATATATATGGGAGGTTGTGATTCAGACATATTGATGTTTTATTTATGTAAGGCCCGTCCACTCGATGCCATAATATGATGAACTCAGTTTTTTTATCAATACATTTTTTTGTATCGCTATTGTCAAAAAGCTTTTTAAAGCATTTTGCGTTTTTTATTCATCAACAGTCTATACTAAATACTGCCTCAGATCTGTTTATTTCTTAAAATTTGCCGAACTAAGTCGTAGTTTTGAACAAAATTATACGTATTAGGTAGACGTGAGTTTTATAAGTCAATATTAATTTCGGTCAGGTTATAGTTTATGGGTCGGATATGATATATCCGGCACCTCTGAAACTGGCCCTTCGTGTCAAAAATGTTAGTATATGTAGGTATAATCCGCCATTCAATTATTTCCTCAAGTACCATAAATGTTATCAAAACTTAAATGATAAATATAATGTCATGATTGCTGTCTCGATGGTCTATGTGGTTAGCGTATGCGCTTTTAACCGCGAAGTCTCTGGTTCGAGTCCCGGGTCGGGCAAAGTATTATTTGTGAACTTTCCGTCAGGAAATGCACAATAGCAGCACGGAGTTGGGATTATGCCCGGATGGCGACAGGCTTACTTCACTATCCCATGGGACCTAAACATAACAGGTGAAGTGTGGGTGTTGTACACCTCTGCCACACCCTTGTGGGTAGTATAGGTGTGATGTTATGTATGTTATGTTTAGTATATGCTTATATTACAAAAAGATACAACATGTATCTTAATTCAGTGATTTAGAGACGCGATTAGAGAATGCAACTATGCGTGATCAGGGGTGGAATCGTCCCTTATAAATAGATATTAATGTCACTTGTATCCTTAAGTGTAGTCCCTTTGGTAAATGGCCCTAATTATCGGAGAAAGAACAGATCACTTTTATTTTATACTCAACTAGCTTACTGTATCTCTCTTAACAAAAATATACTCCATTTGTTTTATTAATTGTATTCGTGGATCTCCCTTATCATTTTATATTAGTCAAATTATCATCATAATTTATGACGTCAATGTCAAAAATGACAATATACTACAATCAGATTACACCAAATTATACTGATATGCGCTGATATGCCACTTTTAAGGGTAGATTCGCCGTGTTTCCATACTAATATGGGTTTAACTTAAAAATTAATGACGTTTGTTCGTGGTCGTTTTGTCAAAATTGTTTTAGTCATTAATTGGGTTTCATACCAACTGAAAAATTTAGATAATAATTTTGTAAAAATAGTCGCCAACAATCATGCATTTTAGTGTTCTAGATATAATTTGTCTGTCATTATAGATAAAACTTTAAAAACATTAAAGTAAAACCCATATTAATTTTGTATGAAAAACAGCCAAGCAATTGTTCTTCCTTGAGTTTATTTATTAACCATTTGTTCTGACGTGAGTTTTTATTCTTTTTAGGATAAAATACACTTAAATATACATTTCTCAGGATGTGATTTGGGTTCGATCATTACCAAAATAATTGCCTTTAAAATCGCTGTATATTGTATCTACCTATTTTCACACTGTTAGTTATAACTAAAATGGTAGCACACTGTGGTAATTAAACTAATTAATGCAACATGTTCTATATCGGCGCCAACATTGTTACAAATTAGTGCCAAAGCGCTATTTTAAACCGCAATCGATCTAAATAATAATTATTGTTAGATTTTTGACATAAATTAACTAAACGCTAAACGTCATTAAAATTATGCAAGCAGTTACAAAAAAAAATGCAAAATCGTTTTTCATATTATTATTCCTCTTTATTTATCTTTAAACTTATCTTATATATTTTTAAATATGATTTATAAAAAATACAAAAAAAACATTTAAAAATATAAAAAACAGTGTCCCACCGACATCAGGTGCAGGGACCAAGCTGCCGGTGGTTAGGGCTCCAGAGAGAGGAACCTCCTCACGATGCGTGCCGTGTCCAAAAGGACCGCCTTTTGCATCTGGTTCTTGGTCCAACCGCCTAACGCGAGCCTCTTAAGATGTTGGTCGAGGCTCTTTGCTATCAGTCCATTGAGATATTATTATTAGATATTATTATTATTATTACTAATAAATTATTTTCTTATTGTTCTCACTTTATTTTACGGGTTTAAATGTGCAATTAGTATAGATCTAAACAGTAAGACTCGGAAAAGTTTTATAATGTAACTTGCCAATTTCTTCTTCTTATTGCCTGAGGGTTAATTTCCTTATACACTGACTTCACTATTTTTATTATGAAATCACCTGCCGCTGACGGACGGCAGCGTTGCAGTTCGGTGCTTTGTACAACTATTGTATAGTTGTACGTATGCAGACGTCGGGGACTAATAATTATATCAATAAAGAGCCACAACTTACAAACTCAATATCTATTAGCCCGTAAACGATGATATTGAACAGGCGGTATTTATTATTCCGTCCTATTACTTCAAAAGCTAATAAAACAACCCACAAGTGAACAACTTTGGATAGGAACCAAAACTAACACACGATATTTGAGGAGGGACACTTAATTGTTTAAGAAACTTCAGCTTCGAGTTGCAACCTTTAATTAATAGAGACAGCTATAAATTTTCATTCGCGAATAATAGTGTCAACGTGAAAGTAATGGGTTATGCACACAAGAAAAATTTGTATCTATACTTTATACTTAGTGAGAGAAACGGGCTAGAGACTTCCGTTAGCTTGAATAATTACCAACGCTCATGAATAACTAGTTGTTACCGGCTTTGAAGATAGCCTACTCTTAAAACTACTCTTAAAATGTCTGCAAACTACTTTTCCGCTGCATCCTAGTAAATTTAATTGAATTTTATTAAATTCTACCAGTTTTGATGAAATAAAACCATTTTAACTATCTAATTGTGTATAAAATAACTAAGTCCCAACAAATTTAAGCCTGTTTTCTACACTTACTAAAGTAGCTAGTTTGCATACGCCTTTACAGTGTATAAATAAGGGTTGCGAGATGACGAAGATAATTTGATAAAAGCCTGTACGTAATCCAAGTTGGACTAATAGCGTTAGACGAGGAGCCGGTGAGCAAACCCTGGACTAAGTGTTAGCGATACAGTTAGTTATGATAACGTTATAACACGATTAACGTTGCCGTTAGGGTTAGCTGAAGGTAATAATAATGACTTATTTTCTTGCAACCATTTTTGATAATAAATACGTAATGGAAAGGCGAGGGAGTTACTAATACCTACTATGGCAACAAACTCATATAGTTGTCTGTTTTGAGATATAGTTTTCAGAAGTCTAGTGTGATCTATGTAGGTATTAATGAATAAACATATAAATAAGTACATAAATCAATTTAATTATGCTATTGAAGCAATTCCAAAGCGTGTTGTACAATTATAGACAAGAAACATTTACATAACTGAAGATACTAATCATTTATGTATGAAAAATAACGTGGGGCCTAGTACGCTGCCTAGTGATAAAATAGGTCCTCAATAATGAACCCTTAAAATGATGAACTGCCATCACTCTACTTTATTGTCACATAGCGAAAACGTTACAGACCGAGTTCCTTTCAAATCAATATTGGAAAAGAATAATATTTAAACAATAGTAATCCAAACCAATAAAAATAACAGTCACTTGGCATTTATAATGTTAAATTAAAAAAGTACAAATCCTCCTTGTAAAGTCCCCACACTTTCCCACCACTCGAGACATCCGAGGGAAATAAATTATTGTAGTTCTCCTGAGCTATGTATTTAATTCTGTTCTCATTTCCTTGGCTCTATGTCTATACGAACTACACGCTCTTGTTACTGAGATTGAAAATTCAAATATAAAATTAATTATTATGTAACTAACGCACACAAACTTTTTTATTATAAAATATGATGCAATCTTCTAATAACTCTACTATCTGCTTGTTCTGGAAAAAGTTTTTCATTTTATGCCACATTTTAAAATGCATATGTTTTCCTCGAATTTCGGGCATGTATGGATAAAAGTATATCCATAATTTAGGGATGAATAAGTCTATGGCTCTCATTTGAATAACCCATCTAATTTTAAATTTATTTCAATCCCGCATCAGATTTTGTACGCATATCGATTTCGAATTTATCATCCGCGGGTTAGCTAAAGTCGTTCAATAATACAGTTGGCTTACAAATAACTTGCAACGGATTGAGTGAGAGACTGACATATTTCTCAGTTCTTCGAGGCGACTTCCAGAATATTGATCAGCTGAATCTCTCATACCGCACGCCAGATGCTCACTGAAAATTACTTTCAAATAAATCTGGTGAACTTAGAGACGTGACTACAGTTGTAAAATGACGTTGGATATCACAAAGTTAACCAAATATATATTGTGTTGCTAATCCATGCAACTATGTATATTTGGGATAAAATAAATTCGAATAACATTATTCAATTAAAATCTAAATTAAAAAGATGTATTTTTTATTACATTTACTAAAATTATACGCTAACATCTCAATTTTAAATGGTAATAATTTAGTTTGATAAAATAAAATAGTAAGTCTTAATTAAATAGATATATGAACAATAATATAATAATTAAATTACAAGTTTGTCTACATCTCTCAAATATGTAGTAGTATGTATTAGTAGTTATGTTAATGAAAAGACATTTTTGATATTGATGATATTTAATATTCTATACATTTAATGTCAATAACATTTTAGCAACGTGAATGTGTAATACGTACCCATTAATAACGTCTATAACTAGTATTTATAGATATAACGTTGCAGGTTTACATTACGATTAAGATAACTGATGCCAATGTAATCACTATAGATACCACGTTATATATCAGCTAATAACCATTATTATGCATAACCGTTATGAAGGATACAACGTGGCCATTTCTCATCACTGCTTTCACGATAACGAATTAAATCACAATGAAAATCATAATTAAGTTATAAGTTGTGACGTCTGTGGCCCTTGTTTACTGTCATGACGAGACAAGTATTCTAATTTACCATTGGCGATGTTTCTTGTCGCGTTTTAATTGAATGTATTGATGACTATGGACGAAGTTAATGAAGTGAATATTGAAACGATTCTTAAACATACTTAAATGAACTGGTGGCAGAGCTCTTGTGAATGAGCTCGAGGGCGGCAGCACCACCGTCTCACCTTCAACCTGCCGCCAAATAGTAGTGCTTCCATTACTGTGTTACGGTTTGGTGGTGAGATCAGGCCCTGAAATTACTGGCACATGAGGCATAACGCCGTAGTCCTCAGCTGCAGCGACGCATCTATAATCTATAAGTGGATTGTTGATGTCCATGGGCTGTACTCCACTTACGATCAGGTGGACTACACGTTCGATCGCTGTGGAAGTAGTATAAAAAAAAAAAAAAAAAAAAAGTAAAACAATACCTTGTTTTTACTTGACAGCAGAAAACTTAGAATCATAATTATTTTGATTATCAAGCTTGTGTGATGCTGTTGAGTGTTAATAGATAGATATTATTTGTAATTCTTAAATAATATAAAAACATATTCTTAAAAGGGTTGAAAACTGAAATGTTTAATGAAAATATCATGAAACTCATTATATCAAAATCGCTTTTAAATATTTTAGAACAATCAATTTAAAAGATGATTAATCATTTTAAAAATCTTTGTTATGCTCTCGTATTATGGCGAAATGGCAGTAGTTTACAAATAATGTACGACTCTCGAACGGCGATACTAGCGCTATCTATTGTGCATGGCTTAAATTAGATTAAAATAAAGATGTACAAATTTTCCACGTGAATGGAGTTTTCATTCGCAAAGGTATCTAGTATAATTATGTTGTTTATTTGTAAGCAATTATGTAAATTGGTTTATTGGCATAAATATTTAAACTTAAAAGCGTTTGTTTGTTTTTCATAGTTATAAAAAATATATTTAAATGAGCCAGATCGTCAAGTATTTTTTTATTAAAAAATGTCTAGACATTTTGTTCAATAAATTGAATATTGACACCTAATACTTTTGGCAGGTGCCTAGAGACACTTTATTTCACTTGACCGTGGCAAGTTGTATGGCTGGGCATAAGTCCAATAACTACGTAGGAATTCTCTCTGCGTCGCAAGTTTGGAGACTCTTTTCAATACTAAATGTATTCATGAGCTTTATGATGTCGGCGGCGTCTTATGAAATAGTCACACTGTCAGACCCAAATCTGATACGGTTTCTATTATTTATATGAATATTTGCATTTTGCTCCTCGAATTGTATGTTTTTTGTATTGCAATTGTAGATGATATTTAATTTGCAGTATCTTGGCTTACCTTTTTCACCAAATGGACTTTATGGACTGCCAGCAAAAATTGTCATTTATTGTGATGTGGCTGCAGATGTCCAAATAGTAGTGTTGCCACGACGATGTTTCGGTTTGATGGTAAGTTAAATACCTCTTAAATTACGGACAAAGAACGCACTATCTATTGCCCACGATTTTATTCGCAAAGAATTAGTTGTAGTAACTAATAGCTACTTCCGTGGTTTTGCCCGCGTTGTTTAGTGCGAGTAAAGCTTACAGCTCCACTCCCGTGGAATTTAGCATTATGTCAAATATATTAAACTGTTCTTAAAAAATATACAAACTATCAAACGCAAAAAGAGTTTTTCGAGATTATCGTCATCAAACAAAATTTAGCTCGCGGTTTTGTCAAAAAATATATACCTTAAGTTACGCGCCCTGTAGCTACCTACTTGCCTATTGCTTTTTTTTAAATATAACCAAACAACTAGAAAGAAAAACGAAAATTTATAAAATTGGTATCATCATTGTATAAATGTCCGTATCAAATAAAAAAATATATTTATTTTTACATTTCAAACAGACACATATGTAATTTGTATCGATAATAACATAGATACCAGTAGAACTAATATTTTGTAGATGTTCATAGGCACTAGAGGCTTTCAATCTAATGTCTATCAATTTGATGAATGCCTGTCACAACGTGTTTCCTCGCGTCTAGGCGTCTACAAGATTTTATCTAACGTTTTGGATGTATTGTAGGTATGTACTTGAATGAATAGTGAATATTTTTACCACACTCAGTTATTAATTGCTTATGTATTGGCTGTTGTAAGCCGGTTATGTTTACAAACTTGATTCCAAAACCAACAATTTACGACGCAATTGAGAATAAGAACGAACCAAAATGCAGTAGATATCTATTATTCTTACTGGCTTTAAGCAGCATGTAATTTATGCAGTGCAACGAATAATTTATTTACCGTGTGGATGCAAAAATGTTTGTTTCGCTTCATTGTAGTAAAAAAAGAATTGCAGCCATGGAATGTTAGCCTCGATGAACATTGAATGTTTCCTGTTCTTTGCTGCGCAATCTTAACTGGCAGTTTTCACGATATGCCATTAGTTAGATTATGCTCAAAGGAGTCACTTCTTTTGAATATAAAAGTGGTAAGTGGATTCGTTTTCTTTTTATTGAGTTGCTTTTAGATACTTTAAATGTCTGTGCTGAATACATTTACTTAAGGTAGTTGCTAGTTTAAGAAGTGACTTAATTTATGATAACGACGATACTTCAAAGACACGTAAAGACAGTAAACTTTTTAACTGCGATTCATTCACAGTTAGAAAAAATACGGTACACAAAACCGGTGAGCATGTATGACGCGATATATGAATATTGAGACTGCAAAAGAGGTCTGTAAGGAGCGTAGCAACCGTCTCTGCTTACCCCCGTAAGATTAAAGGTTAACTCTTTAAATCTACAATCCATTCACAATTTTGTAGTAGTACCCAGTTGATATGTTAGTAAATCTAAATCCTGAAGCAAGCAGCACTATTTAGGTTGTGAACGGATTGTACACAAACCAGTTGGTGTGTTAATAAAAAGGACGGGCAAGTGTGACGTCGCAACCGCACGGCCACCGCAACCTCAAGATGCGCCCCCCACTGCAGACCCCTGTGGGGTATATAAAGGACCTGCGTGCGCGTCGCGCCCTTCTTGCCTGCGGTCACCAGCGCCGAGTTAAGTGTTCCTCACTTCGCTGCCCAGGACTTACCAAACCACTTACCTACCTACCAACCTACGCCTTGAGACTACCTTGTATTTAATAGATATAAATATATAGAATAATAATACCTTTGTTAATCTATCGATTGTTTCTATTTATTCTGCCTACCTAACTAGTCATTTGTAGACCACGTTACAGCGGCGCCCAACAATAGAGGTTATATGGTACATGGTTTGGTTAAGTCTTGGCAGTTATTTAATTGTGTGTTATTTCTGTGTATATTTCTTTTCTTCGTCCGAAAGGTGCGTACGGTGTTTTTTTTTATTCTATTATCTCACTTATTTCACCTCGTGTTTTAAATAACCTACAAAAACTTCTACTTTTATGTGCTTATGTTTTTGATTTAAAAAAAAAAAAAAAAAAAAAAAGAAACACATTCTTATCACCTTTTGGACGGATTCATTTTTTTTTCAAATAATTGTGTATCTTTGTATGCGTAATTCCCAATCAATTTTTTTTTAAATATGGCTTATGCTATCAAATTTAATCATTTAAGTAAGGCTGAGCTCGAATATGAAGTGCTTGTAAGAGGTGGTGTTGTGCCTGAAAAATCAATTACGGTTGAGGAATTGCGTAAACAAATTGCTAAATTGTCAGACCTGGCATTTGATGAAATAATATCGTCGTGCTTTTCGCCAGATGTTGATATTACCGCATGTAATGGCTCATTGTTGCGCGTTTCAAATAACCTTTTGACTTTGCAAACTCATTATGATAAAAACCTGTTTGTTAGATCGGAATCTATTATGCATCATGTTTTTCATAGATTATCAAGAATAGATACTTCGTTGCTTACTGATAAATCATCAATTCAAGTTGTATGGGATATGTTTCACGCTAATTATAAAATCTTAGCATCTTTTACCACGTGGTCGGTTCCTACCAATGTACCGTGTCATGTGGTCGAGCCAACGTGTTCATTACCACGTGAAGTTCAACACGTGGATTTTATAAATGAACGCAAAATGTTTTCTGAAATCTGCAAGTTTAAATATAGCGGTCGAACCTGTGTGAGGGCGTTTATTCAGAAGGTTGACGAGTTCATGTCGTGTCGAGGTATACCCGAAGATAGAATATTTTCTTTTGCTTTTGAGGTATTTTGTGATGATGCTTTGCATTGGTTTCGTTCAATTAAAGATAGTGTTCGTTCCTGGAAGGATTTGTGTATTTTGTTAAAACGCGATTTCAGTCCTCATAACTATGACTTTAAATTAATGTCGGAAATTAGGGCTCGTACTCAAGGTGAAAAAGAGAACATAACCATCTATGTATCTAAAATGCAAGGGTTATTTTCCTGTCTGGACGTACCCATCAGCGAGTCTATTAAATTAGAAATACTATTAAATAATATCAGGCCGTGTTATACAAATTCACTCTTAACTGGCAATATTGTGGATATTCCTTCTTTAATCAGTGTTTGTAGAAATTTTGAGAAGTATGACAGTCGTAGCAAGGAATTTTCGGAACCACCTAAAATTACTGCCAATACTCTAGCGCCAGATTTTGCTTATAGATATCCCAATGATACGAATTCGAAAAAAACTTCTTATAGCAATAATTCTTACAAAAAACATAAGTACTTTAAACCTACTTACAATGTTTTAAATACAGATCAATGTTCGACAGAAAATAGTAATTCTGCTGAACCGAGCGTCAATGCTGTTTCTGTCACTAGTACTGCTATACCTAAATTATACTGTCCGAGATGCAGAACAGATTCACATTCTTTAAAATATTGTCGTCAACCTCGTTTTTTGGTTTGTTTTAAATGCGGATTACCTGGCTATCGAGTTTTAGACTGTCCTAGTTGTAACAATAAAACTAATAAAAATTCAAAAAACGTAAAAAATACGGTTGGGGAAAATCAAAAGTAATTGTGAAAACATGTAAAAATGAATGGCATAATTGGCTAAATTATGTATCTAAATTTTTCAATTCATATCAACTTTCCTCAATCGTTAATTCTAACATTAATTATACTCCATTTATCCCCGTTACGGTTAACGGGAAGAACACTGTTGGTTTACTAGACACTGGTTCATGTGTAACTATTTTGGGTAATAATTCCCACAAACTTTTTTTGGATAAATCTAAATTATTACATTCTAAACCTCTGGATTTTATCACCGCTGGTGGCGACAAATATTCTTCACTTGGCTCAGTGGTACTTCCTTTTGAATTTCAAAATAAAATTATTTCTCTTGTTACTCATATTGTACCGGGTATTAAGAAAACTTTAATCCTTGGTATGGATTTCTGGAGGGGTTTTGGGTTGTTCCCTGATCAATTGGAATCTATTTTACTCACGAAAAATAATAACGACGTTGTTGTTTCGGAACTACAGCCTAGTTCTACCAGTCACTTGGTATCTTTTGATCATTTGTCTGATGAGCAGAGAGCTACTGCTAACGACATCATCGCCCAATTCACCGATATATCTTATGAACGGCGAGGGCTCGGCCGAACTTCACTCATTACTCATTCGATTGATACAGGTGATAGTCCACCTATTCGTCAGCGATACTATCGTATGTCTCCCGATAAACAGCGTATTTTGTTAAAACATGTCGATGCAATGTTGGCAGAAGATGTCATTGAACCATCTGAAAGCCCTTGGTCTAATCCCGTCATTTTAACGCCTAAAAAAAATGGTGAATTGCGTTTTTGTCTCGACAGCCGTAAACTAAATTCGGTAACAAAAAAAGACGCGTACAATTTGCCTTATATCTCTGAGATTCTGGATAACTTGAGAGACGCTAAGTACCTAACTAGTTTAGATATATCTAAATGTTTCTGGCAGACGTCAATAAGGGCAGAGGACCGTTGTAAAACTGCTTTTTACATTCCGTCACGTGGAACTTTTCAATTTAAATCCATGCCTTTTGGTTTAACAAATGCTCCTGCGACACAACAGCGTTTAGCAGATATTTTATTTTACGGGCCCGAATTTGAAAACAAGGTCTTTTGTTTCGTTGATGACATCGTATGTGTGACAAATTCCTTTGAAAATCACATTTCACTTCTAATTAAAATACTTAACAAATTAAAATATGCAAACTTAACTATAAATTTAGAAAAATGTAATTTTTTCAAAGACAAACTTAAATATTTGGGCTATATAGTGGATTCAGAAGGTCTTCATGCAGATCCTGAGAAGGTAAAATCAATTACAAGTTATTCCACTCCGACAAATAAAAAAGAGGTACGTCGTTTTCTGGGTGCTGCATCGTGGTATAGAAGGTTCATACCCGATTTTAGTACTTTAGCGGCTCCCTTAAATAAATTAACTTCTAACGGCAAAAAGGCTCCACTGTTCGCATGGTCGCAAGAGGCGGATGTAGCTTTTAATAAATTAAAAAAATGTTTATCTTCTTCCTCGGTCTTATGTTGTCCCGATTTTGATCAGCCTTTTGAAATACACGCCGATGCTAGTGATTACGGCATTGGAGCTGTACTTTGCCAGGTCAAGGAGGGACAGGAAAGAGTCATAGCCTTTTATAGTAAATCCTTATCGGACCAGGAAAAAAATTACAGTGCTACTGAGCGCGAAGCGCTTGCTGTCTTATCTGCTATCGAACATTGGCGGTGTTATATTGAAAACGGAAAACAATTTATTGTGTACACCGATCATGCTGCTTTGAAATGGTTTTTAAAACTGAACAACCCTACAGGGCGATTAGCCAGGTGGGGAGTTCGTCTTTCCTCTTATAACTTTGAAATAAGACACCGTCGTGGTTCAGATAATATTGTACCAGATTTTCTTTCTCGATCACCTAATATTATGGATATCGATAGTAATCTCCTCCCAGATGGTAGTTCCTTATCTACTAATGACACTTGGTATTTGAATATTTTTAATGGTTGTTCGCAGTCTCCTACATCCTTTGTTGACTATCAAGTGATCAGTAATAAATTATATCGTTTCAAAAAGAGTCTTAATCCTCTTACCAGAGAATTTCAGTGGAAGGAAGTAGTTCCATCTGAACGGAGAAACGAAGTAATACTTCAGAGCCATTCCTCCCCTACGGCGGGTCATATGGGTATTTTCAAAACTTTCAAACGTTTAGCCCTCAATTATTATTGGCCTGGAATGTATTCCGATGTTGTAAAAGCGGTAAATTCTTGTGATAGTTGCATCGCACATAAGCATCAGAATCATGCAACTTTGGGTCTTATGGGTGAACCTAAGTCTTGTTCTAAACCTTTTCAAATGATAAGTATTGATTTGATTGGTCCCTTGCCTCCTACAAGGCAACAGAACAATTTTATTTTTGTCGTTTGTTGTTGTTTCTCAAAATATTGTTTACTTTTCCCTATTAAACGTGCGACTGCTGACGTAATAACTAGAATCTTAGAGGAAAAAGTTTTTCTGGTACATGGTATTCCATCTACCGTAGTACTAGACAATGGCAAACAATTTATAAGCGCAACTTTTAAAAACTTGTTAAGTAAATATAAAATTCCAAATTTACATTACACACCGTTTTATGCACCTCATGTAAATACGGTAGAAAGATATAATAAAACTATAATAACAGCTGTTTCTACGTTCATTTCAAACGATCAACGCATATGGGATACACTTATACCTAAAATTCAGTTCGCAATGAATTGGTGTAAAACCGGTTACTTCGTTTACTGCACGTAAACGAAGTAACCGGTTTTACACCATCTATGATCGTATTCGGGCGTGAAATGGTAACCTGTGGTTCTCATTATGTTTCTAGTAAATCTGATACTAATATAATTCATGAGCCACGTGATAGTTATGCTGAGTCACTAGGCTACTTATCCTCTATTTTCGAGAGAGTACAGGCAGCGCTAATAGGTGCACACAAGCGTAATTGTCATTCTTATAATCTTCGCCGTAAAACGGCAGAATTCAATGTTGGTGATATTGTTTGGAAACGTACCTTTTACTTGAGCGATAAGGATAAATATTTTTGTAAAAAACTCGCTCCTAAATTTATTAAATGTAAAATCGTAGCAAAAAAGTCTCCATTAGTGTACAAACTAGCAGATATGTCTGATAAGCCACTTGGCGAATGGCATATAAAGGATATTAAACAAATAAACTATAAACAATAATGGTATAAAAAAAAAAAAAAAAATTTTACCCTATGGTTCAGTGGTTAAAATTCTCATTGTCGAATCGGGTATACCATTTTGTTCGCTAATATTCTTCACGCTCATAATTCCTTTAGAATCACATCTACTAATGATGTCGAATTCTATTATTTTCAACTATACGATGTTGTTCATTCATTCATCTTGAAATGTGTCATGCCTTCTGTGTAGACGCGCACACCCAATACTACTTCGCTAACGCGCTACTTGGTAAACAAGTTGTTATACTTACATTTTTAGTTATATTTAGTTCCGTTAGATAAGAATGAGTTTCAATAATCTTCTTTAATTAGTAAAAATTCAATCTTAATAGGTTGCACGTAGTGTTATTTTTGAATGACATCATGACATTGTTATTGTATTGAATGCGTTTGGCTCGATCACTCCGGTTCTTTTCAATTTTATTTAGGTATCGTAACTTCATATTTTTTCTAGTTATTTTTTTTATATACACTTATTGTTCTGATTTCAGTAAAGCCGGATCGAGCTGCCGGTGCTGCTTAAGAACTGCTTCCTGAGGTCTTCCATGTCAGCCAGGAGCCGAATTTTTTAAGAAAAATTCTGCCCTAACGGAGGGGGTGTGTGACGTCGCAACCGCACGGCCACCGCAACCTCAAGATGCGCCCCCCACTGCAGACCCCTGTGGGGTATATAAAGGACCTGCGTGCGCGTCGCGCCCTTCTTGCCTGCGGTCACCAGCGCCGTGTTAAGTGTTCCTCACTTCGCTGCCCAGGACTTACCAAACCACTTACCTACCTACCAACCTACGCCTTGAGACTACCTTGTATTTAATAGATATAAATATATAGAATAATAATACCTTTGTTAATCTATCGATTGTTTCTATTTATTCTGCCTACCTAACTAGTCATTTGTAGACCACGTTACACAAGTAATAGGTACAGAAATAAATAACATATTTAAATTTTATTACTTTGATTACATTTTTATTTTAAAATGTCATAAAATGATATCAACATCTTAAAGTTAACATTGATAAATAGTCGCATTTCGTACTAATAAATTGGTTTAACATGAATTCAATTTATTTACAATGATTGTCTTATTATTGTCATTAATATTATTTTATTCATAAAATAAGTTAAAATTATGACATTAAACTTCAAAATTTGACTACGATAAATAAAATAAAATATGTACATTGATGAAATTATAATAACGCGGTGTAAGAATACTTTTATTTCTAAATTATTGTTTTTTTATTGTCATTGCCTTGTTTATATTCATAAATCATGCATTCATTCTAGATTTAACCAAACAGAGTAAATAATTAAGTTTTACATAAATATTTTCATATTAATATTTAAATTACATGTTTTATTATGTATAGTCATGCAATATTTATGTAAATACAGTATATTGTCGAATCCAAATTAATAGCAATACAATTTTGCATATTTATGTTTATTACTAATACACGTTCATTCATTTTTACAGTAGAATCGATTCTTATCAAAATTCATTATATTCGCCGTAACGCTATTCCTACAATAAATTCTTTCTCGTTACTTACATAAGACTACATCATTATGAAGTCCAAAAGGAACTTCGCTTACTAATATTTTATTTATTATAACTCATAGACATGAATGAGCCGAATACATTACATTAATATACTATCCGGAAGACATAAATTTATTATTAATAACATTAATTTTTATTTCTAACATATTATTGTTTATAAAATTAATATATTATTATGTATTAATTGTCCAAAATTGAACGTATGCTATTGTATAATTTAAAACAATATTAGAAATCAATATAATACAACTATTTAAATCTGTTTGAATCTCTTTATTTTACTTGACATATAAAAAAAAACTTTCTTTAATACTTTAAATGACTTAAAATTTGGTCATTGATTTTCGTTGTCTTCGATACCTTTACATGTTAGGTATCGTAAGAATTAAAATTTATATTTGGAATATTTAAAAAAATAGTAAAACTATGTCTATACAATGCAAATGATGTAAAATTTTACGTCTATTTTTAATGCTGGTCTCTATTAAACACTACAGGCTATTGTCTTAACAATGGTATTGTCACATACAAACTTTATACGCACTAGCTTTATTATTATCATATTTTTCATTCATAAATATTAGTTACCTTCATAATTCATGCCATAATTACTGTATAGTTAGAATTGTATAGAATAATAATAGTATGAGAATAATAAAATGTTAGCTAAACGGAGTTTCTAAAACCTCAATACATTTTCAATCCGTTACAAGTCTATCGAATTCCACTTTCATTTTATTTATAAATATACGCCGTTTGATATGATAATAATGATATATTCAAAAATTTGTCGTTACGTAATTTTATTATCAACAGCTATTCCAGAAAAGATAAGAACAGTCAAGCCTTATCTCTATCCATGGGGTTCGTACTTTATTGTCTTCATTAACATTTTAAGGCTGAAACTCATTACTTTTATTCATTAACTGCCACCGATAATGTTTTTTACATAACAATATTAACATCGAGATCCACTAAAACGTTTACAACAACCTCAAATACGTACCTTATACATATAAAATTCAACAGCCATGTTTTTATCACTACATGTTAACGCTATTTAAAAAATAATTCAGAAATCTAATTTCTTTCTATACAATGATTTTTATTAGCGTAATAATGGATATAAATGCGTGAATTTTACTGGCGTTGCTGTAGACTACGTAGTGTCTAGTGAGACCAGGTGTGGGTCTGACTTTTTGCTTCTCGGGTCTCTGAGCGTATTCATTATGGTGTGTATTATTGAGTGGATTGAAGGCATTGTAGAAGTTCAATGCGTTATTCAGTTCAGCCTGACGCAAGTCGGAGTCTAGTGCGTTTTGACTGTTGCGGTCCTGTTGTTTCTTTGGGTATCGCTTGGGTGGTCGTGTGGTCGCCAACGTAGTTGTGGTCGGCCGCGGAGTTGTTGTTGTGGTCGTTGTAGTTGTTGTTGTGGTGGTCGTGGTCCGTGGCGGCGTTTCTGTTGAAGAACAGAAGTGATGTGATTAGTTTAAGTCTTAATATGCTATTCATAATGTCACCACATGAAAATAATAAAAAAAAACACTTGCAAAAAATATTTTAGTCACTTAGGTACAAGTAACATTATTCAAATAATTTACGGTTAAAGTATAATATATAATAATATTTTTATCGTGTTTTTTAAATTATATACAGACGACTGACCTTTCAAAATAATGACGCCTTCAGCTCTCCCGTAGGCATTGGCAGCTGAGCACGTGTATTCACCGAAGTCCCCCTTCTTCAACTGGTTGATAACGAGGGTCATTCGTAAGGCGTACTCGTTCAAAACCTCCTCCGTTATCACGTATTTTGAACTGTTTAGCAGCTTGCCACCTAAAGAATAAAAACATGGATACTTAAGTATTGCATACTGAAACAGTGTAAATAGAATCGATATTTTCATATTATCCAAATTTATGAATACATGCAAAACAATAAAATTAAACACTAGATCTGTCAAATATTAATACAAAATTGCCCTGTTTGGGCGCCAATGTCCCACGTTGGGTGCCAATAACTACAACGTGGCTAGGGTTGCCAACCGTACTCTAAAATAGAGTATTGTACTCTATATCATGTAAGCGTACTCTATATTCTATAACATTAATAGAGTACGCTGAAATACTCTTTTTTACACATTCTTACTTGACATATAATCGTATGGAAAAACCCATAATCAAAACCAAAAATCAATTATTTACTGTTCATTATGTTGGTACCCCCAAAAAAATTTCCTCCAACCACATTCGGAATGATGAAAAATTGTTATGTGCGGCAAAAAGTACAAAAAAATACCTTTTTAAAAATTTAACATAAATGATACTCTTTTTTTTAAGTCCATACTCTTTTTTACCTTCTTTGAAATCAGATATACTCTTTTTCTTCTGAAAAAAGTTGGCAACCCTAAACGTGGCGCCCATTTTCATTTGGTTTCGTTTAGTCAAATGTGATTCAATTTTACGTTTACTAAATTCTTGTACATTTTGTGAAAAAAAAAGAGCTGGTTACTATTTACTATTTACTTTCATAAGAGAGTGTCAAATGGGGTAGTATAAGAGAGAAAGATACTCAGCAGTGGGATAAAGTGTATGATAATTATGATGATTTGTTTTTAATCTTACCTGTCTGAGATTTGCCACGTTGCCAGGTGTTAAGTGACTTGGGAGAAGCTTCTACGTAACACTGGAGAGTAACTTGCATATCTGCTGCACGCAACACGACTGGACTACCCACTCGCACGATCGGCTCAACTGCACATAACAACACAATATTTTAATACTGTTATAAATACCACTTACCTTACTAACCACTAACCTTTATTTAGATACAAAATGTTAGATTGACTAGCATAGCATAACGCATAAAGAAGAACGTATTACCGATGTATTATTTTGAATAATTAAAATAAACCAAATAAGGTAAACAAAGAAATAATCAAAAAAATTTACAACGCCGCAATTAAGTTCGCTCGAGTCACCACAGGTTTTGAAATGGGCAAGTTTCTTGCAGACTGGCACTAACTTATATTTTTTTTTTGTATTGTAAGATATCACAAATATCTTATTTTATTACAATCTAGCCCATAAGGCTAATTAGTAATTCTATTTTAACCTAAATTAATATGTAAACATTAATCTAAGAGGAACACTTTACTTAGTTTTTATTAAGGCGAAGACACTTTGTTCATGTTGACTTTTGAACTATCACTGTTTTTGTTTGTAGTTTTTCACTTAATCACTAACACTAACTAACTCATATGATTTTGTCCGTTTAAGTCTTTTCACTATGTCCGTATTGTCGTAACTAACTTATATGAATAAGCGTATTTTATAGCTATCTACAAACTTTGATATGTACGGCTATTTTTATGCTCTAAAGTTAGGCAAATATTCAATGACTTTTCTGTGTTATACACTTACACATTTGCAATGCTATTCAGCACCCAAATTAACATCTTACATTCGCCTTGTAATACCTGACATTTACGTTTGGTTTGAACTAGTCAGGCATGGTCTATTGGCTAGGCGCTCACGTTGTGTATTGCTAATCCTTAAGCTTTGAACCTTCATAGGCTAACAAGTTTACATAAGCTACAGATGTTCTCACAAACCCGACCTATACTTTTCTTTAACTACTTACTTTTTTTGCTACAACGCAAGGTTTGATTTGTTACTTGCAAATTTTTAAAGACAATTCTTAAACGTTAACAAAGCTTTAAAATAAAACTAACAATAACTGTTTTTTTTTTAAGAAGAAATATTGTCCCAAAACATGTTCTGCACAAAAACACTGTAATGTATTAAATTTAACACCTTAAGATACATTTTGTTTAATTTTAATTAGTGACATCATATTTAAAATACATTTTTACCTAAATTCAATAATGTTCTAGTAAATTTGTTTTTTGTTTCTAAACTTTCTATAGTACCATGAAACAATTTATAAAACCAATGCATTGCAAATTTGAGTAGTCTTTCAGCAAACCTTAGAATTATTGAGGAAAAGAGTTAAATATGTTTGATAAATTTTGTTTCAAATGTTTTGCTATCCGTTGAATGTAATTTTAAAATATATTCAGAAAGGTTGTAACACACTGCTATAACATCAACTATCTCATGGCTGGTATAAATTTGTGTACACTAATCACTGAGAGTATGTACAAATGTGATACGGAACGGTCAGTATAACGGTGCTTACCACCAACATTTAGGTCACAAGCTAAATTAGAATAACCTCTCTCTAGTTTCACGGTATTTAATATTAGCAAACATTCAATTTAGAATTTATGAAGTTAGTTAAACTATTGAAATAGTCGGTACGCAAATATACAGTGTATTTTAGACGATTTTTGTTTGAACTATTGGAAATATCGTACCAATATTTATTCGTTAAACCGTATATCCTGACAGTTCAAGTCAATAGACCCGTATATGATCATTTTTGTTTTTTACAAGCACTTTGATGCTATAGTGAGGGTGTCCGTAGAATGTCACCTTTGACCTAATTTTGGCTGTAATAAAGAGTTCGGTAAAAAAAACTTGTAGCACGTAAAAAATCTCTAAAAAATAAACTGTTATATTTTCAATGGCATGCAGGATAAATTCTCACCAGTTTGGAATAATGCGAAAATGCGAAAAATGCTCAAAGGAGTTCAGAGTCTTTCGAGGAAACTAAAACTGCATTATTGGTTATTCGAAAAATCCACATCCCAAGGCAAGCTTTTAAGAAATAATGCAGCTGAAGCAACATTATGATGTAAAAAGTATCTATAGAAGTTATTCTAGGGATTAGAATGAATAGCAAAAAGAAAAAGATAAATAGCATGATTATTAGATGAAACGATATTTCTTTTATTTTATTTTTAGTTTCAATAAACATATTCTAATTAATAAGAATTAAGTATTTATATATCAGTTAATAAAAAATAACAAATGACTATTGACGTTTAAATGTTAATCTACTAACATTTTCACTCATACATCATTTAAGTATGTATTTTTATTTTGTTACTGTTGTACCCAATTCCAACTAGTTTGTTCTATTTACAAACCTTATTTTCAAAATGCACAGTTATTTTGAAATTACTCCAAATATCAAGTTAAATCAGTTTGACCCCACTTAAGTGGGGTAAAATGGAACTTTGCGATTCAAGCTTACCAAAAAATTTGTACACTTTACTCTCACATTTTACCTTTTCTTTTTCCTCTGACACTCAAAGGTTCGCTGGCTAAAATCTACTTTTTTTGATTTCAGTTAAGTTCACCTTTTGTCATCACCGGACTATTATTGTTTATTTAATATAATAAAAGAACAATAAATTAATAAGTGAAAATAAAAAACAAAATCAAATTCTTATGTAAAAATTTTACAATTAAAATATGATTATTTTACAATAAATTTATGAAATGATAAAGATACTTACACAATACAGCGATCTCATATCGCCGGTTCTTGGAAGGCGGTATCCCATTTGCTGCGATGCAGTGATACGTCCCCATGTCGGTCCGCTGGAGACCTTTCAGCGACAGAGTTGAGCCCACAAAGCTCTCCACCACTGTATCAAAAATATTAATTTCAACATGATACAATTATTGAACAGATAACATTCAGACGTTACGTTATTTTTTTTGTAATTTAAGGAATTATATATGTTTTTAATCTTGCGCAATTTGAGGACATTTTTCAAAAATTACGAATGTTGACGTTCGAAATGACTTGCATCATTCCATTCACCAGTCGGCTCGTGACCACGAATGATGCAAGTCATTTCGAAACTCCGAGCATAGGTATTTAATTACCTTTATAATAATACGCGATTTAGACCCGCTGTCTAATTTTTAAAGGACTATGTCTATCATTTCTACTTTTTATAAACATTATCTGTCTCTATGAAATATTATGTTTTCGGTTTACATAATTATCATAATAGATTGCGTTTCCTTGTGAGTATGATTCACAAGGGAACGCAATCTGGAAAATGTATAAATATATGCATATTTAATAAAAATATGTAAACATTCATTTAATAATGTTTTTTTAGCCCGTGTTTATTTACCTTGTCCGTAAAATAAATGCATCAATCTTTTTTCAACAGCATTAATTGTATGCGGTGGCGTAAATATTTCACGCCCAATAAACTTTCATTTTGCATCATTACAGTTTAAGTGTAGTCTACACTTTGTTATTTTTGCATCGTATTTAGGTATGAATTAGAACTATATCATAACATATCACAATGTCACACCTATAATGCCAAGAAGGGAGTGGCAGAGGTGTACAACACCCAAATTTCACCTGTTATGTTTAGGTCCCATGGGATAGGGGATGAGCCTATTTCCATCCACCGGGCACAATTGCAACTCTGTGCTGCTATTAAGAATTTCCTGACGGAAAATTCACAAACAACACTTTGCCCGACCCGGGAATCTAACCCAACATTTCGTGGTTAGAGGCACATACGCTAACCACTAGACCAACGAGGTAGTTGAATTAGGACTATAAAATTCCAAAATGTAATATATCGTTCTAAAACACGTACACAAAACGCCAGTAGAACATCTTTAAGGTCATTGGCACCCACATGTCATTATAACACAGCACTGCAGGCTATGTGCCTCCGAAACGTATTCTGCACATCAAACAAACTAGCACTTCGAGTTATAAATAAAGCTAAATGTGTCTTACATGAATATATTTACTAAAGCGGCAAAATCTGGGTTCATATTTATTACTACAATTTTAGAACGGAATGCTCCACACTCAGGATTTCATAACAATTTGGTTACAACTGTATATTTTTGTTAATAATACGGCACATATTCCTTTAGCACTTTCTTGTAGTCATTTCAAAACCGAGTCTTTAGTTGCACCGTCCTATTCAATATCGAGTTCAATCAAAGGATTCTAGATGAGTTCAAAGCCCTAGAAATATAACTCCAGAGATGTTATTACCACCTTTATTAAGTTGATCACAGATTGTAAGCTGGTAGTGGATACGTGGTCTCCTATTGGCTAAACCTGGATTCAACGAAAGGCGTGATTTTATATAAAATGTAACGTAGATGTGGTTTTCTCACAAAGCCAGGTCAGCGAGCTTTGGGCGGATAAGCGGTGTTTACATACTGAGACTTCTCCATTTCTGGAAAAGCGACGTTAAATCGCAAAGAGCTATTGTTATACAAACCGAAATCTAATGCGAATAAAAAACATAGCTCCTAACTGCATTTAACCTAAAAGTAATAACGGTTGAACTCTTGGTCATTAATATGGCCACTGCGTTCGTTATGTCACACAATTAATTTGTAATTAGCTTCAGAAGTTAGGCTAAAAGCTGTCCCAAAACAATTAGAAAAAGGTTAGTCCGAAGTTGGTAAATGTAGTTTAAATGCCTATAATGCGATACGAGCGGTCATTGTCCCAAGCAACTGAGGTTCCTGATATTGAGACCTAAATGCCTGCCTGAAAATAGTATTTTTCACAGAAAATTCACTGTTCAATGTCTTGAATGGCAATTTTTTATTCAATACAAAAATTCTACTCGTGTATCAGTTGTAAACTATATATAAGTCTACTTTTTTCCTTGGAAAATGACAAAACTTTGCGTTATAAGTTAAAAGATAAGGATTATTCAGATGGAGTGGGATACACAAATGTGATTTAACCACCAAATTAAACCGTGATGTTTCCGATCCACTAATCACAGTAGACCACTTTAATCAAAATATTGCTGCAAAGCAATTCCCTATTTCATGATGGCTGTCAAATTAAATTTAAATGGCAATAATTTATTGCTTTATTATAGCACACGACCCCCCGCTAAATCCAGGGCGGAGACATAAAATATTGTTAGTACGTAACGCGAACAATATCTGAAGCGGAGAGCTTGTATGAAATTGTGTTTTATTAAGGGGTTATAAAGTTTGGTAGCGACATGTCGTTGGCAACTTGTTACTCCAGACGTCGGCCCTGATTCAGCAATTCCAGCGTTATTATTTCTCCAAGACTAATTGTTTTCCGATTTCATTCTGGCTCAACAATTTTCTGCTGCTAAACATATTTTAATTGGTGAACGTTTTATTGAGCTACAATTTAACTTGGAGTGTGAGTTGTTTAATTTACTGTTGATACTGCCAATTTCGGTTGCCAAAAATCTGTTGGTGCAAATTAATTCACATTCAGTTTAACTTAATAGTTTAATACGTTACTTTTGTAAAAATAAGAAGAACCTAATAATTTATTTATTTTATTTATTACTCTATTGCACCAACCCTTTCTCCAAACATTTTGCATGTTTGTCTCATTTTATGTTCGTAAATAAAATATTTTGGGTACGAGGCCTGACAGTGACTTATTAAGTTTCGATTAAATCCTCCATGTGAGTATTGGTTTTAATGCCTCAGTCCTTCCTGTAGGCGCGTCTTAGACATCTATACATAATAAGTTCCATGCATAATTGTTCATTTATCTATTGAAACTGCGTTCCTTATTACTCTTTTAGTAGATTTTTTATAGATCAACTATTGATTTTGCTGTATGCACATATGTGTTTACTTTTATTGTAATCATGATTTTAATGTGTTTTGTGTACCTAAATTTTAATAATACCATCTGGATAAATACAGAATCCAAATGTCCTTGAAAAGAAGCATTCTGCAAACTAGAATCTAATTCCAACATGAGACTACAATGCGAGCTATCCTAAGCACTAGATCTTCATACTTCGTTAAGCTATTTCAACAATGCAACGTTTTATTATAAACGAGCCTAGTTAATTAAGTTGGAAGCACCGAGGCGCCCCCTAGCGATGATAAGTGATATACCCCGACGATATATTCACTTACTTCATGAGGTTATTATTGTTTCACGTCCACATGTTGTGAACAATGGTATTCATTTGTGGTTATATCTAAGCTATTGTCTCCCTACTCAATACTCCAGTAATTCTCACTGTTATATTAACTAGTTTAAGGACTGACGTCAGATGTCTCCGTTTTGATTCGTGTTGTAATAGCTGTTTTGTAGTTTTGTGATAAGCTATGCGATTTAAATTAATAGATTTATCTGCTTTTTGCACAAAATAACTTCATTCAAGGTAGTTGGTGAATATAATGAAACTGTTTATTACACAACTCATTAAAACTACAAGATTTTTTTTAAAACACATTAAACTGAACAATGAATAAATGTATGTTCAGTTTAATAATTCAAGACTTAATAATTTCTACTGGTGGTAGAGCTCTTGTGAATGAGCTCGAGGGCGGCAGCACCACCGTCTCACCTTTAACCTACCGCCAAATAGTAGTGCTTCCATTACTGTGTTCCGGTTTGGTGGTGAGATCAGGCCCTGAAATTACTGGCACATGAGGCATAACACCGTAGTCCTCAGCTGCAGCGACGCATCTATAATCTGCTTTTGTGGATTGTTCATGTCCATGGGCTGTACTCCACTTACCATCAGGTGGACTACACGTTCGTTCGCTGTGGGCGTAGTATAAAAAAAAACTTGTCTTTTCAAGACAATCGAGGCAGTTATTATCAAATGAACGGCGTATAATAATAATAAATAATAAATATTCCACAACTCAGACACAACGCCATCTAGTCCCAAACTAAGCAGAGCTTGTATTATGGGTACTAAAATAACTGATACTAATACATAATATATACTTTTTCTTTTGTAAATACATACTTATTATACATAGAAACACCCAGACTAAGACAAACCCCCATAAGTATAAGTAAGTAATCAGGATGCTGTTAAAAAAATATTGAATAACATAATACACTTATACGGTCGTGAGGCTTTTACGGGGTATTTTATTAACTGGATACGCGTGAATGCGGTTTTTACGTAACAATATTAAATTGTTTTAATTATAAATCAGTCTTCAAAATTCACGTGACTTATTTCAATAATTAATTAAAATATAAATTAAAGTTACGTGCTCACGTATGATTCAGTAGATTCCACGAGAAGAAATTCCATGCCTTCATGATTGAAATTCCTGTTGAATTCGGAATTAGTTTTTGAAGCAACTTTTCATAAACACATGAGCTAGACGCTCTTTTGTTTATGTCCTTTTGTGATATCAAAACGCTTATTCCAACAGACATAAAAAGGTATAAATGTTAAGGATACTAAAGAAATACGTAAAAAATGTATCAAATGATGTTCCGTTGTCTCTGCTTATCCCAACGAACATAGGGGTGATATTATGTATGTATGTAAAATCAATACGGAAATCTTTAGTATGAAGGGGGCGTTCCATTCGCCATTTAGGGTCCATTCCATTTAAACGTGTCGAAAACTCCCCATAGCACCGTTTTATCCGATACGATGGTTAATAAAGATAAATAACTGTAATCTCGCAAAGGGTACGCGAATGGTACAGTTAGTAACGGAAATCGTTACACAAAAAGCAAAATAAGAACTTTCATATTATCAAAGTGAACTTCTATGCATTTGAATATCGTTGTACTTGTTTTGTTACTTGGGGTGCATGAAAGGAGCCTCCCCGAGTGACGTACACAACAATTCCCTACGTCCAGTGCACCCTGGGCAATTCGCGAGATCTTAAAAGCGAATTGGCTATCCGTTCACCACGATGGCAAGTCAAAACCTTGACCACCTTACTGACTGTTCAAAATGCCCTACCACCTGCACAAGAGAGGCGCTCATTAACGCCGACGAGAGCGCTATAACAGTGACCCCTTATTGGACCAATCAAATTTGACTCAGCCATCGACACGACGAAGAAGAAGAATCTTTGTACTTGTTTTGTTTTAGTTCCTAGATATTTAAAGAGGTCGAACATTTATCAGCATTGAATTGATAACAAATTTCGATTGAAAAATCATCCGTCCTTGCACACTTTAGTAATCAAATAGACGAATCACCGAAATATAAATAAAGTTATATCGTTTGATGCCGATGGTCTAGTGGTTAGAGTATGCACCTTTCCCCACGAGATCTCAGGTTCGACTTCCGAGTCGGGTTATTTGTGAACTTTCCGTCAGGAAACTTACAATAGCAGCACGGAGTTGGAATTGTGCCCGGTGGATGGCGATAAGCTCACCCGCTATCTCATAAGACATTAACATAGCAGGTGAAATGTGGGTGTTGTACACCTCTGTCAAACCCTTCTGGGTAAAATAGGCGTGATGTTATATTATCGTTTGACGCGTTTAATACAGTCAACTATGATACTTACACAGTATTTATGTACACCAGTAAGTATGATGTACCATTTTTGTGTGTTCAATAATGTACAGAGAGCAAAGCAATTAGTTTTGCAACGCAAAAATTTTACATCTTAGTGAAGACTGACTGCAATAATTATATGGATGTGTGAGTTACATACCTAACTATACTAAAGCCTACGAAACTAGATAAATTTATGTTATTATAAATCACACAAATATAAATTCCATTGCTTTGTTATTTAAGTTGATTTTCGTATAATAAAAACTGTTAAAAATGTCCTTAAACAATCTCAAACGCAATAAAAAATTGACTTTATGGCATGTGAATTGGGTTTATAATTGTAAATCATGAAAAATATCTTGTTTTGTTGTCTGAAGTATAGTTGGGAATAAGTTGGGCAGATACGAACACAATTTATAATGAAAATGAAAAATGATCAAACAATGACTCATATGTAAATATCAGTGTTGCTATATCGATAGATATATGTGAAAAAAACTAAATTTAGAATTTTGTTACAATAAAAAAAAGTCTCAATAAGCAAATTATCAACTGAATTTAAAATTGTTGGACGATAAATATAGATTTTTCAAAAATTAGACAACGGGTCTGAATCGCGTAATTATTATAAAGGTAAATAACCCGTTGTCTAATTTTTGAAAAATGTACTCAAATCGCGAAAGTTTAAAAAGAAAAATATAGAGTTGTAAAGGCACATTGTTATAATGTTTTATTCTATAAAATCTTTATCAGATCTCAGTGCCAGATTTGTTAACTGTTTGATAAGCAACAGAAGCAAACAATGTTCATTAGCATTGCCTGTCTATACTGACAAAATCTTTGCTTTTCTGTTATTAATGAACAAAAACAAATTTCAATAATACCGTTCGGAGCCGGGTACCCACAAACGAGGAAAACGAGAACAGTAGAAAAAAAGAAAACGTGAATAGCCTGTGCGAAGGCAATTCTTACATATTTAGTGAAGCGTGTTTAACATGTCCAATTAATACAAAGGCAGAGCCGGCTCCACCACTCTGTTAACTATTACAACCACCCTCCGTTTACAGAGGGCCGCCAGTCTTTTGTTTACGCTTAATGGCTTAAATAAAACGGGTCAAATTCGTAAAACACCGCACCGAAAAGGTTTTAAATAGGCCAGTGGGGACTGGCAATTTTAGGCCTAATACATTTATATTAAGGTATAAATTAGTACACGGATTACAGCCATTAGAAATACAACTGTGTGCGTATGTGTTAAAATGACTGGCCCTTTAATTGCTTAAGCTCCTATGTCTTTTCACCTAGTGTTTTGCATACGCCGTAAAGGGTATGTCATTATAACTATGCGAGATAACAACCTTTTGTCAGGACAGTTTCCACTAAGCCGTTCGTTTAATTTCCTGACCGAAACCCGGATTGCTGTAATATTTTGTTTAAGTAGTAATTGAGTTCTTTGAACACGTTTTTTCCGCGGAAATGAATTCCAGGCGTGAGCATCAGGCGTCGCTTTCTTTTGTTTCATGTTGACAGCCCCCAATTTTTATCGTGGAAAGAATACTTTCATTGAATTAAAATATTACGTGAATATTTTACAGAATGATTTATTGTACCGAATTATAGGTTTCATTAAAGCATCGAACGAAAAAATATATATTTTGGAATAAAATAAATCAGTTTAACCACCTATTACAGTAGGCGTTACGCATTTAACGTGGTCGCACCGCCTTTGTAAATAATTCGTTTATTTTGCGATAAAAGAGGAGCGAATTAATATTAAATGATTACACGTACACGCTCAGCCTATTCCATCATTATTCAGACGTCAGGCGGTGAACATGACGTACATTTATATCGAATTGGAATTTCGTTCCAATATCTTAAGGCAATATCTTAATAAATCCCATAAAACTCCAATGTTTTAACCGCGCCAGCACCTGCGCCCGCTCCAGCCGGGCTTTGAATGCAAAATTAGTCTTGTTTCTTTTTTACCACTTAGCCGGATCTCACTGATGCGAATAAAATTCAACGGAAAATTGACGTCTTATTTTTTGCTTTTTGAAAATGTGTTGATTATGTTCTATTTGCAACATTTGAAACGCAGAGAAATGAGATACAGTCTCGCTGGTTTTTGTAGTGGAGAAGCGAGCTCTCGTAAACACTCGTTTTTAATTAAATTTGAAACGAATAGCACTAGTTAACTTAAGAGTTGCGTAGAACTGCAGAATATTCTGATATTATTCAGTGTGTTTTTCTCTTGGGATGTTGGGTTATTTTTACATGAAAAAAGGCAGCGCGTCAATCAATCACTGTCGCATGTAAGCCTATCAAGGAATTAAAACTCTCTGAATCGGAAGAATTTAGATCATATATCTAAATTCTTCAGCCACATCAATAGGAGGGAAAAATTCTTTCTATATAATAACATAACCGAACTTTTGACAGTAGAAGTACAGATTTAGATTGAGTTATGCGATAAGCTTAGTAGATTACGAATTAAAGTCACTAAGTATGTTGAATGAGTCATCATTTTTTAATGACAAGTTTATAGTAAACAACAAAATATTTTGATAAATAATTGAAAATTCTAACGTCTGATTTTTAATTATAAATTATACAATTAAAGAACCTCTGTCTTATAAATCAATGGTAACGTTTTGTTGAAATTAAAAGAATTCGGACAGGAAGGTAACCTAACTCAATCTGTTAGATCTTTTTTTGCTACTTACAAGTAAAAAGACATGCATTACCCTCACCTTTTAACTCCTTTCCATTATCATCTCGGAACACAATGCTCCTTCCACCAGTACGTTTCCAGGACACATTTGGCGGAGGCACTCCGGTGGCTGTGCAGCGAAGCTCTACGGAGCCTCCCTCTGGAGCACTGGCTTCGGATCCGTCGTCATCGGCGATGTCGGGTGGAATCACCACTGAGAGGTGACCCATCTGAGTAGGAATAACATGAGTGAAATTAGCAAGCTGGTAGATAACCACAGACCTGTATATATAGATAGATGCGATGAGTGTACGTACAGTGAACCAACGAGTTAAGTATGCAGGGCAGAACTTTTTATTTTATTTTATTTTTTTATTTTATTTATTAGGGATAAACAAACAGTTACAACATTAAGAGCAAATTAAAAAATTTAACAAATTAAACAGTGATTAAATGTGCACTCACAACGTTATCCACAAAATATAAGTAAAAAAAAATTGGTGACATATTTGCAACTTAAAATTAAATAATATGAAGAAAAGAAAACAAAACAATAGGCAAAGAATGCGAACACCTCCAGTTATTCCTTAATTTGCTTGATATTTTCTATTAATGTAGTTCTAAATACGTTAGCGCGCATGGCAAATATATCTAAATCTGTAAAATTATCATTATAATTTTGACACAAGCGTCGCAAGGGTGCTCGAACTCCAGCATTAGTTCTGCAGGGTGGTACAGCAAACAATGGACGTGTGCGCACTTGTCGCCTTATAACTTCTAAGTCATAGTAAAGACTTACGACACCAGTTATGGATAAGTGAGTTACATATCTAAATAGTGGGTATATTACACTTATTAAATATGTTATTCACACATGCATATCTATTGCAGTCAGTTTGCACTATGGCATAGAAGTTTTTGCCCTGCATACCTAATTGCTTGGCCCACTGTACTTCGCGTGCCAATGGTGGACCCAGGACGTTAAATTTCCCAGTACTAAAATGTTCGCATAACATGATTCATTTACTTGGTTCCATACACTTAGATGGACTTACCCTATCTATCTCTATATACATATCTGTGAGGATAACATGTACCTATATAGAATATTGTTTATCAAAGACAATATAGACAAAGTATACTTGATTCTCCAAATGCTTATTGATCCCACCGAAAGAACCTCACGCTAAGTTTTCATATAAAACCTCACGTTCACGCAATGTGACTTCGGTATTGCTAGAATCAACAGCGGCAACAAAGCCTTTTATTTTATTTATTAATTTATTCTAACGAGTAGTTCTTGAAATTAGTGCGTACATATAAGCAATTTTTCAGATTTTAATCTTTATAAAGTTTAATGTCATATTAAATACTTATCCAAAAAAAACTCATTTACGACGGTGTGCATAAAAAAAATTATACCTCGTCCACAGAAATCATATTCAGTCGTATGATTGGTTAATTGCCACAGAAAACAACAGACTATAAACCTTTAAATAAAAAACGTACTTTAATTTTGACGAGTCCATCATACCATTAAACGAAAAATATATTTTTGATTCGAAATTCAAATCGGAGGCTAAAAAATATTTGAGAGGCAATCTATCGTGTTTGGAAACAGAAATGGATCGGGATTGTTAATTGACATGGTTTTAAATTTGAGGCGTTATATATTTATCAGCAGAAGTCAATGTTGACTGTTTTAGCTATACAATGGACAATATTACTGAAAGCCACCTAATGTCGTTCAGATGATGATTCGAAATGGACGGCTCTAATTGGTCGAGAATAAAACTCAGCTCCCAAGATATAACTCGGATGAGGAGTCAAAATATACATTATGGTTGATTACATTATTGAATGATGTTTTGAATGATTTGATAGACAAACACGTTCATTATTATTAAATAAAGATAGAGATAAATTTGGATGTTTTACATTAGATAGAACGCCAGAAGCAATTACACTATCCAGTGGTCCCAATGACAAGGCCAAATAAACACATTCACTCACACAAGCACACCCAGTCTCGGAACAAATATTTGCGAATTACACAAAGATTTGTCCCATGTGGGGATCGAACCCACAACACCAGTGCAGTGGAGAGCGGCGAGACGACCGCTTAAACCACTACACCACACGTGCAGACTCGATTCGATGCCGAATTTTCCAGTGGAGCGAGCGAATGAATGAGTATCGCTTAGTTTTATACCTATTTGTGAATAAGGATAGCCAAGTTTCAAGTGCCAGTAATTCCTGGACATATGCTCACTAAACTAGATCATACAATACAAAATAAAACAATAATTAAATAATATGTATGTTAGTCTAAGGTATTTATGTATATAGGCCTTGATGCCTGCAATAAAATGATTTGATTGATTGATTGATAGTAGCGAAAGGTGGTGATGTGTTCCGCGCGCGCCTTTCTTGAAGGAGGAGGGTTAGGCCTTCCAAAATGACGGGCCGCCAAGTTGCACGGCGGCTGAGTCTCGTGGGTGTCAGCGTATGCGCGAGCGATACCTGGCACCCCCGCAAAGTCTTGTTGTTGACGGAACACACTGGGTTTTAGTCCGTGCAACTTGGACATAACCACTGACTCTGCCCGGATCAGTGGTATGCGTCAGGCATTTCCGAGTATAAAAAAAAAAAAGGTAGACCACAATTATCGAAAAAAGGATTGCCTTCAATTATTTTAGACCAGTCTTAGTATTTTGTTGCCCTACTTGTTAACACACCCTACCCAATTTAAATGACACACAATCAACATAACAGGACATCAATGCAACATTACTTTAAGCAGCATAAAAAAAAGTTCGTCAGTTATTTTTAATTATAATTCTCGCTACAAAGGAGGTGAATCGCGGCGAGTGATTGCGTATTTTAATTAGATACATTTTACGTAAAATGAAAGGCGTTAATAAACTCGTTCATTTCGCAGCGAGTATATCAATTAATTACCATAATAAAGAACACACGGGTCTGATAAAATTTTATCCCAAACCTATTTTTTCTGAGATAAATGCTTTTTAATTAATTGGAAAAGCTGTTAAATTTTACGCTTTTAATTATTCTGTGCTTTTTATGTTTTACTTCTAGTAGAAACGTTAATCATGTATGTCATCAAATACTTTAATTACTGTCCAATTTGATTTCTAACTAGTTGCGTCAGATTGACAATATTTTATGTAAAACAATACATAGCCCTGATAAGTACAAAAATATCTGACCATAATATTAACAAGAACCTTATACGAGTTATATCCATAGTGGATGTTTTAATATGGTGGTCTGTCGGCTGTTTAGCATACTCTCCGTGTTACGAAAGAAGCTCGATTTTAATCAACACATACCCATTCACAGACATCCGTAAAACATGGTATTTACGGATGTCTGTGAATAGGTGTGTGTGTGTGTGAGTTCAACAATGATACAATAATAGGTCATTACTTTGCCACATATAAACTTTTAGTAGTTATTTTGTATTACAACCCGAATAGTCTCTGAACTTAATTTGAAATAGAGTTGAAAATAACGACCTGTAATGTTTCAATGTAACCTGATCATAAAATGTAGCGTTAATGGAATGAGATGAAGTTAAACTCGTTAAAGGAAATTTAATGCAGCGTAGCAAGACAGGACTGTAGCAACGTAGCGGCGTAGCATTCAGTGCTACGAACACGTAGCACGGCTACAAATTGGTACACGGGCAATGTTTGTTGAAGTCAATTAAGTTGGCTACGGGCTATAAAAAGTGGGAGCTATTTGAAGTTGCACGCAACTCGACACAACGATATTAATCGGGACATTACTGAGATAGTTGCACCGGACCTCTGTAGACAAAGGAAAACACGGCCATTACAACGCGTTCTCGCTAGAAAATAACTAAGCTTATATCTGCGAGCTGGATAAAGGAAATTGACTTTTATACTAGTGCTATGAAGGAATAAGTAGTTTAATTGTTATTTTGCGCATAAAAACTTACTCCAATATGAAAGTTTCACCGTACGAACCGACGTAAATTCAACTACATTTTGCTGGCTAGATTTATGTTGTGTGTCATCAGCGTAGGGTCTATGGCCAATAATTGGCGTTTAACATGTACACAGTGCCAGTTTTGGTGCCAAAATCCAGTATTAGTTCGTCCGACGCAAGAATTAAGATTGATCGTGAATGCATGGAGACGCAGACTACGAAATACGCTACAGAGAAGCAAAGTCAACATTACATTATTTTTAAACTGTACGTAAGTTGAAAATAAATGTATCTAGAATAGAATTCTACAGTTTTGCAACCTGTATGCTATGCAAAATAAAGTTAATTCAAATGACAAAAATATGTTCTGCAAAAAATAAAAAAAATAACGAACAAAATTAATGTCAATCTTACTTTGTCAATATATCAATTTATCAAGTAAAAGAGAGACATTACGTAACACATATTTGTATTATGGGAGTGAGAGATATTTCACTTAAATGCTCGCTAAAGTATACACAAGTCAAAGTATACAATTATGTATATATACGTTATCTAAAGCCATTAATTAATAGACAATAGTGTCAAGCGTTTCTGTGGCATTGCAGCGTATCTACAACACACACAAATAGATAATATTACGTAACTCCTTTGAGTAATACCGATATATTGACTGTCTGCTAAGCACGCATCGCTGATAGCCGAGTGGTAGACCAAAACATTGCAATACGGCCGGAGACTCCGGTTTGAAACCACGGCATGCTCTGATCAGTATCTGAAGTTATGTGTGCATTGAATAGTTGGTAATTCTCGGCATAAGCAAAGCCATTGAGAGGAACTTAAATATCTGAGAATACGCTATAATGGTTTCTTAGTAATGTGAAGTCTGTAGATCAGAAAACGAAAGTAGATAATGTTATAAAAGATTGTAGTAACTAGGCAGCACTTGGTCGAACTTCTATATACTTATATATAAATGTTCAATGTCCTTTAGATATCTTAGAATTTTCAAAATGTTTCCTGTGATATGTGAAGTCAATAGAAGTAGACAATGTTGTAAAAGATTTTAACTGGCACTAACCAAACGTAGTAAATAACAATACAATAAAGTAAATACAAATCATTAGAGACTATTTGGCAAGTATTATATATGTAACCTAAAGCCATTAATTAATAGACAATGATGTCAAGTGTACAAGTGACATAGCAGCGTATCTACAACACACGCTAACAGATAACATTATTCCTCTGTGTAATATCAATATATTGGCTGTCTGCTAAGCACGCATCGCTGATAGCCGAGTGGTAGACCGAAACATTGCAATACGGCCGGAGACTCCGGTTTGAAACCACGGCATGCTCTGATCAGTATCTGAAGTTATGTGTGCATTGAATAGTTGGTAATTCTCGGCATAAGCAAAGCCATTGAGAGGAACTTAAATATCTGAGAATACGCTATAATGGTTCCTGAGTAATGTGAAGTCTGTAGATCAGAAAACGAAAGTAGATAATGTTATAAAAGATTGTAGTAACTGGGCACCACTTGGTCGAACTTCTATATAAGTATATAAAAGTTCAATGTCCTTTAGATATCTTAGAATTTTCAAAATGTTCTCTGTGATATGTGAAGTCAAATAACAATACAATAAAGTAAATACAAATCATTAGAGACTATTTGGCAAGTATTATATATGTAACCTAAAGCCATTAATTAATAGACAATGATGTCAAGTGTACAAGTGACATAGCAGCGTATCTACAACACACGACAGATGTCAGACATAAATATATTACTTGTTCTCTTATACGATTTGTAAAAGACGTTAAATAGGTAATATAAAAAAAAAATGATATCCTGGACTATGTATATGGAAAATCTAAAGCCAATTAAGCAATAAAAAAATATGCCAGTTTTGACATGTCTTTATGTACGTAGGGACCTTCGATATGACGTGTAGATTCTTATACATGAGTAATGAAAATATAGTTGGTGATCAAACAATATTTTTATAATACAATTGCCATTAGCCGAAAGTATTAATCAGTGTACAACGACTGTTATAAATGAAAAAATAAAAAAAGGATTTACATTAATCATATTTGTACACAAAAAAGTGTATTTATACACTTTAGGTTAATTATATTTTTATATGTAATTTAAAATTTCAATATATTTGTTTTAAATTTAATATAGTTTAAGAAACTTATTTCATAAAAGTGCTACTGTTGCCGTGACTGCGTCCAAAACATTTAATTATAATTTATTTTAATTTAACAAAGTAGCCTCTCCATAAAGTGCCTAGGATTTCAAATGACGATAGGAAACTAAAATTATATAAATGTTGAATGTCCTTCATTCTAATAATGTTGGGGCAGGGTCCCGTGAATGTTGCATGAAGACGTATTGTCCCCATTCCGGAGCACGCTGTGGACTGACTTTGACAAAATTCCCCGGACGTACGGTGACGTTCCCGGTATTCGCTAGAAGGTAGATAGCAACAAAACATTTGGATATTTTATGCTTGTCTTTGATGGTTAGCTGGCAAGATTTTGTGCACCGCGATCCAATTTTTACAAATTAAATTATAAAAAAATCAGCATCAGTGTTTTGGGAGCCTGTACCGTGAGAACTTATTGCCACTTAATTGCTATCCATTTCGCTATACAAAAATGTTACAATTGCTAGTAGCGTTAAAGAGGTAAAAAGTGGTGGTTCGGGTTAATTTCATTCAAGTATGTGTTTATTTAATGTTATATTATATCAAGAAACAAATAATTTTATTAGTATTTTTTTAAATATTCACCTAGTTTGATTCAACATTACATTCAAACAACGAGAATTGCTATTTCCAAAATACTAAGAATAAATACAATTACATTATACAAGAATGCGCTGTTACAGAACACGTATTGTGCCTGTCTGCTATATCTGAAGAAACTCAGCAACACACGGTACGCGACGGACTTTGACAAAATTCCTCGCGATCTATGCACGAGTGAGCGTAACTGAATGAGTCGCATTCCTCATGCAAATAGTCTGATATAATTTCAACTCCATACCATTTAAACTTAAAAGTTCCATTTTCATTCTAGTTGATATTTCAAACAGTCACGCGTGATACTCGTGAAAATTATGTGGTAATGTTACCGTTTTCAGTTTTCTCCGCAGTGTAAATTCTTCGAGACAGCTCTGTCACATGAATTATGCAGATTCGCGGTGCACCCGGGAGCCGGTTGTATCGAGATTTACATCCAGGAAACGCGCGTCCTCACGGTATAAATAAATACTTGTACAAGTGTATGTTACTCTATTGTCGACGAGAGTATAATGCGTTAGCGAAACCCAGGTCTACGTGCGGCGCAGCTAAGATGGTGTACTGTAAATACAGCGTTGTATTTAAATTATAAGATGGCTGTTTTATTATATTGAATTGAATGCAAACATTTCATTATGTATGTCAGATACAAATATTATCAGCCTTATTTAGATTATATCAAGTCAGTTTTTAGTAGTCTGTCATTATAACAAAATGACGTCGTCACGGGGTGCAAGTCACGTTCATACTCGATGTTAAAAGTTTAAAGCTCCGTAAGTTGCGCATCAACAGGTAAGAGAGTCATTTGTTTCCCGTGAAACATCTCGGCTGAGTGAGGTCCTGACGTGTGCCTCAAGTGCCTAGAGCCTCTATACGATAGAGACGAGCAAGTGAACGCACGTGCTCGAACTAACTCCATTTTTATACGTCACCCCGAGGGTGTAAAAGGCGCTCCTTATTATTTCACTCGTGATTCTCGCAACCTTTTTTAGTAGATCTTTTAGAGACTCTGCTATGAAAAACATTTATGATTTAAATTGAATATTCTGTAACTTTTTTTGTCATTTGTGTCAATCATTTCGTTAATTTAAAAAATGAAATCGTTGAAATCTATTTTTTACGTTTCTAATAACGTTGTAAGGTCGTTGAGAATTTATAAAATATTGATGAGAATTATTCTAATCGGCTTTTATTACAGTATTATTTATACTTAATTCATTAAACCAGTTAATAAAAATATGAACTATGTAAAATTGATAAAGGATAAATTCTTTTAAAGACATGGTCGTAAAAATACTTTTTAACCTCAGCAGCTCGAAAACGTTATTTGCTATGTGAAAACAGTGAGCAAAATTCTATTTTGCTTTGAGCACAAATGACAAATGAGGAAAAATTACATACTTTAATATTTAAAAGTCATGGCTTTCATTTCAGCATGCGCGGGGTCTAACACAAGATTAGCGAAAATAGGAAATACGTTGGTTCTTTTATCTCTGTCTCTTTCATTAGTAAAAAGAAAGAGATTGAAAATTATTCAATCATCTATTCAATTCAAGATTCTAACCTGAAATCTCCTTACCTCCTTATTCGGGACTCAAAATAAGCACTGGTAGCAAATACGTACTTTGCTTTATCGTTGCACAAATAAATATTGTTACTGTTTTAACACCTAGATAATCAGTGCAATCCAAAAGAATCTTGTAATAGAATTAAACCCAAAATCAATTCAATTTAGACGGCAAATGCACCAATTGCAAAAGTCTACTATGGTCTATATTACTGTATAGGTATCGTTCAAGTCTGGTCGCTCTCACATTACGTGCAGCGACTGCCACTTTTCCGGTGTACATTTTTTAAACGCTGAGCACAGCCGCTCTAAGTTGCTTATCGCATTTTCTAAAATAAGGGCGAACGCTAGCTTATCCAGTTAAATATATTTACGACCTTATCAAGATGGCTGTCAATGAATAAGTTGAGAAACCGACACAATTATCGGAGCATTTCCGGGCAGTGTTACCTTTGATGAGATTTTCTTGCTTGCTTGCTAAGATAGTAATTCCAGGAATTAGTTGATACTTAATTTTTTTTTATAACTTGATAAAACTTGGCAATAACACAGGGTATATATTTTTCGTCTATCGAGCAACCCACGCTTTTTCACAATAATAATAGTATTTTTTGTTCATTACCATTTTCAGCTTATATTAGGAATTATTTTTCACTTTTTAGTTAGAAGTACTTTAAAAGCGTGTTTTTAATTTTTTTTAAACTATTATTTATTTACTACTTTTTAGTTTGGTTAATTTATAAGAGCGGTTTTTTTTTTTGTAATTTAATTTATTTTTTAATTTTTTTTATCGAATTATTGCATTGTCATCGATCTTGTGTGCAAAATTTTAAAAGTGGGTCAAAATCGAGTCCAAAGGAGTCGGTTACATACATACATACATACATACATGCAGGTGAAGCTAATATAAGCGTGTTAAAAAATCCAAGACTGAATTGCCGATATTTGGGCATTTCCTGTTATAAATTTTTGCACCCAGAATCTCAGAATCGTGTACTGAATCACTTGAATCACTGGTAAGCGGCTTCCTCACGATTTTATTAACACCCTGTATGTACTGTGTGTAAGTGCTTATTTATGTCATTAATATGTCTTTATAAGATTATTTTTTTATAAGCAGTGATAGACGATTGGGAGACCGTAGGACTGCTAAGGTTTCGGGTTCGAACCCACGGCACAAACTTCTGTCAATAAATGATTCGTCTATTATCGAACATATGTGTGTATTTATCATGAAAATTATCACTTGCTAACGGTGAGGGAGAACATCGTGAGGAAACCTGCATACCTGAGAGTGCCTATATTCTAGGGTGTGGAAAGTCTACCAATCCGCACTAACCTGCGTGGTAAACTAAGGTTTAACCTTTTTTACCATGAGACTCTTCTCAGCCCGAGCACAGCAGTGGGACATTTATATATATACAGCTACTATTATGCTAACTAACTGCTATTATATACCTAGATTAACAATATAATAATGATCGTGTATAAAGTGTTTTATTTTTTTATAAAAGACCAGCTTTGTTTAGTCTTTCCAAAAGTAGTTCAAACTTAATGCAGTGTGCAGTTTTTCTCGTAAAGACGATTAGTTTACAGAAGCTCGATGCGTCCAACCAATCATTCCGGAGCTAAAGCCGGCTGGCAGTCGCCATGATGGACGACACCCGTCACTTTATAGCCTATTTTTTCACCCCCTTGACCCAACCCAGAGGCTTTTTATTCGACTGCATTTACGACTCGCCATATACCTTAGTAGCTACGACAAAAATAAATCTCTCATGCGAATAAAAAACTTTTCACATATCGTGTTACCAAATCCACAACGTTAGAATAAACGCAAAAGAGAAAACTGTGTATAACAAGAGAGAAATCTCTTAGATACTATAAATATTGATGTATTCTCGAGACGGCTTTCACCATATTCAGACGTGGAGTAGCAAACCCTTATGAAAAAGCAAATACTTTGGCTGAGCTCGCACCTGTAGCCCGACACAACAAAAGAATGCTGAGTAACGCCTGCCGATTTTTCGGCTAAGAAATAATTCACTTGTTGATTCTTCTCTCCAGCTTACATTCCTTTTATGTATTATTTATTTTACTTCCAACGAGCTTTGGCACGTTATCCGGTTAGTGTAAGTAGCTACACGGCGCCGAAGCCAAAATATTAGTAACGGCACAATATCCCGTGCGTTGTTCGGGAATATCTTGACTAGTAGAACTAGGTCTATGCCTAGTAAACATTGTCGAAGATAATATTTCAACGAGCTTAGGCATAATCCCGTAAGCATCGTAAATCCTGAATAGGAAGCTAAGCGTGCCACAATATTTAGCAGTGGATTTTAGACGGTCGTTTTAAAGCTTAGGCTTTATATTCAAGGTGAAATAATTATTATTTAATATGCACGTTAATGCACAATAGGTTCTTGTTTTAGTAGAGGGATTCCTTGGAGCAGTCTCGAATTCCTTTGTCGGCGTATTACTAAATGTTTGTTACGGCGGGCCTTAGTTGCGACATCAGGAGGCAACTATGTGTCGAAGAATGTGTTTATGGCGCCAAGAATGAAGCTCCTTAGCAGTGGCGGGGATTCTGTGCTGTCGCGGGTTTTACCTACCAAGGAATTACGGCTTCATTTGTCTTTGAACTTCCTTTCATGTAACGCTTTAGTCAAATTTAACATAACAAAGTCGCTGCTCTGCTATAAATTTTGTTAGTAGGGACTAACATTCTTTAGTTGTATGTAATAGTAGTTGGTTACAAAGAGGAGTTATATCTGAAAGAGCTAAATTTTCTATCAAACTATTTAAAGCGTGCACTGTCAACATGATCCTGTCCTTTATTAATCAAAAAACCAAAGAAGCTGTGATTGAGCATATTTTGTTTTATTATTAACTTTGATCCCCACCTACTTACTTATGTATTCTTTAGATAGCTAGGTTTAGCGCAATCAAGACTTTGTCTGTGTTTTAAATACATTTTGTTTTGTGAAAACAAAATGTATTTTTATAAATAGGAAGTTACTCATTCTGCTTATCATATCTACGCAACCCATTTTTATTACTTTGGCTGTATTCCCTGATTTACTTCCAAATCCGACGTAATTCCACCGCTGACCTTCACAAATACCTAAAAAGCTTTTTGGCTACCTGTGAAATTGCAAAGCCTTCGTTATGAAATTCCTTAAATATTATTTCATGAGGTGGAGGAGCGATTTATTATAAACTTTAGAATTGTTGGCATTCTTTCACTTTGCGAATTTAATTAAGGGTTTGCATCACCGCACTAACTCTATATAGTTCAAAACACATTAGCGGAAGACTTCTATTGTGGTAAAAGTTTTAAAACGGCACCGTATAGTATCGGAGCACCTATAGCCCAACACGCAGCGAGAGCTCGCTGTAAACATTTCGCAAACGGGACTTTAATCCCGGTCATAAAAGTAATCCGCTCATAAAGTTACGCGACGATGGACAACATAAGGGTAGGATTTTCTCTCGCAAAGATTTCTAAGTAATTAAGATAAAATACCAGGAGTTTTTGTATGTAACTGGAAGCCAGAACCTCTCGTTTTTCAACGCTCATATACCGAGTTAATCCTGGAGTATGCAATAAAGCTGCTAAAGTATTTGTGTTCCAGGCGAAATTACCCATATTGAAAATACCCTTCGGCGCTAACAGCCGGCTGAAGGCTTATTTATACGCTCGTGTATAGACTTCCCCTCGGCGCGCGGCGTAGGCACGTAAAAACCTAGCTATCTACATTAAATTTAAAGCCGTTCTGAATCGTTAAATTCTTAAATTTAATACAGTTCGACACACTTACAAACTGCTGGCGTATTGATTTGTAATTACAAAATTGCTTTTGTTTAAGTTATGCAAAGTATTTGCTATTAAAACGGATTTAAATTGCGAATGAGTTTTATTTGAACGAACAAGTTTGGCAGTTGGAAAATTTGGTTGATTGATACAAAAATTATTTAACGGTATTGAAGGCCACTTGACCGTTTTGAAATGTGATCTTAGTGAAGGGAGAAAAAGGGGTAGGATTACAAAAACGGTCGTCCATCACAGCCTCTGTCAACAAGGGTCCCCATCAATGCCGCAAAAACAATTAGTAGGTCAATATTTATTTAATTGCCTGAAACCGACCTGCCATGAATGATGACCGGTATTTTGGAAAATGATCGAAATTTTATCATCGTTATGTAAATACTTTAGTAAATGCGAGTTGTGTATTTTTGAATTAAAGCGCTTTCTAAACAGTGGCTGCATCGTATGTATTGATTGAGGAATCGAGAGAATATGCGTAAATCGTAATTAATAAATATATATAATAGGATTAAATAAGGCTGTAAAGATAAATTAATGTTATAAAAGAATTTCGTGCGTCCAAAAGTTAAATACAGTAATAACAACTGCAAATAAGTTAGTAAATTTTGAAATAATTCTTGCCACTAATCTATGGAAACGGTATTCAGATAATTCAATATGATTATAGAGATTTCGAAGCTGTTTGGGTGATTTTATATTATATCTTAAACGTGTATTTTATGTTTATCTTTTTTGTAACATTTTAAAATTGTATAAACATGTTGTTCTTTTTTTAGCTAGTACAGAGTGAACGAACCCAAATAGAGGATGCCTTTGGTGAATTTAAGATTGTCGCAATGAAATATAGACCGTAGTAATAATTTAGTTTTATTAGTACGAGCAACTGCCTCCCTACCGAAGTGATATTATGTAAGAAGAGGGGCAAATAAAATGACGAATTTTATGTCACTAATAAAAGTGATACCTAATAAGTAGCGGTTCATAAAACCAGTCTAGTAAGAATGTTTACAGATTTATCCCAAGCTACAAAAAACAATGAATTATTTACTTCATCGTTGTTGCTTTCCCTTTCGTTACTTTCGCTAAAAGAGTGAAGTTTATCCTAGTACTTGTTTAAAATATTGCTGTTTTTATGGTCTTGAGAGTTGTGAGTACTTAATGTGTGCCGTGTACCTACAAGTTAGGATCCGGCTCGAAGGACCAATGTGCAACTGACTAAGATTACATTGAATGAAGACGTTTGCTAAGATAAACACAACAATAAATTATTATACAGAAAACATTTAATTACTATGTGGTAATGAAAACAATATTAAAATCAATGTAACTAATGAGGTACAATGATTTATTTCAATTCGAAGCCCAGAATTAAATTTTGGAATAACGAGATACATAAAATTAGCAGAAATTTATTTAAAATATTTAATTTTACTATTATAATTCAACCTTATCGTGACCGTGACATTGACCTAGAGCACTGTGTATTATTCAGTTTAATTTAATTTAGAGTAATTGGCTTTATCTAAATCTAAGTTAATAACTAAAATGGTCTTATAATAATTTTAATTTTAGGTATTAGGTAAACTAAGATTTTTTTTTACATTCAATATTAGTCACAAATATTGGCCCCGTTGAGGATAACTTTAGTTTTCGGAAAAAACGGAGGTGGTTCTCAAGTCAACGTGTATAAATATTATTTATATATATTTAATATGTTAGACCACGCATAACTTTTTACTGAGAGGTCCAATTTTGATAATTTATTATGATATAATCGTATTTTTTGACAAAGCATACGTTACAAAAAAGATACGTTACGCATACATTAGAAAAATACAGCTAAATGTAATCTTTCACATGATTTTAATATTCTCTTAGCCAACTATTTAACATTTTCATAAAATGCTGTGCATTTAATGTTGTATTTTACCTCTTTGCTCAACCACTTAAGAGGTGTTAGTCAGAAACGGTGTAAATATACAAGTCCTTTATACGATGCCCTTTTCCAGAAATAATCCTAAGCAAATAGTAGACGTTTATAGCGCAATCTCTCGTGTACGTGATATCAAGGCACATTTTATTAAATTTCAATTAGTGACAAGTTTAATCATGTACAGTCGCAACCAAAAGTCCATAAGCAATCTCAAAAGGCAATAGTTTGAAGTGTAGTTTGACTTACGACCTTCTATTTCCAAGAAATAGACACATGTTGTTAGTAAATAATTGTAGTTCATAATTTCAACCACAATGTAAGTGACAAGATGGCCGAGCGGTTAAGGCATGCAGTTAGATGCGTTTATCAATTCACTGCAGGTTCAAATCTCACTTGGCTACTTTTATACTTTTTGAAGTTTTTACTCGATTAGAAGGAATGGGACAGAAATATAGTATTCTTCATCTTGTTCACTTTGTTCACACATTTGTAAATATATAGAAAATGTATAGGGTTTGATGGTGCAAACGTGGGAGTCACGGGATGAAAGGTGTATACAACAGTTAAAAACCCATTGCATCGAAGTGTGGGAAAACTCAAGAGGAACCAGTATAATGTGCTAATATTGTAGGGTCCATGCGCAAACGTCTACTTGACTGCATTGAAAATAATGGGGGTTATACGAAATATTAATAATGTTATAATTATTTAAGATTAATTTAAGATGTATTGGTTTTACTAATAAGACGCTGTAACTGAATATTAGCACTTCTGTAAATATTTAATGATCTTCAATGGAGGTTTAGTTTCCTTCTTCTTTTCGTCAAGACAAGCTGTAACCTCAATACATTTATTGTGACGTTACATTAAAAAAAAACATCGTCATAAAGTGTAAATCATAATATTAGTCTTCAATAAACGCTGCTGTATACCAATACCTATTATAAGTGGATATCAACAATTATATTTTTGCTAATAAAACATCCTGTCCTTGTTGTCATTGTGAATCAATTTAGTAATATTTGTATTTTCAATGTTCTAAATTGACTAAGTGGGTTACAATAAAAAATCTTATAAACGGTTACAAGGGAACTTTTTTATTTAGGTAGGAATGTAACGTCACAATTCTCTTTAAAATGTATTAAATGAATAAATAAATAAAACGAATAAACATTTTTACCATCATTCAACATAACTTTTTTACTTCTACCTTACAACAATGACAATAAAAAAAAAACGTAAGTAGTTTAATAATAATAACATATTTAATTTATTAGTTATTATATTAATCAAAAATCTTATAAACGGTTACAAGGGAACTTTTTTTTATTTAGGTAGGAATGTGACGTCACAATGCTCTTAAAAGTTTATTAATTGTATAAATAAATAAAACGAATAAACATTGTTATCATCATTCAGCGTGACTTTTTTTATTTCTACCTTACAACAATGAAAATAAAAATAAAAAAATACGTAAATAGTTAAATAATAATAACATATCTAACTTATTATGGTTAGAATTTATTTATTTCTCAAAGATTACAAATCACTTTAAGACAAGAAATAAATATAATATTGTGGGTAACTTTAAAATTATTTGTCCAGAGTGCCGCCGCGCTACGCCGCCGGCCGATGTTGTTTACTTGAGAGCTGCATACTAGTTTAGTAAAGGCGGAGTCACACCGAGTACAGAATTTATTTTACTTATTTTTCTTTTGGGAGTCTTTTAAGATGTGACATTTTAAGTATTTTTTAAATAGGTTAATTGATTTTGCATCCTTTATTTTCTTTGGCAAAGCATTATAAAGTTGTGCGCCTTCATATTTTAGATCTTTTTTGCCGTAATTTGTTCTGGGTTTTGATAAAACAATGTGGTGCGATCGCCTAGAACTACGATTTTGAATATGTGATTTTTTTGTGAATGATAATTGTATTTGTAAATCGCCAGAGAGAATTTTATGAATTAAAATGCAAGTGTTATATTGATAGATTTGGGCAATGTTAGGTAGCTTTGTGTGCTGGTAAATTTTAGTTATTATATCAATATGTAACTAGTATTTAAGCATGAATACCTAACAAATTTGTGCTTAAAATGTTACAAATATTATTATGATTTCGTAAAAACAAAATACAACCACAAATCAACTAAGCTTCAAACTCAGATTTAGTTGATCGTGATCCCAATGTTTACCCGATATAGCTACCTGCTCATGATAGATAGATGCGAATTCAAAGAACCGGTCGCCACTGTGACGCGTTTAGTACGAATGCGACAACATTTCATTAGTGTGTGTTATCTTATAAACTGCTAAACACGCACGCGACTTTGTTAGTGTGTGTACTAGCTGTATCGGGCTCGTACCGTTCATAGCAATGTAATCCTTAGCGTGCCTATGGACTTGTGAGCGTTTACTGTACATAGATTGCTTTTAGGTGAATGTTCTTATAGGAAAATCAATACAAGTCGCAATATCCCAAAATACTTTTTTTTTACTTAACAATGTTTTTGTTATTATTTTCGACATCAATTTTTAATACTGTATTTCTATTAAAAAATAATAAAATTTATCAAACCTTACAAAAGAATGTATTTCCATTAACCATTAAACGGAAAATTCGAAAATTAAATCTGCTATTTTATAGAATAAACTTCTAAATCAATATGATAACAATTTACGTTCATAGTATATAAACAAAAAAATACGACATATTTTATAGGTTAGCACGACAAATTGGGAAAATATTAAGTTAATGCCCCTTGGGATTTCGTTCCCATGGAGATACCCTACGACCGTTATTTACCTCAGCAGCTCTACGATGGCGAAGATTTAAGTATCAATCAACGAAGCCACTTCCATAATATTTCATATAAAAGTTACCAAAATTCTTCGTCATCACTCAAGCTGCCGGTAGTATCAAATGCTCTTTAAAATTAAATATTGTTTCGCAAATGAAATCGTAATGACGATACTGCCTCATTATACAAGAAACTTGCAATTTATTTAACTAAGAGACGCTATTTAACATTAAAACAAGAAGTCAAATACGTAAGTACTGGACAAGGAATAGCAATTTAAAGTAATGAATGTAAAGAACGAAACGGACTGTGAGTTAGGAGTCGGGTATAAAAAATCACTGTTCGGAATATTGCTTTACATTTTTAGCTGTTTAAATATTTTACTCACCGGGAACAATGTAATAAAGGATTTTAACGAATGAAGCAAACGATTTTGCAGTCTGCCTCATAGTTAATAATAGAATAGAATAGAAAAAACTTTATATGCACATGCAATATATTATGCGTAAGTTGTGTGTTGAGTGAAAGTACATTAACTTAATATATGCTTACATATTGAATAATTAAATGTTTTTCATAATAATAATTTGATTGTGCGATGTCTAAATTCCTTTGAACTATAAATATAGATTCGTCAAAATATTTTTTGTTAGCTACGTAACATCTGTGTTTCAGAGCAGACTCCCGAGCGCCGTGTTTAAAGACTAACGTAATATGTTTAACTTTAAAATAATTAAGTTATTATTATTTTTTTATAGACAAATAATCTAAAACAATAAAATGCAAGTTTGTTCGTGGCCATTTTGTCAAAAATGTTTGAATCATTAATTGAGTTACAAACTAAAAAATGACAATTTTAGAAAATTGGCGCCAACAAACACGCATTTTAGAGTTTTAGATCCAACTTGTCTATAAAAATAGATTAAACTTAATAATTAAAAAACAGGCTTTGCATTAATGTCTATCTCTTTAACACGTATATTATTATTTTTTTCAGCAATGAATTGCTTTGTTATCAAACGCCCCAATTGCCTTAATTTATGATAACGTATAAATTTACTAGAACATTTTTTGGACAAAACACACTCATATCAAACGAAGAACTGGTAAACAAACCAAACTGGTTGTGGCCAAAAACAAACCAACAAGGATCATACATAAATGCAGACTAAAAAAGCTTCAAACATAAAATTCACATCACGTCTGTAAATTATACATCGTGGCGCAACCTAGATCTGTTCATTGCACCAATGTCAAAGAAACCTCACGCTCCACCGTGGACATACGGGCTCGAAATTAAGCATAACGTTTGCACATTCCATACCAACTATCACCCGAAAATGTCTGCCACCCAAAAGCTTGTACACTTTGCAACATAAACAGCTGTGGTACATTTGAAAGTTGTCTGTCGCATGAAGATGTCGCGGTAACATTCCACGGGCTCCCTTTGCCAAACGCTTGCATACCGAGCACGACTTAACAAAATTCCACCGGCGTAACACGGGCGTCGACGTCGTTATGTCTACTATACGCCGCAAAAGGTAAATAACTTAATAAGTGTCAGAGCGTGTTTGCTCAAACTAAACACACCTATTGCACTTTACTTTTATAGCTTTAACAACTTCGATTTTAGACGCTAGTCACCGTGCCAAAGGTGAACATGAACGTGTCAATTGAACCGTGACTATTACGTGTTCGGATCTGTTGCAAAACCATTTTTGAGGAACTTCTTTGTTTTGTTGGTAACCTATTTTTGGAATACCTGATACATCAGAGCAGAGTCAGTTTAGAAGTCAAACATTTTCTGTAAATTCAATCATGAAACATTTAATTTTAAGAAATAGTGCCCCAGCAGCCAAGCACGCCGAATTGGTATTAATAAAAATCAATACAAATCAATAAAATTTAAGTGTCTGTTTTTAAAGTCAACATAATAAAGTTTTTTCAAGCTGGTGTGCTTGCACGATACCTTTGCCTAAAATAAAGTTTAGAATTTGTCGTCCGTCTGTTTGTATCGGCTTATCTATTTAACGGCTGAATTGACTATTCTTTATCGATGCATCTACCACGCAGACGGAACCGCGGGAGAAGTTAGTTTGTTTTTTTGATAACTCGAATCTTAAAAACTACTGGTTGAACTTCAATAATTATTTTTGTGTTTGATAGTAGACTATCAAACACAAAAATAATATAAGAGATAGATCTCTTAATGAAGGTCTTTAAATATTAAACATTACGCTAAACTTAATCAGAGCGGAGCAGTAAAGTAAAACGCGTGTCAAAGCGCAGACGCAGCTACTTCTTGATACAACGAATTAAATACGCACGAAGTCGCGGGCAAAAGCTCTAAAATAAATTCAATAGTAGAATTAACAACCAGCAGCAGGACACTTTTAAAAAATAAACGCAAGAAGTAACAGGTACTCTATAGACATATCTTCTGTCGAAAATAAAAAGGAAATGTGTGACCCTTTACCAAACATCTATCCCTCCAAACATCGGCGAACACGCATAAAGCCGAATGGTCCATCATAACATCAATGAGTGACGATATGGGAAGTTACTGAAGGGCACTACAATAACTTCCATCTTTGTTCACTCTGATTTTTATCTTTTTGGGTCGCGGCTGTCATATGTCAGGTATTTACCTTTGCGACTAATAAAAGTGCAGACCACAATTCGAGGATGATTGATTTATTAAGAATTTTGAAACGATTAAAATATTATTTTATAAAGTATCCGATACGAAATAAATCAGTTTAATTCTTGTGAAAATTATAGAAGAGTATTGTACCAGGAATAGTTATTTGTGCAACAAGAGAGCATAGTATGTACGTATTTGCTTCGATTGCTTATTTTGAGTCCCGAATAATCGAAAGATTATGTTGTGCGGGGTCAGAATAATTTCGTATTTACTCATATTTAATATTAAGCAATAAATAAACAAGTTTACGTTTACAAACAATTCAAAAAAGCACAAATACGAAAAGATAGAACAGCGAACATCCAACAGAGCCTTTAACACAATACTACATTTTGAACCCGAGTTCTGATTACTTTATCAAGTTATAATAAAAGCTATAACAAACAGCTGTCTAGTAATTAATCACACCCGTCCAATTAACGAGAAAGGCGTTAGTGAGAGGAACTTTTATTCTTCGCAATAAAACATATATCGAATGTGAAGCGTCTAGCAGCTGTAAACTCCACAGCGTTTTACAAGCGACAATGTCAACAAACATTTGTATTCCATCAAGAAGACAGCAAGAACAAACAAAACAAACTACGGTAAAGGTTCTACCTCGTCTTCAACAAAAGTTGCTCGCTAAAGTTACAAGCGTAATAAATAGAAAGTACCTACATATATCAGGGGTAAGCGAAATGTTGCCGTTCAGTAATACCCGCATGAGTATGAAAGACAGTCACTTTCAGCATAACATAATGTGCAGATTACACGTACTGTGAATAATGCACAATACACAGTCCTACGCAAAGGCAGGCGGGCAGGTAAGCCACGGCCTCCGGTTATAACAATATTGTATCAAAGTTACATCGTCGCCGACTGGCACGTTAGGAATGACGCTCCCTGTAACAATTTTCTCTACACTTTGACATGTCGTGTTTATGGGATTACTCCCTTGTTAATGTACGGTTGAATTTCACCCTTGATTTATTACGGATTATAAATTTATACACGTGACAATGAAGTTCCTTCAAGGTAGAAAAAATGCCAGTGCATTATAGATGATCAAATAAATATAAATCTTATCACTCTGATGGCCTAATGAAGAAAGTTTTTGTTTGTGCGCTGTTGTTCTCACAGAACTTGTGCGGTGATATGAAAAGTTGGCTATTAGGCAACTTGTATGTTATCTCCGCAAACGAGCAAACACTATCTGCTCGTATTATGTGATGGTCTATAACTTTTACTTGTGTTAATAAAACCCGTCTGTCTTAACGTTTATTAAATCTTATCTGATCTGGTATAAATATGATTGAAACTAAAATGTGAAGCCCTAAGGATGACATCAATTCTTTTAAACCCTTTATCTATGTGTCCAGCAGAAATTCCGATCCATAGAATAAAATAAATGAAGGCCAAGTATTCTCAAGGGAGCAAAATACCGATGACTTCCTGAATATTACGAGAATGTGAAATAATAATAACATGAGAAGAACGATCCCAATTTAATCTGCGGAAGGATAGCGATAGTTATGGCTGATCTTGAATTAATGTCGTATAATGTATGTATGGGTAGAATTTTAGATGATATAGAAATATTCTGATTAAACGATGTAGTTGAAATATTTTAATCTTTTTATAACGCTGGTTTACATTTCGTATATTTATATTGCTTTTTTATCTTAGAGTTCAGTTTCTACTACAAAACTTCTATAAGTAAGGTTACCTTGATTTATTTATTTATTTTATCAATTTATTGCTGCTATAAAAGATAAGTTTAGTGTACAATGTTGTAAGCAGTCTCATTATATCGTAAGTTGCTACTTCCGGCCAGCCATTAGTACAATACAGTGCCGTACATCTTCAAAAAGCCACAGTGATATAACGTGACTATATTTTACTTCACCTCTCGAAATAAATTCACTTGGTGACCTACATACGTACATACGTATCTACAAACGGTACGATACCAGGCAGAGACATTTCGGCTAGATATATCGGTGTGTCTGTCCAACCAGAACCGAACGAGATTTCTATCTAGAATTGATAGATTGGTAATCTTTTTATATTTATTAGTACAATTTTTATACCACGTATGTATGATAGACAAATTATGGTAGTGGTAGCCATGGTACCGTCTGTCGCAGTCGATTCATAGATCCATTTCCATTTATCACAATTTGAGATTCCTCCGTGCCATTTAAGTCAGACATTCAGGTCGTTTCGAATATGGACTCTGTACTAAACACTAGTTTGGTCATAAGCATCAGAGCAGTTGATATAGACTGTTTATTACACTGGATGTAAATCCCTAGGCTGGGTGGACATCAAGACGAAGCAGCTTACTAGTGATTCAGTACAAGATTCGGTGACCCTGGATGAAATAAAAAACATCGGCAAATCCCAAAGTTGACTAAGAAATTGCATTTGAATTGGGATTAATAGTTACTAAAGGGTTACTCTGCCACTATCAGTCGAGACAAATTTCAAAAAACTATGATCATGAAATTTATGGTGATATTTTTTTTTGCAAGGGTTTCTCTCAATACTGGTTAGCAGCTTCGTCACGATGTAATTATGTACATAATTAATAATCGTCTAATCGTGCAGTAACACGATGACAAGTTTTGCAAAGCAATTCTCTTGCTATGTCTATCTTTTTGATGTCGCAATTCAAAGCAAGCAGCAATATAAATTGCGGGAATTTTATTGCTTGCTTTATTTATTGCGTTTAAAATGACAGATATGGCAAGAAAATAGCCTTGCAAAACTTGCACTGTAAAAATGTGAACCTAATTTATCTTATAAAATTTTTGAAATAAATATTAAAATACAATAATAAAATAGTCTTCTTCTTCTTCGTCGTGTCGATGGCTGTTTCAAATTTATTTTGACTTGCTATCGTGGTGAAAGGATTAGCCAATTCGCTTTGGAGAACTCGCGAATTGCCCATCACCTAGTATATGAATGAATAGCTCCTGAACTAAACGCCTGAACTTTAAGTAAAACCGAAACACTTAGCAGTCAGAAATAATTTATCTGATGGTACAACCGGCACGTGACAACTCGATGCAAGCTGGCGAATGGTATCGATTGCATAAATTTTAATATTAGCCACGGAGTCTGCACAGCGCGCTGCCCGAATGGAAACCGATTGTAATTACTGTCCATAATTGATAAGCAATTGACGCACTAATTAAACTATGTTGGTGTAAATGATTTACTATTATGTGCTGGATATTGAATTGTGGGATGAATTCATCGCTCGTATGCAAATACCTACGTGTGTGCTTACGTATTTCAGAAATGCAGCGGAGTATCTTAGCGTGATAAATTAAACTTTAATTCATAAGCAATGAAAATATGGTAACTTAATCATTTTGATCATAATTCTAATTCATTTATATTTGAGATTGTCCATGATCCATTTGAGAAAATACTATGAATATTTTCGTACGTGAATTTAACGGTATTATACGTAGCTAATTTAAACTAAACCATATTCAGAAATAATCATATCCCGAATTATTATTCTTCATAGCATGCATAGTTACTTTTTGAACTTAACTGGTAAGGATTAAAAGATTAGAGAAAAAAAATGTGCAAGATTAAAAAATACTTTCATACTTTTTCCTCCCATTGTTCACGCCATTACATCCGCCATTCGCCATTTTCCACGCCCAGCCTATCCCAGCTACTCTTTAGATCGTTACTCCATTCGGTTGGGGTGGCTTAGCTTATGATTATGATCTTCACTAAAAGATTCTTCTGACCTTGAGGGGTGATAGAGCTCTTCTACAGATAAGGCGAATTGGATCTAGCTCTTATTATTTATGTTTTTTAATTGGGCGCTTGGGAGAGCCATCGGTTTCTTTTGTTTGGTAAATAACATAACAGCCTTTTAGGGTGAATGTTCGAAGATCAAAAGTCTGACAAGTGTTCTACTAAATAATTTATGTGTAGACAAAAAAAATACAGAATATTTTTTTCATACGACGTTTGTATGGGCTTGTACTCCATCTGATGGTAAGTGGTAACTTAGAGAGATTTCCTTTGTTATACGACGTAAATAGTGTACGGGCGTGTAGTCCACCAGATGGGCAGTGGCTATCTTCACTAGATTACTGCTCGAACAAAGTTTTGTGCAGAACCAACGTAGTTAGAAGCGTGAGCTAATGACTTTTAGTTAGAATGTTTTTAACGAATTAACGGTACATAATAATATATGCTCATTACAATATGTGTCATGTTCATATTCATTAATTTTCTTTCAGTTATAATGTAGGATAATGAAATATTAAATAAAGAATAGAAGTGGTACTAGACCACTTACCAATTTGAATGTGTAATGCCGCCATCTATTTGTATAAAGATCAACAAAGAAAATGCAAGTTCTGGGAAATGTATTTAATGTTTTAATTGACTCACCTTGTGTGGAATTTGTTTGAAATTGTCAACACATTTAGGCTGTTTACACAACACATTACGGGAGCATTTTTAGTGCCGACAACACAGGCGGAATTCTCCCGCGGGTGTCAAAAACATGATTGTTGACCAATAGGATTAAGAATAGTGATTTTTTTTTATTCTTTAATACTGCCGGCTGAAAAACTGACGCCCTCATGCTTGCACTGTTATTTTAGTATGTATTTAAAAAAAAATACACGATAAATTTTCTCGACTATACATTATTTACTTATTAAATTTTAATAACGACACCTATCTCATATGGCTTGAACTACGCAGTCTGCAAGTCTTCTGCATATTATCATAATTACTGAAACTGTCAAGTCGATTATCTGACAGCCGTTGTCTCTCCGTACGTATCAATTCATATAAATGTAATTTTAGTAACTATTCATTAAAAGTAAATAGTATTTTCATGAAATTTATATGGGCCTTATACAATAAAATACATCAAACGAAAAAATAATCATAAAAATTGTTTAATAAAATAAGAGGTATTTCTGTAACATACCTACAATATTCTGACAAAAACATACCCCCTTGCTTCTATTGGTCGGTAAGAATATTGTATTACCTAAAAAAGCAAATAAAGTGACAGGAAATATGTGTCAATCAGTCAAAGTTTAGAACATTTATATGAATTCAGACAAATTTTTCGGGAGACAATTTATTTGGGCAGAAAACTAAGTAGTGGTTTTATTGGTTTTATTGGTGAAAATTAGTTATCTCCAGTGACGTGCATAGATATTTTTAGCAGGGTAGACAAAAAAAAACTTAGCGAAAGCCGCCACTTGAAGTAAATGACTGTTTTCTTGTTTACATGATGTATCAGATGGGCCACCACACATATCCATAAATTAATGACCATATTAATTAAGGAATACACGAGGTGGTCTTGAAAATGACCGTTTGTTAGTATTTATAAACAAAAAGCAAGTGGGAGTAAGTACTAAAAAAATCATAGATAAATCTGTCAAACGTTGTTACCCTTGCGTATTTCTTAAATACGTGTGAATGCGTTTTAAAGATGAAAACGATCTTTCGGTCGAGGCGCTGCTTACCGGTATTGTAACTATCAGTTTGGCAAATCGCAAAACTTAAAATTATGGACATCCACGTACCCGGTATCAGTTTTATATGTTGCAAGTTGCGAATCAAGTAATAAACAGACAAAACAATAAAGCTTATTGTATGCTTACATCCTGTAAGTCAATTAAAACAGTCGTATTCCTTAATATTAAACTTGCGACTGCGAGTACCTTTCTCGTATAATTGTACAATATTTAAATCCGGTAAGCAGCGGCCAATAGATATTATAATTACACTTGTTATCATATGAAAGTATAGCAAACTCACCGTCCTTTAACTTTTGTAAGCATAAACTACCGCAAAACTCACAGCCCACACACTCCATGATAAAGTTTAATTAAAATTATCAATTAAATTCCACTCTAGATATAAACAATAAACAAATACAAATGGAACACTAAAAAAAACACTCCCAATTCACCTGTTGTCAACAAACTCGAAAATAAGTGAAAAGAGTGAGTGAGAAGCAAATACAAACAAAATGTAAAATAAACACGACAAAAAAAAATGTGTTTGTATTCATTACATATTTCATCAAATAGTGCATTTTTAAAATGGTCGCATTACATTAATCGAACCGAGAAACCAACCAATAAGAGCGCCTTATGCCACCACCCAAATTTAGACGTTGTCTATCCTGTGACGTATATTGTGATTTTTTACGCTTGTGTGTGTAAAAATTGCGTGTAATACGAAGACGCAGTACAATAGATTTTAATTGTGTGCGTAGCTTTCCGTAGACTCGGTATCAGAAATCTACCTTGGTGACGTAACACAGGCGAGTTCGCGCGCTAAGCGCCGCGGTGTATCGCGGAAGGTCACGGCAGGTCACGCGTTCAGAGTCATTTTAGCGCGGTCGAAAACATTACGTTTTAACATTTGGTTGTGATTTTTTATTTTTTACTCAGTACATGTAATTGGATTTTTTTAGGGTAGACAACGTCTATTTGTCTCTATGTACTGCACGTCACTGGTTATCTCCAACCGTAGGTCTAAAAACTAGTACTTGCTAAGGCAAATTACAACTTACCTGACTCTTCATAGGGTCGGTATTCAGCTGACACATGTACGTCCCAGAGTCCTTAGGCTCGACGCTGTTGATATACAGCTTCCAAGTGTTGTGGCCGTTGTGTGTCACCGACAGTCGAGGGTTCAACGTCACCATATGTGTGTGGATTGCAATTATTGTCTTTGTGTCTGACTTTATCCATGCCACCTGAAAGTGCATAGAACTAGAGATTTTGCTGTTTACATTTATCTTTAATTGTAATTAGCGGTTACTTTAAAAAGTCTACTAGTCCGCGGACAGTCTACTTCAAAAGTGTATCAATTGTAGCCAATGCAGTTCCTTAACTAGTTTTAAGTTAATAGCCTATTCCAGTTTCAGAAATATCACGATTTTTATCCAGACATTTTTTTACAGTAATAACAAATGTTCCTTAACTTTATAATGCGACGCGACGTTTACTTAAAGCAAGCAATTTTAAAACCAATACTCTGAATAAATGGGAATTCAGAAACCATCCCTACATTTAATCAGTTACTGTGATGACAAAGCCGAAAGCGAGTTAGCAACAAATATTGACTCTCCCTTAAATGAAATGGTCCAAAGTGCTTAAACTAGAAGTTGGTAAATATATGTCTAGTGTTCTATTTATGACTGTTGTTATTAAACTTTGTCTTAAACAACAATGATAATGCGTTATATTACGACTAACTAAAGTGAAGTTATTTTGTCATATACGGCACTTTACTCGTGAAGGTTTAGACTACGTTTATGTACCACTAATGATCTTTCACATCAAAGCAAATCCTATACAAATATTATTAAGAGGAATGATTTTTTTTTATTTGTTTGTTTGTACCCGAAAATCTGTTGAAAAATTAAAATTAGTGTGGAGATAGACCCTAGAAAAATATAGGCCTTTATCGACGTACTAAGCGGTTGCGAACGGAAGCTAGTATTTTATAAGCCGGAGTAAAAAAAGTTTAATGTTTTTAAAAAGCCGTTGTGTCGCTTAATAATTTTGTTAATATTTCAACAATAAAATTATAAAAGTAATAATGGCAAAAATACATTTTTTTTTTGTCAACTTTAGTTGTGTGTTTTCTTATCACTATAGATGTATAATATCGGATAGATTTTACTTAAACAAATACTTTGCACTTCAATTAAACATATTTTCTTTAGATTATTTATGTTTAAACATTAATATCACAATATCCATACTTTAATAAAAGTCCACACCAAAGATTTTTTTGCGAATAACTAGTTGGTAGAATTTAAACGAAAAGCTATAGCTTTTATATTTTTTACGTGACACAAAATACCCCTAAACGGATTTTAATGACTTTGATGTTGAACGTACAATAGAACTGGAAATTTAGTAAAGTTTTTTGACAGAGTTTAGATATATAAAAAATATTGTTTGTAAACAAATGGAACTGCAAAATATGTTACCTAAGTAGTTGCATTTTCCTATTTTATTTCCCATTTTCGCTATTAATGTAAAAGTAAATGTAAAGTTTGGAATAGCTATATTTCTCCTAAAATTCCGATGACGACTGTTAGATTTTAATTCATCTTTTTATGGTATATTGGTTGTTTGTACCAAATCATAAATGTTGCTTAAGCTTTAAGTAACCAACAACATTATTTTATTTAAGATTCATGGTGCCTACCTTATAAGTACCAAGATGATGCACAGTACATGTGAACTGTATATCTCTTCCTTGAGAGACTGTCAGGTTCTCCAGTGGCGACAGGAACTCTGGCTCTTGATCACTATACCCCGACCCTTGTAGCTGACCTGTCAAAAAACAAAACATCACTTTTACTACCGAGCTAAAACTTAAGTTAACCTAATGGTTATCAACAAAATATCCTTTAAAATTAATAAACTGGCAACCAAACTTTGATCTTTTGTTCGACCAGTCCCAATCTTGTCATAGTATCAATGCGGCCTTAACAAAGCCGTTAAACTCTCAACAACTTACTCTAAAGACGAAAAGGCAACATTTACAGGACGCTGAATTAGCCATCAACATGCTATTTACCTTCTCTGTAAAACAAAAGCGTAATCTACAGCTTACAATTACTAGAATAAATTAACTGACACTTTGCAGAGGCTCCTGACAAACAATACAGGGAACAGTTGGATCAGCTTTATATTCAACGATAGCCAAATACAATCAGAAGAAATACAGGTCGAATTGGCCTTTCAAATTGGTTTAAATTGGGTCAGGCTTGCACAAACAAAAGTGGGGAATTGCTGATGCTACTGAATTCTATAGCAATTGATCTACTTTCATTAAATAAATCCCTGCATCCGTAATCAAAAATCGCCAACTACTTTGTTTGCCGGAAAATAATGCCGACCATTTATTCCAAACTGCATAAAGTGATATTTATAGATATTTCAGTCTCGATTGCCATTCTTGGATATTTACATAATATTTGTAAGGTTTTTATTTCCATATAAATATTTTTATCAATCTATAAGCTTACACAAATTAATATCGAGCGCGATGACCATCAAAGTATTAATGCTGACATTAACAACATTTATTCAATTCCCATACAAAACATAGGTGAACCGTGTCCATTCACTAAATCATGAAAGCGCCGAAGTGTCGATGTGCGCGAGTCATATTCTAAAACATCATTTGTAGGATCCACAATAAACCGGGAGCTCTCAGTAACGGGCGATTCAACATGGTCCACCATATGAACGCCTGAGTTTCAGTTTTCGGCGTTCGGCATTCGGCGATTAGGGACGTAAATCGGGAAAGGTTGTCGCATAAAAAGGGTCACACTAAATGTCCCATACTGTGACATCGAAACGATTAATGGCTTCGTGCGGGATTTCGGAACGCCGAATATTTTCGTTCAATTCGGCTAATGCGTGGCTGAGATTAAATAAATTTTTCACTTTTAGTCCGAACCACGAAATGAATCAATTAAAAAAATGGAGGCGGCTCCATTATTTTTCTCATTCATTTGTAATGACAGAGATATCTGCCAAAAGTTGAATCAAATGGCTTTATGCAGTAGAACGATGGCGCATTACGAAAATCGTGATAGACATTCGAATTTTATAAAATACGTATTAATTAAAGTGTAAAAGTTAATATAAATAAATGTTTGGCACATTACGCCTATATTGCGTTGTGGCAGAGGTGTACACACACACACACATAAATAATACTTTTGCCCGAATCGGGGATTAGACCGCATACGCTAACCACGATTCCAACATCTCAACACGTTAAAGTTATCCATTGTATTTGTATGTATTTACAAAAGAAAAGTATTATATGTATTAGTATTAGTTATCCTTGTACCCATAATACAAGCTCTGCTTAGTTTAGGACTAGATAGCGTTGTAAGTTGTGAGATATTTATATTTTATTTATTTTATATTGGTAAAAAATATTACTGCAAGTAAATATTGTGGCAAATTTAATGGATAATAAGTTAATTCGATTTTATTTTCCTATAGTTAGTGCAAACTTTATTTAATCACTAACATTATAAACCTCTATTCAAATTATGAAATACGGGTGTTACTCACGTAATGTTGGTCTATTTAGTCGCAGCCAGTGCAAGACTGGCTGCGACTCAGGCGCGTTGTATCGCACTCTCTTGATAATGCCTAGACGTATAGGCGAAACCGCGGTCGACTAAATAGACCAACATTACGTGAGTAACACCCGTATTTCATAATTTGAATAATGTTACAAACTCACGTCAGTTTTAATAAAAATTATAAACCTCAATTTGTATAATCTGATTCTGGCAATCTGGCCGGCTTCATATCAAGCCAGCCGGATGGCATGGTAAATTCTATAAATAAATTAATTACTTTTATCCTTCGTAGTATATCCATCCATGACTTTAGGTCATACTATATTGACTCACTGTAAGTTAATAATTGCTTAACTATGTACTGCATTCAAGCCACACAATAAAATGCGTATCCCAAAACCAACAGTTTATACGCAAAATAAAATATCGAGAATATTATCCCCTTCCGTTTTTACCACGTATATAAAACCAGAAACAAACTCCACAGCAAAATATTTTGAATCTCAATATTGGCACACACACGAAGCATTTCTCAGTTTGCAATATATCGTAAATAAACCGAAAAGTAAATTATTATTGTTTAATAGCATTGCTTTTTAAGCGATGGCTGGACTAAAATAGTAGTAAAATAACCCCTTTAGTAAAGTAATTAAGGTTCATAATCAATATTTGATTTGGAAGATTTTAGTACAGTTACAGTATTACCAGCCATATATTAAACCTGTTGTCCTGCTTTTGGGCGAAGGAGTAGTTTCTGTGATGGAATGAATGTTTGAGAGTTAAGTCTGGAGACCACGATTTATGGAAAAAGCAAATATTTAGGTTTATCAATTTTTTTTTCTAGATCTAAGCATAGGTATGTAATTTAATTCTCAAACCGCAAGTCATAACGGTGAAAAGATCATGTCATGGTAAAACTCTTTTTTATGAGTTCTTTCAGGAAATTACGTCTTTCTGAAAATACAACGTTATTTTACTAAACCAAAAACCTGAAAATCAGAACACCTGATGTGTTTTATTTTCGTATTTTCACGTAAAAACTAGTAGAATGGATTCTGTTACTGATTCTGAACTACTTTCTCAGTGTTAGTTAAGTAAAAATACAGCATTGTGAACTGTGGATTCGAACTTGAAACTTTTGAAGTATGGGCTCTTATTGGCTATCACTGCTAGCCACCTCAGTGTCCCATCTTTATACCTCCTATACATCCTTATAACGCTCCGGAGTTGTTGTTTATGTGCCCGCTCGCTCCCAGTACTTAAGATTTTCTATCTCGTCGCTTTCAAAACTCTTTACCGTTGTGAATTCTAGTGTAAAACTTTATGTTATGTTGTTAAATGTATGAAATATTATGAAGTTTAGTTGAGGTTTAGAAATAAAAATGTGAGAATTTATACAACTTATCATGAGTTTAATTTACGTTAAGGTTTAAATACGTTGACTTTGAGAAGTTCTATTTGACGTACGTTAACAAACTTTCGTGTTAATATCCTGATAATAATAACAACAAATGAGCATCATATAAACGGGAAAACAGTTAAAATTGTGCTTTTCTCCTAGAGCAATTTCATAACGTTGGCGCCATTTTCTCTTGTAAATGCGGTTTAACAAAACGTCTCTTAGGTCACTATGACAGATGCCTGACAACTGCCAAACAGTTGCCAACTTGTTTTCTCTTATTTTTACCAAGCGCACACGCATCTAAATGTAATTCAAATCTACAAATATCGACAAGTTTTCTTGACACATAATAAATAGGTAGTAACTTTTATACAACTTGTAATGTACAAATTATAGTTTAATATAAAAGTTTAAATAAAATAATTATATAAAGAGGTTGCAGATTACAACACACCACAATATTAGTTGCAAATTGAGTCAAGTATTCTGTTTATTAACCTACTTCCATCAAGCACAACTTATGTGGAGAACTCACCACGTATCGCGCTTCAAGTTTAATCACTAACTTACTCCTTTTCCCGCGCAGATTATTATTTACAATTTGCAAGAGCCTACATTGTACTAAAACCAGAGAGACAAAAATCGAGCTCAATATATCAAATTCACAAAAAACTATTTGTGAATTACATTTTGGAGCTCGATTTATGTCTCACTGATTATAGTACAGCGTATAGTTAACACATGTGATATGAAATTATTAATATGTTTGCATAAAAAAAAAACCTAACTCGCCTACTCACAAATCTAGTCAAAGAGTTTTATTTACGACCTTACTAAGTAAGGCACTAGGTAGGATTTTTTAAATCCAACCAAAATGAAAGGAATCTGAAAATATCAAGCATTTATTTCACAAAAAAAACATTTTCCAATAAGCAATACAAATAAAATCCGCGAGTGATTTCGTACGTGCGGTTTTCATGGCAAATACGCGTACATCGTGTATGAAAAATATGTGGTAATGTTTAACCTACTTCCCAGTAACAAGTGCTTCACTATTTTTCGAATCACCGCCGGCACAGAGAGGCGATAATGGAACAAAACGGTGTTTATAGTAGATGTGGGGCTTTTGTCACGACGCGCCGCGCCGCGCCACACTGTGCGGCCTGGCTGTGTCAAATGAAAATTAATAACGCGTCGATACCGGGACATTCGTCACTTGAACCTCCGGCCACACATCATTTTTTATCCAATGGAAAATAAATAATCGTTTTTTGTAGTTCGTTGTTAAAATATGAAGCCCATTTTTATTCACAGGCATTACATGCTACATATGTATAGTTACTTTTAGCTTCAATTTAAATGAGCACTACCCTGTGCATTGCATATTTTTATACGTAAATAAACACAAAATTAATTATTAATTTAATAACATGATACCGAAACATTCTTCACTTGAGCCGGCCATCACACATAAAATATGTATATACAATGAAATAAAAAAAAAATATTTTTAAATTTAATACATTCCACAACAAAATTATTTAAATAAAAACTAACTAAGTGTAGATTCCATGCTCAATGACATGAATTTTATTTTTGTGTAATGCCCGCTGCACACATAACACAAATAAAAGCCGTGTTTTTATTATATTCCATATCTTCTTAGTTCAATACCGTCTATCGTAGCGATATATCTGTACAGACCGATCTGCGCAAATCGCGTGTTTTGAGGACCTTAAAGAAAAGAATAGTAATTTGTAAAACAAGAGAGCAAAGTTCGTATTTTCTTCGAGTAATAATTTTGAGTCCCGAATAAGCGAAAGATTCTATAGTAGAATTACGAGCGTAGCGAATGATTCTAGGTTAGAATCTTGAGCGTAGTGAAGGACTCAAAAGCGAGAGATGTAAATAACTGATCTCGTGTCGCACATACAACTTTTTACCTCAGTAGCTCGAAAAAGAACCTAGAGTACAAATTATGCGTTTGGACTAGATGACGTGGTTCGAAAGTAGTGTGACATTAAAAAAAAAGCTTGCAGTGAGCAACACTCAAGTTTGCTTCGAGCGAGTGCAGAATTTGACGCAAAATCGAATTTTGCTCACTAAAATCACTCAAAGCAAAATCCAGTTTTGCACACTGTTTTTATACAACAAAAAACAAGATACTGAAAAATACATTAAGATACATGTTTTTTTTCACTGTACTGGCTAAATGTTCTGACTAATGAATGCATAAAATCATCATTCAACATTTGAATATTTATCTTCAAATAAATAATAATGTTCGTCCACTATGTAGTTTTTAAGATATTAAGTTCCGTATAACATAAAGACGTTTAATAGCAATAAGTACCAAAGGCTGTTCTCTGAGTCAAATGAAAATTAATAACTTGAGGCCAGTAGCCGCTCGCCGCGCGACGCGACGAACTTTGTCGACCGACACGACCCCTTTATCTTGATATCTACCGCACGGCCAACGGATAAAATTATATCGCCAGCAATATATCATCCATGTTTAATTATTTATTAAGTAAAACGTTAATTTTAAATAAAATTCCATAATTAATCACACACGTTGGCTTCCAATCCAAATTTACTTAATAAATTGGCAGCCAATATGAATAAATTTAATAATTATATCAAATTGTACCACATTTCAACGGTCGAGGCCTCGGTGCTCGATTACGTGTTCCAATTATTCAATATTTCAAGCTCATCGACGTCTATAATTACATTCTGATAGAATTGCGTTAAATTCACCGCTCGTACGATCACTAATTTCCATACAATTAATCCAATGATTAGCTGTAATCCGATGTGGGTTTACGCATATCATTCGCGTTGCACACAAACACCATTATTTATATTGTACGTGTTTATTTAATCCGTTGTGGAGTTTTCATTAGGAACTATAATTAAACATTTCACGGAGTACGACCAGGGATGAAGTGAAAGCCTTAAACAATTAAAAGAAAAGGTTATATAAAGCGTTTTCAATTAAACTTGGAATCCGGTAGGGCAGAGTGGAGTGCGGGCTCCTTGCGTCTGGCGGCACGTGAGGGAATCTGGGGCGGTATTGCTTCTAAACTGCAGTTTGCCGCCGCGCGGTAGACACTCGTTAAAGTGCAACAATTTGCTACATCACGTCAAGTGCGGTCTAGTTTTAACTCACGTACCGAACAGACACGTACAGAAAGAAATGAAAGCCGCACATGTGTGCTACATTGCTTGGTCCAATTGTGCTGCATGCACTGATACTTTGTAAGCAAATCGCCTCTTTATGAATCTGCTGTACAAAACGAATAAACCCTGAACGACTGCTGTTTGTAAATTTATAATTTATAAATAATATATGTAATATATAGAGAGCGTTTCATAAACGTATTCATAAAACGGAGAGCAAAATACATTGATACATCAATAAGATCAAGAATTTATACACAGGGTGTAAATTACATTGTGACGAAGTCGCTTGCCTTCCCAGTGCTTCAGTACATCATTCTGTGACCCTGGGTACAAAAAAAAATCCATGAGAAATTAGTACACATAAAAAAAGGTCTTGAAAATTCTACAACTGGGAACATTTTTTATAGGAAAATCCCAAAATTGATAAAAAAATGCAAATGTATTGGAATAGATTAGGGTAACGTTACTCCTTCATAAAATCAGGATTTTCTGGCACCCTGGGTCTTAAAATCATGAACTGAATCACAGGTAAGCGGCTTCATCACTGAAATCAAAAAATGTTTTGTACATTTGACCAAAGTAAGAGAAAAATATACCCGATTAACAATACCTTCTAAGTGACTCCAAGGCTTTCATGAATTTTATCTTTTTCTTAGAATACAACACGCCCGATTTAACTTATTCTTTAAAAAATAAGCGGTTAACTCGTGTTTATTACTTTAGAAAATGTGATGATAATAACAGCTTTTCCAACACCTTTCAATCAAAAAGAAAAATAACATAATAATATATTTTTTTAAGTATCTAAGACACGATTATTTTGTATTGTGTTTGTATACTTGTTGCGTATTAAATATTATATGTATAGATTAGATTTAGTTATATTTTTTTTACCGACGCGGCGACGTAACGAGTTTATGTCGTAACATGTACTTGTGGCATCCACACATAATCACGTGACATATGTCGACGAGTGCTGAATCACCATAACGAAGTGTTCACAGAGAGTATACATATATACCACTTCCAATATACTACCGTTGGACAGCTGTCCGCCAGGCAATGCCACCGAGCCAGGTCGGAGGATCCTCCCTTTGTGGTAGAGGAACATCACACCCTGTTCCTCTACATACTTATAACATGTGTGAAAGAGTATTTAATTGGAGTATATACTGAAAGTTATACGTGATTTCATATGGATATTAAACCAAAATGTAACCTACATTTCCTTCAGTGGACAAAATCCCGAAAATGCACGCAGCACTGCCACGTTACGAGGTAATGCTTATATGCTGCACGAATATGCCGTCATTCCAGGAACAAGTTACTTTGACCAAACGTAATGCGAACGAGTGATCAGTTTTGCAGAAATATTCTTTCCATAATGTACGAGTACGTATTACGTATACGTGTATATTTTTATGAGTGTTATTTTATCTGTCAGCAGTTAAATCGAATTTGTCCGTAATTTGTTGTCAGAAGAATAATAGATTTGTCAGTAAAATAATGGATTTTTCAACAAAGTGATATATTTGTCAGCAAATTGTAATCATTCAATTACTGCCTCGTTGTTGGTCTAGTGGCAAGCGTGTGCGCCTTTCGCTGGAAAGTGTTGGCTTGTTACCCGGATCAGGGAAATTGATATTTTTTTTTAAAGAACTTTTCTCTGTCGCCTACAATACACACTCCAATTGTTGCAAATGAGCTGTACTATTACCTGTTACAAGGTTAAGTTCTCATTCGAAATCAACCTGAATACTAAAACAAATTCTCTCATCGATTTTAACTTCACATCTCATTTTTATGAAACTAAGTAAAATGTCAAAATGAAAAGTACTTTTGAAAAAAGGAAAAGTAATTTAAAGTACAATTTGTACTTCATCAATCGCTCAAAGTACTCTTGACCTGTATCTCTCAGAATTTCAAATATTTTGTAACAATCACTGCTGCAGAGAGAAAAGTAATAATGTTCGTACGAATACGAATTTCATGAAATTTTGCAACTTACAAACTATTCAAAACTATAACATATAAAGTCTCATATTAAGCGAAGACCAAAATCATTTTGCAGCAGAGTTACGTGACAGTTTCATAGAATGAATGGGTATTTAGAATGGTCGGTGATTTTACGGAAAACATTTTAGTAAATTCGAATTACTTTAGACCGGGTAGGAAGAGAAAATTAACGTTTTCAAAGAAGCCGTAATGGCGGACAGGATATTAAGCTTTTCATCTGGCTAGCCATTAGTGGCGTGTTTATTTCACTGCTCGTTACTGACCATTGACCAGTAGTGCCGCTGTAAACTTACCTCGAATAATTTCCAACTGCATGTAAAAAGCTTTGAACGTGCTTGTAAGTATGACTAATGAATGAAATGTATCACTCACAACCAAGTCCCATTTACATCGGTATAAAGTAATAGCATAATATTAGTATTCAGGCAACAGTACACGATTCTGTATATTACTGTACATTAAAGTAATATTCAATACAAGCGTTAACTCTTATTACTAATTAAAGTCACAAAGTCGCATAGAATGAACAGCTAAATAAACAGGCAAACGCCAGAATTCCTTGAACCGTGTTCCTTTGCCGTGTAATAGAACATGTGATTAGATTACCTGCAACAATAGTGAGCAGAGCAAACGTCGAAACCAGTGGTAAGCCGCCGGTTTCCATGGATGCGGTTCTTGAGCGTCGCGATGATTCCGCCGTCATGACGTCAAAGGACATTGGATAATAATAAGCTCTTTAGTTGAGTTTCACATCTCCTTATTGTCATAACAACCCCCCTTCCACGCTTTGTATTGTCTCAACATTTTAAATGTATATGTCTCGATATCATAATGTATAAAGTATATTTCTCATATGAAGTATATTTAAAACGTCAATTCATTGTCTCGTAAAATTACAGTATTATCATGGTTTCATTTCAGCGCCGCTCGGCAAATCTGGAACAAAAATAAAAATCAAATAAGTGTCGTTACTTTCTTTTTCCTTTCAGGCTTCGGAACGATGCCAGCACGAAATCAGTTGGTATCAATATTAGAGAATACGTGATCATAAGCACGTATTCTTCAATATTATAAGTCTGGCAACGCTACTTGGAAAACTGTTTCATTAAAAGCAGCAGGAGTTCGACACAAACAGTTAAGCTGGGTCTCCACCACGACTTGGTTCGTTCTTAGTAAACTTGTAAAACATACGTATTATAGAAGCAACTTGACCGTGAAAAAGTTGGGAAGTAAACTAACTTTCAATGGCGTTTCCTTTAGATTACAGCCTCGACAATAGTCAAGCCGCGATTTTACGGTCAAAAGAATCCTATTGAATAAAGACTGATTTATTTTTGTGATATTTCCATTCCTTTTTTTTATTTCGTATTGCTTTTATTTTTGTAGGTCATCGGCAAATATACACAATGCCACTCACTGGGACTGGGACAGAGAGATGGTAAAACAATATGAAATGTAAACTGTTACAAAGATACGACAAAGATTTTATTAACCATAATATTTTTCACTCAATTGAATATAAAAATATCTGACATCTTGTATACTGTATAATATATATTCAGGATCCATTTACGTCAAATAATACTAATTTTCCTCGAAATTCATGGTACAGCTAGTGTTAGAGGCTCTGCACGCGACCTACGATTAATGTAATAAACGATCACGTCCCACGTCTACCCATCACTGTCTTACGTCAACTAGCAGAGGGATCTCCTTAAATAAGCTTTCAAAATCAACTCACGAGATATCACTTACGTGTCAGTTACGTTAACTTCAGTAAAATACCAAACGATCATAAATATTGCCCAGCTTGCCATTCCCTTGGGTTTTAACAGAATAACAACACCAGTAAAACAAAACATAGATAAAAACATATGCATCAAAAACATTGAAATATTGTTACATACATACATTTTGAAAAATATTGGTAGTGCTTTTATTTACCTATTTTCATTGCAACCTAAACAGAAGACAAGTATTGGTCGTGGAAATAGGCCAAAGCGAAACCCTTTTTAGCTGGAGGAACGAGGGCGTAATATTTTTTGCTTCATATCTGCAAGGAACAGCAACGCAGGTGCAGCATTGCAGTAACCCTTACGTGTGTACATGCCGCGTACACTACACACATGTACGTAGAAACACATGGTAGTTTTTTATTAGAGCAGTGTCCGCGGCGCAGCGTGCGCAAACTGAGATAAAACAGGAATGATTGCCGCTCTGTCGCGATATTGTTTCAAGTGTTTTGTTCCATTCTGCTGGCTCTTCAGTGCTTTTTATTCATCCACACCCGAACGCCGAACTGTCGTATAAAAACCATCTGACTGACGAGGCGTTTCTTTGCCTGAACGTATCGGCTTATATAACTTTCAGATCCGTTACAGGCCTATTTATTACACATTTGATATGTGAAAAATCTTCAATACAGATGTGAGAGCGGCTCCCTCCACAACGTATATGAGTACATATAATACACATGGTTCCATTTCTCAAACAATTTCGATTTTACTCCGTGTCTGAAATACTAAAGCTTTCTGAGATTTCAAAGTAAGGTAAAGTAGACATTAAGTGAGGATAAGTATCGTTCGTGGGCAGGAATATAATAGTTCACTCCGGGGACTGTGGCTCCATCAATTGAAACATGGTCGGCCGTGCCGGCGACGGCAGCGGGGCGACGCGACGGCGTCTTTGCCGTACGAACGAGCGTCGTGACAATAAACAATACAAACAACCCTAGCCTGCGTTTGACACCAGCCCGTTCGGAGTGGATTAGAGCGCTCTACAGGGAGTTCGGCAGCATTTAGGGAACGTAATAGCCTTCCGCCGTGACCTGTTTTAGTTGCGACAAATAGAGATTTACGGGATTGCCGCCGAGGGATTTTCAAAGGAGACTGTTCTCCGTAATAAAATTGAATGGTGTTAACTTTGCGGTTGCTTTATTCTCGTTTGCTTTTCATTCAACTTTTACACCGTTTTTAAACGATCGACATTCAATATCTGTGAGGTTTCATAACGTCAGAATCATCCGACTGTCAATCGATTTCAGCCTCCTCTCATTCGACAGACTGTCCGACAAAGTTTCAAACAATTTAATCCCGCTTGAAATATGCGCGAAAAAATTTGTTTGAGCTGAAAGTGGCGAGGGTAAACCGTCTCACAGTCGCTTCTGAAATACATTATAATATTTTGTTGGATAAGGAAAAAATCATAACATTGAATACCGAAAATGGTAATGTAGACTGGGCAGCGATATCATGAAATATAATTAGGTACCTACACCCGGAATTCGATAAACTTAATCGTATCAAACCCGTATTAGGAGGGAGTCGCCTCTAACCCTTGATATTACAGAGGCAAACCCCATTTACGGCATTCCGTTGCTTAATAATTTTACATCCGTCCACAAAGACGCCGCGCTGTGTTATCTCACGAGTGGCACGCCACCGATACGAGTTCCAACCAGCCCCTTACTCCTGCTCCTATTGTCATGTTTACATTGTCTATGCTCATTCTCCAATTCCGATTAACGCAAAGCTAAAATCGCTTTCATATTAATATACTGTTTCTCGTTCGGGCACAAGTTACGGAGATAACGTGTACACAATTAGGTACCGTGGCCCGTGCTCCGTGCTTTGGCTACAGAATGAACTAAGCTTTCCTGTTTTTATTTAAGTTTGCTGAAACTTTTAAAGTTTCTTTATGAATTCAAGTTTCCGAAAGTTTTCCTCTGCTTGCTGCGGACACTAAGAAAAACTGGGATTATGGGTGAAAACAAAGAACGAGATAAAAACTACTTAATGTAACTTTTAAAACTGTGTTGAGGAACCTTGGAAAATATTATTTAATAAAATAATTTCACTTCAACTTTGTAAATCTACGTTTACATTTTGTACAAAGTTTAATCAAATTCACTGCTTGTCTAAAACATACAGTAATGTATAGGAATAAACTACGAATGGAATAGAAGTTTCCTTTTTGAAATTGTTTGAACTTTATACTAACGGTGCCATGAAACTAAAAAACACATAATAAGCCATTCAAACATCTGCAAAACAAACAAAAACTTTGTCGCTCACAACAGACTATTTCACAGTAGAGTATTTCTGATTTTTGGCACGAATATGTGGACATACAGCGAAATAGTAGCGTAGCCACAAAAACCTTTCTTGACAATTAATTCCACGGGCCGTGTTCAACCTTTGCACTCCCAGTTTCTTAATTCGCAATTAAAAAGTTAAATTGTCCGGTTAATTGCTGCCATTGTGGTGGACGACGTCTACTTATTATTCAGAATTGCTCTCTGAAAATTTGATGAAAAATTTGCCGAGAACCGGTTGGTAAATCACAATAAGTAATTAGCTTATCTGCCGGCGTCACGCGCGGGCACCCGGTCTCGCGGGCGGGGGTGCACGCCGCGGGGCACAGGGGTGAGGAGGCAGAGTTCACGTCTTACGTTAAGCTCTCAGTATTAATCTCGACTCTGCTTAATAAACGAAGTGAATAACTAGGATTAAATAAATCAGTTTCCGAATTCTTAGTTGACTTTGCAGATATTTGATGAGTGCGCTTTTGGTGACCTTACTAACAATACGTATTGCTTCGTAACACAATTCTAACAAGCCTTTGATGTTAATTTACTTGTCACTCTCAGTTAGTTGCTCAGCTTACTCTTGTTTTGCCGGGTGTCTGTATATAATATAAACCGTCAAAAATATAGTAATGTTTACGGATAGCTAATTAGTAAACAGTCTTGCATTTTATGAACGATTAAATTATGAATAATTACATTAAAATATTTCATTAATACGATTTCTTTCTATAAAGATTAAAATTGAACCATTTTATGTTTTTATTATTTATCTCGTCGTTCTTTTTGAATTGATATTTTTGAAGAAAATTCTGTTTTATGTGACAACAAAATTGATTAACTGATTTACTTTTCCACAAAAAATACTTTATAGTGCACCTTGCATAAACAAAAATAATACAAACAATAATATGATATTATACCACAAAAACGCTACATACGGGGTGATTGCAAGATAGTGACATTTATTGAAACCACAGTAAAAAAAGCTAAATTAAAGCCCGCTTCAACTACAAAAATGTTTTCGACTGTTCTTAGTATTTCTTCCACAGCGTTGTAATACAGATTGATTACGTACTGCATATAACAAAAACAAACGATCTTACAAATATCTGACGTTGCTAACAGTTTGTTTGAAAGCAGATATTACAAAATGGGCTGTCATAACTACAGTGTATTAGCCCTCATCTTTCAACAATAACTGAGGCAAAGAGGGAACAACTACTTTTTCTTCTCTAGATCAGCGTGAAAGCCGTTTTGTTTATTCTTGCTGCACTTTTTCTTCCACTAACGTTTTTAGTTCCCTCTTTACTTCTTGTCTTTTTATTTGTTTAAACACTTTTGTTGTGCTTTCGTTTTTGTCGTCTCGCTTTTACTTTTATGCCAACTCCGAAGGCTGTTACTGCTAATTCTACAAGTTATAATTAGATCATATTGTTTAATTCCACATTTCTTACTTAATATGCCATTGCTAAAATCGCATTTCACAGCACCCGACTTTCGGATACTACTCGTAACTTGCAAATGTAAAATAAATAGTGCATTATTTTAATTTGAATGTATAAAAATTAAGTGATGGAAATTAGTTTGCTCGACTTTGCACCTTGCCTATAAGGTGGCCTTAATTATGGAACAGGATGCTACAATACAACATTAATTACCTACAAAATAGACTAAACAACTACAAGTGTAAAACCTATATAAGTAACAAACATATTCATAGTAATGAAAATTGTCCATGGCGAAACGTTTTTCTGTTGCTTTAGGCCTTTGATGGTAAATGATAACTTTTGCCTTTGAGCTTTGGAGCCTTTGAGCCAGCTATTTGGTAAAGCCAGGGTTTGTTTAAACTGAAAGGAAAACATGTTATGGCGCTCGGGCAACTACAACACGGGTTGACACGCTGACGTTGCCATGATTATTCCAGGAACTTGTTCGAATTGACTATAATGTAGAAATTGAGATTTTAAACTGTAAACTGGGCAATGCCTGACGTATACGATTGACCCGGGCAGAGTCACTGGTTATGTCCGAGTTACACGAACTAAAACCCAGTGTGTTCCGTCAACGTGATATGACCGGGGTGCCAAAACTGTAACGACCTAGTGATCTTAGTTTGTACTGAGATTTTACTGAGATTAACCATCGTCTAGGGTAATTTCATTTTTAGATACTGGTTTAAAAAAACCTTATAATATATTTCTCATGTCGAGGTTGGTCAATAGTTTCCATAGTGTGGCTAAATTATTCGTCTGTTTACATTGACATGACGTAAGTATGAGTATGTTTTCAAATTTTTAAACCTCACTATTAAAATAGATTGTGTAATCTACAGCTTGCTTAGTTGAATGTAAGATGTGAGACATTAATTCAATTATTAACTCAGAACACTTTTTTATTGTTTACATTATTTAGCCTTTTGAAACATTGGGCTAAAGTCCAAGCGACATTAGAGTTACAATCAAACCAAATAAACCCAAACAACCGAGCAGCAATTATGTTTGTTTCGCAATGCGTGTGCAATGAGCGGCTATCAGCGTTGCGGCTGTAGATACTGAAATCTATGCAAATGTACGCAAAACGCGCGGTTTTATAGTCGTCAACAATTTAGCTTTTTGGCTATCGATTCGGGTTGGATGAATATCAGGTGAATGAAAATAGATAAACCAGAATAGTAAATCAGTTTTTGAGAGGTGGCGCTCTTGTTATTAAACCCATTGCAGGCAGCACGATGGTTTTTATCTGTACCTTATTATGGTCGTTGATAATACTGTTTAAAGTTAATAGTTCTATCCGATTTTTTAGCAAAGTACAAGCTCCATTTTATATATATCATAAGCGATAGGTGAAACTACCAATATAACAAGGTTTTATAGACTTCTTCACCTGAATAGATAACAATCAACCACCACTGTGCGAAGTTCGCCAAGAGTAGTACAATAAACATTAATACAGTATAAGGTACTTTAGCATTTATAATATTGTTAGTAAGTATAGTAAGGATTGAAGCAGGAATATTCATAAGTCATCCGAGCTTCTGGATACGGAAGCCAAAGTCGCAGTCCTTTATACATGAACGGAACCCACGGCATTCTCCATTGTGATATGCCGTTTTTGTCCATCCAGAGGTTGCAAAAGGTATTCAAAATGTCAAGTAAGTAGGTGAATGAGAGCTTTTTTTGGTACTAGATTCATTGTATCATTAGTTATTCAAATACAAATATATATAATTTTATAAATAAAAATTAAGAAATACTATTGATGACGATTAATTGTAAGTTAATCTTTACTGAGACTGATTAATTACAACTTTACCAAAACCGACTTTTACAACAAAATATGTTAGAGCTTGATTTAATTTACCCACTCGTTTGTAGTATAAACGAAATTATATATCAAGAGAGGCTAGCAGAAAATTATAACGCTGAGCCTCCCATGGAAATCCCCTAACGTAAAATGCTTTTTTTAACCATAAATCAACATTTTTGCCAAAATTATTACTGGAACTGAGAGGTTTTTTTGCCAAATTAAATGAAGAAATTAATCATAGTAAGTAGTCAAGAAAGCATAATCTTCAAAAATGGGGAAAAACAAAGGTACAAATAACAAGATTGGATTACAAATTATGCTACTTAGTAAGTGGACAAGTTTTGAGTATAAGTAACATTGAATAACTAATATTTTAATGTGTGTTTGTTTTTTGTTTTCATGGTCTAAATACTTGAACCTATTTTACAGAAGGTAGGTCGATTTAAGTACATCGCAAAAAATAACAAGTGACCTCAACTAATTATGATTCTTCCTGTAAAATAATAGGTATAAGTTAAGGCAAATAAAATTTCCATGCCCAAAGTCAGCGGCTTAAAAAAATGTAAACATGAAATACCAATTCATATGGTTATTCAAGTGGAACAATCGTAACATTTTATTGAATTTTGACCAAAGCGATTCCGTTTTTAATAAATATGCGATGAATAATGGCTTCGAAGAATAAAAAGCAAAGTTGAAAAATAAATTTACGATTAATTAAATTCATTGTGGTCAAAAACTTTGCTCGTTACTGGCGATTCTCTTAAATTCAGGTTTTACTTGCTACTAAATCCCTTTTAAAAGTTTTCTAAGGAAAGTATTGATCTGTCAGTGACGCGATGAAAAGACGCTTCGTTTAGTTTAGTTACCTTCTAGTCAAATCAAACTTTTTATCATTGACTTTCAAATAAGTGAATTGCAACTTTTGGTCTAAGATTTAAATAACTAAATATCAAGAATGTTCCATTCAAACTTTCTTTGTAATTAAGTACCTAGTGAATAAGTTGAATTTATTAAACAATGACTTTTAGACATACCACTAAGTTCTTGAATAACTTTAGATTATTTAAAGCTACACTAAAATATTTTAGTGTTTTAATTAAAATAATCGTAGAACTTTTATCTTGTTTATTCCAATTACTTATGGTCGTTGTATTTTTACGCAAGCTGTTTTAAACTTTTGAAATAGTAAACTAGCAGATTTTCTAAATAATATAAAGATGTATCTCAGGATTAAACTAGACATGCTTTGTTTTTTTGAACCATACGATATATCGATAGTCTTCTTATCGTTTGTATTTTTTTTAAAAGGTAACAATATGTACTTGTAAGTAGTCTTAAAGTGTTTGGGAGTATATGATACCTACAAAGAGTATTACACTCTATATTTATAATCAAACAAATTGAATTTGTATAAAGCTTGGACAAAGAAAGAACTCATTTCATAAAAAAACATCAGATCTTCATTTAAAATGTAAAAGCTTAATATTTTGGTAGTCATGAACGTATAATTTTTCAAGCGGTGTTAACATAAATTAAGCTCAGTTTATGCTAATTGTAATTATCTTCCAAGACGTAGAAACTGCATAATTGGCGTTAATCTTATACCGTTTTCTCTTTAAGAAGATATTTCAACCGAACATTAAAAGTCATGAAATATAGCAGTTTGAGAAACTAAAATTTATGGCGTGGAGCATTATACACATCATGAAAGGAGATTGCTTCGTTTTCGGCCAATGGCAGGCTCGAAAAGATATGAAAAGGTGAAACTTATATACCTACTAAGATAGTTAATATTATACTCTATAATCCCTAAAATTTTGGTGTAACTTGACAACTTAAGAACAGAGTTCAGGAAATTAAAAGAAAATTACTTCCTCGGAATTTAGTAAAACAAGGAAGCTAAAATGATTAAGACAGATAGCCAATGATGTACATATTTCAAATAAGAACGGCAATGTAGAATGTAATAATCAAGTTAATACGCTAATAATATTTGGAGGATAACTGCTGAATAACATTCCAAACGTCATACTACCAGGATAGGTATTAGATCAAAGCATAATAAATCAAACAATAAACTGATTCAGCGCCCCCGAATACATTTTTGGTTTAACACGGTTCGGATGCAGTAAAGGCATTTACCAAAATTCCATTTATTGAAATGTTTGGCTCGTCACTGAACCAAGTGCATCCCAAATATTGGACCGCCACTTGGTCCGGGGCATGTGATCCGGCATCGAGGTAAAACTGTTGCCAGCACAACAATTCAACAAATAGATTTCAATGCTACTCAAATATTTTTTGTCTGTAGGTAATCGATTTGGTAAATGAGAATGATTAATATTCAAGTACATGCTGGTGCTTTATTCTAAATGGGAAAAAAGGGTTCTTAATTTATTGCAGTATCACCATCGCATCACAACATAGTATAAAACAAAGTCGCTCCCTGCTGTCTGACTGTCTGTCCGTCCCTATAAATGCTTAGATCTATAAAATTACGTATCGGATTTTGATGCGATTTTTAGTAGATAGAGTGATTCATAACGAACTTTCCCGGAGCGAAGCCGGAGGGTCGCTAGTGCAATAATATTTTGATGATAAATATAATTGATGACCGCATAATCAATCTGCGGGTTGCCAATACGATAAAATGATAAATAGTCCGGCTCAGTCAAAAACAATATTCCCGTTATGATGATAATATAATTGGCCCATTACTTTCGAGCAGATTAGTCCAAGACGATTATCAAAAGAAGTGGGTAATCCAAGACTTATTGGTAAAAACGATTCGAGCCATCTTCAAACGAATATTACAATCAATTTTTGTGACAAAGTAATATAAATATTGTTTAATTGAGCTAAAGTAGCAAAAGTGTTTTTTAAATAGTGTAAGCGAATGACTGTTAGGTGTATCCTACTCGGATCTTTGTCGATGTTGAAAATTAAAACCGGATGTAAGTTTAATTTTATAAATAGTTTAAACCATTTTTGGGGTTAATCATATTCAACAGTCAGTTTTATAAAAAGCTATTGTTGAATTTGAGTGGTAATGGACGTTTTTCATTGCCTACGGGTTGAAGACCAGCTTTTACTCTAAAAAAAAATTAATTGTCCTTATTGTCAACTACTAAGCATTAAAATAATCAATATTGCTATGTATATAATTTACCATATCTCATTTTGGATCATCGGAGTAAATACCATGGCAATGATTATTGTGCCGATAACATCGTCCGTTAATAGCCTCCTACAAAGCCTGGGTCTTATTGGACTAAAGGGTTGAGTTCCTCCCAGTATCGATTACAGATCGAAACCGTTGTCTTTAAGGGTCTACCCTCGTTTCATTTATCTGTCAGTTCAATATTTCGATTAAACTTGATTAAGGCATCTTCGATATTTAGACATACCTAACTACCCAAACGGGCTTGGCATATTTGATAAAACATATTTAATTATGTTTTCCTTTGGAAGGGACCGAATTTTTGATAAACATTGTTGATTTTTATAAAAGCTTTATAACGTTGGAGTCACAGAGTAATGTAGTCCAGAACAAGCTATTTTGTAGTGAAAAAATATTATTCTAGTTCAATTGCTATTTTATCATTATTGCCTACGAAAAATAAACGCGTAAATATTAAAAACATTTTATTTCACGAATAAAAGAATAGGCTCTCGTTCCTACAAATTTAATCTTGAGCTACATACAATTAAGGTCCTTAACTTAAGAAATATCGTTCTTTATCTTCCCTGACGTTCCCTAGTATATCCTAAGACAAGTTACTTGTCTTAGGATATACTTAAGAGAGTACATTAATAAAAACCTTCAAAGTAACTTAATCATACTAATTCCAGGACTTATTCATTGTCAGATAAACGTAATGTGAGGTATAAAAATAATGAGTGTAATCTCCAAAAAGAAGAATATTACAATGTATACAGCTTAAGGAAGAGACACTTGTATTTCGATTAAATGTTCTGTTTTTCGCGCAAGTTTACGAAATGCTTGAAGAATTCGACTATATTATTTGTTGTGCGCGGCGATGTCATGACAAATGCTAGTGATTTATTCGGAGACAGCGTCAATAAGATTTACCAAATTTTCCCCTCAAGTTATTTTTATTCTTTGTGCAGGTTTGCCTTTATTCCACATTCAAATATGGTTATTTGGCAAATATGGGCTCAAACGTGTTACCGCTCAAACATAAACAGCAACACAGATAAATTGAATTACAAGGTCTATCAAATCTACACATTCCACACGTCATATTTGTATTTCAATATTCAATTCAAATAAAGCTAATGAGTGGACAGAAAATGATCACATATTAAAACGTGTATTTTATTTAGCGGAACTTGTCTCGAGCATAATGAGTTAATTTGAGTGGGGTTGGCGTGGAATTTGTACATTCTGGGAAAGGGATACAACTATGTACCAAACTGTGAGCTAGTCGGCAAGTAAGACAAATTCCTGAGCCCTCGAATACAGCTGTTAGGAGTTTTGATTTTCACAGTTGATTAGCCTTCATCGATTCAATGCACAATTTTATTTAAAGGGTAACTTTTTGCTTCAAAATAAAATAAAGCAATAACTTTCAATAAACGAGCTTGTTTACCCAATGTTTTATGTTGGCTTTCGATATTTCAAATAAACGCATTCTACACAAATTTGGTCGGTCCCAAGTTTCAAGCAATAACTGTGGAGACATCCTTTCCTTATTCAGATCCACAGAATAAAGGTTCTTATACGTCCAGAGACTCCGTGTTATTGGGTTCGCGGCGGGTATCGGCCAGCTCTGCCTTTATTATCTGTTGACACTGTTTTTGTTCTCCGACACGACCGACTAAATTATTGTTCTCTCGTTTGTCGAGACCTTATTTTATTACTTCCATCCTTTCATATCACCCGCAAAACCAAATTAATTTTAAACATTTTCTCTTCACATAAATAAATTGTATTTTAAATCTCTCGCTTGTTGTTACGGTTTCCTTTGTAAAGAGGAATTCTTTATATTTATTATAGCTTATAAAAGTAAATACGCGGCTGATATTTATTATCAAAGTTCGACATTCCGTTACTTCTTCCTAAAGAAAAAATGTTAACAATGTTGAGAATATTAGCCTTGACTGGTGTTTAAATTTATAAGTTCAAAATCAAGGAGAAAACAAAGATAAAGTATTCGGCTTTGGTAAATTATAATTATGTTTAGAGGTTCGTAAGGAAACAGAGTATATTTTTCGACAGTTAGCTAATGCGGTGGGATGCGGGGTGGGGGAGGAGGCGCGCACCAGCGACAGGGGCTCTTATTGGGACATGTATTGGAAAATCTTTATGTTATTATTTACGCAGCGAGGAATTTCGCGGCGCTAATACCCGTCGCGTTGTACATTTTATTGAAGTTTTATTAGAAAATACCCTTCATACTTGCCGTCGATCAACAAGGAATTTGGCTTATTAGTAGACTGTATTGACAGGTATTACATGCAACGTAAAAAATAAGTCTTTGCGTTTAACAGATTTAACCAAATCCCTTTATTTTAAGACGACATGTTGTTGAGTGTTGATGTATTTGTTTCCTTTCATTTTAAAGGAATGCAGCGAAGTAAATATATCCTTTGACTCTGAAGTGACTAACAACGAAAGTGACATCAACTTTATTAAAGCCACTCGCGTAATCAACGGTGGTGGGCGATACCGCATCAGTCGGAAATTGTGCAACGTTTTATCAAAATGCTTCCGACGCTCGACCGCGCTCGGCGATACCAATGTTTGCATCTGTGCACTTTGCCGCAACCGCCTGCTATTATAGCTATGCGCCGCTAACTCCGACCTGGCTACATGAACCGGAAGGAAAGGGCAGATTGAACCACCTCAGCCTTGCCAATACTAACCTGCCCAATGTGCCGTGAAAGTGCAAAACTGACAATAGTCAGCACAAGCGATTATATTGGCACCGATTCAATACATTCTGATGAGTCCTCTTTTTAATATAATACAGCTGTGAACTCTGAAATTAAAACTAGTTTAAAATTCAGTTCTTTAGGATTATCTGTCAATCAAATCACAGTCCGAGATAATTTGATATTGCAATGTGAAAGGTCTAACTTTTGGATACTATGCTGAAACAGACTGCGGGCACCTGAAATTGAACAACTCCTCCGCTCGCAAATCAAAACCTCGTCTGGCAATTATTGGATTTACAAAATTATTTCACGAAAGGCTCTTACGTTCAAAGTCCATATGGAATATAATTTATTGGTCAACTGAACAAAATCATTTCCATTTCTATTTATTCGAAAATTTTAGCCGAATAATATTTTTAATATTTATTTAAGCGTGAAATTGCAATGATTGTGTCAGATTATTGTTACTCGTTAAATTATGACCGACTCGTATAAGCTAAGTGCTTACATATTTATCGGTGTCATTTACACAATTGTTTAACATTAATATGAAATAAATTATTTTCATTCGGTTGCATAGTGTTATGAACCGTTTCTATTACAATTGCATTATTATATTAATTAAACATGCTAAACATAATATTATTAAAACCTACGCTAAATGCTAAACATGTTCAATCCTTATTTTATGTTTAAATCATTTGTTGAACATCGATTATGAGAAAAGAATATTTATTGGTGGTTATAAAGAAACATCTTTCTGTATTGTTCAGTTGTATGTATATAAATATATCTACTATATACTCGTATATAATATTAATAATATAAGCTTTAGTTGTCTAGATATAAACATTCGTCAAATAATACTTCTAGTAGGTGTATGAATTCGTAGATAGATTAAATCATTAAGCTGGAATGTAGTAGCCAATAATATAAATTAAGAACGAGCGATAAGTCTATAGAATGATCCGTATCATAAACACACCGAGGCCGATACAGGGCCAGCCTAACGCCATTAACTGGGCACAGTTCCAGTTGCAAACTATAACTGGGCATTTTTCAGGCCTTTACAGGCATAAATGGTTTCAGGTCACGCCTGTGCCTAGTAGGCCAGGCAGATTGATTTCATAGCCGATTCGAACTGTCTTTATTTTTACTTTTTTGCTGCAATGGATTAAGACCGTATTTGACTTTAATTTGTTTTTGGTAGTTAGTGAATTTAAGTAAATCTTGAATATAAATTTTGTTACAGGCTTTAATTCCAAGAATAATAAAATAAAGTTAGTGATACAATAAAACTTAATTAGTCGTGAATGAAGAATTTGTGACCTTTGTGAAATCTAAGTTTGTTTTTGAAATAAAGATTCTATACAATTAGTATATTGTACAGTAACTTAATTAATTCGTTGTTGAACGTGCTTGACACATTCAATTTAACTTCTTTTTTATTTTAGAAAGCAAACATGGCATTACAATAAACCGTTTATTTGTAGAGTAACCAAATAAATCCACAATAAAACAATTTCGGTTCTCCTCGCCCGTAATTAATAAATTTAATCACATTCCAATATGATTTTCGCGGTATCAAAATTAATCAGTGAGTTAAAAACCGTAGCTGACCGTATCGCCAACGTTCCGTATCGAGTTATTTCTGTGGTGCAATTCCAATTACTGCAGATGCATAAATTTTATTTGTATCGTGGTAACAACCCGGGTTGTTATCCGTCTGCATGATTGTGACTCCGTATACCCGGGAAATAATTAAAACGAGTTTTCATTCGCGTAATACGCGCCGAGATAAATGTAACCGTGTCAATATACTGTTCATAGATGCATATAAATGACGTCACGCGGCTTTAATGCAGACACGTGAATGATAATATTAATATTATGTATGTATTTTATAATGCGGGTGTTACGTACTTAATTAATGAGCGTTATAGTCCAATTATTTTAGGTTTATTGTGGGTAGACACATACTGAAGTGGGTTGGACTTAAGCAATGGAACTGATTGATTTTAAATTCACAATATTTGCAAATTTGTAAATAATTATACACTTTAAAAACTATTTACTAGAGAAAAACATTGTCAATAAATTAGTTACCATGATATTCTTCTAATTGCGAAAGCTTAGATTCGTGTTAATTAACACACAGATTGTAAATATTATATTCATATTTTTGTAATATCCAATTGAGTTTCAAGACACAACCACGACCTTGAATAAGTCAAAATGCGTAAACGAAATTATCTAAGACTCTCTGAACCTTTGAAGATACTCTTGAGGAAAATATTAGCTTTTTATCTCATTTGCCACAATTTGGTTCCATCTTATTCAATATGAATGTACCACAACCGTAAATGTTATTATAATTACAGAGACAACACGGTATTAGAATATATTGTACAATGTAAAATTTTGCATCGAACACTCACTCCCTTGTTAAAATCTCAATTTAAGAACCACGTAGCAAATGCTTAGCATTAATAAATTAAAATAAATTGTAAGCAAAAGTTAAATATCAAATGTACTAAACATGATGACCCACGGCGATGCCACATGGTAGATATCACAAAAGAACAGTTATTTTTTCGGATTTAAGCTAGTTCTTTTGTAAAATGTTCTATCTACATTCATTTGGTAAATACATTTAACGACTCTTGCAATTTAATATTACGCCTACAGGAAAAAAACTAACTCGTTATAATATATCTATATTATTACACATATTTTATTTTTAGACTATAGCTTTGACCTCGCATATCCTTTAAGTAGGAAAGAAAACATTTTTCCACGCACCCCTCCGTGTGGGTATCATTGAATAAGCCTTTTTGAATCATGTCGCAGTTTGCTACATGACTTTTCATTTAAAAGCGCCTGAAATGAAATATTAATCCTTAACATTTTTCTCATTTCTACCCTCTCTTTGTGTCATAATGTTTGAATTATGAAGAAAAGTAGGCTGGAGATAGAAGAAATACAGGTACGGATAAGGGTTGAAATGTTACGCATATTGATGTTAATATCGCAGAACTGAGTTCCCATAGCATTACGCTTAAACGTAGCGACATATCGATGATATAGTTATATTATAATGTTATCGCATATACATATTATATACAAGGGGATTGGTACATCGATTGCCAAATTAAATTGGCTAAAAGGTCTTTAGCTATAGTTTAAGCACCCCTAACTAACTCTCACTTCACCAGTTTTAAATATAATTATTAAGAATCTTTAGTTAAAATAAGACCATTTTCAGGTTTTTCAGACCATATTCAATAGGCTAATAAAAAATTTAAAAGCTATATTTTAGGTAAAGGTATCGGTAAACAACTTTACCAGTTTGGAAAAACATTATTATTTTGACATTAAAAACAGACACTTCAATTGTATTTATTTGTATTCAAAACCATAGATAACCATAGAATCTTACTTTTTATCTTAATTTTTTTAGATATATCATTATGCCAGAAAATTTCTTTATCCCATACATAAAATGTTTTAAAACTTTTTATTCCCATCCGTACAATTCTTCGTTAGTGTTATTGTTGTCCACAAAATTTTTCCTTGTTTATTTCTATTGCTGGCTCTTAACTGCAGCCACCCATCGTAACATATTAATCTCCCAAGGCTATTCGTAACTAAGTGAGCATGACAAAGCAACTAATAGCTATTTGTTTGTTGCCCCTCCCCATGCAAGGGGAAGTTAAACGGAAAACTCTTAATAGTTCTCCTGTTACGTAATTATGATCAAGTATAACTTACACTACATAGTATAGCGGGAGTGCGGTGTTTCGTATTATAGAAAAGTGGATCCCGTTTCCATATAACAAAATATTTGAAAAAAAATAGTAACTGCCACGATGGGCTAGTGGTTAGAGTATGCGCCTCTCACCGTAAGGTCAAAGGAAATTCACAATAGCAGCACGGAGTTGGAATTGTGCCCGGTGGATGGCGATTGATCCCAAGATCCCAAGGAATATAGACAAAATGATACCAAACTAGCACGCGTCTCAACTAAGTATAACAATGTTTTAGAAACTCTATACATATAATAAATTTGTAAATTTGAAATGTCTGTACATAAAAGATGTATAAGAAAAATAATACGAGGAATTATAACAGCAGTAGAAGCCAAATCACTTTTTTTTTAAAATTTTCTGTCTGTCTGTATGTATGTTCATACGCGCATCACGCAAAAACTACTGCATGGAATTTTATTTGGTGTTCATAATGTGTAACTGGAGATCTTACTTAAAAACTAGCATGTGTTTTATCTTTAATTTTACCCCTGAGGAGGTAAATTAGGGGGTGTAAGTTCATATGATAGGTATGTTAATTTTAAAGGAAAATACATGATATTCTGCACATAGGTTTCTTACATGATGTAAATGAGCTGTAAGATAGATTTATCAGGAGGGTTATGGTGTATGAAGGAAGTTCATCGATTTTGTAAGAAATAGCATGGAAATATCGAATTCCATGCGGACGAAGTTGCGGGCAAATCCTTGTAAATAATAATTTGATTCCATCCCACTATAAAATATAAAATGGATAAATATTTAAGTTGATTAAAATTGGCATTGACATTATCTCACTGTTACTTCATCGCTTGAGTTAATTATTTTATAGCTGCAAGAAGTAAGCGTACTTTTAATTTGTTTATTCAATTTAATAGTGAGTTATTACTTGAACTACGGTACGGTTATTACTTGAACGGCTTATTTAAAATAATACTAGATGACCCGAGCGGTTTTACCCGTATCAAACGTTATTCTGCCCGATGCCCGAAATCCCATCTTTTTTGTTTAAGTAACCGAAATGTCTTGCTTTAATAAATTAATTGAATATAAATATATAATTATATTTATATAAATATTATATATTAATCTTAAATATCTTCAATAATGACGAACTTCCATTCAACCGTTCATCCCTTATTTTAACCCCTTTGGCATGTAATTTCTGAAAATCTCCTTTTGATGCGCCCCTAGGTTATGTAAAGAACCCTCATGCAAAATTCAATTTCTAGAAAGCGTTTTAGGTTATGCATTGAGAAATTTGTCAGTAGAGCGAACAATTATAAGTATAAATGAAATCAATTGTTAAAGATTCATTTTATGTAGTGTTTTTTTTTAATAATCAATAATTATCCTAGGTAAGCGACGAACGCGAACGGACTCCATACAAACGCTTCTGTTTTCGCTTCGCATGGCGTCGCTTGCCCAGGATAATGCCTTACAGACCGAATAAATATAAGTAATATACCTATTGAGAATATGAAATGCTGATATTCTCAATATGTTACTGACATTTATTTTACAACACCCTAACAGAAACCAAAATGCCCTTTAAAATAAAACAAAATGTTAATGTATATAGTCCGTTTATTTTCGTATATGTCGTTATATTGGACTCATTATTGTTTGTTTTGGTTTGTTTGGATTACCGCAACAAAGGGTATGCTAGCACGTGTTTAATATAACGTCACAAACAAATATTGACAGATTTTGTTTTTCATACCGAGTGCCAAAGGATTGTAAGTTAGTATGAATGAAAATCCAAATTCGGTTTGTTTTCCAAAATCGTCTGTCAAAAAGATACGAAAAAATTTAAACGGAAAAATCATCTATTTGGAAAATCAAAAAATAATTAGAGAATTCTGATAAAATCCGTAAAGTATGAGTTATTGTGAAGTTAAGATATGGTAAAGTAAACCCTAATTGTTAATTATCCGTAAATTATTTTTTACAGGCGTTCTCAATATGTATTTATTTACTACTGATATGTATGAGGCCAATGCGTAGGGGTCCTCACAAATATCATCTTTAAAATTCACATAACTTACCGTGTGTTTTAATGCAATTTACAAATAACTAAAATGATATACTGATAGATATATTTAAAAGAATAATTTTATAGATTCGATATCATCGCAATAAAATTTGGTATAAATATTGTATTCTAACACTATAACATTATTTCTCTATTCGCATGAATATCGAATAAGCAAGAGTAAAAATCGTAACATATGGCGTTCCATTGTTTCCGGCTACGGAAAGAAGTCATGATTTTATGTAGGAATGTTTGTATAATAAGTAAAGATAGAATAAAAAAGGGCAGTTACTAAAATTGCTTGTTTGTTTATAAACTTTCAACGCAATGCTTGTTTGGTCTTGGCAAACTTTAAACAACAAAATACTACGAGGATACACTCCTTAAAATATGTGTGTACGATAGCAGTTTTGTTGTGAAGTATACAGCAATGAACAAAACAAATAGCATTAATATCTTCTGGTGCCGTTTGCGTGTATGTTACGTAACGAAATTGAAACTTTTCATCTTGTTGTAACTTGGTAACATTATGAAATAAAACCATTTTAAGTAGAATAACATTGTATCTACAACTGTAACTATATTATATTATGACTATCAGACCGGCATGTATATCCCCTAAATGGAATCAAACTATTTTTGATTGATTTTCGATTTTAATTTTTAGCAATCAAATATCGACCTTATAAATATGGTGATAAGGATACACAAAATTCGAAACCGATAGTTTCACATACAGAATCACGCCACCGCTGCACTGGTGAACTTTGTGGCACCATTACCACCACTTTAAAAGCCTTAAACGTTACGAATACTGGCCTGATTTCGATGAAACAAAATTATTATTTGCACAAATGAGCGCATTACATGCAGTACTACTACTTTTATAGTAAAATTTTTGATGTGTCACTCGTTTTGCGAACGAAAGAAAATTAAAAATGACCTTGAAAATGCAACTGCTTTGTTTAATATGCCTTGTTCTAAAAGATTTCATTTTTTTAATCTTTAAAATCTGTGGAGATAATAAAAAGTCTGACTCAAGAGCGCGAAAGACAACTAAGCTAATATCTACTTTTCTCTAGATTAAATGTACCAATTTATCTGTTTTCAAACTTCTATGCAACTATAGATAGATATATAGAGAAAACTTTATTTGCACATCAAATTTGTAAAAAACATACAAAGAAATAGGTACTTAAAACTATAATGTACAAAGGGCGGCCTTATCGCTTGACGCGATCTCTTCCAGGCAACCTTAGGATGGACATAATAGAATGGATATTTGCGGTAGTTTATTGCATTGGATTTGTTGTTACTTTTTTCTTTTTAATTTTGCTCAAGGCTTGTCAAGATTAAAGACTAAAGTAAAAATAAATAAATAATTAAAATACTAAATAGTACATAAAATATATTACATCACTTAGAAGCAACAGTAACCAAATGACTGAGAAATAGACTCTTAGTTGTAAATTCGATTCCTACTCATTGCACTGCCGACGTAAACCGCCTGATACCAGCAAATTTAGCTTAGCACGGAGAGTTAAGGATTCTAGTAATTTGCTATACAAGTGGGATCGCCACAACGCCAATATCTCTACTAAGAATACAGCTATTACGAATAGACTATTACGTCCAATTTCATGAACTATATTGAAATTCTATGGAATACTGGGCTTATGGATATAAGCAGCGCTAGAATTTATACTGAGAAATACCAAAGGCCAATAATAGTTTTCCTACCTCACTCAACCTAGGACCTAGACTGACGCATTGACTTTACGATCAGCCGTCACACTTTCCCGCGCGAGACTGTTAAGGCAGTCTATTGAGTAAATGTAAACCTGACATGCACTACAACATAAATATTCTAAGGTACATACAAGAGATTGGACAGGCTTTTTTGCGTACCTACTGTAAACTGTCTCTACTGTACTGTATGACTGTACTTGTTTTAAGAAAACTATCACCAGACCATTTCGTCTTATCATCTGAGCGATATTCTCAGATGATTAGACGAAATGGCTGGCTCTGATTGGTGGACGATCGGTCAAAAACTACGCAAATTCTATTTTATTTTTGTATCGTAAGGACTCGAAACCACAACTGACTTCATGACCAATTATTCAAGAAGAAAACCTTTTGGCACCTGAACAGTATGAACCACGTGCGTATTCCATAAATAGAACCACACGAAATTTTAATTTCGGACTGTATTTTTGTGGCGATAAGTTTCAACTATATTTTCGAAACCAATTTCCCATTTAGAATCGTACCACTAACAGATGTTCGGTGCTCCGTTGCAATTGTATACTAATGTTGCAATAATACAAATTGGTTACAAATCATCGGCCGTGGGTGAGAGCCCTAATAAACAACGTTATGTATAAAACAGCCATGTCATCTTTACTGGGTTGTATTATATTTCCGGGTCCTATCAAGCAAAATAAATTGATTGGCTGTATGTCTCACCGCTCACGGCCATGATCGATAGCCGTCATACCCGTCATATACTGGCTGCACTGACCGATGCATGATACGATCGATGCTTTAAATTGCTTTGCTTCTATTAGACTTACGGATATCCAAACAATGTTAGATGTGGCAATTCAATGTTTAAAGCATTGAACATCTATTGGTTTGAAATTTTAGCTTGGTAATGTTATTCGCTCTATACTATTTTAGTAGAATGAATTGTTTGTATGTGTATCTCACCGCTCTGATCGAAAGACGTCATGCCGTTCATGGTCGTCGATGCATGATACAATCGAAGCATAAATTGCTTTGCTTCTATACGACTTACGGGTATCCAAACAATATTAGATAGATGATACAATTAAACATTTAAGGTAATAAACATCTATTGGTTGTTCAATTCATCATAACTTGATATTGTTATAATAAACACGGCAAAATTCAAGAAGCATGAAATGTTTGTATCTATAGCTCACCGATCTGATCGATAGCCGTCATGTGCGTCATTCTGTCGATGCACTAGCCTAGCCGATGCTGATACGATTGAAGCAATAAATTGCTTTGATTCTATTAGACACGCGGCAATTATAAGCTTCAGGCATTTGGTATATAAGTTGACAACCGACCCATGATACGATAGAAGAATACATCCCTTTGCTTCTATTAGACTTACGGATATCTAAACAATGTTCGACAAATGCTGCAATTAAATGTTTGAAATATTTAACATCCATTGGTTGGCAACTTTAGCTTTTATATTGTTATAATTAGCCCGGTACTATTAAAGAAAATTGCAATGTATATAATGTCTAGCTCACCGCTCTAATTAATAGTTGTCATGCCCGTCATACACTGGCTACACTGGCCGATGCATGATACGATCGACGCATAAATCGCTTTCCTTTTTTAGACTTATGTCTATCCAAACAATACAAAAGCACTTAACAATTAAACGCTTTAGGCATTATATATTGATATCTAGACATAAATTGCCAATCATAATTGGCTATTGTTAAGCGCCCAGATCTATTAAATTTCCATGAAATGTTTTTTTTTTTAATATATATTTTAAGTCATTTAAAATCTATATTCTTGCAATCTTAACTTACTAGTGTTATACGCCGGGAACTATTCAAGAAGCATGAAATATTTGTATGTATAAAATGTATAGCGGGTCGCTATGATCGATAGCCGTCATACCCGTCACACACTGGCTGCACTGGCCGATGCATGATACGATCGAAGCATTAAATTGCTTTGCTTCTATGAGACTTACGGATATCCAAACAATGTTCGACAGATGCGGCTATTGAATGTTTTGGCAATTTAGCGGCTACAAATTATAATTTGGTAGTATTGTACGCACAGAACTTTTGATGTACAGTCAAATTATTGCATGCATGGTTGCTCACTATAATCGATAGCCGTCATGCCCGCAATTGAACCATTAATTTTTTACGATAATATAAATATTGTAGAGTTGTACAAACTTCAAAACTATTATTATTTATTAATTTAATTAAATTGACAATTAGCATTCGTAAAGTAGGTACTGTTTTCTCTGCTGTATAAAGTTGCCTTTGTAAGAAAATATAGTATAAAAATACCCACAGTAACAAAGCGTTGCATACAGAATGAGGCACAGCCGGTAACAACATTCGATAACCCGCATCAAATTTCAAACTGCCACTGATAAAACTTAACTGGTCGTAGTTACTCGCTTAATAAGCTTATTAAGTTGGCAAACATGAAATATAATAAAATAGTTTATTTGTATTTACTAAAACAATGCCATGCTTCTTTAATGTTTTTTAAACGTGTATGATATAAGCTCTTTTTTCCTTCGAGTTTTTTTTTTAAATTAAATTGCTTAGCTTCTGATTTAAGAAATTCAGCTACTTATCTGTATTTTGCCGGCCATACCAGTATTTTGTCATCTGACCTCGACAGCCCAATATGGTACGATACGTTATTTTTTGTAGGTTCAGAATCTGCCGTCTTTTTGCTATTCAACTGTCTTTCAAATTGAGCGAGCTTGAACAGTTTTCCTCAAAAAACAAAGAAGAGAGAGTGCCAAAAAGATGTAATGGAACGGTCCAGTTGTAGTTCTTTCTAGCTTATTAGATTGCACTATTTTATGTTGTACGGACGCCACCACTGGCCGTTCGTTTCGCGCTATGACCTAAGCGTCATGGTCGCGTTCCGTTTTCTATTTTTATTAAATTGTTTAATTATTTATATTTTCTTTATTTTGTATAGTTGATATACCTTAAATTTAGATCTTACATTTTTATTTTTTATTTTTAATTAATATATGTATGTACATTAGTTTTGTTTAAGTATTTTTAATTTGATACCGTCCGTCCTCTCTCTGGCTCCATTAGAAAATCAGCGCTGGTGGCCTTTTCTGGTAAATTTATTTGTTTAGTATTTTAAGATTTATTTTTTGCCAGAATTAATATTTTATTTCTTTCTTATTAATTACAACTCAAAACAACTGTATTGATACGACCTAAATCCTATAATCCTAATCAAAGTTCAAGTTTACCCATAACCAGATAATTCAGTGTTCATTACTTACAGAAACACATAATGTAAGTAAGCGCGGAGAAGAATCGCAATAAAAATCGTAATGATACCGCAATAACGAACTCAGGATAACTGCCGAAAGGAATTGATAAGGAAAATATAGGGAGCGTTACGTATGGGTACCACATGCTACAAAGCGCCCTTATTGGATGGAGCGTGCTGCCTTTAAAGATTCATGGAACCCTATAGACGAAATGTTTCTGTATTTAAATATTCTGGCGGAAAACAGAATGAAGGATTCGACGGAGGAGACATGTCGCGTATTGGATTCATATTGAATTGGAAATCTGAAACAGTGACAAGGATTACGTGTATAACTCCATTTACTCAAATGTTTTGCTACCTAGTTAAATAAAGTATTACAAAGATGAATAATCAAAACAAAGGCATGTAGTTTAAGTTTAATGTTATAAGCTACAACAGACAACAAACAAAGACACGCAACGTATCATAATATTATGTAGAGATAAGGACTCCATACATAGTCTAAGATGTTTTGTTTTTGCTACCCTAGTTCATTCAAAACTATTGAGGTTATGTAGGCAAGTAGGCGGGCGGGATAACACGAGCAAGTTTTTGTTTTAAACAGGCATTAAGCCTTGAGCTTGCCCTTGGTTTTTGTTACCGTGTATATGATAGTTAAACTTGCTCTTGAAAGCCTCCTATTGTATACATAATCACCATAAATTATGTATATGTGATGTTAAGGATCCTAATATAAAAACGCCGACTTTGAATGCGATTCAAGACTTATTCGAAGATAAGTTTTCGAAGGAATTTTAAAACAAAACAATCACGACGGCTTTCGTTTTATTTGAGAGAAATCTTTGGTGCCCTAGTTGTTGTTGAAACGACTAGAAAAGACAAGGCGCTTGTAACTTTTTATAACGAATGTCAAAACAACGAGGCATTATTTTTGTTATTCATCGACAGTTCATTCATCTCGCTCGAGTGAAACATTGACAGATCCATTATAACTACGAACAATGGCAGCGGCACCATACAAATTTGTAAAGACCGTTTTTCATAATGCGCTGCTAAAGTGGCGAGTAGCTCCGATAATACGCCGTTTTATTGGCCCGAAATCGTATTCTATAGATAGTTATTTTGATAGAGAAATTCTAATAAGCGGCGCGTTGTCAGGCATTTATAGCACTGATTTATTGAACAGGGTTCTATTAAATGATTTAAAGGGCACTTATGTTCGTTTCTATGATTTCTTTCTTTCTATAAAAAAACAATAATATATAAACAGTGTCACTACTACGATACCAAACAGATATAATAAACAGCGCAGGTCACATTTCACTGGAACAACCTCTTGAAACCCTTGTCGTATTAAATCTCTTATAATGTTGATACATTAAACTAAATAAACAACATTCACTTTAACAGAATAAAACCATACAATAATAATATGTATATAAAATAAAAAATCTCTGTAAACGCTTAATTATATTTGTACAATGCATACGGCTATAACTTCTAGAAAAGCAAATAAAAAGTAACTAGACTATATGTAAAAAACACCATAAAAATAATTAAAAGTAATTAAAACAATTACGAGTATGTTGAAAAAAAGTTTGCTCAATGCTTTTATTTACACAAACTAATAAGAACTATTTATGAGGCAAAAGTGGATTAAAACACGTTAGCATGCATTTACCTCGTGCCGGTGCTGCAGCGGCGGAAGCCACCACCCGCGGATATTATTTTGTTGCAACACGAGAGGGCGCGAGGGAGACGGCGAGAAAAGCTCCTTAACAACTTTTTAAAGGAAGCACTCGGATGGAGCGAGCGCAGCGCGAGCCGCGGGTACCGGCGATTCATTAAACGAGCGTGGAGGCTGCGATGCGAGCGCCCCGCGCGCCGCCACCCCGCCGCCGCACGGCGCATGTGCCAACCCGCCCTCCAATCGCGGCCCTGTTGCTTCTGACGGCCGCGCAACGTCAAAACGTAAACGCTATGAATACGTTTAATCGCCGCTGAATCTTCCGACAATCGCGATCATCTACGTTTAGATTAGGAGAACTTTTGCGGGCCGCGACAGATGCATTGTGTTCGCTCCGAGACGCTACTCTGCTCGACTGGCCAAGACGTTTGCTTCACAATAAAATACGTCTTTTTGAAGCAATTATACAAAAAATGTTTACCAAGGAATGTCGATTAAAATTTGTTATTTAAACGGTTTTAACTTTAATTACGCAAGCGAGATGCTTAAATTCAAATTATCTCTACTTTGTTGCACCTTTTAATTACCCAGACACCGTTTTAAATCTTCTAAAGCGACTAAGCTCGGGCTACTTTAAAAACATAAAACCCGCTCGGTGCCTGACTGTAACCCGCTGAACCTCCATCAGCGCGGAACAAGCTAAATCTAAATCCCTTAAATACATTACCCAGATATTTATGGCAGGGCTAATAGCACCAGTTAAGCCGAAGACCAGGCGTTTCTACCGACGATATTTTTGAAGATAAATACAAAACGACTGTTTCTTCAAAGTACCTAATCCCGCATAATTAGAAGAAATTGATAAATTTAACAATATTCAAAGTTTAAAAAGCTATGCTTGAAAAAGTGGCTTTTGAAAAATTATTTAAATTGAATGGCGCACAAGGTAAATACTTTTTTTGATTATTCCCTTCGTACGTCTTAATTATAAGCTCCTCGCAGTCTTTTCTTAAAGAAAAATAATCAGATGAATGAATACTCTTGAGCATTCCAGACCCGACCTTTGAGAAAAGATTTCTGCGATAAAGTGAAATGTGTACCTTTGTATTAAGTATTATGCCAAATAAAACGATTCAAAAGAATTCTTTACACATTACTTACAACAACAATACAGTCAATGTACACAGTAGGAATAATCTTATTAAAAATATAAGCTCTGCTGCTAGACACGTTTTAAGTAAAACTTTCAAGGAGGTATTTTTTTTCAAGTATGATTTTTAAGTTTATCGAAGCTACCACAAGTATAAGCGGATTAATTTGTAAAAAATAATAATCGTCTACAGTCGAACCTCTTTTTTATATTTTATAATTATATTACTCTCAGAGACAAGACAATTTTTAGGGTAACTGACGTATTCTCGCTAAAAAGCATTTGAATAAAATTTTAAGTAGATCAATATTAGGTATTTATACATTTAAGCCGAAAGTTATGATGTTTTTCTAAAATAATAAGGATACAATTATCTTGAAATTATTAACCTTAATCTTCATTAATTTTAGTCAAAATTGTTTATTGGAAACTGTTCGTTCTTAGAAATTATATTAATATCTACTTGAACCTTGATACTTGAATATCGATTGTATTGTTATTTAATTTTAAATTTGTTATTAAATTGATTCCAATAATCTCGTATAAAGCAAACCTCATCTAGGGTAATATACAATTACATATAAATGGCAATAACAAATTAATTAATTTATTTAAAAAGTAGTATTATTTAATATTTAAGTTTGTAAATTAATTTAAGATTGTTTTATTGTAAATAATGAGAAGGATTAAAAGGTAAATAAATATGAAAGTTATTTAAAAATATATATATTTTTTTTTATTTAACACTTAATTTTAAGTGTTTCCCGTCTTAATTACCACCACTTTGTTTTGATATATAAATATCTGTTTACTATTCTCGCTCTTACGTTGAATGAAGCGAACTAAAGACATTAAAAGGGTCGGCCGTACGCACAGGTGTGTAAAATCAAATGTAGACATACAAATATCTATCGGGTCGAAACACATTAACTTAATCCCCCCCATACTACTACAGATTAGTTATAATTATAATAATTCATACCTCATAACAGTCATAAGACTGTTTAGGAAATTAAGTTAATCTAAGAGATAATGTCACATTACCATCCCTCACTTATTAAATCCTAAATACGTTTACGAATTCTTAAGAAAGATATTCTTCGAACCCTCTATGTTTAGGAAATACGAAGCCGGAACTCGATAACGTAAATTTATCCGTAAGCGGGTGAATGCTTTAAACATAGGCCCTCACATATTTAGAGAGGTGCAGAGCTTCAGAACTCTATCGAGTCACAAAGCCACATAAAGCCGCACCCACCGAGCCATTCCGCGTCTACCTGCGGTAATTTGTACTTTGACTTCAGGAATTGAATCTCTCTGCAAATAGTTAAACACTAAACCCCGCTGAGAAATTAATTCACTTCACCCTGATAGTACGAGAAGCAGTTCGATGAGGTACCGGTAAATGACTTTGACTTTATAAAGACACCGGATTGTGTTCCAACTAAACCGATTAAGAGCCGATAGAGGTGTAAAATCGTTACAACGAGAAAGCAGAGCGACGTTTGGATATAATTTTTTACTGGAATGTGAGAGCGGACATTGGAAAGGGACCAATAAAATATGCAGATTTGACTGCGGCCGTATTTTTCTCGCTGTAATCTGCATTATTCAGGCTTTGTCACGAACTTCGACAGTTTAACAGCGTTTATCTCTCGCCTTGCAAATTGAGCTACGACTTTAAGACAAACGGGAGTCACTTTCATTATCATAATGGACCTCGGCCGATTCTTTGTTGGTAAGCCGAGGATGGATTCCAGTTGGCATTTTACTAGCAGTGGATTTTCCGTTTTTACCTGCTTCTATTTAATGCCTTTGGGTCTCTGTTTACAAATGTGTTTAACGTGTTATGCTTATTTCTTATACAAATGATTTATTGTTGCTATCGTACTAACTTTAACAGGGTCGTAAAATTCACAAATTATTGTAATGCACCATAATAACATTTCTTCGTAAATATTATTTTAATAAACACAGACCATAAGTATAACAATAAAAATCACTGTTATAAAAATTGTTCATTGCCAACAAATAAAATTAAGCTGCACATTTAGCAAAATTTATAATTTTAATTTGCATCATATAAAATATGATTAAAAAACTTTTCAAAAACAAGCTTTTATTTTGATTGTATTTAAAAGGTGAAAATATGACTTAAACCGATAATTCAATCCATAACCAAAAAAAAGCGTGTTACATACTCTTCATATCCCCTGCTGTTAAGCAACACGCTTTTATTTTATTTACATATTTATTTTTCATTTTTAACTTTTTGGTAGATATATGTTTTTTATCCCTTGGCGCAACTTACACATGCACTCTAAAAAAAAATTGGTTGCTCCTAACAAGATTGTGATTATTTCAAACAAGCATCTTGATTCCATTTGAGCCTAACAAGACGTTATATGAATCAATTAAGGTGGTTTTTGTTGCTCTTACTATCTGCTTCTTAAACAGAACAATTAGAACCATAATCAAAGTCAACAAGAAAATGACTAATATGACGAATTCAACGTAATATATTCATCTATGGTCTTGGTTAATATAAATATGAAAATGACTACTCTAACTAATTCTCATTAATAAATTTGACTAAGAACTTGATCATTATAACTAATTCATATTCGTAGACTCAACTAAGAACTTGATCATTATAACTAATTCATCTTCGTAGACTCAACTAAGAACTTGATCATTGTAAGTATTCATCTACGTAGACTCAACTAAGAACGTGGTCATTATAACTAATTCATGTTCGTAGACTCAACTAAGAACGTGGTCATTATAACTAATTCATGTTCGTAGACTCTACTACAACCATGGTTCTTTTAAATATGAAACATTATTATACCAACAAAGTTACTCTTAATCGAATGTACTGAGATACTTTGTCTCATTAACTAACACCGATCTATTAATTGGGTCAGCACTTCAAATGCGTATTTAAGAACACTTTCAGTATTAATTGCGATTTTTAAATACAACCCTTACATCCGGTTTTTGAAATGCTTTGAAAAGGGTTGTATTTAAAAATCGCACTTAATACCGAAATTGCTCCTAAATATGCAATTTGAAGTCCTAACCCAATTAATTAAGATAACACCTTTCTTCTTCTTCTAGAAAAGAAGAAACATAAAGAAAGATAGCATCTCAAGATCGTACCCAGAATGTTATCTGAGTTAAGTGTATTAGTGTATTAATATCAAAACGTCATCGTTTTTTATCTAGTCTCAAAAAACGAGTATGTACCTACTATTACCTACTATTTACATATTCAAACTGTATCTATTGGTAACTATTTTGTCTAACAAAATTTTTGTAAGTAGGTGACATGTTAGGTACATACGTAAATTTGGTCAAAATAAAACAAAAATATAATTAAAAATAGTTATATATTATATTCATCGACTACTTAGATAGTACAGCGCATGGTTACATATTTTTTGCCATTGCTTAAAATATTTATATTACAGGGAATCGGCGTTCTAACTGTTTTAATAACAATATTTAACAGAGAAAACAATTTTTACACAGCTTATTTCTTAACCAATTATGAATAATCATCAGTCACAATATTATTTGTTTATTATATTATTAACAGTGGTTTAAAATGATTACAACCAAAGCAAACTAAACTTTGTTGTAAAAGTTTTGCTTATTATGTACCTAAATAGGTATAAAACTAAATACTTAAGTAAGAATTATAGTAAAGAGAAATTTTAACATAAACAATGTCATAAACAAAAGTTACTAATTATTATCAGTCATTAACATTTTTGGCAACGTTTATTAAAAAAGAAAAATACAATAGGTATTTAAATATTGCAATCCGCGAGGAGAGACTCAGCAGCAGTTGATCCTTTATCAAATGCGGATGACATTTTATAAAACGCTTTTTGTATGAAGTACCACACAGGGTATGTGTCGATACCATACTCTGCATTTAGGGCCCATATTATTTTATAACACGTATCAACTGCGTGTATAACAGACATTCTCTCATAGATGATTGATCTATTCGCAACTATTAGAAAAGTATTTATTTTGTCCAGCGACTCACCCACTACAATAATATAATGTTGGGATGGCGCTCCTTTTTGGAGAAGGGTTGAAAGGCGAAGTTCTTGTTCGGATTTCTGCACTCGATTTTACGTGCTTTATAAAGCCTTCCCGTGGCTTAACTTTACTTGGTTTCCAGCTTTGACCTGCATCTGAACCGCGTTTCTTCTTTTGTTTAACTGCCGCAGTGTTTAATAAAAACGGTATAGATAAAAATCCGGCTAAATTTGATGTATCTTCATTCGATGCTGAAAAAAAAAATAGATGTTAGCTACAAATTTTATTGGAATCTATTTACTAGATACCTAAACAAATTTGAAGTGCCAGCTTTTCACTAAATGCATATAAAAGTATTTACGGTACTTACATCAAAAAATCAATTTATAAATTTTTTGTCTATCTGTTTGTTCCAAGAAATCTCTGAAACGGCTTGGTCGATTTTAACGGGACTTTTATTGGCTGATAGCCGATATTATAAGGGGTAACTTACGCTACTTTTATTTTACGAAACGGCTATAAAATAAAACCAAAACCTACCTAAACCCCTAAACTCAGGTACCTACCTAAACCCTTGGGTTCAGGTAGGTACCTATTATATTTTCAATAAGCACCATAAAAAAAAACTTGCAACTGAGATACTTACCGGTGAATACTGGTATTAGAGCCTCTAAATCCCATGTCTTGAGCAGTTTGCTAACGTCTTCCATTTCCAGTAGTCAAAAGACGGGATCACACGGGATAACTGCACTTGTACTTATAATCAACGTTTCATATTATATTATACCTAATCCTAATACTTTACAATATCAAACGCACTGAATTAAATTACTTGATACTAAAATGTCCACCAAGATAACTTTAAGCACAGAAAAGAAGCACAGCAGGCCACTCCACGGCACGAAATAAACTGGTTTAGACTTGCTTTGCTTGCATCGCTCAGTCACCTGCCGCCAAAGATAGATGCAGGCGGGTAAAGGGAGGCATTGGGAGGGGTCGATCTCTTGATCAAATCGATCAATCGAATCATTAATTCAACTAATATGAAAGTCGATTAAACGTTTTAGTTATATTAGAATGTAACATTAAATTTTAGTTGACGTTATTATCAGATCTTAGATAAATCTAACAAGACAAATTGTTAATTTTATAAATAAAAATGATCGAAACTATCATTTGATTTTGATTGCTTTTATTAGTTTATTCTAAATTGATTCAACTGACGTATTTGTTTATGTTAACTAAATAAAAATGATTAAGTTATACAAAGAAGTGAATAATGATACAAACAACGTATATACGTGTTAGAATTAATGAACAAATGTACATTGTTCGTTCAATCAAAATGAACTTGTTGCTTTAATTAATCAGCTATCGTTGAGTTGCGTAATATCATGGTTGTTTTATTCAATTTAACGTCAACTAAGAGAAAATCGCTCTTAGTTGGCCTCGATTTTTTAGAGTGTGTGTATGCGCATGTGTGCGACATTTCATATATTGCCACAAGAACTGAATACTATGCAAATATATGTATCTAAGCTTCTAGGCATCAAGGAGGTTTGTCATGAGAAGACACTCCTATCTGCATCAATGCACCAACCATCATAGCATTGTCACCGGAATTACACAAGTATACCAACTTTCAGCTCGATAAGGCAATTAGAAGTGGTAAAAAAATGCTTTGCAAGATTTGTAACCCACATGCATACATACATACCCACATTGCAAGCTAAATAAAAGCTTTTAAAAACGTGGCGTCAATGTTGCGTAAACATTAATTAAAATAAATTTTAATAGGTTGATTGAAATTTTATAACAACACAGCTGCAATTATTACAATAACGCTTTTAGGTTTCATACTTAATAATCCCTGACGAAATATATTTGCGCAAAATTAAACGACGAACATTGAAATAGATGATCGCAATACGATTTTTAGACAAAAAGTTCAGTGTGAAATTTTGTATATGCAAACATATTCGAAAATTTTAAATTTAAAAATATATAATTGAACAAAAGTATACAAAATGTTTTAGAAATTCCATCAAACGTTTCATCGATAAAGCTTCAACGTTTCCGAAGTAAGTAGTAATTTAGCCATGGCCAAGCTTCCTGCTTTAACGGCAAGGAACGAGCGAAGGTCCACTAGACCAAAACTAATCGCTGATAGAGAGCTACGCGCTTGGTAACGATTGGACTATTGATTCGTAGCATCCTACACAACACGTAAACATAGCACACACCTATTATGGCAGGAAGCCATCAATTCATCACTATATTTGTTACAAAATTATATGTGTTGTATAAAGTGGCTATGTATTTATTCTACGTATATAAAATTACTTCATAAGTATAATATCTGTCAGGTATTTTATTAGAAAATCGATATTACTCATGGCGTAATTTGGTAAAAAATTGTACAATGCCGTGTAACGTCGCACGAAACGACTAATCTTTATAATAGTTTGACCTTGTTTATTGTCTAGGTCACAAATTGTAATCTTTGTGTAAATATTAGCAAATCGATGGAGAGTCTGAATTCTAGGCATACTTTAATTAGTTGAGCGTGCTAATATTTGATAAGATTTGTTTGCGTTAAGTGTACTAATAATACTGTGTATTTTTAGAAATAATAATTATAAATAAAAATACTCTACTCAAATTCCAATATTTGCTAAAAATACACTTGCTGTCTGTCTGAACTGTCAATATTGATTGTGTATTTGTACTTATTACTTACGAAATCTTTTCTTAGATGGGTCACACCACATAAGATATCATAGGATATAAAGGACAAACCCAAAGTAATATTAAAAAGGTCGGTCGGGTGGCTAATCGACGATGGCTTGAGCCGATGCACGGTGGAATCTCCAGCGATTTATGACAACTGCGGCCGCCCTTCGCTTGCCCGCTAAACTTATACGTATATATATCCATACGCCTTTGCTGCCCTTTGCACCTACTTGTGTTTCATTTTGATATCGAAAATATACTTACGATTGTTTACATTTGTTATACATTTTCTTTGAGCATGTTAGATTTACTTGTAGCTTGAAAATATTTGAAACACAAATTGAGTTTTTCTATCATATTTATCCAGTTTGAGCTGTGTTGTTTATATAGAATACAGATCAAATCTAAACTGTCGGCATGTATGTATATATAAAAAAACAGTTTCACTTTATTTAAACTCTCCTAAAAATAAAAGATATAAACGTGCTTAAATTACTAGTTCTTCAAATATTTAAAGTGCGTAGGCATATTTTAATATGGGTGCGCCCCGTGCCCTTTGACTGCTTGTGTATCAACGGCAGTTGAAGAGACGGTGCACCCTGGGCCGGGAGATGATGTTAAATTTTTAATACCATAGTTTCACTGACTGCTCGCGGTGATACTGGTACCGTAGTGGTAGATATCATAGAGATCGGAGTTAGGACTTTTTATGAAACGACTGTGTGTTGATGAGTTGCTGACGTTTCATACAAATTTGAAAACATACCCGTTCTACTATCTTCCTCCTTTCTTTTTTGAGCAGCAATGGCCGTTGACACTAACATAAATAAGAAATGTTAGCACAGAAATAAACGTATACAATTTAAGGTGAGTAGCTCTGCAATTTCGGGTGAAAAACAAAATCAATGGGTTAGTATGTGAGTAAAACAAACTTCACTATTAAAGTGTGAAACTAAACGTTGAATAAGCGCCACCCTGACGTGACGGCTAACTGAGTTTTCGATCGCTACTCCTAAAATTTTCGATGAAATTTCATAGTACATATTAGGAGCTTTACTAAAGTTTTATTTTAATATACTGAATTTGAAACTATAAATTTAGTATAGTAAAGCGTTAATGGAAAAATAAATGTACACTGGCAAATCCCCCATCGACATGCAATACGTAGTACTTGTAATATTTAAGAAGGCAATTTTGTTTCTAATTAATGCACGTCTACCATATAGTTTTAATATTGCCATGCCAATTCCTAGATGTTGAAAAGTTTTTTTTATGTTAGAAAATATTACAATTATTATAAAATGTAAGGACACTGACAATTAGGACATTTAGATTTGATTTACATTTAATTGATGCGCCAAAAGTCACTATAGAAAAAAGATAAAAAAACTTAATTTTTTACTTGAAATACTGTTAAGTTAAACCAAATTGATTCTAAGAAAATGTACAGTAAACAGTTATAAATGTTTTTTTGATATAAAAATAGGTACAAAGGGCAACAAGGGTGTATAGAGTGTGGATGTATCGGTTTAGCGAGCAAGCGAAGGGCGGCCGCAGTTGTCATAAATTGCCGGCGACTCCACCGTGCATCGGCACAAGCCATCGCCGATTAGCGCACCCGACCGACCCAGAAGGGTTACAGAACATTACTTTAGGTTTGTTCTTCATATCGAGCTATGGTATGTTATGTGTGTGACCAGACTAACAAAAGATTTCTTGAGTAATAAGTATCAATATCAATTCAACATTGAAAGTTAAAGAACTGTAATTTTAAGATTTAAAAAAACTCACATAACTGTAATTTTGAAAATGTACAGTTTAAAAAAAACTCACATTTGCTATTTATCACATAAATAATGCGAAAAAAATAAAAATAACAACTAATTTTATTTGCACATCCGATTCAAACAAAGAAAGACTGGAAAGTGTTGGTAAAATTAATGCTCAATCGATTTATACAGACATTACACATGGAAAGTAAATAATAAGCGGTCACACATAAAGACATAGTAATTTAAACACAACGCTCTATAATTGGGTAACAAATTAAGTGATGAATTGATGGCTTCCTGCCATAATAGGTGTGTGCTATGTTTACGTGTTGTGTAGGATGGTACAAATCAATAGTCCAATCGTTGGCAAGCGCGTAGCTCTCTATCAGCGATTAGTTTTGGTCTAGTGGACCCTCGCTCGTTCCTTGCCGCTAAAGCAGGAAGCTTGGCCATGGCTAAATTACTACTTACTTCGGAAACCTCGAAGCTTTATCGATGAAACGTTTGATGGAATTTCTAAAACGTTTTGCAGTTTCTACAGAAGTAGATTATTATTTATGGATTTGTGTATCAGTAAATTTTGAGAATATACATATTCATATAAATTAAACAGTTACAGATATTTTTTTTTTACCTTTTACTTGCACAATTATTTAATATCTGGTGTTCAATAGTAGTCACACCAATCCGAGAACTAGATTTTATCAAGCATTTATTAAGATTATTCTATGAATCTATGTCATTGATATTGAATCAATAATACGAATATACGTCATTGTTTGAGGTTAGCGATGCCGAATAACTCTCGGATTCCGCCCCTGATCTCCTGAGTCAATAATTGTGTGATCAGTCATCCAATAACATTGCACTACACCTCTATCTTTCCATAGGATTACACAGATATAGAAAATTACGTTTTAAGTATATTATGTTCTATGCAATAGACGATAAATCTCTACTTTGTTGAATACGGCATTTATTGTAAACTAGCTGTTACCCGCGACTTCGTCCGTTGGTCTAGTGGTTAGTATGTGAACCTCTCACACCGAGGCCCCGCGATCGATTTCTGGGTTGGGCAAAAGTGTGATTTGGGATTTTAGCATCAGGAAATTTTTAAATAGCGGCACATAGTTTGTGTCCCTTGGATGGCTATATTAGCTGCTCCCAGTTTTTACTAGTTATCTACTGCTCCGCTCTTGTCGCCCATTTTTAAGACATATTTCACTTATGTTTTATAACCTTAGTTAATAAATGGGATCTTACAAAAAAAATATGCAAATCCGAACAATACTTCCCGAGAATTCTGTACTCAAAGAAACAAACTAAATTCTACCTGCGGTTCCACCCGCTTAGTTAATTTTGGAATAAAAGTTTGCTAAGATGTTAAAACATTTAAAGAACTACAACTTTACCTAGTTTTATTTGAATCCGTACAGTACTTTTGGCGGTAAAAGCGTTCAAGATATAGATCATATTTATTTTTTACATTTTTGCTTTAGCTATAGTAGAACGTCCAATAAATAAATCTTAATACCTTTTATGTATAGAATTGGACTCTCAACAGCCATATCATAAGTACCACAATAAATAAAAATAAAATAAAATAAAATAAAGATATCAGGACGTACGTTAAAAGGTTTGTGCTACTACAACTTTAATCAAATAAATTTAATTTGCTATTAACTTTCACCCACACAATAAAATAGCGTTTTTTGTCACCGTATTCTGTTGACAGTCATTTTAATTTAATAAACAAGTAGTTGCACGTGGTAAGTGTTGATTTTTACCGGTAAAATATTTTCTACAAAAAATATTAGGTTTATCAAACAAAGTGGATGATCAAAATTTTTTATTAGTTCGAAAGACGTGATTTTTATTTTTGTAAAATAATAACCCGTTGAAATGTACACTGACCTACAAACTGTAGTTTAAATCGATTGTCTTATCTAACGTGCATACTTTCTTAAAGATTATGATATTTATATCCACTATTGCTATATGCCTGCTGTAGAAAAAACTATCTTGCTAAAATTACAAAGTCACCCGTACTACGAAAATGTTTAAAAACTTCTAGTAAATACCGCTGACTGAGATTTTGGGTCAGATGCCTGAGTCACTACCAGAATATTTACTAAATCTCTTGTTACGAAAGCCGATAACAAAAACCCAAAGAACGATATTGACAGCCAGTACTTTAAGAAAATCCTAAAAACACAATAATACATCAAAAGAAAATTATTATATATAATATATATTAATATCAAGTCGTCGGTCAAGATGCTATAAGAACCTAGTCACGCTAGTAACTAATTACGAACGTACTAATCTCGCCTTAGTACGGGTCTTACAGCTGCATTAAGATACTAATGTTCTACACGTACCGCGGAGCTTGTAGCCATTTGAGACAAAATGGACAGTGTAAAGTGTAAACAATGGTTGCAGAGATTTCTTTCTTTCGGAGCTACGTTTTCTCTACGAAACTGCTACGATGACGCTACGAAGTTACTATGTGGTCGCAATTCTAAAGTGTCCGTATTTAGATTAAACAAAACCTATCAAATCACATCAAACTTTTTATCAAGTAGAGTATGATTGGGAATAAGTCTCTAAAGTACGCTAAAGTACGAACAAAAAGTCCAATCAACCATTCAAATAAAATCAACTAGGTATCCAACACTTGTAACTCAATTGAAGTCGCAAGAATCAAAGTTCATCGACACTTCCGAGATGCAAAAGATTTAAGTGCGCCAATTCCACATTATTAAAGTCTTAATAAAAAGAACCGAAGGATCTGGTAAAATGACTAAAAAACTTTAAATCTCAGATTTGTAACAAAAAATGTGACAAGTCATCAAATCTACATATTTTATTAGAGTCTCCCTCGCCAGCTCAAACCCTCTGTCGGTTGGGACCATTTTATAGTGATGCTTTCACTACCTTCGTAAGAATTATCGATATTTCTAGCTACATTTTACTAAAATTACTTACTCCCCTGTTTAAAAGTAATAGTAGGCTCCAAAATCCTTGAATAACTATACATTTGATCCTGGCAAAACGAACACTATAGCTTCTAATTATTACAATCATGATTTTTTTAAGAATTAATTTTATTAATAGCATAAACAAAATGAGGCAACGCAAAAACTATGGCTACTAGTTGGAGTTATGATCAAAAACTAAAAGTTAAAAATAAATGATTCTTTTGTTTTCAGAATCTCATAAACAGTTGATTAATTCTACACATAACAAGTAAATGTCAAATTAAATATTTTATCCCTACCCTCATAGTTTGTCATAAGGAAAGGCAAATCTTAACAAAATACCTTTTACAAATACCAACATTTTACTGGTCCTTTTGTGGGATTAAGATGTAGTGTATACACATAATATATACACACAATATTTACGACATTCGAGCTCAATATTTATACTAAGCGGGGATATCCAATGAAATATTTATATCCAACAATCTTTACTGTGTTTCCATGCTGAAGAATCACATTACGTCACGTTTCTTTACTCTTATTTACTTATCAAGCCAAACTGTTGTTTATGTTATATAGACGCTATAAAGTTGTATAAATAAATAGGTGTTCCGCAAAAAGCGTCGTGTAATAACTAAGTTATTGCTCTTTGATGGTCTACTTCACATCGTACAAAAGTATGAGCGATATATTAGTTAAAATATCGATAATCGTGATGTATGTAGGGGAGGGACGGCTCGGTTCAATATTACAGGACTTTCAAATAGGTATCAACGCCAGCCGGCCGGGGGGCGACGGCGCGCGGCCTCAACTCCACTGCGGCGACACTTCATAAAGAACACTTTTATACTCAAGCCTTTTATTTATGATGCCCTTTCACATCTTCGGCTTCGTTTTATTGTCGGATATACCAGACGTATTATTGAATTTCCAATTTAATCATCCGATTGTATTTTGAGTCTCAGCGATGTGAAAACGAATGAATAATGACTTTTATAGGATCCTCAGTCTCACGCAGAGTAATGAAATCTGGTGATACGATATTTATGCTGTCAATATTAAATTAATATTGTGGATGTGTGTAATATACCTACTTTAATTTTCCAAAAAATAATATAAACTTTTTAACGCGCTCAATAAAGGAAATACTACTACCATCAACTTCCTCAACCTTCATCTATCGCTTAATAGCAGTGCTTGCACTAGTGTGTTGCCCGGTTTGGTGATGAGACAAGATCTAAAAATTACTGCCACATACATAAGGCATGATATTATAGTTCTCAAATAATGTAATTCGTTTGTAATATTTTGCGATTGTAAATACATATTAATAATCGGTAGTTGCCACTTACTATCAATTAGACTATATGCCGCTATTCGTCAAATAAAGAAATAAAGTATCTCTGTGAATTAAAGATCTCATATGAAGTAAGTGCCTTATAACAATGACGTATAGTGTCACAGACAATATAGAGCGGCGAACCAAAGAGTTGCTATATATTATTTAAATGGAGAATGGCGGGTCTTTTTACTGGAGTGGCGGTTGCGCGGTACATCGGTCCGCACTTCGGGACGTGACCGAACGCCGCTAGCCGGAATTACATTGACCTGCCCACTTTAACTGGATGTGGCTGGGTTTTATTGCACCAAATGTGTCAGATTAAATTCGTATTTGTCAAAAGATTAGGCTTAGGACTTGTTGAACTACAATCGAGTTGAATTTATTCACCAAATATTAAAATTGACTATTGAAAAGTGAAAATCGATCACACGCAGAGATAAGATATAATAGATGACAAGATGTAACATGAAGAAAACTTAGTTATACTTTTGCAACAATTGTACTGTCAAATTTGATAGAAAATTTTCTCCGGCCTAAAAGCTGTCAAAACGAATAAATACCTTTCTCAACTTTGATGTGAATTTTATCTTATTATATTATATATTATATTTATTTAAATCTCTAGTTAAATGCATGCTCTCTGATCAAACCTATCACTATTATATTGGGGGTGCATGAAAGGAGCCTCCCCGAGTGACGTACACAACGATTCTCTTCGTCCGGCGCACCCTGGGCAATTCGCGAGCTCTCCAAAGCGAATTGGCTAATTCTTTCACCACGATAGCAAGTCAAAATAAATTTGAAACAGCCATCGACACGACGAAGAAGAAGAAGACTATTTTATTATTGTATTTTAATATTTATTTCAAAAATTTTATAAGATAAATTAGGTTTTTAGGTCCATTTTCACAGTACAAGTTTTGCATGGCTATTTTCTTGCCATCTCTGTCATTTTAAACGCAATACACAAAATATAGTGACAAAGTATTCAAAAATGTAGTTCAAATGAAACGAAGTATACTTAAAATATTCACAATCTAGCACTCGTAAGTCTACACAAAGCCTATTTTACTGAAAGTAGTGGAAACCGCCCATATGTTTAGTCCATAATGGTATTACCGACGCCTTTTTGCGTCTAAAGCTATGAAATCAATTCAGTTCCTTCCACTCGCTTTAAATCGGAATCGAAATGTTTTATTCCAGCCAGCGAAAATGCCGCGAATGGCTCCGGGCCGAATTACTTGTTCAATTTTTTTTTTCTGAGTCGACGAATAATGGTCATCGGATACATTTTGTTAAAAGAAGACACATAATGAAAAAGTTATCTCGAAAATATTATACTCGCAAAAATGAAATTTATAGTTGCAAATAAAATTCCAATAAGCCCTCAGTCAACAGTCTTTCGAAAACGATTTAGTATTTTGAAAGCTGTATAATTTAATAAAGTGTCGATTGTGCACAACTTTATTCAAATATTACTAAATTATTTAAGTTTTGGATATTATTTACGGGCAGTCTGAAAGTCAGCAATTGTTCGATTAACTGACTCAGTAGCGAGTATTCACACTCAAATAAACAATGAAATGTTATTCGGTTATTACTGAATAATTTATTTTATAGTTAACTTCTAAATCAGAAGTACGCGTAGAAGTCACATGTATGTGTTTGTATTAGAAGCTTTAATACACGTGAACACATAGGTACATGCGAAGTAAATACATACTAAGGTTGCAATATTTGCAGATAAACGGACCTCACACTCACAATATGACAGGTGTTAGCACGCATTAAAGGAACAGAAATGTTCTATAAAATACACCTGCGGTCTCATAAAAAACTCCAGATACTGCTCGAAATTGCTTCACAGTTCATTGCCTGTTTCATATTTTCGCAGACAAAACCTCGTGAGTGTAACTTGATATCGAATTATTTGATTATATTTGTAAGTCCCTGTTTCCTTTCTTACCCTTCTCACATAAACGAGCATTCGTGAATCTCTGTTTATACTCTCATGTAGATATTCGCTAACTGTAATAACACTGTTCACACGTTGTTTTTTACGGTTACTTAAACAAATTTACCTTGTAAACGAGATTTTCGTTTTAATTTTTACACCCTCTTTATCAGTGTCAACAGACGTCACGAAAGGGAACGGATTAAAATTAATGAGATGCAACACATCCTGTATCTTGTTGCCATGTGTGAACAAGAGCTCATTAAAAGTATTATATGTGTCTAAGATCCAAGTCGACCTTGTATAGAGCTGTAAACAAGCGGTCTGTAAGTTCGCCAGCCCGAGTTCACAAGTTGTACCCATTGCGGGAACTAAGATGAACCCCAGGGCGATACCAAGTTTCGGCACGTATATTGAGACTAGAATGGATGTTTGATGAATACGAAATGCGATCTCGTAACATGTCGAAAACTTGCTACACGACTCGTGGACGGGACACTTTAGCTAAGTTTTGTGAAATAAGCGTCCGCTTTGTAACCAACACAAATACGATCAGAACGCTGGTGACGTTTAATTTTGAACATATCAAAAAAAGTAGTAACTAGTTACACAGAACTTTCATTATGCGAATTCATTAACACTGCATCGGAATAGAATTCAGAATTCCATTGAACTGTGGACGAACGCGCTTCGGTTGAAATCTAGCTGAAAAGTTGGATCGAAACGGTTTTTTGTTTGTTAGACCAGAGTTGCTCCGTGCCCGGGCTTCTGACTGGTTTTTCAATTTCACGGTTTTATTTTAGCTTACGCAAAAGGTGAACAAAACAAAGTATATTTCAAAAAATATGCCTATGGTAAAAGTTTAAAGCACAAAAACAGGAATATAATAATATATCCGTATACATACATGAGTGTAAAGGTTAGTAAAGTAAAGTATGCAAGAGGTATCACCCGTAAAAATAGGGGAGGTTTTATCGTTTCCTCTACAGGAAGGATAAAGGGAGTAGAGCTTCCTGACACTTGTAAGAGTGCAAACAATACAATATTCGTAACCTTCAACTATCTATTGCGAGCAGATACGTACACAAAACAATAGTTGTCAATCTGATTGACAATGAAACAATGGGTTTATGTTTGAGCAGAGCGTTGCACGTTATATAGCTACATAGAAGCTTTTTACTCAAACGGGGTTGGTGACATTGCTGAAAGCGTAAAGAGCACAAGTTTACGCAGTTGTATGTCCATACAGATCCAGAGCAGCGTTGGTGGCGACAGTCATCTGACAGGTGCGGCCGAAGGAGCCATTAACGTGCCTTCCGCGCCGGCTGCGTTACGCGACACGACGTGCCTGCCTCCCTCCCCCAGCAAATGGACAGCTCAATGAAACACTTTCATTGTCACTCGATGAACACGCCAGCCCGTTAACGCCCGATTGTCTGCTGAAATTCACTGTTAAACCGTTTATTAGAAATTCGACACTGAGAATGTTTTGATTAATTCGGAGATAATTGTGAGATGAATGACGGTTGAAACGTTTGCTGTCGTTTTCTCGACGCTTTTTATTTGACGAGGACTACATTTGTTAAGTACATTTAATGTTTTTACGCGCCTAAGAATGCGTAGACATTTATATTGATACCACCTTCGCATTAGCGTTTTAATAGCAAGTAAAGAAGTTAGATATATCAATGTAACTAAGTAATACGGAAATTATAGTTCAGAAAGTTTATTTCACTATCTTACGTATAATATGATAAATAGGGATGTTCGGGATGTTCTAGTCGCTAAAATACAACCAAAGTTAACAGTCACATGCATTATTCAGAATAATGTATGTAGCGGCACAATTAGGTACTAAGTCTGATGAAAATAGTTGTGGTGAGGCGCGAGCTGAGAACTTCTAAGCTCTTGAAGGCGAGCGGCCAACCAGCGGAAACTACTTTTAAGTATTTATGGTCTTTACTATAAAAAAGTGTAAAGGGATTTTGTCACTATAGTAAATAATATAGTTACTTTGTTATCAATATATATTTTTTATATCATACATATTTAAGTGCACGTTTTTTAGTGCACGGTTGGCGTAGTGGTAAAAGCGGTCGTCTCGTCGCTTTTAACTGAGCTGGTGTTGTCGGTTCGATCCCTACATTGTGTGACAAATCTTTGTGTGATCTGCAAAGATTTGTTCCGACTCCAGGTGTCTTTGTGTGTGTGAAATGCATGTATGTAAACACTCGTCGTTTTAAAAAAGCATATATTTAATGTCTCGATATATAATAAAGCTAAGGGCATCTACAAATACCTAACGGACAATAAAACAGAGGTGATTTATACCTTCTCATTATTTTCCTATGTACGTTGTGCGTGAAATGCCGCAATATTATATAGAGATTAATATTATTAAAACATCCATTGACCATTAAAAATACATATTAATCCATAGTTATAAATAACATCGCCGAAAAAATAAATACGGATACCAATTCCAATAAATAAACAAAACACATCACTTAATCCGACTGCCCGATAAAAAATGTAACATGAACTATATTACTTCTGCTCCCGATCCAATTACTCATCGAAATCGAATCAGTTAGACGTTTTTCCTTATTTTTCCATAAGTACGATCGCTACGGAGGCCTTTATCCAAAATAATCAAACATATTGGAAATCCATGACTGAAAAATATATCACGCTAAAGGAATTTAATAAGTGCTGATGCCGTACAAGTGTTTAGATTCACGTTTAAGGAAATACTCACATATTCCAACGCAAAGCTAGTGTTACACAATACATTTATGAATCAACATTTCAGCAGAACATGGAAAATCTATGGAATAGAAAGCGCGGCTCACAGCTCAGGAAATTGAAACAAACATTGCAATCCCTTCTGTCGAATACTCCACATGTACACATTAAAAGCTATTCGGCATTCCCGAGATACGAAGCGAGTTATTTTTAAATTATTCGTCAACAACTCGATTTGAATTCGATTTCGTTTTAATCTCTCATTATACTATTGAGTGAACGTTGAATGTTAATAGAATGGGCTGCCTCATTTCACTTTTAAGAAAAATATGATATACTTACAGCAGCGATAGCCGAGTAGGAGACCGTAGGACTGCGAAGTCATAGGTCTCGGATTCGAACCCACGGCACACACCTCTGTCGTAAAGATCCGTCTTTTAGAAGATATGTGTGTATTTATCATATAAATTATATATTAAAACATCTTGAGGCAACCTGCATGCCTGAGAGTGCTTAAAAAAACTACTGAGGTGTCAAGGGACACCCGGATGGAACGAAGTTCGGTAATTCCAAATAACAACAAATCAGGATTTGCACCCGAGATTGCAGTAAAAGGTATGCGACCTTAACCACTAAACAAATAAAACAGTCTATTAATAAACTAATTATACGGTAACAAAAATTTAAACCAAATTAAAAAAAAACAAACATTAAGACAATTAAATTATCAAGCGTAGCAAGCGTACACACGATCATTCAGAATCACTTAATCATTCTCTTAAAATAATCGAATGATACTTTTAAAATCACTGTCGAGATATTTTCACAATACTCCTATAGGCTGAATGGCTACATAACAATATTTCCTGTGCCTTACACACTCAATTTCAAAATAATTCTTATCTTCGAACTTTCGCGCTATTCGAATTTCAAAATATCAAAAGCGAGGTTCATTCAAACACACGCATAGACTTATAATGCCTAGATCAATAAACTGCTTGTATGAATTTAAGTATAAAGTTAGGCTAAAAACAGATTAATTGAAAATTATAATGCGCCGCTTGGCGGACAGACAAACTAAATGAAAATCTGATAAATACCAGAGAGTTACACTGAACTGAAACGGCACAATTAAAGTGGCTTCACATTTCATGCGTGTACTCGGTTTCTAGGAGTAATAGTTCTATGATCACACATAACAAACCTTATCTTTAACATTATTTTTCTGCAATTACCTTGCTTTCTTTTAAATTGTATTCGCAAGTTTACTCGCGATATAATAATATCAGATCTCATTATCAATAATCTCATCACCAATCCCAATGACATAATTAGATGTGTTCTAATCGGATATTTCATGAAATGTACATAACAAAATTAGTAAACATTCTGTGGTAATATTAAAAAATAATTTGCTTTTGAATTTAATATAGTTATGACGCGTACACTTGCTAAACACACAATAATGGAGAGATTATAACGCGTATGACTTGGTTAGCACAATAGTAAAGAAAGGTTATAATGCGTACTTGCTAAAATACAAAAGCATTTATTATTGTCTGTATAAAATCTCTACTTACCTAAATCCATCAGCAATATCCGGAACTTGTGCAGAAACACTGTCAGGATTCATTATTGTTACTGTTTACGTTAAAAAGGTAAACGAAATCATATCGCGAATAATTAATTATACTGGTCGGATTTTAGTACCAATTTTGCATCTAGATGGCGTTAGCGTCGAATTAGAAGGCAATATGGTTTCGTTACCAACACGGGTATATAATGAGATAATTTTTATTGTTTTATTATGAGCAACTAGTCAGTACTGTGTTTACGGTGAATAATAAACGTGACTAGAAAACTAAATTCAGTTTGATTTATAACCTCCCTCGCCGACCCTCGAACATGGTCCTTTGGGTCGGATTGGTAGGAGTGTTTTTTGGTAGTATTCAGTAGTGGTGGGTGTGGAAAAGTAACTACCTTACGCGTTAGTACTGGGCAGTGGATCGCTGTCCAGAGCATCCCCTTCATGGATCGTGTACGCCTGCGCGGACCAATCGCAGCGCGCCAGCGCTCCCAATTTTTTAAAAACTTAACTCTAGTATTTTTTTTTTTCTTTTTAGTTTTTTTTTAATTTATTTTATCTTTTTTTTTCTATAAGCGAGAGAGAGAGAGAGAGACGGACATATAAAAATGTGTAGCACCGTAGCTGTAACGTAGCATGTAATTACTACGCCGCTACGAGAATTGCTACGAAAAGTGTCGTTACAACTTTTCGTTCCATTTTTTCCGTCTAGCCCCCTTTCGCAACGCGCGATAAGGAACTTCGTTCCAAAAGTACTCGAGGTCGTGTGAAGTCTACTAATCCGCACTTGGCCAGCGTGGTGGACAATGACCTAATCCTTCTCATCATGAGAAGAGGCCCGAGCCCAACAGTGGAACATGTATGAGATACAGGGCTGCTATTATTTATTATTTTTATTTATTATTATGATATACCTACTTGCCATTTTTTTGCAATATTATTTAATAATATAGTGTGTCGAGTACATATTTTAATCGCTCACAATATGAGTTGATATGGGGATGTAGAGATGCGTTGCTGCACCGCAAAACTTTCGAGATATATCGGCGACACTCGCAAACAAAGCGACGCTGCCACAATAGGTACCACTTGTACAACAACAGCCACTTTATACATGCAAGCGGCATGATACAAACATGGCATTTTATTCCTTATGCAATGGTAATAATGTTTGAGGAAGCAGTGTATGAAAGTTTTGAGTCGCAAAGCAGTCGTGGTAGTTCCACACTCGCGCCACACGCGCCGCTCCCCGGAGATAAGAACACGTCATAAAAGAGGCACCCGCCGAAACTTTGCCTTAATTTCTGTATTTTCCATTTTGTAATCACTAGGAGACGCCTAAACAAAATATGGTTAAGATAAAATGTATTGCAAAAGTTTATTGAGCACTGAAATTGTTTCATTAATGAGACTTTTCACTAGTTAAAACATATTTCGCCGAAAATAGACAAAAATCGTTATTGTTATATTTTTTAACTTAAATAAATATTACTTTGGGGTATATTCTTCGAATTGGAAGATAATTTTGTTTCTGTGTTCATTTGTAACGCTATGATTTAGATAACACTAACAATTAGTGATGATAACTAAAAATTGCAAATATTGCTAAAGTCTACCCAGAATCGCGATGCTGAAAATATTGAAATGAAGCTGTTTCTGTTATATTTGCGCACAGTTATCGAATCAACATCATTAATCTTATTTTAACTTACAAATCACGTCGTAACTTAATTTGAAATTGTACCTCAACCCAACACTCATGACGTCAACGATTGTGTTGGCGTCGCGTATATTTTTAAGTCCGTATAAACGCAAAAGCGGCACATGAAAGTGTACCAACACAGTCTTGTGACGGCATTTTAAAAAATCACATCACTCAAAAAATTGGATTACTTCTCAGTTCTTAAGACAGTTTTAATATGATTTATTAAATAAGCTAAGAAATTGTAGCACATTTTGCTCTAACATACAGTTTATTCCGGTTCGTCACTTATACCACCGATGCTGCAAAATCGTGCACAACATTGAAAATTTTAAAATTTGGTGCTAAGTGATACGGATTTTATAAAATGGTTCCATATTAAATCTAGAATAAACAATAAAACAAGAATACCTACTATATTATCGATGTTAACAGTTTCCCATCGTATAATGCGTATATTCGTATACACAACAAGACAATTTAACCGCGACTGGTTAAATACGTAAGAGCGGATTGCTATACGCGGGAAAGTTTAACCACACGCCCGACGCGAATAAGTATTGCTTCCTAACGCATATACGAGTGTTTGCCGACGGAGATTGCAATATTATGTACCAATCTCCTGCCTTTTCCGACAGCACACCGCTCGCTGCACTTCTTAGCATTGGAAATATTACCCCATTGAGGTCTTAACGTCTATAGTCATGCGGAAACCGTTTGTTCAGAGGAAAGTCTTTGCTGATGAAATTTCCAGTTTCCAGTACTCTTACTACCAGAACCTGTTATTCACTATTAATGTACTACTTAATAATAAATAAATAATTTAACCAAAAAATACATAATTAATTTAACTTAATGAATAACTTTACTTATAAAAGTGATTACAAAACTGTGTACCGGTTGCTGTCATCAAGATCTGATAACCACCTTAGAGAGTATAACTGAGCCATATCTATGGCCAGCTTTATAGATATTTGTTACCGTACTGTGAAAGATAGTTATACAACAAATTATAAAATAATGCTCGAAGAAAATATATAGTCGAAGGGTAGATGGCCGCGCGCTAGGGCTATATAGTCCTTGAGGAGCGGACACAGCAAACGCAGCGTGTGACAGCCCCCCGCTAGGTGGACGGACAATCTTGTCAAGATCGCGCGAAGCCGTTGCTTTCAGGCGGCCCAAAAACGCGCGCTGTGGATATCGATTGATGAGGCCTATGTCCTACACTGGACTAGGCTGATGATGATGATGATACCACATACAGAAATACTTATTTTAAATTACTAACAGATTTAAACTTTAATTCGTCAAATATATATTAGTGCTGTACCGATTTTAAGGATTCAAGTAAATACAGAAACTATCAGAAAGGGAGAAGCGGCAGTTTAACGCCTGTTTACTACAGCTCATTCACTTAGTCGATCGTTATACAAACAATTCTTAAAAAGTGCCTGGCTTATCCAATTTATAGAACAGAATAAATCATATTTATTTCAGTCCAGTTAACATGAAAAATATAACATTGAAAGTCAGGTATTTGATTGTAATTCAGTAAACAGGATGCGGCGTGGGACTGACCACGGCACATCCTTCTTTTTTCATCGGTTAAATAACGAAAAGCCACGTTTTCCGAACAATTTGAATGATTTCAATGTTTCGGAAAACGGGATCTTCTTTCGATACATTTTTTTAACGGTTGAAATGAACACTGATCACATGTTAAATCTATGTTTTCAATTAATACCCCTATGTCACATCAATCCTGTATATTATACTATTTATGTGTGTGTAAGTGTGACATGAGTCAGACGTTGATGTTACGACATCGTCAAGGAGGGATAAGCGATAATAGATACAAATTACAGTATATTTTACAATTTGCTATTGGTTGTGTGGTTAGTGCCCTCTGGAGTCTCTTTTCAATAAGAGCATACTTGTTTAACAGCGACGTTTTATCCCACCGAGAACCCAAATTTCTTTTTTCGCCCACGTTGGTGATAATATTTCGCGAAGTAATAACTGGCAGTCATGCCATTAGCAAATCGTCAATAGGTCCCCGAATGTCTTACGCAAAATGTAGATATCATGTTATTATAATCACTTAGCGTTCTTTACAGCACATTTTTTTTAAATCAGTTTACAAATGACGGAGGAAAAGCTGGACAATCATAAATAAATTTACGCGTTGAATATAGAACCTACTCCTATTTGGAAGCCGTTTAAAAATGAGCATTGTTGATGATCATATAGATTTTAGACTAGTATTATTCTGTGTTATCGGTCGTTTTCATTTGAATAAAAACAGAATTAAAAAAATAAACTGATGATCTTGAGCGGTTAGGACACTAATATAATTTGTACTTACTATATATTTGACATAGAGTTTGTTTATATCTAGCCATAAAAATAAAGATACGTGTAACTGTGTAAAACTTATTATTAAATTTATTTATTATTTAAAGCGCATAGCGGCACCACATGACAATCTAAAAGTAAACATTGATGGCATCAATTGCGAATTGATAAATCGTCACCCTAATCACACACGACATACACAGCACAGAGGGCATGAGCGACGGTAGGTGACATGACAAACGGTCGCGGCTACCCGACGGTAGTGGAAGATTTAGTGGCGCGTTGTGTAGCGATAACTACCTCTGTTTACACTACATTTAACTTGTGCCAAGTGCCGCGACTGCCGAGTCGATCGCCGTCGAGTTCTTGCTGGTAACGTGGATAAATATTGAGATGGTCCCTTTGTCTGATAATACTTGCCGAAAAAGATCTTCAATAGAAGATCTTTTCAGTGTCTTTAGATGAAAACTATTCCGTATTTTCTTCATTATCGTTCTTAATTAAACATGTTTATCTTAAAAAGATGTGATAAAAAAAAAACGCGCTGAATACATAACCTCTTCCTTTTTGGAAGTCAAATAAAAAAAGAGTGTAATGAGACTTAATACGACGGTAATTAACCAGACTGATAGGTATTCAAATCAATAAGGAACTTTTTCTAAGGCACATTAATAAAAGTACCTAAGTCTACCATCCACAATAACCATTATTCTTGAAAACTAACAACAAAGATTTACACAAAAACGTATAAAAATACTTTAAAATAATCCACTCTTTCATTTTCATTTAAAAAATCTATGTATACAGGGTGTATTTTTGAAACGGGGCAGTAAGGGCAAGTACCTTAACCGTTAAAGTTACAGCAAAACGTTCTTAAAAGACCTTCCCTAACTTTTTGGGACATTTTGAACTGCATTCACAGATTTTGTAAAAAACTTACAGTTAGCAAAAAAAATGCAAAAAGTTCAAATTTTTTTTTTTATGCCAATCGATTCTATTTTATGTGGGGATCAAAAAACTCTATGGGACCATTTTAGCTTTCAGTACTAGAAAAGACAGAAATCGCCAAAAACGTTTCCCATACATTTCGGCAACAGAAACGAATTTCTACGATGGTCTAACTTTTTGTTATAGCCTGGAAGTGGGTAGAATTGACTGTAAAGTAAATAAAAAGAATTTTTATCCTCAAATTTCGAATTTGATTCGAAAATCTGTGTGTTATACTTAGTTTCAGCTGAGAAACTTCGTATGAGTTATTAATTAAGGATTATCGCTAAAATGTCTTCTAATCGTGAAAAAATTGACTTATTAGAAGCGTATTTTGAAAGAACCCTGCAATTCCAGGTTTTTCAAAAGATTTGTAATAACCTTTCTTGTTGGCACATGCCGCAACGGATACTTATTGCGATACCACACTAATGCAGCTCCCGCATTTCGATTATTGACAAAATACGCTTCTAATAAGTCAATTTTTTCACGATTAGAAGACATTTTAGCGAAAATCCTTAATTAATAACTCATACGAAGTTTCTCAGCTGAAACTAAGTATAACACACAGATTTTCGAATCAAATTCGAAATTTGAGGGTAAAAATTCTTTTTATTTACTTTACAGTCAATTCTACCCACTTCCAGGCCATAACAAAAAGTTAGACCATCGTAGAAATTCGTTTCTGTTGCCGAAATGTATGGGAAACGTTTTTGGCGATTTCTGTCTTTTCTAGTACTGAAAGCTAAAATGGTCCCATAGAGTTTTTTGATCCCCACATGAAATAGAATCGATTGGCATAAAAAAAAAATTTGAACTTTTTGCATTTTTTTTGCTAACTGTAAGTTTTTTACAAAATCTGTGAATGCAGTTCAAAATGTCCCAAAAAGTTAGGGAAGGTCTTTTAAGAACGTTTTGCTGTAACTTTAACGGTTAAGGTACTTGCCCTTACTGCCCCGTTTCAAAAATACACCCTGTATATTCCAAATAACAAAGAGCTGGCGAAAGTTAAAATTTAGATTAACTTTCCTTGCCCAGTATATTCGTATGATGACATTTCTATGCAGTGTAGTGTGGTGTCATGGGCCAATGCATACAAAACAGCCATGGTATTATGTTATTTTTTGGTTGTTAGCGAAATTGTATGTGTTGCTAGTCACAAAGCGTCGTGGAAACGTCATTATTTAGCGACATTTATTTGATTGTGGACGCACCTTGTAGCTTACAAAGCTGTGGACGTCCAAACAAACAAGCCGTGGACGCAATAAGCTCGCAATTTCGGGCGGACGCTCGACAAATTTACCAACTGAAATGAAGTCTCAACTATAGTGCAACGGACCGTTGTCAACAGGCCACGTTTTATTACTCACGCGCGCTATTGAATTTCGCTGTTCCGTTTCCGTGTCCGACACCACGCTCTCTACACTACATGCACCAATTGCAACGGACATTGGACATGATACTTCCCACTTGCTCATTATATTTTTGGCAGTCTATGAAAGTTAAGCGCTAGTGATAAATGAAGTTGGTTTACTGAGAATTATAGGAAGTGGTTGTAATTTGGAAAGTATTCTACAATTTCGGTAATTTATGACTCGCTGCTTTGTTTCCACCGTAACTTTTGTTAATATGTTAGAGATCTATTAAGATCACCATTTTCTGAAGAGCAGGCAAGATTTGCTTTTTATATTATAAATATGTGTAAAATCACATCAAGATCTTAACATGATCTCTAGATCACCATCATAGACATCAAAAATAAATCAGTTCTTCTTATTTCCTTAATCAGCAGTGACGTATAATTGCACGAAGAATATAAAAACCCGTAGTTAAATAAAAAGTCTGTGTATTTTCCTCATTTCTTTCAGCTTTGTCAAAATGCAGAAATTACACAAATGAAAAGCTTTGATTAACGTAAACAGTCAGATGTTATCAGATGAGACGGATGCAAGGACGCCATTTCTCTTGTCAGATAAATCTTTAACTCCTCTTAAGATACAGCCAGAATACAGCCGTGCGATTTTCAAAGATTCTAACGTGGTATACTTTTTGTAAACGAATTTTAGGTAGTGAATGGGCATGGTGTTTGATCCATAGATAGTAAAATATAGAATACCTTATCAAAATATAGGTAAACATAAATCAAAGGCAAGAATTGTTTGATACATATTATAAATCTAACACATTTTATGGTCATTTAAAGTTTCATGGGCGAGTCCATTTTTGAAGTAATGAATGACCCACACAATTTATAGCAACTTTTGTAATAAAACCATTTTTATAAACGCAAAATTTCGTATAGCTATGAAACAAATATAAAACAAAATTCATAACATCACATACAAAATATATAAACGTGACGCTTATGTAGCCGTTCGTTTGCGTAACATAAAATTGTATTATCTCGCTAAGTTTACGTGTTAGGAAAGTAATTATTTTAATGAAGTTTCTAATATCAAGAGGTGTGTAAATTGCATATAAAAATAATCATGCCTATTCTAAGAGTCTACCTTCAACACTTGAGAAACTATAATGTATTGCTGGTATTGCTTGACATATTTCTGTTATTTTCTAACTAAACCAATGGTCGGCAATCTTTTAGCAGGCACGGGCCAAATGGTGTTACAAAGAATAATTTAATAATTAGCGCCGATTTTTACACATTTTCTTTAAAATTAAAAGTGACACCAAAGTAGTGCTCTGACTTTTTAAGTTAAATAAATTTCTTTAGGTGAATATTGACTAATTTTCGAGAAAATCACGATCACAATAATGAAACGGCCGCAAGCTGCCGACCGCTGATATAAATCAATGAAATTAAAGGTAATGATTGTATTTTATATCTTTAATTTGCAGTTACGACTAATTACACAAGCAAAAAGTCATAGTAAAATTGAGGTAAAACTAATAGATTGTCTTCCCTAAAACGTGAATAAGGAGAATTTGGTTATTCGGTTTGCGAGAATACGTATTTATAGCTTTATCTGACTTTACGCCTACGTTTTCTTTGTACGTGCCATTCATATTTCTTTATTAATAAAAATGTTAGTACTGACTCTCAGACTTATCAACGCCCAGGCAAAGCGCTCAGACATAGAGAAGTGAAATCATGCTACATGGAATTATAAAGGAAATATCTAAACATAAAACTTAAAGGCGTGAAAACAAGTTGCAATGCAAAAGCCAGAGTGACAATGTGTTTAATCACATTAGGTACCTCACTAACGCGAGTTGAATGTGCAATACCCATTGGTTAAGAAAACGCATATTAAAATTAAATTAACCAACATTACCTATATAGCAATTTTATAAAACTTGCGCTCCAAATAAGCAAATAAGCAAAAATTACTTCAGGCAGCCTTTACAATCAAATTAAGGCGACCGAACAGTCTTGAGTCTTGACAGCAATTAAATCGGGCCGTAGTTCTGTTCAGCGATGCCAACGAACATTCAGTGTTATTGCAAAAGCATGATAGTCAGGCATTTTACCATGCAACCGGGCATTCCGGTGCAGTCGTTCGGCGGAACATTAATTACCAGGCCACTTAACCGGATGGTGCCATGCGGCCCCGACTGCTTTATGATGAGTAGATATAACCAACCCTGCCTGATAGCTAACGTTCTTTTTTATTGAATATCGCGTAAATATTTTTAGTTTATGCCCTTATAAAAAACAAATAAAAATAGTAATTTTGTGCAGTGACTGCGCTCTGTGCTCATGTTGCCAAACTTTTGTAGAGGCAAAACCTAGAACTTTTTAACCGTCCAAGAAATTATAAAAACTGGCATGAAACACTTTTACAGTATAATGACACCGAAAAGCATTTAAACGAGGCTTATAACTGTTTCCTATTAAGTTGTCAATTATATGTAAATTGTCCTCACTTTGTGCATTTTAAGGATAAGAAATCTTTCTATATCTATATCTATAACATTTAAAAACTCGCACTGTGAATGCAAGCTAATAATATATTTCATTTTGTTATCTTTTAATATAAATTACACAAGAAATAACACCCATAACAAAAAGCACACGACATTTTTATTTACCCTCGCTGCTATCTTAACTCATACACCTCGAGTTTTATTAACTTACCACATTAAGCGCACACTCCGTACTGTATCGCCGGCATCATTTGTGAAATAAATCGTTTATAATCAAGTGTCGTGACGTCATCAACAACTGTCTGCGGGCCGACATGTAATTTCCCGGGCGTCAATTATCAAGGCGCTCCGCGGTCGAGGGCCTACTGTCAAGACACTTGATAACACCTTATTATAAGCGAGTGAAGCGAGCTTCTGGATCGAGTTTGAGTTTTTGAACGACACAATCAGAATAGGGTTAAGAGGGTTTCAGTATGAACTGGAAGACGCTACCTGTCCTATTCGTGTGTACTTGTATGAACGACCTTAATACATCCTTAATTTAAGATTATAAATTTGATTTATTGAACTCTATGATATCATAATTATCATAATTTAAAATAAGATTATGTTCTGTCAGAATGATTTGCAGTAACTTGCCATTCTTTTTTTTTATGTTGAATAGGCACGCGTTTGACCACGATCTCACCTGATGGTAAGTGATGATGCGGTCTACGGTGGAGCACGCTTACCAATGAGATACCTATTAACTCTTGCTTTAAAGAGATCCAATTTGATCCTCAATGCTGAAACACAGACTCGGGCAAGGCGTTCCATTCTTTGGCAGTTCGCATAAGAAATGTAGAGGCGAAACGCTTAGTGCGTATAAGTGGAATGTCTACCGTGAATTCAAATATCGTAAAAATTTTAATAATTAAAATAAAGATACAGCTACTATAAAAATCTGGTGGTTCAATCATAAAGTGAAAATAGTATTTGAAAATGCCAATCTGAATGTACGTTTTCAAATTCTTATAGTAACCAAAATGAAGTCGTTGCATATTCTGAAGCCAACACAATAATATACCTAACTTGTACTACACACGGTTGATAGCACAGCACACACGACTTTGACAGATGTTGCAGCTTAAACCGTTTACTTAACTAAGTCAATTCAAGGTAATAAGGCGGAGGATCGTCGGCGCATAAACATAACGATCGCTGTTTAAATTGAATGGATACATTGGAAACGCTTCATTTGATTTGTGGTATTACTGCCTGAATACGTTATGAAAGGACTCAACTACTTAAATCCTTTATATTCGGTATTTAACTTTGTAGATCCAGGGTACGATTAACTAAATCAACTAATTTGGTATTGAAATAATGGGTGCCTATCCGTTAAACGAAAATGTTTGTAAGGACGAACGTAGAAATCGTCGTGTAACATTAAAGTATCAAGCCTTTATACCTAGAAGGATGTGGCAGAGGTCAATAACACCTACACTTCACTTTTGTTTAAATCTCATCTGATAGGGGTGAGCCTTTTTTTTTACGGGATATAATCCCACCACTGTGACTCCTATGACGCCAGAATCTACAGCGGTAACCAACTGAAAGGCACCGTGCATGACACACGGGCAATCCCAGGGAGAGTTAAAATTGTCTTGGAACCCGCAACGAATTTAATCAGAAGTATATAGTTGGAGTTGCAAAGTATGTATATAGGTGTGTAACAACACTTTACTCGACCCATTAATCGAACCCAAGACGTCGCGTTGAGAGGTCGTAAACGCTTTAGACCAACGCGGCGATTCAACTATTCACATATTATAAAGAATTCTGAAAGAACTAATTTAATCTTTAACGATTTTATATAACTGTAAAACGTAGTTATTATTAAAAATCAGATTCTTTATTTTAGGTGTACCTTTATGTCGAAACTGTAAATGTATCGTATGTGTTACAACTGTGTGTATTATATAATTACTGTAGTGTATGTTGTGGTTTCGCGTCACATGTAATTGGCAGCATACTGGAGAGCCTATTTAGTAAACTGTCTCATTTTGAATAACTCAAAACCTTTAATAATTTAAAATTTGATTGTTTATATCATATTATAAAAGTATTAACAGACCATAATATGATAATCAGATGTCGGTATTAGTAGAAGTAATTCACTTGTATTTTTTTCTTAAGCTTAATAATAGCTTATACATTGTAAGGTTTAACGTACATACAAATAATTTAACAAACACCCATCATCCCAAAGCAAACCATCATTTCCTTAATTTACCATCAAAGATCCAAAGTCATCAAACGACAGCCAATCAAAACAGTTGAAAAGCCTGACGTAACCGGCTTAAATAATTTGCATTAAGCTTCTTTACCAACATAACCGTGTTTGGTATAACCGGGTTGCAAGAACGCCGGCTTTGCTCGGTTAACTACCGGATAATCAATTAACCGTTGACCGCCTGCATCCGGCTGCAACGGAACTATGACGAGCCACCAGATAAATGAACCGGAAATCTAAGCTCTTTGTTACACAACTACTCTGTTGTGTGTTAAGAAACATCTGTTTTACTTCAAGATAAGAAAGTTTTGATATTGTTTTTGGAATGTGAAAGAAATTAGCTGAAAGGAATTATATCACCGTCTAAACCGTCTTATTCATTGTCGACCGACTGACGAATGTGATAATGTTTCTACTATCTGCTACTCAGAATATTATTGTATTATATAATAATGATAATAATAATAATAATATTCTTTATTGACATAATAGATTAACAATTTGTAATAGAATCTCTGACACCTACGCTAGTAAAAACTGTGTTGCAGGTGTCAGTGTCTTCTCCTTAACCAGTTGACATAGGTTTTTATATCAAAGAGAATAATACTACAAGTAAACATTACAAATAAAGCAATAAAACAATATGAACAACTTATAAATTTAGGTTGTTTACAGTTTAAAGTTTAAGCATGCTGATAATTGTGTGTAGTGTGTGAGTGTGTGTGTGTGTGTGTGTGTGTGTGTGTGTGTGTGTGTGTGTGTGTGTGTGTGTGTGTGTGTGTGTGTGTGTGTGTGTGTGTGTGTTAGAGAGAGAGGGTGTGTTAGTATGAGTGAGTGTGAGCATTAGGTGTTTGTATGTTATTGCACGGTTCACGGAATTTTTAAAAGATTTTCTACACCGTCATAATCTAGTGACTTCAGCCAGTTAGTGATAACTTTTTTGAACTCATTATTATTTAAATTACGTAATTTATGTATTTTGTTGCACTTATTATATATATGAGGAGCTAAATAAATAAAGTATTGTGTTTTCGTACATTACAGATTTATGATTGATTTTGATTAGACTTTTTTGATTGGTTAGTCTACAAATACGTCGCCGTTTCTGTTCGATAAGATTATTTGCTGTCGAAACTAACTAATTTTTGATCAAAACTTGATTGTTTTATCAATTACAGCCAGATACTACATCAAAACCAATACAACAATGTATACACGAGTGAACATAATTAAACTAGCAATGAAATTCAAACAATCCAATTGTCTCAAATGTAAGTCTCGATAGAGACGGCACCAACAAATCTGTTAGCCCTTATCTTCCAATCCGTACCCGAAGTAACTTAACCCGAATGATTTCCGACTCATTAACCTCCTCCCGTCCTAAGCAAGATAGACAACATCTGACTTAGATGTGTATCGTGTGAACCCAAGGCTTACAGATTAACTGTCTCTGATCCCGCTGTAACACAGAATTGGAGTTATCAACCACGGACGCGAAGAAATCGTGCTATCTCCAAGTAATGCAGGCTTAGCCGCCTCCAATCAAACTAAACAAACCTTACTAATCGTATTTCTATTCTCTCTATCTGTGTGGAGTTTCGTGAGCGCGGGGATTATTCCGATTCGAGACAACTCGGAGTTATGGTCTCGTTACCTCGAATGACTCGAGTAAAGCGGCGTTTTAAGATTACGGAGTCTCGAGTAGTGCGCGATATTGAACGCTCATTACAATGTTCTGATAATGGTAAAGGTCGTCCTAAATGTACTTAAACAGAATCAAAGTCGTTTCACGAAATTCGACTATTTTCAGTAAGTTTCTATGTAGTTTTTATAGCTAAGATAATTTTGTTCTAGACAGTAATGAAGTGATTGTAAGATAATAGATATCGAATTCAATTCATGATCAAGATCACTACAGCTGAATATTGCGAGTTCTTTTTATCTTTGATATGATATATCCATAAAATTGTTTATAACCAAACTTAGTCATTCATATTTATATATCACTTTCTAACTTGTTTTTTTTTTAATTTGAAGGAATTCTGGAAAGGCGTTATAATAGCATGGTGATTGGCATATTTTAATAATTGAAGACTAGATTATTAGTTCAAATCAAACATCATAATTTTTCTGTCTTTGATTAAAATAGGTGCTCAACGCAGTAGCATATTCGACAAAATTTTACATAAAAGGCTAGGCTAATTCTCATCAGTCTGGGCGGCAGTTTGTAACGTAAAGCATAAAATCGAATCTGCATAATTAAATTACAGGCAAATGCTGGAGATCTGGAAGCACCTTTAGGTGACCCTATTATGTATATTAATAAAGCAGATGAGAGTGAAGTTTAGCTATTTATCTTGTAGTATGTTATCACTGCACCGCTGCAGCTGCGCATTCCTTAGAAGCAATTAATTGTGCTGCCGCTCTCCATTTATTATGTCATCTTGATGGGTAAGCGAGCGGCGCATCCGTTACTGAACCTCTTAACAATGTCAATCTTTTGCTCTGGGATTAGCACCGTATCGACAAAAATGTAATCTTTGTTTGGTCTCAAAATGTAGAGAAGACAATGTTAATATATGCTAGGAGGTCTAAGCACATCTATTTGATATTGAAAAATTCTCTGGCTTAAAGGGCTAGGACCACAAAAGTAATAGCTAAAACATTATAATTTTTGAGCCAGTAGCTGCCATGTTTAACTTTACTGTCAAACTGGCATTATGCTGGCTGCCATCGCAACGCTTTGTGTTTTTAGCGGTAGGAAGAAAAAAATGAAAAGAAGAAGAAATTATTTTTATAAATTAAATGTGATATGATAAAATTAATAATAAAATATATACTGGTAAGATAATCTTGTCTCACGCAGAAACATTCTACGTTAAACGTTAAATTACTCTCCTTCATCGCATAAAAGCCGGCACTCTGTAGTAGGAATTTACGTCGAACAATTTGAACCTAGTTTGAACAAGTTGTTTGAAACTTATTTGAAATGAAAATCGTGACTAACGGCGTCTGGTCCGCTCACTCTAACAACTACCAATAATTGTGTTAATTACTTCTGCTACCGATTTAAATCTATCAAGTGCCATAACAGTTATCGTTTCTTGATTAAGAACAGACACTCACAGAGTTGAAAACTATTCAAGCACATTTGTATGTAGGTTGGAAATTAGGGCGATTGAGAATGAAGGAATTAGCAGTAAGTAGGTAAAGCTTTTATTATTAAAAGCCAGGAAGTGTACTTCATCGCCTTACCGGATGTCCACGGCGCAGCTTCTGCCTAACATTACATGGTAACAGGAAAACATATGAATTAACTATTTGGTGGCAGATTATAACAGCAAAATGATAGTTTGTAAAAGCAAACCAGGAGCTAAAAATACCTGACATAGAGGCGCCCGCCTCTATTTCAGATATTTTTAGTTCCTGAATTGGGCATTATATAATATTTTTAACAATGTATTATGTATTTAAGCTGTGGTGTGGTTACTTTCTCAAACTCGCCAATAAAAGCTCTAAAACTTGAAACCCATGCATATAGACTGCAGTCATCGCTAAGAGAGTGTGAAATATTAAGCTTTAGACAGCATTTAAAGGATAAATCATTTAGACAAATCTTAAACACAGACTTGACTTAAAAATTACAGTTGCCAATTTACGTATTCCAGACAAAGGTTGCTAAGTTTTATTCAATTAGAAGTTGTTAAATTACTAAGAAGGGTTTTAGGAGGCTACACATTAATTATCTCAAGCTGGCATCTTGTAAAACCGACACGGGCTTAACAAATATCGGAAGCGGCCAAACAAGCCTTCTTAACTTTGAAAATGCTTAGTCACTCCGAGCTTGAGCAAAAGAGATTGTTTCTGAAAACAACGGCACACTTCAAGTTTACACAGACACAACTTTACTATAGGTACGCTCAACAAATAGTCGTTCACTTGGTTTTTTTTGCGAGCGCTAAACGTTAAACGGGTTGCGAGGCTAACATTAACATAGTTTGTAGATACATCTATTTACTTATTTTTCTACAGCGTTGTTAAGTCTTATTGAACGTTTTGGAACGGTTAAAACGAGCCATATTCGACTAATTATACAAAACAAATAACTAAAACGAGATAGCTCTTCTTATGTTGATGCTTCTAAATAACATAGAAGTTAAATTAATGGCTACTACTACAAGAAGAAACACGCTAATAATGTTACTGAGTACATTACGAGTACAGAGAAGTGTGGAGAGGTTCGCAGTCTCAGTTGCGAGCTCGGCGTTCGTCTCGAAACTTGAACCGCGGATCAAACTTTCCTCGCGAGACATGAAACTTGACTCGAATGATAAGATTAAAATATTACATCGGCTTGGCAAACTCACTAAGACATTATTTCAAACTGGAATAACAGTAGTCGTTATAAATTATAATGTTAACTCCGCACTCAACTTACGCGATAACATAAAGAGGTTAAAGCCTATTAGATCTGCAAGTCGTACATCCTAATAGTACCTAACTAAAACTTTATCGCGGGACATAACTTCAGAATGGAACACTTTCCGTTTCAGTTGGTCGTTTCAGTCTTATCAGAGAGTCGTTGGAAAGGATCCTCAAATTTATATTATTAGTATGCAGTGGACGGAAAAAAGTAGGCCACCAATTTGGGAGTTTTCGGCATGAAGTTAAATGGCTGGAAGGACGAGTAAAAAAACTAATTAGAATGTGAAATGCATGGTGGACTGGTAGGCAGAGCAGAGTGATGTAGCTGAAGGTAGGCACTAGGCGGAGCGGGGCGGGGTACGGGCGGAGGCCCGGGGCGTTCATCTAATGAGCATCCTGCCTCTCACAATGTACCGAGATGATATTCCGCGGTGCCCCGACGACTATTATTATATTCCGCCAAGCGAACCGCCGCGGGCGCGGCGTGCAAGCCTTTTCAAAATAACTATGTTGCGCTATATTTACGACGACTTAAAGCGAACCTCTAATTCTAAATGTAAGATTATTCAGTTTAAATTGCACGCTACTGAAATTTTGGGTAAAAGTTTATTTTAGCATACGAGTAAAGTTCTTATCTGTCAGGCAATACTTTTAACAGATATTTTTATTAGCCGTATATATATAATATATGAACTGAAAAATTTGCTATTTCATGGTCTCATAATATGTTCATTAACTTCTTTTTTCATCATTAATGTTGAATTGTTGGTGTTTCATAACAAAATTAATATTATTCAGTTTTCCTGATCTTTCTTATGAACTTGACAAGTTAATAGGTATTAAGTGTGTTCAGACATCCTACATCAGTCTTCAATATAACCGGTTCGGTGGCACGGTTCGACTCAATCCGACCTAATCTGGGCTTACGGCAGATCACAGAAAACGTTACCGCTGCCGTGATAACGTTTTCCATTTGCTACAATACGAACATTATATTATGCTTTACTTTCCCTTAAAATATTGCCACTGACATTTGAGAAGTTGTATGCGAATTCTGGAATTTCACTTGAAGTTTTTGGTATTATTTTTTAAATTGGAGTAAAGTTGTGAAGTATCGTATCATTGTGAATATAAGTGTGAGGGACCTACTAAGGTAGCCTTTATAACTAATTTGTAGAACTAAATCTTATTCCTTATTGTGAGTTTTTGAATTAAAGTTTTGTATACACCTTATCCTAATAACTCTTAATTACATGACTTTAGTTACGAAAGTACGAGTAGAAGTCAAAACGAAATAATTTTGCCAATGTTCAAAGAAAATGGTATCAAAATCTTGCACTTTCGAATGAGAAATAAAATGTACAAAATATTGAGTTTGCCAGTTAGGAGACTACTAGAAGTAAGAACTTACTTACCTATTTTATACTAACCTTATATAAACAATGCAATTTTCCATTCGGTCGACGCTCAGAACAAACTAAACGGAAGCAACTTTTCTACTCGATAGCTTCACGAGCGAGATGCTTTGCGAGTTTTATGAATAATAAACATCGTTTAATGTTTACTATCCGTAATAACATAAGTTTTGTAATATGAGCTACTTTTGCTTTTATTTTTAAAGCACATGTCCGTTCTTTCATGTCCCTCAGGAATGTCCGGCTATTCTTTGGGGACATGCACATTTGTAGACAGAGCAGGTATCTTACAAACATAAATACACAATGCGCGGAATGCGATTCACGTGACGATGTTAGGAATTGTTTATAGATAAGGTGTAGTAACATCAAACAATATTTAAAAATTATATTGTACCTCATAAGCGATCATACTGTTGGGTTTTTTCATAGAAAATATTTTAAAGTATTTTAAAATTGTCACGTTCAGAAATTGTTGAGAAAATCCAATAGAAACAAAAGGTAATTGCAGCAGCGCAACACAAATCCAGGCTTCGCAGTCACCCCGCCTGTATCTAACGACTAGATAAAGAAATAAGCTTTCCATATGCAAAACTACATTTTCTTTAAGAAGGAAAGCAAACAACTCTATGGAAACGGTGATTTGTTTCTTCACCCAATAAAGAAAAAAATAAACAAAATACCGGGTGAAATATCGCAAGTACGGTATTTCCTGTTGAGCCAAACTCACAGGGTTTTGTTTTGGATTTATTGATCCTTTATTGCAGCGAGACGGTTTGGGTGTGTCCCTGCATGGAGTCGAAGCAGGGGTTATATTTCTTGGAAGGGAGGCTTTGATTCTTTGCAGAATACAAACCGTAAACAGTGTGTTTACAGTAAGGTTAAAGGATTTGATTCTTAAACAATTTAAGTAGAAATAAATGATTTATGTGACTTTGGTAAATGATATTATATGTGAAATCTGAGAGAGTCGGCCTTACAGCCCATATCTCTAAGATTTCTTTAGTTTTTCTTTAGTTAAAATAAAATTATTTTGACGTAATAATTCAGTTACATTTACGTAATGAAAGTTTAGATAGAAATAAAATGAAATAGAAAGAAATAGAAATACGGGTGGCGACATTCAACAAGTCATCTCCAAATTGTTGTGACTGTTAAATACAGCATGACAGAGGATACTAAAAATACAAAAATAAATATCAGTTTTGCCCATAACCACAACCAAGCACAATGATTTAAAAAAAATATGTGATACCGGAGTTATACCAACACTACCTATTTCATTCAGAATACGCAAGTTTTTCTCATCGAATCGGAAAAGATGTACTGGTTGACACAGATATTGAAGATGACGAGTAAACTTCGCCTTTAATATCTGATTCTACTTATTAAAGAATAAGGATTTTGATTTTTATAATGTAAAAAGCCATGTTTGACTGATTAGGCATTATTGTTAAATAACATATTTAGAGGCTGTATTTTGGTAATACCTCAAAGGTTTATATTTTTTAGACAACATTTTGATTAGATGTGGTGATATAAGGAATCCTGAGACTGAATTAACAAATTCTCATAAGTATAACTAAGATTCAGTTGATACTTTTTTAAAAAGAAGATTTTTCAATTTTAAGTTGAATACTTGGCCTAATTTCGTTTATTGTTAATTTCAATTAATTTATCCTTAATAGTAAAAAATTAAAACTTGCACTATCCCATACTCTATGCCTCATCATAAACCAAATTATGATGTAATGTAATGTGCACCAGTGGTATTATTGCAATCTGTAATCTTAATAATTAATTATCTTGTTTTAAGCTTTTCAGCTAATTTTGTTAATTTCATTTATTTTTTCTAAAAGATTTGCATAGTCCAAATTTATATATTTTTTCTATTTCAAACATTAGTTTTATTTTAAAATGAACTCTAATCATTACATCTTAACGTATTCTTGATCAATCTTAACAATGGTATAGTATAATAATCATGCAACGCGATAGTTTAAAAGTTAATGGTATAAGAGCCTACGTCTAATATTATGATAGCAAGCATTCACTTTACTTGATTCTGTTTGAACATTTGTTGTTGTTTGTATTAATTTACTTTACTCCAGTTCAAGTTCACATGTTACATAACTCTTTTGACATGCTAAATGCATAGGGACGCGTGTAGTTTATGTTATTTTTCCTTGCTCTGTTTTATATCCATATCCACATTTGAACTAATTTACTTTTAACTAGAATATAAATCACTGGCAGTTAGACCATTTTTCCTTGTTCTATTAAAAAAATTATATGATGCATTTTGAGTCAAGCGACATTTATTTCATTAAATAAATGTCGCTTGACTATATATAATATATTCATGAAAACTATTTAGGAAGGTGCAATATGTATTTACAGAATTACTGTATTGATTAGATCAACATCCACGCAGTAGTTTTTTTTTAATGATTTTTTTGCTGAAAAACGTAACTTTAAATCGCTCTCCTGTAACTTTTAAAAAATGTCGCTTAGACCAATTAGCCTTTTAACCGTCGATATATGTGAAATCTGAAAGAGTCGGCCTTACAGCCCATATCTCTAAGATTTCTTTAGTTTTTCTTTAGTTAAAATAAAATTATTTTGACGTAATAATTCAGTTACATTTACGTAATGAAAGTTTATTTAATCAGACTTACTTGCATTTCCGGATTTTATCGCAAAAGTCGCAAAGCAAAAATAATAAGCCAACAAGTTCCATCTGTTTTAAATCCATGTTGGTCCCCATTGCCACTAGACAAAGTTTCGCTGAAGGAAGCCAATAGAGGAAAGAAAAATAAAAAAGTTCCTCTGGAACTTTGTCCGAAGTGTCAACCAAAGTTCAACAATCGTCGTACGATATACTAAGACATACTTTGGAACACTATAATCGATGGCCCTGCAGTTTTTCAAACAGAATACTACAAACAAAAGGTATTTGGGGTTGCCATGCCTTTATAATTTGCATAAAAGGTTGCGTCCCGAGGGAACTGGATTTACCCTAGTTTGTACATATCAGTTGTCGTCAATAAAAGTAAGTTCTCTGTAAGAATCAACCCTTCTTAAATTACATACGTGCATTATTTTTTATCGTACCGTTTTTAGAACGGTTTTATATTTAGTTGTAAAGGTACGAACGGTACGAGTACTTCCGGAGGCGATATCTTTTGACTGACACTTGGTTGTATTGTGGAGTGGCTGGCGCAAACAGATCGCCAGGCAGCTTTCACGGTGGAGTGGCGCTAAGCGCGACCATTTCATGAAGTAATCCGCACTCCGAGAGGCATTAGCGCTCCCCGCACACTGCGCCGTTTTCCCACCTCAAATATTCTGACTGTGCATTTTACTTTTAATTTAACTTTACCCAGCTATTTAAATTATTTATTAGCTTATATAAATCACTATTGGAATCTCGAATTTTAATATTGTTGCTACGGACTGTGCGTCTTAGTCACAGTATAAATATGTACAAACAGTACGGAAACTGCCTACAAACGTGCGAAACGGCACGCACACATAAACATGCACACCGACGAGACGCCTAAGCGGTTGTCGCGGTGCTCTCAGTAGCGAGTGCCGCTTAGGGGTCTCGTCGGTGTGCATGTTTATGTGTGCGTGCCGTTTCGCACGTTTGTAGGCAGTTTCCGTACTGTTTGTACATATTTATACTGTGTCTTAGTTGAGAGAGAAAGCTGTATTAAATAATTTTGCATTGCTTGGTATAAGCCGGCGGGAAACTATCTCAAGGCTGTTTACTTGGTAGTGCAGCAGCAGAGACGGTAGGCGACGATAAGTAGAATCGTTTCACGGCATAATCCTCTCAGTGAAGAGGTATTATCCTCCAGTGGAGTCCACCCGCCTGACTACGGATAAGCACCTGCATTGTGTTCAAGTGTCGGCATTTGACGTACACCTTCTTATGCAACTTAGTTCTTGAGAACGCGAGACAAGCTTTGTAAACGAGAATGACATTCTCATAAGGTTATTTGTAGCTGAAACTACATTTTATACGGCAATATAAAACAAAATAACATTACAAAGAAAGTAGCACCTTTAGGTATTTTCTGAGAAGTTATTTTACAATAGTAGTATACTATATCACATGAACACACTAGTAGATAAGAAGGGATGGCCCTTGAAAAGTGGCTTCTCAATCCATACGGACACGCCTGTTACTGGTCCACGATATTCTGATCTACCTTTCCATTTGTGCTAACGGTACTAACACACCTACAAAATAATAATGTGGTATGCAGTAAATCAGGCCTCCCTTCTCTCTATAAGACAGATAAATCTCGTGTCACAGTGTTAGTTATCGAAATCGTCTGAAATGGCTTGACCAATTCTTGTTTTTTTTTTTTGGGTAGGTATTTTTGGTAGGTGAAGGTCGACATACCACGCGAGCGAAGTCCCAGACGACAACTAGTTAAGAATATTATCTAAATATCTACTACACCAATGGTTGTAACCAGATAATTAAATTCGTTCTTAGTTAGGCGGTGTAAATAAGAAACATAACATAACATAACATCACGCCTATATTACCCAGAAGGTTGTGGCAGAGGTGTACAACACCCACATTTCACCTGTTATGTTTAGGTCCCATGGGATAGGGGGTGAGCCTATCGCCATCCACCGGGCACAAATTCAACTCCGTGTTGCTATTAAATTTCCTAATGGAAAGTTCACAAATAACACTTTGCCCGACCCGGGAATCGAACCCGAGACCTCACAGTGTGAGGCACATACAATACTGGAGTCTAGTTCTAGAACTAGACTAAATATTTAGACGTGTATGAGACAAACCTCATAGATGAAGTGGCCGAGTCGGGGAACCTTTTTTTTACTTGCACGAAGAACTAAAAAAAATGGTCCTTTAAGCCGGATCATTTACTTGACGGAATTATTTTAGCCGTTTAATTCTGTAATTATTGTATTATATTTGGTAATTATAAGGTCCCTACAGTCGTTCATAAATTGGCTCAAAATTATCTTTATATAATGAAACAACCGTCAGACTTTGTTTAAAGAAAGAAAATCATTTCACTTATAGAATTATTACAGATAATTCCTGCATCTATATTTCATCAGTAGTGTATTTTTAATATTTACTTGATGACCAATACGTATGTATAATAAGACGGCAGGAATCGGATTTTGGCCAGATTATATATATATTGTCATTAATTTACAGTTATAGTCATATATTTAAAGTGATAGGTAATTATCAGGCCTCTACGGCCGTTCAAAAATTGCCATAGCGGACGGTATTTCACGTCCACACGGCGGGGTATTGGTAAAGTTTTCAACTAGCAATAATCGCACCTCGGATAAACCTCATTGGTTACGATATTGCCTCTGCGCAAAGTTAATATGAACCGTCGTTGAGAGGGTTCTTGTATCAAAGCCGGTAACGAAACCATAGCGCGATCTAATTTTTCCACTAACGCCATCTATTGACCGTCGAGATAAACATACATAAATGCACGCCTATTTTATCCAGGACGCGACCGAGGTGTTTAATACCTACATTTCTTCAGTTATTTTAGATCCTAAATTTTACCAGTTAAGTATGTCATAAGGGGTGATGGCACATTGGACACCTTTAAACTGCTACTGAGGTTTTATGGCGGGTCTTAATCACCTAATCTAGAAATGGTCTAGTGACTAGATCATTCAAGCAGTAAGCGGTGTAAATATATAATTTCAGTAAATTTTGTATACTAAAAAATAAAAAAATGAAATAAAATTGATTTATTACCAATAAGCATAGCATTCGCAAATATCCATTGGTCCCACACTAGGCAACCCTGTCCTGTGGGTACTATAATAATGATTGTCAGTTATATAACATAACATAATGCAGTCAGTCGAGATTGTTGGTGATGACAATATTAAATTCTATTAAATTATAATTATTAAGTAATATTATTACATGCAATAAAATGATTTAAACAGAAAAAAAAAGGATACAGTATTTAAAAGGAATTTCAGGAGGTTAAATTATAATTATAATTATAATTGCTAATTTTATAAATGTATCTGTATTATATGTAAATAAATTAAATTATTTATTAAATTAAATTACTTGAGAAATATTTTAAACGGTGAGTTGTTGTAGCATTTTCTTCACTGTCATTACGTCTGGTTACTTTTAGTAAAGGTGTTCCGGCAAGAGCCTTTTACCTGAGAACCTCTTTTGAGATGTCCAATGCAGACTCTTAGTTTAAAAGTAGAAAATGTTTTAGAGCATTGGAAACAAACTTTGTACTGTTGTTTTTCCAAGATGATTTAATATACTAAGAAACAGTTAAAAATTATGGGACCAGTGGGATTCAAACCTGCAACCTCTGCACACTGAACAGCCGCTTTAACCACTGAGCTACAGTCTCCTCTTTGAAGGACCCTAAATTTCTCAACTGTATGTTACGTCACAAAGCATAGTTAAATGCTATAAAGATAATCAATAAATTATGTAATATATTATACTAGATGTCTTCCTTAAATATAAGTGACGCCATCTTAGATCTGACCATATAATTTTGCAGGTATATGATTTTTTATGAAACAATTCTAAATGTATTGTTATAAAATATACAATGTATAAGTACCAGCCTGCCCTGATAAAATTGTCCCATCTCATCTATCAAAAATGATTTACCTCTAAGATCCATTCTTATTGCTATTCTTTTACTTCATACTTCACATTAAAAATGGCTTAAAAAAATAAATATGTCAACAGAAGAGATTTCTTTTCGGTTGACTTATAATTAAATACTAGCTACTGCCCGCGACTTCGTTCGCGTAAAATTCGATGTATTAAGTAGTTGCTGGTCCCGCGTTCAACCTTACTGCTCTGTTTCCGTAGAGTTTAGCGTAATGTTAAATATCTTAAGACCTTTATTGAAACTTAGACTATCAAACTCAAAAGTAATTATCACAATTCGCCCAGAAGTTTTTGAGCTTAGCGCTTTTACAAACAAACAAAGTATATCCCGCGGTTTCATCTGCGTGGTAGGTACATCAATAAAAAACACAAAATTTAATACCTACCTACTACCTACCTACCTAAATAACCTCTACCAAAATAACTTATCTAAACTTAATAAATAAGCAAAATCCCAATAAACTAATATCTATACGAATGTCTAATCCTACCAAACAGTATTATAAAATAACCTTCGGTCACTACGTACAATATCAATTAATATACTACGTATACCTTAAAATTAAAATCTATACCTACGACTTACAAAAATAAACCTAACTAAGGCATACCTTGGAATACCTTAAACTGTAAATAAAAAGGTCGCACTAAAAAGCACGGTTTAGAATTGCAAGTAGCAGTTAAAAGCTGGCAAAACAACAAAGTATGTAAGATAAAGAATTACCTGTGGTTTGCACGCATGTGCATAAAGTTATCTCGGTGGCATTCCTTCTCGTAATAGTACACGTTACTTCTCGCAATCAAATACCTAAACTTGTGAAAAACACAATAATTCCATCCTACATAAATAACACACACTTGAAACTATAAAAACACGGTATATATACATTTTAAAACAATTTACACTATACAGACAATACGGAAGTCACGGCACATTGTTTTTAATTTGGTGGATAAGTTATTTATTTAATACAACAACAAAAGTATGTTTGGCTAGGACATGATTTGAGAACCCCGCTCTTCGCCAGTCGCCAAATTTATGGTTGTCAAAAGCGTATGGGTGCGTTCCTTGTTTCTCATTTAAAATATTATTTGTCATCAATAAGAAATTGTAATTTATTAATTTTGAATATGATTTTATATAATATTATTATAATTTGTTCTGTTTATGTAATGCTTTACTATTACTTTATATAGGTGTAGTTGTAGTTGTTTCTCCAAAAATATATTGTTTGCTTGTGACACTCACTGGGCGCATCAGAATTATCAGCGCTGCGGTGCTTTTAGCGCTGGAGTATTGTGCTGAGATGCGTACCATTTCCGGCATTTTGAATAATTTTTGAAAATTATTTCGTTTCAGACGTTATGCAATGTGTTTTCTTATGCCAGAATAAATGATTTTTCTTTTTTAAAACATACTTGCCGTATGCAGCGCCCCTTAGTGAACTCCACTGCGGGTGACGTAACCTAAGACAAACTTATTATTTGCGGTTGGTACAGTAATCGGGTCTAGGGATCGAACCGCAAATATACACCACATACCGATAAAAAGTACCCAGTGTGGTGCCCAGGATATTAAAGAATAATAAATATATAATAAATATTAAAGAATAAAAAATATACCAAGTTTCATCGTAATCGAACCGGTAGGTAGTTTTTGCATCGTGATGCCTGACAGACAGATAGACTAATTTTTTTTAAATCACATTTTTGGGTTCGGTGTCGGTCTAGTAACACCAGGGGGTGTTACGAGACCGACACCGAATCATTTACTTATTTGATATTTTCAATGTACAGAAATTTTACTTCTAGAGATTTATTATAAATTATATTATAGATATAGATTACATAATGTTTTATTGCCGCACTAGATTTATCAACAAGCCGGACTAGCGGCGCCATCACGTAAAGTGAGCTTACGTCATGAGTTTGTTACATTGCTGTAATTAACATAAAAAAGCATAAATTGCTGCTAACAAGAAATATACTAAGTTTTCTCCCAAAATCCGAAGTTATTCACGAAATTCCTAAGCAGTTTCTATCAAATTAGCGTAAATATAACGCCTACGCGATACGAATCAACGACAAGATATCATTAAGTTTATCATTCCGTCAATTGATTGGGGATTTTTCTGGTTGAATGTTACTTGCGAAGTATTCGTAACTCGGAAGTGAGACGTGCCTCTCAGAGGTCTTGGGAGTTGCGGCGCGTGATTGGCCCCATTGTGAAACCTCAATAGTCCGCCAAAAGACCGCTAACTGAAGCGTTTCATGCTGCTCCGCGCTGTGATCATTTTGATTTTATTATTTTGGTTTTGGGAAGTAATAGATACGGTGTTTTTATCGTGTCGTATTATTTGATAACTTTTTGTAGTTTGAGCTTTTATATAGGAGAAGTTTAATGTCAAATGTCTACACATTTCTGTTTTAATGTTGTGTTTGTTGTAATGTTTTAACATTTCAAAATACAGTTTTAATTAAAAACGCACAATTTATTTAAATAAGCAACGTCTACCAAACTTCTTGCGGAACTTGCCTAAGATTTTCCAAACCTTCAAAAGGGTTCGCAAACTCCATTTTAAAATGGAACCTTTTGTGTTTGTACGTAATTGAACCCGTCAAACCGTAATTACACCCACAATAACACAAGAAAGAGAGTTCGATCAGACGCCGCCGGCTACTGACCGTTTACCAATATCTCAGTTGAATGGACCCCAATTAAGGCTCGCTGACTAACCTAGAATAAATCTCGTCCTTAAAATTCAATCCCTTAGAATAACGTAGATGACAATCGGGATGAAGATTACATCCTATCGTGGCGAGAATTTTTACGAATTGTATTTTCCAAAGCATTTTCAAGTCACGTTTGGTTCTGAAATGTTACTGCTACGTGATGGCTCACATTCAATCGAAAGGTTTTATCTTACGTATGTAAGTAATAGTAATAGTATTGCGATTAAATTATGGATATCGCCTTTCCTTATCTGAACATAAAGAAATCAATGATGTTTCGACTTTAAAATGTATAACTACCAGGCCAGATGTGAATATATTACATTGGTGGCTACCGCAACCTTAGGATAGGCATTGCGATGTATGAACGTTATTACAACGAAGAACTATGAATAACTGCATTTTTACCTAACCGCGAATTCCTAAGTATTTGAGTTTGAAATATATATATGTATTTAAAAGACGTTTTGTTCGGGGTTGGGTGATACTAAGATAAAATATTAATAAGAAAACTATATTAGAACTATAATAGAATAAGTCGCGCACGGCATGACGACAAAACGCGTACTGCTTAATTTTGTTAATGTATAAGCGCATCGCGGTATTGCAATCTGCTGACTCCACTTATACCTATTGTTCGGTGATGGACGCAAACACGTTTCTATTTCTTCTTCGATGTTGTATTATGTGGGTACACAAAGATGTTCCTTTCGTCATCAAACCACAACCATTAGCAATGTGCCGCGTAGCTACTTATCAATATTACAAATGCATGTATGTTCTATTGTTCTTTTCTTTCCCAGTTTTGTTCGTTCTTCAGACAAGAATTTCTATTTGTGGGTGCATTTATTTTCAATATGGCCGCTATCAATGTGCAGTTGCTTTTTGTCTTCATACTGGACGTGCGGGGCTTTGGGAATGATCCAGGGAGACAATGGGCAGCTTTTACTAAAATGACTAGGCGAGCATCAGTAGCCAGAGCAGTGCCTGTGCCTACATACTATACTATTTTATTGTTACTTGAAAAGAATTCGCAATTTTTCAGACTTTTGTTAATTTTTTTTAAACTATATATGTAGCGAACGACCATATACTTACCCCACCTGATAGTAAGTGGTAACTATAGCCCATAGATATCAACATTCTACAAAATCAGATTGAAGATGCATCGCTTCATTTGTTTGAGGACTATGGTGTTACACCTCATATGCCAGTCATTTCAGGGCCTGATCTCACCACCAAACCGGACCACAGTAGTGCAAGCACTACTATTTGACGGCAGGTTAAAGGATAGACGGTGGTGTAGCCGCCCTCGAACTCGTTAAAATTATTATTTATTACAAAGGAGTTACACAGATCAGACTCCACCAAAACATAATATGTATATGGCACCTGCACAAATCTCTTATGGTTTTCCAATAAATATGTAACATTCTCAAGCTGCATGGCCTAAATCCATCACTCAGAAGGCAAGAGTTATTGTACCTGTAGCACCGCGGAGCACAGCACAACCTTGTAGCGCAGTAGTAAATAGGTCGGCAAGAAGTAGTCCCCCCTTCGCCTCGCCGCGTGCCGAATACAACTTACAGATGTCTAACGCAGCTGCTGTCTCGATGCTTTGCCGATTGCTATTACATTAGAAACTATTATAGATCTTCATTTTTTTGTTTTTAACGCTTATTAAATATTGAAAACATAAAAACTTTTTAAACTGATGGGTTTTCAAACATTCAAACCTATACCAAAACGTACCTACGGCTACACATCAACCTATATATTTGCAATATATAAATAATAGTTTAAAAAAACTAAAAAACACGCTTTAAAAGTACTTCTAACTAAAAAGTTAAAAATTATTCCTAATATAAGCTGAAAATGGTAATGAACAAAAAATACTAGTATTATTGTGAAAAAGCGTGGGTTGCTAGTTAGAAGTACTTTAAAGGCGTGTTTTTTAGTTTTTTTATTAAGGTGACGAATTCGTAAGTCAATTTGTTCGCACGGGCCTATCTTTTTTTTAACACGCTTATATTAGCTTCACCTGTATGTTTGTTTGTTTGTTTGTTTGTTTGTTTGTATGTAACCGACTCCTTTGGACTCGATTTTGACCCACTTTAAACGGACAGATTTAATTCAAACTTTCTACACTTGTAAAGAATCAGCGACAATATAAAATTTATCTCATTATCCTGATTAGGATCGCCAGGATTAAAAAAAAACTAAATTAAAAAGTGAAAAATAAATATAGTTTAAAAAAACTAAAAAAACACGCTTTTAAAGCACATCAAACTAAAAAGTGAAAAATAATTCTTATTATAACCTGAAAATAATAATAAACGAAAAATACTAGTACTATTGTGACAAAAAGCGTGGGGCGCTCTGTGCCATATTTTTCGTCTATCGAGCGACCCACGCTTTTTTTCACAATAGTACTAGTATTTTTCGTTTATTATTATTTTCAGGTTATAATAAGAATTATTTTTCACTTTTTAGTTTGATGTGCTTTAAAAGCGTGTTTTTTTAGTTTTTTTAAACTATATTTATTTATCTTTATGTGTAAATCAATGACGGCATCGCATATTTTTGTAAGGCAGTTGCACAATTCACTTTTGGATTGCCAATTCATTTGTTAGATTTTCAGACTATGTGACCCAGAAGGCAGTACAAAGTTACCTGTAGCACCGCGGAGCACAGCACAAGCTTGTAGCGCAGTAAATAGGTCGGCAAGAAGTTGTGCCACCCTTCGGCGCCTGCCGAATAATACTTACAGATGTCTGACGCAGCTGCTGTCTCGATGCATCGCAGTTATCGAAGACACTAGAAACTATTCTTTGTAATGGCTAATTAATTTCTAAAATTAATACCTCACAATTTTAGGAATATACGTCGCGGACTTTTTTATTCATCTTTTTAAGATATACAATTCCGTAGTACATAAATTTGATCTATCTCGTAAGGTTTAGCCAGCGTTTCCAATGTAAGCGCAGAAAAATATGTTTGTTACGACATCACATTACAAATCTTTAAATTTCTCGGCTTTTCTCTACTATAATATGCATGTATTATACATAAAAACCATCCTCTTGAATCACTCTATCTATTGGAAAAAACCGCATCAAAATCCGTTGCGTAGTTTTAAAGATTTAAGCGCACATAGGGATATAGGGACAAAAAAGGCGACTTTGTTTTATACTATGTAGTGAGTAGTGATTATACATAAAAACCATCCTCTTGAATCACTCTATATATTGGAAAAACCGCATCAAAATCCGTTGCGTAGTTTAAAAGATTTAAGCGCACATAGGGACAGAAAAGGCGACTTTGTTTTATACTATGTAGTGCTGATGGCTGAGGTATATATTTTGATGAATTCACCGCTAGGGGTGATTGTGTAGCGTGAGGTCTGTGTTAGATATCTACCTATCTATCTAACAAAGGTGCCGCGCATCATAACGGGACTGCACGTGTTGCACATTTGGGGACACGCGGCGAGCGACGCCTGTACCGGTCGAACATAACGGGACTGCACGTGTTGCACATTTGGGGACACGCGGCGAGCGACGCCTGTACCGGTCGAACACGACGGGTACAGGACAGGACGGCCTACCTATATAAGGAAGCAGAGCGGCGCCGGGGGCACTTGCCTTCACGAACTATAGTGAACATAACGTATTCGCTCCTCTAAGTTTTATACCGGGTTTTTAATTATAGTTATAACGGTGTTTTAATTTAATATACCAGTATATTTGTACAGTCCGCTTTTCATTTAAGTCCTACATAGGACTCTTAACATGGTCCTTCGAGCCGGATCATGTTAAGAGTCCTATGTAGGACTTAAATGAAAAGCGGACTGTACAAATATACTGGTATATTAAATTAAAACACCGTTATAACTATAATTAAAAACCCGGTATAAAACTTAGAGGAGCGAATACGTTATGTTCACTATAGTTCGTGAAGGCAAGTGCCCCCGGCGCCGCTCTGCTTCCTTATATAGGTAGGCCGTCCTGTCCTGTACCCGTCGTGTTCGACCGGTACAGGCGTCGCTCGCCGCGTGTCCCCAAATGTGCAACACGTGCAGTCCCGTTATGTTCGACCGGTACAGGCGTCGCTCGCCGCGTGTCCCCAAATGTGCAACACGTGCAGTCCCGTTATGATGCGCGGCACCTTTGTTAGATAGATAGGTAGATATCTAACAGTCTGCGAAAAGTGAAATGTCACTATTTGCGGGTTGGCTATGTAGTCTTTGAATTTATACGTGTATATAGAGACGTGTCTATAAAAGAAAATCTTTTTACGACAGCCGAGAGACGGACGCATAAAAAAATGTCCCCACTTAAAATTGGAGCACGAAATCCGTATTTCTTAATAATCATTGTTCCAAAATGTTTGTCTTCTCAACGCCTTAAAGAACTGTGCCTCTATATAAAGTTTTTAAGCTCAATGATCGAGATAAATTAATGTCTGTCAACAAACTTTGATAGACCTTACTCTACAGTGGCGCTACCTGGTGACACAAAAAAGAAAGCCCTTATTAAATACCTATTTGCTCCTGCCTGTGGCTCCACCCGCGTAGAACTCAATTTAATAAAATGTTGTTCAGGTTTGTTCCAAATAATCCAAATCAGATATAAGTTTAAACATAACTGAATACGAAATGTTCACACATCCTCTCAAACTTTGGTTCTCTTTACGGTCGGTGGTTTAATAGCCAGTATTCAAACCCACAAACTTTTGAACACCAATCCATCGCTTTTATCTAAAGCGCCACTGGTTGCTTAATATAACTCTCATACATTATTATATCACAAAATAAACGTTACATATTCCCATACAGATATTACATATAGGTGTACAACTTTATCTGCGAGATTCAGATCTATCTCTCAGTTAACAATCGCATCACGTAGAAGCTAATGAACTAGTTTACGTGAGTCTGAGACTCTAGTAACTTTACGTTTGGCTACGGTAGAGTTATCTGCAGATCATTATTCAGGAGGCAAGGCTAAGATCCAACATTGTATAAAGTTTTCAGAGAAAATAGCTAAACTGGAAAATATACAAAAAATATATTGACTACACTAATTATGTGTTGCTACTTGCTACACATAGGTGGGCCGGCATATTATATATTCCATAGCAGAGTCCATCTGAGCCAACTATCATTTGACTGAGATTGACGCTGCAATGGAACATAAAATATGCCGCCCAAGCGTGCCGGCCTGCCTGTAGCGATAGCGACCCGATACTCAAGGATTTCTGAAGATGGAAAGCCAGAAAAAAATTATATTGATTTACAATATTTGTGTTTCGCTCTGTAACCAGTGTTAATAACATGATTTACTTCGAACTCATGACCTGACGATTGTAAATCCGATAACGTAAACGTCGCAATTTAGGACGGCTTCGCTTTTATTAAAAAAACTGCCTACCAAATATTTTATAATCCAATTACGGCTTACTCATGGATCAAATTTCTATTAACTTATATAACCTCTTACAAAGCCTATTAGCAGTAAAGGTCATACGATAGTTATCAGTGCCATTAAACCAGTGCTAAAGCCACACGTCTCTGCACTATCGATTATGTGTCACTCACACTCACAGCTGTAAAGGCGCAGCGCCGCTGCCTTTACGACCAGAAAGCTCTGTTTAATATTTTTTGTTTAATCTATTAATTGATGAAACAAACAATGAATATATCAGAGTCAAATAGTCTAATATCGCTAAAGTTTGCATCCCGTTAACTGTACTTTATATTTTTATGAAACACGCGAAATGAGACGTGCTGAAATGTCAGAAGCATTATGTAGTGAGAAGAAAGTTAGTATTTTTAACGCCAAGATCGGTATTGAACGCCAAGATACCGATCTTGGCGTTCAAGTTCAAAAAGCGACGACAATTTTATAAGAAAATTATAAATTTGGCAGGTACTCTTATATTTCCAGATTTAAATAACGACCTCAAATAAGATATTTCAGGCAGTTGACAATCGAATGTAGTGCCTACATTTTATTTGTGTTTCCTGAAGCAGTCGCGGGCAGTGTTCACCCTCTCCATCGATTGTAGGACATGTCCATTGAGCGGCTTAACCGTCGATTAATTAAGTTCAGTAAGAGCGCAGTCACCCTATTTCCTAAGATAGCCCCTCCATGACTCCGCGCTTTTAATTTTCTCGTGTCACGAGTTACAGCGATAAAGCCATCCCTTTTCTTCTCCACTTCCCACTAATGAAAAGTATGCGATGAATGGGCTTCTTATTAAAAGTGTAGAAAAGTTTCGTCAAGACAAAGTTCTCTCTATTGTGTTGTTAACACCATAATAACGAAATTGCTCTGCACATTCTTCATAGAATGTTAAATTCATTCAGAATATTAGCAAAGAACTTCTAAACCAACTATTTTGCACAGCAATGCAATTTGTTCAAAGGAAAATAATGCTTGTGTATTTATAAGAAGACTTAGTTCAAAGTTTATAATAAAAAGTATAAGGTAATTAAATCAGCGGTCGTATATAATCAGGACGGTCCCCGGAGCCGTGGCGACGCGGTCACTCCAATGGAGGCTGCCATTGACAGGTAATCGATGCGGTTTGCTAGTTTATTTGGCTATCGGTTCCGCTCTCGGCATGTGTATCTACTCGATATAATCGATACAGACCCCCGGCTTAATACGGTTATGAATCGGAGCGTATTCGATTATAGAGATTTCGATATGACTGCGCATTTAATAACGTGGGGAATTTAGTTACCTGGTTTAATGATTCAGGCAGCTGCTGTACATTGATTTGACAACAAGTTAGAAAATCTATTCTTTAACCTCTTTTAGTGCCAGAGAAGAGAGGAAAGTTATAATATTTACACGCTATCAGAAATATTTTGAAATTCTAGTAATGTATATGTAGATGTCTAGTTAAGTTAAGATTGTTCAAGTTAGTTATGATCTATTTAATGCACCTTTTAAAAAAATGATGCATGTCAAATAGATAAGATAAATGATAGGAAATTTCTCTGAATGGCCTAGTATTTTCTTAAACTCGACGTTGTTCTCTCTGCTAGAAAACTTCTCAAGGCTTAAGAAACTTTTTGCCAGGTAATCTCCTATTTTATCCACTTCGTGACATATTGGCATGAAGAAACGCTCCATTTATCATAATTTGAAAACTTTTCTGTTCTCTACACCATGTTACAAAGCTCTACAAATGAAACAGATTATAAAGTGATACCTACATAGTAATTTTGCTTATGAATGATATGAAGTTTTTTAAGACATTCGTTGTGTGAAAGCTAGTTTTATGTATTTTTATAAAAATATATTTTTAATATTATGTTCCTAAAGGTTACCTTATAGGTAACTGCAGCACACGAACTAAAAATCTTTCTTAAGTCGGTTAAAAATCATTTCGAATTACCCGAATAACTTATTTAGAGCCATTTAGAGGAAAATTCAACCTTATGGCAGATTGTGAGATAAAGATACTTCAAACTGCTTAAAAAAACCATTCGATATGTTATATTCCTAAAATTGTGAGGTATTAATTTTAGAAATTAATTAGCCATTACAAAGAATAGTTTCTAGTGTCTTCGATAACTGCGATGCATCGAGACAGCAGCTGCGTCAGACATCTGTAAGTATTATTCGGCAGGCGCCGAAGGGTGGCACAACTTCTTGCCGACCTATTTACTGCGCTACAAGCTTGTGCTGTGCTCCGCGGTGCTACAGGTAACTTTGTACTGCCTTCTGGGTCACATAGTCTGAAAATCTAACAAATGAATTGGCAATCCAAAAGTGAATTGTGCAACTGCCTTACAAAAATATGCGATGCCGTCATTGATTTACACATAAAGATAAATAAATATAGTTTAAAAAAACTAAAAAAACACGCTTTTAAAGCACATCAAACTAAAAAGTGAAAAATAATTCTTATTATAACCTGAAAATAATAATAAACGAAAAATACTAGTACTATTGTGACAAAAAGCGTGGGGCGCTCTGTGCCATATTTTTCGTCTATCGAGCGACCCACGCTTTTTTTCACAATAGTACTAGTATTTTTCGTTTATTATTATTTTCAGGTTATAATAAGAATTATTTTTCACTTTTTAGTTTGATGTGCTTTAAAAGCGTGTTTTTTTAGTTTTTTTAAACTATATTTATTTATCTTTATGTGTAAATCAATGACGGCATCGCATATTTTTGTAAGGCAGTTGCACAATTCACTTTTGGATTGCCAATTCATTTGTTAGATTTTCAGACTATGTGACCCAGAAGGCAGTACAAAGTTACCTGTAGCACCGCGGAGCACAGCACAAGCTTGTAGCGCAGTAAATAGGTCGGCAAGAAGTTGTGCCACCCTTCGGCGCCTGCCGAATAATACTTACAGATGTCTGACGCAGCTGCTGTCTCGATGCATCGCAGTTATCGAAGACACTAGAAACTATTCTTTGTAATGGCTAATTAATTTCTAAAATTAATACCTCACAATTTTAGGAATATAACATATCGAATGGCTTTTTTAAGCAGTTTGAAGTATCTTTATCTCACAATCTGCCATAAGGTTGAATTTTCCTCTAAATGGCTCTAAATAAGTTATTCGGGTAATTCGAAATGATTTTTAACCGACTTAAGAAAGATTTTTAGTTCGTGTGCTGCAGTTACCTATAAGGTAACCTTTAGGAACATAATATTAAAAATATATTTTTATAAAAATACATAAAACTAGCTTTCACACAACGAATGTCTTAAAAAACTTCATATCATTCATAAGCAAAATTACTATGTAGGTATCACTTTATAATCTGTTTCATTTGTAGAGCTTTGTAACATGGTGTAGAGAACAGAAAAGTTTTCAAATTATGATAAATGGAGCGTTTCTTCATGCCAATATGTCACGAAGTGGATAAAATAGGAGATTACCTGGCAAAAAGTTTCTTAAGCCTTGAGAAGTTTTCTAGCAGAGAGAACAACGTCGAGTTTAAGAAAATACTAGGCCATTCAGAGAAATTTCCTATCATTTATCTTATCTATTTGACATGCATCATTTTTTTAAAAGGTGCATTAAATAGATCATAACTAACTTGAACAATCTTAACTTAACTAGACATCTACATATACATTACTAGAATTTCAAAATATTTCTGATAGCGTGTAAATATTATAACTTTCCTCTCTTCTCTGGCACTAAAAGAGGTTAAAGAATAGATTTTCTAACTTGTTGTCAAATCAATGTACAGCAGCTGCCTGAATCATTAAACCAGGTAACTAAATTCCCCACGTTATTAAATGCGCAGTCATATCGAAATCTCTATAATCGAATACGCTCCGATTCATAACCGTATTAAGCCGGGGGTCTGTATCGATTATATCGAGTAGATACACATGCCGAGAGCGGAACCGATAGCCAAATAAACTAGCAAACCGCATCGATTACCTGTCAATGGCAGCCTCCATTGGAGTGACCGCGTCGCCACGGCTCCGGGGACCGTCCTGATTATATACGACCGCTGATTTAATTACCTTATACTTTTTATTATAAACTTTGAACTAAGTCTTCTTATAAATACACAAGCATTATTTTCCTTTGAACAAATTGCATTGCTGTGCAAAATAGTTGGTTTAGAAGTTCTTTGCTAATATTCTGAATGAATTTAACATTCTATGAAGAATGTGCAGAGCAATTTCGTTATTATGGTGTTAACAACACAATAGAGAGAACTTTGTCTTGACGAAACTTTTCTACACTTTTAATAAGAAGCCCATTCATCGCATACTTTTCATTAGTGGGAAGTGGAGAAGAAAAGGGATGGCTTTATCGCTGTAACTCGTGACACGAGAAAATTAAAAGCGCGGAGTCATGGAGGGGCTATCTTAGGAAATAGGGTGACTGCGCTCTTACTGAACTTAATTAATCGACGGTTAAGCCGCTCAATGGACATGTCCTACAATCGATGGAGAGGGTGAACACTGCCCGCGACTGCTTCAGGAAACACAAATAAAATGTAGGCACTACATTCGATTGTCAACTGCCTGAAATATCTTATTTGAGGTCGTTATTTAAATCTGAAAATATAAGAGTACCTGCCAAATTTATAATTTTCTTATAAAATTGTCGTCGCTTTTTGAACTTGAACGCCAAGATCGGTATCTTGGCGTTCAATACCGATCTTGGCGTTAAAAATACTAACTTTCTTCTCACTACATAATGCTTCTGACATTTCAGCACGTCTCATTTCGCGTGTTTCATAAAAATATAAAGTACAGTTAACGGGATGCAAACTTTAGCGATATTAGACTATTTGACTCTGATATATTCATTGTTTGTTTCATCAATTAATAGATTAAACAAAAAATATTAAACAGAGCTTTCTGGTCGTAAAGGCAGCGGCGCTGCGCCTTTACAGCTGTGAGTGTGAGTGACACATAATCGATAGTGCAGAGACGTGTGGCTTTAGCACTGGTTTAATGGCACTGATAACTATCGTATGACCTTTACTGCTAATAGGCTTTGTAAGAGGTTATATAAGTTAATAGAAATTTGATCCATGAGTAAGCCGTAATTGGATTATAAAATATTTGGTAGGCAGTTTTTTTAATAAAAGCGAAGCCGTCCTAAATTGCGACGTTTACGTTATCGGATTTACAATCGTCAGGTCATGAGTTCGAAGTAAATCATGTTATTAACACTGGTTACAGAGCGAAACACAAATATTGTAAATCAATATAATTTTTTTCTGGCTTTCCATCTTCAGAAATCCTTGAGTATCGGGTCGCTATCGCTACAGGCAGGCCGGCACGCTTGGGCGGCATATTTTATGTTCCATTGCAGCGTCAATCTCAGTCAAATGATAGTTGGCTCAGATGGACTCTGCTATGGAATATATAATATGCCGGCCCACCTATGTGTAGCAAGTAGCAACACATAATTAGTGTAGTCAATATATTTTTTGTATATTTTCCAGTTTAGCTATTTTCTCTGAAAACTTTATACAATGTTGGATCTTAGCCTTGCCTCCTGAATAATGATCTGCAGATAACTCTACCGTAGCCAAACGTAAAGTTACTAGAGTCTCAGACTCACGTAAACTAGTTCATTAGCTTCTACGTGATGCGATTGTTAACTGAGAGATAGATCTGAATCTCGCAGATAAAGTTGTACACCTATATGTAATATCTGTATGGGAATATGTAACGTTTATTTTGTGATATAATAATGTATGAGAGTTATATTAAGCAACCAGTGGCGCTTTAGATAAAAGCGATGGATTGGTGTTCAAAAGTTTGTGGGTTTGAATACTGGCTATTAAACCACCGACCGTAAAGAGAACCAAAGTTTGAGAGGATGTGTGAACATTTCGTATTCAGTTATGTTTAAACTTATATCTGATTTGGATTATTTGGAACAAACCTGAACAACATTTTATTAAATTGAGTTCTACGCGGGTGGAGCCACAGGCAGGAGCAAATAGGTATTTAATAAGGGCTTTCTTTTTTGTGTCACCAGGTAGCGCCACTGTAGAGTAAGGTCTATCAAAGTTTGTTGACAGACATTAATTTATCTCGATCATTGAGCTTAAAAACTTTATATAGAGGCACAGTTCTTTAAGGCGTTGAGAAGACAAACATTTTGGAACAATGATTATTAAGAAATACGGATTTCGTGCTCCAATTTTAAGTGGGGACATTTTTTTATGCGTCCGTCTCTCGGCTGTCGTAAAAAGATTTTCTTTTATAGACACGTCTCTATATACACGTATAAATTCAAAGACTACATAGCCAACCCGCAAATAGTGACATTTCACTTTTCGCAGACCTCACGCTACACAATCACCCCTAGCGGTGAATTCATCAAAATATATACCTCAGCCATCAGCACTACATAGTATAAAACAAAGTCGCCTTTTCTGTCCCTATGTGCGCTTAAATCTTTTAAACTACGCAACGGATTTTGATGCGGTTTTTCCAATATATAGAGTGATTCAAGAGGATGGTTTTTATGTATAATCACTACTCACTACATAGTATAAAACAAAGTCGCCTTTTTTGTCCCTATATCCCTATGTGCGCTTAAATCTTTAAAACTACGCAACGGATTTTGATGCGGTTTTTTCCAATAGATAGAGTGATTCAAGAGGATGGTTTTTATGTATAATACATGCATATTATAGTAGAGAAAAGCCGAGAAATTTAAAGATTTGTAATGTGATGTCGTAACAAACATATTTTTCTGCGCTTACATTGGAAACGCTGGCTAAACCTTACGAGATAGATCAAATTTATGTACTACGGAATTGTATATCTTAAAAAGATGAATAAAAAAGTCCGCGACAGCATATGTTTATCTCCTACGGATAACCCACAGTAACCATTTTTATCTTTTACATATTACAAAAAAAATATGTGTTATTTACCAAGCTATTTTAAACGATACGGTATCATTCCTTATCCAATTAAATACGTTGTGCATTTCATGTAGATCAAAATTTCCCCTTTACAGCATGTGATTTAAATGAATATTTTCGAAGATATTACAGATTTAAAAATTGCGGGACGTAGCGTTCGCGGCGGTATCGGCCGGTCGGGGCGGCGAGAGCGAGCCTGTTCAGAGGGTCAGAGAATTGTCAGTAGAGCGTGAGGCTCGACTCAGTCAGCTTCGGGATAGATATAGAGCTGAGAAATGTAAAAAGTAAATAAGTAAAAATGTTGTGTATGAATATTTCAAAGATAGCTAGAAATCTTCATGGTATAGGGAAAGGGGAATTGTTTTACTCCAAATTTAACGCGTGCGGGCCACGGGCAGTAATGAATAAATCAAAACTACTGGATCGATTTTAATCATTTTTTCAGTGAGTAACATAGGCTATATATTATATTATACCCGTGCGAATCCGGAGCGGGCCGCTGTGTTTTTATATACAACGTTCACAGTTTTTCTGTAGTGTATTTAGTATCAGCATTGTACCCGTGCGAAGCCGGGGCGGGTCGCTAGTACTTAATAAAACTCTGAACAATGTATACTATAGATATAAATATTCATCGATAGATAGAATAGATATCTACCATCTACGACTCGAACAGTCTTAAGTCGCAGTGTTTTGGCTCGCTTCTCGAAGTGTTGCAAAATATAGAAAATGTCACGTAGATAGATAACAAACAAAACTTGGTCAGTGTAACTAACATCTTCGTTGGGATTCCACTGCGTCGACAAACTCCGAAAAGTTTGGTTGAAACTTAATTTAGCTGGACTAGTCGCCGACCACTGATGGAAAGTTTTAGCAAAGCTCGGTACTAATGGAAGGCGAACGAAATAACTGGAAGCCATCTATAAACAAAGTTAAACGTGATGTTTTGTACATACATGTTTAGGAGTTCGTAGTGTTAGTACTTATATCCTCATCAAGGGTTACTCGTATGAAAACTGAACGCTGCGTTTTCAGGTTTAAAGAAGTTTTGACGAGTATTTCATACTAGCAGCACAATGTAAAATAATAACTCACGGCCAACGAAGATGTCGATGCGCCGAGACGCGGAAAGAGCCGTCCCGACAGTGTTGCCAGATGGTCGTCTCGCGTTCTCCCCAAAACTTCGCCGAATACCCCCCAAAATTCAGGTTTTGAAGAAAAATCCCCCAAAAATTTTAAAATAATATTTTATCACTTGTTGCGTCAAACACGCGCGCGCGCGCCCCCTCCACGAGTCTAGGCGCCATTCCTTGTCGACAAAAACATTAAATAATCAGAAACTACTGTAGCAACCAGGGCTTACACTGATTTCATACAGCGAAAGAATAAAGTGGATATGCCTCAAATCCCGAGATTAATTTTAAAGAGCAGAAAAAAATCCAATGATTTTTTAAATAATAAGTTATTTACTTTTTTACACAATTTAAACTACTGCACGCGCGACTAAATATTTTAATTCTCACAAAATTTATACAGTTATGTCGGAAGCGAACACTTCAAATCTTACTGGTAATGAATCGGACAAGGAAAATGATTCTGATGGGTCGTTTGAATAAGCAAAACCTCTAGAGTCTAGGTTAGAAGCAAAAGTATTTGCTCGTATTTATAAAAAAAGGCAAAATATGCGTATAAGAATTTACTACAGACTTTCAACAATTTGTATTGTGAATTAATGTAAACTAATAAAAAAAATATGTTAATTATCTTTGTTTTATTTGTCTATCTCTGAGGTTTTTATTATTATTTATTCGTAATATTGTTGGCCATACGGGATTGTCCATTAGAAATCCCGGGAAGGTCCACATTAATATCAACATTTCGATGCAAGTACATAAAAAACTCTACCTAATTCCGAGCCCTGGTAGCAACACACGATTAAAAAATACTCTCGGAAAGCTGAAGGAATGCAAAATTTAATTTAATATTAACTCGATTGCCTAAATTAATGCTAACTATAGAAAATAAACCTCAAAGTTAAAGTTTTTTTAAGCAAAAAAATACAATATTTTGTTTTTACTTCGAGGTATACAAAACAATATGCAAATTACTGGAATTGATTATTCTATACTTTAAACTACATGATATTATTATGCTCTTTATGCAAAAAATACACCGAAATCTCAATAAAATATTAAAATTTTAGACAGGGAAAACGTAAACAAATTTGAAGGAATCGAATTCTCCACGCAAGGTCAAATGACCTTGGCGTAAACATTTGACAAGATGACCGCCGACTAACAGCTCGCGCACACATTCAATAGGATTTTATTGGAAGACGAAATAATGTATAACTACCGAACACATATTTTATGATTTGAGTAACTATATTAAAATAATAGACATTGTGTTATTTTATTATATTTTACATACGCACCTACCTAATTTTATATATTTAGTAAGTAGGTAATAATGCAAAGATATAAAAGTATGTAAGTAGGTACTTTTTGACTTTATACGACGTATGTAGCAAACAGGCGTGTAGTCCACCGAATGACGAGTGGTAACTAGATACCATTAACATCAACAATCCACAAAAGTAGGACTAGGTGTGAAATAAAATATGCACTGTACGGTTGGTTTAAATCTTATATTAATATTCAAGGCACAACATTAATATTCAAGTGGGACCTGTATATATACATATACAGTTATGTCCCACTGCTTATATTTTATTTAATCGTTATAATAATTAAAAAAAACGTGTGGCACTCGGGGACTGCCGCGGTAAAGCTATTGCATGGCATTGGAAACTAGTGGCAACTCAGCCACCAGATGTCGGATGTTAAATTGGATTGTGCAGCTGATTGGTTGAATTGTCATAGGGTAGCCATACGAAGAAGATAGGGTAGGGCGATCCAATTAATTTCTAAACTTTTTTTGCCAAGCTGTAATTTTGGTAGTAAAAATCCCCAAATCCCATCAAACTCAAATTTTTCCCTCCAAGCGTCCCCCCAAAAATATTTGCCCCCCAATTATCCCCCCATCATTTAAAAAAACCCCCAAATTTGGGGGAAATCCCCCCAATCTGGCATCACTGCGTCCCGAGTAGCCCATACAGTTACTTGGGCTCTAATTCTGAGGGCTGGCGCGTGATTGTTTGATAGGTTTTGGTGGCTTATGGTAGATTTAGTGGTTATAAGAAGTTTTTGGTCGTTTATTAGACTTTGGTAAGTTATTTTTCTTTGTAGAATTTGATAGATTTTGTTGTTTTTGTAGGTTTTTGAAAACTTTGGTAGTTTTCATTTGTTTTCGTTGTTAGCACAAAAGGTAGCGAGCCGTACCAAATCTCGCGATTGGCAGTGACCGGTGGTGCGAGGTGTGAAAAAAGGATTTAAAGAAGTGTACAATACTTACTATAAACTTGCCTTACCTTAAGAATTTTTTAGCAAATATTTAACTGATTCGCATATAACTATTTTAAGAGTGGTTGGCAGTGGCGCTCCCTTACTCTTGGCAGCAAATTCACTCACTCATTTTATTAAAAAAAAAAAAAAAACAAATTGTCGTCTTAGGCGCTTCTTGACTCAGGCGTTAAAATATTTGTTACATTCTAAAAAATATTGAATAAGTTATTTTATAGAAAATTCTTAACAAACCTCGGTACTTTCGACGATCTTTGCTTCTTGCCGTCAACTTCGGTGCCACTCCTTACTTCTATTTATGAGAAAATATTTTTAGAAGTCGAATAAGATTACGGCGCCCAGTGATGAAGTAGTGTATTTGGTTGACATTGACAAGAGCCCCGAGACTTGCATTGGCTAGGGGCATCGATATGGTTAATGCAGTCCTAGTTGTGCTGATTAGTTTAATTGTTAATTACAATTAAACTAATCAGCACAGTGGCGGTCCCATTAATTTTTACTCTTTTTGCCAATCTACAGCTTAACGTTACACTTGAATTTAACACGTTGTTACGAAGTTCTAACAAATTTTGTCGTCTGCTTAAGTTTTCCACTTGCAATTTTTGTTTAATTTGAATAAAGTTATTCTCTTGTGTGTATTCGTTATCTTTGTCCCCGATTTAATAACAAGCGTCTCTACAAAATAGTCGATTTTCTTTTACATCAATTTTAGTACCGATATTATCGATATGTCATTGTAGATCTGGCTACAGCACTAGGCGACGCGCCGTGAGTAAAAAAAAAAGTGGAATCACATCTGTCACGTTTCCTACAAAATATTTATGAAATAATTTTAATAAATACACCAGTAATTTAGTAGTAATATGTATTTAATACATATTTCCGGAAGCTGCAAGTATTATAAGTCATTATCAAACTAAGTTTTACTTTCTAATGCAACTTATTAGTGGTTAGAAATGGACCAACAATTTTCATTGTCCTGGAATAATTTTCACGGGAACCTTACGAAAGGATTCGCCGGTTTATTAGGCAATGGCGAGTTTGTTGACGTTACTATTGCTGTCGAAGGTCATTTGTTGCAAGCACATAAAGTAATACTATCAATATGCTCGCCTTATTTCAAGAAAATGTTCCAAATGAATCCATGTCAACATCCAATTGGTAATAAAATTATTACTGTTACATCAGTGAAGCTCCTTTGTGTTCACGAAGTTTGTTCGACTCGTGGAATTAGAACCTAATAAGACCAATTTATTTTGCAGTTGTTTTAAGGGATGTGACTCACAAAGCCATGAGAGATTTGTTACAATTTATGTATCATGGAGAAGTTAGTGTGAAAAGAGAAGATCTCACTAGTTTTATAGGTACTGCTGAAGTATTGCAAATCAAAGGATTAACTAATAAAGAGGTTAGTATTTAACATATCAGTTTGATTTACCTAATTAAAGCATTCTTACTGTTCTATGTAGTATGAATCCAGTAATAGTATAAGCCACCAAACATCTTCTATTTAATTTTATTTCTGGCAACCTGTAGCCTTTAATCTATACACCTTTGAAAGGCACTGAGGTGATGTTATATTTAATTAACATCCTTATTTGTCATCATATAAGAGCCATACTAATGAAAACTGTAATTTCTGAGCTCAAAAGAACTATAATATTAAATAATACATAACATGTACAGACAAAAGAGTTTACTGCAGACACTACATATTATTAAGAACAAAAAGTAATTAAAGTGTACACTGTTTTAGTAATTATAAATCCACTGTTCAGTCAGCAAATAAATTTTTAAAGTTGCTTAATTCTGAAATCATAATTATTCCATGATTGGATGAATTAATAAAATCTAATAGCAAAAAGCAAAGAAAGATAATTTATGGTTTTTGTGTTTTCCAGACTGAAGAAGAAGATGATAGTGAAAGAGAGCAGAATCTCTCTAAGCACCGAATAGACACACAAAACAACACTCCTGATGCTGAGTCATGTGTGTCTGACACTTATGATACAGGCATCAATGAAGAATCCAATCAAAACAATGAACTAGAACTACAAAAACAAAGGCAACTCATCGAAAAACTACAGAGACTCAGCAATTTAAAAAGAAAATCTGATGAATTCCTTCAAAACAATTACTTCAGAGATATTCTCAATCCAGAGAAAAGGCTGAGAATCAAAGATAAATTAGTTTACAAGCCAAATAACCAGATCTTCCAAACAAACAACTTTGAGAATGTTAAAAACTTGTATGATGAAAATCCTGTTGATATCTCAACTAGCTTTAATCCACACTTGCAGAAAACAAATACCCAAGATTCTAATGAACAAAGTAAAGATCAATCTTTACCTGATAATAGTGTTGAACTGAAAACTGAATGTGATGACAGTGATATCATAGTAACTGATCCCGCTGTCTGTTCAACACCTAAAAACTATGAGTCATCAAGAGACGGAAAGAAAGATCTCTCAGTGCCAATGGACTACCCTTCACCACAAGACAGTAAGTATTTTATTTATATTACTCAATTGTTGTATGCAATCTCTAAAATCACTGCAATTTAAAAACAAAGCAATCATTTCATACAATCTGTTTGACTTTTTTATTTATAAATTACTTTGCTTACTAATGCTTGTTCATCACTTCACCCTGATCAATTAGAGATTGTGTTGAAAATGCAATCATTTTATTAGTTTTCATAAGAATTTTCCTGTTTTCTTTTGCAAAAGCTTCTTATTTTGAAAACACGATGGCATTTTCAACATACAATCTTATGAATAATTTTAGTTTTTTACAAGCAGTACAATGAAAATGCCCATCGTGATTTCAGATACCAGTTTGAGTTCATTTATCATCGACCTTAAAAACTTAGTGAATGGTAAGGTGACTAACAACATGATGAGAACTAACACGAGTGAGGAGTACCCTAGACCAACAATGGAGCACCGCCTTGTAACCATTCCACAAAAAGAGGATGGGAAAAAGAAATACCCGCAGCGGTCATGCCGTCTCTGCTGGAAGATTGGACGACGACGCGACACTCGGTTCATGTGCAGTGCTTGTGAACTACCTTTCTGCAAATCACCATGCTTTGGCATACATTTTAACGATGTACTTAAAGTATCACAACTCCAAGGAGATTATTATGCAAATTAATTTATACACTTTCACCTCTAAAGAGGTCACATCTATTCATTAATCAAACAATTGGCTACCAAAAGCTCTACTGCCAGGCGCTATAAAGGCCTAATATTTATACTATAATTCTATTCAAAACCGAATCATAGATTCAAAAGATTTGGGACCAAATCTATAAACTGGATGATGTGAGAATTTTAAACCTTAAAAGATACATAAATATATTGTAAGGTAGGTTACGGTTAAATACCAGTTACATTTTGGAGTAATAAAGATCATGAAGCACAATAATGAATCAACTGTGATAGTGGGACTGTTCTCATGTGCCAATTAATTGTTATAAAGAGAAAATATCTATTTTTATAAATCTGCAATTAATCTGAAACTAATTACACTCATTTGATTAGTGCCATCGCAATGCGCCATAAAATTTTATAAAGACTTTATTGCTCATATTCTAGTCTATTTATTGTACTATTAAGGTATCCAACAATAATTTCTGAAACACTTTGTATTTTAGAATATTGTGAGGACCAGTATTTGTCGAGAAAATATTTTTATCCAAATGATCTCTGTAAGAGTGGTTTACACATTTTTTATTATGAACAAAATTGAGATTACATTCCTAATTTTTTACATTCGTGATTTATATATATTAAATAAGGTCTGCATGAATCAATTACTTATTATGTACTACTTTTAGAATTTGAGAGAGCTAGTGCTATTTTTACGTGTGATGTTACTTAAAAGTGTGTTTTTGAATGATTATTGTAAGCGAATGTATTTTTATATCCATATTTGATTAAATGACATTTATACAAACACTGGCCTAATCATTTAATAGTAGACATACTTCGGGATTCGCCAAAATGTTGCAAATAGGTATTCACTGGTTCTTAATGACAAAATGGCACTGCCATTATACTTTAAATTGTATGCTAATAAAAAAAACATAATTTCCATATGATATGCTTGCTACAAATTACTTAGATGGGAGGGATAGTCAATTGAATTAAATACTGTTATTTTTTTTCTCCAACAGGTGCTCTATCCTTAGTTATGAATGGTTCTAACGAAAACCAGCAGTTACCTGTACGGTACAAGTACATCTACAGCAGAAAAGGTCACAAACAGCTAGTCCATATGAACTTTGTCTACACAAAACATTCTACAACACATGGAAAAACATCTTGGAGATGTGTGCAGTATTTTTCTTTGAATAGATGTCCTGCCACAGTGGAAACCATAGACTCTATGATATATGCTATCAATCACCAGCACAACCATGAAGATTGTTATGAGATGTTGTCAAGAAATAATATTTATGAAATGGAACTGTCGCCCAAATAAGAACAGTAGTTGTGAACAGTATTATTATTGTAAGCTAAACCTCAAAACATAATGGAACTTTCTAACTCTGCTGTTTCTACAAATTCGAGGTTTTTAAAACCTTTACCAAAGACACTGAACCAGTTCAGTGCTGAACTCTGTTTTGGATTTTTCTGTCCCAATTCAAACATTGAATGAAGGCGAGAGATCAAAAATATAATACACTAGTTCATTGAACACTTATTTAAGAACTTATATTCAAAATATTTGTTGAAATTGGGCCTTAAAATATATCTTAACTTATAGCTTCAGGCCAATCCATAAGTTTCAAACTTAAATCCTGTCTTTTTCACTTCATTTCAAATAACAAAAATAGTATTGCACCCTGAATTGTATTTTATTTATCATCATGCCTGCCATATGGATATAATGATAGGCCTCGCAATAAAAAACGCACATTATAATAAGATTAACTTGTTGGTCCGGCAATTCTACAAAAAATATTAATTGCAGCGGAGCTAGAAATGTTCCTAACTCATGAACCTCAATACTAAGGTTTCGAAAAGTTCCTATGTTTTTATTTAACAATTATTTGATCTGTAATATAATTATGTAATTATAAATAAATTCAAAATGGTTTTTATACGTAAAGGTTTTAGACTTGTCTAGTCAAAATATAGAATATTTTGTTCATGTAAGTAAAAAGAATCATATTTCTGCCCTTAGATAAGGATAATTAATATAAAATGCCTATTTACATCAAAAATGTTTTATTAACTCTATAAATATTTTTACATCGTAACTTAACAAGTTTCAAAATTATTACCAAATTCAGTTAATACACTCATTTGTTCCAATCCTTTTTTACTACTTGATGCGCTTAGTGCCTGTTGATTGTTCTGCAAGCATAGCTGCTATTCTTTTCCTCGGCCTATGTTTTTTGCTAAATCCAATACCTGTAAAAATCGAAACATTTAACTGAGAATCCTAATCATAATTACAGTATTTACTTTCGAGTTCATGATCATACAAATAATATTTCTACAAATGTAGAAATATACTTACGGACGTCAACGTCAGGCCTCTCCTTTAGGCCAAATGATTTTGCCACAGCATCAACATCCATTGTGAGCAGATTGAAGATATTTTTTAACTTTTTCACTTCAAAGGCTCTCATGTAACCCTCGAATGCTTCAACTGCTAGCTGATGAAATTGGGGATCTGACATAATAGCATCTAGCTGAAAGTAGATTTAAGTAGTTTAGGGAAATTGCCAAAAATATAAAAAAGAAATTAAATAGCTTCTTGAGACTAATTTTACATTCTGATCTTACCCAAATAGAAAGAATATTATTACAAAAAAATCTTACTTTTGGTTGTAAATTCGCTAACTTATCCCACGATTCATATTTATCTAAATATATTTTAGATTCCTTTAGATAATTTACAAATTCTATCTCATCTGGCCGTAATAATATTACGGCGTTGCCTTCTGCACCCATCCCTCTTGCCGTCCTGCCTACTCTGTGAATGTATTCCTGAAAAGCCAGATAAAGGTTAAAGATGTAGTTAATTAAATTGTGACTCTACAAAATGGTTGTAAAATAATAATTCTTCTTCCTATGTGTCAATGGCATTATGGTTTCTCATTTTTTTTATATTGTTTTTGCCCAGTAGGTAGCAACTTCTACTCCCTTGCTTGTTGCTTGCATTAGGAGCATTAGCAATAATCAATAAGATTTTTATTTAGCAGGCTAGAACTGTACGTATTTACAAATGTATCAAGTATTCGTGCAAGATTTTCGTTTAACATGCATGTCGCACTCTCATGCCGAAAATACGATGATATAATATTGACGTCTATAATACCTCTAGAACTTACATTGGCATCTGCTGGTGGGTCAAACTGCACTATCCAATCGACCGCCGGTATATCCAGCCCTCTGGCAGCGAGATCTGTACAGAACAGGGCTACCTTTGTTGCATTGTAGAAATTCGATATTACATCTGTTCTATCTGCTTGGCTCATTTTCCCCTGTAAAAACATAAATAATACCTTATTCCTTATTCTTTAGAGTCTGAAGTATTTTTAATTAAAATATTAGGTACTTTTAAAAGAAGACTGACTTTAAAAGAAGCAGCAGCGATAGCCAAGTGGGTGACCGTAGGACTGCCAAGTCAAAGGTCTCGGGTTAGAACCCACGGCACACACCTCTGTCAATAACATTGTGAGAAAACGTGCATGCCTAAAAGTGCCAAAAAATACTTGAGGTGGTGTGAAGTCTACCAATCCGCACTTGGCCAGCGTAGTAGACTAAGGCCTAACCCTTCTCATCATGAGAAGAGGCCTGAGCCCAGCAGTGGAACATGTATTTGATACAGGGCTACTATTATAATAAAAGAAGACACAAGAGATCAGTCTTTGGAGCAACAATAGTTTAATGCAATTTTAATATTTGATAGTTATTTTACTTACATGAATACCCAATACTGGGACTTCACAATACTTGCTAAAGAATTCATAATGAAATTCAACTGACTTACAACTTGAAAAGAATATCATTACTTTGAAATTCTTTGTTTTCTTCAGTAACTTATGTAACCACCACAATCTATATTCAGTTTCAATTACAGCATACCTGAAATGACCAAAGCAATATTTTAAAAGATTTTCTGACCTTAAAAGGACTTCTAAATTATGACTGTTATTTGGTATAATACAGTCCAAGATATTTAAAGATTGTTATTATCTTACCCTTGTTTTAACCCTTCAACAGTAGCCATAAGATTGTCCTCATCAGTATTTATATTGTGAACCTTTTCCTTCATGGCCGATTTTATCAGAGCATCTGTCCTTTCAGACTGTGTAGCACTAAATAACATGGTCTGCCTTTCTTCTGTAAAAATATTGTAGTACTTAATGAAATTCTACTTTTATTGTCCTAATGTAGTCAGTTTGATGTCAAATCAGCATCAATAAAGCAACACTAAAGATAGAGCCATTATTAATTCAGTAACTAGTGTTGTTTTTATGAGTTTAAACAAAGAAGACTCATTGGTTAGGCAGCATGTGCTGTCAGGAAAGTTTATGCATGCCTACCTTACGGTAATAAGTGTGTAGCAACACTCTTGTAGCGTAATGTATACTGTTGTTTATAACACAAATATGCTTCCCAGAAATATTTTAAACAGATAGCATGCTGCATGTTTTCTGAGGGTACTTAAGGGTGTTGTTACACCTATATCAATTAACGTCATTCATTGTATATGAGGTTTGAAAAAGAGACAGTAAGAGAGCACAACAGTGCAGTACAGTCAAACAATTGACGTCAATTGTTTTTTTTAATGGCAGACTTTTCTATGATGTATTACAATACTTACTAGGTAACCGGCTAATGATCTGTTTCAAGTCCTCCTCAAACCCATATTGGAATATTTTATCTGCTTCATCTAGTATTAGGCAGCAAACATTTCTGTAATCAAACTCTTTTGTCCTCATATGGTCAAACAATCTACCTGGTGTAGCAACTACTATGTGGACGCCTGGAATCATAAGATTTTTTTTTTACAAATGGATAGACAATGAGCAGTGACAGCGAGAATGCCAAAGAGTAAAGTGATGATCATGGGACCTGAGTATATATGGGGTGCACTAGTAATTATTATTAGACCTGTTCCATGCCAAACTAGTAATACAAAAATTTAATTAAAGTATACAACAATCACCCACCAGTTGCCAGTTCTGCACTTTGTTTGTTTCTATTTTCTCCTCCAATAACCAAGGCTGATGTTATATTGCCATGGTGACTAGCGAGATCTTGCAGCACACTATAAGTTTGTATTGCTAGCTCTCTTGTAGGTGAAACTATAATACAAAATGTACCTGCAAACACAATGTTTTAATATCAGAATCTGCCTCATTTGTCTAGTGGTTAATGTTCAATTTCATTACATATAACATTTCAATACATTATAATAGCAATTACCTTCCTTCTGTTTTTCTAAGCATTGGATAGTAAGCTCTACAGCTGGTATTAGAAATGCCAATGTTTTGCCAGAGCCAGTTTTTGCTGTTGCAACCACATCAAATCCATCTAAAGCCTCAGGTAACACCTCTGCCTGAATTTCAGTCATCTTTTTAAACCCCATCTCTTTTATAAACTTTAAAGTAGCTGAAGAAACTTTGTCTTTCAAAGTTTTGAACTTCTGTCTTGGGTTTATTTTTTCTTCCTCTTGATTTGATTCTGTTTCCATTTTGGTATATGGTTATTACTATATGATTTACAAAAGACACCTTTATTATTTTCGGACTATAATGTGTACAACAAAACTAATAAATAATTATTCTGCTTTGCCTCAAAACATAACCCAAAAATGAAAACATTTCAAATCAAAAATTCAATCAACATGTATTTTTTTTCATTGTATGAACGTCTGATAGTGCTGCCCGTATAAAAAACAAAATTTGTCGATAAATAAAAATTGCTGTTTCCGGTTATCAGAGATTTTAGTCGATTAATTTGTTAGTCTATGGCTATATGATGTAGTCTAATGACTGTCAATAAAAAAAACGGCGGGAAACTTCGAAGAGGCGAGAGCGGTTTTTTTGAATTGAAAAATATTTTAAATTAAAATTAACAAAAAGTGATCAGATAGGTGTATGTAGTGTATATAATTATTCTTATAAGTTTATTTTTCATTTTTATTAGTAGTAGAGCTGTATATATTGGTAAGTTTTTTAACTATATTCTAATACTTTGATGGGTCTATGAACGACCCGCCCGATGGAAACGCAGGGGGCTCGGGAATACACCCGGGCCCCCTGGTGGCTAGTTATGTAACAATTTCCACTGACGAAATTAGTGGAATGGACACTGAAACGTCAGTGACTAATTCGAAGGGCGGCAGGAAGCGGTCCCGCCAAAAAAAAATTTGTAAAGGCTGTAACAAATATCGCCGGAGAAAGCTAAGTCAGGGCCTTCCTAACGAGGCTGATCACGAATCGGAGTGTGATTGCGTGAAAACACCGCTTATTGAAGCAACGCCTGTAGTTAATAATAACGAGCAGACCAAGATACCCTTACCTAGTAAAATTACCACTAATGTTACCCCCCCAACCCAAGTGGGCAGGACCGAGTACCTTCCATCTGATAGTGCCCCATATGTTGTTCATGTCCAAAAAGTGCAAAATGAACCTAATGATGGCACCATTCTTCATCCAATAACATTTGGAAATTTATTAAAAAAATATAAATTCATTGACATTATTTTAGGCAGTGTAAAAAGAATTGGCAGAAATAAATTCACTGTTTCTTTTTCCACATACAAATCTGCTAACTCATTTCTCCATAGTTCAACACTTCCTGAAATAAAACTTAAAGCATTTATCCCAACATTTAATGTCACTAGAATGGGCTTGATTCGTGGAGTACCAGCAGAGTGGTCTTTAGAGGAAATTAAAGAAAATATCTCAGTGCCTATAGGGTGTGGTGAGATATTAAAAGTGAGACGCCTTAATTATAAAGTAGTAATTGATGGCTCACCTACATGGAAGCCATCACAGTCTGTTGTCTTGATGTTTGATGGTCAAGTTAAACCAACTAGAATATTCATGTGTTACAATGCTTTAGAAGTCCAAACATATATATATCCTACTATACAATGTTACCAATGCTGTAGATATGGACATACAAAAACACAATGTAGATCTACACCTAGATGTTTTAAATGTGGTGGCAACCACTCTGGTTTTATTTGCAAATTAGAGGAAGACAGTGCATATTGTATAATGTGCTCTGGGCTACACTTTGCAAACAGTAAAGCTTGCACTGAATTTGTCAGACAGAAGAATATTAAAGCTGAAATGGCTCTTAGCTGTATTTCGTATGCAGAGGCTTGTCGTTTACATCCCTCCATGGGGAAATCTATGGCAGATGTTGTCAGATCCCAACCAATTCAACCTACAATTCTATCCCCTTCTAGTTCTCAAAAGATTAATAGTCCCACACAAATTTCACACAAAAAAACCGTATTTTTAAAACCCCGCTCTCCACCAAGACATGAGAAGGGTTATGATCGCGCAGCACATAACTCTTTAATTAAAGAATTTAATATGCCTGAGCCTAGTAATGGCCGTGCTTTAAATAAGCCAAATACAGATGAGACTAAAATTGATCAAATAGTAGAATTAATCAAGACTCTCATTACTTCCCTTTACAATAATCAATTGATTAAACCGTCCAACGCTGCAGAAATAAGTAGATTAGTTAGTGTGTGTAATAAACCATAATGGATCCCTCTCCCATAATACAATGGAACTGCAGGAGCATAATTCCTAAAAAAAAGCGACCTTATCTATTTAATTAATAACTATAATCCAGCAATAATTGCTTTAGCGGAAACCTGGGTTAAGCCCGGATATAATTTTAATATTCGAGGTTATGTTTGCATTCGTAATGACAGAGATGACGGGTATGCCGGTGTGGCAATACTAGTCAAAAAATCTATACCATTTCTACGTGTTCCAATACCATTGCGTAACGCAGAATTCAATATTGCTGCTATTAAAATAGATAATTTGACCATTTTATCAATATATATTCCGCAACCGACTGCTCTAGTTCTACACCAAATAAATAGGATATTTTCCTCCATCCAGGGTCCTTTTCTGGCCCTTGGAGACTTTAATTGTCACCACCAATCTTGGGGATCATCTATCTCAAATAATAGCGGTGAAGTTTTACTAGAAATTATTGACATTGTGGGTTGTGGAAAGAAACCCAACAAAGTTTTTGAATAATATATATTTTATTAAAAACACTTATATCAGAAGGAAGAAAAATTATGAAGGATGAATGACAGCACGAAATATGAAATATGAAAAACAAAACATTTTGAATAGTATAAAAAGTTTTTATGTGAAGCGCCACATCAGCCCCCCCTGTAGACTCTAACTAGAGTCGAAACCTAACAGGTAGTTTAACAACTCGACCAGACCGTGTTGTCTTAGGTGTAGAGACAGCAGGAGGGATATTACTACTGACAGGAACAGGTGAACTTACCTCTGTTTCAGTAGTGCCGTCAGATGAGGTATGAAGCAACTCGGAGTTGATGATGTGTGCGGGCTTAAGTCTATCTATACTTACATTAACTGGCTTGTTGTTGAAGTTAATTTTGAAAAATTTATCATGTCGCTCTAAAACCTGCCATGGCCCAGTGTATGGGGGCTGTAGCGAACGTCTAACTGCATCCTGTCTTAAAAATACATGAGATGCTGTTGACAACTCTTTGAAAATGAAAACTTTGTGATCACCGTGACGTTGAACGGGAAATGATTGAAACGATTGCATATGAGAACGAAGTCTATGTACGAAATCGGTGTAATCGATAGGGTCTTTGTTAATTTCAAAGAAATCGCCGGGCATTCGAAGATTCTCACCGTAAAGTAACTCGGCGGAGGAAGATGTTACATCTTCTTTCCACGAAGTACGCATACCCAAGAGCACCAGCGGCAAAATTTCTACCCAATCCTCCGTGGAATGACACATAATAGCAGCTTTTAGTTGTCTATGCATACGTTCTACTATTCCATTGGCGGAAGGATTATAGGCAGTCGTGGTAATGTGATGAGTACCAGTCATTTTAGCTAAGCGAGTAAAAATGTCGGAAATAAACTGACGACCTCTGTCTGACGTAACTTGTTCTGGACACCCAAATCTAGATATCCAGCCAGAAATAAATGCATGACAGACAGTTTCAGCTTTAATATCGGGGATGGGAATAACCTCAGGCCAACGTGTAAAGCGATCAATCGCTGTAAAGCAATACTGAAAACCATGTGATGGTGGTAATGGGCCGATTAAATCGATATGTACATGTGAAAATCGCTGACTCGGTGGAGAAAATGAACTGATGGGCGAATGAACATGACGAGAGACCTTAGACTTTTGACATTCTATGCACGATTTAACCCAATTACGACAATCTTTGCGAATATTGGGCCAAACAAAGCGTTGAGTGATGAGTCTGGTTGAAGCTGCACCACCGGGGTGGCTCAGACCATGAATTGAGTTAAAGATTTTACGGCGAAATTGTGGCGTAATGTATGGTCGAGCGATTGTACCTGATATGTCGCAGTACAAGGGATTTGTAGTGCCCGGCAGTGTAATTTTCTTTAAATGCAGAGATGAACCAGTTTTTAATAAACTTTGTAGTTCATTGTCTGTATTTTGAGACGCAGATAAGCTGTCGTAATCAATGAATTGAAGTTCATCAACGGACCTAGATAATGTGTCCGCGACGACATTGTTTGTGCCCGATATATGTCGAATATCGGTTGAAAATTGACCAATAAAATCTAAATATCTGAATTGACGCGGGGAAAACGTATCAGAAGATTTAGTAAAAGCAAAAGTAATTGGTTTGTGGTCTGTAAAAATAACAAATGGTTTACATTCAAGAAAATGTCGAAAATATTTTACAGCCTCGTATACGGCTAGCAACTCCCTGTCATACGGACTGTACTTCTTTTGACTAGGAGAAAGTTTCCTAGAAAAGAAACCTAAAGGTTCCCAAGAATCGTTGTGTCGCTGCTGAACTACTGCACCTATAGCGATGTCAGAAGCGTCAGTAACTAAAGATAACTCAGCATTGGGCCGAGGATGCGCGAGCAATGTAGCATTAGCTAATTGTTGTTTACAGAGTTGGAAAGCTGTTTCAAGAGAGCTATTCCACTCGATAATAGTTGAAGGTTTAATGTTAGAACCCGCAAGAAGTGCGTTAAGAGGTAGCTGAGCAGTAGAAGCATGTGAAATGAATCTATGATAAAAATTGAGCATGCCTAAAAACCGTCTCAGCTCTTTAATAGTTTTTGGTGGGGAAAAATCTAAAATAGCGCTAACTTTCTCAGTCAAAGGCTTTGTTCCTTGACTAGAAATAGAATAACCCAAAAATGTAACTTCAGGCTTCCCAAATACGCACTTTGCAGTGTTAATGAGAACTCCATGTTGTTTTAAACGATTGAAAACAATTTGGAGGTGTTCTAGGTGCTGTTTTTCAGAATTACTACTTATTAAAATATCGTCGATGAATGGATATGCGAAATCTAAGCCACGGAGTATTTCATCGATAAAGCGTTGGAATGTTTGAGCTGCATTCCTTAAGCCAAAACTCATATACACAAACTCAAACATTCCAAAGGGTGTTGTGATCGCAGTTTTAGGAATATCGTCAGGTGCGACTGGAATAAAATGGAATGCGCGAACTAAATCAATTGTTGAAAATATGGAGCAATGATGTAGATTATGAGTAAAATCAGCAATGTTCCTTACCGGGTACCGATCAGGAATGGTGCGCGAATTCAGACGACGATAGTCACCGCACGGTCGCCATCCGCCTGTCTTTTTCGGCACCATATGCAGCGGGGAACTCCAACAACTCTCCGAAGGACGTATAATACCTGCACGAAGCATGTAGTCGAACTCCTGCTTAGCCAGCTTTAGACGATCAGCGTCTAAGCGTCTGGGTCTAGAAAACACGGGCGGGCCTGGAGTTGTGCGAATATGATGCAAAGTTTGATGTTTAGCAACAGGCTGTGTAACATCCCCTTCAGGTCTCGTTAGTTCGGGAAACTGAAGGAGTAGTTGGTGAAATGGCGAATTACCTGAAACTGTTTTAATGGGATGAACAGACGAGGTGTTGATGGCTGACACTGCACATATTTTTAATTTAGTAATATTATCTAGCAAACATTTATTACGAACATCTACTAAAAGTGAGTATCGATGCAAAAAGTCGACACCGATAATTGGTTTGGTCACATTTGCTATTATAAAACGCCATATAAAATCTCGTCGTAACCCTAAATTTAATTTTAAACTAACTAAACCGTATGTAGCTATAGATGAGCCGTTTGCAGCAAAAAGTTCGTAATCACTCTTCTTGAAATTGCCACGAAGTTGTTTGACCGGGTAGACACAAACGTCTGATCCGGTATCCACAAGGAAACGCACTCCCGTATCTTTATCTGTTACGAATAAGCGGCTAGCTGCTTGGCAATCACCTACCGCCATTAGTGTTGCTTGTTCGCGTTTTTTTCTTGATATTTGCATGGCGAAACACATTTAACTGCCTTCTCTTTAAAATTGGCATGGTACCAACAGTATTCATCTTTTTCATTGTTGCGGCTCGACGAACGTCTACGCCAGGGGCCTCGGCGTCTTGATCGGGAACGAGACCTAGGCGCAGATTGCAGTTCCGCAACCATCTCCGTTAATTTTTGCACCTGTTTACTAAGCTCCGTTACATTTACATTACTATCCGTAGAACTGTCCGCACTAGTAGAAGCGATCTGCTGCTGCGCCGGCATAACTTCGTAGACCTTGTCGGCTAATTGTGACACCGAATCTAACGTGAGCGCCGATTGCCCGGCAATCACTGCTTGCACATATGTCGGCAGTCTGCTCGACCACAGCGATCTAAGGAACTCGTCCCCTACAACTGTGCCAGCCAAACTCCTTAAGTGTCGTAAGAATTGTGTTGGCTTTCGATCGCCGAGCTCTTCTTGCTGAAGCAGCTGGCGAATACGGCTCTCTTGTGACGCAGAAAGGCGGTAAACTAATTCCGCTTTTAATTTCTCATACTTGCCAGTCGCCGGCGGATTGATAATCACATCTTCAACTTCCGCTGAATATTTCGCGTCAAGGCAACTGATCAAATGGGCATACCTAGTGTTATCCGATGAGATATTCGCTAGAGCGAATTGCGCCTCCAGATGGATGAACCATAAGCCGGGTTTGTGTGGCCAGAACGGCGGCACCTTCACACCGACCGCCGCTACAGCTCCGGCACTGCTAGCTTCAGCTTCTTTTCTCTCGGAAGAAAACATAGTTCCAGCACAGCTGGCTCCGTCTTCACTTTTCTCAGGATGTATCATGTATCGAAATGTCGTGGGTCACCAAATTGTGGGTTGTGGAAAGAAACCCAACAAAGTTTTTGAATAATATATATTTTATTAAAAACACTTATATCAGAAGGAAGAAAAATTATGAAGGATGAATGACAGCACGAAATATGAAATATGAAAAACAAAACATTTTGAATAGTATAAAAAGTTTTTATGTGAAGCGCCACAACATTAATAACTTATGTTTACTAAACACCGGTGCACCAACGCGTCGATCAGGTCCTAATGAAAACCTTAGTGCAATCGATCTTGCTATTTGTTCACCGAGCTTAGCATCATGCATGACCTGGACTACTTTAACTTCAACTTTCGGTAGCGACCACTTCCCAATTTTAATTACATCCCTCAAAAAGAAAACTACACATGTCCCACGTTGTCCACGTTTAAAATATAGATTAAATGATGCAGATTGGGATCAATATAAAAATATCTTAGAAACGAAGTTATCAGAACTCCCTCTTATATCATTAGGTTCAGAAATTGAATGTTCCGAAGCATTGGCCAGAATAATTATAGAGGCTGCGGATCAAACTTTTCCTTTGAAAAATGCTGCCCTTAATAAGATTCCTTCACCACCTTGGTGGGATAGGGATTGTACGGAAGCTATCAAAAGAAGAAAGGAAGCTGAAAATCGGTATAGTCATGCCATGACCGCAGAAAATTTTAATCTCTTAAGCGAGTTAATTAATACGACTCGAAAATTATTAAAAACAAAAAAACGTGATGGCTGGAGAGCTTTCTGTGCATCCCTGTGTCCTGACTCTAACGCCTCAGTCGTTTGGCAAAATATTAGACGCTTTAGATCAGCTTTTAATAATAGTTCTACAGGTCAAATCCACCCAACAATAGCCAACATGTTTTTGGACAGACTTGCCCCTTCTACAGTTCCTGAACAACTCTGTTTTAGCATTACTAATACTGATAATTCGTTTTTAAGTTCACCTTTTTCACTTACTGAATTACGGGGAATTCTTTCACATGTAAATAATTCTGCTCCTGGTACCGATGGCATCCCTTATTTATTTTTAGCTCACCTCACTGATGAGGCCTTAAATTATTATCTTAGTGTATTAAATTCCATTCTTATATCAGGAAATGTTCCTCCCTCATGGAAGTCGCAAGTATTCATTCCCATTTTAAAACCCGACAAGTCACCTATACATCCTGTATCATATCGTCCCATAGCCCTATCATCCGTACTGTTAAAGACTGCTGAACATCTAGTCAAAAACAGGATTGAATGGTATGTTGAAAACAATAGATAGTGTTCTGTCTAATAGTCAGTTCGGTTTTAGAAAAGCTAAATCTACTTTAGATAGCTTAAGTATAATCACTACAGATATTCAAATAGCTTTTTCATACAATAAAGTAGTTGTAGCATCTTTTCTTGACTTAACATCTGCCTATGATAGTGTAATAATAACAATTTTCATTAAAAAATTAACAAATTTAGGTTTACCACACATTTTAGTAAAATTTATATATAATATCTTACATTATCGTACAATATGCTTAGAAATAGAAAATACACGGCAATTGATTAGGTCTGTTTTTAGAGGTCTTCCTCAAGGATCTGTCCTAAGCCCTTTGCTGTATAATATTTACACTTACGATTTAGCTTCATCAATAAAATCAAATTGCCAAATTTTGGAATATGCTGATGACTTAGTCATCTATTCCATTGACCACTCTGTAGATATTGCAGCTTATCAGGTGTCTTCAGCTCTTTCAGAGTTGAAAGTTTGGTTAAATGAAAATGGCCTAGAACTAGCTCCAAATAAAAGTTCTGCTGTATTATTCTCTAGAATGCGTACTTCTCCTCCATTTCAAGTTTCATATGATGGCCAATCTTTACCTATTTCTAGCAGTGCTAAATTTCTTGGCGTCCACCTGAATAGTAAACTCTCCGGATTGGCCCATTTTGAATACATTGACTGTAAATGTGAAAAATTACTTAACATGATGAGATGTTTGTCAGGAGTTTGGTGGGGAGCCCACCCGTTTTCACAGAAATTATTATATAATGCAGTAATTAGGAGTGTGTTGGACTACGGAACATTTGTTTTAAATGCTGGTAACAAAGCTGGATTAAAAAAGCTGGATTCAATACAATCTAAGGCTTTAAGAATCATATGTGGCGCGATGAAATCAAGTCCAATTAATGCGATGCAAGTTGAGTGTGGAGAACCTCCCTTGTATATAAGACGTCAGTTTTTAGCTGATAAGTTCCTAATAAAATGTTTTTAGTTTACTGACCACCCATTAATAACTAAACTGGATATTCTTAATAATTGTATGTCCTCTCAGTATTGGACACAAAAAGAAATCCCATGTTTGATATTATCCTACCGTAAATTAACACAAAATAGCTCCCCAATCAATAGCTCTGCCTTGCTCCCGATTTTTTCTTTTAACTATGAATGTTTAGTATCTGTTCCGAATATCCTACACACAACTCACAATATAAATATACATGAATTTAATCACGTCTTCACAGATGCTTCAAAATTTACCGCTTCTGATAATGTAGGCGTGGGTCTATACCACACTCAGAACAAGGAAATATATGGAACTGCCTTACCTACAAAAAAAACGTGCATACCTACGGCAACTAAAATGGCTGACTAGTGTTGTACCATAGTATATTTTACCCCTCGATTGTCGATATGACAAATGAACAAGGACGGCGGCGCATGCGTAAGCGTGACGCCACGGACGCGGACATTCGTTTCTTAGACTCGCTGCACACACGCAATAACCTAAATAAATTATTGACGATATTCAGAGGATTGTCTGGGTTATACTGATGCTTTTACAGTCAAAGCTGGAAATAATGTCAAAATGGATACTCTTATTTTTGGTCCAAAATGTCCATTTTCTGGAACCTACATCAAAATCGTTGAGCCGTTTGCCAGATCGTCCGGGCATATACAGGGTGGGTCATTTAAATCGATATGTATGGGGCAGTCGGTATTTAAACCACAAAACGGTATTTTAGAGATCATGATTCATAATTACATTTCCAGTACTGACCTATATAAATAAGTCGTCCTGCATAAGAATTGCTCGTTTACTAGGATATCTGGATGTTTGGGGGGAATGCAGGATTTTATAAATAAAACCAAATAAGATAGAGGAAACATCTTTATTTTATTATAATTATATTCATGTACAGCCTGTAATTTTTTCATTCCTTGCGGAATAAAATAACGTTGTTATGATAATTTCGAAAAGACAATTTCTCTGTATTTTTTTTTACAACATATTTGAATTGTAAATTCATATAAGTTTGCACAATACTTTTCATTAACATTAACAAATACTTATTTATGGCTTCCTCACTGTATTGCCTTTCTAAAGGTAAGCCTTTGTTTTTAGATACCTGCATTGTTGCCATTTTTATTTTTTGTCGACAGACAGATTCATTGAGGCATTTATTTTTTTTCTTCTGGCTTGAAACTTTTCTTGTAACATAGGGACTACTTTGAGTACATAGCCCTAAAACAATAATATCAACCATATTATGTTTAATCAATTCTGTGAGCATTATTTTATATTCTTGCAATATTTGAATTAATTGGAAACATCACATACCAAACTATGCTGTTTGCCTGAGGAATATTCAGCATTATTTGACGATGAAGGTTGGTGCTGATCTGAAGATTGTTCCTGAAATTATAATTATGACGAAACATTGACTAATTACAATTATTATGTTTACGAAATAGAGAAAAACTTAACTGGATGTAATCAATAAATATCTGTTGAATGGGACCCAATGCCTTGTGTATTAGCTCTCGGATGACTTGATAATGATAGGGTAATGCTGCGTGGATTGTTAAGCATTATGTATTTGTTTTGAATTACAAAATATACTAGATAGGTACTTACTCTTTGAAACAGACATGGCACTGTATCATCTCTAAGTCTTACGATTTCAAGAGTTTTGTTAAATGCACTTTCATTAAAATGTCCAAACCAATATCTTCTCTAAAACATTTGTTCTTAAATTTTCTTGTCCTATGGCTTCCAACCAAATTCTTTTTCTATTTTCGTTTTCAGATAATCTGTGTATGTACAACAAAATACATTTATAAGAGTATTATAAAAAACATCGATAAGATGTTTGATTACAACACTACATTCAAACCAATTGTCCAATTATAGCAGTTAACGACGGCAGACTAAAATGGCGGATCGACCACGCAAATAAAATGACAGACGAAATTGCAACTAAGAAGAACAGATAATCATATAGTTATCTCTCTTTAATAACATATGCTAGACAAAGATGACACTATCCTTATTAGCTCAGATTTAGACTTTTCATTCAACATTTTTTTACAGCATATCCATAGTATTCCTTCATCAGAGATACCACATTCAGTACAATATAGTACAAAAAGTCAAACTCCCGCCAGAAACATCTGTATTTACGGCAGAATGTTTCGGGTTGTTGAAAGCCATTGAGTATGTTATACTCATGAAATTAAAAAAAACTATAATATTTGCCGACTCCCAAAGCGCACTTCTTGCTTTGGAAAAATTTCCGTTTAGAAAGCCATATAACCCGAAATATCATCAGAGACAAACTTTTAACTTGCTCATATAATGACTTATGTTGAGCAGAGCAGGGGCGCTTGGATTCAAAGCATGCGGCTACCAACGAAATTGGGTCTTGAAGTCATAAATAAAATCTTCTTTATGTTCAGCCAAATACGCGTTTTATTGCTCAGAATAAACACACAATATTTACTACGTCAATGATGTGATCAAACAGGATATTATAATAATTACACATAGATTCACATTTTACATGTTAGAGTGGAAAACGACAGATTAGGAAGAGTGGAATACACAGAGTATATTTAATAGACTAAAAATCTACTTTATGGTTATAATGTAAAGGGTATATACATGATCAATCTCGATCTTCAACACTCCTCCTTACACTTTACATATGATAAGGTTATTTAAGTGTGGCTTCATTAACAATTATTGTAAACACATACCACTAATAATATACTGCAAGCTTATGTCAATAAAAGTAAACACAGTTACATAGTCATAATTCGACATGCAGCTATAACTCAAATGTCACAAATGAAATTAACACTTAGAATAAAGTCACAACCAAAAAAAAATTCAAATACACAATTACATTACATTACAATAGTTATGTCATTAACATTAAGTCCTTGTATAAATCTATTATGTTTTTCAGCACATAAAGCTTTCGTCAGAACATCTGCTACCATTTTGTCAGTCTGCAAATACTTAACAATTACATGTCCCTTTTGAACCAAGTCTTTGATAAAATGAAATCTTAGGTCTATATGCTTAGTTCTTTTGTGGGAGTGTTCTTTAACTAACAATAGTTTTTGTGCACTTTGGCTATCATTATAAATTACAGTATCAAAACTTTTGTCGATGATTTCTGACAGGAAATTTCGAACAAAACAAATGTCCTTACAACAATCTCCAAGAGCTACATATTCTGATTCACAGCTAGAAAGTGAAATACATTGTTGCTTTCTTGACTCCCAGTTAATAACATTAGTGCCTAATTTAATTACAAAACCAGTATAAGACTTACGGTCTGACAAATCATTAGCCCAATCAGCATCAGCATATGCAAAAA